>CM048840.1:96893876-98143876 GCA_026545765.1 Plantago major
AGCTTCAGGACCTTGTTTTCATAGTGTCAAAGAGATAGTACAGGTTAGGATGTACCTTCTATCAAGATCTGCAAATATAGTATTTTTGTTACTCACAGAAGCAAATAACTATATAATGTTACAAATCAGGTAGCATCGAGGTTTTGTTCCCTACAAAAGTCGCCTACAGATCAGATGTAATTCTTACCCCATAAATTTCAGTAAAATTTGAGAGCACATCAGTGAGCTCAATTATGAGCTGATCTAGTCCTTTAATAGTCCCAACTGCTCTTCTTCCAGATATTGAGTATGATCTGCATTAGATGTGATAGATCGATCTTGTAAACTTATAAATGTAGATAAGGTTTATGTGGAAATTATATCGAGGCATGTGGCCTTCATCTACTGCACTATTATCTTCTTGAAACTGGTGTTCTTAATCGCAACAAACAGAAACTAACCAAAGATTGTGTTCCAGAGAGTAGAACATTGCAGGTGAAATAACACAACATTAGGAAAGAGTAAAAAAAATCACTAAAAAATAAAACAAAGATTTGGTTACTGGAATTTACCCACAGAATATCTCAAAAAAAAAAAAAAAAAAAAAGAATTTACCCACAGAAAGAACATTAATAACTTCCCAGAAACAATGCCATTAAAAATTTCAAGCAAGTTATGAGGGTACCCATCTCTACCCACATTTTTTTTGGTAGAACCTCCATTATAAATGCTAGAGATCAAATAATGAAACATGCATTATAAGATGAGCAACAACTCGGTATGCTATATTATATACCATGCATTTTACACTGATTGAAAGATCACTATATATATATATTTATGTTACACAGAACAAGGAATCTGTAGCAATGCTTTAGAAATTATGAAATGCCGTTTCCGGAGTAAAGAAAATAACTCTAGCTTCTGGGACGATCGAATCGACAAGTGTTGCTTGCTTTATCTGAAAGGCTCCATCTAGCCAAAATGACATCATTCCAAACTAAGGTAACAAACGAGCTAGGCCGATATTCCTTAATGCGTATTACATGTTGTAACTTCCTAAAGAAAGTTGAAATCACTAGTTCCATTTCTCCCAAATGCATTGTCCGACAAAGATATTATGTAAAGAGTTTCCCCACAATTTCAAACTCTCGTAACACATGAGAACCCCCATATCCAGTGTTTATGAGCTATAACGTAGGAGGATACAAGAGCCTTCCAAATACATTTTAAGTAACACTCGTCTAGCATATCTCAAAAAAAATTCAATCAAAGTCAAAAAACAATCTGATCTAAATCAAGAAAATTCACTATTCGATTAAAAGAAGAACGAATCCTTCATCTGAGTAGGAAGGGGCTAAAGTAAGAGATGTTACCTTAGTGAAATTGGGTTCTCGCTGCAAAAGCAAATTGAATTTGAAATTGAATCAAAGAATGAGAGAAGAGAGGAGGAAAACCTACCTGATTGGCGATTGCAGAGGCGAACCGAATCTTCTTTCTCGTTTTCTAGGATGAAAATTTGTTTAGGGTCATATTACGTGGGGGTGATTATAAATAGTGTCTGATTGCTTATATTAGCTTGGGGTAATATTATATTAGATTGGTTATAGTCACTCTAATTTTTTAGTGTCACAATAAAAAGCGTCTAATTAAAGGGTTTTTTTTTAGTAGCGAGTACTTCTGTACTTAGATTGCAAAGATTACCATATCAGTAGGGCTAAATGTGAACTCCTTTTTTTCTCAAACGGAAAATAATTTTATTAATTAATACTAAGTCTCATTCTCAACATGCATGTAACATACTCCCTTCGTCCCACAACAAATGTCACATATTCCATTTATATCTGTCCCATTACAAATGTCACATTTCCATTTTTGGCAACATTTATAACCCATGTGTATTTGTCCCCCAAACATTTACACTACACAGTTATCTGTCAAGTCAAAGTAATCAGATAAAATTAGACAATCCTTAGGGAGGTTGACTAATAAACATGATTTTAAAAGAATGACTTTTTGAGCAAGAAAACAAAGCAGGAGACCCAAACAAAAAAAAAACCAAGGAATTCCTAGACCTATACTCCCCCTCAAACCCAAAACACACAGAGCAACACAGAAAAACAAACATTAGAAGAAGCAAAGCAGTTAAAGTCTCTGTTGAACTGAACGTTGACTCATCATTGAGGATAACATCGAATTTCAGACCACTCTTATTGTAAGCTGTCTAGGAAACCAAGTAAAGAGAGTGCATATCAGATTAACACCACTTAATGCTGAAGGTAAAAAAGAAATAGAGGTAAATACCAAGAAACACACTCGATATCACCTCAATTTTTAAAGCAAAAACCTTGATTTTGAGTGGGGATGACCAAGAGACAGTGAACCATGTCAAATAATTGGAACACGTATGAATCCCGTCCAAAGCTGAAGCCTATGCGGAGTAAGGTAAACACACGTCTCAAGGCATAAAAAGACACTCATTAGCCACATTTGGCAAATTGGCACTCAATTTTGCAAGTGATCCAACAACATTACGAAGATCAGCACTTTTGTGCGTGTCGATTTAAAGTACAGGCCACCAAACCTCACGAACATATGACACATTGGCCATGCCGGTATGTGGATAGTATTTGGTCCTTCCCAACACGACCCTCGATGGAAACACTTCGAGCCCTTTTTCTTTGATTTCATTTAATTGTTGGAACAAAAGTAGGAGGTAACATCAAGTGCGAAGCAAGGTACGAATAGCAAAAGTAACCAAAATCAGCACAAATGGGTTTTATATGAAAACAAACACACTCCAAACTAGAGACCTGTAAACCTTGGTTTCAAGTAGTCTTTCAAAATCAATGAACCCCCTTTTAGAGCTGGGCAACAGTAACAACTCGAGACAGGCACAGAAGCACAAAAACAGAAACAAGAAGCAAACACAAATTTCATCACTTTTTCTAACTGCCAATGTTGACTGTGATGTTTGACAACATTGGGTTCAACAATGAAGATCACAGAGAGCACAGACCAAGAGATCTTCTAAGGCTGAAGAATCTCTCACTATCTAAAGGCTTGGTAAAAATATCTGCAAGTTGATTGGTTGTATCTATGTGTTCTATATTGATTACTTGCAGATTGACCAAATCCTTAAGAAAATGATGCCTAATGTCTATGTGTTTCGTGTGTGAGTGCTGGACAGGGTTCTTAGAAAAATTTATGGCACTAAGGTTATCACAAAATATCAACAGGGTATCACTTTGTCGACCGTAGTCATGCACCATATTTTTCAACCATACTAGTTGAGTCACACAACTCCCAGCTGCTACATATTCAGATTCAACAGTTGAGAGTGACACACAGTTCTGTTTCTTGCTATACCAAGACACTAAATTAGAACCAAGATAAAAGCAACCTCCACTAGTGGATTTTTTATCATCTAGATCACCAGCCCAATCAGATTCACTAAATCCCACTAGATTAGTGTTTGTATCACATGCATACCATAATCCAAGATTAACAGTTCCTGATATATATATGAGTATTCTTTTAACTGCAGTTAGGTGTGGGATTTTAGGGTTAGACTGATACTTGGCGCATACACACAGAGAGAACATGATGTCAGGTCGGCTAGCCGACAGATACAGAAGGCTGCCGATCATTGATCTGTACAATGTTGGGTCAACATCCTCTCCAACATCGATTCTGCTCAAATTTACAGAGGTAGACATAGGAGTACTACACAGCTTAGAGTTCTCCAGACCAAACTTTTTGATCAGATTCCTGGCATATTTCTCTTGAGACAAAAAGAGACCATCCCTTTGCTGCTGAATCATATCTTTGTAGTTTCGCCTAGTGTTCTTCCTCAGATTCATCCCTTCATTCAGATCTCCAATCACTTGATTGCTAGGGTGATTTCTTCGAATTCTAGGAGGAGGATCACGTCTTATCCCAGAGGTTCGATCGATGTTGATTGTCTCTCAGCTCTTCTCCTTTTTTCAGATATAGATTCATCTGAGGAGCTGTTAGTCAGTGTTGTTTGGGGCAATGTTGAGTCAACAATATTCTCAACATCGATCGATTTCACCGATACCTGAGCTTCCGTTCAAGACATTTTACGTCCTTGTGGCTGAACAGATTGATGAACAGTTCTAGTCTGTTTACCTTTCAGACAGTCACCACACACATGCTTACTTGCATTCCCAAGCTTTGGGATTCCTTTGACAACCTCAACCTTAATCAGTTTTTCCATGTTCCTGTAGTTCACATGACCAAGCTTCTTGTGCCATATCACAACATCATCTTCTTTTGCCAAATTGCATTTGTGGGGATCAGCCACCACATAACAATTGTCTGTTGACCTGACACCTTCTATCAAGAGTACATTATTCAAGAGAGGAAAACCATCAAGGTTAAGTACACCCTTTTCAAGTAATCTACTTTTGTGACCTCCATCATATGTTACCATGCCGGTGCGTTGAGGAACAAAGCTAGTAAGATGGTCTTTAGCTCCAGTCATGTGTCTTGAGCAGCCATTATCAAAGTACCATTTTCCTGCATTGTCAGGTGAAGAAGCAACAGAAAAAACAACATTGCATCCTATCTTTTCTTTAGGTACCCAACATTTCTTAGACTTTTCTGTCAAGTTTTTCCCAGTTCCAGTAGGTTTAGTTTTCTGTACTGGTGCAACTGATGTTTGAGTCTTAGAAACTGACACTGTTGACTTCGATGTTGAGGCAACATTAACATCAACATTAGATGTTTCAGTTTTCTTGTTCTTTCTCAAAACTTTTTGATACTGAAAGCCATAAGGTTTAATGTGTCCAGTTTTGAGACAGTACTGACACACAAAAGTTTTCCTCTTATCTTCATTCAAAACACCTTTTTCTTTTAAAAAATTGGTCCATCAATTAGTTCAGAAAGAGGTTTAACAGTTACCTTAGAGCAATCAGTATCAGGTTTACAGATAAAAACATCAGAGGCAGAAGAGTCATAAGAACCAGAATAACCCAAACCAGCAGTTCCCTCATTACCCATCAAGAGCCTCATCAAGCATAGCAGTAGCAGAGTTCCACTTAGAATTGAGTTTCTTAGCACTATTTAGTTCAGAGGTTACCTTTTCAAACTCAGAGTCTTTCTGAGTCAAAGCCACTTCAAGTTTCACTGTGGTTTCTTTTAGGCTTTCATTCTCCCTTTCAAGATGCTTTGACTGTTTCTTGATCTTCTTCCATTCCTTTAAGAGCGCTTCATACATAAGCTTCAGTTCCTCCACCATTTGTTCAAGAGTGAACTCTTCTTCGAAAGGGTAATCTACACACACATCAACTGAACCATGCAAACAGTTACAGTTAGTAGAACAGGTTACTCCAGAATCTGAAAATTCATCATCCAGTATCCTTTCACAGTTCCGAGAGTCATCATAATCAAAGTAGATCATCTGCAACGATGTTGAGTTGTTACAGTTGACCAAACATTGGTTCCCAACATCGTCCAGAACAGATGACAGAGAAGCAACTTGATTATCTGTAGTTCCAGTTTCATGTTCATCACCTGAATCATCACTAAGACAAGCAAGCAAAGTTTTTCCCTTCTTGCGAAGTGTGTTAGCACATTCACTTTGAAAGTGACCCCAACCTTGACATTCAAAACATCTAACATTTTCTAATTTTTTGGGATCAAAAGCAGGGAGTTCAATGGATTTCTTGAACTTATTAGTAGTCTTAGGAGTACTTTGAAAGCTACTTCTTGGGTTAACCTTAAAATCGTTTCTGTTGAATTTTTTAAGAAGCTTGTTGTACTCTTTAGAAAACATCTCATTAGTCGTCTCATCAAATTCATCACTACTGCTTTCAGGCTCAGAAACATTCGACTTAGAGTGAAGGGAAAGACTATGACTTTTCACACCTTGTCACTCATTCTGTTGGAGCTCATAGTTTTTCAAGTTGTTCATCAAGGAGTGAAAGTCCAAAGTAGCAAGATTTTTTGTATCTTCTAAGACAGTGCATTTTGTATCAAATTTTGAAGAGAGGGTACGAATAGCTTTGCTAACAAGTTGTTTGTTAGATATAGGTTCACCTAAAGTCTGACAATCATTAGCAATAGTAAGAAATCTATCAAAATAGGAGTCAATAGATTCTTCCTCGGCCATTCTTAAATTTTCAAATTCTGAATCAAGCATCCTAAGTTTAGTTTGCTTTACACTGCTATCACCTTCACAACGATTTTTAAGTAAGTCCCAAGCTTGTTTAGCAGTAGTACAATTCTGAATAATTTTGAACATATGAGAATCAACATGAGCAAAAATGGCATTTAAGGCTTTTTCATTATAGGAACATTCATCATATTCCTCACCTGTCCATTGATTTTTCGGTTTTGGAATGACGTCTCCATCAGCATCCGGACCTATGGTAGGTGCCCTGTAGCCTTCAAGAATAGATTTCCAGGAACGGACTTCAATTGATTTGATGTGCGTCCTGAGTCTGATCTGCCAGTAGTTGTAGTTCGACCCATCCAGCACAGGTGGCCCGTTAGCATTAAGATTGACAGAGTCCATTGTAGCAGTACCAAATCCAGACACCAATTAATTAGGTGGCTGGCTTTGATGCCACTTGTTAGAACTTTAGGACCGAGATTGGTACTCTGGACAAGTTTCAGACGATGTTGACTATGGTGTTGAGTCAACAACATCTTCAACAGTGATTGACAGCAGTAAACAGATATGACCAGAATGCAGCGGAAAATAAAAACTGACAACCACGTTTACTTTCTAGCCGGTATATAAAGATACCGACCGTGCCATAGGCTAAATTTCCACTATCAAGAAAAGTAGAATTACAAAACTAGGTTTAATCAATCACAAACGAATGATTAAACTGCAAAGACTAGACCTAGAACAGATAATAAAAAACCTATTCTAGTTCGAAACACTAAAGTAAATCTCAATCCTTAGAGACTACTCACAAGTGAATTCGACAACAATGCCTAGTAAACACAAGAAAAACTATCTCTCAATATGTTGTGAATTGATACTATAGAGACGTAGTCTTTTTGCAAGCATTCTTCTTGTATATATAGTTGCAGCCAAGTCAAGAGAACTAGGAAGCCAAGTCGAACAGAACAAGGAGAACGCATATCCTCTTTCCTTCTTTGCGTTATGTAACAGAAGAAGAACGCTGCTTCTTTGCGTTTAGTTCCAGAAGGAAATATTCCTTATTTGGATATCTCAAGATCTTTATTTTCTTCTTGCTTCCAATGTGCCCATGACTTCACAAACTCTTCCTTTATTATGCTTCCTGCGCCTAGCTTCTTTCTAGATTACGTTAAATTCTTTCCAGCTCTTCCAGATTCTTTCTTGAGGCCCAAGTTAGCCAAGTCCAATCCATCAACTTGAGTTGCAGCCCAACTTGTTATTTCCTACAAAATATCCATAGAAAAACAACTACAATTGTCATACCGGTTAATAAATAAAGAAAGGCCGAATTAATAAAACAAGTGCAATAAATCGCACTTTCAAATATCAACCTAATCAATTTCATATCATCTAAAAACAACGAAACGTCAAAATCTCATCCATATTGCAACTCCTAAATCAGAACTCCTAAATCAGAAATCGACAGCTCTTTCAACAATTTTATAGTACATAGCATTTACAAACGTACTTCAACTGATTGTTTGATTGCAACATAGTGATTAAATCAACGGAGTAAAAGTATGTAACAATACGAACCTAGATCGCCACCACACTTGGCGGAGCTACAGTGCGAGTGGCGCTTGGCCAGATCGGAGAAGGAGCCACGAGCTACGATTTCTTGGCGGAGCTTTTCGAGCTGAGCAACAACCTTTCGTCGCGCGTGGTGGTGGAGATGAGAGTACCGATGAGATCGACGCCTCCTTGTCTATGATTCCAGCTGCCAATCTTCACATCCTCACCACCTGCCGAACCTTGCTATCGCCATTATGAATGAAGAAAGCAAAAGATGCAAATCAAATATTCAGAAACACAATCGAAATTGCAGAAAATATGGATCGAAATCGAAGTGAAATGCAGAAAATTAGGGTTTTGGAGATTTCAGGAGAGAGATCGTTTCTAACTGAAAATAAAAAGGAAAAAAAATGGAAAAACAACATTTTATACTGAATTTGGGACATAAACCGCTCCACCCGGATCCGTATCCAAAAACCCGACCCGTGAGAAAGGATCCGCGAGAAAATAAGGGTAAAACGGCATACATTAAATATAAACAATTATTATGAAAAATTAAGGATCTCTCTGGACTCTTTAAATGTAGTAGGTATCTTATGAGACTTTAGTATTTTATAAATGTCATGAAACTTGCATATACAATACCGATAACCGAGAGATTGGGTGGAAAAAAAACAAATTTTACACTTCATAATGCATAATTTTGCACTAATCTACAATTGTTAACACAATTTATTGTGCCACTTGATTTTTTGAAAATGTGATAGATAATGCTTGACTGGAACTTCGACGGGTTATTTGTAGGCCTTTTACTTTGAACATGGTGAAGATAGTCCAGATTCAGATGGGCCTAATTGACAATTCAGTCATAAAGGAATCAAGGCTCCGCCCAAATATAAAATGGACCTCTTCGAGCCAGTTATAATTTGTCATATAGTGAAACTCATATATTCCGTATTAATGTGACAAACTCCCACCGTTCCAATAATAATAATAATAATAATAATAGTAATAATAGTAGTAATAATAATAATAGTAGTAGTAGTAGTAATAATAATAATAATAATAATAATAATAATAATAATAAGTCATTTATATTTTGAACGTCCTGTTATAAATGTTCAATTCGGTCAGTAGTGAGAAGGAAGGTAGACGAAGAGCTTGATGAAGTCGTTGGTGAATGGAAGATACAACAGAACTAGAAACCCCTTTTAATAAATATTCATGGTCCCAACTAATACTTCACATTGTAATATTTCATGAATTTTTTAGGCACGCCTTAATTAATTACCCTCCCATATAGTGGTAAATCACATAGTAATATTTTATAGAAATTATTATATGTATGAAATTTAATATGCAACATACTTATCCAATATTATTTGAGATAGTAACTTCAACTTTTGAGTTGTAATTATAACATATTTTAACTTCCATGTGTTTAGTAGTTGACCTAGTTGATTCCAAAATATATATTACTTTTTAAAGAAAGTTTGGAGTTTCTTGACATGTCGGACTGGGCCGGACCCATGGGCCTAAATTTATGCCCAGACCTGGCCCGAAATGTACTACTCCTAGGCTGGTCAAAGTTCGCTTGACCGGGTCGACGGAATTGACATCCCTAGTGCGGACCGCATAGGTTGTTGTTAATGGACATCTATAGCACTGCCTACACAACTAGCTTTGAGGGGTACATGTGCCCTCATCCACCTTTTTTCTTTCACTTGATTCCGATCATCATTACTTTCCAGATCTTGTATGACCCAAAAATCTTCGGATCCAAAATCCATGTACTCAATAGACTGATAATTAAATACTTCTAGGTCTTCACTATTCCAGACTTCATCTTGCAAAGTCACATGAAGCATCCTGATCCAGCTTTATTAGTAACAGGTCGTTCCATGCTCAAGTAATTCTCTTCTTACATAACTCTAAAATCCCCCAACTTAAGATTAATTTTCAAAAATTTTCGTTTTATGTCAAAATAGTGGTCTTAACGGGAATGTCACGTATATATGCATCCACATGTACATAATTAACTCTTCTGATCAGGGTCGACTCAAAATTTTAGGGGCACTGTGTAAATTTAATGTTTTTGAAGACCATCAACTCCCCGTCCCAGAACAAATGTCATGTTATGGGCACGGAGGTTAAAGAGAAATAGAAAAAAATTGTAATAAAATTTAATTTGGAGCTTATTTGACTGACAGTTGCATTATATGTTAATGCTATGATTTGATCCCAATCTTTAATTAGGTTAGTTAGACAAACTAAGTAATGATATTTTATATAAATAAAAGTAAGTTTGAGTATAAGATGTTGTGAAAAACATAAACGTTTATCTTTGTAACGGGACAATTATAAATGGAGTACGATATATTTGTTCTGGTACAGATAAAGTTCATTCTATAACGGAAAATTAAGTTTAAAATGAAGTGATGAAATTAAAACTTAAATTGGTTTTGCATTGTCTCGTTTTCAAATAGTGTTTCAATTGAATAACTAATGTTTCGTCTTAAATAAATATGAACGATTCAAGTAAATTTTATAATGTGTGGATATTCTAAAATGGGTTGTTGCATTTAATTCAAAATGAGTTTTCCAACGTTTATAAATCATTACATAGAAACTAATTGAATTTTATAGAATATACTAAAATTATTAAACAATAATTTTTAAGGGAAGCAATACATGACCAGTACTCCCTCCGCCCCGAAGAATTTCATACATTAGGGTTAGCGCGCAGTTTTATGTGAAAAATTAAAGTAACGATAGAATATAGACAATGTCAGAAAAAAGTGTGCTTTTAGTGGTAGTATATGTAATTTTGAGTGTAAAGTTGAGATTGTTTATTATTTGTTGGGTGTGGGGTAGTTTCTTTTTTTGGTAATGTATGAAATTATGTGGGACGACTAAAAATGATAAATGTATGAAGTTCTGTGGGACGGCTAAAAATGACAAATGCATGAAGTTTTGTGGGATGGAGGGAGTATAACAACTTTGAACAAAACTTACAAATGAAAATATAACAAAAAGCTTGACTTTTGGCTTATTTGGTTTAGAATTACATTTGTTATATTAATGTTATGATTTGAGTGTTTAATTAGATTAATTAAACAAGCTAAATAGTGTTATTTTATGTAGCTAATAATTGTTTGTATACAAAGAGTGGCCCTCAAATATGTTGGGACCCTGTGCAGAAGACCTCCTTGCATGGGTTCAGATCCGTCCCTACTTCTGATACCAAATGATAGAACCCATAATAACATCATGATTGCGAAGAAGTCTCTTCTGATCATATACACAATAATCAATATCTCAGCACCATTAGAAAGCAAAGCATAATCCCCACAAGGCTCACTAGATCACTAGTACTAACATGGCCTGGTCAATAAATCACCTAGACAACTAGTCATCCATTATGCAGACAATCTTACGCACTTGCAAAAACACCTAACCCTCTATGAATAGTCGTGGCATCCTTAAGATTCTCTTCGAGGCTTCAAGGAGCCAATATGGTCACCTCTAACCTCATAGACGACCGTTGTCTTTTCAAAGACACTATCGTTCACATGCATCTTATTTCAACATAAATAAAATAAATTCTTACAATGCTGCCCTAACTTAACATAAATGGGCCTTGGGTCACGGGCCTAACCTATTAGCCTAAATTAGAAAAGATGAAGTATTATTAAAATAAGTAAGGAATCAGAGGATATGGATATAATCTAGTAGAAATTTATATAAACTTCCATCAAGATCTCCACGACAGATCTAAAGTTTGGCTAATGCTTCGGGTTCCATCATGTCCTATATGTATGAGCGCCAGCCGAATAACATGTATGATTTGGAAGTAACATCGTTGTTAAATTAACGAGTAGATGGGTGAAATGATTTCACCAAGGCTCTGTTCTCTTCGTCTGGAAACTCATTCAGTTTAGTTCAGTTCTGTTTAGTTATATTTTATACTATAATTCAGTTCAGTCCAGTTCAGTTAGAGAACAGAGCCTAATTGTAGCGATATAAAAATAGTAGAAAAAGTTAGGTGATCCAATTTTACTATAGACGTTGAAATAAGTCATGAGTGTGAAACACCAAAATGGTAGTATAACATATAAAACCATCTTACTAGCTCGATGTCAAACCGTAGCTAAAGCTTTGAACACACTGCTCTACCATCACATATCAAATACAACACTAATTTGAGGCAAATGTTATCAATTTACTTTTAACTCCATTGATTTTACTTAATATCTTACCAAATGTGACATTTGATTCGAGACGGAGAGAACATTCGGGACGGAGGGAACAGGAGGGTACACTCAGTAACATTAATCGCTCTAACAAGAGCAAAAAGACGAAAATGGACCGCAATTAGCATGGACATTGGTTTATGAAAACTAGAATAATCCAAGAGGAAGCACATAAATGTTATCATTACAACATCAACAAATTACTACTTTTACGGTCAACTCTTCGAATTTGACTGCGAATTAATCTTAAACTATAATATTAAATAATTTAATAAAATCATGTAATGAAAATTTAATAATTAAATTTTCATTATATAATTTTATTAAATTATTTAATATTATAGTTTAATAGTAATTTTCAGTCAAAGTCGAAAAGTTAACCGATAAAATTCAAAATGAAAAGATTTATTTGGAACTTACTAATTACTACAACAATTGCACTTAATGCTCTCACTAAAAACACACACTTGGAACATACTTAGACCTAGCATGGCATCAAGTAAGAAATCATAATGAAGCACATACTAAAACAACATAATTAAGAGAAAACACGAAGAGTGAATTAACGCACATTATATATGAGCGAGACCGATCAATCATCTATCTACGGCAGCGCGTGATAGCAGAGCAACCGCGCGTGTAGGGATGCACAGGACCAGTGGCTTTGTGGCAATTGTGCGTGTAGTAGGAACGACCGGAGCGTGGCGGACACGGGACTCTGTTAGCGGATAATGCCCCGTACGAAATGTAGTAGTGGAACACTTTCCCCCAAAATAGCGACCTCCGATTCGTCCACGCGCTGCTCACATCCACCTCAATTCCGCCGTTCTCTTCGCCGGAGGCGAGCGTGACGAAAATGGCCAGGAGAGTTAGGGCGAGTAGCACCAGAAGTTTTGCGGCAGAGTAGTACATTGTATTGTAGCTAGAGAGAGAATTATTTATCTATTGTAACTTTGTAAGGAAACTATGAAAGAAATAAATTATTGAGTTGAGTTGAGTTGAGACTACTCTACTGATCTACTCACTTACTCAGTAATGTAGTCAATAATGAATCGGCGAGCAAGTAGCGACTGTGTTAGTAGGGACCTTAGTCACATGTCTGCTGCTGTACTACACCACCCACCTCAATACAAGGAAGAAAGGTCTTCTCTTCGCAATTTTTCAATTTTCCGCACAATTTATGCTCACTCGTGTAAACACTGTGATAGTTTGAGTAAGTGTTAATAGCATACATTATTTTAATCTAAATTCAAATTAATATATATTTAAAAATTAATATAAATAAGTAGATTCAACAATTGGAATACAAGAGAACAACCGCCTATATACTTGAGTTCGTATATGTAGTGCAACAATAGTCATCCATATTTATTTTGGACTCGAAATTGAATTCCACGGAAATGTATTGTTTATCCATGTTAGATAAATTAATATAAGTGAATTATACACCTGTTTAATTATAAGTTATAGGTTTTTAATGAGATTGAATAATATAATTGTATCAAAGACTTTGACTCACGTTCAGAGTTGAATTTAAATTTCCTTGAAGACAAGATCCGGTCAATATTAAATTTCCACTCGAACTGCATCCCCAAATACGTTGAAATATGCCAAATAGTATAATATAATTAATATAAATGAATAAATTACACCCCTTTCTATGGGTTCGATTTTGTAGAAGAGATACAATTCTTTGATGCATGTGAACGTTAAGTTTAGGGATCGAATTTCACCATTGAGATGAATTTCTTAAGAACTTTAAAATACAACAAATTTGGTAAATCAATCAACAATTCAACATCTATAGAAGTCTGGACTCTGGACATAAGAAACATCAATATTGGGGCATTGACCATCTAAATCAGGCCCATAGTTCACAGTACAGTCTAAGACAGGCCCAAGTTAAACCCATCAATTTATGAACGAGAACTGGGGAATTAGGAAACGGTAAATACATAAATCGGATTGCATATTTGAGTAGCCCATGACCCGATTTACCTTTCTATCGGTTTTGCCGACTTTTGAAAATGTTGACCGGAATTCGAAACTTTTGCGATTGTCTTTTCCGGCGAATCTCCGACTACACAACACACATAAGTCATTACCTTGTCGTTTCCTCGATCTTCAGGTTTCTGCTCTCGATTCTTCATGTTTTTTTGTTTTTCATTTGGTTTTGGTGATTTTTAGTGATTTTGCATAACTGTATATTTCATGTGTAATTGTTGATGTTTTAACTTTAATTGCAGATGCTGTACTTGTAATTGTTGATATTTGAGTATTTTCTCTATTTTCAGTTAGTTTTTTCTTTGCTTTTGCTTCTTTTGTTGGTAGATCTTGATTGTAGTGTTCGATTTTGTTTAGATTTTCATGTAAATGTTGTATGTTTAGTTGTAAATAGATGATGTTGTGGTTTAATTGCATATGTTTCTGTGTTAATTGTGCACGCTTATGTGTAAATAATTGATGTTTAATTATATAAACAGATTATGTTGCAGGTCTCTGATTTTCTAGTGCTTATTGGCTAAGTTTGCATATGTTTATACTGGAATTGTTGATCTTTAATGGTAAATTGATTATGTTTTATGTTTCATATTATGAAATTCTTATTGTTTAGCTTTGTATGTAAATTGTGTATGATTAGCTGTTAATTGTTGATGTTTGTGGCTTCATTCCTTTTTTTGTATAGAGTTTTTTTTTTTCGTTTTGTAAAACTCGATGTTTGTGTGAATAGTCTATGTTTATACTGCAATTGTTGATGTTTAAGGGTAAATATGTGATGTTTTAATATATGCGTTTTGTTTCATATTTTGAAATTCTTGTTGTTCAGTTTTTTTAATGTAAATTGTGCATGTTTAGCTGTTAATTGTTGATATTTGTGGTTTCATTCCTTTTTTTTATAGATTTTTTTTTGTTGCAAAACTCGATGTATATATAAATAGTCTATGTTTGTACTGCAATTGCTGATGTTTAACGGTAAATAGGTGATGTTTTGATATAGACTTTTTGTTTCATCTTTTGAATTCTTATTTGTTTAGGCTTTTATGTAAATGTTGTATGTCTAGCTGTAAATTGTTGATTTTGTGGTTTCATTATTATTTTTTTGTTTAGAGATTCTGTGGTTTTGTAAAACCGGTATATTTTCAGTGTGAATTGTGCATGTTTATACTACAATTGTTGATATTGAATGTTAAAAGGTGATTTTTGTTGGTGCTTTTTGTTTCTCGGTGTTTAGATTTTCTTACCATTAATAGATATGTTTATATTGCAATTGTTGATGTTAAAAGTCAAATGGTTAATATTCGTTAATGTTTTTGTGCATATACTAGGTTTTCGTAAAAATGGTAGTCGAATAAAGAAAACGATTGATGATAAAGATGGAGAAATGGATGAAGGAGTCGACGAACAAGTCAAGGATGTAAAGAACGTCATTTAGAACATAGTTTTTTTTTTTTTGCAAAGATGATTTGTAGTTTGGAGAGTGATTTTGATTTTTTTTAAATTGTTTTATATGTAGTGACATTTATTGATTGATTACTGAAATTGATTTCTATGTTTATTTAAAAATATTGTATTTTTTTCGGATAAATAGGTGGTTATCAATAATTTTATGCAAAACATGGATCATTATATATCAAACATATATGCAATTTGATACAAAATATCAATATGATTCGAGGACGTGAAAGAAATTATGAACTGTATAATGTAAGGAAAAAATGTGGATCGACCCGGTCTGGCCGGGTCAACCCGTGAAAAAATCATATTGTCTAGTTTTTTTTTATGTAAATTGCATATGTTTGTCTATTGTGTAGGACGACTCTCAAGGACTCTCAATATTTTGTGGACTCTCAAGAGACGTACTCAATTCTAAAAGGGACATATGTATATCTACTATGAAAATAACAAATTAAATTGTTGCCAATTTTTTTTTCTTTCCTTATGTGAGATTGTAAATTTATTTTTGATCTAATGGTTATTTGAAATCATAGAGCTTGAGGTAGATCTCTAGAAAACTCAATTCTAGCAACCGGTCATGAGTGCGGAAGAACATTGGAGAATTAATATAAATCACTAGATTATACACATCTCTACAAGTTCGAGCCTTTAGATGATATGAAATTCAGATAATTACAAAACCCACCCCTCCTAGATGGCCTATTTGCAAATTGGTACCCGCTATTTGAACAATTACAAATGGTTCCAAAAATTGAACTGAGTGTTAGATCAAATTACAAATAAACCCATTAGTCAACGCCGGAGCTGATGTCAGCTCGGACAATGGCCGGAGACACACGCCTCCTGATGACATGGACTGCCATATCACTGGGTTTATTTGTAATTGATTTAAAATTTTATATGGACTGTTAGTTAATTAACAAATAAATACAAATAACTTACTCTCTATTTTTATACTTCACATATTTGATACTCAATGTTTTATAATTCACAAAATTGATCCAAAAAAATAAACAAAACACCCCAATATAAAATTTATTATGCTAGATTAATCCAAACATTATTGCAGCACAATCCTCCTGAAGTATCAAATTATCAATGTAGAAACCCACAAAATTTCAAGATCACATTAAAAAAGAAAAAAGAAAATTGAATCTTCTTTGAAGACCCATTTCAATGGAGCCGATCTTGTTGTCCAATCAACTCACAAAGTGCTATGCTCTCTTACCCAATCTTCAATGCTACATTCTTCTGGTAATCCAATTGATAGGAAAAGGGTTTGCCAATGCCTTCAAACTCTTCAGAGCAGTAGCCCTAGTTATCTGTTATTAGCATCATTAGATGTGCTGCAAGAGCTCAGCTAAGTGATAATGGAGGAAAGCTCTTCAGTAAAGCTATTGAATTAGCTAATGAAGCAAAAATTATGATTGGCAAAATCCCTGGAATCTCACTTCTTGGTACTGTACACCTTCCAGAGTTTGCTGCCATTGATCCTCTGCGAGTTACTGTTGGTGTGCAACAACTTTACATTTTTGGTTTTGAAGCTGATGATATCTTGTGAATAGCTCCGTTTGGAGCCGTTCAACAACTCCAAACGAAGTGGTCTTGTGCTCCGATTGGGTTGTTTTACAGCCCAATCGGAGCTTTGTTAATGTCACCAATGGAGATCCATTTTCTTTTCTTTTTTTGTTATTTAATTCTTGTCATAATGGGGGTTAGACGGAGGTGGTGATGGCCGGAGAGGTGGTGGACTGGTGGTAGTTATTGGTGGAGCATTTCATTGAAGTGTTGAAGAAGAAGAGATGGAAGAAGAAGAAGAAGAAGAAGAAGAAAGTGTTAGGAAATTTGTTAGATATTTTGTTAGAAATATCTGTTTAGATTTTGATCAGCAACATGATGACTTATCTTAGTCTCAGAAAGGTGATTAGTACTCTTGGTTCACTTGAACATTGTAAAAGAGGAAACCCACTAAGTATGATAGTCTAGCTAATCTTGTATAGGATGTTAGGTCTCAAAATGTAATTTTTATTTTATGAAGAGAAGACCAAGAAGAAGACATCCAAGCAGAACAAGTTCAACGACATTGAAGATTTGAAGATTCTTGAAAGCATTTCTGAGATACCTTGGCCAGATATCTTGAAGACACGAATAGTTTTAAACAAAATGTGTCACAAGAGATATCTGAGAAATAAAAGGTCTATCTGAAAACAGGGAAAGTGTCCACAGATATCTATTCTCAGATACCTTGAGCTTTAACCACATTTCTGAAAAAGAAATATATATATATATTGCAAACAAAGTTGTTTCAATAAAAGTGGTATCTGAAGTTAAAGATAAGAACGTGCAAAGAATCAGAGAAATCTGATCAAGGTTGTCTCTGATACAAAGCATAGTTCCGTTGGCACTACAGGACAAAAGTATAGTACAATGCATTAAATGCACGGACAGAGATGTCTGAACAAAAGCAACGGTAGCTTCTGAAGAAGAAGACAAACCTGCTACAGTACTATACACAGATATCAATAGTTTGAATTTGATTTAAGCCTAACGGATACTATTCAAACGGCACTCAAATTCATCTATAAATATCAACACTTAGACTACTTGAGAAGACACGCTGAAACACAGAACTTACTGAACACATATCTTAATCTCTCAAGCAAACTACTTACTCTCAAGCTTTCTGTTGCGACCGAAGCTCTTGATCTTAAGTAGCACTGAAGTTCTATGTGTCCTGATCCTAAACAAGCACAGCTATCTGTGAAAGAGTTGAATTGAAAGATCAAGTATCTGAGATTCATTCTCTAGAACATTTATCTAAGACTTGGGTCAGTAAAAAGAACAAGATACCATACATTGCAAAGTGTATTAAGTATACTTGATTCACAGAGCTATCTGATTAACTGAAAAGTTATTAAAGAAGCTCATCTGACAACTCAAACCAAAACCAACACCATCACTGGCGTGGAGTACAGGAAGTACTTAGTTTGAGAAACTAAGGAATAAATCCAAGGTTATTGAGCACAGGAAGTACTTAGCTTGGGAAGCTAGGGAATAGCTCAAAAAGGTTTACGAAACAGAAGTACTTGGCTGTGAAAGCCGGGGAACAACTCAGGGGGAACATTTGGTTGGGAACCATTTGTTTAAGGAATCTTAGAATAGGATTTTTGTAAGGTGACCTCAATTATCTATTCTAGTGAATTCTAGGTCTTTGGAAGACCGAAGTGGATTAGTTGGAGGATTACGCCACCTCCAGATACCACTATACTTGTTGTGTTATATACTTTTCTCAGACTTACATTTCAAAGAACACACACACTTTAACTGTTTCTGCACTTATCTATCTTAAGTCTTCCGCGCTCTGAATCTAAGTATCAGATATCTACACAGATATCTGAGAAATAGTTTTTATCGACAAAAGTTTTAAAAGACTATTCACCCCCCCTCTAGTCTTTTACTTTGCCGTTATCTGGACCAACAAGTGGTATCAGAGCAGGAGGTTCACAAGCCTTCTGCACTGAACCTAGATCCCCAGATAGGTGAAGGAACTTTGTCCATTTTTGAGGACTATTTAATTTGTGTGTTAAGTGTGCAGGAATGTCTCTGAGTGATGCACCCGTTCTCAAACCAGAGAACTACGAGAAATGGAAAAATAACATGATGCTCCACCTTGAAGCCATAAGTGACGAAATGATCGAAGTGATAAAGAATGGCCCAATAGTCATTCAACAACTTAAACAAGTCATGGAGGTTTCTAATGGTAGAGACAGAGATCAAAGCGAAGGATCTTCACAAACTGATGCGTCAACAAGTGGGAGATCTACTAGTCAAGTTATTTACGAACCAAAGCCCAGAGAACTCTGGACATCGGAAGATGCCAAGAGAAATCGTCTGGATGGTCAAGCTCGTAATATCATCATCAGATCGACACCTGAGCACATACAGTGTAAACTGTGGGGTGCTAAAACGGCGAAAGTTGCCTGGCAACTGATTGTAGAAATCTGGCGGAATCGAAAACCAAAGAAAACAAGTTCGAAGTTCTCAAGTTGAAATTTCAAAATTTCAAACAAGGACCCACTGAAACTCTGGAGGAACTTGATTTCAGATTTACCACTCTCATGAGTTATATGGCAGTACTTGGGGAAAGCAACAGATACTCCCAGTCAGAAAAGATTAAGACTATTGTCAGAAGTCTTAACCACAATTGGGAGCATACTAAATTCTTTTATTTTAACCAAGGAATGCCAAATATCACTCCAGTGGAACTCTTCTCACATCTTGCTACAGTTGATTATGAGACAACACAAAGAGAACAAACAACTGAAAAGTTGCAGAATATTGCTCTAGTTGCTCAAGGAACTTCTGAAAAGAAGAAAAGCAAGGAAGAGACTGAGGATGCTCTTCTAAAAGCAAATGAGCAAATATGTCAGTCGAGAAATTGAGAGAAGAAAAGCCAAAGAGAAGCTGAAAAAGCATCTAGGCTCAAACTATCACCAGTACAAAAAATATGCAAAGCTCGCTGAACAAGCCAGCTCAGAAAGCATCATGTACTGAGGAAGCAGAAATTGGAAACAATATCTGTTTCTATTGGCAGAAACCTGGTCACTTCAAGAAGGATTGTCCTGCCTTCAACAAACTAAGGACAGGTGACAAGAAAGATAGAAGAATCTTCAGAAGAAGCCAGAAAGCTTTATTAACTGAAGAAAGAAAGAAAATCCAAACTCAACTGGATGCTCTAGACGTTGAGACAGATTCTGAAGATGACAATTCAGATGACTCAACCTTACCATCACCAGAATTATGTGGAGTTACTCATGATATAATCGACTTCGGCCTCAAGAAGAAAGAAATATGTGGAGTTGCTGAAATTGACGGTCCAGACATCTCTAACATAGAAATCTGTCTTATGGCTGATGAGGTAACACATACTTCTTGTTATACTTATGAAAGTGATGAATAAGAAATAAAAGATCTAGAAAATCTCAGGAAAGAACTTGACATCTATGAAAGAGAATTTCTAATGATCCGAGCTAGAGCCGAAAATCTTGAAGAAGAAAAGAATTCTCTTGCAAAGGAAAATTTTCAATTAGTTAAGATATCTGAGAAAAAGGATGCTGAAAATGCATTTCTCAAAGCTCAGATATCTAAGACTGAAAAGTCACATAAAGAAGCAATGGCTGAATTACGAAAGAAATATGAAGATCTTCTTTCTGAGAACAAGGAACTCAAAAAGAAAGAATTATCTTTTCAATCTTATGCCAAAGCTAGTGACACTCTTACTGAAGTACAATCTTACTTAAGAGATCCTTGAAAAAGAAAGGACTCAATTTGAATACACGTATGATTGTTCTATCACTCTGAATAAGAGTAAGGAAAGAAGAACATTTGTAAGTACTTAGCAAGATGGTTCCCATGCAATCTATAGTATCGGTCATAAGACAAAGATTGTTGACAAAGGAAAGGCAGTTGCGACTGAACCTTTGTGGGAAAAACAAGTCAAAAACAAAACTGGTGGGCACGTCTCTGAAAAGAAACACAACACTGAAAGTGTAAACACCCACAGTGCTATGTCTCTCAAAAGGGTAGAATTAGGGAGCGCCAATTCTCCCATGTCACTTTTTCGGAAAGAAATTGGACTAACCAGAGACCAAGAAAGTTTGTTGAGAAAAGATCTCAGATAGCTTCAAGTGCTCGAAACGGTATTGGCTATAAAGGCATCGGGAAACAACTTGCTCATGAATACAAACAGGAGCAAGAACGATGGCTAAAGGCTAGAATTGCTCAAAGCAATTATCAGAAGTGGAAGTTGAATCAAGCCACTGAAAATCTGAATGCCAGGGCTAGAAGAAATCTGGCAAGGAAAGCTAAGTTTGCTGAAAAGCAAACTCAGAAACCTGACAGGTATCTGAAAGCACCAAATGGAGCACCTAGGAACACACCAAGGAAGAAAATAATTCTTAATAATGATAATCATTCAATTAGAATTCCTCCTTATGTTCCTATCGACAAAAGAATGTTCCAAGAAATTCATTCAAAATGGATTCCTCTTGGAAGATTGTTTAGTCTGATGGTTCCAATTGTAAATTGAGAACCTAATCTCTGCTTTCTGTTGTGCGAATGCTTCCTGGACTAAAGCACAATGGCTATTTGATAGTGGATGCGGAAAGCACATGCAGGAGACAAAGCAAATCTGGTCGATTACAAAGCTTGCAACACAGACCGGATATCGATTCTTTGGAGG
Organism: Plantago major; assembly: GCA_026545765.1. Lineage (NCBI taxonomy): Eukaryota > Viridiplantae > Streptophyta > Magnoliopsida > Lamiales > Plantaginaceae > Plantago > Plantago major. The sequence continues at coordinate 96,915,496 of CM048840.1, forward strand.
AGAATTAAATCCCTCTCTGGGATTTGGCAACGTCAAATTGGGAACATTAACAATCACTGACGTATTACATGTTAAGGATTTGAAATATAATCTATTTAGCATGAGCCAGTTTGCAGACAAAGGTTTTACTGTAAAATTCAAAGCAAAATACTGCAAACTAATTGACAATGAGTCAAAGCAGACAGTCTTGGTTGCTCGGCGGAAAGGCAGTCTTTATGTTGCCGATTGGGCATCTGCCACAACTGAAGAATGTCTCATGGTGAGTCAATCTGGTCACACAGAAGAGCACTGGTTATGGCACAAAAGAATGAGTCACTTGAATTTCAAAACTCTGAACAAACTTGCCAAGAAAGAATTAGTGGTTGGCCTTCCCAAAACATCTTTCAGAAAGGATGGTATCTGTTCTGCATGTCAGATGGGAAAACAATCCAAAATCTCTTTCAAGTCCAAAACTAGACACTCTAGTGTTAGACCACTGCAACTACTACATATGGATCTTTTTGAATCATCTGTAACTAGTTATGCAGGAAAGAAATATGGTCTGGTTGTTGTAGATGACTTCTCAAGATTCACTTGGGTTGTCTTTCTGAAACACAACTGATGCCGGTGGAGATACCAAACTTCTTTGAAAAAGCTTGAAGTCATGAAAAATGACAAGGTATCTGCAATCAGAATAGACCATGGTACTGAGTTTGTCAACCAGTACATAAAGGAGTTTTGTACCTGCAAAGGTATACAACACCAACTTTCCTCTGTAAGAACACCTCAACAAAATGGTATTGCGTAAAGGAAAACAGAACCCTTAAAGAAGCCGCAAGGACAATGCTAATGACCTTGAAATAAGTGAAGTTTATTGGGTTGAAGTCAGAAACACTGCTACACTCAGAGCAGATGTTTGATAAACAAACACCATGACAAGACCCCTTATGAAATCTTGGTTGGTAGACCCCCTAATATCAAACATCTGAGAGTATTTGGTTGTAGGTGTTTTGTTCTAAACAATGGAAAAGATTATCTGAGAACATTTCAACCAAAGGCAGATGAAGGTGTATTTCTTGGTTATTCCACGAATAGCAAAGCCTACAGAATTTACAACAAAAGAACAAAGAAAATTGAAGAATCAGTTCATGTTGTATTCTATGAAGGAAGTAAGAAAACACCTCCTAATGATGAACTCTCAGAAAGGTTCAAAGAACTAATGTTGAGGGATTCTGAAGAAGAATCCTGAGAAAGGAGAAACATCATTATGGAAAGTGAGGATGACTCTAACGTAGAAAAGCTTGATATGCCTAGTAATAACAAGATGACTCACAAACATGATGAAGAATTTCCTATGAAACTTCCAGAAATGGAAACTGAAGATATTCATCATGAAGCTATCTCTGGAAATAATCTCTCTGAAAGACATGTTCCAGATAGCTCAAACACTGAACAAGTGTCAGACATTAATTGCCCTTCTGAGGAGCAAAATGTCTTGAATCGAAAAAGTATCAAATCAAAATCCCAGTGATTCACATTCAAATCATTTGGATATTGATCCTACTAGCACTAAACCTATGATGAGATGGATCAAGGATCATCCTGCAAAAGATGTGGTTGGACCAATTAATCAAGGTGTTAGGACTAGGAGAGCAATAGCTGAAAATGCTAATTCTCTCTTTGGATGTTTCATCTCAAATATTGAACCTAAAAATATAGAAGAAGCATTAGGAGACCAAGACTGGATCTCTGCAATGCAAGAAGAGTTGGATCAATTTGAGAGAAACAAAGTCTGGAAACTAGTTCCATTTGTGGAAGGAATATCTGTGATTGGAACTAAATGGGTTTTCAGAAACAAAATGAATGAATCTGGTGAAATAACCAGAAACAAAGCAAGATTGGTTGCCAAGGGATTTACCCAGACTGAAGGCTTAGATTTTGATGAGTCATATGCACCAATTGCCAGATTGGATGCAATAAGACTCTTTCTGGCCTTTGCAGCTCATAAAGACTTTAAAGTTTATCAGATGGATGTCAAAAGTGCATTCTTGAATGGTGAACTTGCTGAGGAAGTTTATGTTGAGCAACCACCTAGCTTTGAAGTTTCCTCAGAAAGTAGAATGGTCTATAAACTACAGAAAGCTCTGTATGGACTGAAACAGGCTCCAAGAGCATGGTATGACACTTTGGCCAAATACCTTCTGGAAAGTGGTTTCAAGAAAGGTGAAGTTGATAAAAATTTATTTACCTTAAATCATGATGGGAAACTACTCTTAGTTCAAGTATATGTTGATGACATCATATTTGGATCTAAGGACAAGCAACTTTGTAATGACTTTGCAAATCTCATGAAAAGTAAGTTTGAGATGAGCATGATGGGAGAAATGAATTATTTTCTAGGATTGCAGGTCAAGCAACTCAATGATGGAATATTCATTAGTCAAACAAAGTATGCAAAAGATATGCTCACAAAATTCAATCTTAAGCCTTCTGAAAAGAATGCTAAGATACCTATGAGCATTGGAACCAAAATGACCTATATCTTGAATCGGATAAGAGTGTTGAAGAACATAAGTATAGGAAATTGATAGGTTCACTACTTTACCTCACGCAAGTAGACACGATATTCAATACGCCGTTGGAGTGTGTGCTAGATTTACAACCGATGCAAGCACACTACAACATTGCTATGAAAATATTAAGGTATGTAAAAGGTACATTAGATGTAGGATTGTGGTATCCTAAAGAAAGCGGATTGAGTTTAGTAATTACGTCGATTATCTTTGGATCATCGCTTGATAGGAAAAGCACCTCAGAACTTGTTACCGGTACTAGACTTATCTCGTGGTTTAGCAAGAAGCAAAACTCAATTGCAACTTCTACCACGAGGCTGAATATATTGCCTCTTTGGTTGTTGTGCAACACAAATTCGTGGATACAACAAACTTAAAGACTATGGACTCGATGAAGAGAAACTCCCATTTTACGTGACAACACAAGTGCTATGCGATTACACGTAATCCTAAATTTCATGCCGAACAAAGCATATTGATGTTAGACATCACTTCATCGAGACCATGTTGAAAAAGGCAATATAGAGATACTCAAGATTGGCATCAAGACCAACTTGGATATCTTCACTAAGCCACTACAAGAAAGTAGATTCTTAGCCTTAAGACATAGTCTTGGACTAATGGAACTACCAATGAACCGAAAAGTTCGTGAATCTGAACGGGCATCCAGAGAAGAGGTAGGAACGGGCATCCAGAGAAGAGGTATCCGAACGGGCATCCAGAGAAGAGAAAGAGAAATCGAACGGGTATCCGAAGTCAAAAGGCTAAAGAGCAAAAGATAGCTTAAGATCTACGAGACGGAACTCGGATATCCGAATCACTCTATAAACGGGAACACAAAGGAGAATAGTACAACTATCTGCGATCAACTCTCTTGAAATTCGCATTATTTCTATCTTGATGAAAAACTTGGAAAAATCCTAAGTATAAGATGATTCAGATGCAAAAAGTGTTCTTGGTCATACAAAACGTGATTCAGATAGCTAATAGCCAAAATTCATTAAATGGGCACAATTACACTTGTTGATTGTGATCATTCTCAAGAAAATCAGTGACCCTTGATGAAATTAAGCGTTTGATCTATACGGTGGAAATTAATTCACGATAAATAGTGGATCAAAAATTCGACAAAGCCCACTTTGCATTTAATGCCGAACTAGCTTTTGCTCACGCTTGCAAATCATGAATCATACACACAAAATCAATTTGTATGTATTTGTCTGTTGAGATTATATTGCTATATATATAGGATTTTGGCAAAAGAAATCACTTTCGCCTAATCCAACATTCCGACTTGCACAAAAATAGCAAAACCTTCTCTTGTTTCTCTGCAAACCTTCTACAATCTCGCAAATCAAGATTAAGTTTTTCGCAAAGAATTACTAAATCAAATCTCTTTCAAACATCAATCCAAATTCCTACACTATATAAAGAGATGGCCCCAAAGAATTCTTCCACACGTAAATCTCAATCCTCCACGGTAATGCTGAAAAGCAAGCACGAGTTGGTTATTGTGAACAACCGACCGGTAGGAGATTTTAATCACGACCATTGGACTTCAAATCACGAATGATTTGGGGTGGTGCCATGGTTGAGGAATACCTCACGTCTGCGCAATAGAGAACCGCCGAGAAGTCGATTCTTGACATGCTTGAAAAGGCACAAATCAAGGGTTTTCTATCCGCCTAAGTGGAATTTCATCACTCGATGTGTTGGAATTCTACAACAACTCAGGATAATTTCTGTGTTTCAAGGCAACCTTTAATAGTGTGCATCAAAACCTCACCAAGGAAAGGAAATCCTACGGACTTAACAACTTTCAGAAGTTGTTTGAGTTTCAAAATCTTGGAAAGGATTTTGAAATAAACACCAAGGATGATGATCTCCTTGAAGGTGTTAAACAATTATGCGATGGCGTGTGTGATCTTGAAAATCGATACACCCACTGAGTTCAAGCTTGCTGACATCCGAACCAGACATCTGATGGTTCACTGGGATGTATTGGCTTGCATTCTTCACAGATGCTTTGATGGTCTACAAGGAGGTGCTGACCAGATAAGCCAAGAACGATGGATCATGATGTTCTTGCTGAATCAACAAGACAAAAGGCTGGAAAACCCTTTTAACTGGGGAAAGTACGCCTTCATGAAGTTTGTGAAGAAGATTCAAGGCTTCGAGCCTAAGATCGCCAAAGGACTAGCTGAGCCAAAGGACACAGTAGGCTATGGTCTGAAGATATGCTACTTGCTGGAGAAGCTTGGCATTGAGCTCAGAGAGACGGCTGAAATAGCCAACAATAACCTACTCTACAAATATGAGTATACGAACATGATGAAAAAGGTTGCTGGATCTCAGAAAGGTTCTAAGAAGCGAAAGTCTGAAGAGGTATCTGAGGGAAAAGTTGCGACCAAGAAGCCCAGAACTTCAAGAAAGAAGTCTGCTGGCAAATCAGAAGACACACCCATAGAGGTTGTCGATTCCCAGATACCTGCAACCATTGCCGATGAACAAATTAATACAGATGAACTCATCAATGCTGCAAAAGAGTTATCAACTACTGAACAAGTAGACTCAGCAAGAGAAAGTGCTTTCAGAAATGTGAAGACTATTACAGAAAGCATTGCTGATGAACTCATAAATGCTGCCAAAAGTGGTGAAAAACACCAAGCCCTATCTGCAGAAACCGCAGGAATTGTGGACCAATCAGTTCCTAATGCTGATGAGAGCTCTGACGATGAAGATGATGAACTAGTCATCTCTCAAGTCCTAGAAAGAACAAAGAGGGCTAAGGTTACTGAAATAGTAATTGGTGATAAGGTTTCTGAAGAAGAACCTACACCTCAGGTTGCTGAACAAGCACCTATAGCAAAGGTTGTTGGTGCAAACACATCATCAGGGAACGTTTCTTACGCACAACTTCAAGAAGCCCTGATGAGTGGTAATTTAGTGCTGGCAGATGCTGATGAAAATGCCACATCTAAAAATCTGGAAGAACACTCTACTGACCAATCCACTGCTTCCAGACAACCACAACAGCCACAAGTGGTTGATGAAATGGTAAATGAACTCCATTTCGACTTACCAGCAATGCAGTATGCTGAAGAAAATCCTGCAAAAGAGCAGGTTCCCCAACTCAATGAGAGGGATCAAACTGAGACATCTACTCAGAATGATCAACCAGGGGAGGCAACTGAGTTGCACACTCAGGAAAGGTGTGAAGTACCTAAAACTTCAAACAAAGAAGCTGTACTGGAACAAGAAGACCAAAGTATAAAAGGGTCACAAGTTCCAGAGACCAATCAGCCTGACAATGCTCAGGTAGCTGAATGGTTTAACTCCTACCTTGTGAAAAATTTTATGCTTGTATATCTTGTTACTTATATAAAAATTCTTTGTTACAGGCTGAGTTAGAAACACAGAAACAAGAGGAAGCTGGAAAGCTTGCCTCAGAAACTGAGAAGGAGGTTACCCCAACCTCGCCTCTTAAGAAATCTGAGCCTGTACCACAGGTGATAATTGATTCTTAAGATAACACTTTTCAGTCATTTGTCTATGTGCTTAATCATTTAAAGTAAATGTTTCTAACAGGCTCCAACTGAGAAAGAGGAAGATAAGGCAGAAATGCCAGAGACGAACCTAGAGACCGACAAGGTTTCTGAAGAACACATCATTGAGCCTTCTAGCATGAAGGTACATAAAAAAAATCAGTGATAAGTATTCTTCATCATGGGTTATCTTAAACTTCTTCTAAAATATTCAATACTTTCTACTTACAGGCTCATTCAGAAGTAGAAATGCAAAGGGAAAAAGTTGCGACATCCCCTGCATCAATGGAAATTGATGAAGCTACCAAGGCAACATCACATGAAAGAATACCAGAAACTGAGAAAGTTTCTGAGAAAAATGACTCTGAGCTTCCTATTGAGGAAGTAAGTCCAAAACTCAGAACTCATTAAAGCATTTTTGCACAAATTCTTTCAAATAATTTCCTAAGTATTGTATTAACCTTAATTCTCAGGTTTAAGAAAGAAAGGTTGATGAGGATCAGACTTCCAAGTCTCCACCTCACAACAAGATATCTGAGACACCAATTGTCTCAGTAGCATAAGTCTCTGAACCTGAAGTATTTACTCAGGTAACTCAGAAACTAAACTACACTTCTACTTAGATATCTACAAAAGTTTTGAAGCCCACTCAAAACTCTTTCTTTCAGGCTCAAACGAGTGCAAAGCAGGCTCCCAATGATGAGAAAAGGGACCCACTTTCCTTCTTCAATGCTCAAACCCTGCCAAAGCATATTCAATGCTTCAAGAAATGGCAAAGGTTAAGGTGCTCTGATCTCTCTGAAATATTGAGAATCACAGATCAACCAACCAGACGAGCACGAGCTCTTGACTTGGAGACGTATATCCATGCAATGTTCCCTACTGAACAGTACACAGTTGCGACTCTATTGCATAAGGATTTCTCCAGAGAAGTGGCGCACAGTTTGATACAAGCCTTTGAACAGGCAGATGCTCAGACAAGATTACAGATGGCATTCAAGCCGATTCTCGCCTGACTACGCAATTTATACCTTCTGAACAAGAAGAGGTTAATAGGCAGAAGATCACTATTCCTGAAGTGATCAATCTTGTATCTGAAGATGATGAGGAGGAAGAGATAAACGAAAACGACTTCGATGAACCTCCCACTAACCATCACCAAAAGGATGACACAGACAAAAAGGATGATGATGATGCCCCTGCACCAGGGACCGGAGGAATTTCACAAAGAAATCATGCCTCAACTGCTGAAAAGCAAACTGAGAGGAAAGCACAGAAATCTCCGTCTCCATATCCTCAAAAGTCAACTCATCCATCTTCCCAACAAAAGGTTATTACTGAACAAGTAGTTGAGGATTCTGAGGAAATCGCTCAGAAGTTGTTGAATACTCAATCCAATCGCCAACTCGCATAACCGTTGGAAGAAGAACAACGACTCCATCTTCAACCGGAAGATCGATAGCTAAATCCAGAGACAATCTTGACCAACTACAAGATCAATATCTACAATAGATGATTTCTTACTACGAGGTTAAAGAGCTACAGGATGTCAGAATGCTATCACCAAAGAACTCGATACTGAAGAAGTATCTGAAATTAAGCATGATGCTAAGGCTGCATCATCTTCAAAAGAAGTACCATCCTCCTCCCAAAAAGGGAAGAAACCAATCTCTGAGATGGTTTCTGGACTCGACACAATCGATGAGAATGTCCAAGAGGATGAAGATCACTGGGCTGATTACTCAGATGATGAAGAAGACAAGACTTTGGCAGAGCACCGCAATGAACATCTAGCGGTTTCACACTTGAAAAGGAAACTGATCGCTCCTGAAATTTTCAGCAAACTGCCAAATGTCCACTCCCATGAATACATGAACAGATACCAAGTACTGGCTTATTTGAAAAAGGAGATGTCTTCACAGAACAAGGAAGTAATTGCCTCCGTCCCCTCTGAAATGAAAAAGTTCACTGAGCTCGTCACTCAGAGAACAACTAGCATAGTCATTGCTCAGAAAGATCTGGGAATGATAAGGGACGATGATGCGTCTTTAGCTGAAAAAGCTTTCCAAGAGGCAAGTTACACTGCTGGAAAAGCAGATGCCATCCTAGGCCCATTGGCAGAGCTCACTGATAAGGACAATGGACTTATCAAGCAAAATCAGGAGCTCAAAGCCGAACTTCAGAAGTTGGTCACTGCCTACAATTATTTACAAGGGAATTTTACCTCTCTCTCAGATTCTTTTGTGAGACTGAGTCAGCCAACAATGACTAAGGTGGAAAGAGTGTACACATCTGGACCTCAAAGTCAGGGGGAATGGGAAGAAGGAGAAGAAAACAAGAAGAAATCTGGAGCTGGTGCGGCTCAGAGAGAAAGAAGAAACATGAAAACTTCCCAGCCACCACTCAGAATCAATGAACCCTCCTCAAGCCAAGCTGCTTTGCAAATAGTAGCTGCTTCCCAGAAACCTACTGAAGGAACTACAATGATAACAAGGGCCATGGCACAGAAACCTCCAAGGAGTACCAAGGCCCCAAGGAGGAGACAGGTTAAAGGGATTGATGAATTTTCTGAAGAAAAAGAAGAAGGCCAAATCAAGTCCTTGGGCAATGAAGAAGGCTGTAAAACTCTCACAAGATTTAATCTTGATGATGATGAAGAAACTGATGAAGATGAAGCTCCTCTTCATAGAAAAAGGAAAATTGAAAGCCTAACTGAGCCAATAGCTGCAAAGCCCCTAGCAGCTAAAACACCCTCTGGAAATACCAAGTCTATCCAGGGTGGTTCTTCAAGCAACAACCCCAAAGAGAATTCAAGACAGAGAAGGAACAGATCGAGAAAGCAAAACAAAGTCAACTTCCACTCAGGCCAGAAGAAGCCAAAATAGAGTATGTGAAGAATGACAATGATTCCTCTGTCTACAGGTGCATCAATCAGAAAATGGCTATTGGATTCTGGAACTTAAGCATCTACTGGTAAATTCAAGATTTCCAGAACCAATCCATAAACAACTTATGGCATGGAGAAAAGATAAGCCAACCTTGATCAACAACAATCACATAAAAGCACAGTCGATTTTGAAGTTGTCAAGAGAACTGAAGCCATGAGAAAGGACCTCTCTGATGAATGTCCATATGGAAAGCCAGATGATGTGCACAAAATTCTGAATATCACAGGAACAGGCACAAGAGCAAGACTCGCTGTGGAACCCTATGAGTCGTTCTATCTAACTGAAGATCAATACAAGGGTGACATCAGATATTTGAGGATTATCTACGAATACTTCAAGCTTTCAGATATCAGAATAGAGCATGCCTGGAAGTGGGGAAAGTATCTGTGGGTCAAACATTTTGTCAAGAAAAATCCTACCAAAACCTACAAAGAGGTCTGTGGATTTGCCAGAGACACTGAGATGCTCGTCAGAACACTTCTCTATGAATATTCTGATGACATCAAAAGGTTTGGAGATAGGAAATTTGCAGACTGATCCATAGAACTACTGTTGAAGACTTGAAGAGTTGAAGACTAGTCTATTAGGATGTTTACTTGGAGCTTGGTTACTCCTGTTGTCCTAATATAATATGTAGTTTTTGTTGTATTTTTGCTGACTGAGCTAAACTTTTTTTATGTATTGAAGTTATCTGTAATCTTTCTTTGTAACTTATCTGAAGAACTTACTCTCAGATAGTATTCTATAAAAGATAACTTGTCAGCAAAGATCACACCTTGTGATTTGGTTGATGTTTACTTTCTGCACTTAATTGAATGAATTGAAAAATCTTAAGAATTGATTAATTGTTGGATTGTTCAATCATCCAGATTTGTAATAGGTCAGATAGTCATCGTTGACTGATCAAAAAGGGGGAAATTTGTTAGATATTTTGTTAGAAATATCTGTTTAGATTTTGATCAGCAACATGATGACTTATCTTAGTCTCAGAAAGGTGATTAGTACTCTTGGTTCACTTGAACATTGTAAAAGAGGAAACCCACTAAGTATGATAGACTAGCTAATCTTGTATAGGATGTTAGGTCTCAAAATGTAATTTTTATTTTATGAAGAGAAGACCAAGAAGAAGACATCCAAGCAGAACAAGTTCAACGACATTGAAGATTTGAAGACTGCACAAGATTACTGAAACAGTTTTACAGATACCTTGGCCAGATATCTTGAAGACACAAATAGTTTTAAACAAACTGTGTCACAAGAGATATTTGAGAAATAAAAGGTCTATCTGAAAACAAGGAAAGTGTCCACAGATATCTATTCTCAGATACCTTGAGCTTTAACCACATTTCTGAAAAAGAAATATATATATTGCAAACAAAGTTGTTTCAATAAAAGTGGTATCTGAAGTTAAAGATAAGAACGTGCAAAGAATCAGAGAAATCTGATCAAGGTTATCTCGACAAAGCATAGTTCCGTTGGCACTACAGACAAAAGTATAGTAATGCATTAAATGCACGACAGAGATGTACGAACAAAAGCAACGGTAGCTTCAAGAAGAAGACAAACTCACATAAAGATTATACACAGATATCAATAGTTTGAATTTGATTTAAGCCTAACGGATACTATTCAAACAGCACTCAAATTCATCTATAAATATCAACACTTAGACTACTTGAGAAGACACGCTGAAACACAGAACTTACTGAACACATATCTTAATCTCTCAAGCAAACTACTTACTCTCAAGCTTTCTGTTGCGACCAAAGCTCTTGATCTTAAGTAGCACTGAAGTTCTAAGTGTCCTGATCCTAAACAAGCACATTTATCTGAAAGAGTTGAATTGAAAGATCAAGTATCTGAGATTCATTCTCTAGAACATTTATCTAAGACTTGGGTCAGTAAAAAGAACAAGATACCATACATTGCAAAGTGTATTAAGTATACTTGATTCACAGAGCTATCTGATTAACTGAAAAGTTATTAAAGAAGCTCATCTAACAACTCAAACCAAAAACCAACACCATCACTGGCGTGGAGTACAGGAAGTACTTAGTTTGAGAAACTAAGGAATAACTCCAAGGTTATTGAGCACAGGAAGTACTTAGCTTGGGAAGCTAGGGAATAGCTCAAAAGGTTTACAGGAAGTACTTGGCTGTGAAAGCCGGGGAACAACTCAGGGGGAACATTTGGTTGGGAACCATTTGTTTAAGGAATCTTAGAATAGGATTTTTGTAAGGCGACCTTAATTATCTATTCTAGTGAATTCTAGGTCTTTGGAAGACCGAAATGGATTAGTTGGAGGATTACGCCACCTCCAGATACCACTATACTTGCTGTGTTATTTACTTTTATGTACTTACATTTCAGCAACACACACACACTTTAACTGTTTCTGCACTTATCTATCTTAAGTCTTCCGCGCTCTGAATCTAAGTATCAGATATCTATACAGATATCTGAGAAATAGTTTTTATCGACAAAAGTTTTAAAAGACTATTCACCCCTCCTCTAGTCTTTTACTTTGCCGTTATCTGGACTGAAAATATAACTTTTTTTTTTTTTTTATCTAAAAGTCCATGTGTATGCCCAATCATATCCACATCATCAATAATTGACACGTTGAAGCCGGAGTCAACGCTGGAATCCAAAATTGGGTGTGGATGTAATAGTTCAAATAGCGGGTGTGAATTTGTAATTGGAGCAAAACGTAGGGGGTCTATATGTAATTGCCCTATGAAATTTTATTAAAATGTAGGAAGAAGAAGTGACAACCTGGAATCAAATAGTTAAGTAAAAACTCAAATTGAAAAAAAAATTAGTGAATTGAAATTGAACACCAAACAATCGAATTGCATGCCTACGATTACACTTAGTCTATTATATTGAAACAGATAGCAAAACACTCTGCAAAAAAAGGCAACTAAGGGGGAAAACTTTTTGAGCAACTTATGAATTAGTGATCTCAATGGGAAGGATATAGATCCTACCTAGATACCATAACCTGATAAGACCATAATTTAAAACTGGAACTCAAATCGATTTGGACCCAAAACTTTTCAAGGGTTCTTGGAAAGATCACAATCCAACTCGAGCCTGATCCATTAGTTAGTGTAAGGTATATGTGCTTGTTCAAGAAGGATAAGTTATTAAGGTATGTATTTAGACGCATGATACATAAAATGGTATCAATGATATTTATTATATTGTGTAACATGTGGTCCCCAGTCATAGTTTCCACTCAGCTACAAATTACAATTCCCAAATACAAAGTTGAAGATTATTTTCGATCATGGTCTTACCCTCTCACTGTAGCAGTGGGACCTACAGTGATCTCAATGTCCCACTGCTATAGTGAGAGGGTGAGACCATTGGGGGTAAGACCATGGTTTAACGAACCTTAATCCAAACAAAATGTGCCCCATATGGTAGTAATTAAAATGAATAAAGAAAAGAGCTCGGTAAAATTGGCATTAAAATGAACTTAGCATGAGATGATTGTATTATTGGGAAAATTACGTATTGACCCAAGTATATGGTAAATTACATATAAACTCAGGCTCTATTAAAAATTAACTATTAGACCCTCAGGTACTTTATTGCATTTAGCCCCGATTTCGTTAACCTTTCCAGTTTTGATACCAACAACGTCATAAAGAAAAATTTAAGAAAGTAAAATTTAAAATAAACAAAAAAAAAAAATAAAAGAAATGTATATACCCAGCCATGGGACCTCCACTCATGGTTGGAAATTTGATCTCCGATCTGGAGCAGCTCCACCATGGGCAGAGCTTTTTTGTTCGAGATCAGAGTAGATTACTCCAATTTGGATTTGATCTGCTTAGTTCCAGAGCTGTAAAAGCTCTGCCACTAAACGAAACTCTTGCTGCAGATCTAGAGCCTGAAACTTCTCCAGTTCGGAGATCTAAATCCCTTTGTAATGGTGGAGTTAGAGCTACAGTGTTAGAGCTTCGCCAACCGTTCTTCTTTGTATTTTCTTTTCTTCTTCTTCTTTTTTTTTTTTTTTAATTCTCAATTTTATTTCCTATCTATTTTTATACCTTTTCATTTCATTTCGAAGGGGCTAAATTTGTAAATTCAATAGAAATTTGACGATGAGGGGTAGGGGTGTACATTAAAAAAAATCCGCCCGCACCACCTGCCACGTAACCGCAACCGCCGGTTAATTTTTTTACCAAACCTGCCATTGTTTGAAAATATGTTAACCCGCCACTAGCGGGCGCGTGGCGGTTACTGAGGGGGTATTATTAAGCTTTAGCGCAGGTTGGGTTTATGTGAATTTTAGCATATAACTAAGGTCTCTTTATGTAATTTTCCATGTATTATTAGTGAAGTCACCGACGATGAAGCGCATTATGTCTTATCTCTCAACGTTTTTCATGCCCTAACCTTTATAGACACAAACCATAAACTATAATTTATTTAATACACAACATGTAGACGCCAATAATTCTTATAAATGATCTGCATTCTATTATTAAATGTTCGCCAAATCACACCACAATTTGCACACTATAAAGTAAGTATACTAGCTACATCTTGTTCTTCACCTAAGATATCTTCTCCAACTTGTTTCACAAAATTAATTGGAAAAATAAAACAATGGCGGTTTCTCCTCCTCCTCCTTCTTCAATTGGTACTTGCAACAAGTCTTTCTCTAGTGACTACATGCTTCTGAACCCAGAAGATGCGGGCTTGCTCGATATCTTCAAGATATTGTTCTCCAAAAACGTAGCCAACCGGAAATTTATCGATTGTCCAAGTGATCAACAGAACGAGCCTTTGGGTCGTAGGTTTTGGCTATTCGTTTCGATTTTGGCTCAGAAGGCGTTACATTCCAATGCTGAATCAATTGCCAAGTTTGGTGATGGAGTTGAGAATTGGGTTAACTTGTTGGCCAGCAATGGAGGCTTCTTTCGACTCATTTGGCATTCCATTCGAGGTATATATATATATATATATATATGTGTGCGCGCGCGCGTGCGTGCATTTATATACTTCACCCCTCCCAAAATTCTAAATACGTCTTTTAATTTAAGTTTTGTCTGTCACAAATTATAGATTTGTCCTGTTTAAGATTAAAGATTCATGATAAAACACACACACAGTATATATGCGTACATGCCAATGTTTTAGACGGTCACAACATATAATAAGGTTTTGTATTTTGAAACAAGATTTTACCTGATATTTTTGAGGTACCTCTATATGACACAAATATCAAATTAATTATGACTCTAGATATGTGCATTTGCTAATTTAGATCATCCATGATGAAAATAATATAAAAGGATTAATGTTTTAAATTCATGTGACAAACTGATTTTATACTTAGCTTGTATAAAACTGATTTTCCTTTGGTGACAAAACAATGATATTTGAGTTATTTAAACGCCAACTAAATTGGTTTTATATTGTTAAGTATACTGGTGATTTCATTTTATAAATTAGGCTCTGTTATCTTCAACTGCAATTTTCTGAACTGAACTGAATTATAGTATAAAATATAACTAAACAGAACTGAACTGAATGAGTCTTACTTTACTAGTTGATGACACTATTAATGTTAACATAATTGGTTCATAGCTTATGGATATGTCAGATGAGATAAGACTTGACTTTCCAAATGAATGATTTTAATGCCTTGATAACTCTACTGATGAAATGCCATATATTACCAGATATAATTTAGCAATACAACTTATCACTGTGATAAAAATGTTTGAAATAGAGTTAAAATATTGAGCCATGAAAAAATTTAACTGTTTTAGTTCTTGTTTAAAGCTATGGAAAAATTTAAGTGTTTTAGTTCTTATTTAGACGCTCACTCAGATTTTATTAGTTTGTTTATTTAAAATTTTAAATTCGTATATAATCAATTGGTGGGGTAGGTAAAAGACATTAGAATATTTTGTAGTATCGCCAAAAAATTTGAAGTTACTGGCTGGCATAGACCCCAGACAACCCAACACCACTCACGCCAAAAGTCCTCAACTTTTATATATATTGTTTTAGAATATATAATAGTACTACATACGTTATGACAAATAATTGATCATAATTAATGTTGAAGGCATTTTTTCTTTTTCCGAAAGAATTAAAGTTCATTAAGCTCAAACATGGAGTGTAAAAAAAAAAGAGGGCATATCCTCGAAGTACTACTCACAATCTCAAGCCGTATAGGCCAGTGTAACCTATACAAATAACTAGACAGGTCGAAGTTAATCAACTCCAGAAACAAAACCTATGATTGAAAAAACTAAGAAGACAAGTACATCTCAAATAGACCATCAAGCTTTATGCTAGGACTCCAGTAGCAAGACTGTGATCCAAATCAAAAAGCACTGTAGCAAGTTATGTCGAAGCATCTGAGGACAAACCGCACAAATTGCCTCGTACATTCATGAACGAGGAAACGAGCCTTGTTAAGAGAAGGTTTTTTTTTTTTTTTTTTTGGAGAATTTAAAATTTTATTCCATCAAATGAATCCACAGAACACCAGTGGTGTTCAAAATTACACATGTCAGATTTTCTTCTACCAGAAAGAAAAAAACCTCCCCAACCAAAAAGCCACAACCACCAAAACTAAAAGCCAACAAAAGTATACAATAAAATCCAAACCACCATAGTGTGATGAAGTAGCCACGCCCGAGACGCAAACTTAGACCAGGCCACACCATCGTTAACCTCTTTAAGCGACAATTTAGCCTCCCCGTCGTCTAGCTTGTCTAGCCAAAAGTTAGGGGATGAAAACCAAATCCGAATTGGCGGGATATCAATCAAGATAGGAAGAAAGAAAGATTGATGATGTCCAATCCGGCGCCAAAAAAAGAAAAGAGGATGACAACAGTAAGAATTGTCAAGGACAATAGCATTCATACAACACCAAAGTGGTGGCCAACAGCCTGAACCTCAAGGGCGATGCAAATAAACTCCCAAACAACTGAAGTACATCATCACAGAAAACCATTGCCAATTTTGCCGAATCGCAGCATCCAGACTCCAAAGAAACTAAACTGACCCGGCCGAATCCACTGCTTCACACAATGCTTGGTACTCCTTTTGGATTCAATTCCCAATCAATGTAACCATATGACGAGAGAAACACATTTTTATTCTTCAGCCAGGTCCAAGTGTTAAATTTAATCTTGTCAAAACAATCCATAAGAGCTGCATCACCTCTAGTAAAAATCTTCTCGCTCTGAGTCTTCTAGATGTACCACAATACGCAATGCCAGAACACTTGCCAAAACTCCCTGTACTTTTTCGCCACCACCTCTAAGTACAGTAAGCTGTTCTCATGAAAAGACTCCGTGAAAGACCAAGATTTCGCCAACCAAGTTCCAAGCCGATCCCAAATCCTGCGAGCAAAATTACATTGAAAAAATAGATGTCCCAAACTCTCCTCTTCATCCTTATCACATAGTTTACAGTTTGCTGGAATCTCCTGATGCACCACCTTACTGTGTCTTAAATTAAGGAGCGTGGGCAGCCTATCATGAAAACATTTCCACATAAACGCGTTGATTTTCAATGGTACCCATCTGTTCCAAGTTGTCGCAGCCCATCCCACCTTTTCCAGATCACCTACTTTGTCTTCCATAAGCTGATTGTAGCCTTCCTTGGCCGAGTACTCCCAATCCGGTGCCTTTGTCCATAAACAAACAACCTCGCCCCCAGAAAACTGTAGCGAAACGTTAACCTTGCAAAAGAGATCTTTGACGAGTTCTTCTTCCCAAGCAAAAAGCTTGCGTCTCCAACACCAATTACCCTGCAAAACATCACCTATCAACTCTACTCTCTCCACCACTCTACAACCTTTATCAATTTCCAAGCTAAAAAGTCTAGGAAACACCTCCTTCAATTTGACCCCATTAGCCACCCAAATATCCTCCGAAAACCTAGCTAAGCACCCAATCCTGACTCTTAACATCAGACTTTTACAAAACCAAGACTTGCACCCTACCCACTTCACTAAATCCCTCCACCACGAAGACCAATCTCTCCCCCAAGGCTTCCCATTTGCGCAAGAATCTAGTGCATTCGACAAATTCCCATACTTCGACTCTAGTACTTGAACCCACAATGACTTAGCCTCGCACAACAAATTCCGCATCCATTTTCCTAACAAAGAGAGGTTAAAAGCCTCCAAATCTTTTACCCCCAAACCCCCCAACTCCTTCGATCTACATACTATTTCCCACTTTACCCAAGCAACTTTTCTAGTCCCGCCCAAAGAGTCCCCCATAAGAAATGACAAAATAATTTTTTAAGGTGGTTTAATGCAAAGGAAGGAGCTTTAAAGAAAGAAAGATGGTAAAGGGGAAGGGAGGTAAGCACCGAACGCAGCAACACAATTCTTCCACCGAACGAAAGAAAGCCATTTTCCCAACGATCCAATCTCTTAGCAACCCTATCCACCACATTTTTCCAAACCTTTTTATCATTGGACCGCGCTCCTACTGGCAGGCCCAAATAAGTGAAAGGTATTGTGTCCACATTCCAGTTTAGGATCTTCGCCCAACAGCCTAAAGTTTCCTGTCCAATCCCCACACCCATAAGACAACTTTTCCTAAAATTTATTTTTAACCCGACCGCCATTTGAAACATCTCAACACGCTTTTGAGCACACGAATGTTTTTCTCGCAAGCTTCTCTAAAAAAAATTGAGTCATCCGCATATTGAAAATGCGAGATAATAGCTTCCCTCTTTCCAATCCTCAAAGGCTTGAAATAGCCTAACTCGTAAGCTCTACACACCATCCGACTCAACTATTCCGCTACTATTAGATAAAGAAAAGGAGAGAGAGGATCTCCTTGTCTCAAGCCCCTTCCCAACTTGAAAGGCGAAGACGGACTGCCATTTATGAGTACCGACGCCTTCGTGGTCGACACGCATTCTCTAATCCATTGACACCACACCTCGTCGAAGCCAAGACATTTCATCATACCCAACAGAAACTCCCAGTCGACCGAATCGTAGGCTTTCTCGAAATTCACTTTGAACAAGAAACAACTCTTTTTATTCTTACTCGCCTCGTTCACCACTTAATTTGCTATGACCACTCCATCCAGGATATTTTGATCACCCACAAAAGCTGATTGATTTAATGCGGTGACGCTCCCACAACTTTAGTAATCCGGTTTGAAAGCACCATAGCTACAACTTTATAAGGGCCACCAATGAGAGAGATCGGCTGGTATTCTTCAATCAACAAAGGATTTGCCTTCTTAGGAATGAGCGTAATAAAAGAGGAATTCAATACACGAACCAGTTTTGAGTTCGAGTAAAATTTAGCAAAAAGATTCTCGAAATCCCCTTTTAGAATCTCCCAGAATTGCCGAAAAAAGTGGAAGTTGAATCCGTTAGGCCCCGGGCATTTCTCCACTCCACAGTCCCAAATAGCCCTCTTTATTTTCTCCTTGCTAAATTCCTTCTCCAGACTTGTACGATCAGACTCACTAAGCTTACTACCTTCCATTCCGCAAAAGACCTTGCTGCCAGTACCAGGACCAGCAGAGAACTGATCAGCAAAAAAATCTCTAACGCCACGTTTCACATCCTCCACTCCCTCCTTCCATTTTCCTTTGATCCTTAGGTCTCTAATAAACTTCGATCTTCCCTTTCTCTCAACGCTCCTGTGGAAAAAATTTGAGTTGGCATCACCCTCTTTAATCCACTAGTTTTGCGATTGTTGAAAGCGAATATGATCTTTCAACTCCAACAACTTCGCAAGATCCTGCCTAACTGATTGATTTTCCGATGAGTCCTCTTCGCTCAGCTCTTCTCTTTCCTTTTTTCCGATCCAGCCCCTTTAGTTCCTCTATCCTTTGCTCAATGCGGTTATCCAGACTTCCAAAATTTGAGCCATGCCACACTCGAATCTTATCCCTTAATAGTTTCAGCTTCTCCTTTTGAACGTAGCCACTCCATCCCTCAATCATCGAAGATCTCCACACCTCATCCACCAACTCCTTGAATCCCTTGTCCCTCAACCAATAGTTCAAAATTTTAAAAGGTTTAGGGCCCAATCCTTGACATCTTCTTTCAAGAGAATTGCGGCGTGATCCAACACCTTCCTTTTTAGACCAGATTGGGCTAAACTCGGTCAGCTTGACATCCACTTTTCCGAAAGTAAGAACCTATCTAGTCGACTACAGCTCTTGCCATTGTCTCTGTACCAAGTAAACTTTCTCCTCTCAAGCGGAAGATATATAAGATTATTGAACTCTTTTATATCAGTTCGTCTCCCCAAACTACTCACTCCTCTCCTCTCAGCCTCACTTTGTACAGCGTTGAAATCTCCATAGAGACACCAACTTTCACCTTCTCTGTTTTTCATTGAGTCAGTAAGAGAGGTCCACAACTCTATTTTCCCCAAAGTATTGCACGGTGCATAAACATTTGCGATGTTCACCAGCTTTCCTTCCCATAAACCAGTCACTCCTAGAACCCCTTTATCCCCCCAAATCTGCTGTCTCACAAAAAGTTCTTTATCCCACAAGCAACACAGTCCTCCCGAAGCACCATCCGATCCAGAAAAAATCCAATCACAATAACTGCTTCCCCATAAAATAAAAGCCAACTTCCTATCCACACTATCCAATTTTGTTTCCTATATAAAAATGAAATCCGCCTTCTCCTTTACTACAAGATCCCTGATTGCACTTCTCTTGATCTTTCCCCCAAACCTCGAATGTTGATGCTAATTATCCGCATTAACAACCTTTGTCGCCTCCTTAACCAACTCACTAGATTTATCCAGAACGCCTTCTGTATCCCTAAGTTCCCAATTCACAAACTGCTCCACCACCTCCCCATTTTCACTGCTGTCAATCAAACCCAAATCTACACCAATCTTCCGACTTTCCTCAGCTTCTTTCAACGCCAATTTCTTCAGAAACGTCTTGTTGCAATTTTCAATCTCGCTGTTAGAAGGAATAATGCTACCCTTCAAGTTACTCGCGCCCTTACTACTGTTAGCGCCCTTCTTCCTGCCTTTTTTTGCTCTCATCTTTTTCCTAACAATCCCTTTGACCTCAGCCACTTCTTCCCCCTCTTCGTTGGCCAGATCAACCACGAAATTCTGCCAAGACTCCTTTGATTGTTTATTGAGCACTCTGATGTCTGCTTTAGATTTCTTTGGGGAAGATTTTTTAGGAGCTAAGGGATTTACTCTGTTAATAATTGGTCTGGGGTTGAATGGATCGGCTGAAATATCTGTTTCTGTGGTCAAATCCAACTCCTTCAGGCCTTTGCTATCTCCAGAAAGAAGCGTGTTTTCTTTTTCTGCCAATAAATCACGACTTAGACTATCATTCTTTGTTTCCAAATTCGCTGGCTGCTCCAACAACGAGTTTGCCTCTTGACTAAAATTGGGCTTTAACCCACTGCTTTCACTATCCTTCCCAAATACTTCATCCTGGGCCAAAACAGTTGGGCCCAAAACCCCAACCCCATCAGCACTAAATTTGTCCTCTCTAAAATAGTCTAGAATGGCGCCATTAACCTCCTTACTCAACTCGTTGACCTCCAACATTTTTGTTCCTTCAGCCGCCAAATAATCATTGCACCTCAAATCCTAGAAACATCTCCATCTCCCAATTCTCCATCGAATCTTGTGACTTGTTTTGCTGTCTGTTCTCATTAATGCACTCTTCCAGAACCCCTGCCTCTTCGTCTTCTTCATCGAAAAAATCTTGTTCTGTTTCCGAGTCGCCGGAATCTGAATGTTCACCACTGTCAAATCCCAAACTCTTATTGCAAATTGACTGAAGTTCAATGTCTTCGAGAACCTTTATATCGTACAATTTATTCCAGATAGAGAAAGGGTACGTCTTGCAAATTCTCGTGAAATACGGAGTTTCCACAAGAATTCGTCCTTTCTGCAAGTCGGCTCTAGTTGACGTATCCTTATCGATTTGAATAACTTTTCCAAGCCGATTACCAATACGATGAAAGATCTAATCCCTCCATGCATGTAGAGGAACACCATAGACATTTACCCAAACTTGACGTCGATTGTTTGCGTCTAACTCAACCCAAGGTCTTACAACCTAGAAACCTAACTCCAGGCAATCCTTTTCGTCTATGAGGATCAATTCTCTAACTTCCCAAGACTCCGGATCCAGCACCCAAAGCTCTTAGGTCAAACGCCCAACCACGGTCCCTCCAAAACCCCTTGCAATTAGCAACTCCAGAATTCCGTCTGAAGTCCACTCTTTGTTCGTCTCACAGATCACACATTTCTTTGCCCATGCCATTGTTTCCTTTCCAGGAACGAAGATCGCCCTGTTGTCAGGTTTATCTCGAGATTTTACATGAACGGATTCCGCCTTACCACTTGTGTCGATTCCACTCTTACCACCAGTAACATCAGTGACTTGATTATGAGGCCTGCCCTTATGTCCGGCTGGAGTCACCATATCTTCCACGTTGGGTTTCCGCACAGACGCCTGTAAAAACTTATGCCTTCCTTCCTCTCACTCGGTTTCCCAATCCAATTTCGCAGTGGCTGTCTTTCCGTCCTAGTATAACCATCGTTTATGGCAAATCTCGCCTGTTTGCAAGGATCTTATTGTTACCGATCCATAAACCCTTTAATAATTCCAGAATTCCCTCCACATCTGCATCTCTGCTAAACCTTACAAACACAAACTTTTTACCATCTTTATTCCTCTTCGAAGGCATGAAAATGTCTATTACTCTTCCTACCTTTCCCAGAGCCTCCTTTGTGTCTAAACATGTCCAATCCTCAGGGAAGTTTGTGACGTACAACGCTTCGCATTTTTCAGAAAGTTTTTCAACCCAACATGACCTTTTGTTTCTGCTCTTTTCCGCCGACAGAAGAACTCTGCTACCCGAACTAGTGCTAACCGGTGCCCCAAGGAAAACTATAGGATGGGTGGAGGAGGGGGGGAGAAGGGTAAGCTTATGGCTATGGAGGTAAAGATTTAGTGGCCAGTGAGCGGCCGGGAACCTAGGTTGAGGCTCACTACGGTTTCTCTCCCTAAACTCTCTCATTTTTTGTACTAAATTCTATTTTCATTAGAACGATATTACTATTATCCAGTGTGATGTGAACAACGGTCTGAATCCGGCTTCGATTCAACTTTCAACTTTTGAATGTGCTTCAGGTTGTTAAGAGAAGGCATTAATTATGCAAAGAAATCAGGTTGTAAGTGGCCAGTATATATTGATCACTTCACTATCTTTATTCTAATAACAAAATCAAGTGTATGATTAGATTCAAATCCATATAAATCTGTTATACAATTAAAGATAATGTAATGATCATTATATATCCACACACGTCTTCGATCTCTAATGGGTTAATTTAGTATAAAGTCCCTTTCAGATTAGGAAAATGGTAAGAGGATTGCAACTTGCAAATTTACAAGTAAATGTGTATGTTTGAGTTTTTCTTATGTTGGCATATGGTAATGATATTAGTTTATAAATAAAGTTTGAGACTTTAGTCTATGTTATCTTCATAACCCATTAATTTCATTTCAGTTCAAATTTTCTTAGTTGTTTTTTATATTAAAAATAAATTCAGTTCTTTTGTGTTGAATTCTGTCGAGGCGAAGAGAATATAGCCTTACAAAAATTAGTAATTGTGCAGGTAGAGTGGTACATCCGGACAAAACATCGGCAAGTTTCATATCATTTACGGGTCACTCGGACAGAAGAATGGTTTTAGACCAAAAAACTATGAATTCTGGAGAAATACAATACCAAGCTTTGCTATCATTGATGACTTCCAAGGCTGCTTACGAGAACAAACCCTACATTGAGTCCCTTGTCAAAGACCACTGGGAGGTAACTACAATACTAGCTAATTATTATGAAAATACGTATACGGAGATACAAATACGGCATATTGAAAAGATCAAGAAAATATGGAAACAATCTATCTAAATTACTAATTATACATGCTCAATAAATTTGCTCATCAAAAGAATTATCGTTCCAAGAAGACGAGCTCATGTAAATATATATAATTCTTATAGAACATACTAAGAAAATCATTAAATTTAGCCATTTAGGTATAAACTATAAAGTACCAGTAGCATTTATTTAACACACTACGTGTTTTAAGATTTTTTTTTTTATATAAACCAATGAATCTGTGATTGAAAAAAGAGAAAAAATTAAAAGATAATAAATAAAAGGGAGAAACTTACGCCAATGAGATTCGAACCCTGCACCTTTTACTTAAACAATGACATATGTACGTACCAGATTCAAATTGAATTAGCATGATCAATTGATAAGATTTAAATTGAATTACAAACTTGGTGAAACTTTCTGAATTATTATACTACTTTGAATAAATCTATCCATCTCACATTTCGAGCCAAATATGCCTAAAAGAACAAGTACTTGGTAGAAATGAATATGAGTTTTCATTTTTTGGGCAAACTAAATACTGTATGACAAACCCATTTTTTTGGAATGGATGGAGTAATTTAATTCATTTTATTGTTGATTTCTTTTTATTTCTTAAAGTGAAAATATTTAAAAAGGATGAGTATACTCTATTATGATGAATTATGAGTGATGATACCACTTGATATATATATATATATATATATATATATATAAAATAAAAATTGAGCGTACGTTGAGAAACAAGTGTGGTCGGAGAGTAGGCCCGTGGGTAATGTGTCCCTTATCTTATCTTCGTGGTATGATTGGATTCTTCAATCTTCATATAGTGGTCCACCAGCAGGTCACAAAATAAATTTTAAAGTTGAGTTTCCATCAATCACAATTTTCATGTAAAATTGTGTTACTGACATGCATGAAAACTAGTAAGTAATTGTTTAATTATAATGGTTTTTTTTTCTAATAGTAAAAGTTTATTAAACCTCAAACAAACAGTCTAAGAGATGTCTCAGAGTACACTATACATGTATCAACAACTCAGCCATTTAAGACTTTGCTGTTGTTAATGTATAGGCTGCTCAAAAAAAAAAAACAACTCAGCCATTCATCCGATCAAATTTTGAATTATCCGATCGAGCCCATAGGACTTTGATTAATCTGATTCGCCTCCTGAAAGTACCTCAATGATTGAATATCAGGTGGTGGAAAACTGATGCTGAAATTTTAAAAACTTACCAGTAAAATATGTTAATTTAAATTTTTGAGGGACGATCGCCTCAGTCAGAATGAATTAAACATCATTCGTTTAACTATATTATGTGATTTGATCTCTAAATATTTGAAAAATAACATTTAATTACGAGGTGTAGTCATCATTAGGAAGGGGATTAAAAATGATTAATGGTTGGAATTTATTCTTGGAACTGAACTTAAATTTAATTTTTCTTTTCTTATATTGCAGATGAACTTCTTGGGATTCTATGACTTGTGGGATGGTATGTTCCACGACTGTGATATATAATTTACTTTCAGAAATATGGAAAATAACAAATACACCCCCAATTTTTAGTATATTGTATAACTCCAATTCTAAGCATGTATTTAACTCTTGGATTTTAAAAGCTAATTCCATTTTAATTTATTGTTATTTTTAAAAATCTGGCAGATTATCAGGAGACGGCCGCAACACAAGCATTCCTTATGGAAGACAAGAAAGACCTAATCGTTGTCACGTTTAGAGGAACACAACCATTCGTCGCAGTTGACTGGATTCAAGATTTCGACCTCTCTTGGTATGAACTTCCAGGAGTCGGAAAAGTCCACGGAGGATTCATGAAAGCTTTAGGATTACAAAAAAGCAAAGGCTGGCCAAAAGACCAGGACGAAAACAAGCCTGAAACAGCCTATTACGCAATACGAAGGTTGCTCAAAGAGCAATTGCAGAAGAATGACAAGGCCAAGTTTATTGTGACCGGGCATAGTTTAGGTGGTGCATTGGCTGCACTATTTCCAGCCATTTTGGGCATGCATGATGAGGCATGGCTATTGGAGAGATTAGCAGGGGTTTACACATATGGACAACCTAGAGTTGGTGATCATGAATTTGCGAAATTTGTGCAGAATATTATCGAAAAGTACGATTTGAAATGGTACAGGTTTGTTTATGGGTTTGATCTTGTTCCAAGGTTGCCTTTTGATTCTTCAACTTCCTTGTTCAAGCATTATGGGACTTGCATCTACTACAACCCTTTCTACGGAGCAAAAGTAAGTTTCTCTTCTTTGAATCATTTAACTTAATTATAAGTTATCAATTAGTAGTATTTACATAAAATGAATTTGTCGAATCAGCTACCAACGGCCTAATCTAACTATTAGCTAACATGTTTGTTAAATAAATCTTGTGCAGATTGTGGAAGAAGAGGTGAACAAGAACTACTTCTCTATACTCTGGTTCATACCAAAGACAATAAACTCAGTATGGGAAATGATACGAGGATTCATAATGCCACTGATTAAAGGATCAGATTACAGTGAGACTGGTGTGATGAGTTTCCTTAGGATGAACGGACTTCTAGCCATATCGGGCTTACCGAACCACTATTTCCATGATTACCATAATGCTACAAGAATTGGATTATCTGAACTTTTTACCTCAAATGTCGATTCCAATGGCTACAAGCCCTTGAAGTCACAATGAATAATGATCTCATGGAGTTGTAAAACTTTGTAAAATTTGTTCTACAATTGATTGTAACCATGTTCTTGATCATTGCAGGAAGTTTGTAATATTATATGTGCAACTTTTCATATGAATTCAGTTAAATTAAGTTTTCCAGTGTTTGATGAGAGATCTTTAATTGGTAAAGTTTTTAATGAAATAGAGATATTAATGCATTAGATAGTAGTAAAAACAAATTAAAAAAACAAAAAAATTCAGTGACCAACTTGTTGACCAATCACCATAGCATGTGGCTTCAGATCACTCTAAAATTAACACGCCGCCACAACCTAAATTAAGTTAACAACTCAGATCATAGGATCGATCCCTTGACCTGGTGAATAAAACCAAGGTGCTTATCCATGACCACTTGCCCACCATTTTCAGTTTGATTTTCTTTACAGATTTTATTATACGTACCTCGATTTGGAATTAAATAGTATAAATCCACTCAATAAACCACAAAATCCGGAACCACTTAGACATAAACGCACAACAGACAGATCTGGGACCAGGAAAGGCGACAAATTAGGGCTTTTTGGCATTTTCAACCATCCAATTCAATGCTTTATCTTCGTTGGATAAATTTGAGGTACTGGTTACTTTCTTTACCATTCTTTAACTTTATGGTGTTTGATGTTTATAATATTGATTGGATTTAGGTTTCCATGTATGTCTATTAGATTATAGCTACTTCAATCATTTATTATACTTGCCCCACCATTATTCAATTCAAACACTACCATTAATCTAACATACTTGAAGCTCTTAATTATTCTTGTAATTAGCAAAGTTCTGTAATTACTTGTTAGAATGAAAAATTAATCTTCTGACTGTTGTATTTGAGTTGGTGTTGTTTGATGTTTTATTTATAATAATCGAGTAATCTAATATTTTCCTTGGTACATCTTTGCTTATTTTAGTATACAATGAAGAAGAAGCAGAAGTTAAAACATGGGAGTGCCTATTGACTCTTTCTTTAAAATGGCAGAACCCAAGGAACAACTTCTAGCTAGTGACATTATTGCAAATGCGAATGCCGAGCATTCTACTGATAATATTGCAAGTCCAAATGTCGAGCCTTCTACTCAAGCTAGAGGAGTTAAAATTGATTCTATTGAGTGTGATCCGACTTTATGTATCACAATTTATCAATAAGATATTAACCAAAGAGATGAAATTTGGCGGGCCTATATTAAAAAGGGGCCATATCAGCCAATTCTGAAAGAGTACATTCTGACTTTTGATTTAGATGATTTATTTTTAAATAGTAGGGTCTTAGTAACGCCAATTTAACAGGTTGTGGTCAGTTACATATCCTTGGATAGAGTTTTCACCCACAAAGGATGTAGTAAATTGCTTGCCATGTTTCTTGTTTGGTAGTGTGACAAATAGCAAGCGCCCATTTGCTTCTTCTGGTGGCTATAACTGTTAGAAGCGTGCCTACTGAAAAGATTCATCGTTGTTAAAGCACAGTGTAAGTGCAATTCATTTGAGAGCTCAAACATTTATGGACTCTATTCAGAATACATCTGGTGACATTAACAATGTAATGAATCGGGAGAGACCAGAACTGTAACAGCCCAAAAATTCGTAATTCGAATTAGTACGTTTCAGCACGAACATGAGCACCAAAGAGCACCAAATTCGTTTAACTTGTCTGTTGGACCAACTCCCCCTTTAATTCAAGCCCATATTATGTGCATAAATCATGTCCAGTGGACTACCTTTTAATTTTAAAACCCAACCCAATTCTATCTTGGACTCACAATTAAGCTTAATTAATTCTCAATTAAGGTTCGCAGGAGTTACAGAAACTCATCACTCTTTCCAGCCCTTGTATATACACGTTTCCCTGCTCTTTACAAAAGGAATCACCGACCTTTCGGGTGAGACCACGTTATGCCCTTCATCTTTATCCAGGAGATGGATTCATCATACTCCTACATTCAAATCATTATTTGCTACAAGTCGAAGTGCATGTTGAGGACGGTTTGGATTTCTGAAAAGGGATCATCATGCTTACTCGTGTTTTCTTTGTTAAGGCTTTAACCAAGACAAGTTCTCTTAGGACTTGCATCACAAATGTTTATATGTATGATGTAAACCTTGCGTGTTTAAGTTATTATCTATGCTACAATATGAAATTGATTGAAGTTTCCCTAAAGTTTCATTTAAGATTATGTGATTTGTCATCTATGCTATGATATGTAATCTTTGCAAGTTCCCTGTGATTCTTAGAGTTGTTGGTTGAGTTATGTTTTACGGTGCAAAACTATATCTTGTTCTCTGTGATTATCATGTGCTGATGCTATTTTGAATCTGCTTCATGTTAATTATCGTTTATTTGATGACAAATACATACACATGTTCAGTTCTCCAGGATGTGATGATGATTGTAATTAGGATGATGATTATGATTCGACAATTGTGTGATTAGTGGATTTGTACTATTACTTTAGTTTTGGTGCCGCCAGTAACTTGGATAGTTGGAGAATAGTGATTTACATGGTAAACTTGTTTATATTATTGGTTGCTATTAGTTAGTAGCAAATTATGCATAAGTTGGCAAAGCACCATAACTTTATGGCCAGTGAAGATATAAACCTCTTTATCTTTCAGTTCTTGCTGGAGTGCCTGGTATACTACTGAATATTTAGTATCATTTCAGTATAATGTTCTTATATATATATATGATCATGATATGATGTTTAATTATATGATATTTATGCACACATCATAGTTCATTTATTCATGAGTTTAGAGTTTAAAAGCATTCATTCACTTTAATAAGATGTTAAGGTTTAAAGTAAAATAAGCTTCAAGGTTTAAAGATAATTAAAAGGGCTCGTAGGGGAATATCCCGGTATTTGTGGCTCAGTTACTAGTTCATGTTCAGCGGATAGGGACCAAGGTCCTGAGGACGTCAGTTTTTATTTATTCAACGGATAGGGCCACGAAAGTGACCTGAGGCCGGCAGATAGCCACCATGGGCCAGGATAGGAACCTACGATGCCAAGTGAGCTTGCGATCATGTTATGTTTTTAAGACGTTTCAAGATAAATTTTAAGTTCAAGGTCAAGTTAAGAGTTTTCAAGAAGAACAAGTTCAAGTGTTAAGTGTTTAGAGTCATGTCAAGTCTTAAGTTGCATTGCATTAAGAAAGACTAACAGATTTAAAAGACATGAAGATAGAACTTTAGGTCATGGCACGTGCATGGAGCTTGTTCAGCCAGTGGTCACGGCTGACCCCTTTCTAAATATCAATTTTAGGTATTTGAAGCCCAGCTGATCGGAATGGAGCGTGCCGGAGCAGTGATCTTTACCAGAAGCATCTTTACCATTTTCAGTTTCATGTATTTAGAGTTTTGTATCAAAACTTTTACGATATTAAAGTTTCGCTGCATTATTTTATTAGTTCACGGTTTGGTATCAAGAATTTCATATCAAGTCTTTTGACGCGTAATGCGTCTAGTAATGTTTTATATTTTAACAAGTCAAATTCGCCAATTTTAAAAGCTCACGCTCTAGCACGTATCATATTATTCATAATCCGTCTTTTAAAATTCAGGGCGCTACAAGAACAGATTGAGAAAAATCGCAAGCGGGTTGGGTCAACAATTGATAGTGTTTGATGGCTTACAATGCAAGGATGTGGTTTGTGAGAACATGATGAATCTCCATCTTCCCTTAATCGAGGTAACCTAATAGAACTGTTGAAATTTTTGGCTAGCAAGAATCGTGATATTAACGATGTTATTTTGGAGAATGCTCATTCGAATGCAAAATATATATCTCCCTCCATTTAAAAAGAAATTTTGAGAGCATGAAGAGTGAGAAATCAGATTCGTGAGGAAATTGGTGATGCAAAGTTTTGCATCTTAGTTGATGTTGGTCCAGATAACGGCAAAGTAAAAGACTAGGGGGGGGGGGGGGAATTGTCTTTTAAAACTTTTGTCGATAAACACAGTTTCTCAGATATCTGTGAAGATATCTGATACTTATTTTCAGAGAGCGGAAGACTTTTAGTGATAAGTGCACGTGCTCAGCAAGATATGTGTAAATACTTAGCAAGGCAAATAAATCAAGTAATAAAATGCAGAAAGTAAATAACACAAGTCTTTATAGTGGTATCTGAAGGTGGTGTAATCCTTCAACTAATCCACTTCGGCCTTTCTCATACCTAGAATCCACTAAGACAGATAATTGAGGTAACCTTACAAGTATCTTCTCTCGATTCCTAAATACACTAGGTTCCCAACCAAGTGTTCCCCCTGAGTTATTCCCCGACTTTCTCAGCCAAGTACTTCCTGTACTCAGAAACCTTTTTCCTGGAGTTGTTCCTTAGTTTCCCAAACTAAGTACTTCCTATACTCCATGCCTTTTGGTGTATAGTTTAGGTTTGTTTGTCAGGTGAGCTTCTTTAATAACTTATTCAGTTATGCAGATAGCTCTGAGAATCAAGTATACTTAATACACTTTACAATGTATGGTATCTTGTTCTTTACTGATCCAAGTCTATGATAAGTGTTCAAGAGAATGAATCTCAGATATGAAATCTTAATTCAACTACTTCACAAATAACAATGCTTGTTAAGGATCAAGACACTTAGAACTTTTTGTGCTACTTAGAATCAAGAGCTTTGGCCGCAACAGAAAGCTTGAAGCTAAGTAGTATGCTTGAGAGAGCTTGTGTGAGTATTCAGTGCATGTTCAAGATGTTGTGTTCAGTATGTAAGTTCTGTGTGTATTCTCAAGCATTCTAAGTGTTGACATTTATAGATGAATTTGAGTGCCGTTTGAATAGTATCCGTTAGGCTTAAATCAAATTCAAACTATTGATATATGAAAATAGTACTGCAAAAGACGTTGTCTCTTTTAAGAGATTTCCTCTTTTTTTCAGATGTCTCTGTCTGCGCATTTATTGCATTGTACTATTTTTGTCCTGTAGTGCCAACGGAACTATGCATGCTTTCTGAAGCATTGCATGTCCCTTTCCAGAGACTATCACAACTCCAGATACCGCTTGTTATAAATATATTGTTTCCTGGAAACATAATCTTTGTCCAAGGTATCTGAGTGTAGATATCTGTGGGCACTTTTCCTCGTTTTCAGAAACCTTGCATTCTCAGATATCTTTTGCAAAACTTGTTTATTGAAAAACACTTGTTTATTCGAGATATCTGGACATAGGTATCTGATGACCTTTGTCTTCAGCAATCTTGTGCAGTCTTCAAAACTTCAAAATTTGTTGAACTCTCCTACTGGATGCCTTCTTCTTGGTCTTCTTCAAAGATATAAATACATTCAAAGACCTAACATCCTATACAAGATTTGCTAGACTATCATACTTAGTGAGTTTCCTCTTTTACAGTGTTCAAGTGAACCAAGAGTACTAACCACCTTTCTGAGCTAAGATAAGTCATTAGATTGCTGATCAAAATCTAAACAGATATTCCTAACAAATTTCCCCCATTTTGATCAGTCAACGATGACTATCTGACCTATTACAAATCTGGATGAGGAAACAATCCACCACTTAATCAATTCTTATGATCTTTCAATTCACATAATTAAGTGCAAAAAGTAAACATCAACCAAATCACAAGGTGTGATCTTTGCTGACAAGTTATCTTTTATAGATTGATATCTGAGAGTAGGTTCATCAGATATGTTACAAAGAGAGTTCACAGATAACATTTTCAAGATAAAACAACATTTAGAATAGTCAGCAAGATACAAAAGTACATAGTAAATTAGGACAACAGGAGTAACCAAGCTCCAAGTGAACATCCTAATAAACTGGTCTTCAAGTCTTCAATCAGCAGATCTATGGATCAATTTGCAAATTCCCTATCACCAAACCTTTTGATATCATCAGAGTCTATGTTTTAAAAGCCGGAACCGGAGGTTGAGCCGGTCACCCTCTAAAAAAGGTTCAACCGGGTCGGACCGGTTCACCCGGATAGAGCCGGATAGAGCCGGTATGACGTCATATATATATATATATATATATATATATATATATATATATATATATATATATATATATATATATATATATAAACATAAAGATTCAAATCATCATAAAAATGACATCAAAGATCAAACCATTAAGTCATCCACATTACAATCATAAAATGCTAAAATCCCAAAGATCAAACTCAACAATAATACGAGAGTTCAAAGCATAATTAGAATGTCTTAAGGTTGCAAAAGAAATAAAAGTGAACAACTAATGTCAAATGGCGCCATCATTTGGTGCATCATCCTCGTCCAACAAGTTCTCAATGCCATCCAAGCCTATGTTTCCAAAGTTGTCCAAATCAACATCATCGTTCTCATTTGTTGCAACATTTTCTGCATTTCCTAAATACAAAATATATAGATTATATAATGACTAACAAAATGAATAACTAATAAATAGAACGTATAAACCCAATGGAAAACTCAAAATATACATAACAATTAACTAGTACCTCTCAAAGTTGTGGATTGTGAAGCATCACCATCACTACTTGGAATAGGTGTTACCATAAGTTCACCTTCTTGACCTTCAATGTCATCATCAACAATCCAAGAATCCACCTTATCGATGCATTCATAATCAAGTGGATCAAACATGTCCATTTTATTTTTACAACTACAATGACAAAGGGAAAAGTAATTTTGAGTTAGGAATCATAATGACTAATCCAAGATTAATAAAACAAAATGATCACATATACAAAGATAGACATACCGATCTTGCAAGCGCAAATTGTAATGGACATAAACAAGATCATTCAACCTTTCATGCTCCAATCTATTCCTCTTCTTAGTATGAATGCGCTCAAATACACTCCAGTTACGCTCACACCCGGAAGAAGATGATGTTTGACTCAAAATTCTCACGGCAAGCTTCTGTAACCTCAAGTGAGGTGCCCCATACTCTCCACCATTCATCTTAAAAAAACGTATTTGAAAATAAGTAACAAACACATATACATTAACAAAAGTTACAATATGCCAATAGGTATCGATAATTATAAGTTGACATAATATACAAAATGTAAAGCAACATACCTGGAGAACTGGTTTTTGCTGAAGCCCTAGCTAATGCATTTGAAAATGAACCCATACCCTCACGAAATGTGGCAATCTCATCGATTACTTTAGGATCTTTATAATAGTCTTGAAGGATCAAAAGCAAACCCGAGAAAGCTTGAGAAGGTATTGAATGATCGGGATCATACTGAAATGCAGGATTCAACCAATAAGCAGCTCCATGAAGAGGCAAATTCAACATTCTTTCAAACCTTTCATCAATAACATTCACAAATGGGCTATACTTAACTTCATCACCTTTGAATAGCTCTTTTATTCCTCTAATGGCTCTCTCCAACCCCTCAAAAACATAGCCTAAAGAAGGCTTCTCATCCGTGTCAGAAATGCGCAGAAGTCGCATAAGAGGTTCCAAAATCTTCACCACAACATTGCAATTACTCCAAAACCTGTTGTTCAAGACCACTTCTCTAACTGCCTTACCTTTGTCATTGTTACAATTTTCACGAAACTCAGGACACAAAACCAAGGCCTCCAAATCTGCTCTATGCTCATAAAGACTCTTCAAGGCAATGAAATTTGTACCAAACCTAGTAGCTGCAGGCCTAACTATTTCAGTCCATCCAGGTCTAGCTCTCAACCAACCAAGACACCATTTGTTGTTGTAAAAGAAGCTAGATATTTTAGAGCCAAATGTGACACATGATGAAACCGATGTGAACTTGCCAATATCTTCCAAAATCAAATTCAGACAATGAGCAGAACATGGTGACCAATAAATTTTTGGATATCTCTCATTCAACAACTTTCCAGCACCCTTATAGTTAGCCGCATTATCAGTTACTAGATGAACAACATTATCAGGCCCTACAATCTCCACTATACTTGCAAACAGATCACGCAAAAGTGTGGAACTTGACTTGACACGTGATGCATCAAAAGACTTAATAAATGACACACCATAGCGACTATAAACTAAAAAGTTTATCAAAGGCCTGCTACTCTGATCTTTCCATCCATCCCCCATTATTGTACACCCACTATCAATCCATTTAGCACGAAGTGCGTCAATAGACAATGTAACTGATGTTTTAGCCTCTTTCAACAATGGAACTCTCAAAGCATGATAATTAGGAGGAGTATAGCCGAACCCATGACGCTACCTTCTCCATAGCGTCTAAAAACTTAGAATTCACAAAGATTTATAGGTATGCAAGCATCATAAAACCAATTTGCCAAAGCCATATCGTGTCATGCTTTTCTTTAGTTTGCCATGCACATTTTAAGCTAGGTTGAGAAAGATTCTTTGTTGCATGTGCATCTTAAAGTTTCCAACAGTTTTTTTCCTTTTATTCGCAGCATCAGCACTCAAATCATTTGGCAATAAGATTTCAACTTCTTCTCCAGCTATATCACAAGTATCCGGTTTGCCTCTATTCTTTTTAGAGTTTGCATGTTCATCTATTAACCTTCTCATTGCAATTATAACATCAGGTGGAACACTACGACAACTAGTAACATTTCCAGTTATTTGAGCTAAGTGTTCTTTCATCCTATGGATACCTCCACCACCAAATCTTTTATGACAAAAATTACATTCAAGAGTGATCTTCTTACCGACTACTGTTACATCGGTAACATGCTCCCAAGCCGGATCCTGTTTTTGTCGGACATTAGCAGTGCCAGTGCTCGTACTGCCTGATGTTGCTGACTGAGTTGAAGGAGTAGAAGCAACTCCAGATGGTACGGCATGGGATGCTGATTGAGAAGACTCCATACGCGCTGAGAATCAACACAACAAATGAGCAACACAACAAAATCGAAGTCGAAGTGCCAATTAAGAACAATTACAGAACCAGAATTTGAAGAAAAAAAATCCACGTCGGTCCTTTCCGCAAAACTCAAAATCCAATCACTTTCACAATATTATTCTATCTATCTGTTGAAATTTTTTAACTTAACTATATGCCTGCAAAGTCGCAAACTGAACGGAAGAAGCAGAAGAAAAAAAATCAAACCGAAACAAGAAGCAACGTACCTGTCAGAAGCAGAACGGAAGAGATGGAAGATAAACCGGCATTGAACTGAACGGAAGAAGCAGAAGAACTGAAGAACCAGCAGAAACCGATCGAACTGAAGAACTAGCGATGGTATTGAGCGGAAGAAGAAGCGTAAGAATCAGAGAACAGGCGAAGCCGATCGAACTGTAGAACGGAAGCAGAAGCCGATCGAACGGAAGAAGAAGCAGATCTGAAAGACAAATGACAAATCGATTCTGCAAATTGAAAAAGGAAAGGGGATTTTTCTTTTTTGGGGTTTTGCCGTTTTGCAAAACAGCCCCTCAAAAAAAAAAAATTTTTTAAACGCCCAGACCCGTTGGAACCGGCGGGTCACCGGTCCAACCCGGTTTTGGACCGATTTTTCCGGTTTTGGGCCAAGCGGTTTAAGGCCGGTTTTTTAGCCCTATTTGGGCCGTCCCATAGCGGTTTAGCGGTCCGACCGGTCGGACCGGCCGGTCGGACCCGAATTTTAAAACATAGATCAGAGTAGTCATAGAGAAGAGTTCTGACAATCATCTCTGTGTCTCTGGCAAATCCACAGACTTCCTTGTAGGTTTTGGTAGGATTCTTCTTGGCAAAGTGTTTGACCCACAGATTCTTTCCCCATTTCCAGGCATGCACAATTCTGAAATCTGATAGCTTGAAATAATCATAGATAATCCTCAGATATTTGATGTCACCCTTGTATTGTTCTTCAGTCATGTAGAATGACTCAAAGGGTTCCACGGCAAGTCTTGGCCTTGTGCCTGTTCCAGTTATGTTGGGAATTCTGTGTACATCATCTGGCTTTCCATAAGGACATTCATCAGATAGGTCCTTCTGCATGGCTTCTATTCTCTTGATAACTTCAAAATCCAACTAGGCTTTGATGTGGTTGGTGTTAATCAAGATTGGCTTGTCTTTTCTCCATGCTATGAGTTGTTTATGGATTGGTTCTGGAAATTTTGAATTTACCAGTAGGTGCTTAAGTTCCAGAATTCAGTAGCCATTTTTCTGATTAATGCACCTGTAGACAGAGGAGTTGTTGTCAGTCTTCACATACTCAATTCTGGCTTCTTCTCTCCTGAGTGGAAGTTGACTTTTTCTTCTTTCAGCTCTTAGTCTATTCCTCCTTTGCCTTGAATTTTCCCTTGGGGGATTTCTTGAAGAACCACTCTGGATTGACTTGGTCTTTCCAGAGGGTGTTATAGCTGCCAAAGGCTTTGCAGCTAAGGGCTCAGATAGGCTATCAACCTTTCTTCTTTTTCTGTGAAGAGGAGCTTCATCTTCATCCTCATCTTCATCATCATCTTCCAGATTCCTCTGGTTATGTGATTTGCAGCCTTCTTCTTCAGAAGACTCATCAATCCCTCTTACTTGTCTTCTCCTTGGAGCCTTGGTACTCCTTGGAGGTCTTTGTGCCATGACCCTTGTTACCATTGTTGTTTCTTCAGTTGATTGCTGAGAAGTAGCTACTATTTGCAAAGCAGCTTGACTTGATGGGGGCTTATTTATTCTGAGTGGTGTCTGGGAAGTTCTCTTGTTTCCTCTTCCTTTATGAGCAGCACCAACTCTAGATTTCTTCTTTCCTTCCCCCTGACCTTGAGGTCCAAATCCTTCCCCCCCTTAGTCATTGTTGACTGACTAAGTACCACAAAGGATTCTGAGAGAGACTCAAAATTCCCTTGCAAATAATTGTAGGCAGTAACCAAATTCTGAAGTTCAGCCTTGAGCTCCTGATTTTGTTTGATAAGTCCATTTTCCTTATCAGTGAGCTCTGCCAATGGGCCTAGTATGGCATCTGCTTTTCTAGCAGTGTAACTTGCCTCATGAAAAGCTTTTTCATCTAATGATACATCATCGTCCCTTACCATTCCCAGATCCTTCTGAGCAAGGACCATACTGGTTGTTCTCTGAGTGATGAGCTCAGTGAATTTCTTCATATCTGAGGGGACGGAGGCAATTACGTCTTTGTTCTGTGAAGACAACTCCTTTTTAAGATGTGCCAAAACTTGGTATCTATTCATGTATTCTTGGGAGTGGACATTTGGCAGTTTGTTGAATACTTCAGGAGCAATTAGCTTCCTTTTCAGATGAGAAACCGCTAAGTGTTCATTGCGGTGTTCTGCCAATGTCTTGTCTTCTTCATCATCTGAGTCATCAACCCAGTGATCTGCATCCTCTAGCACTTCTTCATCAAGGTTTCTGAAGGCGGCAACCATCTCAGATATGGGTTTCTTGCCTTTGGAGGATGGTTTCTTTGGTGAAGATGCAGCCTTAGCATCATGCTTTTCTTCAGATACTTGTTCAGCATCTAGCTCCTTAGCAATATAATCAACAGCGTCCCGAAGCTCTTTAATCTCATAGTAAGCTTGCGTTTCTTTGAGTGTTTGTTCTACAAGTTAATCTAGCTTGACTCTGGATTCAACTATCTTTTCTTCCAGTTGAAGATGTAGATGTTCTTCTTCCTCCAACAGTTGTTTGAGTTGAGCAACTCTGGCTTGTGCATCCACTATATTCTGAGTGTTTTCCTCAGAGTGCTCAACTGCTTTTTCAGTAGTGTCTTTTTGTTGAGGAGATGGATTGGTAGATTTCTGAGGAGATGGAGGAGGGGATTGTTGTGATGTCCTCTCAGTGTGCTTTTCAGCAGCTGAGGCATTGTTTCTTTGTGGAATTCCTCCACATCACAGTGCGGGCATCATCATCATCTTTCTTATCCTCATCCTTGTGATGGTCAGAAGGAGGATCTTCATAATTATTCTCATCAGTCTCCTTCTCTTCTTCATCTTCAGAGACCAGGTTGATCACTTCTGGAGTAGTGACCGTTTGCCCATTAACTTCCTCTTGTTCAGAGGGTATGTCTTTGTAGACTCAGGGCAAAGTAGGCTTGAATGCCATCGCATTACGTGCGACCATCTACTTGGGTGAAAGCTTGGATCGACTTTACGGCCACTTCCTTGACAAATCCTTATCCATCAATGTTAGAAAGAATATTGTTCGATGGGGAACATTGCATGGACGTAGTTTTCAAGTCAAGGGCTCGTGCTCTCTGGTGTGGTGATCGGTCACCTTTAAGATCTCGAGATAGATCGAGACATCCGAGCTTTTGCCATTTCTTGAAGCATTTCAGATGCTTTGGCAAAGTGTGTTCCTTGAAGAAAGGAAGCAGGTCCTCTTTCTCATCAACAGGGACCTTAGTGGCACTTGTTTGAGCCTGAAAGAAAGTGTTCTGAATTAATTTCAAAACTATAGTAGATATCTGGGCTTTAGAGTAGAAAGGTATCTGAGTTACCTGTGAGACAGGCTTAGATGGCTTGACTGCTGAGGTTCCAGGTGCCTCAGATATCTGGATATGAGGAGGAGACTGGGAAGTCTGATCCTCAGTTATCTTTCTTTCTGCTTGAACCTGAGATTAGAAACATAACACTTAGGAAATTTTATCAAGAAAATTTTTATTGACAAATCAGATATCTGAGAGGTCAATTACCTCCACTGCTGGAGGCTCTGATACTTGTCTCTCAGAGACTTGTGCAGTCTCTGGAAGTTTTTCTTGTGATGAAGGCTTTGATACCTCATTAATTTCCATTTGTTGTGGGGATTGAGCGGGCAATTCCCTAGCAACTTCTACTTCTTTTTGAACCTGTTAAGTAGAACGTGTTAGTTTGAGAAAAATGATCAGAGATTTGCTCTTTGAAGAATATAGGTATCTGAATGAAATACCTTCTCTGCAGAAGGTTCAGATACTTGTTCCTCAAAGACCTTGGAAGTTTCTGGATTCTTCTCTGAAGAGATAGACTTTTCAGTCTCTTCATTTTTCTTCTCAGTTGGAGCCTATTAGAAACAAACACTTTATAGTATTAGTAAAGCACATATCTGAGATGTTATATCTTAAGGAACTATCTTCTACCTGTGAGACAGGCTTATGTTCCTTAAGTGGTGAGGCTATGGAAGCCTCCTTCTCAGATTCTGAGGTAATCTTTGCAGCTTCCTCTTGTTGTTGTGTTTCTAATTCAGCCTGTAACAAAGAAATTTCATTAAATAACAAGATTTAACAATCACAAAAATATCACAAGTAGAGAGTTAAACCATTCAGCTACCTGAGCAATGTTAGGCTGATTGGTCTCTGGAACTTGTGACTCTTCCATGCGTTGGTCTTGTTGTTCCATTTCAGCTTCTTTGTTTGAAGTTTCAGGTACTTCAGACCTTTCCTGAGTATGCAACTCAATTGCCTCCCTTGGTTGATCATTCTGAGTAGATGCCTCAGTTTGATCCCTCTCATTGAGTTGGGGAACCTGCTCTTTTGCAGGATTTTCTTCAGCAAGGAAAGATGTTGGTATCTGTAACTCAAGTACCATTTCAGTAGTATCCACATCTGGCTGTTGTGGTTGGTGTGGTGGTTCAGATCTGGATGAAGAAGGTGATGCTATTTGGGGCCTATCCAGATTTGCTTGAGACAGACTTTTAAGTGTTGAGGCAATGGCAGTATCCTCCAACACTAAGTTATCACTCATCAGAGCATCTTCAATATGCTTCCGTCTTTCTTGCTCTGATGGTGTAATTTGTCCAGTGACCTTGGACACAGTTGCTTTTTCAGCAACCTTTGAAACAGATGCTTGTTCAGCAACCTGTGGTGTAGGTTCTTCTACAGATACCTCTACACTAGTTACTTTTTCAGTAACCTTAGCCCTTTTTGATTTCTCTAGGACTTGAGAGATGACTAATTCATCATCTTCGTCGTCAGAGCTCTCATCAGCATTAGGAACTGATTGGTCCATAATCCCTGCGGTTTCTGCAGATAACTACTCTCATTAGCATCATTGATGAGTTCATCAGCAAGGCTCTCCTGAGCATCATTGATGAGTTCATCAACAAGGCTCTCCTTAGCAGTATTGATGAGTTCATCAGCAATTGTATCTTTTCCAGCATTGATGAGTTCATCTGCAGTGGCGGCAGATATCTGAGAGTCAACAACCACAATGGGTGTGTATTCTGATTTGCCAGCAGACTTCTTTCGTGAAGTTCTGGGCTTTTTGGTCACAACTTTTCCTCAGATATCTCTTCAGTTTTTCGCTTCTTGGAACCTTTCTGAGATCCAGTAACCTTTTTCATCATGTTCGTATACTCATATTTGTAGAGTAGGTTACTGTTGGCTATGTCGGCCTTCTCTCTGAACTCAATGCCAAGCTTCTCCAACAAGTAGCATGTCTTTAGTCCATAGCTCACTGTGGCTTTTGTCTCAGCAAGTCCCTTAACAATTTTGGGCTCAAAGCCTTGAATCTTCTTCACAAACTTCATAAAGGCGTACTTTCCCAGTTGAAAGGGTTTTCCAGCCTTTTGTCTTGTTGTTGCAACAAGAACATCATCATCCAACGTTCTTGGCTTATCTGGTCGGCACCTCCTTGTAGACCATCAAAGCATCTGTGAAGAATGCATGCCAACACATCCCAGTGAACCAACAGATGTCTGGTTCTGATGTCAGCAAGTTTGAAATCAGTGGGTGTGTCTGGTTTGTCAAGGTCACACACACCACTGTACAGTTGCTTCACACCTTCAAGGAGATCATCATCCTTGGTGTTTATTTCAAAATCCTTTCCAAGATTTTGAAGTTCAAACAACTTACAGAAAGTTGTTAAGTCCAAAAGAATTTCTTTTCCTTGGACCTTTGATTTGATAGACACTGTTTCAGTGCCTTCAGAAACATAAGAAATAATCCTGGAGTTGTTGTAGAATTCTAACACATCCAGTGAAGAAACTCTACTGGGAGTAGCAGACAGGAAACCCTTGATTTGTGCCTTTTCAAGCATGTCAAGAATGAGCTTCCTAATGGCTTGGTTTTCAATTGCAGCCGTGAGGTACTCCTCAATCATGGCACCACCCCAAATCATCCTGTGATTTGAAGTCCAATGATCAGGATTAAAGTGTCCTACCAACCGATTGTTTACAACTACCAACTCTGGTGCTTGCTTTTCAGCAGTACCGGTGGTAGTAGATTGGGATTTCTGGGTAGAAGCACGTTTTGGAGCCATCTCTTTATATAGTGTAAGTTTTCGAACGTCTGAAAGAGATTAGGGTGAGAGATTAGTGATTCTTTGCAGAAAAACTAATTGAGGAACAGAGATTTGCAGAGAAGTTGAAGAAATGTTTTTGCTATTCTTGTGCAAGTCTGAATGTTGGATTAGGCGAAAGTGAATTCTTTTGCCGAAATCCTATATATATAGCAATGTAATCTCAACAGACATATACATACAAATTGATTTTGGATGTACGTATCTGTGTTTTTGCAGTAAGGCGTGGGTAAAAGTTTGTTTGATATTAAATGCTTAGTGGGCCACGTCTGAGTTTTTACAATCCACTATTTTTCAGAGAAATAATCTCGTCCGTTAAGATCAAACGCCCATTTCATCAAGGGTCAATATTGCTTCTTCAGCAATGATCACAATTAGCAATTGTAATTGTCCCCAATTAATGAATTTTGGCGATTTGCTATCTGAATCACATTTTTGTGTGACTAAGAACACTGTTTTCATCTGAGTCTATCTTACACTTAGTATTTGTCCAAGTTTTACACAAAGATAGAAATAATACAAATTTCAAGAGAGTAGTTGACTGCATATAGTTGTACTATTCTCTTTTGTGTTCCCCCTCACTGAGTGATCTAGATATCTGAGTGCCTGTCTCAAAAATCTTCAAATAGCCATTTTACCCTTTAGCCTTTGGTTTCTGGATACCCGTTCCAGATTCCTCTATTCTGGATACCCGTTCCAGATACCTTGTTTTCTGGATACCCGTTCCAGATTCCTCTTTTCCCTCCTTTGATATCTGAACATTTTCAGTTCTTTGGTAGCTCCATTAGTCCAAGACTATGTCTTAAGGCTAAGAATCTACTTTCTTGTAGTGGCTTAGTGAAGATATCTGCAAGTTGGTCTTCAGAGCCAATCTTGAGTATCTCTATATTGCCTTTTTCAACATGGTCTCTAATGAAGTGGTGTCTAACATCAATGTGCTTTGTTCTTGCATGAAACTTAGGATTCTGAGTTATGGCAATAGCACTTGTGTTGTCACAGAAAATCGGAGTTTTCTCTTCATTGACCTCATAGTCTTTGAGTTGTTGTTGTATCCACAATATCTGTGAAGCACAACACCCAGCAACAATATATTCAGCCTCTTTGGTAGATGTGGCAATTGAGTTTTGTTTCTTGCTGAACCATGATATTAATCTGGCACCAAGAAATTGACAAGTTCCTGAGGTGCTTTTTCTATCAAGCAATGATCCAGCATAGTCAGCATCTGAATAGCCGACTAAACTCAATCCACTATCTTTTGGATATCACAATCCAACTTCTACAGTACCCTTTACATACCTTAATATTTTCATAGCAATGTTGTAGTGTGATTGCATTGGATTTGTCTGAAATCTGGCACACACTCCAACTGCATATTGAATATCAGGTCTACTTCCAGTGAGGTACAGTAGAGACCCAATCAATTTCCTATACTTGTGTTCTTCAACACTCTTGTCAGATTCAGTGTAGGTCATTTTGGTCCCAATGCTCATAGGTATCTTAGCATTCTTTTCAGAAGGCCTTAGATTAAACTTGTTGAGCATGTCCTTTGCATACTTTGTTTGACTAATGAATATTCCATCATTGAGTTGCTTGACTTGCAGCCCTAGGAAATAATTCAATTCTCCCATCATGCTCATTTCAAATTTACTTTTCATAAGCTCAACAAAGTCTTCACAAAGTTGCTTGTCTTTAGATCCTAATGTCATCAACATATACTTGAACTAAAAGTAGTTTGCCATCATGGTTCAATGTCAAG
Organism: Plantago major; assembly: GCA_026545765.1. Taxonomy (NCBI): domain Eukaryota; kingdom Viridiplantae; phylum Streptophyta; class Magnoliopsida; order Lamiales; family Plantaginaceae; genus Plantago; species Plantago major. Next base: position 96,958,074 of record CM048840.1, read on the forward strand.
AGTGTTTTATCAACATCTCCTTTCTTGAAGCCACTTTCTAGTAGGTATCTGGCCAATGTATCATACCATGCTCTTGGAGCTTGTTTCAGCCCATACAAAGCTTTCTGAAGCTTATAGACCATCCTACTTTCTGAGGAAAGCCTGGTGGTTGGTCAACATAGACTTCCTCAGCAAGTTCACCATTTAGGAATGCACTCTTGACATCCATTTGATAAACTGTGAAGTCATTATGAGCTGCAAAGGCTAGAAAGAGTCTTATTGCATCCAATCTTGCAACTAGTGCATAAGATTCATCAAAATCTAGTCCTTCAGTCTGGGTGAATCCCTTGGCAACCAACCTTGCTTTGTTTCTGGTTATTTCACCGGACTCATTCATTTTATTTCTGAAAACCCACTTGGTTCCAATTACAGATATTCCGTCAACAAATGGAACCAGTTTCCAGACTTTGTTTCTCTCAAATTGATCCAACTCTTCTTGCATTGCAGAGATCCAATCTTGATCCTTCAGTGCTTCTTCTATAGTTTTAAGTTCAATATTTGAGATGAAACATCCATAAAGAGAGTCAGCAATTTCTCTCCTAGTTCTAACTCCTTGGTCTAAAGGACCGATCACATCCTTGGCAGGATGATTTCTTATGCATTTCATAATGGGTTTTGAACTAGTACGATCAATATCATTTTGATCTGAATGTGAATCAATATGATCTTGATAGGATACTTGTGCAGTATCTAAGATATCTGACACATGGGAAATGCCATGGATATCTGACACTTTTTCAGTGTTAGAGATATCTGGAATTTGATTTTCAGCAATCTCATTTTTAGAAACCTCTTCACGATGAAGATTCTCAGTAACTTGTTCCATTTCTGGAATTCTTATAGGAAATTCTTCATCATGTCTTAAAGTCATCTGGTTGTTACTAAGCAATGGTTGCTTTTCATCGTCAGATTCATCCTCTAAGTGAATGATAGAATTGTTTCCTTTTGAGGATTCTTCTTCAGAATCTTCAATCATCAATTCTTTGAACCTATCTGCGAGTTATTCACTTTCTTGTTTCCTTCGTAGAAGACTACATGAACAGATTCTTCAATCTTTTGCGTTCTTTTGTTGTAGATTCTATAGGCTTTGCTATTCAGAGAATAACCAAGAAATACTCCTTCATCTGCTTTTGGTTGAAATGTTCTCAAGTATTCTTTTCCATTGTTAAGAACAAAACATCTGCAACCAAACACCCTTAGATGTTTGATACTAGGGGGTCTACCAATCAAAAGCTCATAAGGAGTCTTGTCATGGTGCTTGTTAATCAGACATCTATTTTGAGTATAGCAGGCTGTGTTAACAGCTTCAACCCAATAGATTTCACTTATTTCAGTGTCAGCAAGCATTGTTCTTGCTGCTTCTTTTAGGGTCCTATTCTTCCTTTCAGCAACACCATTTTGTTGTGGTATCTTTACGGAAGATAGTTGATGTTGTATACCTTTGCAGGTACAAAACTCTTTTATGTACTGGTTCACAAACTCAGTACCATGGTCTGTTCTGATTACAGATACCTTGTCATTTTTCATGACTTCAAGCTTATTCAGCAAGTTGGGTATTTCAACCCTTGCATGATTTTGTTTGAGAAATACAACCCAGTGAATCTTGAGTAATCATCAACAATAACGGACCATACTTCTTTCCGCATAACTAGTTACAGAGGACTCAAAAGATCCATATGTAACATTTGCGTGACCTTTCCTTTGGAATGTCTAGTTTTAGACTTGAAAGATGTTTTGGATTGTTTTCCCATTTGGCAAGCTGAGCATACACCATCTTTTCTATATGCCATTTTGGGTAAACCAACCACCAACTCTTTCTTGGCTAACTTGTTTAGAGTTTTGGAATTCAAGTGACTCATTCTTTTATGCCATAGCCAATTTTCTTCAGTGTGGCCAGATTGACTCACCATGAAACATTCTTCAGTTGTGGCGGATGCCCAATCAGTAACATAAAGATTTCCTTTTCGCCTAGCAACCAAGACTGTCTGCTTTGACTCATTGTCAATCACTTTGCATAGTTTTGACTTGATCTTGACAGTGTACCCTTTGTCTACTAGTTGACTCATGCTTAGGAGATTATATTTCAATCCCTTTACATGTAGTACTTCAGAGATTGTAAGGGCTCCAAACTTCAGATTGCCAAATCCTATTTTTGAATGAATTTCTTAGGAACATTCTTTTGTCTAACAAGAACATAAGGAGGAATTCTAGGTAAATGATTAGTATCATTGTTATTAAGAATTATTTTCTTCCTTAGTGTGTTCCTTGGTGCTCCTTGTGGTGCTTTTAGATACCTGTCAGGTTTCTGAGTCTGCTTCTCAGCAAACTTAGCTTTCCTAGCCAGATTTCTTGTAGCCCTGGCATTCAGATTTTCAGTGGCTTGACTTTTCTTCCACTCCTGATAATTGTTGTGAGCAATCCTAGCCTTTATCCATCGTTCTTGATCTTTTTATACTCACGAGCAAGTTTTTTCCCGATGACTTTATAGCCAATGCCATTTCGAGCACCTGGTGCTATCTGAGTTCTCATCTCAGCAGCTTTGCTAGTCTCTGGGTAGTCTATTTTCTTTCTAGAAAACGTGACATAGGAGAATTTGCCAGCTCCTGCAATTCTTCCTTTCTGACAGACATAACACTGTGGGTGATTACACTTTTCAGTGTTATGTTTCTTTTCAGAAACATTCCCAACAGTTTTCCTTGGGACTTGTTTTTCCCACAAAGGTTTGGTCACAACTGCCTTTCCTTTGTCAACAGCCTTAGCTTGCTGACCAATGCTATAGGTTGTTTGGGAACATCTTGCAGAGCACTAACAAATGTTATTCTTTGGCCACTCTTATTCAGAGTGATAGAACTATTTGCTTGTGTGTCCAGCCCAAGTCCTCCCTTTTCCGAAGGATCTCTTAAATAAGATTGTACTTCAGTAAGAGTGTCACTAGCTTTGACATAAGACTGGAAAGATACTTTCTTCTTTTTGAGTTCCTCATTTTCAGAAAGAAGACCTTCACATTTCTTTTGAAGTTTGGACAAAGCTTCTTTATGTGACTTTTCTGTCTCAGATATCTGAGCTTTGAGAAATGCAATTTCAGCATACTTTTTCTTAGATATCTTGAGTAATTTTGAATTTTCCTTTACAAGAGAATTCTTTTCTTCTTCAAGGGTTTCGGCTCTAGCTCGGACCATTAGAAATTCTCTTTCGTAGAGATCAAGTTCTCTTCTGAGATGTTCCAGATCTTTGATTCCTTCCTCATCACTTTCATAAGTATAACAAGAAGTATGTGTTACCTCATTAGCCATTAGACAAGGTTCAATGTTGGAGATATCTGGAAAAATTTCTTAAGCCACTCCACACACTTCTTTCTTCTTTTGACCAAAGTCAATCACTTCATGAGAAACACCGCACATTTCTGGAGAAGGCAGTGTGGAATCATCTGAGTCTTCATCCTCAGAATCAGACTCAATGTCTAGAGCATCCAGTTGGAGTTGAATCTTTTTCCTTTCTTCAGTGAGCATAGCTCTCTGACTTCTCTTGAAGTTTCTTCTATCTTTCTTGTCACCTGTCTTTAGTTTGTTCAAGGCAGAGCAATCCTTCTTGAAATGACCAGGTTTCTGACAATAGAAACAGATATCGTTTCCGATTTCTGCTTCCTCAGTACTAGATGCTTTTCGGCATTCAATGAGCTTGTGATTGCATATTTTTGTACTGGTGCTAGTTTGAGCCTAGATGCTTTTTCAGCTTCTCTTTGGCTTTTCTTCTCTCAATCTTTCGACTGACATATTTTCTCATTTGCTTTACAACAAGAGCATCCTCAGTCACCTCCTTGCCTTCCTTCTTTTCAGAAGTTCCTTGGGCAACTAGAGCAACATTCTGCAACTTTTCAGTTGTTTGTTCTCTTTGAATTGTCTCATAGTCAACAGTGGCAAGGTGAGAGAAAAGTTCCACTGGAGTGATATCTGGCATTCCTTGGTTAAAGTTGAAAAACTTTGTATGCTCCCAGTTATGATTTAGACTTCTCACAATAGTCTTAATCTTTTCTGGTTGGGTATATCTATTACTTTCACCAAGTGCAGCCATGTCACTCATGAGTGTTGTAAACCAGAAATCTAGTTCTTCAAGAGTCTCTGTGGGACCTTGTTTAAAGTTTTGGAATTTGAGCTTCAAAACTTCGAACTTATTTTCCTTTGTTTTCTCAGTGCCGGCACAGATTTCTTCAATCAGTTGCCAGGCCACTTTCGCCATTTTTGCACCCCACAGTTTACACTGTATGTGCTCTGGAGTAGAACGTATGATGATATTGCGAGCCTGACCATCCAGTCGATTTCTGTTGGCATCTTCCGATGTCCAGAGCTCTCTGGGCTTTGGCTCGTAAATAACTTGACTGGTAGGTCTTCTACTGGTTGACGCATCTGTCTTGTGAAGACCCATCACTTTGTTTTCTGTCTCTACCATTAGAAACCTCCATGACCTAATTGAGTTGTTGAATGACTATGTGGCCATTCTTTATCACGTCGATCATTTCGTCACTGATGGCTTCCAGGTGGAGCATCATGTTGTTCTTCCATTTCCCGTAATTCTCTGGCTTGAGAATTGGGGCGTCACTTAAAGACATCCTGCAGCAAACACACTAAACAAACAAATCAATTGTAGGTGAAAAGCAGTTAGTGGGCACTTATCTGGGATCTAGGTTCAGTGCAGAAGGCTTGGGAACCTCCTGCTCTGATACCACTTGTTGGTCCAGATAACGGCAAAGTAAAATACTGGGGGGGGGGGGGAATAGTCTTTTAAAACTTTTGTCGATAAACACAGTTTCTCAGATATCTGATACTTATTTTCAGAGAGCGGAAGACTTTTTGTGATAAGTGCACGTGCTCAGCAAGATATGTGTAAATACTTAGCAATGTAAATAAATCAAGTAATAAAATGCAGAAAGTAAATAACACAAGTCTTTATAGTGGTATCTGAAGGTGGCGTAATCCTTCAACTAATCCACTTCCGCCTTTCTCAGACCTAGAATCCACTAAGACAGATAATTGAGGTAACCTTACAAGTATCTTCTCTCGATTCCTAAATACACTAGGTTCCCAACCAAGTGTTCCCCCTGAGTTATTCCCTGGCTTTCTCAGCCAAGTACTTCCTGTACTCAGGAACCTTATTCCTGGAGTTGTTCCTTAGTTTCCCAAACTAAGTACTTCCTATACTCCACGCCTTTTGGTGTATAGTTTAGGTTTGTTTGTCAAGTGAGCTTCTTTAATAACTTATTCAGTTATGCAGATAGCTCTGAGAATCAAGTATACTTAATACACTTTACAATGTATGGTATCTTGTTCTTTACTGACCCAAGTCTATGATAAGTGTTCAAGAGAATGAATCTCAAATATGAAATCTTAATTCAACTCCTTCACAAATAACAATGCTTGTTAAGGATCAGGACACTTAGAACTTTTGTGCTACTTAGAATCAAGATCTTTGGTCGCAACAGAAAGCTTGAAGCTAAGTAGTATGCTTGAGAGAGCTTGTGTGAGTATTCAGTGCAAGTTCAAGATGTTGTGTTCAGTGTGTAAGTTCTGTGTGTATTCTCAAGCATTCTAAGTGTTGACATTTATAGATGAATTTGAGTGCCATTTGAATAGTATCCGTTAGGCTTAAATCAAATTCAAACTATTGATATATGAAAATAGTACTGCAGAAGACGTTTTCTCTTTTCAGAGATTTCCTCTTTTGTTCAGATGTCTCTGTCTGCGCATTTATTGCATTGTACTATTTTTGTCCTGTAGTGCCAACGGAACTATGCACGCTTTCTAAGCATTGCATGTCCCTTTCCAGAGACTATCAAAACTTCAGATACCGCTTGTTATAAATATATTATTTCCTGGAAACATAATCTTTATCCAAGGTATCTGAGTGTAGATATCTGTGGGCACCTTTCCTCGTTTTCAGAAACCTTGCATTCTCAGATATCTTTTGCAAAACTTGTTTATTGAAAAACACTTGTTTATTCTGGACATATGTATCTGATGACCTTTGTCTTCAGCAATCCCGTGCAGTCTTCAAAACTTCAAAATTTGTTGAACTCTCCTGCTGGATGCCTTCTTCTTGGTCTTCTTCAAAGATATAAAAATTACATTCAGAGACCTAACATCCTATACAAGATTTGCTAGACTATCATACTTAGTGAGTTTCCTCTTTTACAGTGTTCAAGTGAACCAAGAGTACTAACCACCTTTCTGAGCTAAGATAAGTCATTAGATTGCTGATCAAAATCTAAACATATATTCCTAACAGTTGATGAAGCCAAAGATGTAGCTAATAAGGAGAAAATGACTATTGTTTTAAGATTTGTAGATGGTGATGGTTTTTTTTGGGAACGTTTCTTTGACGTTGTACATGTTGGAAATACATGTTCATCAACACTTAAAGAAGGGATTTGTGATGTATTAAGTCGTTATAACTTGCAAATGTGTAACATGCGGGGTCAAGGGTATGATGGAGCAAGCAACATGCGTGGTTCAGGGTATGGCTTACAAGCACTTTTTTGAGGGATTGTCGTTATGCATATCATGTGCACTGCTTTGCTCGTAGATTGCAATTAGCCATGTTAGGTGCAGCTGAGAAGGATAAAACAGTTTGGTGTTTTGTTTCAAGTTTGAATTCGATTGTGAAGCTTGTTAGTTCTTCCACTACAAGAAAACTGCCAAATTAAGACGGAAATTAGCGACGAATCACTATGGATTAGCGACGGATTGAGCAATTTGCTCAATCCGTCACTAATTAGGTTGACTAAATTATAAAAATAAATTTAAAAATAGTATTTAATGACGGGTAGGGCTACCCATCGTTAATTAGCGACGGATGGGCTATCCGTCGCTAAACTTGTTAGATAACGGGTAGAAGCCCTTCTTCTTCACCATTTCACTTCTGCTTCTTCTTTCTTCCCCTTCTTCCCCATTTTCGCCAATTGCCAACTCCGATCAAAACTCCACCATTCCGGCCAATCTTGGACTCTTTTCGAAGCTCGTTGAACAAGGAACTCGGGTGGCCATTCAATTTCATCCTTCATCGGCTATTTATTCCGTAATTGAAGGTATTAGTCTAAAACCCTTACTTTGTTAAATTTTGGATTTTTGCTAATTTCGAGCAATTGTATGTTTTTAGAAGTTTCTACTAGCTAGTTTAGCTTATACTGTATTAAGTAGTGGGTTAAGCTTTAGGTTGTGCAATTGATAGATTTATTGTGAAATTGAATTGTTAGTATCATGTTAGGATGTTTGTAAGTATGTATAGTATTTAATTTGATATTTTCGTACATGTAGTAGGAATAGGAAGATTTGGTTGAGTGTTTGGAGACCATTTAGTGATTTTGGTGGTTGTAGTATAATTGGCTCGTATTAACTAAAATGAAATTACTATTTTAATCTACAATTTGTAATTTTAATAGTTAACTGGAAATTTGAAATTTATAAAAATAAATAGCAAAATGTAAAATGCATGTAATTCATAAAATTTTAAACGTATTATAATTGACAATGTAATTATAGACCAGGACTTGAAATTGTAATGACATTCAATACGTAATGCGTATAGTTATAAATCTAATAAATTCAGATGTGTCAGGTTAATCATCCAATGAATCCCGATCGTTCATGGATGTACCGTCGCACTGTTAATAGCAGAATTCAGTTTAGTTTTGTGGAAGGGGTTGAAGCCTTCACCGTATTTGCTCAGACACAGACTGCTTCTTTGCGCAGGGGGTGATAAAGTGCCCTTGCAATTTGAACAAATGTAGGAACATGCAATATTTGCCTCCTACAACGGTAGTCGAGCACTTGAAACATAATGGGTTCGTGCCTCAGTATGAGGTATGGAATCATCATGGTGAGACAGCAACACCGTTCATGTCATATGAGCATACTTGGAAGCGTCGAAAAAAGATGCAAAATGAGAAATCTAGTACTCAAAATACGTCTACATCTGATGCTTTTCATGACCGGTTCGAAGAAATGGTATTTAATGCTGCGAGCCCAGAGTTTATGGACACTATTACAACTGAAACCGAGGGGGTGTGGAGGAGCCACCGAATCCCGAGGATCAGGTGTTCTTTGACTTGATGGAATCAGCGAAGAAGCCGATTTAGCCGGGGTGTAAGAAGCACACCGAGTTGTCTTTTTTGTCTCGGCTAATGAGTTGTAAGGCCGATGGTGCCCAATCCGAAGTGAGCTTCAATAATTAGCTACAACTGTTATCTGAGTGTTGCCTTGAAGAAAACCTAGTTCCCACCAACTTTTACCAAGCGAAGAAAAAGATGCAGGGGGTGGGGTTGCCAATGGAAACCATAGACTGTTGTCCAGATATGTGCATGATCTATTGGGGGAGGATGTAGATCTACTGGAGTGCAAGTTCTGTGGTAAGGACCGCTACAAGCGTTACAAGGAGGGGTCTGCAAAGAAACGCCAGAAGAAAAATTCCCACATAAGAAAATGTGGTACTTCCCTCTAGCACCTCATTTAAAGAGGTGGTACGCTTCAAGTGCTTGTGCCGATAAAATGCGGTGGCACAAGGAGAGAGAAATCCCAACAGATGCAGGGGGTAGAATGGAGCATCCATCAGACTCACCGGCATGGAAAGAGTTTGACAAGACATATCCGGAGTTTGCAGCCGAGTCTAGTGTACGATTGGGGCTTTGTACGGATGGTTTTAACCCGTTTGGAAGTGAACGGAAGTACTCTTGTTGGCTAGTGATGCTCACACCATATAACCAGCCCCCCGGTGAGTGAATGAAGGAACAATTCATGTTCTTGATAGTGTTGGTGCTCGGGCCAGAAGATCCAGCACTGAAGCTGGATGTCTTCTTGCAGCCCCTAATCAAGGAGCTGATTAAGTTGTGGGAGAATGGTATCTCTGCATATGATGTGTCAACCAAGAAGAACTTTACCTTGTGAGCAGCACTATTGTGGACCGTGAGTGATTTTCCTGCGTACTCCATGCTATCTGGAAGGAAAACCGCCTGGAAATTTGCTTGTCCACATTGTTTGGAGGACACTGATGTATTTAGACTGAAGGATAGCGGAAAGGAATCTTGGTTTGACTGTCATCATAGGTTTCTACCAAGTAACCATCCGTTCAGGAAGAACAGGGATCAATTCATGAAAAACAAAGTAGTAAAGAAAGGCCCCCCCGAGACAACTTACCGGTGCACAAATACTTGCAGATATTGATAGGCTGGGTCTTATGAAAGTGACTGAACTTGGGTGGGAGAAGCATAACAAGAAAATTGCCAACAAATGTGGATGGAAGAAGAGAAGCATCTTCTGGGACTTGCCTTATTGGAGCAGTCTTCTTATACGTCACATGTTGGATTTCATGCACATTGAGAAGAACGTGTTCGAGAACTGCTTTAACACAATTTGCAACATTCCCGAAAAAATAAAGGATACCATTAAATCTAGAGCCGAATTGGATGCATGGTGTAAAAGGCCTGAGTTACAAAGAGGACTGATGAAGGTAAGTGGCCCAAGGCATGCTACACAATTGACAATGAGTCTTGGACAAAAATATTTGATTGAGTGAGGGCATTGAAGTTCCCCGATAATTATGCCTCGAAATTGGGGCGGTGTGTGGATTTGAAGAAGACAAAGATGTATGGGATGAAGAGCCCCGACTGTCATGTGTTCATGGAGAGGCTTATCCCGGTTGCATTTCGAGAACTGCTACCTAAACCTGTCTAGATCGCTCTCACCGAGCTGAGCTTATTTTTCAAGAATTTATGCACAAGGGTGGTTGACGATCAAGTGTTAGCAAATCTTGAAAGCAACATACCATTGATTCTATGCAAGCTCGAGCGTACCTTTCCACCGAGCTTCTTTGATTCTATGGAGCACTTGCCGGTTCACCTCATGCTGGACCGGTTCAGTATCGATGGATGTATCCATTCGAGAGGTGTGAAATAATTGCAATCATGTACTTAAAATTTATGAATTTTCCTAAGTTATACTTTCTTACCTAAATATGTATTACACGTACTTAGGGAAATTGAAGAAATATGTCAAGAACGAAGGTAGACCTGAGGGATCGATTGCCAATGCGTACGTGCGAGAGGAAACTACAACCTTCTGCTCCTATTACTTTGAAGACACGTCCCGACAAAGGCATCTAGGCCGTCTCAAAACGCAGACACATTCGAGGTTCAAGAGGATGATAACGTTGCCATTTCAATTTTTAGGGTCTCAGGGAGACCTATGGGACAACAAAAGAAAGAATGACTGACGGATAGGGAGCTGAAGACAACTCACTATTATGTCCTCGCGAATTGTGCTGATGTTGACAAATTTATGGTGAAATTTGCTGGGTGAGTACCTTTCTTATTATAACAGCTAAAATTGAACTTTTAACTAAAATCCTAGTATTTAATCGTATTATCCTATCCACAGTGTTTTCAAAGAGCGTTGTCTGGAGAAGAATCCAATAATGGCAGATGACACGCTTGAAGATCTTCTTGAAGAGAAGTTGGAATCAGAATTTCCAGATTGGTTCAAGGAGTATGTCCGAGATCCTGTCAACAACGTCACATGTCCTTACGTAGTAGCTCTAGCAGAGGGACCATATAGAAAGGTCTCCACATTCTCATCTTACATAGTAAATGGTCTTAGGTTCCACACGAATGACTCTAACACGGCCATGGCTACAAGCAATTGTGGGGTGTGTCAGCGGGCAAGATCAAGGAGAAGCTGATTTGTATGATTTCTACGGGAAGCTTAAACGAATTGTGCGCCTTGAATATCCCGGTGTGCCCTTGATCAAAAGAACCTTTATGTTTGATGTTGACTGGTATGATCCTACTCCACTTGGTACGAAGAAGAATAAGCAGTATGAAATGGTGGACATAAACCATAAGAAGTGGTGTTTCTTGAATATCCAAGCAGGAAACGCGATAAGGCGGACTAGTTGGCTGCGATAACTAGACATGCCCGCTCCAAAGTGGAGTACGTTGAGAAAGACGACTCAATTACCAACTCGTACCAAGAAGAGGTTGTTGATGAACAAGCAAAAACTCCTCTACAGGCTCGTGATGAATTCATAGAGCTGCACGAGGACCAATATGTAGACTTAACCACAGATGAGGACGCCAAGGGTATGTGTGTATGTTATATATATATATATATAGTTAGTTAGTTAGTTAGTTAGTTGTTGTTGATAATACCAAGTCTTTGTGATTTATTACGAGTCAAATGTATATGTTACATGCAGTTGTATACTAACACATTTTTCCTGTATTTGTGGCATGTTTTTGCGGATGCCGCGACATAGGAAACCTACATAAATTCCTCCCTCATGCAGTAGGTTGCCTGGTGGTAGCCAGACGGAGGGTAGTTGAGCAGGAGTTAAATTCATCCGGAGAGGAGTTTGAGGGTCAGAGTCAGAGCAGCCGATCTGCGGTTCCTGAGACCCCATCGAGTTTGACCAGGGGCTCGACATCGGTCTAGGGTAACTTACCAGATGATGGGTGTCCCTACACCGAGGATACACCCGGAGCGTTGTGGCAGGGGAAGCCTGTGTTGTTCCCCAACGACCCATCGAAGTAAGTATTATGCATTTGTATATAGAACATAACTTAAGATAATTTATGTCACATCATTGTTGTACTATACTAATTAATATTCGTTTCTTGTATCTTATACATTGATAACAGATTTTGGCGTACCGATGCTTCAGGAAAACTCAGTGATGCAATCAAGGCCAAGAGGGCGGCGAGAAGTGGTCGAAGGTCTCGGACCGGCTGAAGCCTGAGTACTTTGATGAGTTGCGGGTAAGTTTAAATTTGACATTGATTTATTTGTTGTTTCAATCGTTGTTTTAATGTGAGTGGTATGTTAGCCACTGAACTTGGGTGATATGTTAGTCACCATTGTGTTAGTAAATTTTAGGACAATGTGAGTGGTATGTTAGCCACTATATGTGGATGGTATGTTAGCCACTGAACTTGGGTGGTATGTTAGCCACCATTTAATCTGTTGTGTTATCTTATTAAATTGTTATCTTTATTTACGTTATGCAATTTGGATGTTGTGTGGAATTGTTATAGAAACACTACTTCATTCCCAATTCCTTGGTTCCCCGGTCGTGGACTGTCTTCGAGACGCTGGGGGTCAGATTTATATAGGAAGATGATTAGCGATGTTAAAAGAAAATGCAAGAGGCCAATATGGATGGGAGAGGACGAGTGGGAGCATTGGTTAGAATACTGGAGAAGGAAGGAGAACATTCAGGCTGCGGCCCAGAACAGAGAGAACCGGCTGACTGAGCTGTCTGATGGTACCGGGGTGGCTAGGCACCACTATGGATCGCAGCTGTGGCTACGGATCACCATATAGCGGTAAGTGTACATCTTATTTGTCAGTTTATTCGTACATGTGTTTTGTATTTAATTTCTACACACTTACTAGCTAATTGTTTGCATATATATGTTCTTCAGGCGGAGGCTGAGGAGGAGAAGATTGCGCTAGCACACTTTAAAAGAGCCAAGCTGAAGGACAACATATGGGTGGACAGACGGTCCGAGGCTTTTGCGGTACGTTTCTTTTGTTAAAGTTCATATTTGTGTAGTATAAGTTATTTTGAAAACCTTTGATTGATAAAATTGTGGCGAGAATTCAGCATTGGTCGGCAAAACTCCTTAGCTATGTGGGGCGTGTACAGTTGGTGCAAAGTGTACTGTTTGCTATCACGAACTATTGGCTGCAAATCTTTACGCTACCTAAGAAGGTGTTAAAGCATATAGAGGCTATTTGTCGTTCTTTCTTGTGGAGTGGTATAGAGGAGGTGATTCGCAAAGCTCCGATTGCGTGGGATACTATTTGCAGCCCAAAAAGTGCGGGAGGGCTGAATATTATTTCTATAGTAGATTGGAATAAGGTGACTATGTCCAAATTATTATGGAACTTGTGTGATAAAGCCGATAAACTTTGGGTGAGATGGATTCATGCGTATTATATTCGCTCGGGGGATGTATTGAATTTTCTCCCACGAGATAACTGTTCCTGGATTGTGAAGAGTAATTTTAAGCAACGAGATTTAGTGCGAAATAGCAGTGTGTGGGAGGGGATTCCAAGTGGGAGTAAGTTTCCAACAAGAATATTTTACCAAGAGTTGAGAGGTCCTAAGGTGCCAATGGGTTGGAGAAAGATTCTGTATGGCAACAAGGCTCGCCCACGAGCTTGTTTTACACTTTAGATGAGTTTATATGGGCGTTTACCAACCAAAAACAGATTGCTCAGATTTGGAGTGCAGACAGATGGTATGTGTGTCTTTTGTTTTCATCAGGGAAGTTTGAATAATTTTTTTTTTGATTGCCCTTTCACGAGCCGAGTTTGGAAAGCTGTTCTTGCTAAGGGTGGGATTCATCGAGATCTGCAGGATTGGGCGCAGGAACTACAGTGGATTTGTTTAGCCAGCAAAGGGAAGAGTCTTCGGGCTCAGTATCTTAAGCTTGCTATGGCGGAAACGATTTATGCTATATGGACTCTGCGTAATTTGGTTATTTTTCAACAGGGGCGTATCACTTTGCAAATTATTGAGCAAATTTTATCTACCTGTGGAGTTAGAGCTCGAATGTCTAGAAAGTTTGAGAATTTTTGTATACAGTTTGGTTTATAGAGAACTGGTCGTTTTGGTAGGGAGTAGATTAGATTTTTATTTATACCTAGATCTCTGATCGGTTTGTACGTACTTTATTTTGGATAATAGAAGTTGCTCTTGGTTCCAAAAAAAAAATTTTTTTGAAAACTGTAACTCATGGTATATACACTTTACGATTTCAGGCTGAGGTGGAGGCGAGGATCATCGGTCGGGAGCTGACAGTTGAAGAAGAAAACAACTTCTTAGTCGTCAACCCAATGGACAACAAGGGCCGAGTATATGGATTGGGGAGTTACGGCCCTGCACTGGCTGGTCCTAGCCACTTAGCATCCCAGCAAGCCAGAGCACCATTTTTCACATAGGAGCAGCTCTCGGAGTTGGTGCAGGCACAGGTGCAGGAAAGGGTGCAGGCACAGTTGCGGATGGAGGTCGATCCTTTGCAAGAGCAGCTAGCTAATACACAGGAGGAATGCCGGCAACTTCAGCTGCGGATGGAAGCTTTCATGGCCATGTACCCACCGCCCCGCCCCAAGATAGTTAGTTTGGACTTGTGTTTTTCTGCCACTTGACTTCTTATTTTAGCTTATGTGTACGTATATTTAATTTCATTATGGATAATTTGTATTCTTCGAATGCTTTCTGTTAATTAATACAATTTAATTATTTTGGATTTATTATCGTAGATTATATTTGTGAAACAGATGAGATATGAAAAAAGGCATCAAAATTTTAAAAAAAAATTAAATAATCTGCAAATTTAGAGACGGATAAATTTATTATCCGTCTCTAAATCTGGATTTAATTTATTATTAAAAAAATTAATCAATTATTCGTCACAAAAACTCTCAGAATTATGGAAATAAAATAAATGAAAAATCACCTTATTAGAGGCGGATAAGTATCCGTCACAAAAAGGTCAACGAAATTATCCGTCACAAAATAGCGACGGATAATTTATCCGTCAAAAAATGACTTGTGACGAAGAAAACAAGGACGGTCATGGGTCTTCCCCCAAACCTGATGTTTGGTATAGAAATTGAAAATGAAAAGTAAAAAGTGCAAATGCAAGTGCGTGAAATAAACATGACCATGGGCTGCCTCCCAAGAAACGCTTGTTTTAGGTCTTATAGCTCGACCCCTTTTTCCTTGATGGCTTATTTGTCGATGGTTAAACCCTCGATCCCGTTGAAGCACTTGTCCATCCATTCCTTTGTTGCTAGCTCGAATCTTCTATCCAACGTTTCATTTCTTCTTCCTCGATCTCATCTAGCTCCGGATCTTCGTTGATGTGAAAAGTAAACTCTAAGTAGTCGTTGATTTCCTCTGGACAGTTCCATTCACCTTCACTCTCAGCAGATCCGCATCTCCAGTTTTTGTCTTCCGACCCAAGGTGCTCGTCGGGGATCGATGGAAGAGTATTTTCAATTGATTCTTCTCCAGTATCTCTGTATGTCTTGAATAGATCCATCGGTGCTAGCCAATCTTCAAAAGGCACCACCAATTCTTCTTCAAAGTCCATCCACCAGTCGTCTATGGCTAAATTGATCCTTGCTGCCTTTGCTTCCTCGAAAGTCTCACTCGGAGTCCCCATTACTATCCGGTGATTCAATCTATTCATCGAAATTTCCCTTCTTGCCACGTTGATAATGGTGTTGGTGGTGGCCATAAATGGTCTTCCCAGAAGCATGGTATCGTTGTCCGGGTCTTCGCAGTCCACAATCAGGTAGTCCACAAGAATATCGAGCCCCTTCAGCTGAGTAATCACATTACGTACCTTGCCACATGCAGTTGTAGTAGAGCCATCGACAACCAGTATGTCGGTCCTTGCTTCCACCATTCATGTTAAGCCAAGTTTCTTGTAGACGGCGAGCGACATCATATTAATGTTGGCCCCTAGATCCAGGGTTCCTGTGGCTGTCTTTCCTTTGATGACAACATCAATGTTGAAATCTCCAGGGTCGGGCTTCTTTAGTAGAACTGGTTTTGCCCTTCCTTCTTCGGCAGGAGAATCTATTTCACACTTGAATGCTGTAGGAGAAGGTTTGAGGCAGTTACCTTGCGTCCCTTCGGGGTTCCTTCGTCCAGATTCAGTACGGTTTCCTCTCCTGATTCCTGTAACCTTGGCAGCTTCAACAACCATCATAGCTTTCTCGGTGTGACCTAACAACTTGTTTTTGTTCTGTTGCAGTTCCCTACTTCCCGGGCGATTTGACCAATCTTCAGTTCCATTCCTCTCAAGGTGTTGTCGATTCTCCTGAAGTTATCCTTAGCCTTGGCGATAAAGGAATTGGTCCTCGCGGGATTCACTCTGCAGTTTCACAAATTTCCCAATGTCTCCCATCTCCTTCATTATAGTATCTATCTTATCTTCCATGGAGGATGGCTTGAGCAGGTTTTGTGACGGCTTTGGTGGTGGTGTGGGAACAGGTTCCATAGTAGGTGGTTTAGGTGGTAATTCGGGTGGGTTCAATCTAGGTCCA
This sequence comes from Plantago major, assembly GCA_026545765.1. Classification (NCBI taxonomy): domain Eukaryota; kingdom Viridiplantae; phylum Streptophyta; class Magnoliopsida; order Lamiales; family Plantaginaceae; genus Plantago; species Plantago major. The sequence continues at coordinate 96,974,219 of CM048840.1, forward strand.
GTACGGTATGATAAGAGAGGGTGTTAAGGGATAAAGCTGTTTACCGGTTGGTTTCTCGGCCTCCATTTCCTTGATTCTTGCACGTAGTGTGCCTCTTCCAGTGGTATTGGTTCCTCCGGTTCTACATCCACAACATCCTTCTTTCCCATCCTTATCTCTATAGCTTCAATCCTCCTGCTGATTTGTTTCCAAGGAGTTTCCTCGATTGCTCTGACCTCCTTAGTAACCACTCTTCTTCCTCGTCCTTTCTGCATAGAGTTCTCACTAAGGTTCTCGCACACTTCCCAAATCCTTCTTGTGGGTGCATCTAGCAGGTTTCCTTGATATGCTACATCGATGAGTGCTTGGCTAATAGAGTCAATTCCCTTGTAGAAGTTGTTGACCTTGTCAAACAGTGCGTAAGAGTGCACAGGGAATATGTCAAGTAGATCCTTGTATTTTTCCCACGCTTCGTGGAAGGTCTCTCTGTCAAATTGGTTGAAGTTTCGGATCTGGCTCTTCAGGTCGGATGCCTTCTCTTCAATGGGAAGTATCTGAGCATGAACTTGTTGAAGACCTCATCCCATGTAGTTAAACTGCCTGGCTATAGTGAGATAAGCTAGTTCTTCGCCTTGTCCTTAAGGCAGCTAGGGAAGACCCTTCCTCTAAGTTGACATTCCGTGAGCCCATTCAGTGGTATACCTCCAACTATTGCGTAGAATTCCCTCACAAAGTACATCGGGTCCTCAGTTGGGTTCCCGTAGAAGCGTGGTAGCTGGTTCAGATGAGTTTCCTTCAGATCATATTCCCTTGCGATCCTCTCCAGATAGATGCTCGAGGTATGCGTGTAAGCCTTGGCATAACATCGTCGCGCATGGGTCTGTAGTCTTCGTCCACTAGTTCCACCCTTGCGTAGTTATCCCTTCTTCGGTTCTCATCTAACATCAATCTTTCCTCGGCTATCCTTAGCCTTTCCTGTTCCAGCTCTTCCCTCTCAGCTTGGATGTCCAGTCGAATCTTAAGTAGTTGCTCAAGTTTAGAAGTTGCGATATTCCCAGATGGATTGTCGTTCTTGTTTCCTTCTCCACTCATGTCTTTAGATGATTCCATGATGGTAGTAGGCAGTCTTCGCCTTTCAAGCTTATCTATGTCATCTTTAAGCGGTACTACTGGTGTTCCTGCACTTCTCCTGCCTGGCATAAAGACTAACAGAAAAACTCCTGCAGATAGATATACTAGAGAAGATAATAAACAGAAATTTAAAGTTACTTGTTTTTGGGTTTTTTATAAGAAAACGAACTAATACGAGAAAGAAAATGTTGGTCCAGATAACGGCAAAGTAAAAGACTAGAGAGGGGGGGGGGGTGAATAGTCTTTTAAAACTTTTATCGATAAACACAGTTTCTCAGATATCAGTGAAGATATCTGATACTTAATTTCAGAGAGCTGAAGACTTTTTTGTGATAAGTGCACGTGCTCAGCAAGATAAGTGTAAATACTTTGCAAGATAAATAAAGCAAGTAATAAACTGCAGAAAGTAAATAACACAAGTCTTTTTAGTGGTATCTGAAGGTGGCGTAATCCTTCAACTAATCCACTTCGGCCTTTCTCAGACCTAGAATCCACTAAGACAGATAATTGAGGTGACCTTACAAGTATCTTCTCTCGATTCCTAAATACACTAGGTTCCCAACCAAGTGTTCCCCCTGAGTTATTCCCCGGCTTTCACAGCCAAGTACTTCCTATACTCAGAACCCTTTTTGAGCTATTCCATAGCTTCCCAAACTAAGTACTTCCTGTGCTCAGTAACCTTGGAGTTATTCCTTAGTTTCCCAAACTAAGTATTTCCTGTACTCCACGCCGATTAAGGTGTTGGTTTAGGTAGTTTGTCAGGTGAGCTTCTTTAATAACTTATTCAGTTATTCAGATAGCTCTATGAATCAAGTATACTTAATACACTTTGCAATGTACGGTATCTTGTTCTTTACTGACCCAAGTCTATGATAAGTGTTCAAGAGAATGAATCTCAGATATGAAATCTTAGTTCAACTCTTTCACAAATAACAATGCTTGTTAAGGATCAGGACACTTAGAACTTTAGTGCTACTTAGAATCAAGAGCTTTGGTTGCAACAGAAAGCTTGAAGGTAAGTAGTGTGCTTGAAAGATCTTGTGAGAATATTGAATATAAGTTCAGTGTGTTCTAAGGTGTTCAGTGTGTTCTCAAGCAGTCTAAGTATTGATATTTATAGATGAATTTGAGTGCCGTTTAAATAGTTTCCGTTAGGCTTAACTCAATTTCAATCTATTGATATCTGAGTATAGTACTGTAGCAGGTTTGTCTTCTTTTTCAGAAGCTACCGTTTTTGTTCAGACATTTTTGTCCGCGCATTTAATGCATTTTACTATACTTTGTCCTGTTCTGCCAATGGAACTATGCATGCTTTCTGAAGCTTCGCACGTCCTTTTCCAGAGATTATCACAACTCCAGATACCACTTGTTAAGAATATATTGTTCCCGGAACATAATCTTTATTCAAGGTATCTGAGTGTAGATATCTGTGGGCACTTTTCCTCGTTTCAGAAACCTTTTATTTCTCAGATATCTTTTGCAACACTGTTTATTTAAAAACGCTTGTGTCTTCAAGATATCTGGTCATAGGTATCTGAGAAACCTTTGTCTTCAGCAATCTTGTGCAGTCTTCAAGTCTTCAAAATTGTTTGAACTTTTCCTGCTGGATGTCTTCTTCTTGGTCTTCTTCAGAAAATAAAAATTACATTTCGAGACCTAACATCCTATACAAGATTTTGCTAGACTATCATACTTAGTGAGTTTCCCCTTTTACAGTGTTCAAGTGAACCAAGAGTACTAACCACCTTTCTGAGCTAAGATAAGTTATTAGGTTGCTGATCAAAATCTAAACAGATATTCCTAACAAATTTCCCCCATTTTGATCAGTCAACGATGACTATCTGACCTATTACAAATCTGGATGAGGAAAAAATCCACTACTTCATCATTTCTTATGATTTTTCAATTCATATAATTAAGTGCAGAAAGTAAACATCAACCAAATCACAAGGTGTGATCTTTGCTGACAAGTTATCTTTTATAGAAAAAGATATCTAAGAGTAAGTTCATCAGATATGTTACAAAGAAAGTTTACAGATAACTTTAGTACATAATTCAATTCAGCTCAGTCAGCAAGATACAAAAAAATACATAGTAAATTAGGACAACAGGAGTAACCAAGCTCCAAGTAGACATCCTAATAAACTAGTCTTCAAGTCTTTAACACTTCAAGTCTTCAAAAGTAGTTCCATGGATCAATCTGCAAATTTCCTATCACCAAACCTTTTGATATCATCAGAGTAGTCATAGAGAAGAGTTCTGACAATCATCTCTGTGTCTCTGGCAAATCCACAGACTTCCTTGTAGGTTTTGGAAGGATTTTTCTTGGCAAAGTGCTTGACCCACAGATACTTTCCCCACTTCCAGGCATGCTCGATTCTGATATCTGATAGCTTGAAGTATTCATAAATGATCTTCAGATATCTGATGTCACCCTTGTATTGATCTTCAGTCAAGTAGAAGGACTCATAGGGTTCCACAACAAGTCTTGCTCTTATGCCTGTTCCAGTGATGTTGGGAATTCTGTGCACATCATCTGGCTTTCCATAAGGACATACATCAGAGAGGTCCTTCTTCATGGCTTCTATTCTCTTGATTACTTCAAAATCCAACCAGGCTTTGATGTGGTTGGTGTTAATCAAGATTGACTTGTCTTTTCTCCATGCCATGAGCTGTTTATGGATTGGTTCTGGAAATTTTTCATTTACCAATAAGTGCTTGAGTTCCAGAATCCAGTAGCCATTCTTTTGATTAATGCACCTGTAGACAGAGGAGTCACTATTGGTCTTCACATACTCAATCTTGGCTTCTTCAGGCCTGAATGGTAGTTGAAGTTTTCTTTGTTCAGCTCTCAGCTTGTTCCTCCTTTGTCTTGAATTCTCCCTTGGGGTAATGCTTGGAGAACTACCCTTGATAGACTTGGTATTTACAGAGGGTATTTTAGCTACCAAAGGCTTTGCATCTATGGGCTCAGTTAGGCTATCAATTTTCCTTTTTCTGTGAAGAGGAGCTTCATCTTCATCAGTCTCTTCATCATCATCATCAAGATTAATTCTTGTGAGAGTTTTGCAGCCTTCTTCATTGCCCAGGGATTTGATTTGGCCTTCTTCTTCTTAAGAAGACTCATCAATCCCTCTTACTTGTCTTCTCCTTGGAGCTTTGGTACTCTTTGGAGGTTTTTGTGCTCTGGCCCTTGTTGTCATTCCTTTTTCAGGAAGTTGAGTGGTGGCCACTATATGTAGAGCAGTCTGACTGGAGGAGGGCTCATTTATTCTGAGAGGTGGTTATTCATATTTTCTTTTGTTTCCTCTTCCTCTTCCTTTTTGAGCATCTTGATATTCTTCCCCCTTAGTCATTGTTGACTAACTAAGAATCAAAATGATTCTGAAAGGGAGTTAAAGTTGCCTTGCAGATAGTTGTAAGCAGCAACCAACTATTCCAGAGTGGCCTTGAGCTCCTGATTTTGTTTGATAAGACCAGTATCCTTATCAGTGAGCTCTGCCAGTGGGCCTTGAATAGCATCTGCTTTTCCAGCAGCATAGCTAGCCTCTTCAAAGGCTTTTGCAGCCAAGTTTTGGTCATCATCCTTAACCATGCCTAGATCTTTCTGAGCAACGACCAGACTGGTTGTTCTCTGAGTGATGAGCTCAGTGAATGGCTTCATTTCTGCAGGGACTGATGCAATGGCGGCTTTTGAGAAGACAACTCCTTTTTCAATTTAGCCAGTACTTGATATTTGTTCAAGTATTCATTGGAGTTGACATTTGGCGACTTCTTTGAATATTTCAGAGCGATCGACTTCCTTTTCAAATGAGAAACCGCTAAATGTTCATTGCGATTGTTCGCTATGCCTTGTCTTCTTCATCATCCGAGTCATTGAAGATGATCTTCATCCTCTTGTACTTCTTCATCAAGGTTTCTGAATGCGGCAACCATCTCAGATATGGGTTTCTTGCCTTTGGAGGATGGTTTCTTTGGTGAAGATGCAGCGTTAGCATCATGCTTTGCTTCAGATGCTTGTTCAACATCTAGCTCCTTAGTAATATAGTCAACAGCTTTCCGGAGCTCTTTAATCTCAGAGTAAGCTTGCGTTTCCTTCCGTGTTTGTTCTTCAAGTTTATCTAGATTGACTCTGGATTCAGCTATCTTTTCTTCCAGTTGAAGATGTAGCTGTTGTTCTTCCTCCAACAATTGTTTGAGTTGAGAAACTCTAGCTTGTGCATCTGATATTTTCTGCGTTGTTCCCTCAGAGTGCTCAACTACTTGTTCAGTAGTATCTTTGTGTTGGGGAGTTGGATTATTAGATTTCTGAGGAGATGGAGGAGGGGATTGCAGAGGCATCATCATCATCCTTCTTATCTTCATCCTTGTGATGGTCAGAAGGAGGATCTTCATAATTATTTTCATCAGTTTCCTTTTCTTCCTCATCTTCAGAGACCAGGTTGATCACTTCTGGAATAGTGACCGTTTTCCCATTAACTTCCTCTTGTTCAGAGGGTATATACTGTAGAGTCTGGGGCAAAGTAGGCTTGAATGCCATCTGCAATCTGTCGACCATCGACTTGATTGAAAGCTTGGATCGACTTCGCCACTTCCTTGACAAACTCCTTATCCATCAATGTTCCGAAAGAATATTGTTCAGTGGGGAACATTGCATGGACATAGTTTTCCAAGTCAAGGGCTCGTGCTCTCCTTGTGTGGTGATCAGTCACCTTTAAGATTTCAGATAGATCGGAGCATCGGAGCTTTTGCCATTTCTTAATGCATTTTAGATGCTTTGGCAAAGTGTGTTCCTTGAAGAAAGGAAGCAAGTCCTTTTTCTCATCATCAGGGACCTTAGTGCCACTTGTTTGAGCCTGAAAGAAAGAGTTTTGAGTTAGATTCAAAACTTGTGTAGATATCTGAGTACGAGTGTAGTTAGGTTTCTGAGTTACCTGAATGAGTACATCAGGCTCAGAGACTTGTACTACTGAGGCAGGGGGTGCCTCAGATATCTTGTTGTGAGGTGGAGACTTGGAAGTCTGGTCCTCATCAACCTTTCTTTCTTGATCACGAGAATTAAAATTATCACAATACTTAGGAAATTGTCATGAAAGAATTTATGCAATTAAGTTTCAATGATTTACAGTTTTCCACTTACTTCCTCAACAGAGGCTCGATCATTTTTCGTAAACGTTCTCGATTTACGGTGTTCTTTCTGGTGATGTTGCCTTGGGGGCTTCATCAATTTCCATGGGTGCAGGGGATGTCGCAACTCTTTCCCCTTGCACTTCTAATTCTGAATGAGCCTGTAAGTAGAAAGTATTGAGTAATTTAGAGAAGAATTTATATTAACCCATGATGAAGAATGTTTATCACTGAGTTTTATATACCTTCATACTAGACGGCTCAATGACATTTTCTTCAGAAACCTTGACGGTCTTTGGGTCCTTTTCTGGCATTTCTGCTTTATCTTCTTCTTTCTTAGTTGGAGCCTATTAGAAACATCTACTTAATTAGTTAAGTGTATTAACATATAACTGAAAAGTAATATCTTAAGGAACTCTTTATCACCTGTAGCACAGGCTCAGATTCCTTAAGAGGCGAGGTTGTTGAAGCCTCCTTCCCAGTCTTTGAGGCAAGCTTTCCAGCTTCCTCTTGTTCTTGTGTTTCTAATTCAGCCTGTAACAAAGAAATTTTATTAACTAACAAGATTAATAAACACAAATTATCATAAGTAGAGAGTTAAACCATTCAGCTACCTGAGCAGTGTCAGGCTGATTGGTCTCTGGAACTTGTGACCCTTCAATCTTTTGGTCTTGTTGTTCCATTCCAGCTTCTTTGTTTGAAGTTTCAGGTACTTCAGACCTTTCCTGAGTATGCAACTCAGTTGCCTCCCCTGGTTGATCATTCTGAGTAGATGTCTCAGTTTGATCCCTCTCATTGAGTTGGGGAACCTGCTCTTTTGCAGGTTTTTTCCAGCAATGTAAGATGTTGGTATCTGCAGCTCAAGTACCATTTCAGCAGTATCCTCATCTGGCTGTTGTGGTTGTTGTGCTTGAGACAGACTATTGAGTGTTGAGGCAATGGCAGTATCCTCCAACACTAAGCTATCACTCATCAGAGCCTCTTCAATATGCTTCAGTCTTTCTTGCTCTGATGGTGTAATTTGTCCAGTTACCTTGGACACTGTTGCTTCTTCAGCAACTTTGAAACAGGTGCTTGTTCAGCAACCTGTGGTGTAGGTTCTTCTTCAGATACCTCTACACCAGTTGCTTTTTCAGTAACCTTAGCTCTTTTTGATTTTTCTAGGACTTGAGAGATGACTAATTCATCATCTTCATCATCAGAGCTCTCATCAACATTAGGAACTGATTGGTCCATAATTCTTGCGGTTTCTGCAGATAGGGCTTGGCATCTGTCACTACTTTCTTTAGCAGCATTGATGAGTTCATCAGCAAGGCTTTTGGTAATAGTCTTAACATTTCTGAAACTTGCTGAGTCTACTTGTTCAGTAGTCGATACCTCTTTTGCAGCATTGATGAGTTCATCTTCATTGATGGTTCATCTTCATTGATGGTTCCTCTTGGTCGCAACCTTTCCCTCAGATACCTCTTCAGTCTTTCGCTTCTTGGAACCTTTCTGAGATCCAGTAACCTTTTTCATCATGTTCGTATATTCATATTTGTAGAGTAGGTTACTGTTGGCTATGTCAGCCTTCTCTCTGAGCTCAATGCCAAGCTTTTCCAGCAAGTAGCATATCTTTTAGGCTCAAAGCCTTGAATCTTCTTCACAAACTTCATAAAGGCGTACTTTCCCCAATTGAAAGGGTTTTCCAGCCTTTTGTCTTGTTGTTGCAACAAGAACATCATCATCCAGCGTTCTTGGCTTATCTGGTCAGCACCTCCTTGTAGACCATCAAAGCATCTGTGAAGAATGCATGCCAACACATCCTAGTGAACCAGCAGATGTCTGGTTCTGATGTCAGCAAGCTTGAAATCAGTGGGTGTATATGATTTTTCAAGATCACACACATCACTGTACAGTTGTTTTAGACCTTCAAGGAGATCATCATCCTTGGTGTAGATTTCAAAATCCTTTCCAAGCTTTTGAAGGTCAAACAACTTGCAGAAAGATGTTAAGTCCAAAAGGATTTCCTTTCCTTGTACTGAAGTTTTTATAGACACTATTGCAGTGCCTTCAGAAATACAGGATATAATCCTGGAGTTGTTGTAGAATTCTAACACATCTAGTGAAGAGATTCTACTGGGTAGAGCTAATAGAAAACCCTTGATTTTTGCCTTTTCAAGCATGTCAAGTATCAGCTTTCTATCGGCTTGATTTTCAACAGCAGCCGTGAGGTATTCCTCAATCATGGCACCACCCCAAATTATTCTGTGATTTGAAGTCCAATGATCGGGATTGAAGTCTCCTACCAACCGATTGTTTACAACTACCAACTCTGGTGCTTGCTTTTCAGCAGTACCAGTGGTAGTATTTTGGGATTTCTGGGTAGAAGCACGTTTTGGAGCCATCTCTTTATAGCGTGAGTTTTTGAAGTCTGTAAGAGATTTAGGGTAAGAGATTAGTGATTCTTTGCAGAAAAACTAATTGAGGAGCCGAGATTTACAGAGAAGTAGAAGAAAGAATTTTGCTATTCTTGTGCAAGTCTGAATGTTGGATTAGGCAAAAGTGAATTCTTATGCCAAAATCCTATATATATATAGCAATGTAATCTCAACAGTCATATACATACAAATTAATTTTGTGTGTAATTATCTGTGTATTGCAGACAGGCGTGGGTAAAAGCTTGTTCGGCATTAAATTCATAGTGGGCCCTGTCTGAATTTCAACGGTCCACTATTTACAGAGAATTAATTTCTGCCGTAAAGATCAATCGCCCATTTCATCAAGGGTCACCATTGCTTCTTCAGCAATGATCACAATGAACAATTGTAATTGTGCCCATTTAATGAATTTTGGCTATTAGCTATCTGAATCACGTATCTGTGTGAATGAGAACACTATTTGTATCTGATTCTATCTTATACTTGTTGTCTTTTCAAAGTTTTTCACAAAGATAGAAATGATTCAAATTTCAAGATAGTAGTTAACTGTAGACAGTTGTACTATATTATTTTGTGTTCCCCCTCGCTGAGTGATCTAGATATCTGAGTACCCGTCTCAGAGATCTTTAAATAGCTATTTTAACCTTTAGCCTTTGGTTTCTGGATACCTGTTCCAGATTCCTCTTTTTTGGATACCCGTTCCAGATTTCTCTTCTCTGGATACCCTTTCCAGATTCCTTTTCTCTCTCCTTTGATATCTTCTTCAGACATCTGAACTTTTTCAGTTCTTAGGTAGCTCCATTAGTCCAAGACTGTGTCTTAAGGCTAAGAATCTACTTTCTTGTAGTGGCTTAGTGAAGATATCTGCAAGTTGGTCTTCAGTGCCAATCTTGAGTATCTCTATATTGCCTTTTTCAACATGGTCTCTGATGAAGTGGTGTCTAACATCAATGTGCTTTGTTCTTGCATGAAACTTAGGATTATGAGTTATGGCAATGGCACTTGTGTTGTCACAGAAAATGGGAGTTTTCCATTCATTGAGTACATAGTCTTTGAGTTGTTGTTGTATCCACAATATCTGTGAAGCACAACATCCAATGACAATATATATTGACCTACGTGGTAGATGTGGCAATTGAATTTTGTTTCTTGCTAAACCATGATATTAATCTAGCACCAAGAAATTGACAAGTTCCTGAGGTGCTTTTTCTATCAAGCAGTGATCCAGCATAGTCGGCATCTGAATAGCCAACCAAACTCAATCCACTCTCTTTTGGATACCACAATCCAACTTCTACAGTACCTTTTACATACCTTAATATTTTCATAGCAATGTTGTAGTGTGACTGCATTGGATTTGTCTGAAATCTAGCACACACTCCAACTGCATATTGAATATCAGGTCTACTTGCAGTCAGGTAAAGTAGTGATCCAATCAATTTCCTATACTTGTGTTCTTCAACACTCTTGTCAGATTCAGTGTAGGTCATTTTGGTTCCAATGCTCATTGGTATCTTAGCATTCTTTTCAGAAGGCTTTAGATTAAATTTATTGAGCATGTCTTTTGCATACTTTGTTTGACTAATGAATATTCCATCATTGAGTTGCTTGACTTGCAGCCCTAGGAAGTAATTCAATTCTCCCATCATGCTCATCTCGAATTTACATTTCATGAGTTCAGTAAAGTCTTCACAAAGTTGCTTGTCTTTAGATCCAAATATAATGTCATCAACATATACTTGAACTAAAAGCAGTTTCCCGTCATGGTTCAGTGTGAAGAGTGTTTTGTCAACATCTCCTTTCTTGAAGCCACTTTCTAGTAGGTATCTGTCCAATGTATCATACCATGCTCTTGGAGCTTGTTTCAGCCCATACAGAGCTTTTTGAAGCTTATAGACCATCCTACTTTCTAAGGAAACTTCAAAACTTGGTGGTTGCTCAACATAGACTTCCTCAGCAAGTTCACCATTTAGGAATGCACTCTTGACATCCATCTGATAAACTGTAAAGTCATTATGAGCTGCAAAGGCTAGAAAGAGTCTTATTGCATCCAATCTTGCAACTGGTGCATAAGATTCATCAAAATCTAGTCCTTCAGTCTGGGTGAATCCCTTGGCAACCAACCTAGATTTGTTTCTGGTTATTTCTCCAGACTCATTCATTTTGTATCTGAAAACCCATTTGGTTCCGATTACAGATATTCCGTCAACAAATGGAACCAGTTTCCAGACTTTGTTTCTCTCAAATTGATCCAACTCTTCTTGCATTGCAGAGATCCAAACTTGATCCTTTAATGCTTCTTCTATATAGTCTTTGGTTCAATGTTTGAGATGAAACATCCATAGAGACAATATGCATTTTCAGCAATTGCTCTTCTAGTTCTAACTCCTTGGTCTATGGGACTAATCACATCCTTTGCAGGATGATTTCTTATCCATTTCATAATGGGTTTTGAACTAGTAGGATCAATATCATTTTGATTTGAATGTGAATCAATATGATCTTGATGAGATACTTGTGCAGTATCTAGGATATCTGACATATGGGAAATGCCATGGATATCTGACACTTTTTCAGTGTTAGAGATATCTGGAACTTGCATTTCAGCAGTCTCATTTTCAGATACCTCTTCATGATGAAGGTTCTCAGTAACCTGTTCCATTTCTGGAATTCTCATAAGAAATTCTTCATCATGTCTTAGAGTCATCTGGTTGTTACTAAGCATAGGTTGCTTTTCATCGTCAGACTCATCCTCTATTTGAATGGTAGAATTGTTTCCTTTTGAGGATCCTTTTTCAGAATCTTTAATAATTAGTTCTTTGAACCTATCTGAGAGATCATCATTCAAGAGTACTTTCTTGTTTCCTTCATAGAATACTACGTGAATAGATTCTTCGATCTTTTGCGTTCTTTTGTTGTAGATTCTGTAGGCTTTGCTATTCAGAGAATAACCAAGAAATACTCCTTCATCTACCTTTGGTTGAAATGTTCTCAAGTATTCTTTTCCATTGTTAAGAACGAAACATCTGCAACCAAACACCCTTAGATGTTTGATACTAGGGGGTCTACCAATGAAAAACTCGTACGGAGTTTTTTCATGGTGTTTGTTAATCAGACATCTATTTTGAGTGTAGCATGCTGTGTTTACAGCTTCAACCCAATAGATTTCACTTATTTGGTGTCGTAAGCATTGTTCTTGCTGCTTCTTTCAGGGTCCTATTCTTTCTTTCAGCAACACCATTTTGTTGTGGTGTCCTTACAGAAGATAGTTGATGTTGTATACCTTTGCATGTACAAAACTCTTTGATGTACTGGTTTACAAACTCAGTACCATGGTCTGTTCTGATTACAGATACCTTGTCATTTTTCATGACTTCGAGCTTATTCAGCAAGTTAGGTATCTCAACCCTTGCATCAGATTTGTGTTTGAGAAAGACAACCCAAGTGAATCTTGAGTAATCATCAACAACAACCAGACCATACTTCTTTCCTGCATAACTAGTTACTGAGGATTCAAACAGATCCATATGTAACATTTGCAGTGGCCTCTCACTGGAATGTCTAGTTTTAGACTTGAAAGATGTTTTGGATTGTTTTCCCATGTGGCAAGCTGAGCATACACCTTCTTTTCTTTATGCCATTTTGGGTAAACCAACCACCAACTCTTTCTTGGCTTGCTTATTCAGAGTTTTGAAATTCAAGTGACTCATTCTTTTATGCCATAGCCAATTTTCTTCAGTGTGGCCAGATTGACTCACCATGAGACATTCTTCGGTTGTGACGGATGCCCAATCAGCAACATAAAGATTTCCTTTATGCCTTGCAACCAAGACTGTCTGCTTTGACTCATTGTCAATCACTTTACATAGTTTTGACTTGATCTTGACAGTTTACCCTTTGTCTACTAGTTGACTCATGCTTAGGAGATTATATTTCAATCCCTTTACATGAAGTACTTCAGAGATTGTAGGGCTCCAAACTTCAAACTGCCAAAACCTATGGTTGGATTTTCATCTCCTCCAGCAAACCTGATAATTGGTCCATCATTGCACTTTTTGTAGTCAATCAGATTTGCTTTGTCTCCTGTTATGTGCTTCCTACATCCACTATCAAAATGCCACTTTGAATTAGTCTTTAGAGTGTTCTGCACAAAACAGGAAACAAAAGATTAGGTTCTCATACCAACAATGGAACCATCTGGACTAAAGAATCTTCCAGTAGGAATTCATTTTTGAATGAATTTCTTAGGAACATTCTTTTGTCTAATAGGAATATAAGGAGGAATTCTAGTTAAATGATTAGTATCATTGTCATTAAGAACTATTTTCTTCCTTGGTGTGTTCCTTGGTGCTCCATTTGGTGTTTTCAGATACCTGTCAGGTTTCTGAGTCTGCTTCTCAGCAAACTTAGCCTTCCTAGCCAGATTTCTTCTAGCCCTGGCATTCAGATTTTGAGTAGCTTGATTCATCTTCCACTTCTGATAATTGTTGTGAGCAATTCTAGCCTTTATCCATCGTTCTTGCTCTTGTTTGTACTCATGAGCAAGTTGTTTCCCGATGGCTTTATAGCCAATACCATTCCGAGCACCTGGTGCTATCTGAGATCTCTTCTCAGCAGCTTTGCTAGTCTCTGGATAATCTATTTTCTTTCCAGAAAACGTGACATAGGAGAATTTGTCAGCTCCTGCAATTTTTCCTTTTTGAGAGACATAGCACTGTGGGTGATTACACTTTTCAGTGTTATGTTTCTTTTCAGAGACGTTCCCAACAGTTTTCCTTTGGACTTGTTTTTCCCACAAAGGCTTGGTCGCAACTGCCTTTCCTTTGTCAACAATCATAGCTTTCTGTCCGATACTGTAGATTGTTTGGGAATCACCTTGCTGAGCACTGACAAATGTTCGTCCTTCATCACTCTTATTCAGAGTGGTGGAACTGTCTGTGTGTGTGTCCAGCCCAAGTCCTCTCTTTTCTAAAGGATCTCTTAAATAAGATTGTACTTCAGTAAGAGTGTCACTAGCTTTGGCATAAGATTGAAAAGATAGTTCTTTCTTTTTGAGTTCCTTATTCTCAGAAAGAAGATCTTCATATTTCTTTTGAAGATTGGCCATTGCTTCTTTATGTGACTTTTCGGACTCAGATATCTGAGCCTTGAGAAATGCATTTTCAGCATCCTTTTTCTCAGATTTCATGATTATTTGAGAATTTTCCTTTACAAGAGAATTCTTTTCTTCTTCAAGAATTTCAGCTCTAGCTCAGACCATTAGAAATTCTCTTTCGTAGAGATCAAGTTCTTTTCTGAGATTTTCCAAATCTTTGATTCCTTCTTCATCACTTTCATAAGTATAACAGGAAGTATGTGTTACCTCATCAGCCATTAGACAAGGTTCAATGTTGGAGATATCTGGAAAGATTTCTTCAGCCATTCCACACACTTCTTTCTTCTTTTGACCAAAGTCAATTACTTCATGAAAAACACCGCACATTTACGGGAAGCGGTGTGGAATCATCTGAATCCTCATCCTCAGAATCAGACTCAATATCTAGAGCATCCAGTTGGATTTGAATCTTTTTCCTTTCTTCAGTGAGCATAGCTCTCTGACTTCTTTTGAAGATTCTTCTGTCTTTCTTGTCACCTGTCTTTAGTTTGTTGAAGGCATGGCAATCCTTCTTGAAATGACCAGGTTTCTGGCAATAGAAACAGATATCGTTTCCAATTTCTGCTTCCTCAGTACTTCATGCTTTCTGAGCCGGCTTGTTCAGCGAGCTTTGCATATTTTTGTACTGGTGATAGTTTGAGCCTAGATGCTTTTTCAGCTTCTCATTGGCTTTTCTTCTCTCAATTTCTCGACTGACATATTTTCCCATTTACTTTACAGCAAGAGCATCCTCAGTCACCTCCTTGTCTTTCTTCTTTTCAGAAGTTCCTTGAGCAACTAGAGCAACATTCTGCAACTTCTGAGTTGTTTGTTCTCTTTGAGTTGTCTCATAGTCAACAGTGGCAAGGTGAGAGAAAAGTTCTACAGGAGTGATATCTGGCATTCCTTGGTTAAAGTAGAAAAACTTTGTGTGCTCCCAGTTATGATTTAGACTTCTCACAATAGTCTTAATCTTTTCTGACTGGGTATATCTATTACTCTCACCAAGTGCAGCCATGTCACTCATAAGTGTTGTAAACCGGAAATCTAGTTCTTCAAGAGTCTCTGTGGGACCTTGTTTAAAGTTTTGGAATTTGAGCTTCAAAACTTCGAACTTATTTTCCTTTGTTTTCTTAGTGCCGTCACAGATTTCTTCAATCAGTTGCCAGGCCACTTTCGCCATTTTTTGCACCCCACAGTTTACACTGTATGTGCTATGGAGTAGAAAGTATGATGATATTACGAGCCTGGCCATCCAGTCGATTTCTCTTGGCATCTTCCGATGTCCAGAGCTCTCTGGGCTTTGGTTCGTAAATAACTTGTCTGGCAGGTCTCCCACTGGTTGACGCATCTGTTTGTGAAGACCCATCGCTTTGTTCTCTGTCTCTACCATTAGAAACCTCTATGACTTGCTTGAGTTGTTGAATAACTATTGGGCCATTCTTTATTACTTCGATCATTTCGTCACTTATGGCTTCTAGGTGGAGCATCATGTTGTTCTTCCATTTTTCATAATTCTCTGGCTTGAGAATTGGGGCGTCACTTAAAGACAGCCTGCAGCAAACACACTAAACAAACAAATCAAGTGTAGGTGAAAAGCAGTTAGTGGGCACTTATCTGGGATCTAGGTTCAGTGCAGAAGGCTTGGAAACCTCCTCCTCTGATACGACTTGTTGGCCAGATAACGGCAAAGTAAAAGACTAGGGGGGGGGGGGTGAATAGTCTTTTAAAACATTTGTCGATAAACACATTTTCTCAGATATCTATGAAGATATCTGATACTTAATTTCAGAGAGCAGAAGACTTTTCTGTGATAAGTGCACGTGCTCAGCAAGATAAGTGTAAATACTTTGCAAGATAAATAAAGCAAGTAATAAACTGCAGAAAGTAAATAACACAAGTCTTTTTACAGTGGTATCTGAAGGTGGCGTAATCCTTCAACTAATCCACTTCGTCCTTTCTCAGACCTAGAATCCACTAAGACAGATAATTGAGGTAACCTTACAAGTATCTTCTCTCGATTCCTAAATACACTAGGTTCCCAACCAAGTGTTCCCCCTGAGTTATTCCCCGACTTTCACAGCCAAGTACTTCCTGTACTCAGAAACCTTTTTGAGCTATTCCTTAGCTTCCCAAACTAAGTACTTCCTGTGCTCAGTAACCTTGGAGTTATTCCTTAGTTTCCCAAACTAAGTACTTCATGTACTCCACGCCGATTAAGGTGTTGGTTTAGGTAGTTTGTCAGGTGAGCTTCTTTAATAACTTATTCAGTTATTCAGATAGCTCTATGAATCAAGTATACTTAATACACTTTGCAATGTAGGGTATCTTGTTCTTTACTGACCCAAGTCTATGATAAGTGTTCAAGAGAATGAATCTCAGATATGAAATCTTAGTTCAACTCTTTCACAAATAACAATGCTTGTTAAGGTTCAGGACACTTAGAACTTTAGTGCTACTTAGAATCAAGAGCTTTGGTCGCAACAGAAAGCTTGAAGGTAAGTAGTGTGCTTGAGAGATCTTGTGAGAGTATTCAATATAAGTTCAGTGTGTTCTAAGGTGTTCAGTGTGTTCTCAAGCAGTCTAAGTGTTGATATTTATAGATGAATTTGAGTGCCGTTTGAATAGTATCCGTTAGGCTTAACTCAATTTCAAACTATTGATATCTGAGTATAATCTTATGTGAGTTTGTCTTCTTTTTTAGAAGCTACCGTTTTTGTTCAGACATTTCTGTCCGCGCATTTAATGCATTGTACTATACTTTGCCCTGTAGTGCCAATGGAACTATGCACGCTTTCTGAAACTTTGCACGTCCTTTTCCAGAGATTATCACAACTCCAGATACCACTTGTTAAGAATATATTGTTTCCCGGAAACATAATCTTTATTCAAGGTATCTGAGTGTAGATATCTTTGGGCATTTTTCCTCGTTTCAGAAACCTTTTATTTCTCAGATATATTTTGCAACACTGTTTATTTAAAAACGCTTGTGTCTTCAAGATATCTGGTCATAGGTATCTGAGAAACCTTTGTCTTCAACAATCTTGTGCAGTCTTCAAGTCTTCAAAATTGTTTGAACTTTTCCTGCTGGATGTCTTCTTCTTGGTCTTCTTCAGAAAATAAAAATTACATTTCGAGACCTAACATCCTATACAAGATTTTGCTAGACTATCATACTTAGTGAGTTTCCCCTTTTACAGTGTTCAAGTGAACCAAGAGTACTAACCACCTTTCTGAGCTAAGATAAGTCATTAGGTTGCTAATCAAAATCTAAACAGATATTCCTAACATAAAATATTTTTGGATTTTTGCTATGGAGACAGACTCTCACAGATTTTAGATTTTTTTGGGTTTATGCTATACGTATTTAAAAGACAGTGCGTAAATTAAAAAGCGAAAGAAAGATTTCAACTTATCTCGGTCGATCGAAACTTGTTTGAGCGGTCAAGTGTCCCCGGCAACGGCGCCAAATTTTGATGTGCACTCAGAGATTTCATTTTCCGTTGTAGAACCTGTAATCCCTAAACACAATCAAGATTAAATTTATAAGTCGGAAGTCCTCAAATCCACAATTTATAGCTGAAAGTTGACCCGGGATGTCGTTCTCCACGAACACTTAGCATAGGAACAAGCAAATAACGTTGTGATTGAATGCAGAAAAGTAAACAGATTTATCTCAGACAGAATAATTGAATTGCAGTAAACCCTAATTTTTTTTTGTTTGTAAATCAATGATGAAAAGGCGTAAAGGTTCCCCAACCTCGCTCTGCTATGCTACTCCCAACTTCCTAGTTAGAATCCTACGCAGTTACCTCTAACGACAACATAGCATAATACTATGGTGCTCAAGGCGCTGTCGGCACGAGTACCCCTACTTAGTTCAATGAAACTACTGTGTCACTCAGCAGAACATCGCACCACGAAGGATGTATAAAGTTGTATAACCACGATTTACGTCAAATTACTATTCCATTTACATATCACGGTATGTAAAGAAGTAGCAAAAGCAGAGTTACAGTGGTTCGCCTTTACAAGAGAAAGTTAGCTACTCATAGTAACAAGAACATAAATTGAAATCTAAGAAGAAAGGAAGAAGAAGCTTAGTTTATGATGTCTTCGTGTTGCTGCTTCTAGGGTTTCCTCCTTCTGGGTGCCTGACGGCCAGCGGGTTGGGGTTTCACTTCCCCAAGGACTGGTTCTCTCTCCAGGAGAGCTGCTTTGTGAGCTGCATGTAATTTTCAGACCCCTGAGGTCTTATTTATAAGTTAAATCTCGAGCTCAAACCGCCATTCTTCAATAAGAAAGGTTTAGGAAGGCGGGCTCTAGCCTGACAGGCCAACAGAACAGCCCAAGAGAAAAACAGGCGACGGCCGAGTGCGATCCCTGCAGATTCGAATATGTTTTCTTGGTTCTTCAATTTCGGGCTTCGTAACTTCGTTTCCTCGAAAAGTGGTCTTCTACAAAGTTGTTGCATCTTCAATTATCTTTGCATCGGTTGGTCGCATGACATGTTTTGACTCCTCGAACTCCGTACAACGGTCAATCTGGCGTATTCGCTTCCTTTCTCAATTTGGCACAATTATGCCGTTTTGGTGCCTGAAATCGTGCAAATCCTCAAAAACGTGATCATGACCTACAGAAAATACGCAAAGTTGGTAATTGACCATAAAATGATACAAATATTGCATCTAGGGCAAAAAACGAGGGTCTAAAATTATGCTATATCGCACATTTCATTGTCACATCAGACGGGCTTATTATCCGTCGCTAAACTGTGTTTTTTTGTAGTGTTCTTCCAAGTGTCACTATGAGTTATGTTCGACTCAAGCTATTGAAATTGCAGAAATGGTAGCTGAAGGTAAATGCGAGATTGGTAAAGGTGCTAATCAGATGGGTTCTTTTCATCGGCCTGGACAACTCGTTGGAGTTCTCATTATGATTCAACATGTATCCTGATTGATATGTATGGTGTAATTACATTGCTTGAGAATATGGTGAAAGAATGTCCTAATTATTCAATAAGTTGTGGAGATTTTGGCCATTTGAAAATTGTGAAGTCTTTTGATTTCATATTCATATTACACTTGATAAACAAAATATTAGGACTGTTGGTCCAGATAACGGCAAAGTAAAAGACTAGAGGGGGGGGGGGTGAATAGTCTTTTAAAACTTTTGTCGATAAGCACAGTTTCTCAGATATCTGTGAAGATATCTGATACTTAATTTCACAGAGCGGAAGACTTCTGAGATAAGTGCACGTGTTCAGCAAGATAAGTGTAAGTACTTTGCAATATAAGTAAAACAAGTAATAAACTGCAGAAAGTAAATAACACAAGGCTGAAGGTGGCGTAATCCTTCAACTAATCCACTTCAGTCTTTATCAGACCTAGAATCCACTAAGATAAATGAGGTAACCTTACAGATATCTTTTCTTGATTCCTAAATGCACTAGGTTCCCAACCAAGTGTTCTCCCTGAGTTATTCCCCGGCTTTCACAGCCAAGTACTTCCTGTACTCAGAAACCTTTTGAGCTGTTCCTTATTTTCCCAAACTAAGTACTTCCTTTGCTCAATAACCTTGGAGTTATTCCTTAGTTTCCCAAACAAAGTACTTCCTGTACTCCACGCCGTTTAAGGTGTTGGTTAAAGTAAATTGTCAGGTGGGCTTCTTTAATAACTTGTTCAGTTATTCAGATAGCTCTGTGAATCAAGTATACTTAATACACTTTGCAATGTATGGTATCTTGTTCTCTACTGACCCAAGTCTATGGTAAGTGTTCAAGAGAATGAAACTTAGATAAGAAATCTTAGTTCAACTCTTTCACAAATAACAATGCTCGTTAAGGATCAGGACACTTAGAACTTTTGTGCTACTTAGAATCAAGAGCTTTGGTCGCAACAGAAAGCTTGAAGGTAAGTAGTTTGCTTGAGGGCACTTGTGTGAGTATTCAGCGTTCTTGGAGTTCAGTGTGTTCTAAGGTGTATTCTCAAGCAGTCTAAGTGTTGATATTTATAGATGAATTTTTAGTGCCGTTTGAATAGTATCCATTAGGCTTAAATCAAATTCAAACTATTGATATCTGAATATAGTACTGTAGCAGGCTTGTCTTCTTCTTCAGAAGCTACCGCTTTTGTTCAGACATTTCTGTCTGCGCATTTAATGCACTGTACTATATTTTGTCCTGTAGTGCCAACGGAACTATGCAAGCTTTCTGAGGCTTTGCACGTTCTTTTCCAGAGATCATCATAGCTCCAGATACCACTTGTTTAAACAACTTTATAATATGTTTCTTTTTCAGGAGCATATTTTATGTCCAAGGTATCTGAGTGTAGATATCTGTGGGCACTTTCCTCGTCTCAGAAACCTTTTATTCTCAGATATCTTTTGCAACTCGTGTGTTTCGAAACACTTGTTTCTCCAAGATATCTGGACATAGGTATCTGAAAAACCCTTGTCTTCAGCAATCTTGTGCGGTCTTCAAATCTTCAAATCCGTTGAACTTTTCCTGCTGGATGCCTTCATCTTGGTCTTCTTCAAAAAATAAAAAATTACATTTCGAGACCTAACATCCTATACAAGATTTGCTAGACTATCATACTTAGTGAGTTTCATCTTTTACAGTGTTCAAGTGAACTAAGAGTACTAATCACCTTTCTGAGCTAAGATAAGTCATTAGGTTGCTGATCAAAATCTAAACAAATATTCCTAACAAATTTCCCCCATTTTGATCAGTCAACGATGACTATCTGACCTATTACAAATCTGGATGAGGAAACAATCCACCACTTAATCATTTCTTATGATCTTTTAATTCATATAATTAAGTGCAGAAAGTAAACATCAACCAAATCACAAGGTGTGATCTTTGCTGATAAGTTATCTTTTATAGAAAATGATATCTGAGAGTAAGTTCATCAGATATGATACATAGAAAGCTTACATATTACTTTTTCAAGATTTAACCGAAAAGATCAATCAGCAAAATCACAAAAACTACTTAGTCAAATAGAACAACAGGAGTTACCAAGCTCCAAGTGAACATTCTGAATGACAAGTCTTCAAGTCTTAAAAAAAAATCTTCAAGTCTTCAAAACAGTTCCATGGATCAGTCTGCAAATTTTCTATCACCAAACCTTTTGACAATCATCTCTGTGTCTCTGGCAAATCCACAGACTTCCTTGTAGGTTTTGGTGGGATTTCTCTTGACAAAATGCTTGACCCACAGATACTTTCCCCACTTCCAGGCATGCTCGATTCTGATATCTGATAGCTTGAAGTATTCATAAATAATCTTCAGATATCTGATGTCACCCTTGTATTGATCTTCAGTTAAGTAGAAGGACTCATAGGGTTCCACCGCAAGTCTTGCTCTTGTGCCTGTTCCAGCGATGTTGGGAATTCTGTGCACATCATCTGGCTTTCCATAAGGACATTCATCAGAGAGGTCCTTCTTCATGGCTTCTATTCTCTTGATTACTTCAAAATCCAACCATGCTTTGATGTGGTTGGTGTTAATCAGTAAGTGCTTGAGTTCTGGAAATTGGTTCTGGAAATTTTGGTTATAAATTGGTTCTGGAAATTTTGAATTTACCAGTAAGTGCTTGAGTTCCAGAATCCAGTAGCCATTCTTCTGATTAATGCACCTGTAGACAGAGGAGTAATTGTTGGTCTTCACATACTCAATCTTGGCTTCTTCAGGCCTGAGTGGTAGTTGAAGTTTTCTTTGTTCAGCTCTCAGCCTGTTCCTTCTTTGTCTAGAATTCTCCTTTGGAGGATTGCTTGAAGAACCACCCTGGATTGACTTGGTATTTCCAGAGGGTGTTTTAGCTGCTAAAGGCTTTGCAGCTATGGGCTCAGTTAGGCTATCAATTTTCCTTTTTGTGTGAAGAGGAGCTTTATCTTCATCAGTCTCTTCATAATCATCAAGATTAATTCTTGTGAGACTTTTGCAGCCTTCTTCATTGCCCAGGGATTTGATTTGGCCTTCTTCTTCTTCTTCTTCTTCTTCTTCTTCAGAAGATTCATCAATCCCTCTTACTTGTCTTCTCCTTGGAGCCTTGGTACTCCTTGGAGGTCTTTTTGCCATGGCCATTGTTACCATTGAAATTTCTTCAGTTGGCTGCTGGGAAGTAACTACTATTTGCAAAGAAGCTCGATTTGATGAGGGATCATCTATTCTGAGTGGTGGCTGGGAAGTTTTCTTGTTTCCTCTTCCTTTCTGAGCGACACCAACTCTAGATTTCTTCTTTCCTCCCCCCTGATCTTGAGATCCAAATTCTTCCCCCTTAGTCATTGTTGACTGACTAAGTACCACAAAAGAATCTGAGAGGGACTCAAAATTCTTTTGCAAGTAGTTGTAGGCAGTGACCAACTTCAGAAGTTCAGCCTTGAGCTCCTGATTTTGTTTGATAAGTCCATTTTCCTTATCAGTGAGCTCTGCCAATGGGCCTAGTATGGCATCTGCTTTTCCAGCAGTGTAACTTGCCTCATGAAAAGCTTTTTCAGCTAGTGACACATCATCGTCCCTTACCATTCCCAGATCCTTCTGAGCAATAATCATACTGGTTGTTCTCTGAGTGATGAGCTCGGAATTTCTCGCATATCCGAGGGGACGAGGCAATTACATCTTTGTTTTGTGAGGACATCTCCTTTAAGATGTGCCAAAACTTGATATCTATTCATATATTCATGGAGTGGACATTTGCGCTTGTTGAAAACTTCTGGAGCAATTAGCTTCCTTTTAAGATGAGAGACCGTCAAGTGTTCATTGCGGTGTTCTGCCAAAGTCTTGTCTTCTTCATCATCTGAGTCATCAGCCCAGTGATCTTCATCCTCTTGGACATTTTCAAGATTTTCCAGTCCAGCAACCATCTCAGAGATGGGCTTCTTTCCTTTCTGAGAGGAGGATGGTTTTTCTTTTGATGGTGATGCAGCCTTAGCATCATGCTTTTCTTTAGATACTTCTTCAGTATCTAGCTCCTTAGCAATAGCATTTACAGCATCCTGGAGCTCTTTAATCTCAGAGTAAGCTACTGTCTCTTGTAAGTATTGTTCTTGTAGTTGATTGAGCTTATCTCTGGATTTAACTAGCTCTTCTTCAAGTTGAAGATGGAGTTGTTGCTCTTCTTCCAACAGTTGTTTGAGTTGAGCAGTTCTGGTTTGAGTATTTAATATCTTCTGAGTTGTTTCCTCAGAGTGCTCAACTACTTGTTCAGTAGTGTCTTTTTGTTGTTGGGATTGCTGTGAAGGATGAGTGGATTTCTGAGGAGATGGAGGAGGGGATTGCTGTGATGTCCTCTCAGTGTGCTTTTCAGCAGCTGAGGCATTGTTTCCTTGTGGAATTCCTCCTGTCCCTGGTGCAGGGGCATCATCATCCATCATATCATCATCATTCTTTTTGTGATGGTCAGAGGGAGGTTCATCAAAGTTATTCTCATCTATTTCTTCCTCATCATCGTCTTCAGATACAAGATTAATCACTTCAGGAATAGTGATCTTCTGCACATTAATCTCTTCTTGTTCAGAAGGAATAAATTGTAGTGTCTGGGGCAGGACTGGCTTGAATGCCATCTGCAATCTTGTCTGACCATCTGCCTGTTTGAAGGCTTGCACCAATTTTTGTGCCACTTTCTTGGAAAAATCCTTATGCATTAAGGTCGCAACCTGATATTGTTCAGTAGGGAACATTGCATGGATGTAGTTTTCCAGGTCAAGAGCTCGTGCTCGTCTTGTTGGTTGATCTGTGATTCTCAGTATTTCAGAGAGATCAGAGCACCTTAACCTCTGCCATTTCTTGAAGCATTGAATATGCATTGGCAAGGTATGAGTCTTGAAGAAGGGAAGAAGATTCTCATAGTCTTCATTTGACTCCTTCTTGGCACTACTTTGAGCCTGAAAGAAAGAGTTTTGAGTTAGTTTCAAAACTTGTGTAGATATTTGAGTTTTAGGGTAGTCAAGTATCTGTGTTACCTGTGTAACAGTAACAGGCTGAGAGGGTTGGACTACTGAGGTTCCAGGTGCCTCAGATATCTGGATATGAGGATGAGACTGGGAAGTCTGATCCTCAGTGACCTTTCTTTCTCCTTGAACCTGAGATTAGAACCATAACACTTAGGAAATTTTATCAAGAGAAATTCTATTTACAAAATCAGATATCTGAAAGGTCAATTACCTCCACTATTGGAGGCTTAGATACTTGTTGCTCAGAGACTTGTGCAGTCTCTGGAGATTTTTCTTGTGATGAAGGTTTTGACGCCTCATCAATTTCCATTGGTTGTGGGGATTGAGCGGGCAACTCCCCAGCAACTTCTACTTCTTTTTGAACCTGTTTATGTAGACAGTGTTAGTTTGAGAAAAAATGAGCAGATATTTGTCTTTGAAGATTATAGGTATCTGAATGATATACCTTCTCTGCAGAAGGTTCAGATACTTGTTCCTCAGAGACCTTGGAAGTCTCTGGATTCTTTTCTGAAGAGACGGACTTTTTAGTCTCTTCATTTTTCTTCTCAGATGGAGCCTATTAGAAACAAACACTTAATAGTATTAGTCAAGTGTATAAAGCACATATCTGAGATGTTATATCTTAAGGAACTGTCTTCTACCTGTGAGACAGGCTCCTGTTCCTTAAGTGGTGAGGCTATGGAGGCCTCCTTCTCAGATTCTGAGGCAAGCTTTGCAGCTTCCTCTTGCTCTTTTGTTTCTAATTCAGCCTGTAACAAAGAATTTTTATTAGTTAACAAGACAGAAAACACAAAGAGATTCACAAGTACAAACCATTCAGCTACCTGAGCAATGTCAGGCTGAGTAGTCTCTGAAACTTGTGACCCTTCCATGAGTTGGTCTCGTTGTTCCAGTGTTGCTTCTTTGTTGGAAGTTTGAGGTACTTCAACCTTTCCCTGAGTGGCTAACTCAGTTGCCTCCCCTGGTTGATCATTCTGAGTAGGTGTCTCAGTTTGATCCCTCTCTTGGAGTTGGGGAACCTGCTCATTTGCAGGATTTTCTTCAGCATACTGCATTGCTGGCATGTCGAAATGAAGTTCATTTACCATTTCATCAACCACTTGTGGCTGTTGTGGTTGTGGTTGTTGTGGTTGTCTGGAAGCAGACGTTTGAGCATTTGAGAGCTCTTCCAGATCTTTAAGTGTGGCGTTGACATCGGTCCTAATACTAGGTCACCACTCATCAGGGCTTCTTGAAGTTGTGCATATGTGACTGTCCCTGATGGTGTGATGGCACCAACAACCTTTGCTATAGGTGCTTGTTCAGCAACCTGTGGTGTAGGTTCTTCTTCAGATACCTCTACACCAGTTACTATTTCAGTAACCTTAGCCCTTTTCGATTTTTCTAGGACTTGAGAGATGACTAGTTCATCATCTTCATCATCAGAGCTTTCATCAGCATTAGGAACTGATTGGTCCATAATTCCTGCGGTTTCTGCAGATAGGGCTTGGTATCTTTCACTACTTTTGGCAGTATTTATGAGTTCATCAGCAAGGCTTTCTGTAATAGTCTTCACATTTCTGAAAGCACTTTCTCTTGCTGAGTCTACTTTGCAGTAGCCGATGCCTCTTTTGCAGCATTGATGAGTTCATCTGCAGCGACGTCAGGTATCTGGGAATCGACAACCTCAATGGGTGTGCCTTCTGATTTGCCAGCAGACTTCTTCCGTGAAGTTCTGGGCTTCTTGGTCACAACTTTTCCCTTAGATACCTCTTCAGTCTTTCGTTTCTTGGAACCTTTCTGAGATCCAGTAACCTTTTTCATCATGTTTGTATACTCATATTTGTAGAGTAGGTTACTGTTGGCAATATCTGTCGTCTCTCTGAGCTCAATGCCAAGACATTCCAGTAAGTAGCATATCTTCAGACCATAGCTTACTGTGGCCTTTGGCTCAAAAAGTCCCTTGGCGATTGTAGGCTCAAAGCCTTGAATTTTCTTCACAAACTTCATGAAGGCGTACTTCCCCCAATTAAAAGGGTTTTCCAGCCTTTTGTCTTGTTGTTGTAGCAAGAACATCATCATCCAGCGTTCTTGGCTTATCTGGTCAGCACATCCTTGTAGACTATCAAAGCATCTGTGAAGAATGCATGCCAACACATCCCAGTGAACCAACAGATGTCTGGTTCTGATGTCAGCAAGCTTGAAATCAGTGGGTGTATTTGATTTTTCAAGATCACACACGCCACTGTACAGCTGTTTTACACCTTCAAGGAGATCATCATCCTTGGTGTCTATTTCAAAATCCTTTCCAGGATTTTGAAGTTCAAACAACTTGCAGAAAGTTGTTAAGTCCAGAAGGATTTCCTTTCCTTGGACTGAAGTCTTTATAGACACTATTGCAGTGCCTTCAGAAACACATGATATAATCCTGGAATTATTGTAGAATTCTAACACATCTAGTGAAGAGATTCCACTGGGAAGAGCAGATAGAAAACCCTTGATTTGTGCCTTTTCAAGCATGTCAAGGATCAGTTTCCTATCGGCTTGGTTTTCAACAGCAGCCGTGAGGTATTCCTCAATCATGGCACCACCCCAAATCATCCTGTGATTTGAAGTCCAATGATCGGGATTAAAGTCTCCTACCAATCGATTGTTTACTATCACCAACTCTGGTGCTTGCTTTTCAGCAGTACCAGTGATAGAAGATTGGGGTTTCTGTGTAGACGAACGCTTAGGAGCCATCTCTTTATATAGTGTAAGTTTTTCGAAGTTTGAAAGAAGTTTGGGTTAGAGATTAGTGATTCTTTGCAGAAAAACTAACAGAGATTTGCAGAGGTTGAAGAAGAGTTTTTGCTATTCTTGTGCAAGTCTGTATGTTGGATTAGGCGAAAGTAATTTCTTTTGCCAAAATCCTATATATATAGCAATGTAATCTCCACAGATATATACATACAAATTGATTTTGTGTGTAAGTATCTGTGAATTGCAGGCAGGCGTGAGTAAAAGCTTGTTCGGCATTAAATGCATAGTGGGCCCTGTCGGAATTTCAACAGTCCACTATTTACTGAGAGTTAATCTCTGCCGTAAAGATCAATCGCCCAATTCATCAAGGGTCACCATTGCTTCTTCAGCAATGATCACAATCAACAAATGTAATTGTGCCCGTTTAATGAATTTTGGCTATTAGCTATCTGAATCACATTTCTCTGTGTGCCTAAGAACACTGTTTGCATCTGAGTCTATCTCACACTTAGTATTTGTCCAAGTTTTACACAAAGATAGTAATGATACAAATTTCAAGAGAGTAGTTGAATGCAGTCAGCTGTACTATTCTCTTTTGTGTTCCCCCTCACTGAGTGATCTAGATATCTGAGTACCCGTCTCAGAGATCTTCAAATAGCCATTTTACCCTTTAGCCTTTGGTTTCTGGATACCCGTTCCAGATTCCTCTTCTCTGGATACCCGTTCCAGATTTCTCTTCTCTCTTCTTTGATATCTTCTTTTCTGAACTTTTTTAGTTCTTTGGTAGCTCCATTAGTCCAAAACTGTGTCTTAAGGCTAAGAATCTACTTTCTTGTAGTAGCTTAGTGAAGATATCTGCAAGTTGGTCTTCAGTGCCAATCTTGAGTATCTCTATATTGCCTTTTTCAACATGGTCTCTGATGAAGTGGTGTCTAACATCAATGTGCTTTGTTTTTGCATGAAACTTAGGATTCTGAGTTATGGCAATGGCACTTGTGTTGTCACAGAAAATGGGAGTTTTCCATTCATTGAGTACATAGTCTTTGAGTTGTTGTTGTATCCACAATATCTGTGAAGCACAACATCCAGCAGCAATATATTCAGCCTCTGTGGTAGATGTGGCAATTGAATTTTGTTTCTTGCTGAACCATGATATTAAACTAGCACCAAGAAATTGACAAGTTCCTGAGGTGCTTTTTCTATCAAGCAATGATCCAGCATAGTCGGCATCTGAATAGCCAACCAAACTCAATCCACTCTCTTTTGGATACCACAATCCAACTTCTACAGTACCTTTTACATACCTTAATATTTTCATAGAAATGTTGTAGTGTGACTGTATTGGATTTGTCTGAAATCTAGCACACACTCCAACTGCATATTGAATATCAGGTCTACTTGCAGTGAGGTAAAGTAGCAATCCAATCAATTTCCTATACTTGTGTTCTTCAACACTCTTGTCAGATTCAGTGTAGGTCATTTTGGTTCCGATGCTCATTGGTATCTTAGCATTCTTTTCAGAAGGCTTTAGATTAAATTTATTGAGCATGTCCTTTGCATACTTTGTTTGACTAATGAATATTCCGTCATTGAGTTGCTTGACTTGCAGCCCTAGGAAGTAATTCAATTCTCCCATCATGCTCATCTCAAATTTACATTTCATGAGTTCAGCAAAGTCTTCACAAAGTTGCTTGTCTTTAGATCCAAATATAATGTCATCAACATATACTTGAACTAAAAGCAGTTTCCCGTCATGGTTCAGTGTGAAGAGTGTTTTGTCAACATCTCCTTTCTTGAAGCCACTTTCTAGTAGGTATCTGTCCAATGTATCATACCATGCTCTTGGAGCTTGTTTCAGCCCATACAGAGCTTTTTGAAGCTTATAGACCATCCTACTTTCTGAGGAAACTTCAAAACCTGGTGGTTGCTCAACATAGACTTCCTCAGCCAGGTCACCATTTAGAAATGCACTCTGGACATCCATCTGATAAACTGTAAAGTCATTATGAGCTGCAAAGGCTAGAAAGAGTCTTATTGCATCCAATCTTGCAACTGGTGCATAAGATTCATCAAAATCTAGTCCTTGATGCAGGTGAATCCCTTGGCAACCAACCTAGCTTTGTTTCTGGTTATTTCACCAGACTCATTCATTTTGTTTCTGAAAACCCACTTGGTTCCGATTACAGATATTCCGTCAACAAATGGAACAATTTCCAGACTTTGTTTCTCTCAAATTGATCTAACTCTTCTTACATTGCAGAGATCCAATCTTGATCTTTTAATGTTTCTTCTATAGTCTTTGGTTCAATTTTTGAGATGAAACATCCATAGAGACAGCTTGCATTTTCAGCAATTGCTCTTCTAGTTCTAACTCCTTGGTCTATGGGACCAATCACATCCTTTGCAGGATGATTTCTTATCCATTTCATAATGGGTTTTGAACTAGTAGGATCAATATCAATTTGATTTGAATGTGAATCAATATGATCTTGATGAGATACTTGTGCAGTATCTGGGATATCTGACACATGGAAAATGTCATGGATATCTGACACTTTTTCAGTGTTATAGATATCTGGATCTTGCATTTTAGCAATCTCATTTTCAGATACCTTTTCATGATGAAGGTTCTCAGTAGCCTGTTCCATTTCTGGAATTCTCATAGGAAATTCTTCATCATGTCTTAGAGTCATCTGGTTGTTACTAAGCATAGGTTGTTTTCATCGTCAGACTCATCCTCTATTTGAATGATAGAATTGTTTCCTTCTGAGGATCCTTTTTCAGAATCTTTAATCATTAGTTCTTTGAATCTATCTGAGAGATCATCATTCAAGAGTACTTTCTTGTTTCCTTCATAGAATACTACGTGAATAGATTCTTCGATCTTTTGCATTCTTTTGTTGTAGATTCTGTAGGCTTTGCTATTCAGAGAATAACCAAGAAATACTCCTTCATCTGCCTTTGGTTGAAATGTTCTCAAGTATTCTTTTCCATTGTTAAGAACGAAACATCTGCAACCAAACACCCTTAGATGATTGATACTAGGGGGTCTACCAATGAAAAGCTCGTACGGAGTTTTGTCATGGTGTTTGTTAATCAGACATCTATTTTGAGTGTAGCATGCTGTGTTTACAGCTTCAACCCAATAGATTTCACTTATTTTAGTGTCAGCAAGCATTGTTCTTGCTGCTTCTTTCAGGGTCCTATTCTTTCTTTCAACAACACCATTTTGTTGTGGTGTCCTTACAGAAGATAGTTGATGTTGTATACCTTTCCAAGTACAAAACTCTTTGATGTACTGGTTTACAAACTCAGTACCATGGTCTGTTCTGATTACAGATACCTTGTCATTTTTCATGACTTCGAGCTTATTCAGCAAGTTAGGTATCTCAACCCTTGCATCAGATTTGTGTTTGAGAAAGACAACCCAAGTGAATCTTGAGTAATCATCAACAACAACCAGACCATACTTCTTTCCTGCATAACTAGTTACTGAGGATTCAAACAGATCCATATGTAACATTTGCAGTGGCCTCTCACTGGAATGTCTAGTTTTAGACTTGAAAGATGTTTTGGATTGTTTTCCCATGTGGCAAGCTGAGCATACACCTTCTTTTCTATTTGACATTTTGGGTAAACCAACCACCAACTCTTTCTTGGCTAGTTTATTCAGAGTTTTGAAATTCAAGTGACTCATTCTTTTATGCCATAGCCAATTTTCTTCAGTGTGGCCAGATTGACTCACCATGAGACATTCTTCGGTTGTGGCGGATGCCCAATCAGCAACATAAAGATTTCCTTTATGCCTTGCAAGCAAGGTATGCCTTTGACTCATTGTCAATCACTTTACATAGTTTTGACTTGATCTTGACAGTGTACCCTTTGTCTACTAGTTGACTCATGCTTAGGAGATTATATTTCAATCCCTTTACATGAAGTACTTCAGAGATTGTGAGGGTGCCGAACTTCAAATTGCAAAAACCTATGGTTGGATTTTCATCTCCTCCAGCAAACCTGATAATTTGTCCATCATTGCATTATTTGTAGTTAATCAGATTTGCTTTGTCTCCTGTCATGTGCTTCCCACATCCACTATCAAAATGCCACTTTGAGTTAGTCTTTAGAGTGTTCTGTACAAAACAGAAAACAGGAGATTAGGTTCTCATACCAACAATGGAACCATCTGGATTAAAGAATCTTCCAGTAGGAATCCACTTTTGAATGAATTTCTTAGGAACATTCTTTTGTCTAACAGGAACATAAGGAGGAATCTTAGTTAAATGATTAGTATCATTGTTGTTAAGAACTATTTTCTTCCTTGGTGTGTTCCTAGGTGCTCCATTTGGTGCTTTCAGATACCTGTCAGATTTCTATGTCTGCTTTTCAGCAAACTTAGCTTTCCTAGCCAGATTTCTTCTAGCCCTGGCATTTAGATTTTCAGTGGCTTGATTTATCTTCCACTTATGATAATTGTTGTGAGCAATTCTAGCCTTTAACCATCTTTCTTGCTCTTGTTTGTATTCGCGAGCAAGTTGTTTCCCAATGGGTTTATAGCCAATACCATTCCGAGCACCTGATGCTGTCTGAGACCTCTTCTCAGCAGCTTTGCTAGTCTCTGGATGATCAATTTTCTTTCCAGAAAACGTGACATAAGAAAATTTTACTCCCGCAATTTTTCCTTTTGAGACATAGCTTTGTGGTGATTGCACTTATCGATGTTATGTTTCTTTTCGAGACATTTCCACAGTTTTCTTTTGGACTTGTTTTTCCCACAAAGGCTTGGTCAATCGCCTTTCCTTTGTCAACAATCTTAGCTTCAATCGACCGTCATAGATTGTTTGGGAATCACCTTCTTGAATCGACGAATGTTAGTCCTTCATTACTCTTATTCAGAGTGGTGGAACTGTCTGTGTGTGTGTCCAGCCCAAGTCCTCTCTTTTCTAAAGGGTCTCTTAAATAAGATTGTACTTCAGTAAGAGTATCACTAGCTTTGGCATAAGATTGAAAGGATAGTTTTTTCTTTTTGAGTTCCTTATTCTCAGAAAGAAGACCTTCACATTTCTTTTGAAGATTGGCCATTGCTTCTTTATGTGACTTTTCGGTCTCAGATATCTGAGCTTTGAGAAATGCATTTTCAGCATCCTTTTTCTCAGATATCTTGATTAATTTAGAATTTTCCTTTGCAAGAGAATTCTTTTCTTCTTCAAAATTTTCGGCTCTAGCTCGGAACATTAGAAATTATCTTTTGTAAAGATCAATTTCTTTTCTGAGATTTTCCAGTTCTTTGATTCCTTCGTCATCACTTTCATAAGTATATCAGGAAGTATGTGTTACCTCATCAGCCATTAGACAACGTTCAATGTTGGAGATATCTGGGAAGATTTCTTCAGCCATTCCACACACTTCTTTCTTCTTTTGACCGAAGTCAATTACTTCATGAGAAACACCGCATATTTCTGGGGAAGGCAGTGTGGAATCATCTGAATCCTCATCCTCAGAATCAGATTCAATATCTAGAGCATCCAGTTGAAGTTGAATCTTTTTCCTTTCTTCAGTGAGCATAGCTCTTTGACTTCTTTTGAAGATTCTTCTATCTTTCTTGTCACATGTCTTAAATTTGTTGAAGGCAAGACAATCCTTCTTGAAATGACCAGGTTTCCGACAATAGAAACAGATATCATTTCCTATTTCTGCTTCCTCAGTACTTGATGCTTTTTGAGCTGGCTTGTTCAGCGAGCTTTGCATATTTTTGTACTGGTGATAGTTTGAGCCTAGATGCTTTTTCAGCTTCTCTTTGGCTTTTCTTCTCTCAATTTCTCGACTGACATATTTTCCCATTTGCTTTACAGCAAGAGCATCCTCAGTCACATCCTTGCCTTTCTTCTTTTCAGAAGTTCCTTAAGCAACTAGAGCAACACTCTGCAACTTCTCAGTTGTTTGTTCCCTTTGAATTATCTCATAGTCAACAGTGGCAAGGTGAGAGGAAAGTTCCACAGGAGTGATATCTGGCATTCCTTGGTTAAAGTAGAAAAACTTTGTGTGTTCCCAGTTATGATTTAGACTTCTCACAATGGTTTTAATCTTTTCTGACTGGGTATATCTATTACTTTCACCAAGTGCAGCCATGTCACTCATAAGTGTTGTAAATCGGAAATCTAGTTCTTCAAGAGTCTCTGTGGGACCTTGTTTAATGTTTTGGAATTTTAGCTTCACAACTTCGAACTTATTTTCCTTTGTTTTTTCAGTGCTAGCACAGATTTCTTCAATCAGTTTCCAGGCCACTTTCGCCGTTTTTGCACCCCACAGTTTACACTGTATGTGCTCTGGAGTAGAACGTATGATGATATTACGAGCCTGTCCATCCAATCTATTTCTCTTGGCATCTTTCGATGTTCAGAGTTCTCTGGGCTTTGGTTCGTAAATAACTTGACTAGAAGGTCTCCCACTGGTTGATGCATCTGTCTGTGAAGACCCATCACTTTGTTCTCTGTCTCTACCATTAGAAACCTCTATGACTTGCTTGAGTTGTTGAATGACTATTGGGCCATTCTTTATCACTTCGATCATTTCGTCACTGATGGCTTCCAGGTGGAGCATCATGTTGTTCTTCCACTTCTCATAATTCTCTGGCTTGAGAATTGGGGCGTCACTTAAAGACATCCTGCAGCAAACACACTAAACAAACGAATCAAGTGTAGGTGAAAAGCAGTTAGTGGGCACTTATATGGGATCTAGGTTCAGTGCAGAAGGCTTGGGAACCTCCTGCTCTGATATCACTTGTTGGTCCAGATAATGGCAAAGTAAAAGACAAGAGGGGGCGGGGTGAATAGTCTTTTAAAACTTTTGTCGATAAGCACAGTTTCTCAGATATCTGTGAAGATATCTGATACTTAATTTCAGAGAGCGGAAGACTTCTGAGATAAGTGCACGTGTTCAGCAAGATAAGTGTAAGTACATTGAAATATAAGTAAAACAAGTAATAAACTGCAGAAAGTAAATAACACAAGTCTTTTTATAGTGGTATCTGAAGGTGGCGTAATCCTTCAACTAATCCACTTCACGCTTTCTCAGACCTAGAATCCACTAAGATAAATGAGGTAACCTTACAGATATCTTTTCTTGATTCCTAAATGCACTAGGTTCCCAACCAAGTGTTCCCCCTGAGTTATTCTCCGGCTTTCACAGCCAAGTACTTCATGTACTCAGAAACCTTTTGAGTTGTTCCTTAGTTTCCCAAACTAAGTACTTCCTTTGCTCAATAACCTTGGAGTTATTCCTTAGTTTCCCAAACTAAGTACTTCCTGTACTCCACGCCGTTTAAGGTGTTGGTTAATGTTGGTCCAGATAACGGCAAAGTAAAAGACTTGGGGGGGGGGGGTGAATAGTCTTTTAAAACTTTTGTCGATAAAAACTATTTCTCAGATATCTGTGTAGATATCTGATACTTAGATTCAGAGCGCGGAAGACTTAAGATAGATAAGTGCAGAAACAGTTAAAGTGTGTGTGTGTGTGTTGCTGAAATGTAAGTATAGAAAAGTAAATAACACAGCAAGTATAGTGGTATCTGGAGGTGGCGTAATCCTCCAACTAATCCACTTCGGTCTTCCAAAGACCTAGAATTCACTAGAATAGATAATTGAGGTCACCTTACAAAAATCCTATTCTAAGATTCCTTAAACAAATGGTTCCCAACCAAATGTTCCCCCTGAGTTGTTCCCCGGCTTTCACAGCCAAGTACTTCCTGTACTCAGAAACCTTTTTGAGCTATTCCCAAGCTAAGTACTTCCTGTGCTCAATAACCTTGGAGTTATTCCTTAGTTTCTCAAACTAAGTACTTCATGTACTCCACGCCAGTGATGGTGTTGGTTTTTGGTTTGAGTTGTCAGATGAGCTTCTTTAATAACTTTTCAGTTAATCAGATAGCTCTGTGAATCAAGTATACAAAATACACTTTGCAATGTATGGTATCTTGTTCTTTTTACTGACCCAAGTCTTAGATAAATGTTCTAGAGAATGAATCTCAGATACTTGATCTTTCAATTCAACTCTTTCATGAGATAGTCATGCTTGTTTAGGATCAGACACTTAGAACTTCAAAGGTTACTTAAGATCAAGAGCTTTGGTCGCAATGTAAAGCTTGAGTAAGTAGTTTGCTTGAGAGATTAAGATATGTGTTCGGTTTGTCTAAGGTGTTGGTGTATCTTCTCAAGCGGTCTAAGTGTTGATATTTATAGATAAATTTGAGTGCCGTTTGAATAGTATCCGTTAAATCAAATTCAAACTATTGATATCGTGTATAATCTTGTGAGTTTGTCTTCTTCTTGAAGCTACCGTTGCTTTTGTTCGAACATCTCTCCCGTGCATTTAATGCATTGTACTATACTTTTGTCTCAGTAGTGCCAACGGAACTATGCTTTATCGAGACAACCTTGATCAGATTTCTCTGATTCTTTGCACGTTCTTATCTTTAACTTCAGATACCACTTTTATTGAAACAACTTTGTTTGCAATATATATATTTCTTTTTCAGAAATGTGGTTAAAGCTCAAGGTATCTGAGAATAGATATCTATGGACACTTTCCTTGTTTTCAGATAGACCTTTTATTTCTCAGATATCTCTTGTGACACAGTTTGTTTAAAACTATTCGTGTCTTCAAGATATCTGGCCAAGGTATCTGTAAAACTGTTTCAGTAATCTTGTGCAGTCTTCAAATCTTCAATGTCGTTGAACTTGTTCTGCTTGGATGTCTTCTTCTTGGTCTTCTCTTCATAAAATAAAAATTACATTTTGAGACCTAACATCCTATACAAGATTAGCTAGACTATCATACTTAGTGGGTTTCCTCTTTTACAATGTTCAAGTGAACCAAGAGTACTAATCACCTTTCTGAGACTAAGATAAGTCATCATGTTGCTGATCAAAATCTAAACAGATATTTCTAACAAATTTCCTAACAAATTTCCCCCTTTTTGATCAGTCAACGATGACTATCTGACCTATTACAAATCTGGATGAGTGAACAATCCAACACTTAATCATTTCTTAAGATTTTTCAATTCATTCAATTAAGTGCAGAAAGTAAACATCAACCAAATCACAAGGTGTGATCTTTGCTGACAAGTTATCTTTTATAGAATACTATCTGAGAGTAAGTTCTTCAGATAAGTTACAAAGAAAGATTATAGATAACTTCAATACATAATACATTGTAGTTGGTCAAGCTTGTCTCTGGATTTAGCTATCTGGTCTTCCAGTTGAAGATGGAGCTGTTGTTCTTCTTCCAATATTTGTCTGAGTTGAGCAATTCTGGATTGAGTATTCAACAATTTCTGAGCGATTTCCTCAGAATCCTCAACTACTTGTTCAGTAATAACCTTTTGTTGGGAAGATGGATGAGTTGACTTTTGAGGAGATGGAGACGGAGATTTCTGTGCTTTCCTCTTAGTTTGCTTTTCAGCAGTTGAGGCATGATTTCTTTGTGAAATTCCTCCGGTCCACAGTGCGAGCAACATCATCATCCTTTTGTCATGTCATCCTTTTGGTGATGGTCAGTGGGAGGTTCATCGAAGTCGTTTTCGTTTATCTCTTCCTCCTCATCATCTTCAGATACAAGATTGATCACTTCAGGAATAGTGATCTTCTGCCCATTAACCTCTTCTTGTTCAGAAGGTATAAATTGTAGAGTCTGGGGCAGAACTGGCTTGAATGCCATCTGTAATCTTGTCTGACCATCTGCCTGTTCAAAGGCTTGTATCAAACTGTGCGCCACTTCTCTGGAGAAATCCTTATGCAATAGAGTCGCAACGGTGTACTGTTCGGTAGGGAACATTGCATGGATATACGTCTCCAAGTCAAGAGCTCGTGCTCGTCTAGTTGGTTGATCTGTGATTCTCAATATTTCAGAGAGATCAGAGCACCTTAACCTTGCCATTTCTTGAAGCATTGAATATGCTTTGGCAGGGTTTGAGCTTTGAAGAAGGAAAGTAGGTCCCTTTTCTCATCATTGGGAGCCTGCTTTGCACTCGTTTGAGCATGAAAGAAAGAGTTTTGAGTGAGCTTCAAAACTTTTGTAGATATCTGAGTAGAAGTGTTGTTTAGTTTCTGAGTTACCTGAGTAAGTACTTCAGGCTCAGAGACTTGTGCTACTGAGACAATTGGTGTCTCAGATATCTTGTTGTGAGGTGGAGACTTGGAAGTCTGGTCTTCATCAACCTTTCTTTCTTGAACCTAAGAATTAAGATTAATACAATACTTAGGAAATTATTTGAAAGAATTTGTGCAAAAATGCTTTAATGAGTTCTGAGTTTTGGACTTACTTCCTCAATAGGAAGCTCAGAGTCATTTTTCTCAGTTTCTGGTATTCTTTCATGTGATGTTGCCTTGGTAGCTTCATCAATTTCCATTGATGCAGGGGATGTCGCAACTTTTTCCCTTTGCATTTCTACTTCTGAATGAGCCTGTAAGTGGAAAGTATTGAATATTTTAGAAGAAGTTTAAGGTAACCCATGATGAAGAATACTTATCACTGATTTTTTTATGTACCTTCATGCTAGAAGGCTCAATGATGTGTTCTTCAGAAACCTTGTCGGTCTCTGGGTTCGTCTCTGGCATTTCTGCCTTATCTTCCTCTTTCTCAGTTGGAGCCTGTTAGAAACATTTACTTTAAATGATTAAGCACATAGACAAATGACTGAAAAGTGTTATCTTAAGAATCAATTATCACCTGTGGTACAGGCTCAGATTTCTTAAGAGGCGAGGTTGGGGTAACCTCCTTCTCAGTTTCTGAGGCAAGCTTTCCAGCTTCCTCTTGTTTCTGTGTTTCTAACTCAGCCTGTAACAAAGAATTTTTATATAAGTAACAAGATATACAAGCATAAAATTTTTCACAAGGTAGGAGTTAAACCATTCAGCTACCTGAGCATTGTCAGGCTGATTGGTCTCTGGAACTTGTGACCCTTTTATACTTTGGTCTTCTTGTTCTAGTACAGCTTCTTTGTTTGAAGTTTTAGGTACTTCACACCTTTCCTGAGTGTGCAACTCAGTTGCCTCCCCCGGTTGATCATTCTGAGTAGATGTCTCAGTTTGATCCCTCTCATTGAGTTGGGGAACCTGGTCTTTTGCAGGATTTTCTTCAGCATACTGCATTGCTGGTAAGTCGAAATGGAGTTCATTTACCATTTCATCAACCACTTGTGGCTGATGTGGTTGTGGTTGTTGTGGTTGTCTGGAAGCAGAAGAATTATCATTAGTAGGTTCTTCCAGACTTTTAGATGTGGCATTTTCATCAGGATCTGCCAGCACTAAGTCACCACTCATCAGGGATTCTTGAATTTGTTCATAGGAGACCTTCCCTGATGGTGTGTTTGCACCAACAACCTTTGCTATAGGTGCTTGTTCAGCAACCTGGGGTGTAGGTTCTTTTTCAGATACCTCTTCACCAGTTACTATTTCAGTAACCTTAGCCCGTTTTGATCTTTCTAGGACTTGAGAGATGACTAGTTCATCATCTTCATCGTCAGAGCTCTCATCAGCATTAGGAACTGATTGGTCCATAATTCCTGCGGTTTCTACAGATAGGGCTTGGTGCTTTTCACCTGTTTTGGCAGCATTAATAAGTTCATCAGCAAGGCATTCTGCATTAGTCGCAACATTTCTGAACGCACTTTCTCTTGCTGAGTCTACTTGTTCAGTAGTTGATGACTCTTTTGCAGCATTGATGAGTTGATCTGCCTTTATCAGTTCATCGGCAAGGCCTGCAGATATCTGAGAATCGACAACCTCAATGGGTGTGTCTTCTGATTTGCCAGCAGACTTCTTTCTTGAAGTTCTAGGCTTCTTGGTCGCAACCTTTTCTTCAGATGCCTTTTCAGACTTTCGCTTCATAGAACCTTTCTGAGACCCAGTAACCTTTTTCATCAAGTTTGTATACTCATATTTGTAGAGTAGGTTACTGTTGGCTATTTTAGCCATCTCTCTGAGCTCAATGCCAAGTTTTTCCAGCAAGTAGCATATCTTCAGACTATAGCCTACAGTGGCCTTTGGCTCAGCTAGTCCTTTGGCGATCTTAGGCTCGAAGCCTTGAATCTTCTTCACAAACTTCATGAAGGCGTACTTTCCCCAGTTATAAGGGTTTTCCAGCCTTTTATCTTGTTGATTCAGCAAGAACATCATGATCCATCGTTCTTGGCTTATCTGGTCAGCACCTCCTTGTAGACCATCAAAGCATCTGTGAAGAATGCAAGCCAATACATCCCAGTGAACCATCAGATGTCTGGTTCGGATGTCAGTAAGCTTGAACTCAGTGGGTGTATATGATTTTTCAAGATCACACACGTCACTGTACAATTGTTTAACACCTTCAAGGAGATCATCATCCTTGGTGTTTATTTCAAAATTCTTTCCAAGATTTTGAAACTCAAACAACTTACAGAAAGTTGTTAAGTCCAGAAGGATTTCCTTTCCTTGGGTGAGGTTTTGATGCACTATTGCAAGGTGCCTTGAAACACAGAAATTATCCAGAGTTGTTGTAGAATTCCAACACATCGGTGATGAAATTCCACTTGGACAAGCGGATAGAAAACCTGATTTGTGCCTTTTCAAGCATGTCAAGAATCGACTTTTGCCGCTTGGTTCTCTATTGCAGCCGTGAGGTATTCCTCAACCATGGCACCACCCCAAATCATTCTGTGATTTGAAGTCCAATCGTCAGGATTAAAATCTCCTACCAGTCGGTTGTTCACAATAATCAACTCTGGTGTTTGCTTTTCAGCAGTACCAGTGGAGGATTGAGATTTCTGTGTGGAAGAATTCTTTGGGGCCATCTCTTTATATAGTGTAGGGAATTTGGATTGGTGTTTGAAAGAGATTTGATTCAGTAATTCTTTGCAGAAAAACTTAATCTTGATTTGAAGAGATTGTAGAAGGTTTGCAGAGAATCAAGGGAGGGTTTTGCTATTTTTGTGTAAGTCGGAATTTTGGATTAGGCGAAAGTGATTTCTTTTGCCAAAATCCTATATATATAGCAATAGAATCTCAACAGACAAATACATACAAATTGATTTTGTGTGTACGTATCTGTGATTTGCAAGCAGGCGTGAGCAAAAGCTAGTTCGGCATTAAATTCAAAGTGGGCTTTGTCAGAATTTTTCTGATCCACTATTTCGTGAATTAATTTCCACCGTATAGATCAAACGCTTAATTTCATCAAGGGTCGCCATTGCTTCTTCAGCAATGATCACAATCAACAAGTGTAATTGTGCCCATTTAATGAATTTTGGCTATTAGCTATCTGAATCACGTTTTTGTATGACCAAGAACACTGTTTGCATCTGAATCTGTCTTATACTTAGGATTTTTCCAAGTTTTTCATCAAGATAGAAATAATGCGAATTTCAAGAGAGTAGTTGACTGCAGATAGTTGTACTATTCTCCTTTGTGTTCCCCGTTTATAGAGTGATTCAGATATCTGAGTTCCCGTCTTAGAGATCTTAAGCTGTCTTTTTGCTCTTTAGCCTTTTTGACTTCTGGATACCCGTTCTAGATTTCTCTTTTCTCTTCTCTGGATGCCCGTTCCAGATACCTCTTCTCTGGATACCCGTTCGCATTCTGAACTTTTCGGTTCATTGGTAGTTCCATTAGTCCAAGACTATGTCTTAAGGCTAAGAATCTACTTTCTTGTAGTGGCTTAGTGAAGATATCCGCAAGTTGGTCTTGATGCAATCTTGAGTATCTCTATATTGCCTTTTTCAACATGGTCTCTGATGAAGTGATGTCTAACATCAATATTCTTTGTTCTGGCATGAAATTTAGGATTCTGTGTAATTGCAATAGAACTTGTGTTGTCACAGAAAATGGGAGTTTTCTTTTCATCGAGTCCATAGTCTTTAAGTTGTTGTTGTATCCACAGAATTTGTGTTGCACAACAACCAGCAGCAATATATTCAGCCTCTGTGGTAGAAGTTGCAATTGAGTTTTGCTTCATGCTAAACCACGAGATAAGTCTAGTACCCGACAAGTTCTGAGGTGCTTTTCCTATCAGCGATGATCCAAGATAATCGGCGTTCGAGTACCCAGCTAAACTCAATCCGCTTTCTTTAGGATACCACAATCCTACATCTACTGTACCTTTTACATACCTTAATATTTTCATAGCAACGTTGTAGTGTGTTTGCATCGGATTTGTCTGAAATCTAGCACACACTCCAACGGCGTATTGAATGTCAGGTCTACTTGCAGTGAGGTAAAGTAGTGAACCTATCAATTTCCTATACTTATGTTCTTCAACACTCTTATCTGATTCAGTATAGGTCATTTTGGTTCCAATGCTCATAGGTATCTTAGCATTCTTTTCAGAAGGCTTAAGATTGAATTTTGTGAGCATATCTTTTGCATACTTTGTTTGACTAATGAATATTCCATCATTGAGTTGCTTGACTTGCAATCCTAGAAAATAATTCATTTTTCCCATCATGCTCATCTCAAACTTACTTTTCTTGAGATTTGCAAAGTCATTACAAAGTTGCTTGTCCTTAGATCCAAATATGATGTCATCAACATATACTTGAACTAAGAGTAGTTTCCCATCATGATTTAAGGTAAATAAAGTTTTATCAACTTCACCTTTCTTGAAACCACTTTCCAGAAGGTATTTGGCCAAAGTGTCATACCATGCTCTTGGAGCCTGTTTCAGTCCATACAGAGCTTTCTGTAGTTTATAGACCATTCTACTTTCTGAGGAAACTTCAAAGCCAGGTGGTTGCTCAACATAAACTTCTTCTGCAAGTTCACCGTTCAAGAATGCACTTTTGACATCCATCTGATAAACTTTAAAATCTTTATGAGCTGCAAAGGCTAGAAAGAGTCTTGTTGCATCCAATCATTAACCGGTGCATATGACTCATCAAAATCTAAGCCTTGATGCAGGTAAATCCTTGGCAACCAATCTTGCTTTGTTTGGTTATTTCACGATTCATTCATTTTGTTTTTGAAAACCCATTTAGTTCCAATCACAGATATTCCTTCCACAAATGGAACTAGTTTCCAGACTTTGTTTCTCTCAAATTGATCCAACTCTTCTTGCATTGCAGGGATCCAGTCTTGGTCTACTAATGCTTTTTATATATTTTTAGGTTCAATATTTGAGATGAAACATCCAAAGAGAGAATTAGCATTTTCAGCTATTGCTCTCCTAGTCCTAACACCTTGATTAATTGGTCCAATCACATCTTTTGCAGGATGATCCTTGATCCATCTCATCATAGGTTTAGTGCTAGTAGGATCAATATCCAAATGATTTGAATGTGAATCACTGGGATTTTGATTTGATACTTTTTCAGTATCTAAGACATTTTGCTCCTCAGAAGGGCAATTAATGTCTGACACTTGTTAAGTGTTTGAGCTATCTGGAACATGTCTTTCAGAGAGATTATTTCCAGAGATAGCTCCATGATGAATATCTTCAGTTTCCATTTCTGGAAGTTTCATAGGAAATTCTTCATCATGTTTGTGAGTCATCTTGTTGTTACTAGGCATATCAAGCTTTTCTACG
The DNA here is from genome assembly GCA_026545765.1 of Plantago major. NCBI lineage: Eukaryota > Viridiplantae > Streptophyta > Magnoliopsida > Lamiales > Plantaginaceae > Plantago > Plantago major. The sequence goes on from CM048840.1 coordinate 97,016,240, forward strand.
TCAGAGTCATCCTCACTTTCCATAATGATGTTTCTCCTTTCTGAGGATTCTTCTTCAGAATCCCTCAACATTAGTTCTTTGAACCTTTCTGAGAGTTCATCATTAGGAGGTGTTTTCTTACTTCCTTCATAGAATACAACATGAACTGATTCTTCAATTTTCTTTGTTCTTTTGTTGTAAATTCTGTAGGCTTTGCTATTCGTGGAATAACCAAGAAATACACCTTCATCTGCCTTTGGTTGAAATGTTCTCAGATAATCTTTTCCATAATGATGTTTCTCCTTTCTGAGGATTCTTCTTCAGAATCCCTCAACATTAGTTCTTTGAACCTTTCTGAGAGTTCATCATTAGGAGGTGTTTTCTTACTTCCTTCATAGAATACAACATGAACTGATTCTTCAATTTTCTTTGTTCTTTTGTTGTAAATTCTGTAGGCTTTGCTATTCGTGGAATAACCAAGAAATACACCTTCATCTGCCTTTGGTTGAAATGTTCTCAAATAATCTTTTCCATTGTTTAGAACAAAACATCTACAACCAAATACTCTCAAATGTTTGATATTAGGGGGTCTACCAACCAAGATTTCATAAGGGGTCTTGTCATGGTGTTTGTTTATCAAACATCATTACGAGTGTAGCAGTCATGTTTACTGACTTCAACCCAATAAACTTCACTTATTTCAGTGTCAGCTAGCATCGTCCTTGCAGCTTCTTTAAGGGTTCTGTTTTTCCTTTCTACAACACCATTTTGTTGAGGTGTTCTTACAGAGGAAAGTTGGTGTTGTATACCTTTGCAGGTACAAAACTCCTTTATGTACTGGTTGACAAACTCAGTACCATGGTGCGCTACGATTGCAGATACCTTGTCATTTTCATGACTTCAAGCTTTTGACAAGTTTGGTATCTCCACCACGGCATCGATTTGTGTTTCGGAAAGACAACCCAGTGAATCTTGAGAAGTCATCTACAACAATCAGACCATACTTCTTTCCTGCATAACTAGTTACAGATGATTCAAAAAGATCCATATGTAGTAGTTGCAGTGGTCTAACACTAGAGTGTCTAGTTTTGGACTTGAAAGAAATTTTGGATTGTTTCCCCATCTGACATGCAGAACATATACCATCCTTTCTGAAAGATGTTTTGGGAAGGCCAACCACTAATTCTTTCTTGGCAAGTTTGTTCAGAGTTTTGAAATTCAAGTGACTCATTCTTTTGTGCCATAACGGTGCTCTTACGTGTGACCAGTTGACTCACCATGAGACATTCTTGATTGTGGCGGATGCCCAATCGGCAACATAAAGATCGCCTTTCCGCGAAAGCAACCAAGTATGCGCTTTGACTCATTGTCAATTAGTTTGCGATATTTTGCTTTGAATTTTCTGATAAAACCTTTATGCAAAAACTGGCTCATGTTAAATAGATTATATTTCAAATCCTTAACATGTAATACGTCAGTGATTGTTAATGTTCCCAATTTGACGTTGCCAAATCCCAGAGAAGGAGTTAATTCTCCTCCAGCAAATCTGATATCTGGTCCTGTGTTGCAAGCTTTGTAATCGACCAGATTTGCTTTGTCTCCTGTCATGTGCTTTCCGCATCCACTATCAAATAGCCATTGTGCTTTAGTCCAGGAAGCATTACGCACACAACAGAAGCAGGAGATTAGGTTCTCAATTCTGATTGGAACCATCAGGACTAAACAATCTTCCAGTAGGAATCCATTTTTGAATGAATTTCCTTGGAACATTCTTTTGTCTGATAGGATCATAAGGAGGAATTCTAATTGAATGATTATCATTATTAAGAATTATTTTCTTCCTTGGTGTGTTCCTAGGTGCTCCATTTGGTGCTTTCAGATACCTGTCAGGTTTCTGAGTTTGCTTTTCAGCAAACTTAGCTTTCCTTGCCAGATTTCTTCTAGCCCAGCATTGATTTTCAGTGGCTTGATTCAACTTCCACTTCTGATAATTGCTTTGAGCAATTCTAGCCTTTAACCATCGTTCTTGCTCCTGTTTGTATTCATGAGCAAGTTGTTTCCCGATGCCTTTATAGCCAATACCGTTTCGAGCACTTGAAGCTATCTGAGATCTTTTCTCAGCAGTTTTGTTGGTCTCTGGTTGGTCCAATTTCTTTCCAGAAAAAGTGATATGGGAGAATTTGACAGCTCCTGCAATTCTACCCTTTTGAGAGACATAGCACTGTGGGTGTTTACACTTTTCAGTGTTGTGTTTCTTTCGAGACGATGCCAACAGCTTTTGTTTTTGACTTGTTTTTCCCACAAAGGTTTAGTCGCAACTGCCTTTCCTTTGTCAACAATCTTCGTCTTCTGACCGATACTATAGATTGCATGGGAACCATCTTGCTGAGTACTTACAAATGTTCTTCTTTCCTCACTCTTATTCAGAGTGATAGAACAATCATCTGTATTCAAATTTCAAGTCCTTTCTTTTCTGAAGGATCTCTTAAGTAAGATTGTACTTCAGTAAGAGTGTCACTAGCTTTGGCATATGATTGAAAAGATAATTCTTTCTTTCGAGTTCCTTGTTCTCAGAAAGAAGATCTTCATATTTCTTTCGTAATTCAGCCATTGCTTCTTTATGTGACTTTTCAGTCTCAGATATCTGAGCTTTGAGAAATGCATTTTCAGCATCCTTTTTCTCAGATATCTTAACTAATTGAGAATTTTCCTTTGCAAGAGAATTCTTTTCTTCTTCAAGATTTTCGGCTCTAGCTCGGATCATTAGAAATTCTCTTTCATAGATGTCAAGTTCTTTCCTGAGATTTTCTAGATCTTTTATTTCTTCTTCATCACTTTCATAAGTATAACAAGAAGTATGTGTTACCTCATCACCATAAGATGATTTCTATGTTAGAGATGTCCGACCGTCAATTTCAAAGAACTCCACATATTTCTTTCTTCTTGAGGCCGAAGTCGATTATATCATGAGTAACTCCACATAATTCTGGTGATGGTAAGGTTGAGTCATCTGAATTGTCATCTTCAGAATCTATCTCAACGTCTAGAGCATCCAGTTGAGTTTGGATTTTCTTTCTTTCTTCAGTTAATAAAGCTTCGCTTTCTCAAGATTCTTCTATCTTTCTTGTCACCGTCCTTAGTTTGTTGAAGGCGGGACAATCCTTCTTGAAGTGACCAGGTTTACTTAATAGAAAGCAGATATTGTTTCAATTTCGCTTCCTCAAGACATGATGCTTTTCGAAATGGGCTTGTTCAATGAGCTTTGCATATTTTTGTCTTGGTGATAGTTTGAGCTAGATGCTTTTTGACTTCTCTTTGGCTTTTCTTCTCTCAATTTCTCGTGACATATTTGCTCATTTGCTTTGCGACAAGAGCATCCTCGATCTCTTCCTTGCTTTTCTTCTTTTGAAGTTCCTTGAGCAACTAGAGCAATATTCGCAACTTTTCGGTTGTTTGTTCTCTTTGTGTTGTCTCATAATCAACCGTAGCAAGATGTGAGAAGAGTTCCACTGGAGTGATATTTGGCATTCCTTGGTTAAAATAAAAGAATTTAGTATGCTCCCAGTTGTGGTTAAGACTTCTGACAATAGTCTTAATCTTTTCTGACTGGGAGTATCTGTTGCTTTCCCCAAGTGCTGCCATATCACTCATGAGAGTGGTAAATCTGAAATCAAGTTCTTCCAGAGTTTCAGTGGGTCCTTGTTTGAAATTTTGAAATTTCAACTTGAGAACTTCGAACTTGTTTTCTTTGGTTTTCTCAGTTCCGGCACAGATTTCTACAATCAGTTGCCAGGCAACTTTCGCCGTTTAGCACCCTACGCTTTATTGTATGTGCTCAGGTGTCGATCTGATGATGATATTACGAGCTTGACCATCCAGACGATTTCTCTTGGCATCTTCCGATGTCCAGAGTTCTCTCAGCTTTGGTTCGTAAATAACTTGACTAGTAGATCTCCCACTTGTTGACGCATCAGTTTGTGAAGATCCTTCGCTTTGATCTCTGTCTCTACCATTAGAAACCTCCATGACTTGTTTAAGTTGTTGAATGACTATTGGGCCATTCTTTATCACTTCGATCATTTCGTCACTTATGGCTTCAAGGTGGAGCATCATGTTATTTTTCCATTTCTCGTAGTTCTCTAGTTTGAGAACGGGTGCATCACTCAGAGACATTCCTGCACACTTAACACACAAATTAAATAGTCCTCGAAAATGGACAAAGTTCCTTCACCTATCTGGGGATCTAGGTTCAGTACAGAAGGCTTGTGAACCTCCTGCTCTGATACCACTTGTTGGTCCAGATAACGGCAAAGTAAAAGACTAGAGGGGGGGAGGGGGGGTGAATAGTCTTTTAAAACTTTTGTCGATAAAAACTATTTCTCAGATATCTGTGTAGATATCTGATACTTAGATTCAGAGCGCGGAAGACTTAAGATAGATAAGTGCAGAAAAAGTTGAAGTGTGTGTGTGTTGCTGAAATGTAAGTATAGAAAAGTAAATAACACAGCAAGTATAGTGGCATCTGGAGGTGGCGTAATCCTCCAACTAATCCACTTCGGTCTTCCAAAGACCTAGAATTCACTAGAATAGATAATTGAGGTCACCTTACAAAAATCCTATTCTAAGATTCCTTAAACAAATGGTTCCCAACCAAATGTTCCCCCTGAGTTGTTCCCCGGCTTTCATGCAAGTACTTCTGTACTTTCGAAACCTTTTTGAGCTATTCCCTAGCTTCCCAAGCTAAGTACTTCCTGTGCTCAATAACCTTGGAGTTATTCCTTAGTTTCTCAAACTAAGTACTTCATGTACTCCACGCCAGTGATGGTGTTGGTTTTTTGTTTGAGTTGTCAGATGAGCTTCTTTAATAACTTTTTAGTTAATCGAATAGCTCTGTGAATCAAGTATACTTAATATACTTTGCAATGTATGGTATCTTGTTCTTTTTACTGACCCAAGTCTTAGATAAATGTTCTAGAGAATGAATCTCAGATACTTGATCTTTCAATTCAACTCTTTCACAGATAGCTGTGCTTGTTTAGGATCAGGACACTTAGAACTTCAGTGCTACTTAAGATCAAGAGCTTTGGTCGCAACAGAAAGCTTGAGAGTAAGTAGTTTGCTTGAGAGATTAAGATATGTGTTCAGTTTGTCTAAGGTGTTCAGTGTATCTTCTCAAGCAGTCTAAGTGTTGATATTTATAGATGAATTTGAGTGCCGTTTGAATAGTATCCGTTAGACTTAAATCAAATTCAAACTATTGATATCTGTGTAATCTTTATGTGAGTTTGTCTTCTTCTTCAGAAGCTACCGTTGCTTTTGTTCAGACATCTCTATCCGTGCATTTAATGCATTGTACTATACTTTTGTCCTGTAGTGCCAACGGAACTATGCTTTGTATCAGAGAGAACCTTGATCAGATTTCTCTGATTCTTTGCACGTTCTTATCTTTAACTTCAGATACCACTTTTATTGAAACAACTTTGTTTGCAATATATATATTTCTTTTTCAGAAATGTGGTTAAAGCTCAAGGTATCTGAGAATAGATATCTGTGGACACTTTCCTTGTTTTCAGATAGACCTTTTATTTCTCAGATATCTCTTGTGACACAGTTTGTTTAAAACTATTCGTGTCTTCAAGATATCTGGCCAAGGTATCTGTAAAACTGTTTCAGTAATCTTGTGCAGTCTTCAAATCTTCAATGTCGTTGAACTTGTTCTGCTTGGATGTCTTCTTCTTGGTCTTCTCTTCATAAAATAAAAATTACATTTTGAGACCTAACATCCTATACAAGATTAGCTAGACTATCATACTTAGTGGGTTTCCTCTTTTACAATGTTCAAGTGAACCAAGAGTACTAATCACTTTTCTGAGACTAAGATAAGTCATCATGTTGCTGATCAAAATCTAAACAGATATTTCTAACAAAATATCTAACAAATTTCCTAACAGTTAAGGTAAATTGTCAGGTGAGCTTCTTTAATAACTTGTTCAGTTATTCAGATAGCTCTGTGAATCAAGTATACTTAATACACTTTGCAATGTATGGTATCTTGTTCTCTACTGACCCAAGTCTATAGTAAGTGTTCAAGAGAATGAAACTTAGATAAGAAATCTTAGTTCAACTCTTTCACAAATAACAATGCTCGTTAAGGATCAGGACACTTAGAACTTTTGTGCTACTTAGAATCAAGAGCTTTGATCGCAACAGAAAGCTTGAAGGTAAGTAGTTTGCTTGTGTGAGTATTCAGTGTTCTTGGAGTTCAGTGTGTTCTAAGGTGTATTCTCAAGCAGTCTAAGTGTTGATATTTATAGATGAATTTTTAGTGCCGTTTGAATAGTATCCGTTAGGCTTAAATCAAATTCAAACTATTGATATCTGAATATAGTAATGTAGCAGGCTTGTCTTCTTCTTCAGAAGCTACCGCTTTTGTTCAGACATTTCTGTCTGCGCATTTAATGCACTGTACTATATTTTGTCCTGTAGTGCCAACGGAACTATGCAAGCTTTCTGAGGCTTTGCACGTTCTTTTTCAGAGATCATCATAGCTCCAGATACCACTTGTTTAAACAACTTTATAATATGTTTCTTTTTCAGAAGCATATTTTATGTCCAAGGTATCTGAGTGTAGATATCTGTGGGCACTTTCCTCGTCTCAGAAACCTTTTATTCTCAGATATCTTTTGCAACTCGTGTTTTTCGAAACACTTGTTTCTCCAAGATATCTGGACATAGGTATCTGAAAAACCCTTGTCTTCAGCAATCTTGTGCAGTCTTCAAATCTTCAAATCCGTTGAACTTTTCCTGCTGGATGCCTTCTTCTTGGTCTTCTTCAGAAAATAAAAAATTACATTTCGAGACCTAACATCCTATACAAGATTTGCTAAACTATCATACTCAGTGAGTTTCCTCTTTTACAGTGTTCAAGTGAACTAAGAATACTAATCACCTTTCTGAGCTAAGATAAGTCATTAGGTTGCTGATCAAAATCTAAGCAGATATTCCTAACAAGGACTTTCTGATATGCTTTGTCGATCTTTGCAACATAAGTCTGTTGATATCTTGAATGCGATGAAACTTGTTTCAGGTACAAAAGAATTACTTGGAATGTTAAGGAATGATGGTTTTGATATTCTTCTTTCATGTGTTGAGTCTGTTTGCAGAGAGTTCAATTTTGATATTCTTCTTTCACATATATTTATAGGGGACTTCTTGATGAGGGATTGATCATTATTTACATAATTGATGTCTTTAATTGCGCAATAGATTTTCAAGTGGCTGAACTCAATAGTCGCTTCAATGATAAAACAGTTGAACTTCTTCAACTCATTAGTGCTTTGGATCCTAAAGACAGTTTCCGGTTGTCTGAAGCTGATGTTATATATAATCTTACTGATAAATTTTATCCAACTTATTTCACTGATCAGGAAATGCATTGTTTGATGAATCAATTGCAACACTATAGCTTGGATGTGATTTCTCATGAGAGCTTTCAGAATATGTCAACCATTTCTGAACTATGTCGTGGATTAACAGAGACAAGTATGGCACGTGACTATAATTTGATTGATAGGCTGGTTCGTCTGGTATGTACTCTTCCTGTTATTACCGCAACAATATTGATAGGCTGGTTCGCCTGGTATGTACTCTTTTTGTTATTACCGCAACAATAGATTGTGCATTTTCATCCATGAAGAGTCCCAAATCTGCTGTCGTAACAAAATAGATGATGAGTACTTTTCAAATTTTATGATTGTCTATATTGAATGAATCCTGTTATTACCGCAACAACAAATTGTGCATTTTCATCCATGAAGCGACAATAATTTGATTGATAGGCTGGTTCGTCTGGTATGTACTCATCCTGTTATTACCGCAACAATATTCATAGGCTGGTTCGTCTGGTATGTACTCTTTTTTATATTACCGCAACAACAGATTGTGCATTTTCATCCATGAAGAGTGTCAAATCTGTTGTCATAACAAAATGGATGATGAGTACTTTTCAAATTTTATGATTGTCTATATTGAATGAATCCTGTTATTACCGCAACAACAGATTGTGCATTTTCATCCATGAAGAGTCTCAAATCTGTTGTCGTAACAAAGTGGATGATGAGTACTTTTCAAATTTTATGATTGTCTATATTGAATGAATCCTGTTATTACCGCAACAACATATTGTGCATTTTCATCCATGAAGCGACTATAATTTGATTGATAGGCCGCAACAATATTGATAGGCAACTGATTGTGCATTTTCATCTTTGAAGAGTCTCAAATCTGCTGTCGTAACAAAATGGATGATGAGTACTTTTCAAATTTTATGATTGTCTATATTGAATGAATCTTGTTATTACCGCAACAACCCACACCCGCAACCTTTTGGGTGCGCACTGGGTAAACCTCACAGGCTCACGTAATAGCCTGCAAACCACGGAAGCCAAGTTAAACCGCAACCGAGTTGCGATAGGCTCAAACTCAGAAGGCATAAATCACATAAATTTGCTCCCCGTGGAATTTGAACCTGTGACCAAGAGGATATTCTCATCCCTTTTAACCAACTAAGCCACCCTTAATGTTGATTCTATCATAGATGAGTTTTATAGTCTGAAGCACTGTAGGGTGCAACTTGTGTAAGAATTTGGAAGTTTATGTTTTGACAAACTTGATTACTCTATTTGATGTTTTTTATCATTTGGGAAGTGAAAATGTTGTGATATTGTTCTATAAATTCATTTAGAAGGTTTTGATAAATTTTATCTATTTAATATTTAATGGGTGTCAACCTTGCATTTGATAACATTTCACGTCACGTAAATTATGTTAGGAGCATAGTACATACTTTCATATTATCAAAATTTACTAGTCTTTTTAAATTTATATAATTAACCTTTCTCTTTTTCCTTTCGCTGCCTTTTCTTGAAACTTGGCCAATATGAACAATATAAAATCCACATGATAAAGTGAATTATAATGTCTTTTCTGAGGGGCTGCAAGTCAAATAGTCCTGATCTGCAAATATTTAATAAAGTCTTTTTACCAAGATTAGAAAGGATTAGACCTTGAAAAGTTCAATTAAATCCATGGATTAGTTGTCAAGTTTGATAAAAGCAGATTAACACAATATATGTCCCATATATCCACTAGTAAATTGCAGTGGCAACTCCTTTACCACATTTCGACCCCATTTCACCTGCTAAAGTAGTAGGAAAAAGATACCATTACCACGTTGGCAACTAAAGTATTAGATCAAAAGAAAATTATCAAACGTGGTCAAAACTTATAAAGTCACTAAATTATTAATTAGAAAACACGAACCAACTACATTCTTTCGCTTAAACCGCACCTTAATTTCTATATATACTTGGTCCTTCAAAGCATTGTGATTATATTGTTATATGTTCAAAACAATGGCTTCAACTTGTTGCAACAAATCTTTTAGCAGCAATTACATGATCCAGAAGCCAAAAGAAGCAAGTTTGCTAGAGCTTTTCAAGATGTTGTTCTCCTGTGACGTTGCGGAGAGGAAATTTATCGACTGCTATAATGGTGTACAATTAGAGCCTTTCTTTCGAAGATGGATCATGTTTCTTTCAATTTTGCTTCAGAAGTTATTATTGTCCATGGCTAACCCTATGGCGAGGTTAGGTGGTGCAATTGAGTATTGGATAAACTTGGTGTCGCAAAATGGGGGATTTTTTCGATTAGTGGTGAATTCTTTTCGAGGTATATGCTCGTTACTTCAAGCTCAAGTATGTACAGACCAGTAAATATATTCTCTTAAATTAATAAGATAAATCGTTATTATACAAGAAATACATTTGTAGTTAAATAAAATATCTACAGCCTATTTGGCATTCATCTAAAATCCAGTGTTCATCTATTAAAATGTTTCAGGGTATTTGTTTTATATCTTCTACAGTAAAAAATTTAACTCAATTTTTTTCCACTAAACAATCATCATTCTTTTTACACCCGACTCTTACTTTCTCTTTACTTTTTCTATCAAACTAACAATTATAAACCAATCAAATATTCTTAAAAAATATCAAATACATCACTTCCTTCTTACACACATCACTTTATTCTTACACACTGTATATAACAACCTTATAAACTCTATAAATTTTTAACTCTATTCCGAACACCATATTTTATAACTCATATTTAACTCGGTTATTATTCATTAACTAAAAAATTTACTTAACTCAATTTTTAAACTCTATACCAAACAACCAGCTAACCTTTAGATTTTAATGTTTTCTTTTCCAATAAAGGGACATTGATATGAATACAGTTTGGAAATAATTAATTTTTTCATTGAGCACAATAAAATTTTAGATTTAGATTTTGATTCACTTCGCATTGTTATCTTTTAAATTAGTTTCCGCGGGTGCAGGGAAAGTAATTTACCCGGACAAGACATCAGCAAGTTACCTGTCAATTACGGGTAACTCAGACACACGAACTCGACTCGACTTGGAATCGAAAGATTACAGTACTCCAGCTGGAGATACAAGAAGATACCAAGCTATGCTATCATTGATGGCTTCAAAGGCCGCTTATGAGAACAACAATTATATTCAGTCTCTTGTCGAGGACGATTGGAAGGTACATTAATTCGATTTCCTAATAAGCTTTTTAATTTGACCATTCTTACACCATTCAGTCTCACAAATATAACTTGACAATTTAGACCATTCTTTTCTTTTTTCCTTTCTACCCCTTGAGAAAATGGGTCCAATTAGGCATGTGCAAAAAAGCAGCAAGATAAATTATTTAAGTTTTGTGTGTATATTCCAATAATATATACTAAATCTTGTTTCTTCCATTTATGTGGGCCAAAAATACTGTCAAATGGATGAGATGTACTGGTTTTATGGTTTGTGCCAAAAGAAGTTACAAAACATCTAGCATGCACTAGTCTTTATCAGTAGACAATTGAAAACAAGGAGTCCTGCTCCTGGCCCAAGAAAAATACAAAAATAATTTATTAGAAAACGTGGGGAAGATGTGGATCAACGAAAAGACATAAGGTTAAATGAAAATATGAGACATTTGTTTTGAGCCGGATAGAATAATACATTGTTAACTTTCTTAATCAGTATCACACTTGATATTGTAAACCTGTTTTGCTGGCACATAATTGATCGGCTGGATCAATTATGTGCACGGAAAACCAGTTCTAAGTGTAAATCAATTTTTCTAAATTAATAATTTATAGGAATAATTATAAATTAGTGTAACTTTTAAGAACTTTTTACACTTTAGTTAAAAAAAAAAAAAAAATCCTACAAATTGGTAATAAACTTTCTACAAATTAGTGATTTTATTATTTTTAGTAAATTTGAAATTAAATACACCATTATTGATAAAATCAATCCCTTATTTATAAGAAACTAAATCAAAACACTAATTCAAAACACACGATTATCAACATGTTCACACGCCAGAGGTTGAACAAAGCAAGTCATTAATTAATCTGATATCTGCTAATTGGTACAAGCATCATCATCACAATAATCAACCTTCTAGCTTCCTACATCCTCCATTATCATTTTTTTTCCTGTTCATGTTTTCTTATTGACATCGTACCTCCTTAACTTAATTCTATTGACATGTGTTCAATTAGTGGGTTGCATTGAGTTATTTTTGTTTTTCCTCATTTAAATTTGGATGCTTTCTTAATGATGCTTGATGCTTGTTGTAACTATTAAAGAATGATGTTTGATACTTTGATGTATCAATGGTGTCTGTGTAACTAATTAATATGATGCTTGTTTCGTTTTGGAGGCTTGTATTATATGATGCTTGTAATTTAATGTTAAATGATGCTTGTAGTACTAATATGATGCTTGTTTCGCATTGGATGCTTATATTATATGATGCTTGTAATTTAATGTTAAATGATGCTTGCAGTACTAATATGATTCTTATTTCGTATTGGATGCTTGTATTATATGATGCTTGCAATTTAATGTTAAATGATGCTTTCAGTACTAATATGATGCTTGTTTCGTATTTGATGCTTGTTTTGCATTGAATGCTTGTAATGTAATGCTAAATGATGCTTGCAGTATAATATGATGCTTACAATATAGTGTAATATGATACTTGTTTCGTATTGGATCATGTTTATAAGATCATGCTAAATGATGCTTGCAATTAAATGCTTGTAAATGAGAACGATTGTTTATTTTGATGGTGCTTGACGTATTTTAATAGATGATTGAAGATTGATTATTAAATATATACTATATTTAGTATTTGGTTAGAGGGCATCTTTGAAATTAGATATATAGACACTAAATTGTAGTAAAGATATTATATATCACTAATTAGTAGGAAAGATTTGGGATGACACCAACTTGTAATTGTTAGTACATTTACACTAAAATTGGGATTTTATTTTATTACTCAATCATGTTCATGACATATGAATAATCTTCTTTCTCGTGGAACTAAACTAACAATAATTTCCCTAATTGCCACAGATGAATTTCATAGGATCATACAGTTACTGGGATGGTGAGTACTTCATAATTTTTCATTTATAAAAGATTCGGAAATAAAACTAGCAATATGTATATAGATTAAGTATTTATTGATCATGGCAGATTATCAAGGAAAAGCTACAACTCAAGCATGTCTTCTTGAAGACTCTAAAGACTTAATTGTAGTAGCATTTAGAGGCACAGAGCCCTTCGTGGCAGACGACTGGATTTCAGACATAGACCTCTCGTGGTACGAGCTTCCTGGAGTTGGAAGAATCCACGGCGGATTCATGAAAGCTTTAGGATTGCAAAAAAGCCAAGGTTGGCCTAAAAACCAGGATAAAAACAAGCCTGAAACAGCCTACTACGCAATAAGAAGGTTGTTGAAAGAGCGGCTTAAGAACAATGAAAAGGCCAAGTTTATTGTGACAGGGCATAGTTTAGGTGGTGCATTGGCTGCACTATTTCCAGCCATTTTGGGCTTGCATGATGAGGCATGGCTATTGGAGAGATTAGATGGTGTATACACATTCGGTCAGCCTAGAGTCGGGGACAAATATTTAGCCAAGTATATGGAGAAACTTATAGAAAGATATCATATCAATTGGTACAGGTTTGTTTATGCGTTTGATATTGTGACCAGGTTGCCTTATGATAGCGCGACTTTCATGTTCAAGCATTTTGGGACTTGTGTCTACTACAATAGCTTCTATGAGGGAAAAGTAAGGCTTCGATTCGCGCATTTTCTATTGAATTCTTGAATCTTAGCTACTTCATCATGTAGCACAACTAAAGTTCGCGTTGTCTTGCAGGTAGTGGAAGAAGAGCCTAACAAGAATTACTTCTCCTTGATATGGCTGATACCAAAGCTCATGAATGGAGTGTTTGAATTGATAAGAAGTTTCATAATCCCATACATGAAAGGATCAGATTACAGAGAGAATGGAGTTATGCTAATGTTCCGGGTAATTGGGCTTTTAGTTCCGGGCATACCAAACCATTATTTCCAGGATTATCACAATGCTACTAGGTTGGGATCATCCGGTGTGTTTTCTTCAGTTCTCAGTTCCAATGGTGAAAAGAAGATGATGTCAAACTTCTTACGAATCTTATAGCTAGGAACATTCTTTTGTTTTTCCGTTTTTCAATGTAATTGTATTCTTTTAATTCTTTTATCTAGATTTCAAAAGAGAAAATGTGGAAATCTTTCTGAATGCATGTAACACCACGGGCGTTTGAACTCTGAAAGATATTTTGAGATGTAACTATATGGTTATGATCCATGATCTCTATACAACTTGAAAAATCTGGATCTTGTAAAGATTTATGGAGTTAAATTAATTATGCTAGCATTGTGCCCTCCCTTTCACTTCTGCGATCATTTCAACCTCTTTGGAGAAACCCATCATTTAAAGAATGTGATGTGCATATAAATGTGCAAAGTGGGATTCTATCCTTGAACCTTTTATGTTGGCTTCCTTATTTATCCACAAACAAATCACATCTCATTTTTTGGAGGATCATCCCAAAACAACATAATAAATGTCAAGAAAGTGGAAGTTCTTGGGTTTGTCTACAAATATTCATAAGTGAAAGGACCTTTCTACAATTGTTTTGGATAAGAAAGGAGGATTAAACCACAGTCGTAGGATGATAATGGTGTTAGTTGGAGATCGATAGATCTTGCTTTTCCTTCTTGTTCTTCGTGTTTGTATAAACATAAATCGATTCTTATTGATTGTAGCACATTCTTTGTGAGTTAATATACTTTGTATTGAATGAATAAAACTTGGACAGAGTACAGCTATATATATATATATATACACACTTATAGTACAAGATAAAATGAGTCATAATAAGATAGGTACACTAAACTAGCTAGACTCCAAATACTACTAGACAACAAAAGTCAGTAAGCTGCTAAAGGTATTTGTGAAGACTTGGACTTAGTCATCCTTATCCTTATCGTTAACACCCCCGCAAGCAAAGCGTGGGATTGGAGACAACGCAAAGCTTAGACCGAAAACTGATGAACAGCGGGTGAGGAAGACTCTTCGTGAAAATGTCTGCCACTTGTAAATGAGAAGGAACAAACTTAGTAGTAAGGCTCGTTTTTCAAATTTGAAATTCTTCGAATCGAATCGAATTGGAATCGAAGCAGTGGAAATCAAACGAATCAAGAAATTACATTTGTCCCATTTTTAATAATAATGAATACTACATCCTATTCCATTAATAAATTCGTAAGGAGACTTTTTTTCGGGCGTTGATCAGATTACTTCAAATTACACGACAAAAGAATATAATAAAATTATATTATAAAAATAAATTAAGTATATTTGACTAACATAACTTTGTTTTATACTTTTTTGTGCGTAATTTGCAAGTAATTTACGATTTAAGTTCGAGAAAAAAATTCTCCTTAGAAAAATCGATTGTTAGTGTAATATAGCGTCCGAGGAAGATAACATGGAAACTAATACGGAGGAATAAATGCCATTTCTCAATATTTGTGATAATGTCATTTTGGTTCGACTTTAGTTTGGTTTAACTTGTTTTGGAGTTTTTGGGAGTCATTTGAAAGACTTGTAGAGTTTGATTTGACTTTAGTTTGGTATAACTTGTTTTTTATTTATTAAGTTTGAGAAAAAACTCAACGTATGCTTCTGAATTTACTTCTATTGTTCTAATATCTTCCAATAAAAGAACATGTCGATTTTTTATTAGAGATGTACGTACAAAGTATGTGAACCAGTTTGAATGGTACTCTCAGGTTCCTGTAGTTTCTTATCTTAACTCAACTTTTACGGTAGAAAAGAAGGGTAATTCAAATCGTAACTATACTTTTTATTTCATTGATCTACTAAAAGTCGTGTTAAAAAGAAAGAAAGAAAAAGGTTGAAAATATCTCAATTGGATAAATTTTCTTATTTTCCTCAATGAAAGATGAGTTGTGTAAATAAATGATAAAATATTAATAATAATAATAATAATAATAATAATAATAATATGAATTTAATGAACTTAAGAGATTTGAATCAAGAAAGTCGAATCAAGAGAAATTTGAACTAAAGGCCGAATCGAATGGAAATCGAATCGAATCAATCGAATCGAATGGGTTTTCAGTTGAAAAGAATAGAGTAGTCGTCCTTGAGAAACAAGCTCGCGAACAAAATGATAATCAATATCAATATGTTTGGCACGTTTGTGAGCAACCGAATTGTGAGTAAGGAATAGAGCACTCATGTTATCACACAACAGCACCGGTGGAGCCGAGGGAGTGACATGAAGGTCACGAAGCAAGTTGAGGAGCCAAAGAACTTCTGCCGAAGTGTTGGCCAAGGCACGATACTCCGATTCACAGCTGGAACGAGAAACAGTGGGTTGTTTCTTAGCACTCCATGAAACTAAGTTATTGCCAAGATAAATAGAATAACCATAGGTGGAGCGACGAGTATCAGGACACCGAGCCCAATCGGCATCAGAATAGCTAAGAACAGTAATATTGGGGGATCGTGTCAACCGAAGACCATAATCTAACGTCCCTTTAACATAACGCAGAATGCGTTTGACAGCCTGAAAGTGTGACTCGGTTGGACTTTGCAAAAATTGGCTCACCGAATTTACAGCATAAGCGAGGTCAGGGCGAGTGATTGTAAGATATTGCAAAGCACCAACAAGAGAACGATAAAGAGTCGGGTCAGAGAACTTAGCACCATCCATTGAAAGAGACTGACCACTAATCATGGGAGTAGAAACAGGTTTAAACTCTAACATCAAAGCACGAGACAAGATATCCCGTGCATATTTAGCTTGACCCAGAAAAACACCACCAGCAGTATAAGTGACTTCCAAGCCCAAGAAATAGTTTAATTGTCCCAAATCTTTGACAGCAAATTCAGCATTTATACGAGTAATAAGATGACGGATAAGAGAGGCATTATTACCCGTAAGAATCATATCATCAACATACACCAGAAGATATAAAATATGCCCATCTTGACAGAAAATAAACAGAGAAGTATCGACTTTACTGCAGGTAAAACCCAACTGAAGTAGAAAGGTACTGAACCTGTGAAACCAGGGCCAAGGTGCCTGCTTAAGTCCATATAGCGCCTTGTTGAGTTTACAGACATGGTCTGGAAAACGTGGGTCAACATATCCGGGTGGTTGCTCCATGTAAACTGTTTCATTAAGAAGACCATGTAAGAACACATTTTTCACATCAAGTTGGTGCATAACCCAATTCCGACTAACAGCAAGAGATATAACAATACGAATTGTGGAAGCCTTAATAACTGGACTAAACGTACCTGTAAAATCAAACCCGGGAAGTTGCATAAATCCCTGAGCCACCAGTCGGGCCTTATATCGATCAATTGTGCCATCTGACCGAAGTTTGGTACGAAAAACCCATTTGGATCCGACGAAGTTAGCATTGGAAGGGCAAGGTACTAATGTCCAGGTGGCATTTTCGTGCAGGGCGGCCAGTTCAGAATCCATTGCCAGTCGGAGGACGCCAATTGAGGCGAATTGGGAGGAGATGGCGAGGAGGTCGCCAATTGAGGTGCTGGCGAGGAAGGAAGCTGTCGAGCTGTAGAAGGCGACGTGAGGCTCTGTTCTGTCTCGTTGCTAGCTGGATGTGGACATAGACCACAAGGAATTGATATTTGGGTTATTGGGTCGGCTGGGAGAGATTGGGCTGGTTCATCATCAAATTGACTAAATTCCAGTGTAGTAAGTGGCTGCGACTTCGTATTAGAAGCATGGGGAAAATAGCTCTCATCAAACTGTGCGTGCCGAGTAATATAAACCCGATTAGTAGATAAATTGAGGCAACGAAACCTTTGTGAGATGAACTATAACCCATAAAAACACATGGAGCACTGCGTGGTGAAAATTTATTAGATGCATAATCGCGTAGACAGGGATAAACACAGCAACCAAAGTGATGAAAATTCTCATAATTTGGAGAAACACCAAATAATAATTCAAAATGAGACTTATCTTCAAGAATTTTGCAGGGCAAGCGATTGATGATATATACCGTTGTACTAAAAGCTTCAACCCAGTAAGAAACTGGAACATGAGAGTGAAAAATCATAGCTAGACCAGTTTCAGTAATGTGGCGATGTTTGCGTTCAGCTCTGCCATTTTGAGAAGGTGTATAGGGACAAGATATACGATGTTGAATGCCAGAATCCCAGAAAACACTTTTTAATCAATGATTAGTGAACTCGGTCCCTCCATCAGATTGAAAAACTTTGATTTTTCGTTCAAACTGATTTTCAACAAGTGCTTTAAATTGTTGAAAGATAGCAGGAAAATCCGACTTATGATGCATAACATAGAACCACGTGAAATGAGAAAAGTCGTCCACAAAGATAACAAAGTAGAGAAAACCATCATTAGATGCAGTCGGAGCAGGTCCCCATAAATCACAATGAATGAATCCAAAACGAAAGATGCACGTTTATTATTGAACGGGAAAGGAAGTTGTTTGCTTTTTGTCAATTGACACGAGGAACAAAGTGTCGGATTGGGAAGCAACGACGTTACAAATAAATGACCCTTCTTACTTAATAAAGAAATAACTTCAAAAGACACATGTCCTAACCTAGGATGCCATAAATCAAAGGAACACTTTAAATGTCTAGATTTTAACGCAGAAATAAAAGCAGCATGTCCTTGTTCCAAAACATAAAGTCCTTGTTCACGATGCCCTCTTGCCAGTGGTTCCCCTGTCACTCGGTTCTGAATAGTAAAAGATGAGTCAGAAAATAAGACATTGACCGGATAATCTGACGTTAATTTACTAATAGAGAGAAGATTCTTAGTTAACCGTGGAACCACAAGAACATCAAGTAAGTGAAAAGAATTATGCATGTTGCGAGAGCCATAGTGCGATATAGATAAAGAAGCACCATTGCCAATAATAACATTGCCTTTACCAGAGTAGGGTTCGGTGACATCAAGAGTGGAGGTAGAAGGAGTCATATGTGCACTTGCTCCAGTGTCCATGAACCAATCAGAAGCAATAGGCTGAGAAGAAGAGTGAGAAGCATTAGGAGCTTCAACGAAGTTGGCTGAGGGAGCATCATGATAGTAGCGATTGGGACAGGATTCAACATAATGACCGTCTTGACGGCAAATTTGACATCGAGGGGTGCGACGACGACCTCGACCAGAACCATTATAGCCACCACGTCCACGGCCTCGAGAAGATTGAGAAGAGTTGGTTTGCACGGACTGAGACACAAAAGCAGCCTGTTGGACAGATTCAGTTTCCAATGATTGTTGGAATAAATCAAAACTTTCAGCACTCGAGAGAAGAGTCGGAAACGATGGCAGCGGGACAGTCACCATATGAGCAGCCGAGAAACTAGCGAATGACGCTCCTAAGCCACGAAGAAACCAATGTGATTTATCCATATCATCCACGGGGAAACCTATGGCAGCAAGTTGATCACAGAGAGAACGGAATTGACGTCCTTATTCAGCAACAGATCGCAAGCCTTTTTTCATCAATTGTAATTCGTCCTTTAATCGAAGTTCTCGAGCTTTAGAGCTATGGCTATAAGAGTACGCCAAACATCCTTGCACGTAACACAACCAAGAACTTCGGACATAGCTTCTTCGGTTTAAGTTGCTTGAAGAAAGGTGAGGAGACGTTGGTCCTGTTCTTGCCATTCGAGAAAGAGAGGATTTGGCTCAGTTTGGCCATTAGCATCTGTAATGGTAGCAGGCGGAGAAGGGATACGTGAATCAACATAGGAGGATAGCTTATTAGCACGAAGAAGAGGGGAAATTTGGCGGAGCCACTGGAGGTAATTTTTGGAGGTAAGTTTTATGGTAATAAAGTGGACAAGTGGAGCAAGATTGAGAGTTGGATCTGGGAGAGAAGATGAGGATGAAGAGTTTTGAGCCATGTTGAAACGTAAGGTAGAAAAAAAGACAGAAGAAAAGGACAGGATCGACGGCGCAGGCCTGATTGGTCTCTTGATACCATGTGAGTAAATATACTTTGTATTAAATGAATAAAACTTGGACAGAGTACAACTATATATACACACTTATAGTACAAGATAAAAGGAGTCATAATAAGAGAGGTACACTAAACTAGCTAGACTCCAAATACTACTAGACAACAAAAGTCAGTAAGCTGCTAAAGGTATTTGTGAAGACTTGGACTTAGTCATCCTTATCCTTATCGTTAACATTCTTGATATGTTATTCACTTGTAAAAGCTTATAGAAACGGTTACTGATTTTGGATCGCTCGAATTGGTGATTGGCGACATGATTGAAATTATAATTGGAAGCCATAGCTAGCTCGATTGTGTCTCTGTAAGTTTGCTTCGTTCATAGTGGAATTGTGATTGGTTCTCCCGAGTAGTACGTAGGTCGATGATGGTTTGCCGAAGCTTGTAAAACCCGTGTTACTTTGTTTATACCTTTACAATATTGATTGCTTGCTTAATTGTGTTCAATTACTAATCACCATTGTTGAGTTCTTCATAGTTCTCGTTAATTCATGTGAGATTGTATTGATAATGAAATCCTAACAATAACAATTGATGCAAGGGTAAACACTTATCCATTGTCAAATTTGCAGCACCAGCGGGCATCACGCTGAGATAAATCTCATTTTTGGCGAACTCCTTTTGATCCCTTCGCTTCTTTGTGGAGGCCTTGGAGCCTAAATTACAACAATTACACACTAGACATATATTATTATTATAATTATATTATACAAACTTTTGTCACATACCTTCTCTCGAATAGACCAATTCAACATTACATATTTACGTACAAATATCACATGTTTAACTTCAAACATCGTGTATATAATAAACCAGCATTATACTTGCATTACATGCATTTATTAAAATGTGATGTTTGTAGCTAAACATGCGATGTTTGTAACAAAATATGTGATGTTTAATTTGATCTCTCCGAAAAATGGTCTCTCGCAAAAGTTACTCATTATATAATAATAATAATAATAATAATAATTATTATTATTATTATTATTATTTTATTTCTATAATTATAAGAGAGGATGCTATCAAGTTTTAGTACCAAGTGAACGGACCACTTTACCCTTAATGAACCTTAAATTTTACTCTCCTCCAAAGGAGTTTCTTGTTAAATGTTAAAAGAGAATTTGTTCTAATGTTGTGATTAGATAAGATGTAAAAGTTTCTTCCCACTCATTATTGAAAATTGTTGCAAACTTAATTTCGATTTCTTATTCATTTCATTGTTAGATAAACCCCAACTTATAATTTAGTATGTGTATTGTGCACATTGGTGATTTAATACACAGTTTTAATATGTTTTCTTACAAAATATATTTATTTAATGTAAAACATTGACATTATTAAGTAAAAAAACTCTGATATTTTTATTGAGAAAGTCACTTCATAGACGGTCTCTAAATCACGTATATATAAACGGACCTATATTATCAAGAAAACCATCTGTTTTATTAATCAATACGTCAATGTTCTCAACATTTGTGCTTTCATATTTAAAAAAAATACATTTTGTTAAATATATAGACGTTTTGATTAAATACATGGATGATTCTAATAACATAAGTCCGTCTCTATATATGTTCCCGTCTCTAAGGACGTTCTTTTTTTACTTGATATTTCCCATCGATTTTTGTGAGTTTATAAGATGTATTTTCATGAAATTATATTAAGTGCTTTTATAACAAATACTCACATAATGTTAGAGTGTACTTGGCATCGCGCTTAGTGCGCTGCGCGTAATATATATGATTAGATTTCATATCTCACCATAAATTTCAATTATATGTATGTGTGAGGTGTAATAATATCACCACTCATGCAAATTTTGTGATTAATACTTGCCAATTCGTCAAGGTAACCAGAGATTGTATTTATGAAGTATACTACAGAGAGATATAGAACTTTCCTTGAACACTAGTTGCATGACCAAATTAACCAGAAACCACATTGAACCAGTAAAAGCCCCTTGAACCATCCCGTATTCGCACCACAACCCCTGAACAACCATGCGTGTAAATTTTGACGGCTAGTAGTATTTCACACTTGTTGTTTGTGGACTATTGAATAATTTTTTCCAGATGTTATAGTACTAGAAAATAGATTACATATTTTGAACCTACACCCGAAATTGAAATGGAGTATGACTAATTATAAACGGGAAGTTATATTGAAAAGAGTCATTGCATTTATCCAAAAATACCACACATCGCCGCTACAAAAAATATTTTTCAGACCCAAGAGTTCAAATATGCTTCATAAAAGTGAAATTTAAGTTTTATTTATATTAAAAGTAGAAATTTATATGACATTATTAACAAAAATACCACACAATATAAGGGGAATGAAGGGAATTTGTTTTAGTTGGAGACAACACTTGTGTGGCTACACCAAACATTCCTCAGAACTCACGACTCACGAGTCTATCTGGTATATTTCGATGAAACTGATATGAACAGCTGTTAAAACATAATGTATACTATTAAGTTTTCTATTTTTTAGTCAGACAAACAAATTTATTGATACTCGAAACAAAAATGCCCAACAGCTAGGAATGCTCCAACTAATTTACAAGGTCTACCCATTATTCCTCTGAAACCATTACAACGATATACTTATGAGTTTTCCTTAATAATCAACATACCATCCAACTAGTTTCATCAATGGTTGTTGAATTTCAAATTTCAGAAACTTGAATATTATTTAAGATGTAGTGTGACTCAGATATCATACAATGCCATAATTCAAAAGAAACATGTCAGGGCAAACTCCACAAAACCCCCTCCAATTATACTAAACATACACAAAACATTCTCAATTATTGAAATTGCACCAAACCCTCCCAAACATGAATAAATATTACATGAAACACCCTCAATTATTTTGATTGCACCTGACCCTCTGAAATAATAACAATTACCTCCTTTTTTTCCCTCAATTATCAAAATTTCTCAAAATCTCCAAAAACGTTAATAAATATAGCAGGAAATTGAAACTACCAATTGTTAAATGTGTTCTTCATATCGGTTTTTCGTGTACTACTATGAATCCTAGAAATTGTGACCATCTGGTCGTTAGGTCGGTGTTTTTTTCTATTTTTTATAATTATAACGATGTACCATTATAAGATTAAATGGAAAACTAAAAACAGTAAGAATTAAAAAAAAAAAAAGAATAAAGAAACACTGATCTTACGACCTTGCAATTGAGACATTTGTACTCATTAATGGTGACCAAACGCCCACTGTTTTTCGACAACCCTAGTGTTCCGCAGAATCGGAGATATTAGGGCCCTTTTATTTATTTAATTATTTTCTAATTTCTTAAGGTTTGCTAAATAAAAATTTTTATGTCTTTTGTTAAAATATAGGGGTAAATTTGTAACATTATAGGTATAAATAATCTTATTTGTTCCGTGTGAAGTGCATCTTCAGTTATATGGACGAAAAAAGGAATTTTTCGTTATTTTTCAACGGTTCGAGGGGATTTGGTGCAATGTTGATAAGTGAAGGTCAATCGTGCTATGTTTATTAATGTTTCAGGAGATTTGGTACAATTTTGATAATTGAGGGTATATCAGCAATGTTTATTAATATTTCGGGGGATTTAGTGCAATTTTAATAATTGAGTGGGTTTCGTGCATGTTTAGTATAATTGGGGGGTTTTTGTGTATTTTACCCCAGTATGTGGCTTAGGAGAGTTCTAGGACATTTACTTTAATTTACACTAGTTGCATGACTAAGACATCGTACCGGTTAAAAACAGTCTCCCAACGTTTTCAACGCCCAAATAGTGTGCACTAATCATTATAACAAAGACTGCCACCTTACATAATTGCAAGTTGCAACGCGGCCCCATCCCTATTAGCTCGAGTAAAGGAATAACGCCCTCCCTGAGTTATTAATAATGTGCGCGAAACCCATTTGAGTTAACAAATTAGTACCAAACTCCTTTGAGTTATTAAAAATGAGCACAAAACCTTCAACTTTTTATTTTTAAAGTGTGTGAGGTACACTCTCATTAGGTGCGACTATAAATATTTGTTTATGTTATCTTACACCAAATCAATGCAAAAAAAAAAAAAAAAAACATAGTTATTAAAAATATGCACAAAATCCCATGGAATTCTTATAAACTCATTGCAATACCCCTTTTATATAAATATTAAATATACATGATGAATTCGTATTGTGTGCAATTTGACTCGTTAGTCCAAATTATTAAAATGACTTAAATTTGAGCTATTAAAAATAGTAAAACTCTACTTTTTTCCTGGTTAAATGAACAACAAAAATCGACCACACACTATTGGTTATATAGCACTGAAATATACAAATAAAAACCATAGATAACACTAATTAAGATTGTCATTACATATCAACAACATATATATACCAATTCATTATTAATGTACACGGAAAAAAGTGAGGGCAAAAGATAATAAACTGAAATTATGAATGTCCAGTCCACCTAGTTGCGTTAATTTGGAATAAGAAAACCTAAAAGAACATTCATTGTCGCACCTAACATGAGTACGCCGTAAAAGAAAAGGCTGAGGGGGTTCCACGCACATGTTTTAATAACTCGGGGGGGTTTCACGCACATTTTTCATAACTCAGGGACTAATTTATTAACTCATGGGGGTTTTGCGCATATTTTTTAATAACTCAAGGGGGTTTGGTACTAATTTGTTAACTCAAGGGGGTTTCGTGCACATTTACAATAACTTAGGGGGTTATTTTGCATTTAACCCCTATTAGCTGCGCCTGAAGTTTTAATTTGATAGGCACGAATGCACGATTAATTCGATGGTGATTTCACATGATATGTCGACTCTACAAGCTAATGGTACATGTTCTTTTTCCCATATTTTAATCTCACTCGTGCATAAGTCGAGAATTTAAGTTCTCATCCATCCTAACACTTAACTCTGCAGCACATACAAATGAGTCCCCAAAAAAATTGTTACACTATTATAGCGTTATGAACTGTATAAACTCTCCAAGATTGCCTCAAGAAATGGAAGAAAGGGTTTAGATGTGCAAGACTCTTCTTCATTAGCCGTGGGAAATTGAGTTTCCGAAGATGAATAGACTTAGCTAATGGAAGTGCTTAATCACGTAGCTAAGTTAGGATATGTTTTGAATGCAGATGGAATGTTTTGGCATTTACCTCCTAATTATGTAATCCCGCTTTTACGTTTTTACATTGGCATCTAAACCTAATTAATTCTTTTTACACCAAGAAAAAAAACTCTCCAAACTATGAGTTGTTACACCTATTTCTAATAATTCACATTACTATTCTACCGGGATTGCCTTCAGCCCGGACAGGATGTTCACACGCATGGGGCATCAAAATTTTAGCTGCCCCAAGTTCAATATCTTAGTACTTCTTCCGTCCTAGTACAAGCTTTCCACTTTTAGTTTTTTTGGTTAACAATCTTCAACTTTGAGTACAAATTAATCTTAAATTTGGGCCGACCCTGCTATCCGACAGAACAATCTAAGCCTTTATTGACATGATTATTGTTCAAAACCGTATAAAATGTGGGAAACTGTGAATTGTTACACCAATTAACAAATTTTTTTGAAGAAATGTTACACCAATTAACAATTATTCACATTACACCAATTAACAATAATTCACATTACTATCCTATATATATCGATCTAGCAACTAGCATGACCAATATATATAGTTGGTCCCATTAATTAGACGTGCTTCTCATAACTCATAACTAAAACAATATATAATTCATGGCTAAAACAAAAAAAATAAATATAAAGTTTAGGGTATACAGTGATCTGACGTTTAATTCTTTCGGCAACTTCAATCTCTATTTCAATTTTTTTTTTGAACGATCCTTTCGTGAAAATTGACATTTAATTCCGTTATTTCTTGAGTTATCGCATTGTGATTGACCTCCACATAAGCAGCTTCCTCATTTCCAGAATAAAGAAAACTCAAAAATAAAATGCAAAAATAAAAAAAGCTACAATAAAATTAAAAAAACTTAAATTAAAAGAAAAACAAAACATAAATTAAAATGGACATGATAATTTGTTTAAAGTCCATCCACAGGTATATATCAACACCTCCGCCACATCCAACATCTCCGTCGCAACACCGATCACTATTTGCATCTCACTCATCACCTGTTCATCCTTCTCTCTTCCCACAGGCCAGTCATCCACGAGCTCTCTCTGCCTAGCGTCTATCCATATGACTACCTCCAGTCCTTGATTTTCGGTACCAAGAGCAGTAAAACAAGGAAAGCAGAGAACATGAATTCGATTACAGGTAGAGGGAATTCAAGGTCCCCTGACTTCTCCAGCCAAGCCAGCTCAAGATCCAATTTTAGAGTACGAACGAACTCTAAGATTTCTAATGCACATCTCCTCCGCCCGGAATTTGTATCAGTCCACGAAGTTATCTGGTAATTAAGCAATTATGCTACAATAACAATATCTCGTATTGGTTCTCCATTCGAACTGCACGAGGAAGTTCCATGGGAGAAGAATTTGAGAGAATTGGAGTTAGGGTTCATTGATGGAAATTGGGTGAAAATGAGCTGAAATGTTTTGGGGGTCTGTTTTCTCAGGGATAATTGCAACCTTTTCCTCTAATTTTTGTTTTTCTTTTAATTTAAGTTTTTTTTAATTTTATTGTAGCTTTTTTTATTTTTACATTTTATTTTTGAGTTTTCTTTATTCTGAAAATGAGGAAGCTGCTTATGTGGAGGTCAAACTCATGTTTGACCTGATGACAATGCATAACTCAAACAATCAACGATGTCAATTTTCCGAAAGCGATCATTCAGCGGAAAATGAAATAGCCTAAACGCCAGATCGCAGACGATATCCCCCAAACTTTAGGACCATTTATGCCTTTTTGCCGCTAATTCTTCTTCTTCATCATCTTCTTCTACCTGCAACAAATCCTTTTCCAGTGACTACCTGCTCCTGAACCCAGAGCAAACAACATGGTTGGATATCTTCAAGGTCTTGTTCTCGAGCGACATATCGAAACGAAAGTTCGTAGAATGTCCAGAAGGAGCAAGGCCAGAGCCATTTCCAAGGAGATGGATAATGTTTCTTTCCATTTTCATTCTCAAACTGTTGCATGATGTGAAGAAACCCTTGGCCTGGCTTGGTGTTGTACTTGACACTTGGGTTAACCTGTTGACCAGCAATGGAGGGTTTTTCAGACTTGTGTGGAACTCAATCAAAGGTATATATATTATGTTCTTGATCAATTTTCATGTAAATATACTTACCGTTTGGTTTGAAGTGTTTTCTAGTGGTATTTGGAAAATACCCTCCAAAATATTACGCTTGGTTGTACAAATCTAAAATATCAAAGTCCGCTGAAAATTCAAACTCACCAAATACCGGAATTTCTGACCCGCAGAATTTGTTCTTCGAAATACCATCTCAAATAACCCACCTAGAGTGGGTTATTGAGATATGGTATTTGGTCCCAAGACACATTTTATATAATTACATATATATATCCCTCAAAATCAAGAGAATATTGCAACGCAATTCATCACCTTCACGCCGTCGATCGTAGAATTCCTTCACGAGTCTGCTTCTTTTCTGCTTCTAACGGATTTGGGGAGGTGATAGCAAAATCTGTAGATTAGTTTCTGACACCATTACTCCTTTTTGTAATACAATAATTCTGCACACAACAGGTGAAGGCAAGGGCTATAAAAAAACTTGAAGAAACTAATGATCTAATCCACAAAGTCACAAACTATCACACGAATCTTGAAACATTTACTATTACACATGCCCTTTTGCTTACAAGTAAAGTCAAGATACAACACAAACATAAAAGCAATATTTGAGATTAGACTATTAAAGCGAGTTTAGACTAATTAAATTTGATCACGATCAAATCTCTCTATTTAAATTTGAGATTAGAAAGAATCACATTTGTGATTGATAATAACTAGACATGGCAAATTTAGTTTTTGTTGAGAGATTTGGTTAGTGGACTCAGTCTGTTGTCTACTATATTTCGTCAATAATCAAAGCATGAACTCGTGAGTCGTGATTTTCCTTGCTTTATGTCCGGGTAAGATTTGGTTAAAATGGTACATTAATACTATTGTGTATTGAAAACCCAACAAAAATGGTATTCGTACCAAACGTTGTATTTAGGTTCCAATACCATATCCATTAATTACTATCAAACATGGTATTTATATCCAAATACCACTTCAAGTACCATGTTTTTTCACCGGACCCAAATACCGTACGTGTATTTGTGAATAGCAAATACCATATTCCAACCAAACGGTACCTTATTAATGGTGAATTCTAGTTTATTATGAAGGTGTAGGTGCTAAAGATAAAGTGTCATTGTATTTCTAAAAATACGAGAGATTTTAACTAAAAATAGACATACGGGCGTTGTCGAGTAAATGCATGATATTCTAAATAAAATTACTGGGAGTCAGGTGGTCGAATGGTAAGGGAGTTGGAGGTACAAGCATAAGGTGATTAGATCTAGTCCCCATGGTGTGATTTTATCCGGAATGTAGTGTTATTTCTCCGAATTGAGTTATTAGTTAGATGATATATGGTTGATTAATCATTGATTGCAATTTCAATGGAATATGTTAAAAAGCGGTTGGTGATGTATATTGAAATCTCAAAATTAAAAAAACATTACTGTGCTTTAATGGTGAGCATTTGAAGTATTTCGGTTAAATGTTATTTTGTATTATAAACTATTTTAATGTGAATATTTTCAATTCAATAACATTAATGATTATTTAATAAATAAAATATATTTTTGTGTTAATGTGAAATATGATTTATTCATGAAAAAATAATACTAGATATTTGTCTGTCTTTCTTTTATCTTTCTTAGAACTTTTTGACATTCGGGTTGAGATTCCGTTTAACATAACTACCTAAGAATCAAATGTGGCAACTTGTATCTAGTTTATTGTTAACATTCTTAAATAAACAATTTCCATATTCGTCTACACCTGACAACCTATCAACATTTAATCAAATACGTAAGCTAATTAAACTATTGTTAATTGTGGATTATGAAAAAGGCCAACTAGTGTGACTAGCCAAAAGCTGAATGTCAAGTTCTACCTTTCACCATAAAATCTTCATTTAGACCAATTCTCGTGAAAAACATATTGATTATGATTTTTAATTGAAGTGTTAGCGTGCTAGCTAGTAACACTAAATTACCTGATGCTACTTTTATGTAATGTATGCGATATAATAAAATGACAGATTAACTAATTATTTGGTATCATGGATTGTTCAATCAATTTACTTTTCAAAAGGCTCGTTTAAGTATTTGCTCAAATTAGTCTCACTTTGTTGTAATTAACCAACCATAGGTATTACAGTCAAATCTAACTTAAAAAGGTTCTTGTTCGATGCAGGAAAAGTCGTTTACCCAGAAAAGACATCGGAAAGTTTCATATCATTTATCGGGTACACGGACACGAGACACGATCTAAACCCAGAAAAAATGAGCAATGCCGGAGCAGATAAGTAGTACATTGCTCTACTCTCGATTATGGCTTCTAAGGCTTCTTAGACGAGCTGCATTGCAGCTCGTCAGGATGAGCTGACGCGCCTCTGGCGCGTCTGCTGATAGTGACGGGTGAGTTGCAATTGGCAGCTGCTGCCATGTGTCCATATCTTTATTTTTTTTAAAAAAAATTTCCGTTTAAATTTCAAACGGTTATAACTTTCAAAATAAAAATGCAAAAAATAAATAAAAATCACCAACGGCTTTATTTTTTCGAGATCTATAAAATGAGATCAGTCTTGGCTATATTTAGATCATCCCATCTCCAACTCCTCTTTCTCTCTTAATTAAACTTAAAACACTCTCTTCACTCCAAAACACCAACCATCTCCACTTCAATTTTCCGGCGACATGGACGGAAACTTGTTTATTCCGGAGACTCTGAGGTGGATGCAAGAAAACACACCCGAAGCCTACGAAGCGTGCATGAAAAATCTTAACAAAAACACCTCTCCACAACCCCAACCGAACTTCGCTTCTTTGTTCAGCTCCTGAAGACCCCTACACTCAAAATTACCATTCTCCAATCTCCCAAACACCAATGTTTTCGCAAGCACCGGAAGTTGTTCCGCAATGAAACGAAATTCAAGATCCGGTCGGGCGTGGGAAAGGGAAAGCGAACACGGAATGAGTACAACACGAATGAGGACTTGGTTCTCATCTCTTGTTACATGGCCGTTAGCGCAGATCCGATCATTGGCACGAATCAGAGGTATGTTTGTTTGTATGTTTATGCATGACCAATCGTGTAGTGTATGTTTTATGTTTGTTTGTTTAATGCATTTGTGTGTTGTGTGTTTGTTGCATTTCCATTTAGTTTTTAAATTTTCAGCGATTTGTTGTAATATATTCTTGCTCAATAAATTATAAAACGAGTTTAATAAATGCAATTTTATTAATTTCAACTTCTAAACACTCTTACAATATGTTAAATATGTAAAAAAAAAAATTCGAAATTCCGTGACGGCTCCGTGACGCGTCACCCAATGCAGCAAAATCTCGTCACAGGCCGGTGACGCGTCACCGTTGAGTTTCTTGTCAAGGACAAGTGGCAGGTACAATTACAACTTTTAATTACTGATTTAAGTTAATTAATTGTCGTAATATGGTAAAAAAAATGGGAGTAAGTGTTACGAGAGACGGTCTTATGAAGAAACTGTTAAGTTCAAACAATGAGGAATAATGCAACAATGACAGAAAATAATAATCGAACAAATAATAAACCAAAATCAGAAGGCCAGAGACATAAGATTTAACGTGGTTCGGCAATGCCTACGTTCACGGAGATCAACCAACAATCTGTATTGATACTTAGGTTACAACCATACGACGTAACAAGAATAATCCCACATAAAAGATAAAACCAACCTAATATGCTATTCTCCGAAGTATGATCCCTAACTTCCTATCAATCTTCTATTATTGATATTCTAGTCTGATCTAATCTATGAAACAAACAAGCACCCTTGACTATATATAGAGAACTCAACTATCAAATCCTACTAGAACAAGAAAACTAATTACTAATCCTTCTAGCACAAGAAAACTAATTTAGGTAACTTCTTGTATAAGGAAACCACCTAGAATTCCTTGTAGAATCAGGAAACTGAATTAGTTAAATGCCTAACTAATTCTCCAGCTTTCCATATCCTGGATTTGATCATCACCGTTGAGATTTCCATATTTAATCTGAGTCGTTCAATGATCAATATCATTGTTGAGCTAACACTCTCACAGAAACGAAAAAAGACGGACACACATTACAGTTATATCCAAAAAACATTAGAGGTTTTACTAAAAATATCAATGAAATATATATACATAAAACATTACTGATATTGTTGAAAACAATATACATATATAATTAAGAACATCAATCCGTCTCTCAGGTCTCTCACTGATACAAGCCTCTTCCAAAACTTTGGACTCTTCACTCTTGTATATGTAAGAAAAAACAAATCAATTGATAACATGCATAGACGTTTTCGATAATATGATTGATGATTTCCTTGACAACATAAGTAATCTAAAAACCGTCTCTCAAAAGACTTACTCACAATTTAGAACTGAATTAAATTTTCTCTTTTTTGACCTACTCTTCTTATCTCACTTTACATTTTTTATTTAACCAATCAAATAATTTTAAAACCAATCGCATAATTTTTTAAAAAAAATCTTACACACATCACTTCACTATTACACACTTGTATAACAACTTTATAAAATCTATAAAACTATAACTTTATCCAAACATAATAGTTCACTAATAAAGTTGAATTACTATTTATCAATTAAAAGTCTATTAAAGTCGTATGCTAATCAATCGTTATCTTTATAATTATTGCATTTTAGGCCAAATTGTTATATTTTCGTTTAGTGTGTGTATATATATAGGGGTTTGTTAGACCCCGGTCTTACCCCCGGTGGTCTCACCCTCTCACTGTAGCAGTGTGGGACCCACATTGTGAGACCTACTGCTACAGTGAGAGGTGAGACCAAGGGGTAAGACAGTCTAATTTCCATATATAGTAGTGATAATTCAAGTGTTGATCAAATATATATATATATATATATATATATATATATATATATATATATATATATATATATATTTATATATATGAATTTCTTGGGATTCTACGATTTTTGGAATGGTGAGATTAGCATTTTTAATTTTTTTCTTTTCGAAATATGGATCTGAGTACGATCTTGACATACCATATTTAGAATCGAATCAATGTTCCTAAACAAAAAATTTATGATGTTAATAAACTGTTGTGTATTAAAAACAACAAAGTTATATTTTGGATTGGAATATACACTTTGATTAATAAAATGGATATTTTTATTAACAATACAGGTCCATGTTTAGATAAGTTATAGATATTATATCTCTAGAAACTTTGTGTATGGATCGTTATTAGTTTTCAATCTAATTGACAGATTATCAAGAGAAAACCACAACACAAGCATTTCTTCTTGAAGACAACAAAGACTTAGTCGTGGTAGCATTCCGAGGCACAGAACCATTCGATGCCGATGCTTGGTCCACAAATTTCGACCTCTCTTGGTACGAACTACTCGGAATCGGAAAAGTTCACGGTGGATTCATGAAAGCTTTGGGCTTGCAAAAGAGCCAAGGTTGGCCTAAAAATCATGACCAAAACAAGCCTCAAACTGCCTACTACACCATACGAAACTTTCTTAAAGAACGACTTAAGAAGAACGATAAGGCTAAATTTATCGTCACGGGGCACAGTTTAGGTGGTGCTTTGGCTGTATTGTTTCCTTCTATTCTAGGCATGCATGATGAGTCATGGTTGTTGGAGAGATTACATGGTGTCTACACATATGGTCAGCCTAGGGTTGGTGATGACAAATTTGCACAATTTGTAAAGAACCTCATTGAAAAGTATGATCTCGATTGGTACAGGTTTGTGTATTGTTTCGATATCGTGCCCAGGTTGCCCTTTGACAACTCGTCGTTCATGTACAAGCATTTTGAGACTTGCATCTACTACAACAGTTTCTATGAAGGAAGAGTAAATACTTCTAAGCGAATTTCTTAGTGGATATATATTATTCATTTATGATACGTCGTTGTAATTATTTGATAAATTCGGCTTGTGTAACTAGATTTTTGTTTGGTTTGGTTTTGCATGTTGGGGAAGAAGAGGTAAATAGTAACTACTTTTCTTTAATTTGGCTAATACCAAAGATAGCCAATGCTTGGTGGGAGTTGATTAGAAGTTTTACAATTACTTATACAAGAGGAAAAGAATACGGAGAAAGTGGAGTTATGCTCATTATTAGAATTATTGGGCTAGTCATAATGGCTGGGGCTCCGGCCCATTGTTTCTAGGATTATCACAATGCTACAAGATTGGGCTTATCCAATGTTCCCCTACGGTCCACTAAGAAGAAGACTCTAAAAATGCAATAAATACATGTACATGGGATAATATGTGTTCTTTTCTACTCGATCTAGTTCGAAGTTTGAGAGATGTATTAAGGGATACATTGTATTCATAAAGATATTTTCATTGATTGGAAAATTGTGAAAGCAAAAATAAATTTTGACAACCGTGACCTTGATATACGGACTTCAATGGACAATAGTGTTATTGATAAAAAATAATAATAAAGAAGGAACAAACGTATCTCAACTGGAATCTATATATGATTCTGAAGTCTTTTGTTGTTGTTATGATCTTTCAGAGTATAAATTATCTCTATTTATAGTAGAGATGATCATATACAACAATGCAATGTAAATAAGCATGATAAACAACATCTATATAAATGTCTCTTAGCATTTCCACCACCCAAGCCTGAAAACAAAGCCATCTAATCACATGCACTTTCATTAAATGATATTGAAGAACAAGTTGGAAACCTGGGCATTCACCATTTGAGCTAGAAGTTTGGCATCCAAGGTGGAGATTGTGAAGAAAGTGGAAGTTATGGGGTTTGTATACAAATCTTAAGAAGTAAAATGACCATTCTGCAATTGTTTTGGATAAGAAAGAAGGGATTGAATCACATTCGTCGGATGATAACTGTTTTAGTTGGAGATCGACGAATCCTGCTTCTCCTTGATGTTCTTCATGTTTGTATAAACAGAAGATCGATTCTTATCGATTATATCACATTCCTTATACGTTATTCACTTGTAAAAGTATTAGAAACGGTTATTGATTGTGTATAGCTAGAACTGGTGATTGGTGACTTGATTGAAGTTGTAATTTGAAGCCATAGCTAGCTCGATCATGTCTCTGTAAGTTTTCTTCGTTCATAGTGAAATTGTGATTGACTCTTCCGAGTAGTAGGTCGATGATGGCGTGTCGAAACTTGTAAATCATTTGTTGTTTTGTTTATAAGTTTACAGTATTGATACATTGTTGCTTAGTTGTGTTCAATTACTAATCGATCGCAAATGTTGAGTTCTTCATAGTTCTTGTTAATTCGTGTAAGATAGTATTTGATAATGAAATCTTTACTATAACAATTAATGCAAGGTAAAACAACTATCCATTGTCAAATTTGCAGCACCGACGAGCATCGCGTTGACATGTATACCTTTTTGGCGAATTCCTTTTGATCCATCCACTTCTTTTTGGAGGCCTTTAGACAGTGACGAATCTAGGAGCATAATTTAGTGGGTCAAATTCAATTGTATAATATTCCATGAAAAATATTATATATTATATTATATATTTAATTTTGAAATAATAAAGTATGCTTTAAATAAAAATACGAACAAAGAATAAGTAAGTATAACATCGAGGTGTATATATAAATAATGCTTAATTATAGGGAAAAATTCATTTTTTGTACCTTAAGTTGTGACAGTTATCGTTTTGGTACCTTAAGTTGGGACCGTCTAATTTTGGTACCTTAAGTTGTGTATTCGTCCAATTTTTGGTACTCCATTAATCAAACTTAACGAAACCGTTAACTTTGACCGAATTAGTAAGAATTCGCGTGAATTAGTCGATTTGTCGTTAAGTCGGCGCGTGAACTACACGCGCTCCTAATAAAATATTAATAAGTTTTAAAAAATTATTAATATTCTATTAATAGTAATATTTTTTTTGTTAATATTATTCAATTTTCCATTGATCATGAAACTTTTTAATTAATATTAGTCGATTTTCCATTAAGGATGAATTAATTTTTTTAATTAAAATTTATTAATATTAATATTTTTTAATATTAGTCGATTTTCATTGATGATTAATTAACTTTTTTATTAAAATTTATTAATATTTTATTAATATTATTAATTTTTATCAATATTAGTCGATTTTCCATTGATCATGATTTAATTTTTTAATTAAAATTTATTAATATTAATATTTTTTATTTACATTAGTCGATTTTTCATTGATCATGAATTAATTTTTTATTTATATTAGTCGATTTTTCATTAATCATGAATTATTTTTTTAAAAATTTATTAATATTAATAATTTTATTAATATTAGTCGATTTTCCATTGATCATGAATTAATTTTTTAATTAAAACCTATTAATATTTTATTAAGAGTATGTTTAATTCACGTGCCGTCTTGACGGAAAATCGACTAATTCACGTTAATTCTTACTAATTCGGTCAAATTAATGGTTCCGTTAAGTTTGACTAACGGAGTACCAAAATTTGACGAATACACAACTTAAGGTATCAAAATTGGACGGTTAGAACTTAAGATATCAAAACGATAACTATCACAACTTAAGGTACCAAAAATGAATTTTTCCCATATACTTAGTTGACCAAACCAGAAACCACACAATACCACACAATATAAGGGGAATGAAGGGAATTTGTTGTAGTTGGAGACAACACTTGTGTGGCTACACCAAACATTCCTCAGAACTCACGACTCACGAGTCTACCCGGCATGAATTATTGGTAAAACATATATGTATATCAAGTTTTCTATTTTTTAATGGGCAAATAAATCTATTGATATTCTAAAAAAAATATCCAAGAACGTAAGGAATGCTACAACTAATTTACAATTTATATCTGTTATTCCCCTGAAACCATATGGAATCTCTGTTTAAGATCCGCGAACTAACAAGTAGAGAGCCTAATTAAGCAAAACTAACTCGTAGAAGCCGAATTTCGAAGAACTTGCACCGTCATATCACCTTTAACGCTAAGTTAGCACGAACATATAGTAAATTCTCGACTTAGCAAAGCCTAAATCCACGGGCATGCTTTGACCCGGTAGGCATGTCTTTCAATCAGTAAGTAAACATCATTCATCAATTGCAACTTATTAGGGTTAAGCCCTAATGATTCTGTTTATACTAGCTACCTGACAAGTATTTTAGGTAGTCTAGAACTCTAAATGAAATAAAGATATGCAGGAATCTAAAGGTTTCACAACCAATAAGTAATTCTATAATTAAAAGACTCCCAACGACACACTGCCTTTTATTGATGTCTTGTTAATCAAGACATAATATGATTACTTAAAAAAAGATATATGTGTGTGTGTGTGTGTGGGAGATTCTGGAGATCTTCTAGACTATTCTTCCCATTCAAAAGATGACACTCACGCAAACCCTAGGTCCAACGCACCAGTGATGGCCGATGGGCCGCTTAGGCCGGGTCCATCACTGCCCCCCTTTAAAACGGACTTTCCGAAATCATCCTTCTTCCCAAGCAGCCACAGTGGTCTCCCGCCCAGGTGAATTAACTACCTTGGTAAGAACTTCAGATGGATCCACATATCATCCTCTCTTCCTGGTGTGCTCTAGCCCCACACTCTCACTAAGCCTTACCCTTTTCGTCTGCAACTCCTTGCTACAGGTCATGAGTATAGGGTCTTCCCAATTTCTTCATACACACTTTAGCAGCACCTTCTCTCCATTACCCCACATGGTCATAGTCATCCTCTTACAGTCCCATAATACGCTTACCAAGTCCATCCAGTCAGGGGCAGACCCAGGATTTCAACCTCGAGGGAGGGGGGGGGGGGGCGAAATTACATATATGAGGTTTTTCCGAGAGTTAAGTGGGGCGAAATCCAAAATTTTCGAAAATATTACCTATAAAAAAATTCCATTTTTTTTTTGGCGGGGTGGGGGTGGGGGGTGGGTGGGAATGCCCCCTAGGTCCGCCCCTGCATCCAGTCCATTCCCAGGATAACATTGATTCCTGGATTAGAAATCAAAACAACAAAGAGAGTCATAGAAAAGTAGACTCCCTGGATTGTGATGGGTACCTGCTTATAGTGTTGGGTACAGTGAACCTTATGGCCAATAGCTGATCGGACCCAGTACGACTTATCCTTGCTTCCTTCTGGCCATCCCAACTTCTCCACCAGAGCTCGGTCGATGAAACTCAAGCTAGCTCCACTGTCAACCAAAACTCGGACATATTGATGCCCTAACCCTGCCCCGAACTTCATTGGCTTCGGAATTCTGTGCGTGCTTAGCATGTTAAAGTCGACTATATCCTCGGTGTCAGAGTCAGCCGCCTTAACTACCTTGTGTCTCTCGGTTTCACCTCCATCAGTAGTTAAGACACTACAAAAATCCAGGTGTTTAAATCCGTCGCTAAACACATGCCGATCCGTCGCTAAGTCCTTAGCGACGGATAAAAAAGTCGTCGTCTTACGGCGAGCTTAACGACGGATAGTTTATCCGTCGCTAAATCGCGACGGATTTAGCGACGGATAAACCTTTGACTTTTCGCTAAAAAGCTAAGTCTGCAAATTAAAAACAAAAATGCGATGTTTAGCGACGGATAAACAATCCGTCGCTAAATAGCTTTTTTTTTAATTTGCAGATTTATGAAAAATGAAAAATAGAAAAATATGAATAATTATACAATTTTATAAATACAATATATAAATACATTTCATTTCATTTCATTTCACCAAAAATACTCAATTTGCTATAAAAATTTCAAACCTATACAAATCTAATGCTAAATGTATACTAATAAAAATTACATAATCAAATACAAAATCCTATACTAATACAAGATCAAATACATAATCAAATACAAGATCCTATACTAGTTAATACTACAAAATTAATACAAATAAGAAATTATACAAAATTAATACAAGAATACAATAATTCAAATAAGATCTTGTTGCATCTTGACGAATCTTGGACAGAGGAAGTCGGATCGGGTCGTGGAGGCAGTGGAAGGTGGTGGCAGTGGAGTGGCGGATCTGGTGGTGGACGGTGGTGGCGCTTGGTGGTGGCAGTGGAGTGGTGTGGTGGTGGCCGTGGAGTGGAGTGGTGTGGTGGTGGCCGTGGAGTGGTGTGGTGGTGGGTGGTGGTGGCCGTGGTGGCAGTGGAGTGGTGTGGTGGTGGGTGGTGGAGTGGTGGCAGTGGAGTGGTGTGGTGGTGGGTGGTGGTGGAGTGGAATGGTGGTGGTGGGAGTGGTGGTGTAGTGGAATGGTGGTGGTGGTGGGAGGAAGGAAGTAGGAGAGATTAGGGTTTGTGAGTGAAGGGAGGAAGAGGAAGGGTTATATAATAGGGTTTACTGTCGATTGTAGCGAGGATAGATCTATTCGTCGCTAAATTTATTTATTTTTAATTTTTAAATTACATATTTAACAACGGATAATCTATCTGTCGTTAAAATACTTTTTTTTTTTTTTGAAATTTAAAAAGTCAACAGAAGTGACAACGAATAGAATTATCCGTCGTTATTTAGCGACGGATAGAATTATCCGTCGCTAAATAGCGACGAATAGATATTGGTCGCTAATTTGAGCGATCCGTCGCTAATTTTAGCGATCCATCGCTAAAATAGCGACGGATAAAATCCGTCACCCCTAATGGTCGCTATTTTGCAGAATTCTTGTAGTGAGACTAGGGCTTTTGCATTCTTGCAGACGTGATTGAAAGTGTGCTTCTCATCATAGGTGAAGCATAGTCCAGCTGCTTGACGACGACAGATCTCATCATCGACCAATCGAAAATTCGTGCTTATCCGAGCCTATTTTGCAGCAGACACAAGTACTGGAGTATTAACAGGATTAATGCGGTTACCTGTAGGTTCAGCCGAAACAGCTGATGCACTCTTGGTCATCTTCAGTTGCTCATTCTTCCGTGCTACAAGCTTAACGGCTTCCTGCAAATCCTTGGGCTTCCACATCCTTAATTCATGTGAAAGCTCATTCTTCAATCTAGTCATGAAACTCCCCAGCAAAGCCCTGGGTGGCCAGTCTGGTACCTGACTCATAAGGCGCTCAAACTCCCTTAAATAGTCTTTGAAGGTTCTAGTTTGTCTAATCCTGCTTATCGCTTCGTTAGTATCCTCAAGTTCAGCAGATCCAAACCGTAACATGATTCCTCTCTTGAATTGCCTACAAGAATCATAAGGGTGTGCATTCACCTGAGTATACCTGTGCCACCACCTAGGCCTACAAATGACCCGACCCGACCTTTGCCCGAGCTCGGCTCGTTTATCATTTATAGGCTTGAGCTCGATCGAGTTGCATGATTTGAGCTTGAGCTTGAAAGAATTTTGATGTGGAACGAATATCGTTAAATTATATGTAGAATGTGAAGGGTCAAAGTTGTGTTTTATTATCTTTTCAGTACTTTTAGGATGTTTCTTTATTTATTAGGACCTTTTTGTTATTTACGTATATTGGTAGCAGTTAGGGTTAGGGTTTATTATTTAAGTACTTCTTCATTGTTTTGTCAGACAGTTTTGAGATATTATATGAAAAATAGAGGTGTTCATCCAAATCTGTCAATTTTCGGTATTCCTGTGAATCAACGAATCTTGATCCATAAATTCTCGGTATTCTGCTGAATCAACGGTCAATTCTAGGTATTCTTTTGAATCAACGAGTTTTGAGTTTATTGTTCTTGTCTTTAGCTACGCACGCTGCATCAGATTGGTATCATATTCCAGGTGATCTGGGCCGATTTTTGTGAAGAAAAGATAATTATCATATAGCATTGACACCACTGCATAGTTCGAGTAAACCGGAGTTTCCCGTTGACTTAGCCGTCGGATCGTTACGAAATTTTGGCAGCATCAATATAACTCGTTGAACTAGAATCAGAACGGTGGAGATCGAAAAATAATTACGTTTGATAGGTAAAATCTCGTGCGCCGTCACACAGACGCTTGCTGCCGCCATCAAACCACCGAGCGTGAAGGAAGACGTCGAGTTCTTGTTTGTATTGGGCCTGTTATTGTTTGGGGCCCAAAAAGAGTAACTTTGGTAAACTTCTACTGTCTCCGGTAAGTGGTATACACGATTGGTTGATTATTTACAAGATTGGAGTGGGCATATTGCATGGAAGGATATTAGTAATTCTGGACTGAACTTACTACACCAAGTTATGGGTTCATTATATTTCGAGGGATATGTGGAGCCTAAATCAATTGAGAAAAAGGATAGTGATGAAGAGAATGATATTGTCATTATTTGGGACGAGGAAGTACTAGACGATAGAAAAAGATTTGTTGTACGAGATGTACTTATCACTACTACAAATAATTCTTCTATGTCATCTGGGATCTAAATTAGTGAAGTAAAATTGAAGACACCTGAACTGTCCAGATCTTTTGGTACAAAACTAGAGGTGTTTGATGAAAGGAAAGATGATCGAAAAGTGTATCAACACTTTTCTTTGGAAGATAGGGTGTTAGAGAAAGACCCATTCTGGCTTTCATCACTAGGGGAGATAGATGGTGTTGCCATGATCAAAATAGTTAACATGCGAGACATGTGTTACCAGGTACATGTTCATCTCGACTACTTGCATATGGTAGCTTGTATGATATATCAGGGGGATACAGAGTATGTGTTATGCCATGTGAACTCAAAAGATGTGATTGCTATTTGCCACGACATATGGATGTCATGTCTCAGCATTACATACACGCATGTGTGTTAGAGTTTATTGGCGACGTCTGTCATGTGTTTGATAGAGGGAAGAATGACCCGGCTAGGGAATTTATTAGACCTGTGGATGTTCGGTATGTGTTTCCACAATGTTTGCTTTTATACGTGATTCTTCAACTGATGATGACGCGGCATATGGTTCGAGGACGAATCTTTTCTGCCCTGGAGAGAATGATGTGGAATGAATATTGTTAAATTATATGTAGAATGTGAAGGGTCAAAGTTGTGTTTTATTATCTTTTCAGTACTTTTATGATGTTTCTTTATTTATTAGGACATTTTTGTTATTTACGTATGTTGGTAGCAGTTAGGGTTAGGGTTTATTATTTAAGTACTTCTTCATTATTTTGTCAGACAGTTTTGAGATATTATATGAAAAATAGAGGTGTTCCTCCAAATCTGTCAATTTTCGGTATTCCTGTGAATCAACGAATCTTGATCCATCAATTCTCGGTATTCTGCTGAATCAACGAGTTTTGAGTCAATTCTCGGTATTCTTTTGAATCAACGAGTTTTGAGTTTATTGTTCTTGTCTTTAGCCACGCAAACTGCATCAAATTTGTTTGACTTGAGCTTGGCTCGTGAGCTCGGTTTTTTTAATCGAACATTTGAAGCTCGAAAGCTCGATTTAGCTCGGCTTGTGAGCTTGAAACTTACAAAGCTCGAAATGAGCTCGGCTCGAAAGCTTGAAAATTCCTAAAAATGAACATGTTTTAAATCTTGAATTGAAACATGTAAAATATACTTCCCATTCGTCCACAAAGATTTCCATTAGGAAACATATATCCACCAAAGTGTAGAATATGACCCAAAAGTAGCAGCAATCTTTTTATTTCATATACTGTAATCAACCTCAAAGCAGAGACAACATTAGGTATTTAGCTCCACCAACCAAAGAATGGAGCTCAATAAGACATTAGCTCCATTTGCTGCCGAGGAGCTCATTTGCTGTGTCTGGTGAAATGGAGGGAGGAGGGAGTGCGATGGTGGAGCAGGGCGGTGGGCAGAGGTGCGGTGAGATCTGAGATGGAGGGACACTACAAGAAAACTTGTTCCTAGCCACGTCAAATTAGCTAGCGACGAATCGCTAGCTCTAGCGACGGATAACATCCGTCGCTAGTTCTAACGACGGATAAGCAGTTCCGTCGTTATATTTAACGACGGATAGGCTTATCCGTCGTTATGTAATGACGGATAGTCTTATCCGTCGTTAAATCTAGCGACGGATAATCTATCCGTCGCTAAATTCGTTGACCAAAATTGGAAAAGAAATTAAAAAATGGAAAAAGAAATTTAAAAAAAAAAATAATCGAAAATTGAAAATCAATAGCGACGGATAGTCCTATCTGTCGCTAGACTTTCAGGTTTTTACGGGAAGCAGAATGCTTCCCTCCCCATTTTTCTTCTTCCTCATTCTTCTTCCTTTCTTCTCCCCATTTCGGCCAAAGCAAATCCCGTCCAAATCTCAACCATTTCGGCCATTCTTCGTGTACATTCGAAGCTCGTGAATCAAGGAGGTCAATTCTGCCGTCAATCTCAAATTTCATCCGCTCATTTCTCCGGATTCGAAGGTAAACCCTAATTTTTTATATTTGGGGATTTTGTTACTTTGGACTAATTTGAGCAATTGAATGTAAATGGAGAGTATATAGTACTTAGTTTAGTTGTAATTAGGTAATGTTTTACCTTTGAGATGTGCAATTGATATATATTGATTGTGAATTTGAATTTTTAGTATAATGTTAGTATGTTTGTAAGTATGTAGGGCTTTTAATTAATTTGATATTGGTGTATATTTACTAAAATTATGAAGATTTAGTACCTCGTTTTGAAACCCTAACTTTTTGACATATTTGGAAAATTTAGTTAATTTAGACTAATTTAAGCAATTATATGTTTACTAGCTAGTTAATTAACTTTGAGATGTGCAATTGTTTGAATTGTTAATTAGTATAATGTTAAGTATGTCGTAGTTTTGATTTAAGTATGTTAAGTATGTTAATTAAGATGTGCAATTGTTTCATTTGATAAATTTATACATGTACTAGATTATAAATTATGAGAATTTAATTAATGAAGTGTGTTGATATAATTTGGTGATTACATTCGTAAAATGCATGTAATTTATAATTTACAAATTCGTATTAAAGGGTTGGAATGCTTTATTTGTAATGAGAATTTTGGTAAGAGACAAAGACTTTATAACATGCAAGAAATGGGGAAATGGGAATCGAGTTGAAAAAATACGATCTAATCAATTCAAACGTGTCAGGTTATATAATCATCCAATGATCACCGATCGTTCATGGATGTACCAAAGGATAGTTAATGGCAAAGTTTTACCTAGTTTTGTGGAAAGGGTTGATGCCTTCGTTACATTTGCACTGACACAGACTAATTGTTTGAGTGGGGGCATGATGAAGTGCCCTTGCACCCGGTATAAATGTAGAAATAAGCAATTTTTACCTCCAGAAACGGTAGTGGAACACTTGAAACGTAAGGGGTTTGTAGCTGAGTATGAGGTATGGACTTCTCATGGTGAGATATACAAGCCGTACGTTCATGGATTATGAGAATTTGGGAAAGCGTAAAAGAAAACAGGAAACTGTGATGGGAAGTACTCAAAATACTTCTACATCTGATGCTAATAATGATCATGAATGGGTTGAGCAAATGGTATATGATATTGCGGGTCCAGAGTTCATGGACACCAGGGAGCCAGTAACCGAGGGGGGTGAGGAGGAGCCTCCGAATCCTGAGGATCAGGTCTTCTTCGACTTGATGGAATCCGCAAAGAAGCCGGTTTATCCGGGGTGTAAGCACACCGAATTGTCATTGTTGGCTCGGCTAATGAGTTGTAAGGCTAATGGCCAGCAATCTGAATCGAGCTTCAATGAATGGGTACAAGTAATGTCGGAGCTTCAATATTTAGGATCTCAGGTAGACCTATGGGCAAAAGGAATACAGAATGGCTGACAGATAAGGAGGTGAAGGCAACCCACTATTATGTCCTCTCGAACTGTGCTGAAGTTGATAAATTTATGAAGATCTTTGCTAGGTGAGCAGCTTACTTATTATAACACATAAATTTGAACTTCTAACTACTATCTAATCATGTCATCATGTCCACAGCGTTTTCAAAAAGCGTTGTCTGAAGATGGATCCAAATATGGCAGATGACACACTTGAAGAAGCGCTTGAGAGAAGTTGCCAATTGAATTTCTGATTGGTTGGGGACTATGTCCGAGATCCCGTAAACAAGTCACATGTCCTTACTTAGAGTCTTTAGCGGAGGGGCCATTCGATTGTATCCGTTTTTCCATCGTATATAGTAAATGGTCTTAGATTTCACACAATGGATTCTGACACGTCCAAGTCTACTAGCAATTGTGGGGTGTGTGTGAAAGGGGCTGATCAAAATGGAGATGATGATTTGTTTGATTTTTATGGAAAACTTAAAC
The DNA here is from genome assembly GCA_026545765.1 of Plantago major. Taxonomy (NCBI): domain Eukaryota; kingdom Viridiplantae; phylum Streptophyta; class Magnoliopsida; order Lamiales; family Plantaginaceae; genus Plantago; species Plantago major. Next base: position 97,060,194 of record CM048840.1, read on the forward strand.
GAATTGTGAGGCTTGAATATGCCGGTGTGCCTCTGAAAAGAACCGTTCTGTTTGATGTCGACTGGTATGATCCTAGTCAAAATGGTACGAGGGTGCATGAGCAATATCAAATTGTTGAGATTAACCATAGGAGGAGGTATCGTACTAAATACGAACCTTTTATCTTGGCAGCTCAGGCACGTCAAGTGATGTTCATTGAATATCCAAGCCTAAAATGCAATAAGGCGGACTGGTTGGCAGCGATACACATAAAAGCCCGCTCCAGAGTTGAGTACGTTCATAAGGACAAATCAACTACCAACTCGTACCAAGAAGAGGTTGTCGATGAAACAGCGAGAAATCCTGTAGACGCTCGTGATGAGTACATTGACCTGCACGAAGACATATATGTAGACTTAACCATTGGTGACGAGGATCAGAGTATGTGTGTAGTGTAGATTATATGTATCTTAATTGTTATATGCTTGCTTTTCCCATTACATGCCAATTCATGTCTTAATTTATACTAATACAATTTGTTTGTGTTTGTCATGTGCTTTTTACAGATGCCCCGGCAAAGAAAGTGCGATTACAGATTCCAGTCTAGTGGGACCTGGGGTTCACTACAGTCTTTGAGTAGCCACAGTGGATCGGGCAGCTACTCATGTTAGTCAGACTCCCAGTGGATCGAGCATGGGGACGTCTGGTGGTGGTTATGGACCAGGACAGTACCCGCCTGACGGGTGTCCATATACCGAGATCGTCGATGGTGCTACGTGGGAGGGGAAGTTGGTGTTGTTCCCTAATGGCAGGAGGAAGTAAGTATTATATATACATTTGTTGAACATAACTTAAGATAAGTGTTTATATATATGCCACATGAATTGTCTAATAAATATATGTACTCTTCTATATGTCATTCATAACTGCAGGTTGTGGCCTCAAAGAATCTTGCATTTAATTGCATGAGATATTCAAGCTTAGGAGGGAGTTGCCGGGCCAGGGAGGCGAAAAGTGGAGCACACTAAAGGCTGAGACGAAGCACTTCTACTTTGATGAGCTTCGGGTAAGCTTAAATGTTACAATTTGTTGTGGTAAATGTTACAATGCTTTATTTATAGAGAGAATCGATTAATGAACTAGTTTACTAATCTGTGTTGTATGTTAGCCACTTAATTGGGTGATATGTTAGTCACCCTTGTGTTAGTAAATTCTAGGACAATTTCTGTGGTATGTTAGCCACTTACTTGGGTGATATGTTAGTCACCATTGTGTTAGTAAATTCTAGAACAATTTGTGTGGTATGTTAGCCACTTAATTGGTGATATGTTAGTCATCATTGTGTTAGTAAATTCTAGGACAATTTGTGTGGTATGTTAGCCGCTTACTTGGGTGATATGTTAGTCACCATTGTGTTAGTAAATTCTAAGACAATTTGTGTGGTATGTTAGCCACTTGGGTGAAATGCACCATTGTTTATCTTGAAATTGTGACCTTGGGGCATTAATTTTTACTTTGAATGGAATTGGAATGTAGAAAAAATACTACATTCCGACTGGCCTTATTCCCCAGATGTGGCTTGTTTTCGAGAGTTTGGGCTCTAACCTGTATAGGCATATGGTGGCTGACATGAAAAAATACCGAGACAAAGGAAAGCCGCCACAGTATAGGCATATTGGGGACGAAGAGTGGGCTATGTGGCATGAGTATTGGAGAATTAATCACGTCGAGGATCAGTCCTACAAGAACAAAGTAACCGGCCGATCGAGCCGCAAGATGGTAAGGGCTCGCCGAGCATCACTACGGTCACGAGTTGTCACCGATCGCGGATGTCGGTAAGTATATATATGTGTGTTCTGATTACAACATGATTTGTACACATGTGTATTGCTTTCATTTATACCAATTTACCACTTGTTTGCATTCCTACCAACTTACTAACTACTTGTTGCAATATATAATGTTCTTTAGCTGAACCTGAACAAACCCAAGACTTGCCTAGAGCAAATGAAGATGGGGAAGTTCAAGAACGGCGTTTGGGTGGACCAGAAGTCCGAGCTTATTGCGGTATGTGTATTTGCTAAGTGTTACAGTTGTATATGCATGTGTATTATAAATTAAATATGAAATTGTAGCTCATTTCGTATACACTTGACTATTACAGTGTGAGGTGGAGCGGATCATTGCGGATAGGCTGCTCGAGGGTGAGGAGTTGTCCGTGGAAGAACAAGATCGGATCTTTCTACAGGTCAACCCACCCAACAACAAGGGTCGGGTTTATGGTCTTGGTAGTTATGGCGAGACACTGACGCAGAGCTTCTCCATGTCCCAGCAGCAATCTTAGGGACATGGTGGTGTTTACACACAGGTGCAGGTCGAGCATATGGTGAATCAAGCAGTGACTCCTCTCCAGACTGAGATTGGAAATCTCAGGGATGAGCAGGCTCGTATGAATCAGAGGATGGAAGAGCTCTGCCGCTTGTATATGAGCCAGAATACCCCCGGCCCTCGTCTTAGTGATGTTGTGATGTTTTGGATACTATGCTACGTTTTACTTTGTTGGATATTTGGATTTATTCGGATATGTAGACTTTATTTTGGATAATTTGTTTTTTGGACGAATCGTTGTTGTTAATTAATGCAATTTTCCCTTTGTGACATATCATTATTATATTGGTTGAAAAAAACAGGTGAAAATTATAAATAATTTTAAATTAAAAAAAAAATAGTAGTTTAGCGACGGATAACGCCCTAATTCATAATTTAGCGATGGATAGTTATCCGTCGCTAACTACGAATTAGGGTAGCACTCCCTAATTCGTTATTTAGCGACGGATAGTTATCCGTCGCTAAACAACGAATTAGGGCGTTCTAGTCCTAATTAGATTAGAGACGGATAATTATCCGTCTCTAATGGCGACGGAAGGGTCAACGCCCATCCGTCGCTAATTCGCCTTAGAGACGCCCGTCATTAAGACGGGCGTCTATCCGTCGCTAAGGCCGTCGCGACGGATCGGCAGGGGGCTTAGCGACGGATAAATCCATCGCTAAAACCCTGTTTTCTTGTAATGGGAGGAGGGAGTGCGGTGGCCGGAGAGATCTGAGATGGAGGGAGGAGGGAGGTTGCCACCGGTGAGATGTAGGTGCGGTGGGAGATGGAGGTGCGGTGGTGGCACCAGTAGGAGGTTTTGGACTTTTGGTGAATTGGTACTGCAGGCAACCGCTATTTGGTGAAATGTGGGAAGGGAAGTCGTGTAGTAGGGTTTTGTGTGTGTGTATATATATATATATTATACTACGTAATTAATAAATAAATACCACCAAGCTGCTCGACGAGCTTTTGAGTCGAGCTTTACGATGTTCGAGCTCGGCTCGAAAGTTTAGTCGAGCTACAAAAAAAGCTCGAGCTCGTTGAACCGAGCTTTTATCGAGCTCGAGCAGCTCAAAAAAAGTTCGGTTCGTTTGCAACCCTACCACCAGCCTCTCCATATAGTAAGACGCCAACTGCACTCGATCCTCGCCGCTAGTTCGTTCGAATGCAAAATACTGCACAACCTTATCTACCAAGTGAAACACATCTTCCCCAACAAACTTTGGAAATCTAAGTAGAATTCCCCTAGGACACTGATTCCAAGCCTGTCATAATCTCCCCTCAAATTAATTGGACGTACCCAATAGCGTTCTCCAGCTTCCTCGTCCAGCTCGCTTACCTTCTCATAGTTAACCCTCCTATTCGACTACCGAATATGTGATGCAATATGGGTTTTGAGAATAATGCAATATGGGTTTTGAGGTACAACAAGAATTAGAAGACATACTGGTCTTTATTTCAAGTCACTTTGTTTTGGGCTTATTTTCTTTATTTTCAGTCTGTTAACTAGTTAGCCCATTAGGGTTTCTATAGTTTTATTTAAATACTTGTCGTAGTTATTTTTTAGAGAGTTTTGTTGATTATTGAATAAAAAAATCGAGGGTTTTCTCTCAAATATGTCATTTCTTCGGTATTCTGCTGAATCAACGAAGCTTTGAGTTATCGTTCTTCCTTGCTTGTCCACGCACGCTGCATCAGATTGGTATCAGCTTCCGACTGATCCTGAGTCATGTCGTTCGAGAGACAGAGGAGAGCCAATAATTGTGCCCAGATTGATTATGTCGATTTGTGGAGGGATACTGACGATCTGCGACGACAGGTTGAACAATTGACGCGGCGATTGGATGAATTCGTCAATAAGCAACCTCGTGATCGATGTGCTCGTAGAAACTTCTCCGAGCCGCAATATCAGTTTTTTGAAGAATTTTCGGTATCATCCACAGAGGTAATCGTTTCTAATTTTTCATATGATTTGAAAGATTTATTTACGTTCAATAATGAAGACGATAATAAATCTGCAAATTGGTATGGTGAACCGATTTGGGATGAACATGTGGATGAAGATTCAGAAGAGAACGACAATAATTTGATAGTTTGGGATCAAATAGGAGTTGATTCGGGTCGAGAAGGCGAAAGAATCGCGCGAAACAGACAAGAAAATAGCCCGGAATCGCGATCAGAACCGTTTGCGCGTGTGCAGCATGAGCGGAGAGGCTGGCGAGTATGTTTCACGCGCCAGGAAGAAAAAAAGCGCAGTGCTGGTGTTTTGGCGAGTGCGGGCGCGTCCGGGCTCGGAATCGTGCGTGGTCAAGTCCGTTGGAATCCTAAGACGATTTTCCAGGTGATAGGGTTGGTTCCCGGCTGGTTTGGTGTCCCGGAGTGTGGAAGAATACATATGGAAGTGAAAGAATAATTCTTGGAAGATGAAATCGGGGCTATCACTAAAGATGAGGTGTTCAATATCTGTAGGATGATATCACAAGACACATGGATACACTGGAGGATGCTTTGGGATAGCGGTGGAGCATGGACAGTTTATTCTGGCATATGGACTTGTCTGGACTCATAATTTGCTCGTATTTTAAACTCGAGCACGAGTTTTCTTTAAGTGGGGGAGAATGATGCACTATGGGTTTTGAGAATAATGCAATATGGGTTTTGAGGTACAACAAGAATTAGAAGACAGATTGGTCTTTATTTCAAGTCACTTTGTTTTGGGCTTATTTTCTTTATTTTTAGTCTGTTAACTAGTTAGCCCATTAGGGTTTCTATAGTTTTATTTAAATACTTGTCTTACTTATTTGTTAGAGAGTTTTGTTGATTATTGAATAAAAAAAATCGAGGGTTTTCTCTCAAATATGTCAATTCTTCGGTATTCTGCGGAATCAACGAAGCTTTGAGTTATCGTTCTTCCTTGCTTGTCCACACACGCTGCATCAATATGTTAAGGAGATGGATCGTGGTACTCATCGTACCTGAAATCTTCTTCTTTCTTGGGCCGCTCCCTTCCTTCGCATCTACACTTTCCCAGAACGTCACGATGTTACGTCAAGGTTCCCTTTCGGTATCACCCTTTCCCTTCCTGCTTTTCGTTTCGGTTGCCCTTTAGCCTTCTTTTGTGCAATCCTTATTGCTCCAACATCCCACAGATTAATTCTTAAGCCTTTTCCCTTATTCACCTTCCCCTCGATCGGATCTGGATCAAATTCATTTAGCTCTTTCCTCGAAAGTTGCCCTACCTTCGACTCTCTCCCGTTTCAAACCCTTCCTCATATACACGAATCCATGGGGATCCTTGCATAACTGGAACATCAACAACTTCAAGGCCGAGATTGATCTCGGGCGCAGGAGAAGCGTCGCCAGGCTGGTCGGCGCGTTCGACCGACGTGCTACTTCGGTCGCATCCTGGTGTCCCTTGCTTATCCTGAATATCTCTTCCTGCAACATCTTGATTTTACCGAGTGAGTCCTCCAACCCATCGATTCTTTCATGGCTTGTCATTGATGTTCTTAATATTTTTGCAAGTTTCTAGCAGAGTTATCAGAGTACTAATCCGGAAACGTATCAAAAAATCCCACAACCGGCTCTGAGGCTAAGTGATGGGATCTTTGTTTAAGATTCGCGAACTAACAAGTAGAAAGACACGAATTAAGCAAAACTAAACTGTATAAGTCGAATTTCGGAACTGGCACCGCCGGGTCACCTCTAACGCTAGGTTAGCACTAACATAAAGTAAATCTCGACTTAGGAAAACCTAAATCGGTGGGCACGCTTTGACACGATAGGCACGTCTTTCAACGGTAAGTAAATACCATTCATCAACTTTTAAGGGTTAAGCCCTAATGATTCTATTTATACTAAGTACCTGACAAGTATTTTAGATAGTCTAGATCTCTAAAGGAATAAAAAAATGCACGAATCTAAAGGTTTCCTAACCAATAACTAATTTTATAATTAAAGACTCTAACGAAACACTATCTTTTATTGATGTCTTGTTAATCAAGAGATAATTTAATTACTTAAAATAAAATAAAGAGATATATATGGGAGATTCTTGAGATCTTCTAGACTATTCTTCAATTCAAAAGATGACGGTCACGTTAACCGTAGGTCAGACGCATTAGTAATGGGCCGGGTCCCATCACAAGGATATAGTCGGTAGCCATCTCAAAATTTTAATTCAAATAGAGATCATATGTTACAACACGACTCATGACTCGCTAAGTTACAATATTATATTAACTCAGTACTCTCTAGTCACAATACAATATTAACTCATGCTAATCTTTTTTTCTTTTTTTTTTAATAATATTTGGTGTCAAAGGGTTTTTTACTAAAATTTTCCTAACATAGGGATAGTAATGTGGAGTATTATTTAAGATGTACCGTGTACGTACAATACTATGACTCGGATCTTTCAATACCATAATTCAAAGCAACATGTATGTATGTGGCTTAGCCGCTTAGGAGAGTTCTAGGCCATTTCCTTTAATTGACACTAGTTGAACGACATCGAACCGGTTAAAACAGTTTCCTAACGTTTTCAACACCCAAATAGTGCACTAATCATTAGAAAATAGAAAGAAGACCACATAATTACCACCTTACGATAACTGTGACGGGCCCCATCCTAGTAGTTGAGCCCGAATGTTAGACCGGCCCGACTACTTCTGAGGTGATTTCTAAATGATATGTCGACTCTACAAATCAATATATACACACACACACCACCTTACGATAACTGTGACACGGCCCCATCCTAGTAGTTGAGCCCGAACGTTAGACCGGCCCGACTACTTCTGAGGTGATTTCTAGATGATATGTCGACTCTACAAATCAAATAAAACATAAAAAGTTGTACAAGACCAAGGAGATTGAGAGGGACTTATTAAGCCTTTTTGTAATAAAGATTCAATTTCTTTTTTACAAAATTCTAAATATTCTGAATTCATTTGACAAGGTCGTGCGTTTGTCGGAATTCTTTTTTCATCAAAGTCTTCTTCATAAGGAAGACTAACTACATATTTCTTTCTGTTCCAGAATGCATTGGGATGATCATTGCAGATTTCTACAGAGAGCTGATTTTCAATCATTTTAATTTTTTCCCTTGTAGTTTGGGATTTTGTAATTTTTCTTCAATAGTCAAAGAATATATTTCTTGTTTTAAGAAATTCATTTGATTCTTCTTTAAAGTGAGATGATCATACATCTTATGTAACATTCTATTGACTGGGTGAATTTCTTCTAGTCCCCTAATAAAGTTCGTAATAACAGATTAGTCCCTCACATTTGAACAATAACATTCTGGTCCAAAATGTATTTTCTGCGTTGACCGGTTCAGTAAATAATTTCCACGTGTATAATTAAATAAAAAATTGCATATCAACCCCTGTAAAGTTTAAATAATTTCACAATTGACCCAAAACAATTTAAACTTTCATTTTCATCTTTTTCTTCATCAAACCTCCATGTTCACCATTTTTCATCTTATTCTTCATCATCAAACTCAATTTCATTTCAAATTACAAGTATCTTCATCACCATCAACATATAATTTGCATTCAACTGACACTAAACCATAATCCCCAATTTAAAGAAGAAAAAAATAATTCCACCATTAATGGAGCGTGAAGCTCCATTGATGAAGCTGTTGAAGCTCCATTAATGGAGCTTTGACGGAGCTTGAACAGCTTCATTTTCGGAGCTATTGAAGCTCCATTAATGGAGCTTTAACAGCTCCGATAATGGAGCTTTCAACAGCTCCATTTTCGGAGCTTCAACCATTAATGGAGCTTTGAAGCTCTGGAAATGGAGATTCAAGATCCATTAATGGAGAAATTAAAAGAAAAATAAAAAATTGAGGGGTTTGTGAAAGAAAAGATTAAAAGAGACCTAATTGCAATTTGTTTTGGATTGAAATTGAATGTAGTAAAATAAATATGGGTTCGTTTGAATTTATAATAAACTTTAGGGTTATGAATTGAATGTTAAATAATTAAGAGGGGTTAATTGTAATTCTTAAAATAAAGAAAATCAATTCCGAAAAAATCCATGTCACTCATTATCCGCCACGTAGGACAGAAGGGTTGACTTTTGGACTAAACCGTAATTGATTTATGAAACTTTTCGTGTGGTGTTATTGTTCAGATGCGAAGAATTTTTTTGCAAATAGGGTGTTTATTGGGGGGGGACTTAGTGTAATATATATACACTACAAGAATATGTCGATTTAACGACGGAAATGGCGACGGATAATATACGTCGCCATTCAGCGATGAATCGCTGCTTTTTAGCAACGGAGTCGCGACGGATTGAGCAATTTGCTCAATCCGTCGTCAATCCGTCCCGAATTAGGGATGGATTATTAATCCGTCCCTAATTCGAGACGGATTAGGAACGAATAGACTAATCCGTCGCGAATTAGGATTGACTAAAAATGAAACTGAAAAAGAAAATTAAAAAAAAAATTTAAAATCCTATATAACGACGGATAGGATTATCCGTCGCTGTAACAGCGACGGATGTTCCTATCCGTCGCTAAACTCGAATTAGAAAATCGGGCAGAGCCCTTCTTCCTCGCCATTTCTTTCTGCTTTCTTTTTCTTCTTCTCTTCGAACCCATTCCGGCCAAATTGTTTTCCGGTGAATACTTCACCATTCCGGTCAATCTTGGAGTCTTTTCGAAGCTCGTTGGACAAGGAACTCGGGTGGCCATTCAATTTCATACTTCTTCGACTATTTTTCCCGTAATCAAAGGTATTTTGGCTAAACCCTTACTTTTTAAAATTTGGGAATTTTGTTAATTTAGACTAGTTTGAGCAATTGTATGTTTAATTATGGGAAGTATGTTACTAGCTAGTTTAGCTTATATTACGTATTGTGTTAACTTTGAGATGTGCAATTGATATATTAATTGTGAAATTGGATTGTTAGTATAATGTTAGGATGATTGTAAGTATGTAGGGTATTTAGTTTGATATTTTCGTATATGTACTAGGATTAGGAAGATTTAATTGTGTGTTTGGAGACAATTTGGTGATTTTGGTGATTTTAATATATTTTTTTCGTATTAACATAAAAATAATTACTACTATTTTCATCTACAATTTGTAATGTTAATAGTTAAATGGAAATTTAAAATTTATAAAAATTAATTTTAATCGTAAAATGCATGTAATTCATAAAATTCTTAACGTATCATAATTAAGAATGTAATTGTAATTGTAATTGTAATGAAACTAAATACATAATGCTATACATGTAATTATAAATCTAATAAATTTAGACGTGCCAGGTTAATTATCCAATTATGAATCCCGATCGTTCATGGATGTACCGTCGCACTGTTAATGGTAGTATTCAGTCTAGTTTTGTTGAAGGGGTTGAAGCGTTCATCGCTTTTGCACTTACACAGACTACTTTTTTGAGTGAGGGGGATGATGAAATGCACTTGCAGTCACAACAAATGTAGGAACAAGCAATTTTTGCCTCCTACAACGGTAGTCGAGCATTTGAAACGTAAGGGGTTTGTGCCTGAGTATGAGGTATGGAGTTATCATGGTGAGACACCAATACCGTTCATGTCATATGAGCATATCCCGAAGCGTAAAAGAAAGCAGCAAAATGTGATCGGAAGTACTCAAAATACGGCTACATCCGATGCTAATTATGATCATGAACAGTTGGAAGAAATGTTGTTTAATGTTGCTGGCCCTCAGTTCATGGACACCGAGGGGGATGTGGAGGAGCCATTGAATCCCGAGGATCAGGTGTTCTTTGACTTGTTGGAATCAGCAAAGAAGCCGATTTGGCCGGGGTGTAAGAAGCACACCGAGTGGTCTTTGTTGGCTCGGCAAATGAGTTGTAAGGCCGAGGGTAGGCAATCTGAAGCGAGCTTCAATAAACTAATATCGGAGTGTTGTCTTGAAGAAAACCTAGTTCCCACCAACTTTTACCAAGCGAAGAAAAAGATGCGGGGGATGGGGTTGCCTATGGAAACCATAGACTGTTATCCGGATATGTGCATGATCTATTGGGGCGAGGATGTAGATCTACTGGTATGAAAGTTCTGTGGGAAGGACCGCTACAAGCGTTACAAGGAGGGGGCTGAAAAGAAACGCCAGAAGAAAAATATCCCACATAAGAAAATGTGGTACTTCCCTCTAGCACCTCGTTTGAAGAGGTTGTACCACTACAAAAAAAATACACTGTTTAGCGACGGATAAATCCATCGCTAAACAGTGCCGATCCGTCGTCCCAGCTGGGGCGACGGATAGTAATTTCGTCGCCCCACTGGGCCTTTGACGACGGATAGATAATCCGTCATCCAATTCGCGACGGATTGGACGACGGATTAAAATATTTGACTTTTTTTTTAAATCGATTATTGGCGACGGATAGAATCTATCCGTCGCCAAATGGGACGACGGATAGAATCTATCCGTCGTCCCATATAGCGACGGATAGAATCTATCTGTCGCTATATGGGACGACGGATAGAAGCTATCCGTCGTTATATTTGGCGACGGATAGATTCTATCCGTCGCCAAATATATTATTGGAATTAGTCACGGAATCTGGAATTCCGTCACTAATTCCGTCATATTTCCTCACTGTTAATCCGTCACTATTAATCCGTCACTATTTTATTCCGTTACTGTTAATCCGTCACTATCTATCCGTCACTATTTATTTCATATTAATCCCTGTTTTTCGTAGTTCACCTATTTATTCAATATAATGTTCGATAATAAATCAATAATATGGAAAATATTTCAATAAATGATAAATAATATAAAGTAATATCCGGAGCAGGAGAAATTATCCGAACAAGTGTAAATATAATAAATCCGAACGTACATGAACATAACTAGCTACCAGACGGGGGTGGGGGCTGGCCGAACCGGGACATGAACTGCTCAATCTGTAACCGAAGGCGCTCGTTCTCCTCCCTTCGTTCTCTGTCGCGGCGCTCCATCTTGTCCCTTTGTTGCTCAATCTCTTGAGTTAGGCGAGCAACCTGTTCCCGGACCTGCGACTGCACCATTTCCGAGACCTGGTCCTGTGTGTAAACCGGACGGCTAGACTGCTGGGATGATGACGAGGAGCACCCCGGACTAGCCAAGCTCAAACCGAGGCTCCCGAGGCCATATATTCGTCCTTTGCCGTCCGGTTTGTTGACCTCTAGGAAGATGTTGTCAACTTGTTCAGTTGACAACACATCACCCGTCTCATCCTCCTGCCTCGCCACCTGAGCATCAACCTCAGCCTGAAATCGTAAATAGCAGATATCATGATCAGTTACTGTTTTTCAAAAATAACTTGTAATAGTGTACAAATATGAAATTTAAGCAACATAAACATACCGCAATAGACGAGGCCCGGCAGTCGGTCCATACCCCGCCCTTCTGCTTGGCCTTCTTGAAGATGTCATACTTGGATGTGACCTCCCCCCGTGCGCCTGAACAACATATATAGTCAACAATTTATCATCTCACAATTAAGTAATCAGAGACACAATACATACACGTAGTGGTAGATTAAAAAAAATATATATATACATACCGATTGGTAATAATCAGTGACAGTAGATCGCCTCCCAAGGTGGTGAACGGCCCTCCCTGCCGCATCAGACTGAGACGCCCGGTTCTGTCTGTTGATGTAGGCAATGTCCTGGACATCAGTTCGGCGCCAGTAGGCATCCCAAAGGGCCCACTCCTCTGCATCAACCTGTGGAGGCATTGGGCCACCCCGATCCCGAATGGCCTTCCAAGTACAGACCATATCCCTGTACAGTTTAGATCCCACAGTCTCGTAAACACGCCAGATCTGTGGGATCAACCTGCTGGGAATGAAGTACTCCTTCTACATTCCCAATTTCATACAACATCCAAAGTCAATACATACATATATAACGTCACCATGTTACATCAATTTAATAAGATACAACAACATCACAGATATGGTGACTAACATATCACCCAAACAAAGTGGCTAACATACCACCCAAACAAAGTGGCTAACATACCACTCACATTGTCCTAAATTTTACTAACACAATGGTGACTAACATATCACCCGAACAAAGTGGCTAACATACCACCCAAACAAAGTGGCTAACATACCACTCACATTGTCCTAAATTTTACTAACACAATGGTGACTAACATATCACCCAAACAAAGTGGCTAACATACCACTCACATATAGTGGCTAACATACCACTCACATTGTCCTAAATTTTACTAACACAATGGTGACTAACATATCACCCAAATAAAGTGGCTAACATACCACTCACATACAGTGGCTAACATACCACTCATATTAAAACGATTATAATTACAAACAAAGGAATGTCATATTTTAACTTACCCTCAGCTCATCGAAGTACTCGGCCCTCATGCGGTCCGAGATGTGAGACCAACACTCACCACCCTGCCCCGGTGGCTCTCTCCTGCTCCGGAAGATGTCACCTAGTTTGTTGTGGACCTCCCGAGGCCATAAACTGTTGTCAATGTATAAGATACAAGAAACAAATATATATTACTTTAGTACAACAATTTATACTTGTCAACTATCATAAGTTATGTTTTACATATTTAAGAAGAATGTATAATACTTACTTGGCAGGACCAGCAGGAAAAATCACAGGCAAGCCGTTCCACGTGACGTTGGGATGATGTGGATCGAACACGAGGTAGGGACAATCGTCATGGTCGCCCTCCTGTATGTGTCTGTGCTGACTGGTAGAGCCCTACGCTTCTCTCTCTGGGGGTCTCAGAATCGAGACCTGCCTACGACTACCGAGCCCTCCCTCCGACTGTCCCGACCCAAAGACTATCATGCGTCATTGTGTGTGGGGAGGCGATAGGTGCGTGGTCTCTGTCGCGGCATCTGCAAAAACATGTAACAAATACAATAAAATGTGTTAGTACCAGTTATAATAACACATATAATTACTCAAGTGTTATCAACTACTAACTAGTTATAATACACATAATATACCGTTATCGCCGTCCTCTAAGTCTACATATTGGTCCTCGTGCAGATCAAACAACTCATCATCTGCTTCTATGGGATTTTCTTCTTGTTTATCGACATCCTCTTGTTGGTACGAGTTGGTAATTGAGTCGTCTTTCTCAATATACTCCACTTTCGAGCGAGCACGAATAGGTACCGCAGCTAACCATTCCGCCTTATCGCGTTTCCTGCTTGGATATTCAAGAAACACCACTTGTCGTGCTTGAGTCGCCAGAATAAATGGTTCATACTTGGTTCGGTACCTCTTCTTTTGTTTCACATAAACCATTTCATACTGCTCGTTCTTCCTCGTACCTCCTGGATTAGGATCATACCACTCAACATCAAATAAGAAGGTTCGTTTCAATGGCAAGCCGGAATATTCAATCCTCACTATTCGTTTTAGCTTGTCGTGGAAATCAAACAAAGCCGCGTCTCCATAATCTTCTACACCGTTAACACACACCCCGGAGTTGCTTGTCGCCATGGCAGTGTTTTTCCCTCAATGTTGCAAAGTGTATTGAATAAGTTCTCGAACACGTTCTTCTCAATGTGCATGAAATCTAAGTTGTGACGGATAAGAAGACTGCTCCAATAAGGCAAGTCCCAGAAGATGCTTCTCTTCCTCCAACCACATTTTTTACCGAATTCTCGTTATGCTTCATCCACCCAAGTTCAGTCACCTTCATAAGACCCAACCTATCAATCTCCGCAAGAATTTGTGCACCAGTAAGTCTTGTCGCGGCTTTTTTGTTGACGACTTTATTTTTCAAGAATTGATCCTTGTTCTTCCTGAACTGATGGTCACTTTCTAGCAACCTACAATGACAATCAAACCAACAAAATTTTCCACTACCCTTCAGTCTAAATGCATCTGTATCCTCCAAGCAATGTGGACATGCATATTTCCCTACGGTTTTCCTTCTAGATAGCATGGAGTATGCAGGAAAGTCACTCACGGTCCAAAGAAGAGCTGCTCTCAAGGTGAAGTTCTTTTTGGTCGAGACATCATATGCAGGGATACCATCCGTCCACAACTCGATCAGCTCCTTGATTAGGGGTTGCAAGAAAACATCCAACGTCAGTCCAGGATCTTTCGGCCCAGACACCAACGCAGTCAGAAACATGAATGGCTCCTTCATGCACTCACCGGGGGGCAGGTTGTACGGTGTGAGCATAACTGGCCAACAAGAGTATTTTCGTTCACTCCCGAACGGGTTAAAACCATCCGTACAAAGTCCCAATCGTACATTTCTAGATTCGGCTGCAAACTCTGGATATGTCTTGTCAAACGATGTCCATGTAAGTGAGTCTGCTGGATGATCCATTCTACCATCTTCTGCATTATCCGAGATTACTCGCTCCTTGTGCCACCGCATTTTATCCGCAGAAGCACTTGAAGCATACAATCTTTTCAAACGAGGTGCTAGAGGGAAGTACCACATTTTCTTATGTGGGAGATTTTTCTTCTGTCGTTTCTTTTCAGCCCCCTCCTTGTAACCACTACAAGAAAACAGTGGTTTAGCGACGGAATTATCCGTCGCTAAGCCACTGCCGATCCGTCACTAAGGCCTTAGCGACGGATAGACGCCCGTCTTAATGACGGGCGTCTCTAAGGCGAATTAGCGACGGATTTTTATCCGTCGCTAATAGCCACGAAATTGGCGACCGATAGGTCGTTGACCCTCCGTCGCCATTAGAGACGGATAATTATCCGTCTCTAATCTAATTAGGGCTAGAACGCCCTAATTCGTTGTTTAGGGATAACTATCTGTCGCTAAACAACGAATTAGGGCGTTCTAGCCCTAATTCGTATTATCCGTCGCTAAATTACTGTTTTTTTTGTAATTTTTTTTTAAAAATTATTTTATAATTTTCACCTGTTTTTTCAACAAATATAATAGTGATATGTCAGAAAGGGGAAATTGCATTAATTAACAACAACGATTCGTCCAAAAAAACAAATTATCCAAAATAAAGTCTACATATCCGAATATAAATCCAAATATCCAACAAAGTAAAAAGTATACAAAACATCACAACATCACTAAGACGAGGGGCCGGGGGTATTTTGGCTCATATACAAGCGGCAGAGCTCTTCCATCCTCTAATTCATACGAGCCTGCTCATCCCTGAGATTTCCAATCTCAATCTGGAGAGGAGTCACTGCTTCATTCACCATCTGCTCGACCTGCCCCTGTGTGTAAACACCACCATGTCCCTGAGATTGCTGCTGGGACATGGAGTAGCTCTGCGTCAGTGTCTCGCCATAACTACCAAGACCATAAACCCGACCCTTGTTGTCGGGTGGGTTGACCTGTAGAAAGATCCGGTCTTGTTCTTCCACGGACAACTCCTCACCCTCTCCGCAATGATCCGCTCCACCTCAATCTGTAATAGTCAAGTGTATACGAAATGAGCTACAATTTCATATTTAATTTATAATACACATGCATATACAACTGTAACACTTAGCAAATACACATACCGCAATAAGCTCGGACCTCTGGTCCACCCAAACGCCGTTCTTGAACTTCCCCATCTTCATTTGCTCTAGGCAAGTCTTGGGTTGGTTCAGGTTCAGCTAAAGAACATTATATATTGCAACAAGTAGTTAGTAAGTTGGTAGGAATGCAAACAAGTGGTAAATTGGTATAAATGAAAGCAATACACATGTGTACAAATCATGTTGTAATCAGAACACACATATATATTGTTGGGAAATTTGTTGGGAAATTTCTTGGGAAATTTGTTAGGAAATTTGTTAGATATTTTGTTAAGAAATATCTGTTTAGATTTTGATCAGCAACATGATGACTTATCTTAGTCTCAGAAAGGTGATTAGTACTCTTGGTTCACTTGAACATTGTAAAAGAGGAAATTCACTAAGTATGATAGTCTAGCTAATCTTGTATAGGATGTTAGGTCTCAAAATGTAATTTTTATTTTATGAAGAGAAGACCAAGAAGAAGACATCCAAGCAGAACAAGCTCAACGACATTGAAGACTTGAAGAAACTGCACAAGATTGCTGAAACTGTTGTTCAGATACCTTAGCCAGATATCTTGAAGACACGAATAGTTTCAAACAAACTGTGTCACAAGAGATATCTGAGAAATAAAAGGCCTATCTGAAAACAAGGAAAGTGTCCACAGATATCTATTCTCAGATACCTTGAGCTTTAACCACATTTCTGAAAAAGAAATATATATATTGCAAACAAAGTTGTTTCAATATAAGTGGTATCTGAAGATTGAAGATAAGGACGTGCAAAGAATCAGATAACACTAGTCTCTGATACAAAGCATAGTTCCGTTGGCACTACAGGACAAAAAGTATAGTACAATGCATTTAATGCACGGACAGAGATGTCTGAATAAAAGCAACGGCAGCTTCTGAAGAAGAAGACAAAACCTGCTACAGTACTATACACAGATATCAATAGTTTGAATTTGAGCCTAACGGATACTATTCAAACGGCACTCAAATTCATCTATAAATATCAACACTTAGACTGCTTGAGAGGACACACAAGACACACGACATACTTTGAAAACGCTGAACATCTTACTCTCTCAAAGCAACTTACTTATCCTCAAAGCTTTCTGTTGCGACCAAAGCTTTTGATCTTGAGTAACACTGAAGTTCTAAGTGTCCTGATCCTAAACAAGCATAGCTATCTGTGAAAGAGTTGAAACGAAAGATCAAGTATCTGAGATTCATTCTCTTGAACATTTATCTAAGACTTGGTCAAGAAAAAGAACAAGATACCATACATTGAAAAGTGTATTAAGTATACTTGATTCACGAGCTATCTCAATAACTGAATAAGTTATTAAAGAAGCTCATCCGACAACTCAAACCAAAGCGAACACCAGAATCGGCGTGGAGTATGGAAGTACTTAGTTTGAAAATCGTGAATAACTCCAAGGTTACCGAGTATAGGAAGTACTTGATTTGGGAAACTAAGGAATAACTCAAGGTTATTGAGTATAGGAAGTACTTAGCTTGGAAAACTAGGAATAACTCAAAGGTTTCGAGTGTGAAGTACTTGGCGGTGAAAGCGGGAACAACTCGGGGGAACATTTGGTTGAAACCAATTGTTAAGAATCTTAGAATAGGTTTATTGTAAGGTGAACTCAATTATCATTCTAGTGAATTCTAGGTCTCGGTAGACCAAGTGGATTAGTTGGAGGATTACGCCACCTCCAGATACCACTATACTTGCCGTGTTATTTACCTTCAGTATTTACATTTCAAAGAACACACACACTTTAACTTTTACGCACTTATCTTTATTAAGTCTTCCGCGCTCTGATTCTAAGTATCAGATATCTGAGAAATAGTTTTTATCGACAAAAGTTTTAAAAGACTATTCGGCCGCCCGTCTTTTACTTTGCCGTTATCTCGACCAACAAGTGGTATCGAGCGGAGGTTCACAAGCCTTCTGACCAACCTAGATCCCCAGATAGGTGAAGGAACTTTGTCCATTTTCGAGGACTATTTAATTTGTGTGTTAAGTGTGAAGGTATGTCTCTGAGTGATGCATCCATTCTCAAACCAGAGAATTACGAGAAATGGAAAAATAACATGATGCTCCACCTTGAAGCCATAAGTGACGAAATGATCGAAGTGATAAAGAATGGCCCAATAGTCATTCAACAACTCAAACAAGTCATGGAGGTTTCTAATGGTAGAGACAGAGATCAAAGTGAAGGATCTTCACAAACCGATGCGTCAACAAGTGGGAGATCTACTAGTCAAGTTATTTACGAACCAAAGCCCAGAGAACTCTGGACATCGGAAGATGCCAAGAGAAATCGTCTGGATGGTCAAGCTCGTAATATCATCATCAGATCGACACCGGAGCACATACGGTAAACTGTAAAAGGTGCTAAAAGTTGCTCGGCAACTAATTGAAGAAATCATGCGAATCGAAAACCAAAGAAAACAAGTTCGAAGTTCTCAAGTTGAAATTTCAAAATTTCAAACAAGGACCCACTGAAACTCTGGAAGAACTTGATTTCAGATTTACCACTCTCATGAGTGACATGGCAGCTCTTGGGGAAAGCAACAGATACTCCCAGTCAGAAAAGATTAAGACTATTGTCAGAAGTCTTAACCACAACTGGGAGCATACCAAATTTTTTTATTTTAACCAAGGAATGCCAAATATCACTCCAGTGGAACTTTTCTCTCATCTTGCTACTGTTGATTATGAGACAACTCAAAGAGAACAAACAACTGAAAAGTTGCAAAACGTTGCTCTAGTCACTCAAGGAACTTCTGAAAAGAAGAAAAGCAAGGAAGAAACTGAGGATGCTCTTGCTGCAAAGCAAATGAGCAAATATATCAGTCGAGAAATTGAAAGAAGGAAAGCCAAAGAGAAGCTGAAGAAGCATCTAGGCTCAAACTATCACCAGTACAAAAATATGCAAAGCTCGCTGAACAAGCCAGCTCAGAAAGCATCATGTACTGAGGAAGCAGAAATTGGAAACGATATCTGTTTCTATTGTCAGAAACCTGGCCACTTCAAGAAGGATTGTCCTGCACTCAACAAACTAAGGACAGGTGACAAGAAAGACAGGAAAATCTTCAGAAGAAGCCAGAAAGCGTTGTTAACAGAAGAAAGAAAGAAAATCCAAATTCAACTAGATTCTCTAGACGTTGAGACAGATTCTGAAGATGACAATTTAGATGACTCAACCTTACCATCACCAGAATTATGTGGAGTTACTCATGATATAATCGACTTCGGCCTCAAGAAGAATGAAATGTGTGGAGTTGCTGAAATTGACGGTCCAGACATCTCCAACATAGAAAACTGTCTTATGGCTGATGAGGTAACACATAATTCCTGTTATACTTATGAAAGTGATGAAGAGGAAATAAAAAATCTAGAAAATCTCAGGAAAGAACTTGACATCTATGAAAGAGAATTTCTAATGATCCGAGCTAGAGCCGAAAACCTTGAAGAAGAAAAGAATTCTCTTGAAAAGGAAAATTCTCAATTAGTTAAAGAATTTGAGAGAAAGGATGCTGAAAATGCATCTCTCAAAGCTCAGATATCTGAGACTGAAAAGTCACATAAAGAAGCAATGGCTGAATTACGAAAGAATTATGAAGATCTTCTTTCTGAGAACAAGGAACTCAAGAAGAAAGAATTATCTTTTCAATCTTATGCCAAAGCTAGTGACACTCTTACTGAAGTACAATCTTACTTAAGAGATCCTTCAGAAAAGAAAGAACTTGAAATTTGAATACGCATGATTGTTCTATCACTCTGAATAAGAGTAAGGAGAGAAGAACATTTGTAAGTACTCAGCAAGACGGTTCCCATGCAATCTATAGTATCGGTGAGAAGACAAAGATTGTTGACAAAGGAAAGGCAGTTGCGACCAAACCTTTGTGGGAAAAACAAGTCAAAAACAAAACTGTTGGGCACGTCTCCGAAAAGAAACACAACACTGAAAAGTGTAAACACCCACAGTGCTATGTCTCTCAAAAAGGTAGAATTGCAGGAGCTGGCAAATTCTCCCATGTCACTTTTTCTGGAAAGAAATTGGACCAACCAGAGACTAGCAAAGCTGCTGAGAAAAGATCTCAGATAGCTTCAAGTGCTCGAAACGGTATTGGCTACAAAGGCATCGGAAAACAACTCGCTCATGAGTACAAGCAGGAGCAAGAACGATGGTTGAAAGCTAGAATTGCTCAAAGCAATTATCAGAAGTTAAAGTTAAAGCCATCGAAAATCAATGCCGTGGCTAGAAGAAATCGCAAGGAAGGCTAAGTTTTTGAAAGCAAACTCGTAAACTCGACAGGTATCTGAAAGCATCATATGGAGCACCTAGGAACACACCAAGGAAGAAAATAATTCTTACTAATGATAACATTCATTCAAATAGAATTCCTCCTTACGTTCCTGTCAGACAAAAGCATATTTCAAAGAAATTCATTCAAAAATGGATTCCTACAGGAAGAACTTTTAATTCTGACGGTTCCATCAAAGATATGAGAACCTAATATCCTGTTTCCTGTTGTGTGCAGAATGCCTCCTGGACTAAAGCACAATGGCTATTTGATAGTGGATGCGCAAAGCACATGACAGGAGACAAAGCAAATCTGGTTGATTACAAAGCTTGCAACACAGGACCAGATATCAGATTTACTGGAGGAGAATTAAATCCCTCTCTGGGATTTGGCAACGTCAAATTGGGGACTTTAACAATCACTGACGTATTACATGTTAAGGATTTGAAATATAATCACCATGAGACATTCTTCAGTTGTAGCATGAGCCAGTTTGCAGACAAGGGTTTCACTATAAAATTCAAAGCTAAATACTGCAAACTAATTGACAATGAGTCAAAGCAGACAGTCTTAGTTGGTCGGCGGAAAGGCAGTCTTTATGTTGCCGATTGGGCATCTGCCACAACTGAAGAATGTCTCATGGTGAGTCAATCTGGTCACACAGAAGAGCACTGGTTATGGCACAAAAAATGAGTCACTTGAACTTCAAAACTCTGAATAGACTTGCCAAGAAAGAGTTAGTGGTTGGCCTTCCCAGAACATATTTCAGAAAGGATGGTATCTGTTCTGCCTGTCAGATGGGGAAACAATCTAAGATCTCTTTCAAGTCCAAAATCAGACACTCTAGTGTTAGACCACTGCAACTTTTACACATGGATCTTTTTGAATCATCTGTAACTAGTTATGCAGGAAAGAAGTATGGTCTGGTTGTTGTAGATGACTTCTCAAGATTCACTTGGGTTGTCTTTCTGAAACACAAATCTGATGCCAGGGTGGAGATATCAAACTTGCAGAAAAAGCTTGAAGTCATGAAAAATGACAAGGTATCTGCAATCAGAACAGACCATGGTACTGAGTTTGTCAACCAGTACATAAAGGAGTTTTGTACCTGCAAAGGTATATAACACCAACTTTCCTCTGTAAGAACACCTCAACAAAATGGTGTTGCAGAAAGGAAAAACAGAACCCTTAAAGAAGCTGCAAGGACAATGCTAGGCGACATCGAAATAAGTGAAATTTATTGGGTTGAAGTGTAAACACTTTTGCTACACTCAAAACAGATGTTTGATAAACAAACACCATGACAAGACCCCCTATGAAATCTTGGTTGGTAGACCCCCTACTATCAAACATCTGAGAGTATTTGGTTGTAGATGTTTTGTTTTAAACAATGGTAAAGATTATCTGAGAACATTTCAACCAAAGGCAGATGAAGGTGATTTTCTTGGTTATTCCACAAATAGCAAAGCCTACAGAGTTTACAACAAAAGAACAAAGAAAATTGAAGAATCAATTCATGTTGTATTCTATGAAGGAAATAAGAAAACACCTCCTAATGATGAACTCTCAGAAAGGTTCAAAGAACTATTACTGAGGGATTCTAAAGAAGAATCCTCAGAAAGGAGAAACATCATTATGGAAAGTGAGGATGACTCTGACGTAGAAAAGCTTGAAATGCCTAGTAACAACAAGATGACTCACAGACATGATGAGGAATTTCCTATGAGTTTTCCAGAAATGGAACAGGTTACTGAGAACCTTCATCATGAAGAGGTATCTGAAAATAAGAATGCTGAAATGCATGTTCCAGATATATCTCTAACACTGAAAAAGTGTCAGATATCCATGACATTTCCCATATGTCAGATATCTCAGATACTGAAAAAGTATCAAATCAAAATCTTAGTGATTCACATTCAGATCACGTGGATATTGATCCTACTAGCACTAAACCTATGATGAGATGGATCAAAGATCATCCTCAAAAGGATATAATTGGACCAATTAATCGTGGTGTTAGGACTAGGAGAGCAATAGCTGAAAATGCTAACTCTCTTTGGATGTTTCATCTCGAATATTGAACCTAAAATATAGAAGAAGCATTAGGAGACCAAGATCGGATCTACGCAATGCAAGAAGAGTTGGATCAATTTGAGAGAAACAAAGTCTGGAAACTAGTTCCATTTATAGAAGGAATATCTGTGATTGGAACTAAATGGGTTTTCAGAAACAAGATGAATGAATATGGTGAAATAACCAGAAACAAAGCAAGATTGGTTGCCAAGGGATTTACCCAGTCAAGGCTTTGACGAGTCATATGCACCAGTTGCGATTGGATGTAATAAGACTCTTTCTAGCCTTCTTGACTCATAAAGATTTCAAAGTTTATCAGATGGATGTCAAAAGTGCATTCTTAAACGGTGAACTTGCAGAAGAAGTTTATGTTGAGCAACCACCTAGCTTTGAAGTTTCCTCAGAAAGTAAAATGGTCAATAAACTACAGAAAGCTCAGATGGATCAAAGGCTCCAAGAGCATGGTATGACACTTTGGCCAAGTACCTTCGGAAAGTGGTTTCAAGAAAGGTGAAGTTGATAAAACTTTATTTACCTTAAATCATGACAGGAAACTACTCTTAGTTCAAGTATATGTTGATGACATCATATTTGGATCTAAGGACAAGCAACTTTGTAATGACTTTGCAAATCTCATGAAAAGCAAGTTTGAGATGAGCATGATGGGAGAAATGAATTATTTCCTAGGATTGCAAGTCAAGCAACTCAATGATGGAATATTCATTAGTCAAACAAAGTATGCAAAAGATATGCTCACAAAATTCAATCTTAAGCCTTCTGAAAAGAATGCTAAGATACCTATGAGCATTGGAACCAAAATGACCTATACTGAATCAGATAAGAGTGTTGAAGAACATAAGTATAGGAAATTGATAGGTTCACTACTTTACCTCACTGCAAGTAGACCTGATATTCAATATGCCGTTGAGTATGTGCTAGATTTCAGATAAATCCAATGCAAACACACTACAACATTGCTATGAAAATATTAAGGTATGTAAAGTACAGAGATGTAGAATTGTGGTATCCTAAAGAAAGTGGATTGAGTTTATTGGGTACTCGACGATTATCTGGATCACGCTTGATAGGAAAAGCACCTCGTGAACTTGTCGGTTCCGGTACTAGACTTATCTCATGGTTTAGCAAGAAGCAAAACTCAATTGCAACTTCTACCACAGAGGCTGAATATATTCTTCTTTGGTTGTTGTGCAACACAAATTCGTGGATACAACAACAACTTAAAGACTATGGACTCGATGAGAAGAAAACTCCCATTTTTGTGACAACACAAGTGCTATGCGATTACACGTAATCCTAAATTTCATGCCGTAACAAAGCACATTGATGTTAGACATCACTTCATCAGAGACCATGTTGAAAAGGGCAATATAGAGATACTCAAGATTGGCACTGAAGACCAATTTGCAGATATCTTCACTAAGCCACTACAAGAAAGTAGATTCTTAGCCTCAAGACATAGTCTTGGACTAATGGAACTAACAATGAACTGAAAGAGTTCGTATCCGAACGGGCATCCAGAGAAGAGGTATCCGAACGGTATCCAGAAGAGAAAGAGAAATGGGAATGGGTATCCGTAAGTCAAAAGGCTAAAAAGCAAAAGATAGCTTAAGATCTACGAGACGGAACTCGATATCCGAATCACTCTATAAACGGGAACACAAAAGAGAATAGTATAACTATCTCGCAACTACTCTCTTGAAACTCGCATTATTTCTATCTTGATGAAAACTTGGAAAATCCTAAGTATAAGATGATTCAGATGCAAACAGTGTTCTTGGTCATACAAAAACGTGATTCAGAAAGCTATGCGCCAAAATTCATTAAATGGGCACAATTACACTTGTTGATTGTGATCATTGCTGAAGAAGCAATGGTGACCCTTGATGAAATTAAGCGATTGATCCAGACGGTGGAAATTAATTCACAAAGAATAGTGGACCTGAAATTCAGACATGGCCCACTAAGCATTTAATGCCGAACTAGCTTTTGCTCACGCCTGCTTGCAAATCACAGATACGTACACACAAAATCAATTTGTATGTATTTGTCTGTTGGGATTCAACTGCTATATATATAGGATTTTGGCATAGGAAATCACTTTTGCCTAATCCGAAAACTCATCTTGCACAAAAATAGCAAATCCTTCTCCTGATTCTCTGCAAAACCTTCTACAATCTCTGCAAATCAAGATTAAGTTTTTCTGCAAAGAATTACTAAATCAAATCTCTTTCAAACACCAATTTCAAATCCCTACACTATATAAAGAGATGGCCCCTAAAAGTTCAACTACACTGAAATCTCAATCCTCCACTGGTACTGCTGAAAAGCAAGCACCAGAGTTGGTTATTGTGAACAACCGACTGGTAGGAGATTTTAATCCTGACAATTGGACTTCAAATCACAGAATGATTTGGGGTGGTTCCATGGTTGAGGAATACCTCACGGCTGGAATAGAGAACCAAGCCGACAGAAAGCTAATTCTTGACATGCTTGAAAAGGCACAAATCAAGGGCTTTCTATCTGCTCGCCCTAGTGGAATTTCATCACTCGATGTGTTGGAATTCTACAACAACCTGTGATTATTTCTGTGTTTCAAGGCAATCAAATAGTGTTCATAAAACCTCAGTCCAAGGAAAGGAAATCCTTCTGGACTTAACAACTTTCTGTAAGTTGTTTGAGTTTCAAAATCTTGGAAAGGATTTTGAAGTAAACACCAAGGATGATGAACTCCTTGAAGGTGTTAAAGAACTTTACAGTGACGTGTGTGATCTTGAAAAATCAGATACACCCACTGAGTTCAAGCTTGCTGACATCCGAACCAGACATCTGTTGGTTCACTGGGATGTACTGGCTTGCATTCTTCACAGATGCTTTGATGGTCTACAAGGAGGTGCTGACCAGATAAGCCAAGAACGGTGGATGATGATGTTCTTGCTGAATCAACAAGACAAAAGGTTGAAAAACCTTTTAACTGGGGAAAGTACGCCTTTCTGAAGTTTGTGAAGAATATTCAAGGCTTCGAGCCTAAGATTACCAAAGGACTAGCTGAGCCAAAGGCCACTGTAGGATATGGTCTGAAAATATGCTACTTGCTGGAAAAGCTTGGCATTGAGCTCGAGAGACTACCGAATAGCCAACAAGAACCTACTCTACAAATATGAGTATACAAACTTGATGAAAAGGTTACCGGGTCTCGTAAAGGTTCTAAGAAGCGAAAAGTCCAAAAGGTATCTGAAGAAAAGGTTGCGACCAAGAAGCCCAAAACTTCAAGAAAGAAGTCTGCTGGCAAATCAGAAGACACACCCAAAGAGGTTGTCGATTCTCAGATATCTGCAGGCATTGTTGATGAACTGATAAAGGCAGATGAAATCATCAATGATGAAAAAGAGTGATCAACTACTGAACAAGTAGACTCAGCAAGAGAAAGTGCTTTCAGAAATGTTGCGACTAATGCAGAAAGCCTTGTTGATGAACTCATAAATGCTGCCAAAAGTGGTGAAAAACACCAAGCCCTATCTGCAGAAACCGCAGGAATAATGGATCAATTAGTTCCCAATGCTGATGAGAGCTCTGACGATGAAGATGATGAACTAGTCATCTCTCAAGTCCTAGAAAGAACAAAGAGGGCTAAGGTTACTGAAACAAGAATGGCGTGATAAGGTATCCAAGAAGAACCTACACCACAAAGTTCTTGAACCCATAGCAAAGGTTGTTGGTGCAAACACATCATCAGGGAATATTTCTCTTGCACAACTTCAAAAAGCCCTGATGAGTGGTATTTTAGTACTGGCGGATGCTGATGGAAACGCCACAACTAAAAATCTGGAAGAACATTCTACTGACCAATCCTCTGCTTCCAGACAACCACAACAACCACAAGTGGTTGATGAAATGGTAAATGAACTCCATTTTGAATTACCAGCAATGCAGTATGCTGAAGAAAATCCTGCAAAAGAGCAGGTTCCCCAACTTAATGAGAGGGATCAAACTGAGACATCTACTCAAAATGATCAACCAGGGGAGGCAACTGAGTTGCATACTCAGGAAAGGTGTGAAGTACCAGAAACTTCAAGCAAAGAAACTGCACTGGGACAAGAAGACCAAAGTATAGAAAGGTCACAAGTTCCAGAGACCAATCAGCCTGAAACTACTCAGGCTGAGTTAGAAACACACAAACAAGAGGAAGCTGAAAAGCTTACCTCAGAAACTGAGAAGGAGGTTTCCTCAACCTCGCCTCTTAAGACATCTGAGCCTGTGTCACAGGTAATAATGGATTCTTAAGATAATACTTCTTCAGTTATAATTTTATGTGCTTAATCATTGAAATAAATGTTTCTAACATGCTCCAACTGAGATGGAAGAAGATAAGGCAGAAATGCCAGAGACAAACCCAGAGACCAACAAGGTTTCTGAAGAACACATCACTGAGCCTTCTAGCACGAAGGTATATGACGAATCAAGTGATAAGTATTCTTCATCTTGGGTTATCTTATATCTCTTCTAAAAATATTCAATACTTTCTACTCACAGGATCAATCAGAAGTAGAAATGCACGAGGACAAAGTTGCGACATCTCCTGCATCAATGGAAATTGATGAAGCCCCCAAGGCAACATCACTCGAAAGAACACCAGAAACTGAAAAAGTTTCTGAGAAAAATGACTCTGAGCTTCCTTTTGAGGAAGTAAGTAGCAAAAGTCAGAATTCATTAAAAGCATATTTATGCACAAATTCTTTCAAATAATTTCCTAAGTATTGTATTATTCTTGATTCTCAGGTTCAAGAAAGAAAGGTTGATGAGGACCAGACTTCCAAGTCTCCACCTCACAACAAGATATCTGAGACACCAATTGTCTCAGTAGCACAAGTCTCTGAGCACAAGTACTAACTCGTGTAACTCGTAAACTAAACTACACTTCTACTCAGATATCTACAAAAGTTTTGAAGCTCACTCAAAACTATTTCTTCAGACTCAAACAAGTGCCGAAAGGTTCCCATTGTTGAGACAAGGACCTACTTCCTTCTTCAAAGCTCACACCTTGCCAAAGCACATTAAATGCTTCAAGAAATGGCAAAGGTTAAGGTGCTCTGATCTCTCTGAAATATTGAGAATTACAGATCAACCAAACAGACGAGCACGAGCTCTTGACTTGGAGACATACATCCATGCAATGTTCCCTACCGAACAATACACATTGCGACTCTATTGCATAAGGATTTCTCCAGAAGTAGCGATGCTTTGATACAAGCCTTTGAACAGGCAGATGGTCGACAAGATTACAAATGGCATTTAAGCCGCCCGCCAAACTCGCAATTTATACCTTACGAACAAGAAGAGGTTAATGGGCGTAAGATCACTATTCTGAAGTGATCAATCTTGTATCCAAGATGATGAGGAGGAAGAGATAAACGAAAATGACTTGACGAACCTCCCATCGACCATCACCAAAAGGATGACATGCATAAAAAGGATGATGATGATGACCGCACTGTGGACCGGAGGAATTTCACTAAGAAATGATGCCTCAACTGAAAAGCACACCGAGAAGCCTTCAGTAAATCTCCGCTCCATCTCCTCGAAATCTACTCATCCATCTTCTAACCAACACCCGATTACTCGAACAAGTAGTTGAGCTCAAGAAACCGATCGAAAATATTAAACACTCAAACCAGACCGCTCAACTCGCATAACCGTTGGAAGAAGAACAACACTCCATCTTCAATGGAAGATCAATAGCTAAATCCAGAGACAAGCTTGATCAACTACAAGATCAATACTTACAAGAAATGATTGCTTACTCGAGGTTAAAGAGCTACGATGTGTGCATGATATCACCAAAGAACTCGACATCAAGAAGTATTCAAGTCAAGCATGATGCTAAGGCTGCATCATCTTCAAAAGAAGTACCATCCTCCTCCCGTAAAGGAAAGAAACCAATCTACGAGATGGTTCCGGACTCGATACAATCGATGAAAATGTCCAAGAGGATGAAGATCACCGGGCTGATTACTCGATGATGAAGAAGACAAGACTTTGGCAGAGCACCGCAATGAACATCTAGCGGTTTCTCACTTGAAAAGGAAGCTGATTGCTCCTACAGTTTTCAGCAAACTGCCAAATGTTCACTCCAATGAATACATGAACAGGTACCAAGTATTGGCTACTCTGAACAAGGAGATGTCTTCACAGAACAAAGAAGTAATTGCCCGTCCCCTACGAATGAGAAAGTTCACGAGCTCATCACTCGAGAACAACTAGCATAGTCATTGCTCGAAAGATCTGGGAATGATAAGGGACGATGATGCGTCTTTAGCTGAAAAAGCTTTCCAAGAGGCAAGTTACACTGCTGGAAAAGCAGATGCCATCCTAGGCCCATTAGCAGAGCTCACTGATAAGGACAATGGACTTATCAAGCAAAATCAGGAGCTCAAAGCCGAACTTCAGAAGTTGGTCACTGCCTATAATTATTTACAAGGGCATTTTAACTCTCTCTCAGATTCCTTTATGAGACTGAGTCAGCCAACAATGACTAAGGGGGAAAGAATGTACAAATCTGGACCTCAAAGTCAGGGGGAATGGGAAGAAGGAGAAGAAAACAAGAAGAAATCTGAGTGCGGCTCGGAAGGAAGAAGAAACATGAAAACTTCCACCACCACTCGAATCAATGAACCCTCCTCAAGCCACGCTTTGCAAATAGTAGCGCTTCCCGTAAACCCATCAAGGAACTAAAATGATAACAAGGGCCATGGCACAGAAACCTCCAAGGAGTACCAAGGCTCCAAGGAGAAGACAAGTTAAAGGGATTGATGAATCTTCTGAAGAAGAAGAAGAAGAAGAAGGTCAAATCAAGTCCCTGGGCAATGAAGAAGGCTGTAAAACTCACACAAGATTCAATCTTGATGATGATGAGGAAACTGATGAAGATGAAGCTCCTCTTCAAAAGAAAAGGAAAATTGAAAGCCTAACTGAGCCCATAGCTGCAAAGCCCTAGCAGCTAAAACACCCTCTGGAAATACCAAGTCTATCCAGGGTGGTGGCTCTTCAAGCAACAACCCCAAAGAGAATTCAAGACAGAGAAGGAACAGACTAAGAGCTGAGCAAAGACAAAGTCAACTTCCACTCAGACCAGAAGAAGCCAAAATAGAGTATGTGAAGTATGACAATGATTCCTCTGTCTACAGGTGCATCAATCAGAAAAATGGCTATTGGATTCTGGAACTTAAGCATCTATTGGTAAATTCAAGATTTCCAGAACCAATCCATAAACAACTTATGGCATGGAGAAAAGATAAGCCAACCTTGATCAACACCAATCACATTAAAGCACGGTTGATTTTGAAGTTGTCAAGAGAACTGAAGCCATGAGAAAGGACCTCTCTGATGAATGTCCATATGGAAAGCCAGATGATGTGCACAGAATTCTGAATATCACAGGAACAGGCACAAGAGCAAGACTCGCTGTAGAACCCTATGAATCGTTCTATCTAACTGAAGATCAATACAAGGGTGACATCAGATATCTGAAGATTATCTATGAATACTTCAAGCTTTCAGATATCAGAATAGAGCATGCCTGGAAGTGGGGAAAGTATCTGTGGGTCAAACATTTTGTCAAGAAAAATCCTACCAAAACCTACAAAGAGGTCTGTGGATTTGCCAGAGACACAGAGATGCTCGTCAGAACTCTTCTCTATGACTATTCTGATGACATCAAAAGGTTTGGAGATAGGAAATTTGCAGACTAATCCACAGAAACACTGTTGAAGACTTGAAGAAATTGAAGACTTGAAGACTAGTTTATTAGGATGTTTACTTGGAGCTTGGTTACTCCTGTTGTCCTGATTTACTACGTAGTTTTTGTTGTATTTTTGCTGACTGAGCTTAACTGTATTATGTATTAAAGTTATCTGTAATCTTTATTTGTAACTTATCTGAAGAACTTACTCTCAGATAATATTCTATAAAAGATAACTTATCAGCAAAGATCACACCTTGTGATTTGGTTGACGTCTACTTTCTGCACTTAATTAAATAATTTGAAGATCTTAAGAAAAGATTAAGTGTTGGATTGTTCACTCATCCAGATTTGTAATAGGTAAGATAGTCATCGTTGACTGATCAAAAAGGGGGAAATTTGTTGGGAAATTTCTTGGGAAATTTGTTAGGAAATTTGTTAGATATTTTGTTAAGAAATATCTGTTTAGATTTTGATCAGCAACATGATGACTTATCTTAGTCTTAGAAAGGTGATTAAAACTCTTGGTTCACTTGAACATTGTAAAAGAGGAAACTCACTAAGTATGATAGTCTAGCTAATCTTGTATAGGATGTTAGGTCTCAAAATGTAATTATTATTTTATGAAGAGAAGACCAAGAAGAAGACATCCAAGCAGAACAAGCTCAACGACATTGAAGACTTGAAGAAACTGCACAAGATTCTTTGTTGTTCAGATACCTTAGCCAGATATCTTGAAGACACGAATAGTTTCAAACAAACTGTGTCACAAGAGATATCTAAGAAATAAAAGGCCTATCTGAAAACAAGGAAAGTGTCCACAGATATCTATTCTCAGATACCTTGAGCTTTAACCACATTTCTGAAAAAGAAATATATATATTGCAAACAAAGTTGTTTCAATATAAGTGGTATCTGAAGATTGAAGATAAGGACGTGCAAAGAATCAGATAACACTAGTCTCTGATACAAAGCATAGTTCCGTTGGCACTACAGGACAAAAAGTAGAGTACAATGCATTTAATGCACGGACAGAGATGTCTGAATAAAAGAAACTACGAAGAAGAAGACAAAACTCAAGATTATACGAGATATCAATAGTTTGAATTTGAGCCTAACGGATACTATTCAAACGGCACTCAAATTCATCTATAAATATCAACACTTAGATCGCTTAAGAGGACACAAGACACATGACATACTTTAAAAGCTGAACATCTTACTCTCTCAAAGCAACTTACTTATCCTCAAAGCTTTCATGCGACCAAAGCTTTTGATCTTGAGTAACCTTTGAAGTTCTAAGTGTCCTGATCCTAAACAAGCATAGCTATCTGTGAAAGAGTTGAAACGAAAGATCAAGTATCTGAGATTCATTCTCTTGAACATTTATCTAAGACTTGGGTCAGTAAAAAGAACAAGATACCATACATTGAAAAGTGTATTAAGTATACTTGATTCACGAGCTATCTCGAATAATGAATAAGTTATTAAAGAAGCTCATCCGACAACTCAAACCAAAACCAACACCGTGAATGGCGTGGAAGTACTTAGTTTGAAAAATCAAGGAATAACTCCAAGGTTACCGGAGTATAGGAAGTACTTGATTTGGGAAACTAAGGAATAACTCCAAGGTTATTGAGTATAGGAAGTACTTAGCTTGGAAAGCTAGGGAATAACTCAAAGGTTTCGAGTAGTGAAGTACTTGGTGAAAGCCGGGAACAACTCGGGGAACATTTGGTTGGGAACCAATTGTTAAGAATCTTAGAATAGGTTTATTGTAAGGTGAACTCAATTATCTGTTTCTAGTGAATTCTAGGTCTCGGTAGACCAAGTGGATTAGTTGGAGGAATACGCCACCTCCAGGATACCACTATACTTGCGTGTTATTTACCTTTCAGATTTACATTTCAACACACACACACTTTAACTGCTTTCGCACTTATCTTTATTAAGTCTTCCGCGCTCTGATTCTAAGTATCAGATATCTATTTAGATATCTGAGAAATAGTTTTTATCGACAAAAGTTTTAAAAGACTATTCACCCCCCCCCCTCTAGTCTTTTACTTTGCCGTTATCTGGACCAACATATATACTTACCGACATCTGGCGATCAGTGACAACAGCTCGTGACCCGAAGTGATGCCTGGCAGAGCCCTTACCATCTCATGGCTCACCACCGGCTACACTGTTTCGTAGGACTGATCCTCGACGTGATTAATGCTCCAATACTCATGCCACATAGCCCACTCTTCGTCCCCAATATGCCTATCTTGTGGCGGCTTTCCTTTGTCTCGGTATTTTTCATGTCACCACCATATGCCTATCTGTCGAGCCCAAACTCTCGAAACAGCCACATCTCATGAATAAGGCACTGAATGTAGTATTTTTTCTACATTCCAATTCCATACAAAGTAAAAATTAATGCCCCAAGGTCACAATTTCAAGATAAACAATGGTGCATTTCACCCAAGTGGCTAACATACCACACAAATTGTCCTAGAATTTTCTAACACAATGGTGACTAACATATCACCCAAGTAAGTGGCTAACAAACCACACAAATTGTCCTAGAATTTACTAACACAATGGTGACTAACATACCACCCAATTAAGTGGCTAACATACCACACAAATTGTCCTAGAATTTACTAACACAATGGTGACTAACATATCACCCAATTAAGTGGCTAACATACCACACAAATTAGTAAACTAGTTCATTAATCGATTCTCTCTACAAATAAAGCATTGTAACATTTACCACAACAAATTGTAACATTTAAGCTTACCTGAAGCTCATCAAAGTAGAAGTGCTTCGTCTCAGCCTTAAGTGTGCTCCACTTTTCGCCTCCCTGGCCCGGCAACTCCCTCCTAAGCTTGAATATCTCATGCAGGTCGTCTGAAGATTGCTGAGGCCATAACCTGCAGTTATGAATGACATATAGAAGAGTACATATATTTATTAGACAATTCATGTGACATATATATAAACACTTATCTTAAGTTATGTTCTACAAATGTATATATAATACTTACTTCCTCTTGCCATTAGGGAACAACACCAACTTCCCCTCCCACGTAGCACCATCGACGATCTCGGTATATGGACACCCCTCAGGCGGGTATTGTCCTGGCCCATAACCACCACCAGACGTCCCCATGCTCGATCCACTGGGAGTCTGACTAACATGAGAGTAGTTGCCCGATCCACCAGGGCTACTCTCAGCAGTCAGTGGTGAACCCTGGGTCCCACTAGAGCTGGGAATCTGGTAACTCCACTTTCTTTGCCGGGGCATCTGCAAAAAGCACATGACAAACACAAACAAATTGTATTAGTATAAATGAAGACATGAATTGGCATGTAATGGGAAAAGTAAGCATATAACAATTAAGATACATATACTACTCTACACTACACACATACTCTGATCCTCGTCACCAATGGTTAAGTCTACATATATGTCTTCGTGCAGGTCAATGTACTCATCACGAGCGTCTACAGGATTTCTCGCTGTTTCATCGACAACTTCTTCTTGGTACGAGTGGGTAGTTGATTTGTCCTTATGAACGTACTCAACTCTGGAGCGGGCTTGTATGTGTATCGCTGCCAACCAGTCCGCCTTATCGCATTTTAGGCTTGGATATTCAATGAACATCACTTGACGTGCCTGATCTGCCAAGATAAAAGGTTCGTACTTAGTACGGTACCTCCTCCTATGGTTAATCTCAACCATTTGATATTGCTCGTGCACCCTCGTACCATTTTCACCGGGATCATACCAGTCGACATTAAACAGAACGGTTCTTTTCAGAGGCACACCGGCATATTCAAGCCTCACAATTCGTTTAAGTTTTCCATAGAAATCAAACAAATCATCACCTCCATTTTGATCAGCCCCTTTCACACACACCCCACAATTGCTACTAGACTTGGACATGTCAGAATCCATTGTGTGAAATCTAAGACCATTTACTATATACGATGGAAAAACGGATACTCGATTGAATGGCCCCTCTGCTAAAGACTGTAAGTAAGGACATGTGACTTGGTTTACAGGATCTCGGACATAGTCACCGAACCAATCAGGAAATTCAATTGGCAACTTCTCTTCAAGCAGTTCTTCAAGTGTGTCATCTGCCATATTTGGATCCATCTTCGGACAACGCTTTTTGAAAACGCAATGGACATGATGACATGATTAGATAGTAGTTAGAAGTTCAAATTTATGTGTTATAATAAGTAAGCTTCTCACCTAGAAAAGATCTTCATAAATTCATCAACTTCAGCACAGTTCGAGAGGACATAATAGTGGGCTACCTTCACCTCCTTATCTGTTAGCCATTCTGTATTCCTTTCGCCCATAGGTCTACCTGAGATCCTAAATATTGAAAGTGTAACTTCATCATCCTCTTGAACTTCATACGTGTCTGAATTTCTGGCCGGCCTAGATGCCTTAGTGGGCACGTGGTCTCCAAAGTAATAGCTGCAGAAGATGGCAGCTTCCTGTCTCACGTATGCATTGGCCATCGACCCCTCAGGATTACCTTTGTTGCTGACGTACTTCTTCAATTTTCCCAAATACCTGAAAGTTGTATATATATTTAGGTAAGATAATGTTCCTTCGAAAATAAGAACATTTTAAGTAAATGGATGCCTTTATTACACACCTCTCGAATGGATACATCCATCGATACTGAACCGGTCCAGCAAGTCTCGCTTCATGTGGGAGGTGAACCGGCAAGTGCTCCATAGAATCAAAGAAGCTCGG
The DNA here is from genome assembly GCA_026545765.1 of Plantago major. Lineage (NCBI taxonomy): Eukaryota > Viridiplantae > Streptophyta > Magnoliopsida > Lamiales > Plantaginaceae > Plantago > Plantago major. The sequence continues at coordinate 97,094,974 of CM048840.1, forward strand.
TGGAAAGATACGCTCAAGCTTGCATAGAATCAATGGTATGTTGCTTTCAAGATTTGCTAACACTTCATCCTCAAGCACCCTTGAGCATAAATTCTTGAAAAATAAGCTCAGATCATATAGGCTTAGGTAGTAGTTCTCGAAATGCAACAGGGAGAAGCCTCTCCATGAACACATGGCAATCGTGGCTCTTCATCCCATACATCTTTGTCTTCTTCAAATCCACACACCCTCCCAAGTTCGATGCATAACCGTCGGGGAACTTCAATCCCCTCACCCAATCAAACAGCTTGTTCCTAGCTTCAATGTCAATTGTGTAGGCTGCCTTGGGCCACAGTCTCTTATCATTCCGCTTTCTTAACTCCGGCCTATTACAAAATGTATCCAACTCAGATCTAGATTTAACTGTATCCTTTGTTTTCCCTGTAATGTTGCAAATCGTGTTGAAGCAGTTTTCGAACACGTTCTTCTCAATGTGCATGAAATCCAAGTTGTGACGGATAAGAAGAGTGCTCCAATAAGGCAAGTCCCAGAAGATGCTTCTCTTCTTCCATCCACAATTTTTGCTAATTTTATCGTTATGCTTCTCCGACCCAAGTTCAGTTACTTTCATAAGACCCAGCCTTTCTATCTCTGCAAGTATCATGCACAAGAAGTTTTGTCGGGGTCCCTTTCATTTCTACTCGACCCTTCAAGAATTGAGTCTTGTTCTTCCTGAACGGATGATCTTTTGGTAGAAACCTACGATGATCAAACCAACATTCCTTTCCGCTCTCCTTCAGTCTAAATGCACTACTGTCGTCCAAACAATGTGGACAAGCATTAAAGCCCGCGGTTTTCCTTCCAGATGGCATGGAGTAAGCTAGAAAATCACTCACGGTCCACAGTAGTGCTGCTCTCAAGTTGAAGTTCTTCTTCGTTGACACATCATATGCTAGGATACCTTTTTCCCACAACTCGATCAGCTCCTTGATTAGGGGCTGCAAGAACACATCCACCTTACATCACCGGATCATATGGACCGGGCACCAAAGCAGTCAAGAACATGAACGGTTCCTTCATGCACTCACCGGGGGGCAGGTTGTACGGTGTCAGCATAACTGGCCAACAAGAGTACTTTCGGTCACTTCCAAAGGGGTTAAAACCATCCGTACAAAGGCCCAATCGTACATTTCTAGGCTCTGCTGCAAACTCCGGATAGCTCTCGTCGAAGTGTTTCCATGCAGGTGAGTCTGATGGATGGTCCATTCTACCCTCTATCGGGATTACTCTCTCCTTGTGCCACCGCATTTTATCAGCACAAGCACTTGAAGCGTACAACCTCTTCAAACGAGGTGCTAGAGGGAAATACCACATTTTCTTATGTGGGAGATTTTTCTTCTGACGTTTCTTTGAGGCGCCCTCCTTGTAACGCTTGTACCAGTCCTTACCACAGAACTTGCACTTCAGTAGATCTTGCACATACCCTCACAACAATCTATGGTTTCCATGGGCAACCCCATCCCTCGCATCTTTTTCTTCGCCTGGTAAAAGTTGGTGGGAACTAGGTTTGGTTCTGGACAAAGCTCCGACATTACTTGTACCCATTCATTGAAGCTCGATTCAGATTGCTGGCCATTAGCCTTACAACTCATTAGCCGAGCCAACAATGACAATTCGGTGTGCTTACACCCCGGATAAACCGGCTTCTTTGCGGATTCCATCAAGTCGAAGAAGACCTGATCCTCAGGATTCGGAGGCTCCTCCGCATCCCCCTCGGTTACTGGGTCCCTGGTGTCCATGAACTCTGAACCCGCAATGTCATATACCATTTGGTCAACCCGTTCATGATCATTATTAGCATCAGATGTAGAAGTATTTTGAGTACTTCCCATCACGCTTCTGCTTTTCTTTTACGCTTCCCCAAATTCTCATAATCCATGAACGGCTTGTATGTCTCACCATGAGAAGTCCATACGTCATACTCATACAAACCCTTACGTTTCAAGTGTTCCACTACCGCTTCGAGGTAAAATTGCTTATTTCTACATTTATCTTTGGGTGCAAGGGCACTTCATCATCCCCCACTCAAACAATTAGTGCAATCGGTCAAAATGTAACGAAGGCATCAACCCCTTCCACAAAACTAGGTAAAACTCTGCCATTAACTATCCTTTGGTACATCCATGAACGATCGGTGTTCATTGGATGATTATATAACCTGACACGTTTGAATTGATTAGATCGTATTTTTTCAACTCGATTCCCATTTCCCCATTTCTTGCATGTTATAAAGTTTTTGTCTCTTACCAAAATTCCCATTACAAATAAAGCATTCCAACCCTTTAATACGAATTTATAAATTATAAATTACATGCATTTTACGAATGTAATCACCAAATTATATCAACACACTTCACTAATTAAATTCTCATAATTTATGATCTAGTACATGTATAAATTTATCAAATGAAACAATTGCAAATCTTAATTAACATACTTAACATACTTCAATCAAAACTACGACATACTTAACATTATACTAATTAACAATTCAAACAATTGCACATCTCAAAGTTAATTAACTAGCTAGTAAACATACAATTGCTTAAATTAGTCTAAATTAACTAAATTTTCCAAATATGTCAAAAAGTTAGGGTTTCAAAACGAGGTACTAAATCTTCATAATTTTACTAAATATACACCAATATCAAATTAATTAAAAGCCCAACATACTTACAAACATACTAACATTATACTAAAAATTCAAATTCACAATCAATATATATCAATTGCACATCTCAAAGGTAAAACATTACCTAATTACATCTAAACTAAGTACTATATACTCTCCATTTACATTCAATTGCTCAAATTAGTCCAAAGTAACAAAATCCCCAAATATAAAAAATTAGGGTTTACCTTCGAATCCGGAGAAATGAGCGGATGGAATTTGAGATTGTCTTGACCTCAATGATTCACGAGCTTCGAATGGACACGAAGAATGGACAAAATGGTTGAGATTTGGACCGGAATGGCTTTGGCCGAAATGGGGAGAAGAAAGGAAGAAGAAGAAGAAAAAATGGGGAGGGAAGCATTCTGCTTCCTGTAAAAACCTGAAACTCTAGCGACGGATAGACTATCCGTCGCTATGAAACTCTAGCGACGGATAGGACTATCCGTCGCTATTAGCGACGGATAGTCCTATCCGTCGCTAGAGTTTCAGTTTTCTATTTTTTTTTTTTTTAAAAAATTCTTTTTCCATTTTTTTATTTCTTTTCCCATTTTGGTCAACGAATCTAGCGACGGATAGATTATCTGTCGCTAGTTCTAACGACGGATACGACTATCCGTCGTTAAATAAAGACGGATAAGCCTATCCATCGTTAAACATAACGACGGAAATGCTTATCCGTCGTTAGAACTAGCGACGGATAAAATCCGTCGCTAGAGCTAGCGATTCGTCGCTAGCTTACCGTGGCTAGAAATAGGCTTTCTTGTAGTGAACACTTGTACCGTTCCTTACCACAGAACTTGCATTGTATTAGATCTGCATCCTCCTCCCAATAGATCATGCACATTTTCGGACAACAGTCTATGGTTACCACAGGCAACCCTAAACCCCGCATCTTTTTCTTCGCTTGGTAAAAGTTGGTGGGAACTAGGTTTTCTTCAGGACAAAGGTCCGACATTACGCCAACCCATTCATTGAAGCTCCTTTCAGATTGCTGGCCATTAGCCTTACAACTCATTAGCCGAGCCAACAATGACAACTCAGTGAACTTACACCCCGGATAAACTGGCTTCCTTGATGATTCTAACAAGTCAAAGAACACCTGATCCTCGGGATTCAGTGGTTCCTCCACCTCCACCTCGGTTTCAGTGTTAGTTGTGTCCATGAACTCTGCCCCTGCAGCATCATACACCATTTCTTCGACTCGAGCTCGAATAGCATCGCCTTCAGATGTACTTTGTTCCCCGACTTGTTCATTTTTTCTCTTCCTTCCACGCTGTCTGTATTGGTCATATGTATTGGACGGTGCTGCTTCCTCACCATGAGCTCGAATAGCATCGCCTTCAAAACGGATTATCGAATGATTCTTTCTCTTGCAGCCCTCTCCTCATCACTTGACGCTCCGTACCACAGAACTTGCATTCCAACAGATCTACATCCTCCTCCCAATACACCATGCACATGTTCCGACAACCAAAAACGTACTCAATAGGCGGCCCCAAACCCCGCCTCTCCCTCCATTGGAGGTATGCCGCCATGGACGGTGCTTCCTCACCGTGATGAATCCATACATGATACTCAGGCATGAATCCATAACGTCGCAAGTGCTCGAATACTGCTGTAGGAGTCATAAATTGCTTGTTTCTGCAGGTTTTCAATGTGCAAGGACACTTTATCAGCCCCTCAGTTACACAAGCCGGACTTCCCATGGCAAACGAGATGAAACCTTTAACCCCTTCTACAAAACTCCTAGAAACTCTGCCATTTACCGTCGTACGATCGTACATCCATGAACGGTCGGAATTCATTGTATACTTTTTTAACCTGTTCCAATTGATTAGATCGTATTTAATATATTAGATCGATTCCAATTCGGATAAGAAGATTGTAGAGATTAATTGTTAATTATTATACGTTCCTTATAAATTAATTATTAAGTGTCGATATGTTACAAAATTTATTAAGTGTTTTACTACTACGAGTTATAAATTATAAATTACACGTTAATATAATCAACATATTATCCGTCGCTCAAAACACTTAACTACATCCTCGTAATTTAGTACATATACGAATTTATCAAATCAACTCCAACTACTACTTACATACATATCAAATTAACTAAACTAACTACATACATACTTAACATACATATCAAATTAACTAAACGAACTAAACCAACTACATACATACTTCACTACATACATACTTATCGAATTAACATACATACATATTGAATTACTACATACATTCATATCAAATTAACTCAACTAACTATCAAATTACATATACAAATCAAATTAATCAAATTACATATACATATCAAATTACATATAATTGATCAAATTAACTAAACAAGCTACTACATATTTCATATAAACATACAATTGAGAATAAGTAGTCAAAAATCAAAAAAAAATTCCAATTTTTCAAAAGTTAGGGTTTAGAAGTAATACCTTTGATTCCGAAGAAAATAGCGGATGAAATTTGAAATTGAAGGAAGAAACGAGCTCCTCGTCCAACGATCTTCGAATTGACACCAAGATTGGGAATAATCGACAACAAATGGCCGGATTTGACGGAGGATAAAGGAAGAAAAAGAAGAAAAACGAAGAAGAGAATGAAGCCGAAATGAATCTGCTTCAGCCCAAATTGGGCTAAAACCTTACTGGGCCGACGGACACGTATCCGTCGGCCCAGTAACGATCCGTCGCAATGTGGGGCGACGGATAACTATACGTCGCCCCGTAGCGACGGATCGCTAATCCGTCGCCATATATTATTTATTTTTTATTTAACATATAAATATTAACGACGGATAATTTATCCGTCGTTAATATTTAATTTCTTTTTTTTTTTAGTCAAACAACGGGCGACGGATTAATAAAATCCGTCGCCCATATAGTGACGGATAAAATTATCCGTCGCTAATGAGCGATGGATAATTTTTATCCCTCGCTAGATTTGGCGACGGATAAAATCCGTCGCCAAATCTAGCGATCCGTCGTTATGGGGCGACGGATAAAATCCGTCGCCCCTTTCCATCGTTTTACCTCAGCTTTCTTGTAGTGTACGCTTCAAGTGCTTGTGCCGATAAAATGCGGTGGCACAAGGAGAGAGTAATCCCGGCGGATGCAGGGGGTAGAATGGAGCACCCATCAGACTCACCGGCATGGAAAGAGTTCGACAAGACATATCCGGAGTTTGCAGCCGAGTCTAGAAATGTAGAGAGGAAAGGGCCCCGAGACGACTTACTGGTGCAGAAATACTTGCCGAGATAGATAGACTGGGTCTTATGAAAGTGACTGAACTTGGGTGGGAGAAGCATAACAAGAAAATTGCCGACAAATGTGGATGGAAGAAGAGAAGCATCTTCTGGGACTTGCCTTATTGGAGTAGTCTTCTTATACGTCACATGTTGGATTTCATGCACATTGAGAAGAACGTGTTCGAGAACTGCTTCAACACGATTTGCAACATTCCCGAAAAAAAAAGGATACCGTTAAATCTAGAGCCGAGTTGGATACATTGTATAAAAGGCCTGAGTTGACAAAGCGGAATGATGAAGGCAAGTGGCCCAAGGCATGCTACACAATTGACACTGAATCTAGGAACAAACTGTTTGATTGAGGGGATTGAAGTTCCCCGACAATTATGCCTCAAAGTTGGGGCGGTGTGTGGATTTGAAGAAGACGAAGATGTATGGGATGAAGAGCCACGATTGTCATGTGTTCATGAAGAGGCTTCTCCCGGTTGCATTTCGAGAACTGCTACCAAAACCTGTATGGATCGCTCTCACCGAGCTGAGCTTATTTTTCAAGAATTTATGCACAAGGGTGGTTGACGATCAAGTGTTAGCAAATCTTGAAAGCAACATACCATTGATTCTATGCAAGCTCGAGCGTATCTTTCCACCGAGCTGGTTTGATTCTATGGAGCACTTGCCGGCTCACCTCCCACATGAAGCGAGGCTTGTTGGACCGGTTCAGTATCGATGGATGTATCCATTTGAGAGGTGTGAATTTTGCCAAGTCTGAATTTACTTAAAATGTCTGAATTTTCCCAAGTTACATTATCTTACCTAAATATATATGCAATTCAGGTACTTGGGGAAATTGAAGAAGTATGTCAGCAACAAAGGTAGGCCTGAGGGATCGATTGCTAATGCATACGTGCGAGAGGAAGCTGGAACCTTCTGCTCCTATTATCTTGGGGACCATGTGCCGACAAAGACATCTAGGCCGTCTCGAAATGCAGACACATTCGAAGTTCAAGAGGATGATGACGTTGCCATTTCAATTTTTAGGGTCTCAAGGAGACCTATGGGTCAAGAAAAGAAAGAATGGCTGACGGATAGGGACCTGAAGGCAGCCCAATATTATGTCCTCTCAAACTGTGCTGAAGTTGACAAATTTATGGTGATTTTTGCTCGGTGAGTAGCTTTCTTACTATAACACATAAATTTGAACTTCTAACTACTAGCTATCTAATCAGATCACACGCTTGAAGAACTGCTTGAAGAGAAGTTGGAAATAGAATTTCCATATTGGTTCAAGGAGTATGTCCGAGATCATGTCAACAACGTCACATGTCCTTACTTAGTCGCTCTAGTAGAGGGACCAAACAGAAAGGTCTCCACATTCTCATCGTACATAGTAAATGACCTTAGTTTCCACACAACTGACTCTGACACGACCATGGCCACAAGCAATTGTGGGGTGTGTGTCAGTGGGCAAAGTCTTGATGCAGCTTCTGATTTGTATGATTTCTACGGGAAGCTGAAACGAATTATGCGGCTTGAATATCTCGGTCTGCCTTTGAAAATAACCTTTCTGATTGATGTTGACTGGTATGATCCTACTCCACTTGGTACGAGGAAGCACGATCAGTATGAAATGGTTGACATTAACCATAGGAGGAGGTAGCGTACTAAGTACGAACCGTTTATCTTGGCGACTCAAGCACGCCAAGTGGTGTTTATTGAATATCCAAGTTTGAAACGTGATAAGGCGGACTGGTTGGTTGCGATACATATACGAGCCCGCTCTAGAGTAGAGTACGTTCAGAGGGACAACTCAATCACCAACTCGTACCAAGAAGAGGTTTTTGATGAATCAGCGAGAAATCCTGTACAGGCTCGTGATGAGTTCATAGAGCTGCATGAAGACCAATATGTAGACTTAACCACAGGTGAGGAGGACGAGGGTATGTGTGTATGGTAGATTATATGTATATATACTGTTAGTTGTTGATTATCCCATATTTTTGTGCTTTATTAGGTGTCAAATGTATATGTTTTACATGCAAATTCACGGTAATTTACTAACACATTTTTCCTCTATTTGTTGTATGTTTTTGCAGATGCCATGGCATAGGAGACCTACATACCGTCCTCCCGCATCAAGTGGGATCCCTGGTGGTTCTGGTACAGGCAGTACACCACCCAGTAGAGCGAGTAGTCCTTCTATGGGCTTTGATATTGGTGTGAGCAGCCAGTCTACGGTTCCTGAGACTCCACCGAGCTCGAGCACGGGCCAGTCAAATGTCTGGGATGACTTACCCCCTGACGATTGCCCCTTTTTAGTTTTGACACCCTGTGCTATGTGGAAGGGGAAGCCGGTGTTGTTCCCCAATGGCCAGGCACAGTAAGTACATATTATGCATTTGTAGAACATAACTTAAGACAAGTATATGTCACATACCATTGATTTAACTATATATACTAATGAATATTTGTTTCTTGTCTTTCTCATTGATAACAGTTTTTGGCCCCCTGATGCTTCTGGTAACTTGACTGACATTTTTAGGGGCAGGAGTTACTGGCAATGTAGAAGTGGTCACATGTCTCGGAAGGGATGAAGGCTTTTTACTTCGATGAGTTGCGGGTAAGCTTAAATGTTACAATGCTTTATTTGTTGTTTTAATCGTTGTGTTAATGTGCGTGGTATGTTAGCCACTATATGTGAGTGGTATATTAGCCACTAAACTTGGGTGATATGTTAGTCAGCATTGTGTTAGTAAATTTTAGGACAATCTAAGTGGTATGTTAGCCACTGAACTTGGGTGATATGTTAGTCACCATTAATGAACTTGTTGCATGTGTTATCTTTAAATTGTTGTCTTCATTTACCTTGTGTAATTTCTATGTTGTGTGGAATTGTTGTAGAAAACCTACTACATTTCCAATGCCCTGCTTCCCCAGTTGTGGTCGGTTTTCGAGAGGATAGGGTCAGACCTCTATAGGAAAATGGTTCATGCTGCGAAAAAATGTAGAGACAAGGGCACTAAGCCATCGTTTATAGGGGATGAGGAGTGGGCGCATTGGGTGGAGTACTGGAAGGAACCCCTTGTCGTGGATCAGGCGGCAAAGAATAGAGAGAACCGGCTGACTGAGCCGACTGATGGTACGGGCACTTCCAGACACCATTATGGGTCGCGAGCTATTGTTACGGATCAGCAGATGGCGCTCATTGTATATATTAATTACTTACTACTTGTGTTTTTTGCTTTCATTATCCGTTGTGGAAGATGATTTATACGTTTTTTGCTTTCATTTCTACCAACTTACTACTTGTTTGCATGTATGTTCTTTAGATCCAGGATGGGGACCCCAAGACCGCGCTATACCACTTCAAGAAGGCTAAGCTGAAGGACGGCATTTAGGTGGACGAGAAGTCCGAGCGTATTGTGGTACGTTTCTTTGTTAAGGTTCACATTTGTATTTGTGTATCACTACAAAAATACTGGTCTGTAGGGACGGATAGATCCGTCACTACAGACTAGCGATCCGTCGCCCCAGCTTTGGTGACGGATCGGGCGACGGATAAAAACTCCGTCGGCCCACTGGAGCTGTGGCGACGGATAGATAATCTGTCGTCCAATTCGCGACGGATTATCATGTTTGACTTTTTTTAATTTTTTTAAAAAATCGATTATTGGCGACGGATAGAACCTATCCGTCGCCCAATGTATTATTGGAATTAGTGACGGAATCTCAAATTCCGTCACAAAATGATTTTTTTTTTAAATTTTGTTTTTTTAATATTAATCCCTGTTTTTCGTATTTCACCTATTTAATCAATATAATGCTCGATAATAAATCAATAATACGGAAAATGTTTCAATAAATGATAAATCAAAAATGTAATATCCGAATAAGTCTAAATTAGACTTATAAATCTAAATATAATAAATCCGAACGTACATAGTACATATACATAACTAGCTACCATACGGGGGTGGGTGCTGGCCGAACTGGGACATGAAAGCCTCCATCTGTAACCGAAGGCGCTCGTTCTCCTCTCTTCGTTCTCTGTCGCAACGTTCCATCTCCTCCCTTTGTTGCTCCATCTCTTGAGTTAGTCTTGCAACCTGTTCCCGGACCTGCGACTGCACCATTTTCGAGACCTGGTCCTATGTGAAAACCGGACATCTAGACTGTTGGGATGATGATGAGGAGCACCCCGAACTAGCCAAGCTCAAACCGAGGCTCCCGAGTCCATATATTCGTCCTTTGATGTCCGGTTTGTTGACCTCTAAGAAGATGTTGTCAACTTGTTCAGTTGACAGCACATCACCCGTCTCTTTCAAGAACTTATTCTTGTTCTTCCTGAATGGATGGTTACTTGGTAGAAACCTACGATGACAATCAAACCAAGATTCCTTTCCGCTCTCCTTCAGTCTAAATGCATCAGTGTCCTCCAAACAATGTGGACAAGCATGAAAGCCCGCGGTTTTCCTTCCAGATAGCATGGAGTACGCCGGAAAATCCCTCACGGTCCACAGTAGTGCTGCTCTCAAGGTGAAGTTCGTATTGGTTGACACATCATATGCCGAGATACCATTTTCCCACAACTCAATCAGCTCCTTGATTAGGGGCTGCAAAAACACATCGAGTTCGATCTTTGGATCTTACGCCCGCACCAACACAGTCAAGAACATGAACGGTTCCTTCATGCACTCACCAGGGGGTAGGTTGTACGGTGTCAGCATCACTGGCCAACAAGAGTACTTCCGGTCACTTCCAAATGGGTTAAAACCATCCGTAATACATACAACAAGTCAACATTTCATCTTGCATATAATCCTATACAACATCAAAGAACCAAACATATAGAACTTGATTGCCATCTTATAAGAGACAAGATAGTGAATGGGATGTTGAAGTTGGTTCATATCAAGAAGGATTATCAAGATGCTGATATCTAAGGTTGAAGGTTTTATTGCATTTGCAATCTCAAATCCGGCTTGTGTAAAGGATGGGTTGATAAAGTGCCCTTGTGCAATGAAACAGTGCAGAAACAAGCAATACGTGACTCCTACAGCGGTAGTCCAGCACTTGAGGAAAAATGGATTCACACTGCGTATCGGTATGGAATCATCATGGTGAGGAAGCGACCGTCAATACATATGACCAATCTGATGACGTGGAAGGAAGAGAAAAAATGAACAATTCGGGAAACAAAGTACATCAGAAGGTGATGCTATTCGAGCTCGAGTCGAACAAATGGTGTATGATGCTGCAGGGGCAGAGTTCATGGACACAACTAACACTAAAACCGAGGTGGAGGTGGAGGAACCACCGAATCCCGAGGATCAGGTGTTCTTTGACTTGTTAGAATCATCAAAGAAGCAGGTTTATCCAGGGTGTAAGCTCGCTGAGTTGTCTTTGTTGGTTCGGCTAATGAGTTGTAAGGCTAATGGCCAGCAATCTGAAACGAGCTTCAATGAATGGGTTGACGTAATGTCGGACCTTTGTCCTGAAGAAAACCAAGTTCCCACCAACTTTTACCAAGCGAAGAAAAAGATGCGGGGTTTAGGGTTGCCCGTGGTAACCATAGACTGTTGTCCGAAAATGTGCATGATCTATTGGGAGGAGGATGCAGATCTAATACAATGCAAGTTCTGTGGTAAGGAACGGTACAAGCGTTACAAGGAGGGGGCAAAGAAGCAGAAGAAAAATCTCACATAAGAAAATGTGGTACTTCCCTCTAGCACCTCGTTTGAAAAGATTGTATGCTTCAAGTGCTTCCGGATAAAATGCGGTGGCACAAGGAGCAGTAATCTCGGATAATGCGAAGATGGTAGAATGGACCATCCAAAGACTCACCCGCATGGAAATCGTTTGACAAGACATATCCGAGTTTGCGGCGAATCTAGAAATGTACGATTGGGACTTTATACAGATGGTTTTAACGTTGGGAGTGAACGAAAATACTCTTGTTGGCGATTATGCTCACCGTACTTTGCCCGGTGAGTGCATGAAGAAGCCATTCATGTTTACATTGCGTTGGTGCCTAAATTTGAAAGATCCTGGACTGACGTTGGATGTTTTCTTGCAACCCCTAATCAAGGAGCTGATTGAGTTGTGGACGGATGGTATCCCTGCATATGATGTGTCGACCAAAAAGAACTTCACCTTGAGAGCAGCTCTTCTTTGGACCGTGAGTGACTTCCCTGCGTACTCCATGCTATCTGGAAGGAAAACCGCAGGGAAATATGCATGTCCACATTGCTTGGAGGATACTGATGCATTTAGACTGAGGGTAGTGGAAATTTTTGTTGGTTTGATTGTCATCGTAGGTTTCTAGAAAGTGACCATTCGTTCAGGAAGAACAAGGATCAATTCTTGAAAAATAAAGTCGTAAAGAAAAAAGCCCCGAGACGACTTACTGGTGCACAAATTCTTGCGGAGATTGATAGGTTGGGTCTTATGAAGGTGACTGAACTTGGGTAGATGAAGCATAACGAGAAAATTGGTAAAAAAAATGTGGTTGGAAGAAGAGAAGCATCTTCTGGGACTTGCCTTATTGGAGCAGTCTTCTTATCCGTCACAACTTAGATTTCATGCACATTGAGAAGAACGTGTTCGAGAACTTATTCAATACACTTTGCAACATTGAGGGAAAAACAAAGGACAATGCGAAGTCTAGAGCCGAGTTATCTACGTGGTGTAAAAGGCTGAGTTGACAAACAAAGATGAGAATGGTAAGTGGCCGAAAGCGTGCTACACAATTGACAACGCATCTAGGTCAATTTTGTTTGATTGGGTGAGGGCATTGACTTTCCCAGATAATTACGCCTCAAATTTAGAGAAGTGTGTGGATTTGAAGAAGACAAAGGTTTATGGGATGAAGAGCCACGACTGTCATGTGTTCATGGAGAGACTTATCCCGGTAGCATTTCGAGAGCTGCTACCGAAACATGTATGGACTGCTATCACCGAGTTGAGCTTATTTTTCAAAAATTTAGGAACAAGGGTGGTTCATGACAAAGTGTTGGAAAATCTTGAAAGGAACATACCATTGATTCTATGCAAGCTCGAGCGTATCTTTCCACCGAGCTGGTTTGATTCTATGGAGCACTTGCCGGTTCACCTTCCACATGAAGCGAGACTTCTTTGGACGGTTCGATGTCGATGGATGTATCCATTCGAGAGGTACTTGGGGAAATTGAAGAAGTATGTCAACAAAGGTAAACACGAAGGATCGATTGCAATGCCTACATTCAAGAGGAAAGCGCAACCTTCTACTCTTATTACTTTGATGAACACGTCCCTCGAAGACATCAAGGCGGCTCAAACGCAGACATTGAAGTTCAAGCGGATGATGAGTTTTCCCTATCATCTTGGTATCAGGGAGACCTCTTGGTGCAGCTAAGAAAGAATATCTTACGGATAAGGAGTTGAAAGCAGCTCAATATTATGTCCTCACGAATTGTGCTGAGGTTGACCAGTATATGATACTATTTGCAAGGTGAGCAACACTTTCTTTAAATTTTAATATAGCTACGTAAGTCTCTACTTCAATTATAGACTTATCATCGAATCAATGTTTGTAGTTTTTTCAAAAAGCGTTGTTTGGAAGAAAATCCTCAGATGACAGAGGATACACTAGAGGAACTACTTGACTCAAAAATTCCTACAGAATTTCCAGATTGGTTCCGAGAGTATGTCCGGAATCCTATTAACAACGTCACCTGCATATACTTAAAGGCTCTCGCAGAGGGGCCATTCAAAAAGGTCTACACATTCCCAAGTTATATAGTCAATGGTCTTAGGTTCCACACGACTGAATGTAACACGGCCATGGCGACAAGCAACTCCGGGGTGTGCGTTAAGGGTGCAGAAGATTATGGAGACGCTGCTTTGTTTGATTTCCACGGGAAGCTAAAACGAATAGTGAGGATTGAATATTCCGGCTTGCCATTGAAACGAACCTTCTTGTTTGATGTTGAGTGGTATGATCCTAATCCAGGACGTACGAGGAAGAACGAGCAGTATGAAATGGTTGATGTGAACCAAAAGAAGAGGTACCGAACCAAGTATGAACCATTTATTCTGGCGACTCAAGCACGACAAGTGGTGTTTCTTGAATATCCAAGCAGGAAACGCGATAAGGCGGAATGGTTAGCTGCGGTACCTATTCGTGTTCGCTCGAAAGTGGAGTACATTGAGAAAGACGACTCAATTACCAACTCGTACCAACAAGAGGATGTCGATAAACAAGCAGAAAATCCCATAGAAGCAGATGATGAGTTGTTTGATCTGCACGAGGACCAATATGTAGACTTAGAGGACGGCGATAACAGTATATTATGTGTATTATAACTAGTTAGTAGTTGATAACACTTGAGTAATTATATGTGTTATTATAATTTGTTCTATATTATAACTCGTTCTAACACATTTTATTTTATTTATTACATGTTTTTGCAGATGCCGCGACAGAGGAAGTCCACCTATCTCCCCCCCCCCCCCCCCCCCACGCAGCCAGCCGCATGATAGTGCTGGGTCGGGGACAGGGTCAGAGGACAGGGAGGGCTCTGGTAGTCGAGCAAGAGTCTGATTCTGAGACCCCCCATCAGGTGATAGCAGCAGGGGCTCTACCATTCAGCTCGGACACATACTGGAGGGCGACCATGACGATTGTCCCTACCTCGTGTTTGATTCACTGAATCCCAACGTCACGTGGGACGGGTTGCCTGTGATTTTTCCTGTTGGTCCTGCCAAGTAAGTATTATACATTCTTCTTAAATATGTAAAACATAACTTATGATAGTTGACAAGTATAAATTGTTGTACTAAAGTAATATATATTTGTTTCTTGTATCTTATACATTGACAACAGTTTATGGCCTCGGGAGGTCCACAACAAATTAGGTGACATCTTAGGAAAGGGAGAGAGCCACCGGGTGGTGAGTGTTGGTCTCACATCTCGGACCGCATGAGGGCCGAGTACTTTGATGAGCTGAGGGTAAGTTAAAATATGGCATTCCTTTATTTGTTATTATAATCGTTTTAATATGAGTGGTATGTTAGCCACTGTATGTGAGTGGTATGTTAGCCACTTTATTTGGGTGATATGTTAGTCACCATTGTATTAGTAAAATTTAGGACAATGTGAGTGGTATGTTAGCCACTATATGTGAGTGGTATGTTAGCCACTTTGTTTGGGTGATATGTTAGTCACCATATCTGTTATGTTGTTGTATCTTATTAAATTGATGTAACATGGTGACGTTATATATGTATTGACTTTGGATGTTGTATGAAATTGGGAATGTAGAAGGAGTACTTCATTCCAGATTGATCCTGATTTGGCGTGTTTATTTAGACTGTGGATCTAAACTATCTGAGGATATGGTGCATACATGGAAGGCCATTCGGATCGGAATGGCCCAATGCCTCCTGAGTTGATGCGGAGTGGGCCCTTTGGGATGCTTCATGGCGCCGAATCGATGTCAGGACAATGCCTACATCAACATATAACCGGCGTCTCGATCGATGCGGCAGGAAGGGTCGTTCACCACCTTGGAGGCGATCTACTCTCACTGATTATTACCAATCGGTAAGTATATATATGTTTTTTTTCAATCTAGCAATACGTGTATGTATTGTCTCTGCTCTATTACTTGTGAGATGATAAATTGTTGACTATATATGTTGTTCAGATGTCACGGGAAGAGGTGACATCCAAGTATAACATCTTCAAGAAGGCCAAGCAGAAGGGCGGGGTATGGACCGACTGTCGGGCCTCGTCTATTGCGGTATGTTTATGTTGCTTAAAGTTCATATTTGTACACTATTACAAGTTATGTTTGAAAAATAGTAACTGATCATGATATCTGCTATTTACGATTTCAGGCTTAGGTTGATGCTCAGGTAGCGAGGCAGGAGGTGATGTGCTGTCAACTGAACAAGTTGACAACATCTTCATAGAGGTCAACAAACCGGACAGCAAAGGACGAATATATGGGCTCGGAAGCCTCGGTTTGAGCTTGGCTAGTCCGGGGTGCTCCTCATCATCATCCCAGCAGTCTAGACGTCCGGTTTACACGTGACGGACTCGGAAATGCGATCACAGTCCGGACAGGTTGCAGCTCTAACTCAAGAGATGGAGCGGCGTGACAGAGAACGAAGGGAGGAGAACGAGCGCCTTCGGTTACAGATGGAGCAGTTCATGTCCCGGTTCGGCCAGCACCCACCCCGTCTGGTAGCTAGTTATGTATATGTACTATGTACGTTCGGATTTATTATATTTACACTTGTTCATATAATTTAGACTTATTCGGATATTACATTTTTTATTTATCATTTATTGAAACATTTTCCGTATTATTGATTTATTATCGAACATTATATTGATTAAATAGGTGAACTACGAAAAACAGGGATTAATATGAAGAAAAAAAATAAAATTTAAAAAAAAAAATTAGTGACAGAATTTCAGATTCCGTCACTAAATTCAATAATATATTGGGCGACGGATCGCTTCTATCCGTCGCCCCATGTAACGACGGATAGAATCTATCTGTCGTTACATGTGGCGACGGATAGAATCTATCCGTCGCCAATAATCGATTTAAAAAAAATAAAAGAAAAAGTCAAAAATGATAATCCGTCGCGAATTGGACGACGGATTATTTATCCGTCGCCAGAGCTCCAGTGGGGCAACGGAATTTCTATCCGTCGCCAGAGCTGGGCGATGATCGGCTGTCAGACGACGGATCTATCCGTCGCCATGCATCGCTTTTTTTAGTGTTATTCACCACTTCTAGATGAACAGGCGACATCATCATGATTGCCCACCTCGTTAGAATCAGTAAAAATCTCAATAACATCTGCCATGGAAATACGATCCTAGTCACCCACGGCGTAGCCATCTGTTTCCGAAATTAAAGGCTTATTTTGATCAATTAATTGTCCTTGTGATCGATAATATGTTGGTGAACATGCGGGTTTGATCTTGGTAGAGTTTGGTTAATGATTGAATCCGATTTTGGAAAACCAGGGACCAAATTGAATGTTTTAGAATTTTCAAACCCTTGCTTTTGAGAATTAGAGTTGAACCAGGGACTTGCGTTGCAAAATAAATTTTGATGGGCACTTCTGATTTCTTTCAATTTGGCCCATAAATAATTTTTGATTTTGCAATTATGTCAAAAACGTTTTTGAAAAATATATAATTAAATTATGGAAAATGTATTATTTATAATTTTTTAATATCATTTGAATAAATTTTTATTTGTGGAAGATGTTTTAATTTTAACTTGAGATTTTAATTCTATCCAAGGACTTGAGTTGTAAATAATCATCAACCATCAATTACATTCAAGTCCACCATTTAGTTAAGGTTGTTTGGCCATTTTCAAAATCTGATATTTGAACAGGGGCAAAAATGGCTTTTCCAGGATTAAATTCGCCAAAAGTCAAATTCGTGGACTTGGATGTAATTGATTTTTAACGAACAGTACTTGCATGTAATTGTTGATCTAAGTGTTAGTCATCTGCAACATTTACATCTAACAAGGGGCCTATATGTAATTTTCCCTAAATCTATCATAGGGGAGTGGATTGACAACCGAATACCGACAAAACAAGGTAGGGTCGGTCCAAAGATTTGGAGGCCGATGTAAAATTTTCAAAATGGACCCCAAATGGCAGTATATATTAAAAATAATAAAAGTTCATATATAAAATTTAAACTTAGTTTCCTGATAAAATAGTATACATAATATATCACTTTAAAAATGTAACACTGACAAGTGTTATTGAAATAAAATCATATACTAAATTTTTATAACATACTTTTATTCATATTTTTAACACCCTATTGCTACCATGATACTGAAATTGGGGCCCTTAAAAATCAGGGGGCCTGTGCGGGTAACATCCGGCATGAAGTTTTAAACAAATGAGAAAAGAAAATTAAAGATATTAATTAATTAATGTATGTTTGTTTTAAATATTTAGACGCTGTTGAAATTTTATTATCTAGTATTGTAATATTTATTTACAAGTATTGTCGATTTTATTTTGAAATATTCTAATTTAAAAAAACTTAATGTTAGGTATTACAATTAATAGAATGACATTTATAAATAAAAATGAAAAGACAATGAAAATGTGAAGTTTAAAAGAAATAAGAAAAAGAAAAGATAAATAGGGTGTGACCATTCGAGTATAATGGTTGTTGAGGGTGTGAAGTGAGTGGAATGCTGATGTGGCAGAGAGAGTAGGGCTGCAAACGAGTCGTGCCGAGTTTTACAAAAGCTCGGCTCGTTAAGAAAAATTCGTTTAAAGCTCGAGCTCGAAAGAAAATGTAGATATTCGAGCTCGACTCGCGAGCTTCATTTTTTATTTAAATTAATTTTTGAAAACTCGAAAGCTCGAATTTAACTCGCCTCGTGAGCTCGAAAACTAACAAAGTTCGAATATAGCTCGACTCGAAACCTTTCAAAATTAATAAAAAAATATAAATAAATAATACACACACACACACACACACACACATATATATATATATATATGTATATATATATATATATATATATATATATATATATATAATTTTTGAGTAGCTTGTCAAACTTTCGAGCCGAGCTTCTCAATATTTGAACTCGGCTCGAATATGTAATCGAGCTATAATTTAAGCTCGAGCTTTTTTCGAACTTTTTCAGTTCTAACCAGAAAAAAATTTCTAATTCGTTCTAGAGAGAGGTGAGTTTTCGTAGGTGTGACCATTGGAGATCGGCTAAAGTGGAAAAAGTGGGCAGTATGGAAAAGTACTCAGTTGTCAGAAAGATTTCGAAATTGGAAAGGAAAATTGTGGAAGATGGCGTGGGTGATATTAACTCATCAAGTAATAATAGGTGTTGATTAAATTTTTAACGGTTTTGGCTTATTGATGTTACAACGGTGTCTAATATCTGGAGCATTACTTAATTATGCTGTTGTAAACTTTGATTTGAGTTATTAATATATTTTTGACATTTAAAAAAAAAAAATTGTATGTGTGAGTACTTCAAAATTTTCGTATACGGCCTTAAATTTTTTTAAGCGGAACATGCTATTGACATCCTATATATTGATCTAATCTTTATTCATATGAACTATAGAATCTCCAAAACTATATATGAGTTGTTACTTGTTACACCAAAATGCCAAATAATAATCCACATTACTAACCTATGTCGATCTAGCAATTAGCTTGACCATTATATATAGTTGGTTCCATTAGACGTGCTTCTCATAACTCATATATAAAATAATTCATGGCTAATTCTTCTTCTTCTTCATCTTCTTCTTCTTCTACATGCAACAAATCCTTTTCCAGTGACTACCTTCTCCTGAATCCGGAGCAAACAACATGGCTGGACATCTTCAAGGTCTTGTTCTCGAGCGACATATTGAAACGAAAGTTCGTAGAATGTCCAAAAGGAGCAAGGCCAGAGCCATTTCCAAGGAGATGGATAATGTTTCTTTCCATTTCCATTCTCAAAATGTTGCACGATGTCAAGAAACCCTTGGCCTGGCTTGGTGTTGTACTTGACACTTGGGTTAACCTGTTGACCAGCAATGGAGGGGTTTTCAGACTCGTGTGGAACTCAGTCAGAGGTATATTATGTTCTTGATTAATTTTCATGCAAATACACTAACTAATGGTGAGTTCCAATTCTATGAAGGTGTAGGTGCTAAAGATAAAGTGCTATTCTAGATCACCTGGAGTAAAATTGTGAGCGATAGCGAAATTAAAAGTGTGAGCGCAAGAGCGTTAAAATTTTAAAAATATTGAAAGCGTGAACGCCTTAGAGCGTATGTTATTAATTATATAAAAATATTTTTCATTTGTAGAATTATTAAATTACATTAATCCTCCTTCAATATTATTGTCAATTCTATATAAAATATAAATAAACAATACAAAATACACAAAAGTAGTCCCTAGAATTAAATTATATTAATTTCACCATTATAGAATTAAGTGGGTATTTCATTATCAAGCGTTAAACTTGTTACTAATAGAAGTCTCCTAGTAATAGTAAGTGTAGTTAATGACAAAATATCGTAAGCTTAAAGATTTGAGAATAATAATAACTTGTGGTGAAACAAGTGAAATTGACCAAACTAGTTAATGTCAAAGTAAAAAAGAGTCATTAAAAAAAAAAAAAAAAAAAAAAAGCTTCTAACACCAGCCAGATCAAACCGCATTAGAGTTGTAGATGGAATTAATACACTAGAGAAGCAAGTCGATTGCCGACGGGCTTAGACAATGATGTAAGCAGACAGTTGAGTGGTAATGCTGCTGAACCAAAAGCAATAAACAAAAGAAAAATAGAAAACTCAGTCGCACAGATTATTTAATTACATTAATGACAATTCGGGTATTTTCTTATTAATGTGTAAAATTCGCCTTAATTCATGAAATTACCATGAAGCGGTGCTTTATAATGTCTTAGTTCTTGCACTTGTGCATGTAATTATTCGAAGAGTTATGGCTTTCATAGTGCGCGATCTAAGATTAGCGCTCTCGAAGGAGCTCTGCACTCCCAGAGCGTGAGGGCGCGCTCTGAACGTGTATGAGAAATCAAGAGCGAGCTTTAAGGTGATTTAGGCCTCATTGCATTAAAAAAAAAAAAAAACTCAATAGACCAGGGGCGGAAACCCCCCCCCCCCCCCCTCCAACCCTCGGAAAAATCTCATATATGTAATTTCGCCTCGGGAAATCCTACGTCCGCCCCTGATAGAGACGGTCTATTTTT
The DNA here is from genome assembly GCA_026545765.1 of Plantago major. Lineage (NCBI taxonomy): Eukaryota > Viridiplantae > Streptophyta > Magnoliopsida > Lamiales > Plantaginaceae > Plantago > Plantago major. Next base: position 97,115,726 of record CM048840.1, read on the forward strand.
AACTAAAAGGGTGGAGCGACGTTTTTGAGTAAAAGCATGATGCTAAATAAAATTACAGGTGTTTTAGTGGTGAGCATTTTGAGTGTTTGGGTAAAATGTTATTCTTAATTTGTATTGTAAACTATTTTAATAATATATATATATATATATATATATATATATATATATATATATATATATATATATTAAATTTCCTATAGGTATTTTTAATATTTGGGTTGAGATTCCGTTTAAACAAAACTACCTAATAATCAAATGTGGCAACTTGCATTTATTGTTGACATTCTTAAATTACCAATTTCCATGTAAGTCTACACCTGAAAACCTATCCAAATCCAACTTTTAATCAAATACGCAAGCTAATAATTAACCTAATGTTAATTGTGGATTATGAAAACGGCCAACTAGTGTGACTACTGACTAGGGAATGTGACCATCAGTCGTAGCAGCCATAAGCTGAATGTCAAGTACTCAAGTTCTACTTTTCATACCTTTCATAACTCCCATCGTTTTTTATAAAACTTTTCATTTTGACTTTAAACTATCACAAATTTTAACCACAAATTAATCTTAAACGATAATAATAAATAATTTAATAAAAACATAATTAAATTTTCATTAAATGATTTTATTAAATTATATACTATTATAGTTTGAGAGTAATTAACGGTCAAAGTTGGAGATGGTTAACTGCAAAATAGTAAAATGATAAGTTTTATAAAAAATTGAGGGAGTATAATATAAAATATTCATTTAGACCAAGTCTCAGTGAAAAAAACATATTTTATAATTTTTAATTTGAGTCTTAGCGTGCTAGCTAGTAACACTAAACGTAATGCTATTTGTATGTAATGTATGACGATATAATAAAATGACAGATCACTGAGTAACTAATTGGTACCAATTTACTTTTTTTTTTTTTTAAGAATATTAATTACATCAAATCAATTAATATATCATTCAATCTATCAATCATTACAAATGAATTAACTATCACAACTACAATACAGTAGAACACAATCCATACTCGAACCCATAAGGTTTAAGTATTTGTTCAAATTAGACTCCTTATTGTTGTCATTAACCAACCATATTTATTACTAGAATGTTAGAACACGCTACGCGTGTTATTGTGGCACATAGTTACAGTTATAATAATATGGTTGTTTCTGATAAGAGAAAATTACATATGGTACCCCTTAAATTGACCCCCTAAACAGATTAGTCCCTTCTATTCGAACAATAACAGATATCCCCCTACAGTTGACCAAAACCTTCATTCCTTTTCTCTCTCCTGCCATGTTGGATATTATTTGATGATATGTAAAAGAAAAGCAAAAAGAAAATTTAATTAACTTATCAATTAAAGAAAAGACAAAATAAAAACAAACACAAACCCATCTTCTTCCTATTCTCTTCCCTTTCCTTCCTCCTCTTTTCTTCCCTTCTTCCCTTTGAAAGCTCCAAATCGGAGCTACACCGGTGGATATGAAATTCGAAGATGTTGATTGTCATTTGGATCGTTTCATGGTTTCAGGGACTCAATTTGAAGTTTTGAAAACTCGTAACCCTTGCAATTGAGAATTTTAAAAACCTAATTGCAAAATTGAAAATGTTATAGGGACTGAATTGAACTTTTTATTTTTTTTTGGATAATAACTAGTTGGGTTCAAATAGTTTGTGTTCATTCAATTTGACCCCAAATACATCAACTCAATTGATTCGAATTCACCAATTACATCAATGTCCCTTTATTTGTGTCTCTTAATTACAGACACGTCCAATGTCAGTTGGGGCAAAATAAAAGTGAAAAAAAAAAAAGAAAAGCAAAATGAAAAGAAAATAGAGAATTAAAATAAAGAAACTCAAAAATCAAATAAATCAATGGCATTTTCGTTATTATCATGAACTTCAGCCGACACATCAGCAAAAAGTAGATCCATGTCATCATCAAGTTTGACTTTTGGACCTATTTGTAATATCAAAATTTGCTCAGTTCAATTTTTTGGATGTAAGTGTTATTGTTTGAATAGAAGGGGTGAATCTGTTATTGACACCAATTTAAGGGGTACCGGACGAAATTTTCCCTTCTGATAATGAATTTCTTTTTTTTCAAGTTGATGTAGTGTTTATGTTTTAATTTAATTGGAGAACATGGAGCATAAAAATTGGTTATCATTGTTTGTTAATGATGAATTGATTTTGATTTGGTTGGGTTGAATTAAGATTTAAAATTTAATTGAAGAAGATAGATTGATTTTTTTTAATGATGATTTGATTCTGTTGGGGTTGAATTAGTTAGTGTTTAAAATTTAAATGGAGAAGAAAGATTAAATTTTGTTATGATACATTGATTTTGTTGAGATTGAATTATGGCTTGTAATTTGATTGAATAAAATATTTTTTTTAATTAAAATCTAATTTATACATATACTAGAAAATGCGTAACACGCTACGTTATATTTTAAAATTTTCTTGTTATTTAAAGTTGGTTTCTATTATACTCCCTCCATTTCAGAGAAAGTGTTACATTTTGATTGGCCAACCAATCTTGAGTTTGATTTAAATTATTTCATAAACGATAATAATAAATAATTTAATAAAATCATATAATAAAAATTTAATTACTAAATTTTTATTATATAATTTTAATAATTTATTTATTAATATCGTTTAAGAGTAAATTAGTAAAACGCATATTGATGAGAATAAAAATGTAACACTTTTTCTGAAATGGTGGGAGTATTAAACATGATAAAATACATGAAGTGTAAGTACATAATGGGAATCGATGTGTCTTGTTGATGTAACCTAAAACTATTACTCCCTCCTCCCGTTAAGTATATTTTAGTTTGACTTTTTTGGTCTACAGTAGTAAATTTTGACTACGAACTGATTTTGAACAGTAAATATAAAATGTTTTCAATTAAATTATATAATACAACTTTAGAAAGTAAAATTTTATTATATAATTTAATTTTACATTTTATATTTACAATTTAAAATTAATTCGTAATAAAAGTTTTGGAGATTATTAACCATATAAAAAGTAACTAAGACATGCTTAACTGGGCAGGAAAATAATTTAATGAGATAATATAAACAATTATTTGATATTGTCTTTTGTAAATTGAGTTCTACATCCATTTGATAGGAAAACATGTATTAATGTATAGCAAATGTAGTAATTATGTATCTGATTATCATTTGTTGAAAAGGCAATATATATATATGATATATACTACTATAGATCATCAGCAGATGGTCACTCGTTAAGAATTTATGAATTAAAAGTGTAGATACACCCAAACAAATACTACCTCCGTTTCAATAAAAGCTTCCTAGGTTGACTTTTTTTAGAAATTTTGACCGTAAATTACTCTGAAATTATACGCAAAAAGTATAAAATAAAGTTATATTAATAAACTATACTTAATTTATTTTCATAATATAATTTTATTATATTTTTGTGTTGTGTAATTTGCGAGTAATTTACGGTCAAAGTTCAAAAAAAAAAGTCAACCTAGGAAGATTTTAATGGACCGGAGGGAGTAATAAGAGTTACGTAGGTACATCAAAACAAAATTAAAGAAGATTAGTTGTCAACACATTCAATAAGTTTCAGATTGAGATTTTCAACTTAATATTCAGTACTTTTTCAACTACTCTGTTTTATTTCAGATTGAGATTTTCAACTTTATATGTCGTGTTCCCAGCTACTCTGTTTTATTTCCGTTCAAAACATTCGAGCTAGAGCGCAAGATCTGACAACTAATATTCATCCCAAATTAAAATACATGTCAAATTAACATAATTAATATTGAAGCAAAATATTCTCAAACCCAAATATGATCATTCACCTCCTGTTAGCCTAATATATTTATTTAGTCACATAGTTCATTATCAGATCTCGATACACTTCCCGATTTAGTTGTTCCTACGCCTCATCAATAAGGTCTCCCTCCACTATGGCAAAAATTGTGTGGTGATTGAACATTAATTATGTCTATCAAGATAATTAATGTACATGGCATAGTTCAATAAGCTTATAAAGAATGAAAATTCCCTTCTTTTTCCATCTAAAACCAAATCAACATAGACCTCAAGCAGCAAGAGAAAATGAAAGTTAAGCAAAACAACAAAATTTCCGATCAACCGGCCATGAGTTGTTAGTTAACACCAACGGTAACATAAATACAGAGAAGAGAGATAAATGTAACCATAAGAATCTCAAATTTCAACACCATCAATGTATCTGTGTTTTTCCAGCAGAGCTATTCGAGTATGCTAATTTATAGATTTGCTCCTTCATGATTGACAGACTCATGCACAAACATAGTGACTCTTAATAGATTCAACAAAAATCTCATAAATATAGTACGTACAAGCTCAAAATAACTGCCCAATAATAAAAATCTTACCAGGAAAAAAATCTCCAAATTTGTCTTGGAGAAATGCATAAACTAACAGTAATAGCCCAGTAGATACAACAAGAGTAGTAATTTTTTGTAGAGTGACTTCATAAGCTCAATTCAGTAATGTAATGAAGTTAACTACTATTACCAAAGTGTTAACTCCCCATCTAGATCCATGGACACATCGCCTAGATCACCATCCCTTCCGACAAGCAATTGTTGAATCAGGATCATACTACTGGACTCTTCTTACCTGTAATGCGTTGCTTCCCCGAAAAAACAAACAATGAAGAAATAGTTACTGAAGCTATCGTATACCGTGAACTCAAATAATTCAAGGAAAGGAAAGGAAAACATTGATATGTACCTGATAAAAGGTTGAATAAGATGTTGGCTTTTGTAACTGAGGGGTACTGTATCGGAAGTATATGAGACTGGAGTTAAACAGAACAAATAAGGACTGCTGCGGTGAGAGATGGCTCTCGGTCCTTAAGACAAATTTGCCCCGCTTAGATGCCAACGGTTGCAAATAGCAAAATGTATCCCAAGATTACACAAAAGTGAATTTGCTGCGGCACTTGAACTTGCAAATTCGAGAGGACTGCAATATGGAAAAGACAGCTTAAGAGAAGAAGAAAGAAGGAGAGGATTTGAATTGTGTGTAAAATTTGATCGCAGAGGCCTATTTATAGTTTCAAGAGTTGAGTCCGAGTATGACTATTCATGACAGGTCCTTGAAGAGTTGCTTCTCTTCTAACAGATACACTTGTTCGAACAGTCACAACACAAGCGAATGGACTGCACCATTTCGCCAAAGCCCATACCGAACAGACACCTCTGTTGGGCTAGCTTTTTCATTTCAGACTATTCTTTTGGGCCTAATCAAACTTAGTAAGTTTCTGGCCCAAAAGGATAATATCCAACTCAAGATCGCGACCCGTGAACCCACGGACCCCGGACCCTACGACCCTCGACCCACGTCCCACGGCCCGAGACCCGGGCCCGGCTCCTAGCGGAGCCAGGTGGGCGTGCTTGGGTCAAGCCATGGAGCCATCTAGCTAGCTCCTCCCCTTCCAAAACCATGGGGTCGGGGACCCCTTGGGGCCAACCCTTTAACCAAGTCTTGGATTTTTATCTAGTTTATTCTTTCCCAATTTTAGCCATGTGGGACTTCTCCCATTCCAACTCTTGGCATTCCAATATTAATTATAAAGAAAACCGACACCACAAAAATCAAAAATAAAAACAAAATGATAAATTAAATAGAAAACATGTTTAATTTATATAAAAACGAAATTAATAAAACAACACTCATCATCTCACACCACCAAAAATCATAATTCAATCAAATCCAAACAAGAGCAAAATTATTACTTCATCACTCCGAAAACCGACACCACCAAAAATCATAATTCAATCAAATCTAAACAAGAGCAAAATTATTACTTCATCACTCCGAAAACCGCATAAACTCAACTCAATCACCAAAACTTCCAACTTAACACCAACAAAATTCCAACTTTCGTATACCAATTTCATGATACAACAAAACCCCTTCTCTTTACACACCAAACAAGCAAAATTAATCAAGCAAAAAAAAAAAAAAAAAAAAAAAAAAAAAAGGAAAGCTGAATAATCAGACCATTTACAGTCATGTCAGAGACATTGGATTCCAAGTCAAACCGAACTTTGAGCGCACGAGCCTTGCCGAACCCAGATGACACATGGCGGTTGCAGAATCTGGTAGAACGATTCAATTTGGTGGCGGAAAGCCAATTGAAGAAGCAGAAGTAGTTGTAGCAACAGAAGCCGCCATGGCCAAGATTCAACCTTTTTCCTTAAAGAATTGAACAGAAGGAATCAGAAGAGCATGAGAAGAAAGAAATTGGAGAGAAATGGGTGTATGTATATCATCGTCGTCGGTATACGAAAGTTGGAAATTTGTTGGTGTTAAGTTTTTCTGCTCTTTCTGCTTTAATTTCGTTTTTTTATTAATTTCTTTTTTTTATTTTAATTTCGTTTTATTTTAAATAGGTTTTCTATTAAATTTATCATTTTGTTTTTTATTTTTGGTTTTTGTATTTTCTTTTTGAGTTTTCTTTATTCTAGAGATGACATAGCTGCTTATGTGGTAGTCAAACCCGTGTTTGACCTGATGACAATGCAGACAACTTAGCAGTCAACGGGGTCAAATGGCGATTTTTGGCCAAAAGGATTGTTCAAGCCGGAATATTGATATAGTGGGACTATAGTTGCCGGAGCGGACAAACGTTGTACTGCGTACGCCATACCCCCCAAACTTTATGACCATTTATGCCTTTTTGCCGTCTTCTACTACTATAGTAGATTATACATGTTTAAAGAACTTAATTTCCAACGTGTGGGGCCCCTCTTGGTAGAGTAGCAAAGTCATGGACTAGCCTCTTTGGAAGACTAAAATTCCAACAATCCCCCACATGAAAGAGAATTGACGCTCACAGCACATCGGAGTGCTCCAGCCTTGACTTTCCAGCGGAAAACTTATTGCATCGGAAGAGATAGCTTTTCGCCTTGAATCTTTCCCTAGTAGACTATCATCGGATTTACTTGCCAACCGGTGAACGCGATGTCTTGAACCAGTCGGCGTTTTGTGTAAACCAAGACAATGATAACTACACAATAATTCCCCTTATTGTTTCGTTCCAGGTTTGTCTGTCCGTTAAAGTCCTTGGACACCCTTGGATTCTTAAGTGTTTCAGTAGAAGCGGCCAAACTTCATACACTTAAATAGGTGATCTCCTTCTAAGAGCATCCTACCACTGATGCTCCGCTCGAAAGCTCTAGACGATCATTAAGAGTTCGATGACTCATCCTCCGCCCGATACGGCAGCAGCACTTAATGTCTATCACGGGAACGACCTTATGGAGTATAACTCCTAAGTGCTCTTACCTCGAAGTACAAAACTTCACGAGGCGCTTAACTGGTCCTTTACAACTTCGTTTTCCACATTGAACTAAATTCTTAGGATCTCCAGTCAGTGTGGTTGGGTTGCCGCTGTAAATTTCCTTTAATCTGTGGGACTTAGGCCCATTCCCCTAGACAGGTACATTACTTGATCTTTCGGTATTGCTTTTGTTAGCGGATCCGCAATGTTATCCTTTGATTTCACATAATCAATAGTGATAACCCCCGTAGAGATCAATTGCCTTATGGTCTTATGTCTACGACGTATGTGTCTAAACTTGCCATTGTACATACTATTACGTGCCCTTCCTAGAGCCGATTGACTGTCACAGTGAATCGTCATCGCAGTACGTGCTTATCCCAAGGGATATCCTCTAAAAACTCTCGAAGCCATTCTGCTTCTTCCCCAACTTTATCCAAAGCTATAAATTCCGATTCCATCGTGGATCGGGCGATGCATGTTTGTTTAGAGGATCTCCATGAAACAGCCCCGCCGCCAATGGTAAACAAGTAACCACTTGTGGACTTGGTGTTTGCACTATCAGATATCCATTTTGCATCAGTGTATCCTTCCAATACTGCTGGGTATCTTCCATAGTGTAATCTATAATTTATTGTGTATTTCAGATACTGCAATAAATGATATAGTGCCTTCCGATGGTCACTTCCTGGATTACGCGTGAACCTAGCCAATTTATTGACTGCATGTGCAATATCAGGACGAGTACAGTTCATTAGGTACATCAGACTACCTATTACTCGTGCATATTGCACTTGGTCCATAGGATCTCCTTCATGTTTGTCCAAACAGAGATTCCTGTTCATGGGTACCTTTTCAAACGGCAAGTCAAATGTGCCATATCTCTTTAGAACGTCTTCAACGTAGTGAGATTGCGACAAGACTAGACCGTCGGAAAACTTAGAAATCTTAATTCCTAAGATCACATCAGCCACACCCATGTCTTTCATGTCGAATTGTTGTTTCAACATCTTCTTGGTTTCCAAGATCAATTCCAAACTACTTCCCGTAATGAGCATGTCATCTACGTATAAGCAGATCATTACAAACGAATCAGAGTTCCCTTTTACGTAGATACATTTATGACATTCATTGATGGAGAAGCCCTTTGACACTAACATGTTGTCAAACTTTTCGTGCCACTGCTTAGGAGCTTGCTTAAGTCCGTACAGTGACTTGACAAGACGACATACTTTCTTCTCTTGTCCTGGAACTACAAACCCTTCAAGTTGTTCCATGTAAATTTCTTCATCCAACTCTCCATTCAGGAAAGCTATTTTAACATCCATTTGATGTATCTCAAGGCCACGCAGAGCAGCAATAGCTATGAATACTCTAATGGAAGTTAGCCTTGACACTGGTGAGTAAGTGTCGAAGTAATCAAGACCCTCCTTTTGTTTGTAGCCCTTTACTACAAGACGAGCCTTATACTTGTCAATGGTTCCATCAGCTTTATACTTACGCTTAAGTATCCATTTACAACCCAAAGGTTTACTTCCCGGAGGAAGATCAACTACTTCCCAAGTGTGGTTATGCATGATGGAATCCATTTCAGCTTCTATAGCTTCTTTCTAGAGTGGTGCCTCTGGAGTCGACAATGCCTCCTGGATTGTCCTTGGTTCATTTTCTACCAAATAGGTAATAAAGGCTGGGCCAAAGTTTTTCTCAATCCTTGCCCTTTTACTTCTTCTTGGTTCAACATCAGGAATCTCCACGCTCTCTTGATGTGAATTCTTAGGTTTTTCCTTTGAACTGCTTGGTTCAGGATTCTCCTCACTTGGACCATTTTCTATTGGTTCAAGAATTTCCTTATTAGCAATTGGTTCAGGATTTTCTTCACTCCTTCCAATTGCATTTTCATAATCTCTCTTATGAGTGATTATTTCCTTCTTAGGAAAGACTTCTTCAAAGAAGTGTGCATTTCTTTACTCGATAACAGTACCCTCATGGATATCAGGTATCAGTGATTTATGCACTAAGAAGCGATAGGCACTGCTGTTACTAGCATACCCAATGAATATGCAGTCAACAGTCTTAGGTCCTATTTTAACTTGCTTTGGTTTAGGTATTTCTACTTTAGCCAAGCACCCCCCCCCCCCCCCCACACTTTCAAGTATTTGTAAGTGGGCTTGTGACCTTTCCATAGTTCACATGGAGTGCTGTCACCATTTTTCCGGGGTATTCTGTTAAGAATTTTAGTGGCCGTGAGAATAGCCTCCCCCCATAAATTCTGAGGTAGTCCAGAATTTAACAACATGGCATTCATCATCTCCTTAAGAGTTCGATTCTTGCGTTCAGCAATGCCATTTGACTAAGGAGAATAAGGAGCAGTCGTTTGATGAATAATGCCAAACTCAACACAATATTCTTCGAAAGGAGCTCCATATTCACCACCTCTGTCACTTCGAATTGCTTTAATTCGAGTACTTAGTTGATTTTCAACTTCTGTTTTGTAATGTTTAAATGCTGCTAAGGCTTCATCCTTACTTCTTAGCAAGTAAACATAACAATATCTCGTGCTATCACCAATAAAAGTAATGAAGTACTTTTTTTCCTCCTCTAGTTTGCACGAACTTTAGATCACATAAGTCGCTGTGAATTAATTCTAGAGGAGTTGTGGTTCTATTCACTGAATGAAATGGTGTCTTAGTAAGCTTTGCCTCCACACAAACCTCGCACTTAGTTTCAGGATTGCCGTCGAAGGACGGCAATAGTTTCAATTTTACTAATTTCTGAATAGCGTTGTCGTTTGCATGTCCTAGCCTATTATGCCATAAATTAGAGAACTCAGAGAAGTAGGTAGAATGCTTCATTTCATTGCTCTCAAAGGAGCTAAGTACAGTCATTACAGACATCTTAAAGAGCCCATCACACATGTAGCCCGTTCCTACAAACAAACTATTCTTAGTAATTACAAACTATTCAGCCTCGAACGTCATCTTGAAACTAGCTTTGACCAGCAGCGGTCCGGACACCAGGTTCTTGCGAATGTCTGGTACATGCATCACTTCATTCAGAACAAGCTTCTTCCCCGAGGTCAACTTTAGAACCACCTTTCCAACTCCTTTTACTTCCGAAGTAGCATCATTCCCCATGAACAATTTCTTGCCACTGACTGAAGTGTAGGTAGAGAAGGCACCTTTGTCTGATCATATGTGGCGGGTTGCACCAGTATCAAGCCACCACTGCTTTGGATTTTCAACCAGATTGGCTTCCAAGACAACAGCAGCGTAGGAGACCTCCATGTCATCCTTAGCAGGTTCAGCCTTGTCTTCCACAACATTTGCTTGCGACTTCTTCTTCTGAGAGCGGCAATCTGCTTTCATATGCCCAGCAGTTGAAGCACTTGCCTTTGATTTTCCTTGGCTTTCCTGGCTGCCCTTGAGACTTAACGTCCCCCGCATTCAACTTGCGTTTCTTGTTTGAACTCCCTTTGGCATCCACCAGGTGTGCCTTGGCTTCCATGGGCTGCTTTCCCTTGCCTAGAGCCTTCCGATTGTCTTCCTGAATCTGCAACTTTATAACCAGATCCTCGAGTCCCATTTCTTTGGTCTTTAGTTTGAGATAACTCATAAACTCATTCCACGAAGGAGGTAGTTTCTCAATCAAAGAGGCCACCAGAAATGACTCGTTAGGCTTCATGCCTTCTTGTTCTAACTCGTGGAGAAACATCTGAAACTCCAGAACTTGACTCATGACAGACTTAGAGTCATTCATTTTGAAGTTTAGAAATTTCCCCACTATGAACTTTTTAGTACCAGCATCCTGAGCGCTGTACTTTTTGTCCAGTTTCTCCCACAAGTCTCTTGCGGTACTAACAGAGCAATAGGCAGAATAAAGTGCATCAGAAAGACAATTCAAAATATAATTCTTACATAGGAATTCGATGTGCACCCATGCATCGTAAGCCAGTTGCCTCTTGTTGTTTTCATCCAGTATGGCTTGTGTTGCTTCCGTAGCCATGGCATTTTGTTCGACCTCTTTCAAGACCGGAGTTTTTGGAGTAGAGCAGTGCAGAAACCCGGCCAGCCCAATGGTAGTGAGATAAAACAGCATTTTCTTCTTCCATTGCTTGAAGTTGGTTCCTGTGAACTTTTCTGGTTTCTCCCCATGAGCGTGAGTTAGCCTTGACAGTTGGAGCAACTTCCGTTCCAGTTGCAGACATTTTCGATACTTGCAGATTTGTCTTAAGTTGTTGGCTTTTGTAACTTAGGGGTACTGTATCGGAAGTGTATGGGACTGGAGTTAAACAGAACAAATAAGGACTGCTGCGGTGAGAGATGACACTCGGTCCTTAAGATAAATTTGCCCCGCTTAGATGCCAACGGTTGTAAATAGCAAAATGTCTCCCAAGATTACACAGCAGGTGAATTTGCGAACTGGCACTTGAACTCGCAAATTCGAGAGGACTACTGCAATATGGAAAGACAGGCTTAAGAGACGAAGAAAAGAAAGAAGGAGATGATTTCGAATTGTGTGCAAAATTCAATCCTGGGGGGACCTATTTATATTTTCAAGAGTTGAGTCTAAGAGACATGACTATTCGCGAACAGATCCCCATTTCGCCAAAGCCTATACGGAACAGACACCTCTGTTGGGCTAGCTTTTTCATTTCAGACTATTCTTTTGGGCCTAACCAAACATAGTAAGTTTCTGGCCCAAAAGGATAATATCAAACTCAAGACTACGACCCGCGGACCCACAGCCCGGGCCCGGCTCCTAGCGGAGCTAGGCGGGCGTGCTTGGGTCAAGCCATGGAGCCATCTAGCTCCTCACCCTTCCAAAACCATGGGTGCCCCTTGGGGCCCAACCCTTTAACCACGTCTTGGATTTTTATCTAGTTCATTATTTCCCAATTTTAGCCATGTGGGAATTCTCCCATTCCAACTCTTGACATTCCAATATTAATGCTTCAACCAACACACTTTGAGCTTCAATTACTCTTTCACCTTTCAATAAATTTTAGTAATTTTTTCTCAAGTGTCTTCTACTACTATAGTAGATTATACACGTTTAAAGAAAATTAATTTCTAACGTGTGGGGGCCCTCTTGGTTGAGTAGCAAAGTCGTGGACTAGCCTCTTTGGAAGATTAAAATTCCAACATCAGATTTCCCTAACCTTCCCATCTCCCAACCTTTTCGATTGGGGTTATGTCGATGAAAGATAGCCAACAATTGAAAAGCTCATATCAAAGTAGAGATCAGGTAATAAGAATCTCGAATTTGTGGTGTTCCTCCGATATCCGATAAACATCTGTGAATGGGACGAACCCAGGTGGGGGCTACTAAAATTTCAGGGAGAAGAAACTGATAGATACGGAAGAGAGAATATGAATTGAGATTCAAGTAACCCTATATATAGATGATATAAATAAAGGTGGCTCCATTTCTATCAGATTCAAGTCTATCAGGAACATCTTTTCTAGATCAGAAGATGAAGATGAATCAGATGTGAACTTCAGAGTTTGCAAGTGTCAAGACTCTCCACGCGCTTCTACACGCCTAAGTTGTTGGTTATATACTACTTTTAATTACAAATGAGTTCAATTTACTCAATTACACAACTCCAATAGTTGTCCACCTATATATATACTAGTAAAATTGTGCACGTGAAAATTCACGTGCCAAATAAATGATTCTCATATTAATATTTCAATATGCATGCATGACATAAACGTTATAATATATATTTAAACTTATACTTAGTTAATTAAAAATTCAATCATAATATATATTAATTATATGAGTAATTAATAAAAATATAAATTTTGGTGATTATAATGGTGGAAGTAGTGGGAGATGATGTGCAACTCCCTTCTTTTTTTCTTTTCCTTTTTAGCTTTATTTTTATAGGTGAAATATGAAGTCAAAATTAATCAATTGGTCAAAATTAAATTGATTGGTGTAACAACTACTTTTGGGTAGTTCTCTTTTAGAATAGTAAAGATAAAATATATATATATACACACACACACACACACACACACACACACACACACTGGCATTTACGTAACACACTACGTGTGTTAAGGGTTTTTATATAAACCAATGAATCTGTGATTTTTTAAAACATTTAAAAATAATAAATAAAATGGAGAAACTTACGCCAATGAGATTCGAACCCTGCACCTTCTACTTAAACAATAACACATGTACGTACCAGATTCAAATTTAATAAGTAAGATCAACGGATGAGATTTAAATTGAATTATAAACTTAGTAATAAAACTTTGTGAATTATTATAGTACTTTATATATATACTATCATTTACGTAACACACCACGTGTGTTAAAGATTTTTATATATAAAAATGAATCTCTGATTGAAAAATGAGAAAACATTAAAAAATAATAAATAGGAGAAACGGACGACAATGAGATTTGAACCTTGCACCTTCTACTTAAACAAAGACACATGTACGCACCAAATTCAAATTGAATAATAAGTAAGATGGACGGATGAGATTTAAATTGAATTAAAAGCTTAATGACACTTTGTGAATTATTATACTTCTTTGAAAAACTAGCATTTACGTACCACACTATGCGTGTTAATAGTTTTATATAAACTAATGAATCTGTGATTGTAAAAAGTGAAAACATTTAATAATAAATAAAAGAGAAACTTACGCCAATAAAATTCGAACTCTGCACCTTCTACTTAATAACGCATATACGTAGAATCAGTAAATTATTAAGATTAACGGATTAGATTTAAATTGAATTGAAAATTTAATGAAACTTTGTAAATTATTATATTACTTTGAATATATACTGTAATATAGAATCAACTTAAAAATGTCAATGTTGATGCAGGAAAAGTCGTTTACCCGGAAAAGACATCGGCAAGTTTCAGATCATTTATCGGGTACATGGACCCGAGAGACGATTTAAACCCGGAAAAAAAGAGCAGTGCCGTATCAGATAAGCAGTACATTGCTCTGCTCTCGATAATGGCTTCTAAGGCTTCTTACGAGAACAAGAGCTTCATTGAGTTTCTTGTCAAGGACAAGTGGCAGGTACAATTACAACTTTTAATTACTGATTTAAGTTAATTAATTGTCGTAATTAATATGGTAAAACATGTGGTATCTGGTAAGAATATACTATATTTCATATCAAGCTATCATTTTACACAAAGTCTCGTGAGAGTCAGTCTCTAAATAACTTATCTAAAGACGATATATGTTATCAATAAAACCATCTATTTATATATATGATAAAAGTGATGATGTAAATGAAAGAAGAGATGTGCCACATACCCAAAAAGCTGATGTGGCAAATCGAATCCAACAAAAAATGAATTTTAATTCACACAAAAAATTTCAACTTTAAGCACTATAGTAGGTCTCTCAAAAAAGTTACTCTCCTTCTTATTATATTTACATATCACTTTATTAATAAAAAGGTTTATATTCTTAACAAAATGTATTTTTTGTGAGTACATGGACATATATTTGGATTAATATGATCGATAATTTTCTTTACAATATAGATACGTCTCCTGATAATTTATCCAGAGACTGTCTATCAGAATACTTACACGTGTTATTATTATACATTTAAGAAAATTGTGAAATTTTTTTTTAAGTTAAGCCGAGCAAATGAATTAGATTTTCTTCGAAATAAGTATGTTATTTCTCCTACTGGAATGTAGCTTTTTTGAATGAAATATCCAATAAGTTAATAAATCATTTGATTAGTGTATATATAAACATATGATAATATGGAATTAAACAAAATATATAGAGAGTAATTCTCCTGAGAGACGGTCTCTAGATAATTTATCTAGAGACGGATCTATATTCTCAAGAAAATCATCGATCTTATTAATCAAAACATCTATGTTTTCAATATTGGTGTTTTTTTTTTTCATATTATAACAAGACTTATTTCGACAACATGGACGTTTTCATTATTTTTTTTTAAATGGAAAAAATTTTATTAAGTAATCGGAAAACCGATTATAAGAGCATAAGAAACGCTCCGCTATTACAATCGAAACCTATTATATAATCAAGTTTGAATAACATGAATGATTTTATTGATAATATAGGCCGTCTTTAGATAAATTATCCAGAGACCATCTCTCATGATACTTTGTGAAATACATATATATATATATATATATATATATATATATATATATATATATATATATATATATATATGTGTGTGTGTGGACGCTAGTAAATTTTTCCTTAAATTACAAGTTTGAATCTATACCAAACCATCCCTTGACATAAGAAGTATTAGCCTAGTAGTCTCAATCTTGTGATCATAATTGCTAATATTGATGTAGGTTAAAAATGGTGAATTTAAAGCAAAAGTAGTGTTGAGGGGTGGTGAGCTTTATTAGTGGTGAGGTGAGCTCGAGTGATAGTAGAATAGTTCGCCAATGTCCTAGACGGCGTCGATGTCCTCCACGGCGTCGATGTCCTGGATGGCTTCGATGTCCTAGACGACTTCGATGTCCTAGAGATCTTCAAGGTCATGTGTTCCGAGATTAAGTCCTTCCAGTAAATGTAGGTCCGTCGCTAAGGCAAGGTCCACCACTCATCATAGGTCCTTCGTGGAAATGTGATTAGTCTAGTGGTCCTTCTGGAAATATAGTCCGTCACTAAGGCAAGGTCCGCCACTCATCATAGGTCCTTCGTGGAAATGTGCTTAGACAAGTGGTCCTTCTGAAAATATAGTCCATCACTAGCTACTGTCCTTTAGGAAGTGTAGTCCGTCGTTGAATATTGTTCGTCTCTAGAGTACTTGGTTATCTATCTGAAATAAGAGGAGAAGGGGTTAGACCCTTTTGTGCCGGTTTGCCTAAGACAAATCGGGCTCGGACTCAACTTGTTTAGAAGGTTGCACAAGCTGGGGCTCAGACCTCTAAACTTAGAGAGTGGAATATTGAGAAGTAGTTACTTACCCTATGAGGAGTAAATGAACTCCTATTTATAGGCAAAGGCTCAGGGGACAAGACTCCGGTTAATCGGAGGTTGGTCGACCCTATCAGCTTGTGACACGTGATGTCGGAGCGTGGTGGCGCATTTAGGTCACGCGGTAGGTTACCAGGGGTTGGACCTCTTGATAACCAAATCTAGTTCCTTGTATTGTGATTCCTATTTGTGGGAACCCGGTGTAGGACCTTCTTTGGAACCCGGTGTAGGACCATGTTTGGAATTCGGTGTAGGACCTCATTTGGAACCCGGGGTCGGACCTCATTTGGAACCCGGTGTAGGACCTTCTTTGGAACTCGGGGTATGACCTACTTTGGAACCCGGGGTCGGACCTCATTTGGAACCCGGCGTAGGACCTTCTTGGAACTCGAGGTAGGACCTACTTTGGAACCCGGTGTAGGACCTCATTTGAAGCCCGGTGTAGGACCTCCTTTGGAACTCGGGGTAGGACCTCATTTGGAACCTGGGGTCAGACCTCCTTTGGAACCCGGTGTAGGACCTCATTTGGAACCCGGGGTAGGACCTTATTTGGAATCCAGTGTAGGACCTCATTTGGAACCCGGGGTCGGACCTCCTTGGGAACCCGGTGTAGGACCTTCTTTGTAATAGATCTCATAACACACTTAAGTCGCTTTAATCTGTCAATCCTTAGGTTAGACTTATTAGTACATATCATAAGTCCTCCCAGTTTCCAAGTATCTTTATAGAAGATAGTTGAGAAACTCTAAATTTGAGGTTTCTTTGAGGTTGTGGGAGGTCGGACTTCCTGACGGTCGGTCTTGATCATGACATGGGAGGTAGGACTCCCTGATTGGCTCGCGGGAGGTAGGACTTCTTGAAGGTCAATCTTGATCATTCATGGGAGGTAGGACTCCTTGATTTGCTCACGGGAGGTAGGACTCCTTGAAGGTCAATCTTGATCATGACACGGGAGGTAGGACTTATTAATACATATCATTTAAGGCCCCTCAGTTTCCAAGTATCTTTGTAAAAGATAGTTGTGGAACTCTAAGTTTGAAGTTTCTTCGAGGTTTCTCTTTGTAATTATGGTCGGAAGTCACGTGGTAGGATCCCATAAGGTCACACCTGATCTTGTTGAGAAGGTTTCTATTGATCTTTATTGTGGAAGCTAAGGTCGGACCTTGTGGGGTCGAATCACATGTGGTCGGACCCCAAGGTTCGGACGGTGAGTATGTTCTGATTTGTCTTTATTTTGACAACTCTGATTCTTCAAGGTCGGACCCCCTTAGCCAGGGTCGGACCAGATGTAGTTCCCCACGGTGGACTTCTTCTGACTTGGTCTTAATTTACGTTGGGACCTTCGACTTGATGAGCTAGGTTGGACATATTTCCATCTTGATATTCAACACCCTTTTAGGAGTGAGCGCGGACTTTGAGAGTTCGACTTCTCCAAGGTGGCTTCTTGATATTCAACACCCTTTTAGGAGTTAGTTAGGACTCTTTGGATCCGGCTTTACCAAGGTAGTTTTTCTTTGTCATCACCCTTTTAGGAGTTAGCTCGGACTTTTTGGTTCCGACTTTTCCAAGGTGGTTTTATTCACATCACCCTTTAAGGAGTTAGCTCGGCCACTCTGGGTCCTGCTTTTCCAAGGTGGTTTTGTTGACATCACCCTTTTAGGAGTGAGCTCGGACTCTCTGGGTCTGGCTTTTCCAAGGTGGTTTTGTTGACATCACCTTTTTAGGAGTGAGCTCGGAGGCCTGGACGTCCGGCCTCTCCAAGGTGGTAAGGACAGTAGAAAGCGTCCCTTCAAGGGTCAACTTTGTTTTATGATGAACTTCTTTCTCGTGGATACGACTTCGCCTAGGACTTCATTCTCTCCTAGGACTTGACAACATCCTAGGATGCTTTTCCAAGGTGGTTTTTCTTTGTCATCACCCTTTTAGGAGTTAGCTAGGACTCTTTGGGTCCGTCTTTACCAATGTGGTTTTTCTTTGTCATCACCCTTTTAGGAGTTAGCTAGGACTCTTTGGGTCCGACTTTACCAAGGTGGTTTTTCTTTGTCATCACCCTTTTGGGAGTTAGCTAGGACTCTTTGGGTTCGGCTTTACCAAGGTGGTTTTGTTGACATCACCCTTTTAGGAGTGAGCTCGGAGGTCTGGACGTCTGGCCTCTCCAGGGTGGTAAGGATAGTAGGGAGCGTCCCTTCAAGGATCGACTTTGTTTTCTGATGATCTTCTTTCTCGTGGATACGACTTCGCCTAGGACTTCGTTCTCTCCTAGGACTTGACAACATCCTAGGATTTTCGGGTCGCCTAGGACTATGTCTTCTCTCTCTTTCACTACGCCAATGCTTCATCCCGTGCCTCGAACGAGAGGGGGCTAGCTTTGCATATCGTTCCTTCGCCGAATAGGTAATGGGTCTCTCCTCTAAAGTTGGTGTAGGTCTCATCCTATTCATAGTGATCCTCCCGATCATCTTGCCTATCTTCATACTCATCCTCATAACGATCTCTTTTTTAGACCTGGGAAGGAATTTGGCCACGATGGGTCCTCTTGATTCAACCACGTGCTCAGCGGTTGTTTGATTCTGTAGTTGGTTCTGGATTGGCAATACAGCAGCGGTCCTCATGGGAATGCCCTGTGATACAACAGGAGCTTGATGATTCACTTCATCTTGAGGTTGGCTCCTTATAAGAGGGCACCTTGTAGGAGTTGAATTTGTGCCTCGTTGAACCCGTACATTAGGCCGTCGACAATAACTTGTGGAATGTTGGCAGTTATTTGAATTGGAGGTTGGACCGTGGGAGGAAGGTCATTTCGCCCTGTGAGTGTGACGGTCCGAGGTGGAGAGGGAGGTCTCGTTCCCATCTCTCTCATCGTGTTAAAAAATGATTCGGTTTTCTCCGATTGGTCCGGCCCCGATAGAGGTTTGGGTCTAAACCTGGTTAGAGGGGTCGACGTCGGATGCGGCTGGCCTTAGTCTTGTAGCAGTTGTCTTCCTAGTATATTTTTGTTGTGGTGCCATGACTTTTCGTTCCAAGGGATTCGCACAGACGGGCGCCAATATGATGTAGGGTAAAAATGGTGAAGTCAAAGCAAAAGTAGTGTTGAGGGGTGGTAAGGTGAGCTCGAGTGATAGTAGAATAGTTCGCCAATGTCCTAGACGACCTCGATGTCCTCCACGACGTTGATGTCCTGAACGGCTTCGATGTCCTAGGCGGCGTTGTTGTCTTAAACGGCTTCGTTGTTCAAGAGATCTTCAATGTCATGTGCTCCGAGATTGAGTCCTTCCAGTAAATGTAGGTCCGTCACTAAGGCAAAGGTCCGCCACTCATCATAGGTCCTTCGTGGAAATATAGTCCGTCACTCATCATAGGTCCTTCGTGGAAATGTGCTTAGTCAAGTGGTCCTTCTGGAAATATAGTCCGTCACTAGCTACTGTCCTTCTGGAAGTGTAGTCCGTCGTTGAATACGGTCCGTCTCTGGAGTACTTGGTTATCTATCTGAAATAAGAGGAGAAGGGGTTAGACACTTTTGGGCCGGTTTGCCTAAGACAAACCGAGCTCGGACTCAACTTGTTTTGAAAGTTGCTCAAGCTGGGCCTCGGACCTCTAAACTTAGAGAGTGGAATATTGAGAAGTAGTTACGTAACTTACCTTATGAGGAGTAAATGACACTACAAAAAATCTGGCCTGTAGCGACGGATAGATCCGTCGCTACAGGCCAGCTATCCGTCGCCCCGGCTTTGGCGACGGATCGGGCGACGGATAGAAAATCCGAGTCATGTGGCGACGGATAACAATCCGTCGTCAATTCAATGACAGTTGACGACGGATTGACCAATTATTTTTTTTTAATTCGAAATTTAGCGACGGATAGGATCTATCCGTCGCTAAATATAGCGACGGATAGATTATCTGTCGCTATATTTCTTGACGGATAGAATCTATCCGTCAAATATTTTATTGGACTAGTGACGAATTTGAAATTCCGTCACTAATTCCGCCATCGTGAATTCCGTCACTAATTCCGTCACCGTTGTGAATTCCGTCACTACTTAGTCACTATTTATTTCATATTAATCCCTATTTTTCGTAGTTCACCTATTTAATCAATATAATGTTCGATAATAAATCAATAATACGGAAAATGTTTCAATGAATAAAAAGTAATATTCGAATGGAGAAATTATCCAAACAAGTGTAAATATGAAAAAATCCGAACATACAGATACATAACTAGCTATCGACGGGTGGGGTGATGGCGGAACTGGACATGAATCGCTCCATCTCAGAATCAAGGCGCTCGTTCTCCTTCGTTCTCTGTCATGGCGCTCCATCTCGCCCTTTGTTGCTCCATCTCGCCCTTTGTTGCTCCATCTCTTGAGTTAGCCGAGCAACATGTTCCGGACTTCTTGATCGCACCATTTCCGAGACACAGTCACGTGTAAACCGGACGTCTGGATCTGGGATGATGATGAGGAGCACGGACTAGCCAGATGCAAACCGAGGCTCCGAGTCCATATATTCGCCCTTTCTTGTCCGGTTTGTTGACCTCTAGGAAAATGTTGTCAACTTGTTCGATTGACAACACATCACCCGTCTCGTCCTCCGCCTCGCCACCGAGCATCAACCTCAGCCTGAAATCGTAAATAGCAGATATCATGATCAGCTACTGTTTTTAAAAAGTAACTTGTAATAGTGTACAAATATGAACTTTAAGCAACATAAACATACCGCAATAGACGAGGCCCGGCAGTCGGTCCATACCCCGCCCTTCTGCTTGGCCTTCTTGAAGATGGCATACTTGGATGTCACCTCCCCCCGTGCCCCCAGAATCAAACCAGATCTAGTCAACAAGTTATCATCTACAAGTAATAGAGCGAGAGACTTCATACGTACACGTAATGCTAGATTGCAAAACACATATATACACCGATTGATAATAATCGATGTGAGATCGCCTCCCAAGGTGGTGAACGGCCTTCCCGCCAGACGATCGGGATGCCCGGTTACGCTGTTGGTCCAAGCAACGTCCTGGACATCAGTTCGGCGCCAGTAGGCATCCCAAAGGGCCCACTCCGTTGCATCACCCGGTGGGGGGATTGGGCCACCCCGAGCCCGAATGGCCTTCCACGTACAGACCATATCCTCAGATAGCTTTGGATCCCACAGCCTCTAAACGCGCCAGATCTGTGGATCAACTCTTAGGAATGAAGTACTCCTTCTACATTCCCAATTTCATACAACATCCAAAGTCAATACATGTCCTAACAACATAACAGATATGGTGACTAACATATCACCCAAATAAAGTGGCTAACATACCACTCACATATAGTGGCTAACATACCACTCACATACAGTGGCTAACATACCACTCACATTGTCCTAAAATTTACTAACACAATGGTGACTAACATATCACCCAAATAAAGTGGCTAACATACCACTCGCATACAAAGGGCTAACATACCACCACATTGTCCTAAAATTTACTAACACAATGGTGACTAACATATCACCCAAATAAAGTGGCTAACATAACACTCACATACAGTGGCTAACATACCACTCATATTAAAACGATTATAATTACAAACAAATGAATGTCATATTTTAACTTACCTCACCATCAAGTACTCGCCCTCATGCGCTCCGAGATGTGGCTCCAACACTCACCACCCTGCCCCGGTGGCTCTCTCCTGCTCCGGAAGATGTCACCTAGTTTGTTGTGCACCTCCCGAGGCCATAAGCTGTTGTCAATGTATAAGATACAAGAAACGAATATGCATTACTTTAGTACAACAATTTATACTTGTCAACTATCATTATCGCTATGTTTTACATATTTAAGAAGAATGTATAATACTTACTTGGTGACCAATAGGAAAATCACAAAAGCCGTCCCACGTGACGTTGGGATTGTTTGATCGAACACGAGGTAGGGACAATCGTCGTGGTCGCCCTCCAAAGATGTGTCCGGCCGACCGGTAGAGCCACTGCTCTCTCGCCTCGGGGTCTCAGAATCCGAGACCGCCGTCCCGATCTTCGAGCCCTCCTCGTTCGACGGTGTCCCCACCACTATCATGCGGCCGCTGCGTGGGGGACGATAGGTGGACGGCCTCTGTCATGCATCTCAAAAAAATGTAATAAATACAATAAAATGTGTTAGTACGAGTTATAATACATATGATTATAATAACACATATAATTACTCATAATACACATAATATACCATTATAGTCGTCCTCTAAGACTACATATTGGTCCTCGTGCAGATCAAACAACTCATCATCTGCTTCTATGGGATCTTCTGCTTGTTTATCGACATCCTCTTGTTGGTACGAGTTGGTAATTGAGTCGTCTTTCTCAATGTACTCCACTTTCGAGCACGAATAGGTACCTGCACTAACCATTCCCCTTATCGCTTTTACGCTTGATATTCAAGAAACACCACTTGTCGTGCTTGAGTCGCCGAATAAATGGTTCATACTGTTCGCACCTCTTCTTTTGGTTCACATCAACCATTTCATACCGCTCGTTCTTCCTCGTACCTCTGGATTAGGATCATACCACTCAACGTCAAACAAGAAGGTTCGTTTAAATGGCAATCCGAATATTCAATCCTCACAATTCTTTAGCTTGCCGTGGAAATCAAACAAAGTAGCGTCTCCATACTCTTCTGCACCATTAACACACACCCCGGAGTTGCTTGTCGCCATGGCCGTGTTACATTCAGTCGTGTGGAACCTAAGGCCATTGACTATATAACCTGGGAATGTGTAGACCTTTTTGAATGGACCCTCTGCGAGAGCCTTTAAGTATATGCATGTGACGTTGTTAATAGGATTCCGGACATACTCGAACCAATCTGGAAATTCTGTAGGAATTTTTGAGTCAAGTAGTTCCTCTAGTGTATCCTCTGTCATCTGAGGATTTTCTTCCAAACAACGCTTTTTGAAAAAACTGCAAACATTGATTCGATGATAAGTCTATAATTGAAGTAGAGACTTGCGTAGCTATATTAAAATTTAAATAAATGGTTGCTGACCTCGCAAATAGTACCATATACTGGTCAACCTCAGCACAATTCGTGAGGACATAATATTGAGTCGCTTTCAACTCTTTATCCATAAGATATTCTTTCTTAGTCGCACCAAGAGGTCTCCCCGATACCAAGACAGATAGGGAAAACTCATCATCCGCTTGAACTACGAATGTATACGCATTTCGAGCCTTCATTGTCCTTCGTAGGGACGTGTTCATCAAAGTAATAAGAGCGTAAGGTTGCGCTTTCCTCTCGAATGTAGGCATTGGCAATCGAACCTTCGTTACCTTTGTTGTTGACATACTTCTTCAATTTCCCAAGTACCTCTCGAATGGATACATCCATCGACATCGAACCGACCAGCAAGTCTCGCTTCATGAGGAAGGTGAACCGACAAGTGCTCCATAGAATCAAACCATTTCGGTGGAAAGATACGCCGAGCAGATAGAATCAATGGTATGTTCCTTTCAAGATTTTCCAACACTTTATCATGAACCACCCTTGTGCCTAAATTTTTGAAAATAAGCTCAACTCGGTGATAGCGGTCCATACGTGTTTGGTGAAGCTCTCGAATGCTACCGGATAAGCCTCTCCATGAACACATGATACCGTGGCTCTTCATCCCATAAACCTTTGTCTTCTTCAAATCCACACACCTCTAAATTTGAGGCGTAATTATCCGGGAAACTCAATGCCCTCACCCAATCAAACAAAATTGACCTAGAAGCGTTGTCAATTGTAGCACGCTTCGACCACTTACCATTCTCATCCTTCTTTGTCAACTCGGGCCTTTTACACCACGTCGACAACTCGGATCTAGACTTCGCATGGTCCTTTGTTTTTCCCTCAATGTTGCAAAGTGTATTGAATAAGTTCTCGAACACGTTCTTCTCAATGTGCATGAAATCTAAGTTGTGACGGATAAGAAGATCGCCCAAGAAGGCAAGTCCCAAAATGCTTCTTCCTCCAACCACATTTTTTACCAATTTTCTCGTTATGCTTCATCCACCCAAGCTCACCACCTTCATAAGACCCAATCTATCAATCTCCGCAAGAATTTGTGCACCAAGAAGTCTTGTCGGGCTTTTTGTTGACGACTTTATTTTTCAAGAATTGATCCTTGTTCTTCCCGAACGGATGGTCACTTTCTAGCAACCTACGATGACAATCAAACCAACAAAATTTTCCACTACCCTTCGCCTAAATGCATCTCAGATCCTCCAAGCAATGTGGACATGCATATTTCCTATTGCTTTTCCTTCCAGATAGCATGGAGTACGCAGGAAGTCACCACGGTCCAAAGAAGAGCGCTCTCAAGGTGAAGTTCTTTTTGTCGACACATCATATGCTTGGATACCATCCGTCCCACAACTCGATCGCTCCTTGATTAGGGGTTGCAAGAAAACATCCAACGTCACCCAGATCTTTCGCCCAGCACCAATGCGATCGAAACATGAATGGCTCCTTCATGCACTCACCGGGGGATTGACGTGAGCATAATCGCCAACAAGAGTATTTACGTTCACTACCGAACGTTAAAACCATCCGCATAAAGTCCCAAATGTACATTTCTAGATTCGCCGCAAACTCGGATATGTCTTGTCAAACGATTTCCATGCGTGAGTCTCATTGATGGTCCATTCTACCACCTTCAAAGATTATCCGAGATTACTCGCCTTGTGCCACCGCATTTTATCCATGAAGCACTTGAAGCATACAATCTTTTCAAACGAGGTGCTAGAGGGAAGTACCACATTTTCTTATGTGAGAGATTTTTCTTTGTCGTTTCTTTGCGCCCCTCCTTGTAACGCTTGTACTGCTCCTTACCACGTAACTTGCATTCTATTAGATCGCATCCTCCTCCCAATATATCATGCACATTTTCGGACAATACCTATGGTTACCACAGTTTCTAATCCCGATCTTTTTCTTCGCTTGGTAAAGTTGGTGGAACTAGGTTTTCTTCGTGGACAAAGGTCCAACATTACGCCAACCCATTCATTGAAGCTCGTTTGATTGTCGCCATTAGCCTTACAACTCATTAGCCGAGATAACAAAGACAACTCGGTGAGCTTACACCGGTAAACCGCTTCCTTGATGATTCTAACAAGTCAAAGAACAAGCGATCCTCGGATTCGTGGTTCCTCCACCTCCACCTCGGTTTCGGTGTTGGTTGTGTCCTCGAACTCCACCCCAAAGATCGTACACCATTTGTTCGACTCGAGCTCGAATAGCATCGCCTTGATTGGGATTGTTCCCGACTTGTTCATTTTTCTCTTCCTTCCACGTTGTCAGATTGGTCATGTATGATTGGTCGCTTTCCTCACCATGATGATTCCATACCGATACGCAGGAAGGAATCCATTTTTCCTCAAGTCTTTGGACTACCACTTTAGGAGTCACGATTGCTTGTTTACGACCGTTCATTGCACAAGGACACTTTATCAACCCATCCTTTACACAAGACGGATTTGACATTGCAAATTCAATGAAACCTTCAACCCCTTTCAGAAAACTCCATTGAACTCTGCCATTGAGAGTACGACAATACATCCATCCACGATCGGTATTCATTGAATAATTAGATAATAACCTGACACATTTGAATTCATTAGATCGAGGTCTTTCATTTACGGTAATAAATCAATTTCACAATAATTCAATCAATTGCTACGTAATATAAGTTATATTAGCTTGATCAATTGTTAAGGCATTACATAATATAAGTTACATCACTTCAATTTTACCATAATGTTTGGTTTCATATATATCAACTAATGATTACTAGTTATACAAGCCTAGAGACAAAACGGATGAAACTCCTCATTCTCATGCACCCCCCTCCTCATCACTTGTGACGCTCCCTACCACAGAACTTGCATTCCAACAGATCTACATCCTCCTCCCAATACACCATGCACATGTTAAATGAGAAAAGGCACTCAATAGGCGGCCCCAAACCCGCCTCTCCCTCCACTGGAGGTATGCCATGGACGGTGCTTCCTCACCGTGATGAATCCATACATGATACTCAGGCATGAATCCATAACGTCGCAAGTGCTCGAATACTGCAGTAGGCGTCATAAATTGCTTGTTTCCGCAAGTTTCAATGTGCAAGGACACTTTATCAACCCCCAATTGCACAAACCGGATGTCCCATGGCAAGCGAGATGAAACCTTTAACCCTTCTCTGAAACTCCTAGAAACTCATCATTTACCGGCACGATCGTACATCCATGAGCAGTCGAATTCATTGTTTACTTTATTTTTAACTTTGAGACGTTCCAATTGATTAGATCGTATTTAATTTATTAGATCGATTCCAATTGGATAAGAAGATTGTAGAGGTTAATTGTTAATTATTATATGTTCCTTATAAATTAATTATTAATTAAGTGTTCGATGTGTTACAAAATTGGACATATATAATAACCATTTCAACCTCTTAGTACATATATTATATACTTAACATACATATCAAATTAACTAATTACTCTATACATATCGAATTACTACATATATTCATATCAAATTACATACTTAACATACAAATTTATCAAATCAAAACTACATACTTCTATACTTAACAAACATATCAAATTAACTAAACTAACTATATATACTTAACACACAAATCAAACTAACTACATACATTCATACATACCAAACTTAACATACTACATACATTCATATCATTAATTAAACTAACTATCAAATTGAACAAATTACATATAATTGATCAAATTAACTAAACTAACTACTACATACTTATCATATATACATATAATTGCTCAAATTAATCAAAATAAACAAAATCCCCAAATTTTAAAAACTAGGGTTTTAGCCAAATACCTTGATTAATCGGTAGAAATCAAATTGATCGAAGAAACAAACTCCTTGTCCACTAGCTTCGATTAGGCACCAAGATTGGGAATAACGAACAATTCACCGGAAACCGAAGAGGAAAGAAGAGAATGAGGAAGAAGAAGGAGAAGAGGAAAATGAGGCTCGCCTCTCGTCGGTCAAATTAGGAAATGCAGGTGTCCGCCGCCGTAATCGATCCGTCGGTTTAAATGGCGACGG
This sequence comes from Plantago major, assembly GCA_026545765.1. Taxonomy (NCBI): domain Eukaryota; kingdom Viridiplantae; phylum Streptophyta; class Magnoliopsida; order Lamiales; family Plantaginaceae; genus Plantago; species Plantago major. The sequence goes on from CM048840.1 coordinate 97,143,153, forward strand.
ATAGGTATCCGTCGCTATAAAGGACGGATAATCTATCCGTCGCCAGTTTTAAAAAAAAAATCTTTTTTTTAATAAAAGTCAAACTTGGGCGACGGATAAATAGTTATCCGTCGCCCAAGTTAGCGACGGATAAGTTATCCGTCGCTAATAAGCGACGGATAACTATTATCCGTCATGGCCAGGCGGCGGATAGATCCGTCCGATTTACCGTCCGTCGTTATGGGCGGCGGATAAAAATCGTCGCCCATTACGTCGTTTTTTCCAAGTTTTCTTGTAGTGTGAACTCCTATTTATAGGCAAAGGCTCAGGGAACAAGACTCCGGTTAATCGGAAGTTGGTCGACCCTATCAGCTTGTGACACGTGATGTCGGAGCATGGTGGCGCGTTTAGGTCACGCGGTAGGTTACCGGGGGTCGGACCCCTTGATAACCAAATCTAGTTCCTTGTATTGTGATTCCTATTTGTGGGAACCCGGTGTAGGACCTCATTTGGAACCCGGTGTAGGACCTCATTTGCAACCCGGGGTCGGACCTCATTTGGAACCCGGTGTAGGACCTCATTTGCAACCCGGGGTAGGACCTACTTTTGAACCCGGGGTCGGACCTCATTTGGAACCCGGTGTAGGAGCTCCTTTGGAACTCAGTGTAGGACCTCATTTGGAATCCGGGGTCGGACCTCCTTTGGAACCCGGCGTAGGACCTTCTTTGTAATAGATCTCATAACACACTTAAGTCACCTAAATCCGTCAATCCTTAGGTCGGACTTATTAGTACATATCATTTATAATTATTGCATTGTAGGAGTAATAATTTAAGTTTTAGTCATATATAACACGTTCCGTTTTCACTTTCTTGTTTCATGCAGATGAATTTCTTGGGATTCTACGATTTTTGGAATGGTGAGATTAGCAAATTTTCATTTTTTCTCTTTTTCGTTTTCATATATAGATCGGAGTGAGTCTCCTAGGAGACGGTATTTAGATAACCTATATATATATTGCTAACTAGAACGTGATATTGCTAACCTATATATATATATATATATTGATAACCTATATATATAATTATTACAGCACCTAGTTATAAATAGTGGAAGAAGTACGTATAGGAAAGTAAGTGATATCGTTGTTTCAGATAATGAATTGATTTTTTTTTTGGGGTTGAATTAGAGTTTGGGTTTGTGCGAATTGAACTGTTTTAATTTAACTGGAAAAGATGGAGAATAAAGATTGGTTATCATTGTTTTCTTAATGATGAATTAATTTTGTTGGGGTTAAATATGATTTGGAATTTAATTTGAAAAGACATATTGTATTTTTTTTAATTTCTTTTGAAACGGCAAAATTTATTAGAATTTCATAGATGCCCCAAGTTACAAGATGGGAGGGTGAAGGGCAGGGCCGGTACCCTTCACCAATCAACAATTTACTTAGAGACCTCACAACTTCACCCTCAGAATTTGCACGTGAAATGACCAGAATGCCCCAAGTATATACCCACCTTCTTCCTTCCATAACTCAAAGTGCCATCACATTATCTTTATTCTCCCTCTCTCTATTCTCTCCAACCTTCACCTCCCACCACCACTCCAACCACCGCACCACCACTCTTCCACCACCACTCCAGCCACTGCCTCCACCGCCCCACACCGTTCACCACCCACCCACCTCCACACCACCACTACTCAAGCCACCCCCGTCCAGATCCACTACCCATCCGCCACACACCACCACCGGATCCACCACCATCCTCCACCCACCACCACCGGATCCGCCACCCACCACCAGATCCGCCACCTACCCGCCACCGTTCACTCCATCTCCGACCTCTCTCCACCTACCACCACGGCGCCACACACCACCACTAGATCCACCACCATCCTCCACCGCCTCCCATCCACCGCACTAGCCCACGACATCTTCTCCGAGCAGATCCACCACTAGGTCCAAGATCCACCACACGCCTCCCTCCGTCCAAGATCTGCTTCCACTACTCCGCTTCCACCACCCACACTGCCACCATCGATCCACCACCACGAGATTCGCACTCCCTCCATTCATCAGTCACGAGATTTGTCAATGATGGAGCTTGATCTCCCTCCCTCCGTTCATCAGTCACGAGATTCGAGCTCCGATCTGACATCTATATAAGCTGCGATGTTACTTTTTTCTTTTTTAACTTTTTATGTTTTTTATATTTACTTTAATTCCTTATAATTCTTCCTGATGATGTAACTTCTTTAATTTCGACTGTATAATCGAACTCTACTATTTGACTGTATGATGGACCTGTACATCCAGTTAAATTGAATGTCGGACTCTATAGTATATAGTTCGACTGTATCATTGTTAATGTAAAATACAATAAACATATATAAACCTGGATATTGAAACTATAAATATACAGTTAAAACTGGATATTGAAACTATAAATATACATTCCGACTGTACATTTAAACTATACGTAAAAGTTACAAAAACAAAGAATAAAATGTGAAAGAACAAAATCTGAAATTGAAAAATTTTAAAATAAAAAATATTATAAAATTATAAGTGAAAATAATATGTAAGATAAATTCTTAGAATTAGGTCATTTTTAACAATTCAGTGGTATAATAGTACATTCAAGGGTGTGTAAAGGTAAGAGGTTCTTTTTTGAATTGGTTTTCATTGTTGGGTCTATTTCTGAAAATTTACCCACAAATGGGTCTTCGGCACCACTTTTCCCTTACAAGATCACCTAAACCACTTCCAATAATACACAATTGCCAGCCTGCTGCCTCATTTCAAGTCCATCACCACTTCCAATTGATCTTCTTTGGCCCATAATGTGATAGCCCAACTCAACACCTTTCAATTTCCAGTGTACCCATTTTCACACCCTAAACCGCATCTCATTTTCATTAGTCAGAATACCGCCTAATCACCGCACTATTGAAACAGAACCGTCAATTCCAGGTTGGTGTACACGGTCTGATCTAGCCAATACCCCTCCACCCTATGCTCGTAAAAGAGTAAGTGGCAAGAAATTTAAGGTAAGGTCCAGGACCCCAAGAGACCGTCAATTCCAAGTTGGTACCACAGTCCATAGACTAGCCTATACCCCTCCACCCTATGCTCGTAAAAGAACAAGTGGCAATAAATTTAAGGTAAGGTCAAGGACCAAAAGAGACCGTCAATTCCAAGTGAAACACGGGATCCACAACCAAGTAATGTACTCTCGTTGTCATCTTGGCCACCACCATCGTCTAGTATATTGTGTTTTGTTAATGATGCATTGATTTTGTTGGGTTGAATTAGAGCTTGTAATTTAATTAGAGATGACATGTTGGTTTTTTGTAATTAAAGTATAATTTTCATATATATTACAAATGAGTTCAACTTAACTTAAATTAAGTACTTAATTGTACAAGTTCAATAGTTGTTCACTTTTATATATATATATATACATACATACATACATACATACATACATACATACATACATACATACATACATACATACATACATACATACATACATACATACATACATACATACATATATATATATATATATATATATATATATATATATATTGTAATAACAACATCCACGTTGTTAATAAACAGTATGAATAAATATTGCATCAAAGTTATACAGACAGTTTTGATTAACAACACAGGTCCATGTTTAGATAGATTGTCTAGAGACTTTTTGTATGGATCGTTATTAATTTTCAATACGATACTATTTGACAGATTATCAAGAGAAAACCACAACACAAGCTTTTCTCCTAGAAGACAACAAAGACTTAATCGTGGTAACATTCCGAGGCACAGAGCTATTCGATGCCGATGCTTGGTCCACAGATTTCGACCTCTCTTGGTACGAACTACCCGGAATCGGAAGAGTTCACGGTGGATTCATGAAAGCTTTGGGCTTGCAAAAGAGCCAAGGTTGGCCTAAAAATCAGGACAAAAACAAGCCTGAAACCGCCTACTACACCATACGAAACTTGCTTAAAGAACGGCTTAAGAAAAACGATAAGGCCAAATTTATCGTCACGGGGCATAGTTTAGGTGGTGCTTTGGCCGTACTATTTCCTGCTATTCTAGGCATGCATGATGAATCATGGTTGTTGGAGAGATTAGATGGTGTCTATACATATGGTCAACCTAGGGTTGGTGATGACAAATTTGCACAATTTGCGAAGAACCTCATCGAAAAGTATGATCTCGATTGGTACAGGTTCGTGTATTGTTTCGATATCGTGCCCAGGTTGCCCTTTGACAACTCGTCGTTCATGTACAAGCATTTTGGGACTTGCATCTACTACAACAGTTTCTATGAAGGAAGAGTAAGTACTTATAGGATGATTTCTTTGTCGATATCGATTATCCATTTATGATACGTCGTCGTAATTTGATAAATTCGGCTTATGTAACTAGATTTTTGTTTGGTTTGGTTATGCAGGTTGTGGAAGAAGAGGTGGACAGTAACTACTTCTCCTTAATTTGGCTAATACCTAAGATAGTTAATGCTTGGTGGGAGTTAATTAGAAGTTTTACAATTACTTATACAAGAGGAAAAGAATACGAAGAAACTCAAGCTATGCTCATTTTTAGGGTTATTGGGCTAGTCATGGCTGGGGCTCCGGCCCATTGTTTCCAGGATTATCACAATGCTACAAAATTGGGCTTATCCAATGTTTCTCTAAGATCCACTAAGGAGAAGACTCTAAAAATGCAATAAATACATGTACATGGGAATAATATGTATTCCTTTCTACTCGATCCAGTTCGAAGTATGAGAGATGTATTATGGGTACATTGTATTCATATTGATATTTCCATTAAATGGATAATTGTGAAAGCAAAAAAATAACACTTGTGGCCTTTATACGGACTTCAATAGACAATAGTGTTATTGATATAAAAAATAAATAAGGAACAAACATATCTCAACTTAAATATATATATGATTTTGAAGTTTTTGCTTTTGTTATGATCTTTAAGAGTACTAATGATCTCCATTTATAGTCGAGTTCATAAACAACAATGCAATGTGAGTAAGCTTGATAAACAACATCTACATAAATGTCTCTGAGCATTTGCACCACCCAAGCCTGATCACAAAGCCATCTAATCACATGCACTTTCATTAAATGATATTGAAGACCAAGTAGGAAACCTGGACATTCACCATTTGACTAAGGAATCTTCATAACATTCCCACTTGAATGCCCATCATAAGATCTTACTTGAGCATACATATGAAAATGTTACCTCATTAAAATCCTTGCTAAAGAAAATCCAGTGGGAAAATACCTTAGCGAAGGAAAAGAGTGTAGCTCGTATTCATGCCAATTGCATGCCTCGGTTTATCGAACGTTGAAGTATGAAGAGATCTAGTGAATAAGTATGCCAAGTTTTCACTTGAGCGTATCAGTTGCACATATATCTGATTCTTCAGTTGAAGTTCATGAGTGAAGAAGAATTTGGGTAGGATATGTTTTTTTCCTATCACCTTTGATGAAACATTTATTTAACTAAACAACGCAAGCTACATTATCTTAGTGGATAATAGCCGGGAGTTCTCCATTGTATGAAGTCCACACATTTTACGAATGTGTTGAGTAATAGATCTCAACCAAATGCATTCAGCGCTTGCTTCATGGATTTCTAGGAGTTATGCATGATTAGAAGAAGTAGCACCCATTGTTTGTTTTACAAAACGCCAAGAGATAGTCGCACCTCCACGTGTGAGCAGATAACACGTTCGAGATTGACCGTTATGAGTATCAGACAAGTACCATGCACCTACGCAACCAATTAGTCCTAAGGTGGAGGAGTCGAGAAAATATAACCCATTTCTTTTGTTCCTTGAAGGTATCGTAAGGGGTGTTTTATCCCGTTCCAATGCCTTTGAGTTGGAGAAGAACTGTATCTTGCTAAGAAGTGTATAACAAAAGTTATATCTGACTTTGTATTTGTAACAAGATTCATTAATGATCAATGCACCAATTGCACTTAGATATGGCGTTTGGGGGCCTAGTAGTTCTTCATTATCATCACGGGGTTGGAATGGATAATTCTCAACGTTCAGTGATTGTACGACCATTGGCATACTCAAGGATGTGCATTACCCATATTTTGCCAACACTTTTGTTGTATATGTTGATTGATGAAAAAACACCCCTCTGTTTAAATGCTCAATTTGGATACCTAAAATATTTGTTTTCCCAAGGACTTTCATTCAAAAAAAGATATAGTTTTTGATAACTCTCCTGGAATTCCAATAATGTTTAAGTCGTCTACATAAAAACTATCGTGAAAAATTCAGATCCGGATCTTTTGATGAAAATACATGGGTAGACGGAATCATTTTGTACTCTTCTTTGATAAAAAATGTACTCAAACGATTGTACCCCATTCAGCCCGATTGTTTTAATCAGTACAAAGACTTGTTTACTTTTATGGAGTACAATTCTCGAGACCCATTAAATGTTTCAGGTATCTCGAATCCATCTGGGATTTTCATGTGAATTTCATTTTCCAATGAGTCACATGAATAGGCGGTGACAACATCCATTAGACGCATCTCCAACACGTACGTCCAAACTTATCCAATGGCGAAAGTGATTGCATCCACCACTGGAGAATATGTTTCTTCATAGTCAATACCAAGTCTTTGGGTAAAACCTTGTGCGACAAGTCTTACTTTGTATCTTCCATTCCTTTTCGCATAAATACCCATTTATTTCCCACTGGATTTACATCCTTTGATGTTTGGATCACATGTCCATTATCCAAATACCTTTCACTTTGCAAGAGACTCCAACTCTGCGTCTATTGCATCTTTCCACTTTGGCCAATCATTTATTTTCCTACATTTCTCAATTGAGGTAGGCTTTGAATCTTCCCGGTCCTTATTTTATCCCATGATATATCAAGTGATATATTTTAATAAAATACATTGTGGACATTATTTTTTTCCGGTTTCATCTTTTTTCAGTTATGACATAACTAATATATATCTCTCTTCGTTCTCAGGCGCATGAGGTTCCACTGAACATGGACCTTGTTTATTATGTCAGCATGCTCTTTTGGAGCTTTCGACTCCTCTTTTAGGGCATTTTATGTAACTGCCATTTTCTTTTTGGAGGATTTTTATCTTTGGAACCAAAAGGTCTACCACGCTTCTGGCATGCGGTAGCCTCATTTTCAGTGGATGATTGTCCCATAGGGATATCAATTCTTACTGGAGCGTTGCAGCTGAAATATGAGATTTTGTTACCCTTTTGAGATCAGTAAATGCATCTGGGAGTTGTTTTGCAGTGACTTGCAAATAAATTATGTTTTGAACTTGTTGTTCACCTTCATTTGTTCAAGGATCCAAAGTCCTCAGTGGTAATATCTTTTCTTGAGATATCATTTTCCAGCTGCTTTTTCTCTCCCACTAATGTTGGAAAATTTCTTTCATCAAAATGACAATCGACAAATGAGGCCGTAAATTGATCTACAGTCAATGGTTCCAAACATTTGATGATACTTGCAGAATCGTACCCAACATATATCCCAATCTCCTTTAGGGTTCCATTTTTGTGTGTTGTGGTGGTGAAATCGGTACATATACACCACACAACAACAAACAAAGTACAACTTCACGGGTATCTTATAAAACAACCAAACAAAGAGTTAATAGAAAATCGTTTCATGTTAAACACATATTCACTTTCTGGTGCTTTTCAGTCACCAGAATTCCAGTATGTTCGTCAAACTCATCACCTGTTTCATCATTATTTGTTTCGATCATTGCCCTCCCTTTTCCTTCTAGGGATGCTTAAAATAAGTCAAACGTACGTTGTGAGTTGCGATAGACTTTGCAAAATGCCCATATGCTCCACAACAGTGGAAAATATTTATTTTTTTATTATTTGTTTCATAGTTATAGGTATTTTTGAAATGATTATGGCCATGATAATTATTGTGATTGTTACCTAGTTAACGTTTCATTCCACGTCCACGTCCTCGACAAAAGTTCCCACGACCTCCACGCCAATTTTCTTACCCATTCTTATGATCATCACATATATTTCCTTGATTTTCGTCATGACTGTGATTTGGTACATGACTATTATATGAAGCCGGATCCATATCATGTGGGGCTTTAGAACAATATTTATCATAGTTTTACTTACACATATTATTTTACAATTATACAATCTCACGTAGTTTCCATAAAAGGTAAAAGTGGAAATTAATATTTCATAATTGACACAGTGATGGAATTAAAAATGTTATTCATGTTGAAATATGGTTAAGGCACAACCATACAACATAAACATATAAATACACAAAACTACATATATAGGGAGGATTTCGGGCAACTCCGGCATCTCCACAACAAACGGTAAAATAATAACAAAGATAATACAAATGAAAATGAATCAGATAAGAGATTAAACATATTGTAAGAGGATTAAGAAGAGAAGAGAATGGTGTGAGTTTATGAATAAATGTTTAATTATTTATAGAGTGAATTTGGAGATGTAACCGTTTATTACCATTGTAATTGTGACGAAGGACAAAATGGTAATTTTTTGGACTTAATAAAATCCATTAGATAAGACAAGTGTGTCAAATTTATGACTTATAAAATGGTCCGACATGATCCAACCGGCCCAATCTAATGTTCATTATACATTTGAGCCACTAGGCCAAGTTCGATTTATCAACATATTTTTCTATATTGTCTAACAAATTTAAAATTTCACATGTCGAACATCACAAAATTGCACTTTGACAATTGGATATCTCCGGAGGAAATTATTTAAGCTGGCTGCTTGATGTAGAGGTCCACTAAATAGCATGGGACTTGGTGATGCTATAAAAGTAAATAATGAAAAATCCGATCAAGATAAGGCTAAGGTCATTATCTTTTTAAAGACATCATATTCATGTTGTTCTAAAATCTGAATACCTCACAGTAAAAGATCTCGGAGTCCTTATCCTAGTATCAGTGATAATAGTAACCAACAAACGATGCTCCCTTATATAGTGACTTAACGCAACATGAAACTCCTATCTAGCCGCTCCCCTCGCATTCCAAAAGAAAATTTGCATAGCATTACGATCAGGAACGGGGTACCAAACCCTCAGAGCTCACACCAGCAGACCCGTTCCTAGACTTTTTCTAATAATATATTAATTTTATCAATTTCAATTTTCGTTTTGATTTTGGTAATTTTCGATATTAAAATTACCGAAAACTGATTTGCTTAAAAATTAGCAAACTAAAAACCTAAAGTTCATTTTGATTCGATTTTTTCGGTATTTTTAAACATTCTTGTCTCCCAGTGTGGTCATGCTCATATAACACGTTTTTACAAGGGAGAAAAACCAGTCCTGAATCAATTCGCGAATTAGTTTCGTCTGCAAGTAAAAAAGTACAGAGCTTTAGGTTATGGCAGATTAGCTGAAGAGAAGAGAAGAGAAGAGAGGAGAGGAGAGCGAGTTAGGGTATTTGTAGTTCTTCAATCGGATCGAAAGGTTAGCTGAGCGTTCAAAGCAATTACGCAATTCTGGTCACTTTTCCTGCCAATTCCTTTTTTTCTTCTTCTTCTTTCTGTTAGGTAATTTTTGTGTGTTTAGATTTTATAAGAAAATATGGTGAGTTTAATTTCGTGCATGATGGTGATGATGATGATATCTTTGTGTGGTGAGAAAGAGGTGTGCCTATTTTTCTTGTGTGCAGGAAGAGTGCGTGAGGGATTGAGAGTTGGAGTGAGAGTGAGAGAGGGTTGAGATTCGAGAGCTTGCTGAGATTCCCTAGTTTCCCTAAGTTTCAAGACCCTTTTTTCGTCATGTCCGACCGGAAGCTTGTTGTAAGTTTTATGCATTTTTCTAATGGGGATCTGTTGTTTTTATGAGCTTTGGATGTTTATGAGAGTAATGTATGTAAATGCTTCGTCTTTAGGTATTGGGAATTCCGTGGGATGTCGAAACGGAAGGATTGAGAGAGTACATGACCAAATTTGGTGAACTGGAGGACTGTATTGTGATGAAGGTGAGTTCTGAACGGAGTTGCCTTATGTCGTTTGAGTTTATGTTGCCCTGAATGAGATGTATTGTACTGTAGTTCTTTTTCCTGCTATTGAAATGGAAGTGGTCATCCATGTATTGAATCTGTTACTTGGAAGCATTTTAACACATCTCTCTGCTGTGTTGATTTCAGGAACGGTCCACTGGCCGTTCTCGTGGTTTTGGATATGTCACATTTGCAGAAGTGGAGGATGCAAAGGTGAGACGCTGATTTCCATTTTGAAAACCTGTATTCAGTTGTTTTTGGAGTGAGTTAAAAACTTATACTATTAAACATCAAAAGACACTTGTGGTCGATAAGAGAGGCATACCCTATGAAAGAACACATTTCAAAACCTTTGGTCTTATTAAATCCAAAACAGATAATACTAGGCTAAGAATGGAGCCTACACAAACTATCCTGAAAGTACTAGCTCAGATTTCAGCAGCAGAAAAGCAAATATAAGTTCTAAGAGGCAGGACAAGCTTGAATCTTGAAATCACCAGCTAGGTCAGAAAGGCCACACCCTCAGCTAAGTAGCCCAAAAAATCACACCAGAGCTTGGGCAGTCGTTATCCATTTCAATATCAGCATGACAATGCCAATATCAGCCATTAACACAGTTAGCAATAAGGCCCAACAATTTAGAAGTTTAAAACAGAACTCCAGGGAGCTTTTACCCACAGAATGGATCTATGAACATATACAACTCTATTCGATTCCCACATGAAGGATCTATGAACATATATAACTCTATTCGATTAATGTCATTATTGACATGGTAAAGTTCTCCTCCCCCCAACCCTCGTGAGAGTAGGCTCAGGTGAGATTGGCCTATCAATTCGGCTAATGAAACACTGCTATACATGAACAGATCCCCACTCTCTCAAAGCCTTTAGCATAACCCCGGTCAATAGGGCTGACCTAAATTAGTAGACTTCTCATTCATAACAAATCTTCGTGTCATGCCATCAGAACTTGAGGTCAATTGATAAGACTATTACACTGACATTAATGTATCATCTAAGCTTTCTATGGCAGCAATTAGCATAAAACAAGGAAAAGCAACCAGATTGCTGCTCCTTAGCTCGAATTAGTCTCCATCTGTCCAATGAATGTACAAGTGTAAACCTGTGGAGGGTGAATCTTGCCTAAAAGCAAGTCATAGACATGCTACTACCAATCCCTACTATCAAAGCAGATTAATATGAGAGGTAGCTAGCAGAAGTATGTCAGAACTACAGAATTATCAGCCAGTCCTAGGCATTCCGTCAATGACAGGTAGATGGCATGCTAGCTGAGCAAGCTAAGGTTTCGTGAGAGAAGGCATTTCCTTAACCCCACCCCCCCCCCCTCGCTGGTCCCTACACATATTAGTTAGTGTTACTAGGATCATACAAAAGTTGACACTTCAGTGGAACACCTAAGGCCAAGACAGGCTTTACTTGAAGATAATTCTTTACACAGGAACGGATGAAAGGATATAACATTAAGATTGTACCTGGTATACCTGTATGTATTCAGTTGTTATTGGAGGTGGTTAGGTTTGTACCTTTTTAGCACTGCTGAACAATTTTGTTAAGTTTGTATTAGTTGGTTAGTACAAATTATTGCATTTATTTGATCTTCTGCATGATATAGGCTGCATTAAAGAGCGAGCATATCCTTGGGAACAGAATGCTGGAAGTCAAAGTCGCCACACCAAAGGTTTTTATTTTTGAGGATCCAATTCTGTCATCCTTTCTTGTTTTCTATGAGTATTGCCTACCAGTTCTACCTCTTGCAATTGGCCGCTGATGCCTTATCTTAGAAGTTGTGCAGCCTCTCTGGTGCACTCCCATTATTTCCATCTTTTTAGAACTCTGTGTTATTTTACAGGAGGAGATGAGAGCTCCATCAAAGAAAGTGACCAGGATTTTTGTAGCCAGGATACCACCATCTGTGACTGAATCAGCATTCAGAAGGTTTTTTTTTTTTTTCCTTTTATGATCGTTGATGATGTTTTCAACCCCTCCAAGTTCAGTTAATGATGGGACCTTCATTGTCTATTAGATGGTGATCCATTGTTGTTGGCTTCATGTTAAACTGATATATAATATACTGTGCTTAATGTCTTTTGTGCAGTTATTTTGAGAGTTTTGGCGAGATTATGGATCTGTACATGCCAAAGGTCATACTGCCCTCCCTTTTACTTTATATGGCAATTTATAGGTATTGAGTTTGACATGGTGATATTTGTTTGATCAGGATCCTTCCACAAAAGGTCACCGTGGGATTGGTTTCATCACTTTCTCGAATGCCGGTAATTATGCACTGTGAATTAATTTCAAGTTACAACCTAATTTTATTTGACTATTAGTTTCTTACCTCACTAAATATCTTCTACTATTGTTCTAGAAATTATCATGGCTCATCTTCACTATAGCCTTTAAGTTCTAGCATGTAGGATAGTATTTTTTTCCCCCTCAAATGGCTTGCAATACAGAACCACTTCGATGGGCCTCTTTTCATTAACACATACTGGTCTTACTGCTGATCTTTGAAATGAATCTATAATTATTGGGAGTTTGCCATGAAATTGAATCGATCTTATCCTTCTCTTCTATTTCTTGTTCATCTACGTTTTGCTGAATGAATAGCTCTGGCTTATTTGATGACCTTCTCCGATGTTGAACCCTGATATTCACTGCTAATCCCCCTCCCTGCTTCTAAAGTAATCCACGTAGATTCGAAATTGTATGTGATCGTGGAACTTGTGATTTACTTGTAGGAAATAGTTACAGTTGCAGGGAGTGTGGAATTGACAAGTCTGGGGATACTGATTTACAGCATTTTGCACAAAAATTGTTAAATGTGCTAGTATTCATGTTGAAATTTTGAATAGATTCACATGTTTCAACTTCCTAGTTTTGGGAAAAACAATGTTTTTGGCAAAAATTTAAAACAACTTGTACTTCTGCTGTAAGTATACAAACTGAAATAGATATTGTGAAATACCATCATGTGGTGGACTTGGTTGTTAAATCATCTCAAGTTTATCCCAATTACAAGGGTCAAGCAAGTTGATAGCATATCATTGCCGAGAATACGAGATTGATTTCATGAATGTCGATAGAAAGTTCATAATATTTGTCAATAATCTGCTCATAATTTCTGATACCAACTTTGAAATCAAGGTTTTCTGGCTTGTTCTAAAATGTTCCTACAACCTTGCAGTGTTTTTCCTTAACCTTTATTTTCCCAATCCAACTTCTGTATTCTGCACTTAGCGTACTTGAGGTGCAGTCATGCCCAAGTTGTGTTTCAATGAGTCAAGTCATGGATGTTTGGAATGGAGTGTCATTTTTCAGATAATAATGTATCAGTTACTGTGACATGCTTATAACTTTATATAATATGTCGGCAGATGCTGTGGACGATCTGATGTCTGAAACTCACGAATTGGGAGGCTCCACCATTGCTGTGGACAGAGCAACCCCAAAGGTATGTTCACCAGGGTGACATGTACACCGTAGTTTGCTTAATAATACAGTTCTCAAACTGTACTCCCCCCTTAATTCTTCCAGTTCAATTCTCTGACAATGTTTTCTTAGCATTTTGATGTTTTATTATATGCTGTTTGAACTTTGAATTTTTGAAATACTTTAGCATTTAGTATAATTCTCCATCCAATAGTGCGTGTTCATTTGCTATTTTACAATGCAGAGGGGACACTTACTATGGGACAAAGGGAGTAAGTATTAAGTAAGAGTTTAAGAAGTATGATATTATGAGTTTATTTGCTTTAGAACTTACTCTGTATATTAAGGCCTGAGAAAGGTCAAAGGTATTTAAAGTACAAATTGGTGTATTATGTGTAATTGTAATACCCCCATGTTTCGAATACATCATAAAGTTCTTATCACGTATCTGTCATACTACGGTTGGATAACCCTGATGCTCGCTATCTTATGGAAATCTCCCAACTTGCTTTTTTTTTTTTTGCGCTGTTGAGTCTGTCAATCCAACATTTCCTGTAAGAGCTAGTGCCCAGCAGACTCCTGTAGGATGGACAAAGTAAATTATTAAAGGCTGAAATAGTCTATTTTTTATGGATTTTATTGTTTATTAAATTGTTGTACATAAGACTTCATTCAATGTTTGGTATTATTCTTTTTAATTCAGGAGGATGAATTCAGACCGGTCAGTCGAATGCCTCAGGGTGTTGGAGGTGGATATGGTGCTTATAATTCTTATATTAGCGGCGCAACTAGGTATGCTGCGGCTGGTGCTCCGACATTATATGATCATCCTGGTCCTATGCCCGGAAGTAAGTTAAAAGTGCACTCCTGTTGGTGTTTGAATATTAACTTAATGAATCATTTGTAGCTCAAACATGATCAATTTTTAGGAGGGGGACCTCCTCGTGGAATGGGCAACAAGATTTTTGTTGGTAGGCTACCTCAGGAGGCCAGTGTAGAAGATTTGCGACACTATTTTTCTAGATTTGGTCGTATCTTAGATGTTTATGTTCCAAAGGTAAGCATTGTTGTAGTATATTTCACCGTGGTTATTGAAAATATAATTTGACCGCCCTTTCATGCTATACAATGTAGGATCCCAAGAGATCTGGTCACCGAGGATTCGGGTTTGTGACTTTTGTTGATGATGGTGTTGCAGACCGTGTAGCTAGACGACCTCATGAAATATGTGGCCACCAGGTTTGATTTCTTCCATTTTGTACCATTATCACAGCCCCGTTTTCTTTTTTAAATACTGTTTTTTTAGGTTTGCTTAATTGTAGAGACTAGAGAACCTTGAAGCATAGGCTGGCTATCTCATCTTTTTTCTTCTTAGAGTTGCTACATTAGTTGTCTATAAATATGTTAGTACTTTATATAGTTGTCAACTGATTTTTACCATTATATACTCGACGTCTATTTTTATAATCCTACTCGATATCCTGAGAGATGCGTGTCATTGTGGCAACCAAAATAAACTTATAGGATTATTAAACCTATATTTCTGCTACTTCTCTCAAACCAGAATAAGCTTATTGCGACTAATTTATTACGAAAGATTTTTATGTTGTCTTTCTATATGAACTGGTAATGACTAATGGGTGCCTATATTTGAAATTACATGAAAAGATGGGAGCAGTTTTGCCGAATTCCACCTATCTATTCCCAGACCTCACAAATATTTGATAATAAGAGCTTCATCTTGTTTCAGGATAGTTCTCTGTTCATTTGAGATGTTCTAAGCACATCCTAGCTAGAAGATGTCTCTTGAGTAATTTTCTTAATCCAAGAGTTGTTTTCCTCGTTAATATTTTTTAGATGCAAACTGTAGTTTGTCAATCGTATACTTTGGTTTATAGAGACTCAATTTCCAAACCAAATCAATCGGTTTCTCTTCTTGAATGTAATGGATCTTCAGATGACCTGTTGTGCAGTTGCTACTTTTTTTAAGCATGTCATCTAACAATGTCAAGCAGCATCTCTTGCTTGACTGAATGAACTGTTTTAAATGGACTATGGATATATTAAGTTCCTGTTATGGTGAATTTATTTCATGGGTTTCATACAGGTCGCAATCGATTCAGCTACACCACTTGATGATGCTGGCCCAGGTGGTAATCCTGTGATGAATAATCCTGAACCCTTTGGGTATGGCGGACCCATGCGCGCTTATGGCAGGATGTATGGGAACCCGCACTATGATGATGTAAGTCTATAGATCTATAATAACTCAAACTGTGTGCTTCCATGAAAAGTTATGTGACAGCAGTTCTAATTGCGTAGTAATTACCATCTGTAAAGTTTATCTGGTCATTTTCATTTCTGTAGCATTTATATTTGAGTATAATACAGTAGTAGTATCTTTTTGGTGCAACCTTGAAACTATTTTACTAAACCAGTTCATTTGTGCCTAATTCCTTCTTTCGTCTAGCATCTCTGCTGACTGTACTGTGATTATTTGTCCCTTTCCAGTGGGGCTACGGAGTAGGTGGCAGTATGGGCGGCGGCTATGGAGTAGGTGGCAGTATGGGCGGCTATGGCGTTGGTGGTGGCAATATGGGTGGTGGCTATGGGGTTGGTGGTAATATGGGCGGCAGTGGCTATGGCGTTGGTGGCAGTATGAGTGGCGGGAGGCCCACACGCTCAGATCACAGGTACAGGCCTTACTAGGGTTCCAAGGGACAACAGTGCTCTTAAACTGATGGTCATTCTGCATTACTACCACATTGCCATGGTGTCTTTGACAATATGTATTTTAGTACGTTTGGATCATTTAACACATGTCTTTTAGTACTTTTGGATCGTTTAACTCATGTGTTTTAGTAAACCTGTACTTGTCTGTATTACTAAGTAGATCGAGTAGCGTGTAGTATAATCTTATGTAGGCTCAGTGTACATTGTTTATGCTGCCTTTGCTTATTTTGGCTGTAAGATGCTTTACTTTCCGACAGTAGGACTTTTCATGTGTGTTATTTTCTGTTTCTTTGTTATTTCATTTGCACCATCTTGTTCTTGGTAGCAGAAGGTGGAGGTTATGTCGTTGAAGGTTTTTTGTAATTTTTTTTCCTGTTCGGATCAAGTCACCAAATGGGTTGGTCTTTCCAGGGTTCTCATATTGGTTGTGTTTAGACTTTCGACAGCCTTCAGGCACCGAATTTTATTTTATAAATTAGTGGTGGCACCGAATTTTATTTTATAAATTAGTGGTGTCTTCTTATCTTTGATCTTTACTTGGTGATATTTATCACAAAAATATGAGATAAAGTTAGTATGAACAACTTTTGCGAGATACAGTTTCTTAGAAAGACCCAATTAAGCATCACAACTAATAGTAACAAATGCAGGTAATATAAGTATAATGCATGTTTATTATACATAAGATGTTTAAAGTAAGCATATGCCCATTGTTTGGCAGTCTGACTCACAACTTGACTTGAGTTGATATTCCGAGTAGATGAATGGTAACAAAATTTTGTATTTGATATTCAAAACTAATAGTAACAAAATTGTAGCATAGTTTCTCGACTTTGAGTAGCATAGCTTAAAGCAGAGAAACAAATAGTACAATTTTTTTATAAAATCAACTCGAGTTGAAACATGCAGATGATGTTTGTACTTAATATATGATGTTAAATTGGTATCTTTAAGAGACAGCGTGCACCTAACTTTTTGGATAATATATAAGTATATACTAGTATGATTTTATTTCTAGAATTATTTCCAAGTCACCATTTTTATATAAATATGAGATTTTTGGTTAGAGTTTCATATTTTTAGTGATAGGGTAACTCTAAATCTGGATTAAGTTGCAAAGGCTCTTGTACTTTAAAACCCTTGGAGAGAAGAATCAGGATTCAAGATATCAACGAAAGCTATAGCCAACAATTTTTTTTTAAGGCTTAAATAAATTTGCATTAAAGATAAAATAGTTACATACCGATTGTTCCGGGAGCAACATCCAAAAGAGTTAAATTACAAAGACAAGGGGGACATGTATCCCAAACAAAAGTAAGATGGCTCTATCCATCAACTACATTAGTACTACTACTAGAACATCCCAAAGAACGGCGGCTTGCTTCCTTGGCCAGTTTGTCAGTTGGTCCATTGATGCATTGGAGTAAAAAGCATGCACTTCTCCATCCTATCCATAATAGTGAGAGCATCCTCCACTATGTGTTGTTGCCCTGTTTAGACAAGATATAATCAAGTTCTGTACGTGAGTCCGTGTATACTGCGACCCCTTGTATATTCATTTGTAGCAAGTTTTGAGGCCTATAAGGAGTGCTTGAAACTCAGCAGTTGTATGGCCTCCTCTACCTAAATAAGCTGCACCAGCTTTGATGAATTGGCACTGGTGAAGGTCTGACATTGGTGATTGGTGAAGGCATTGCAAGAGAAAGACAGTTTTTGGGAGGTTTCTGGGTGTTGGTTACAAAGGGAGCATACATTGTCAGGTATATGGTGCTTGGCTGGATATCCAAAGGAAGAATTTGATTTTGGCAAAGTATGAAGTTTCCAAATTCTAGACCAAGGCCAGCTTGGTTGAATTAGAGTGTCTTGTTGGGGTAGAAAGTTGTAAGAAGCTTTGATGGAGAAAATTCCACTTTTCCCCCTTTCCAACATAATTTGTCAGGTTGTTCTCTTGGTGGAATATGAGTGCCCATAATTTATAATAAGATGTCATAAGGAATTAAAAAAAAAAAAAAAAAGATGTCATAAGGAACTATTTCTTGAAGATCAGTGATCTTCCATGTTTCATTTGTGATGAAATCTGACACTTTTAACTTTTAAGTCTTTGTTGATGGGAGAATTACATCACGTTTGGTATTGCATATGGACTGGTTTTATTGAGCAAGCAAGGCCCAATTTCATGTTTAGTTTGTTTTAACCAGAAGTGCTTGTGGGCCAACTGACCGAGATTTTGTTATGGGGCAACACTGCAATTGGAGGAGCCCATCTACGTGGATGGATTGGGTTGAGTTTTCAGGCCCAAAAAATAGTTGGTTTTGAGGGTGGACAAAATTTTGGATTCAGTCCACGTAGGACAATTCACTGTAATTCGACATTTCCATTCAATTATTTCAAAGAAGACATCAATTTTTGCCACTAATTATTATTTCAAAATGTTTGCTAAAGTCGGTTGTTATTGATTAAAAGCCTAAGTTATAATTTACTCCATCCGTCTCGGACATAACTTCTCGTGGGTTCGGTTTTAAGAAAATATTGAATAAAGTATGAAAGATGAGAATAAAATAGAAAAAAGAGTGACTAAAATATGAGAGAGTGTAAATAAAGTATGAGATATTATTATTATTATTATTATTATTATTATTATTATTATTATTATTATTATTATTATTATTATTATTATTAAAGTAGGGTATAAAACTTTTCAAATTAAAAAGGACAAGTTGAGTTTGGGACGGACCAAATAGAAAAGCGAGAAGTTATGTTCGGGACGGAGTAGTTTGCTCATCTTTTTTATATCTATAGTATATTGTCCCTTACGAGATGAAGTGTATGGTTAAAAGATAAAATTTATAATTATATGAAATTAAAGTTTGGGACATAACATAATTCCTTCGACCTTCAGTTTTGATTTTTTTAGTCAACATAATTCAATTTTGACTACGAATTAATTTCAACTAATAATGATAAAATTTTCAATTGAACTATATAATAAAATGCAGATCCTTAAAGTTTCATCACACATTTCAATTGATGCTTTTCAATTGCAGGTTGATAATAAGGCTCTGTTCTCTTCGTCTGAACTGAATTGAACTGGACTGAATTGTAGTACTTCCTCCGTCTCGGAATAAGTTTCCAACTTTGACTTTTTGCGGTCAAATTTTTCCAAATTTAACAAAGAATTAATCTTAAAATGCAAATGTAAAATGTTCAATTTTTTTCTATAATGAAATTTTAGGGGCTAAATTTTCATTATGTTTTCGGGGAAATTACATATAGACCCCCTGTATCATGTTCCAATTACAGATTCATACCCACTGTTTGAACAATTACATCTACACCCAAAATCGTTGACTAACATTAAAGTTTCATTTTTCAGAAAAACGAAAAGATAAAATAAATAGTAAAACAAAAAATAATGAAAAAATAAAATTACAATTGTAAATTTTATTACAATAAAGCCGCTTATGTTTTAAACTTAACAAAATATACCCAATTTTAAATTTTGTTCATA
Source organism: Plantago major (assembly GCA_026545765.1). Taxonomy (NCBI): domain Eukaryota; kingdom Viridiplantae; phylum Streptophyta; class Magnoliopsida; order Lamiales; family Plantaginaceae; genus Plantago; species Plantago major. The sequence goes on from CM048840.1 coordinate 97,162,919, forward strand.
CTATCATCCAAAAACATAACTAAAATCAACCCTCAAATTTTTTAAAAATTCAGGAAACTCCCACATTTAATTATTTAGAAAATAAAAGCAAGAAAATATTTAAAATTAAAAAAAAAGACCGAAGCTCCAGTCACCGGATCTCCGGCTAGAGCTTCCATAGAAGCTCTATTCGCAGCTTCCATGGAAGTGCGAACAGAGCTTCCATGGAATCAAGCTTCCATGGAAGTTCAATTTTTTTTTAAAATTCAGGAAACTCCCATATTTAATTATTTAGAAAAGAAAAGCAAGAAAACATTTAACATTAAAAAAAAAAAAAAGACCGGAGCTCCGGCCACCACGCAGCACCACCGCACCTCCACCTCCACCACTGCACCACCCACCACGCACCACCATCGCACCTCCACCACCGTAAACCTTCTACTCTGATCTACTCTGCTCCGCACTTCTGATCTGTCTCCACCCACACCTTCTACTCCGATCTGTCTCCACCGCACCACCACCGCACTTCCGATCTGCTTCGTTTGTGTCCTTACCCTGCTCCGTCACCGCACCACCACCGAACCTCCACCTCCACCACTGCACCACCCACGTCCACCACCACCGTCCTTCGAGCTTCTTCCATTTAAACAAATTTAAAAGATGTAAGAGAAGAGGAGAGCTTCAATGGAAGGTCAAATTGGGCATCCATGGATGATTGGTTCCGAGCAGCTCTAATGGAGTTCCGTGGTGGTGGTGGTGAAGTTTCCGTGGTGGTTCTTCGTGTTGGAGGTTTGTGGTGGTGGAGAAGAAGGGTGGAGGAGATGGTGGTGGAAGTAAAGAAATTAATTAGATGGAATGATTAAAATGAAATGATAAAATAGAAGAAAAAAAATTAAAGATAAGGGTTTATATGTAATTACTTTGAAAACGTAAGGGAAGGTTTTGTAATTGTTCAAACAGCGGGTATGAATCTGTAAAGTGGCCATCTTGGAGGGGTGGGTTTTGTAATTATCTGTTTTCATTATATAAAAAAATTGAACATTTTATATTTGCAGTTTAAGATTAATTCGTAGTCAAAGTTGGAAAAGTTTGACCGCAAAAAGTCAAAGTGGAAAACTTGTTTCAGGACGGAGGAAGTATAAAATATAACTAAGTAGAACTGAACTGAATGGATCTGAATTGAACTGAACTGAATGAGTTTTCAGATGAAGAGAATAGAGTCTAAGTAGTTAAAGTTGAATTTTGTTGACTGCAAAAAGTTAAAACTCAACAACTTCTCTTGGACGGAGGGAATATATGATAATACAATTCCAAAATAACTTATCACTAATATGTAAATATTTTTTTTTAAATAAAAACTTTAAATATTTTTCGATTTTAACGTCATGACCATAATTTGATTATGAGGAAGAAAATTACAAAATCAGAAAGGATTTTTTGAGGGTGTTGTGCCTTTTAAATTACAAAATCTAATGGGGCGTTTTGTCTTCTTGATTGTAATAGTAAGAATGAATTGGTAATCTCACACCCATTTATACCAAGTAAACAAGAATGTTTTCAACCAAACATAAGATAAGAATATTTGGAGCTTACTAAAGAGGCTCAAATAAGCTTCAATAACCAAACATTCAATTTTTTACTTAAAGTCTATTCTAAAAACCCATCTTTTAGAAATAAAATAGTGTTTTAGACTCATTCTGTAGAATGAGTCTAAAACGTTACCAAACAGAACGTTAGTGTATTCTTCCAGAAGTCTATGTCGAAGCCAAGTATCCTACTAGAATATGGTACTTCCAGTGATCCTCCATGTTCCATTTCCAATGTTTTTAGCTAGTCCTTGTTGAAAGGTTTTTTTTTGTTTTATGATATATGTCCAGAGCCAACTATTTTGGGGTTTGGAGTCTGCTTGAAGGACATTATTATTACGAAAATATTTACTCTTATAAACAAGGTACCACAAAGAAGATGAATCCTGATGGAGTCTGGTTTTAAAGTGTAGGCCTTGTTTTAATTAAACAATATAATAAGTCTACTTTGAAAGCGTTATTCAACTTATACAAATCGCATTCCACCGACTCCATCTTCTCTTTCCTCCACAATCCAATCGGTGTGTTCCCAGTCCACTGTTTTATCCAACTTCCAAGTTTTAAGTGTGTGATTGTGTGTTCAAGCTATACAATATACTTTAAGCTCATGTGTATCTCTCTCGTGTGTCAAGCTCCACGCCTTATAATATATAAAGCCTCTTACTTTGTAACAGAAATAAAGATCTGCAGAGAAATAGGAGTATATGTAGAGTCTCTTACTTAGGAGTTAGTACTACTATTATTTGAACATCTTGTTGGCTGGACTTTTGCAATTTGGATTTCTTCTTTTGCAGTGCAAAATGATTTTGCGGCTTTTACAACAATACCTATGAATGTTTGGCCTCGTGCACTTCCCCATCAAGAGTGCGTACGATGACAACTTCACTTTAATAGATGATGCATTTCGTTCAACAAGCTTTTTGATATACAGATATATGGTGCTCCAACAAGCAGGTCTGCCTGTCGATGGAAGTACCAGGCCTTCGGCGTCTATCGTGCAGGTAAGATTTGTTTGAGATTCACGAACTTTTGTTTCTTTAAATTGTTACCACGCGCACAGCCATCCTAAGAACATTAGATCTTTTAGCAGTCATCTCAATTCCAATTCTCCCAACCTTGTCGAAATAGATGTGCAACACATCAATATCTTGCAGTCAATATTCAATCTCAGCAGCAACTCGTTTTTGTCGTCTTGGTTTTCTAGCTCTACCACCAATTTTATATGGAGTGAAGCAGTTGAATCTGCATTCCAAGTCACAACCAAAAAATTGTTGTTAGCAGATGGGAGAGCAAAGGTGACAAACATTTCAGGTGTGGATGAAAAGGATAAAAGCTCTGATGTTGCCAAATCACTAAATACACCGATGAGTAGTACACTTGTATCTCAACAAGCCTCGGCCCAAATTTTTTTGGTAAATACTATACTTTTTACTCTGTTGATAGTTCAAACATAGATAAAGTCCGATTTCAGAGATTTCTATTGCTATATTTGTTTTGGTTGCCGCAACGGCTGCTTTGATTTTCCCTAACATCAAGCAACTGCAGTTAAACCCTCCTGTAATGTATCTGGGCAACATCTATCTGGTGCAGTCGTTGGTGAATGCCTTCTAATGAAGCTTTCAAAGATGAGTTCTAAGGTCGGTTTAGATATAAAAAAAAACATTTCAGCTTTACTATTGTCAGCGGAGTAAACAATATTGACATATCCAGTAATTCGCAACTTCTGGATTGTACATCAAGCTCCCCCCTCTTAGTTACACTTTAGTTTGGAATTCAGATTCTTAGAAGAACAGATTTGTCGGCTTGGGAGTAGTAGGGAGACGCAAGAGTGGCAAGTTGCTGTGGGATAAACATGGAATATTATATATATATAGGAGCCAGAAACGTCGGAGGCTCTTGCACCAGGACGTGTGATCCAACTCGCCATGGATCTTTAGGTTAAAATGCGGTCGAGTAGTTGTGTAGAGAAGATGTTAAATTCAAAAAATGGTGCAGAAATGTCTGGATACTCATGCAGCATGTTGTGGGCTACAACTCACAATGAAACTTCAAGTTAACACAGTTGTTGGCTTGTAGGTGACGGAGATTGTGCACCTACTCTCAACAGCTAGAATATTCCTGGATGAAATAAGACTTGGTTTGATCATCTTTTTCTCTTGCGTTTGAGCCCATGGTTTGATTATCTTTAGCACAACATATTGTTGCTGACTGTGATGGAGAAGCTCAGTTCTTGTTTTGATATGAGATTTTGGCATGTTGTCATCGGCTATAGTAAAAATAGAAAAAGCAGATTAATGTATTTTTTATTAGATATTCCGTCACAACATATGCTATAATAAAGTTATAAAATTGTAGGTAAGAAAATCAACAATTAAGCATTGTTTACAATATTGTCAGTTCAATTTCCTAACTTCCCTTTCTTTTTTAATGCATCGATTCATTTCTATTATAACAAGGAAGAACTGTAGAAAATTTTATGGTGAAATTTTATAATCCCACATCTTATAATTTATGATAGTTAAAATCATGGGCACTACCATTTCTAGTAAAGTAAATAAGTTTCTAATTCCAAGCACTCCAAACTCTTTTGGTTGACAAACAGTGGCCTAATTGATCCTGAACTTTTTTTCAGTTCTTGTAGAGCTCCAGAGGAAATGTCTATTAATTTCCTCAAGTTTTGCTAGGCAGGAGGCCGGGCCTGAGCAATAAACATGCAATAGGATGGCTGTTAATTGACATAGTTCACCACTTTATAAAATTTACGAACATTATAATCCAAATTATAAATTCAAGTGACAATATATTTCGTTAAATCATTCCAGGATACACCTAGAAAAAATTATAAGTAGCAAGTTATATTAGTTGATTGGCAATTTACAAATGATAATAAGAATATAATTAAATGCTCATATAGACGAAACTAATATTTCTTATTTCCACATCTAAAGTACGTACTCTTCTATGAGTACGTGGAATGGAAATAAAAGACACTTGAAGCACAAATACCGGACAATTGTCAATCTGGAAAGGTTCTGGTGCGACGGATGTGATCCAAAGTAGGTCGAAGGCCATACTTGTCCACAACCTTTTTGCACACGGAGAAACCATCTCTATAATCACAACGAGAGTCGGTTTCAATACAATATTTCCAATATTCGCCCAGCTTGTTCTCAAATTCAGATCGTCTACTCTTCTCCGAAGAACTGGAAACAATTTCATGTTCCAACCACATATGACCTAATACCTGTTGGATGCCAGCTTTCACTTTGATATTTAAATTCTCATAACCTGAAAGAGCAAGTTGATAGTTCAGTATCACTGAGCAAGTTGATCGACTGTGAGAATTAATTAGATATACCTTCAAGTAACATCCACGAATCCATCATCTCAATAGCAATACGGTATCCGGTTACTATCCTGATATATATACAGTATAATTATTTAGTTAGCAAAAAAGCCGCGAATTAGAAGGAATAATAAATGATAAAATCAATTAATTAATTACCTTGGAAGACCATCCAAAACAAGTATCGAGTTAATGACAACTCTAGTCTTTTCATCCTCGTCCGTGTCTTCAGTATACACCAGGTGGCTCCGGTAGCCCTCTCCTTTTGTGGCTTCATCCATTGCTTGTTTGTTGACTAAGAGTACTAGAATGTCCTCCTTCACTTTGATGTTTAAACCTTCCATAAAATCTCGTATTTCCATACACAGAAGCTCACACTCTTCTGTAGTCCTAATTATCGATGACTCGGAACATTCCAAGCACAACGCTCTACTATCTTCGAGAGTAGAGTATAAATCATCTAATGACTGCATTTGCGACCATAATTAACACATCTTATAAGATCTCACTTGTCAAGTACTATAATTACTATAACATTAGAACATATATATATTCCTTGATCGAATGACTGATTCTAATTATCCTTCATTCCTTATTTAGAACTATTTAACTATGTTTGGTAAGTTGTTACCTCAAATCTGTAGCAGCTGCAACATTCAGGTGTTCCATCAGTCAAATGTGATTTGCAGTACGTCAGATCCCAGAATTTACTTAGTTGACCATCATTATTTCCATCAACATCTGTTTTGACCTGTGTCATTAATAAAGGGTGAGGTCCAATTAATAATGTTATTAGCGCTCATCCGTTAATAGCGCATTTCATCTGGAATCGTTGGATATAACCCTTTGATCGATATCAGACGGATTTTGCTTCTTCTGTCTTATATAGCTGGTTTTGTTTTCTCTTTTCATACATCTTCGTTCTCTTCTATAGCATCTTCAATTCAGTCAATAGCGGACGCAAGAGAGTGTAGAGTTGTTATATTTCAATATGGAGAGTGAGATTCTTAGGTGACGTAGAATTCGATTCTCAAGGAGATTGAAAGCTTATAATTATACGCGGTCTTGTGATAGTGAAATCATTGGTTGGTTCTTCCATGGATGTAGAATTGTTTAATCCGAACGACATTAAATTTGTTGTGTCGATACTGTGTGATTAAGCGAGGGTTTATCTTTCTGATTGTGTAGTTTGGTTGATTCGTAATTTGATTGTTCGATTGGTAAACCTAAGAAGTGGCACTGTGGAAAACAGTTACTCGGTTGAAGCTTGATTTGTTATTGTTATTTGAAGATTCATGGCGACACGAATCAATATTGAGAAGTTCACAGGATCAAATTATTTCTGCTTGTGGAAATGCAAGCAATTCTGGTTCAACAAGAATTGGCTCAAGATCTTAAAGGTACATATAAGATTCCAGGTACTGTATCAGAAATTCAGAAGACTGAGATGTTGCAGAAGGCTCATAGTGAAGTTTCAGTTGCGGCTATTATGGCTTTGAGAGTATGTATATGACTAAATCTCTTGCAAATCAGATGTATATGAAACAAAGAGTGCATTCATATAGCATGCAACATGATAATGATAATGGAATTCTGGGGCTGCTGGAGGAGTTTAACAAGATAGTAGATGATCTGGAAATATTGAAGAACGCAATCTAGGTGATGAGGATAAAACTATACTACTGTTGAACTCTTTACCTAGACAATTTGGCAATACAAGAGATGTAATGGTGTCGGATGAGATCAAACTATCGCTTGTGATGAAGAACAAAGTGCAATAAGAGCAAAGGAATTACATAAACAAGCTGTTCATTCAACAATAATGTTAAATTGAGGAGCAGTAATGTTGGGGAATGATGAGGCATGAATGGTGAAGGGGAAAGGTACTATAAAGCTAAAACTTCATGATGATTATGCTAAATTGTTGACAAATGTTAGATATATACCCGAGTTAAAAAGAAATTTAATCTCTCTTGGTACACTGGAAGGAAAAGGTATAAATTCTTAAGATATGCATAACTTTATTGGAAGTAGTGGCGAATATAAAATTGTATAATTTTTCTTAAAATGGCAAAAAAGTGAATGTGGACAACTCAAACGGGACACCTAAAATGGCAAAAGTGGACAACTAGCGTGGGACGGAGGGAGTATACATTTTTTGAAAATATATACTCCTATTAACTAAAGCTCTATCGACACTCCGGTTCTGAACTTTTTTTGGTTTTGACGAAGTCTCGTTCCCGCTTTCGCTCCATGTGACTAAGATTTAAATATGACAATGGCACGTTGAATGTTATGAAAAAGGAAGTTATCATGAAAGGAGAAAAGAAAAAAAAACTTGTACTATTTGATGGATGATGATAATGTCAGAGCAAAAAATGATAATGCCAAAGCAATTTTCATTTCACAAAAAGAGTTATAAGTGTCACAATTCACAACTAATTAAAACCGTTGTAGCATTAGCATTTTTGCCCTGATATTATCACCAGCCCTATCTGATTGGTGATACTATCTCTTGAATATCCAATGTTTCAAATGAAATATGCAATGTCTCTTTATGGCATAAGAGATTAGGGCATATCAGTGAGAAAGGGCTTATAGAACTGCATAAGAAAAATCTACTAGGTCAAACTGATATGGAGAAGTTACCTGTATGTGAGGAGTGCACACTAGGAAAAGCAAAACAACTGAGTTTCTCAACTGTAAGTCATATCACCAGCTCAACTTTTGAATATATACACGCAGATATATGGGCTCCTGCTAATGTTCTGTCACGTGGGGATAGATATTTCATCACCTCCGTTGATGATTACACAAGGAGGGTTTGGGTTTTCGTACTCAAGCACATATCAGAGGCACTCAACAAGTTTAGGGAATGGTTGGGCCAAAAAATGAGCAAGGAAAGTGTATAAAGATGTTGCAAACTGATAATGGGCTTGAGTATTTATCAGGTGAATTTCAGTGTTTTTTCCAAGTCATAGGGGATCATAAGGCACGAACTGTACCTGGTACACCTCAACAAAATGGATTAGTTGAAAGGTTGAATAGAACAATCTCGGAGAGAGTGAGATTATTATATTCACTTCAGGGGTACCTAATCAATTTTGGGCATAAGTAGTTGTTACGGCTTGTTATCTTATTAACAATCGTCCATCATCTTCAATTCAGTCACCAAATGACAAGTGTTTGGTAGACCTGGGAACTACTCACACCTAAAGGTGTTTGGATGCATGGCATATCCACATACAAGACGTGATAAACTAGAACCTAGAGCAACAAAATGCATATTTCTAGGTAATCCAGCTGGTTTAAAGGGCTACGGATTATGGTGCATAAAACAAGGGAAAAGAAAGTTCAATGTCAGCAAGAGTGTTGTATTCAATGAAGATAGAATGCCATATTTAGAGAAGAATAAAGGTGTCAAGCTAATTGAAAAGTAAGTTGCAGATATGGATATGCACTTTGAGGTGGAGTTTCGAAAATTCGTTGATCAACCTATTGAGAAGCTAGCAATGATCAACATGAGAACCTAATAATTTGACTACGAATTAATCATCAACTGAATTATATAATTTTCTTTATATAATTTAATTGAAGATTTTACCATTACAGTTCGAGATTAATTCGTATTCAAAGGTCAATTTTGTTGGCTACGCCTACAAGAAAGTCAAAACTGGACAACTGGTCTAGGACGTAGCGAGTATATGTTATTTTAGGTGGATGACATGCTGATAGCAAGTAATAGTAAACAAAAAATTGAATCTATTAAGCATGTTATGGGAGTAAAGTTTGAAATGAAAAACTTAGGAGATGCAAAGAGAATCCTTGGGATGGATACAGTAATGAAGAAACCTTAACAAGCAAATGTGGTTAAATCTGGAGAGCTATACTAAGGTCTTGAGTAGATTCAATATGCATTTGTCTACTCCTGTTCTAACCGCTCTTGCAGGACATCATAAACTCTCTGAGAATCAGAAACCAAGTTCTGAAAATGATAAAGCTCATATGAAGAATGTACCTTATGCAATTGCCATAGGCAGCAAAATGTATATTATGGTCTGCAGTAGACCAGATATAACACATACTTTGAGTGTGGTGAGCGGTACATGTCTCATCCAGGCATTGCTCATTGGGAAGCTGTTAAATAGATCATGAGATCTATGAATGGAAGTTCTGGTACTGGTATTGTCTATGGAGGAAATGACAATGAAACTCGAGATTATTTAGTAGGATATGTTGTTGATTTATACTTCCTCCGTCCCGGCACAAGCTTCCCACTTTGACTTTTCTCAGTCAAACCATTCCAACTTTGACTATGAATTAATGTTGAACCGCAAACGTAAAATGTTAAATTAAATTATATAATGAAACTTTAGGGCGTAAACTTTCGTTATATAATTTAATTGAACATTTTACATTTGCGGTTTAAGATTAATCTGTAGTCAAAGTTGGAAAAGTTTGACTGCAAAAAGTCAAAGTGGGAAGCTTGTGCCGGGACGGAGGAAGTACTATGCAACTAAACTTGATAATAGAAAGTCCCAAACTAGCTTATCCTTTTACCCAGTTGAGTTCAGCTATTAGCTGGAAATCATGCTTGCAGCCTATTGGAGTATTAATATAAATGACTAGATTCCACAACTCTCTACAAGTTCGAGCTTTTAGATGAGATGGAATTCTATCATGGTATCAGAGCCTGGCTCACGCCCAACCTGAGTTCGAATCTTCACAGAGACAATCTCCGTCCCATATTAAATTTACACTCGAATGGCCTCCCTAAAGAGGTTGAAGTCTGCCACGAGTGCGGGGAGTATTGGAGTATTAATATAAATGACTAGATTCCACACATCTTTATATAAGCTCGAGCTTTTAGATGAGATGGAATTCTATCATGGTATTGATATATACTACATAGTCCGAATACTTGGCAGTAACAGAAGCAGAAAAGGAAGTCTTTGGCTTAATTGTATAGTGAATGAGTTTGGTATTAATATCATTCATGTATGTGTTATGTGACAGTCAGAATGCTCTTCGTCCGGTTAAACATCAAGTGTTTCATGAGAGATCTAAATACATTGATGTTAAACTTCATTTTGTCATAGATGTAATTGAAAATGTTGCAGGCATGTTAACCAAAATTTTACCTTTAGAGAAGTTCTATTATTGTTGTGAACTTCATGATCTTGGAAGCATGTAATACTCGGTGGCTTGTGACTTTGGTGAATTCCATAGTTGAAGATGTGGTAATGGCAGTGGTTGAAGTTGATGTGGTGTGTGCAGTGTTTGAGTTGTTGTAATGAGTGTTTGAAGAACATTAAGATTATTGGTGACTTGTTTGAAGTGAAATTTCTATTCATGTGAAGAAACTGTTTTTTTTTTTTTTTTTTTTTTTTTGTGAATACGAAACTAGTTAAATAAAGATGAATTGGAGTGCAATACGTGATAAGTTCTTATTTACTTTCTATAGTTAATAATGTGTTTCATCTGGAATCCTTGGATTATAACGGCTTGATCGAGATCGGACGTATTCAGCTTCTACTGGTCTTCTTTCGCTAGTGTTGTTTACTATGTTCTATGTTCCTTATCTTCGTTTCCTTCTGTAACTTCTACAAGTTACGTCAATAGCGGATGCAAGAGAGAGTTTAGAGCAGTTACATTTCAATAGAGAGTGAGATTCTAAGGTGTAGAATTCAATTCTCAAGGAGATTGAAAGCTTGTAACGTACTCGATCTTGTGATAGTGCACTTATTTATTGGTTCTTCCGAGGATGTAGGATTTAGGCTGGTCGTTGTGGTGACAATCAAAATGGTTGTCACCTGGAGTGACAAGGGCTAGCGACAAGATTTTTGTCACTCAACTGTTATGGTGACAAATAAAATATTGTCATCAATTATTTTTATTTACTTTTTCAAAATTTCAGTTACTATTTTATTGTACAAAATAATTTTTAACATCAAATTTCAATTAAAAAATTCAAAGGATAATTTTTTTAATTTGAGAACGAATAATCCGAACATATGCAATATTGGTGTCTATTTGTAGATTAGAAAAATAATTTTGTTGGCTTTTTTTAAAGAATTTTTCAGTAGTTATTAAAAAAACACGGTACAAGAACAATATGAAAATGGAAATAAATATAGTGGGAGGGCCATGTGGCATATGCTGATTAGCGCGTGCATCGCATGCTTCATCAGCGCACGTTCCAGAAACATTGGCTCAGCAAAGGCTTGGCAAATAAGAACAAAAAGTGGGCCTGCAGGCCACATGAGCATTCCTTCGTTTCTAGCCAGATGCTGAGAAAAAACTCACTTGACATGATCATTTGACAACAATTTAGCTTCCATAGCAGCTAAAATGGTGTAAAAGATTGTGAAATGGGGAGTGATAAAGTTTTGTCACTACGCATAAACCGCAGCCTTAATCCGAACCACATTAAATTTGTTATGTTGACTGTGTGTGATCAATCGAGGGTTGATCTTTCTGATTGTTTAGTTCGGTTGATTCGTAAGTTGATTGATTGGTAAAACCTAAAACATAGATTGTCAATGAAGGACCAAACTAGTCCCCACATGTATATAGTATAGCTAATAATGCAAATATCAAAACCATGCATGTGTTGGTAGTTAATTTGATTGCCTAATAAATAATTTGAAGTTGGAAACTTACAAAATCTTTGCAAACATAACATTTTGGATGATACACGTCCTTGTAGCAAGAGTTATGATAATGGCAGTTGTTGGAGTCCAATCTGAACTATTAAAGAGAACAAAACATCAAGTTCAGTTTAAATTGAAGAAGATGGCAATCACATTAATGTATGTGATAAAGAACACACCTTCGCATCATAGATCGGGTGTTTACAAGCATGACAGCAGAAACATTCTCGATGCCAATAATATCCCCGGACAATGCGAAAAGATCCATGACTACTATTGCAACCAGCACAGATTTTCCTACAACAAATTAATGCCAAACTCAATATTAAGTCAGGCAAATCAAAGTAGTCACTGAACATATTAACCTTACACACCATGATTGATGTTCTCTATAGATAATTTATGGGGCCTATACGCCTATAGTTAGTTAGTATTACCATGGTGGTGTTGACGCCTGAGGTTGAGGTGATTTAGCATCTGGATTCCTCTTCACATTCGAACTTCTTTCAATAGATTTACCAAACACTTCTTCTTCCAACTCTAATATAACATAATTAACACCCAAGTTACACGTCATAAATTGATTAATCGACCCAAAATATATACCACATGTCTCTCATTACTTGTTTGCATTTTGCGTTGAAAACTTACCCATGTTTGTTTTCTCTTTCCCAACTTCTCCCTCTCCCCTAGGGTAAGGTGCTGCTATTTTCTTTTTGTCAAAACCTGCAGGGTAATATATATGAGAACTATTACATTTATCAATTAATATTAGGGAAAATTACACCAGATCCCCCCAATAAATAGGGGTCTTTCACTTTGGTCCATCCGTTTTCAACAATAACACCATAGGACAAGTTTCATAAATCAATTACGTTTTAATCCAAAAGTCAACGGATGAATCCTACATGGCAGTTATTTTGTGAGGTGGATATTCCGGGAAATGATTTTCCTTATTTTCATATTCAGATTTAGAAAAAATAAATTGCAATTGACCCCTTTTATTTTATTTCACACTCAATTCATATCCTCAAGTTTGTTACTTTGTTATGATTCGAGATCAACCCATATTTCTTTTTTCCTATTCAATTTCAACAACAATCATATTGCAATTATACCTTCCCATTCTTCTTCCTTCTAAAAATTTTAATTTTTTTTATTTCCATTTCCCCATTCTCCATTAACGGAGCTGTTCTCCTCCATCAAATGGAGATTGAACAGCTCCATTTAAAAGGAGCTGCTCAAGCTCCATTTTTAAGGAGCTCGAACAGCTCTTTAATGGACTGTGGCTCCATTTTTATGGATCTTGAACAGCTCCATTATTAGAGCTGTTCGAGCTCCATTAATGGAGCTAGAAACTTCATTAATGGAGCTCGGCTCACCAAATGAGCCCGAATTGGAGCCCAATTCGGGCTCCAAGCTCCACCATGGAGTTTAAAAACTCCATTCATGGAGCTTCAAGCTCCATTAATGGTGAATTAAAAAGAAATTGAATTTTTTTTAATATTAGGATTTAGGGTTAATGAGGAAGAAGAATTAGGGAACTCAACAAACCGGTTGATGTGCAAGAAGAAGATGAATAATAGTTAAAGGTAAAAGGTTTGACGAAGAAGAAGATGAAAATGAAAGAGTAAAATTACTTGGGGTTAATTGTAAATTTTATAAACTTGATAGGGGTTGATGTGCAGAATCAGAAATGAAATTCCCCGTAGAAATACAATTTCTGGCTGGTCAACGCGGAAATTACATTTTGGACTAAAATGTTATTGTTCAAATCAGAGGGACTAATTTGTTATTACGAACTTTATTAGGGGGACCTGGTGTAATTTGCCAGAAAGATTATAAACACTATTCTGGCCGGACCATTTTTCAGGCGGTAGCTCCTGTTGCACATGCAATATTATAACTCCACTAGTTTACCTCAAGACAAGCTAATGTTAGTAAAAATAAATAGTACGTGGTCTCATTTGTTTTCGTATATTTTCTTGTGCTAGAACTAAGATGGGCCTTCTTTAATTCGTTGAACTGAAGGGTGAAATAGACTGCCAGACCTTTATTTAAAGTCACCAATAAAGATAGTTGGGTTTTTTAACGGTCCGATATAGGCTTACGCCCTGACAGGCGTTCAATTACAAATTAACGAATTTAACTCCATTAAATGTAAAAATATTGAAACTAAAACCAGGTAATATTTTATAAAAATATTAATATTTTTTTTAAATTTAGTAAGTAAAATAGGATATTTGATTAATATTTGTATTTTCTTAACTTTAATATTCATAGGGTGATCACTAGGCAATATGACAATCGACTTGCCACATTTGGTGATTTGATATGGACTGTTACATCAAATATCTAATGGTGTATAATCAAATTCTTGTTCGCCCTGTCTAACCGTAGAATAGCCCAAGATACAATTATAAGTGTGAGTTCTTGATTAATCAATTTCCTATTCGCCCTTAATTGATGCTTCCAAGCTTGGGAAATAAGTAATTGATAGAGTTCTTATGCTTTAAATGTATCAAATTATGGTCTAACATAGCTAGCAATTTAAAGTTTTGTTAAATGTGGGATAAAAATCTCAGTCTCTAGAGATCGTATCTAGATAATTTAACACATGTTAATAAAAATATATTTTGTTAACATGGATGATTTTTTTGACAATATAGGTTGGTTTTTATATAAGTTATCTAGAGACAGTCTATTACGAACTTACCCGATAAAAATATGATAGAAAAACTAAAGTGGAGTAAGTTTTATTATCATATGAAATTACGTACCACGGATGATGACCTTGAGATCTTCATTGTCATAGTCCAGTTGATCCTGTCTTATCAGATCAACACTTTCATAGACCTCATATCCACAATTAGCACCAACTTCAATAGTCTGCAAGGTTGAAATGTTGCCAAAGTCTAGAGGAATCTCTACACGGACATGATCCAGTAACAAACGCTGGAGTTTTGGAAAATGTTCGCTACATGAGATCCATTGTCGTAGACTAAGAGTATTATGTATCTTCAAGAACTTCAACTCTTGAAATTCTTCATCTCTTGTTTCCCATTCTTTCCCGCAGAATGCATCGTAGAGTAATTTAAGCACTTGAAGATTTGGCAGTTTCGCAAGTACTGAACTCTCCTCCCAGGGCAACTTAGTTCCAGACAAAGTTACATTTTTCAATGTTGACGGAAAGTTCATCTTCGTAAGCTCCCCCTTCAGTCCTGGGCTGTGGAAGATGCTCATGTTTATTGATTCGAGAAGAGTATGTGAACTAAGATCAAGGAACATTCGTTCACAAATGCATTTTAGTTCACGGAGATGTGGTGAGCACTTCAGAATTTCTTCATCATCATGGTTCCTAATGCGAATGCGAGAAAGCGACTTGACATTGTTCCTAATCTGGGAGGCATCACAGTTCACATAGAATATCACTTGTGAAGCAATGCGTATATCTCTTAGTTTGACCATCTTCAGTATAGTTGAGGGTACATCAACCTTATGATCAGTCTGTAAATGAAGATATTCGAGGTTAAGGAGCTTGCATATTCCTTCCGAAAGTTGTGCTATTCGAGCATAAGCGCCGAAGTACCTCAAGTGAACAAGATTGCCCATTCTTTTCTCATCAATGGGTGATTGTTGACCCTTTATAACCCTAAGAAGCGGCATTTGTGTGACACTATGCCCCAATGATGATATCATCGTTGAAACAGAGTGACAAGGCAGAGCAGAAATGTTGTTGATGTTGCTAGGCTCTAATGGAAGATTGATATGAAGGTCTTCAATGTAGTTGAACAGGGGGAACCTGTTTATACCATACATACACAAGGATTTAGATGGCCCAATAATTATGATTTATGAACATTTAAAAGACGACCAATTTTAATCCAACAAACAAAAAAATGAAAGCATTGCAAGGAGTAGAAGTAGATACTTACTCATCAACCCTACTATACAACTTCTCTATTTTGACTCTTCTTTGGCACATGTCAGCAATTAAATCATGAAATTCACATACTTTGATCCCACCATCACTTCTTCGCTTAGTAATAATCAACATGCTTCTGTTTATTAGCTCCCATAGATATTCTTCTGCGATCTCCTCCTTACTCTTGTTTTCCACTTTCACAACATAACCATGGGAAATCCACAGAGGGATCATGTCTTTAACTCGGATATCTTTACGAACAAAGGACCAATACACGGAAAGAAAACAAGGTTTTAAACGATTGGGCAAGTATTCAAAACTAAGTTCCAATATACGCATGCTCGAATCATCAGATATGCGCGAGTCCATATGACTTTCTACATTTCTCCAAGCACTTTCGTCCCTTCCTACATTCACCAATATCCCAGCTATAACTACTACTGTAAGTGGTAGTCTATGGCATTTTGATGCGATTCGCCGTGCAATATCCAATAAATGTGCGGGAATGGGTTCTTTGATGAACACCTTTTTTGTTAGTAACTCATAACACTGAGAGTTTGATAGAAGTGGAAGTTGGTGGAAAATGCTGCAAGCTGGAGCAATATCTTTTATTTGACTTGTCAAAAGTATTCTGCTTCCGTTTCGATCATCTGGAAAGCAACTTCTCAAGTCATCCGAGATACGTGAATCCCAAACATCGTCCATTATAATCAGATACTTCCTCCCTATTAACGTTTGGTAGATCCTTAAAGCCAAATTTTCATAATTTGACGTTTCATCCTTTCCTGACTTTCTTGGTAAGCTTATCCATATTTCACCAAGAACTTTATTCTTGTCGTATGTCTGAGAAATGTTACACCACACACAAACATCAAAATATTCACGAACTACTCGATCATTGTACAATTTCTTTGCCACAGTAGACTTGCCAATGCCTGACATCCCAAAGACAGATACATATTGCAGCGCTTTTGATCCACCCACAAGATGAGCCAAAATTGGTTCTCTTATATTCTCAAACCCCACAACAATACCTAAATCCTGCTCAGGATACTTGAAAGCTTGAATCTTTTCCCCTTTCACATTATGATTCTTCTTTAGGTTTTGAACTCTTGTACCAATCTTCTGGATCTTTCGAACAACAATGGGAATTCTTAGATTGAGATACCAACTAGGAATATGACCTGCAGTATGTGCGTTAATGATATATTCACCTTCATATGCCACGCCTATCAAATCAATTAAAGAAGCTTGCAGTTCATGATTGGTGTGTATGACTTGGGATTTTTGAATGTCATTTAAGAAGATCTGCAAGAAAGTGAGCTCCTCAACGAGTTTGTTGATTTGATCCTTGATGTCATCAATGTTTAACTCGAACCGACCATCCATCAAATCTTGAAGATCTTCAAGAAGAGATCCAATGATGAAGAGTGAAGACAAATGATTGGTCCTCGGAGTTACAGCTTCGGGTAGGTCTTTGCTGCAGTGAGCCTTGATGTATTCGTTCATAAACGTGTCAACCTTTTCCAAGAGAGGTCGTATGCCCGTATCAAAGTTGTTGCTCCTCTTTTCATCACTAGAGGCAGAGAGACAAGAATAGATGAAGCTTCCTACTTCATTGGCTACGGTTTCAAATTCAGTCAAGAGAGTCATGGTAGCCTCAAGCTCAATACATTGAAATGGAGTATCCCCAAGAAAGGCGTGAAGAAATGATAACTTCTTTTGGAGAATACTGTACAAACTTTCTTGGTTCTCTGAGAAAGAATGTGCCTCATCATCTAGTATTTTGAGGAGGAAGATCAGAAAACATGCCAAATTCTTATTTGGCGAGAATGGTGATTCCTCCTTGTCGGTTAATTTTGGGACACTAAAGTGTTGTTGGAGATCTGGTCTTAATTTGTCCAAAATACTTGTTCTCTTGTTATCCATCTTCATCTTTCAAATCTGCTCGGTCAGTATAATTTTCTGAAAGTTAAAAACGATTTAGTTAATTTTTATTAAAGATACTAAATCCAAGCTGACTTATAAATTATGGGAGAAATATCATTTATGTGACACACTAATTTTTTTTAAGTAACACTTTTATCAGTGTAAAACTGGAGCGAGGACTAGAGATTTACCTTTAAATATATTAAAAAATAGATAATTGATAAAAAAAGGCACTCCACCATTTCAAACTAAACTTTCAACTTACCTTTTGTGCAATTTCTAATGAGTACGAGTGAAAAAATGGTTTATAGGTAATTTAGTAAGTGGATGGTAAAATGTGAGAGAAATAATTGATAAAGTATGAAAGAGATTGATTAAAAAATTAATAAATTAACGGAACGTCCAAAATGGGAAAAATGAAAATTTTCTAATGGAATGGAGGTATCTTTTAAAAAATACAATAAAAAGGAGAAAAAAATCACGTTAACAAGACTTGAACCTAAACCCTTCTACTTAAAAAGGAGAAAATCACGTCAACAAGACTTGAACCTAAACCTTCGACATAAAAAGGAGAAAATCACGTCAATAAGTATGTACTACATTGAAATTGGACGAAATTCATTGAGTAAGATGTACTGATAAGATTTAAATTGAGTTGCAAATTTAGTAAACATTGAACCGAGTTGTTGGGTACGCATTGCACGTTTTCTTTCTTTATAAGTTTATATAACCTTGTTTCAATTTTAAATATATGCATGTGTATTTAGCATAATGAAACCAAATAATGCGAGATTGTTTCTATATATTGAAAACACTAATTGTAAAGAGTAATGGTTTTGCTTAGCACAACACAAGGTATAATCTTTATAAATATTTATCCCCACGTATACATGAGATACATGCTTTTTTTTGCTAAAATATAACCAAATAATTGAAAAGAAGAAAAAAAAATTCAAAGTTAAATAAATAAATGGGCCAAAATCACACAAAAAAAATACTCGAACCCATACCGTCTACTTAGATATTAGATGCATGTAAGGATCAGATTGGAATGGAACAAGTTGATTGAAGGACAAATTTAATAAAAGTTTGTTGGGTAAATTTTTATTTGTATACTACTCTCATGTTCCATTAAAAAATTAGGCTCTGTTTAGCACTAGCTTTTCAGCTCAAGGAGCTTCTTTTGACCATTGACTAATAAAAAGCTCTGAACGCACAGCTTCTTAAATCAGCTAGCTAGCTGATAAGTTAGCTGGTTGAGAAGCTAACCAATGTAGCTTTTTAAAAAAGAAAAACTACTTTTATCTTTTCATTCCACAAATGTTCCTGACCTGAAAATAAATAAAATAGTAAAAATTCAATCGTTATTATATTTGTCTCTTTTAATTTCATCCGCCTCTCTTTGAAATGCACACACATATATATATATATATATATATATATTATACATCCATTACCGATCTTTTTTCTAATTAAGTTAGAATGCTTACGAATATTTCTTTCAACTTCTGATAATTTTTAATTACGTTATTAAAGTGGCGGTGAAAAGTACATTGAGTATATATTTGAATAATTAGACAAAAATGTGATGTACTATTATTTTACAAAAAAAAAAAAAGACTAATAATAAGTGAGAAAGTAAACAAAAAAAAGTAATACTCTTATATGTCATTTTACAAAATACTACCAGCTAACTTATCAACTAATTTGCTAAACACCTACACTAAAATCAGTTAGCTTATCAGCTAGTTAATCAGCTAGCTTATCAGCTACAAAGACCTTGCTATCTTATTAACATTTCATTATAAACATTCTAACCCGTAAAAAGGAAAGTCTTTATCTCAATTATCAATCATTTATTATTTATCTTTCTTACTTTATTCATCTTTTATACTTTATCAGGCACTTATCAATTTATTAACATAATAACCCCATGAAAACAAATTTTTTATTGATTTTTTTTCTTAATCCTAGATGAAGTACATAACTATCTAGGAAGTTACTAATGTGACGGAGTTATTATTACTTATAATAATATAATAATAAACTCCTTGTAGGACGGCAGTAAGCATTTCTTTCTCCTTTATTTATTTGATTACTTATAATAATATAATAATAAACTCCTTGTAGGACGGTAGTAAGCATTTCTTTCTCCTTTATTTATTTGTTTTACTATTTAGTGGCTACAAATAAATTTGGAGGAACTTCATTTTCAAACTATTTCTATTTTTCTCATAATGACTATTGTGGGCGGAGGGGTGCAAATTTTCGCATTTGCAATTTTTTAGAAAACTTTTTTTAAATTTTAACATTTCGTATCATCTAAAATTTTAATAGTATAATATAATCCCTCTGTGCCGCATTCCATTTTGGGAAGTTGAAACCGGGACGGAGGGAGTAAATTTTTTAGACCCCTAAGTTACCGGCTCGTCCCCTCTCCTTAGTATGATGACCGTTTATATGCTCTGTTTTAACCTTTAATTTGCGTACATCTCAGATCTGAAAGTACTAAAGCAGTGTTTGGTAGAATTAAAACTTTGTTTTACTGGATGCGAAGTCATTCTTTCTCAAACAAAAGAAGAAAAAATCTGCAGTGCAGTCTGATTTTTGGACAGAGTTAAGTAAAAATTTATATGATTTTAATCCGATTTTCAGAGTTATAGTTGTTAGCCAAAAAACCTGTAAGAGTTGTGCGTGATGCTGTGATAAGCAAGACTTGTATTCTTTAGCATTGTTGTGTTTAGTTCAATAAATAACTTTTGAACTTGAAAATGTTACAGTGACACTTACTTTTTTGATAGCTTTACATTCTTAAACAAGATCGATCAATAAGTTTGCAATATCATGTGCTAGTTATCAAGTAGAACTCAAGTGTGAGAAATGTAGTAGTGAGTTGATAAATACGTACACAGGTATGAGCCGGTGATGTTGCAAAAGATCGACCTGATACATGAATCGCATCGACAGTTTTAATTTCCCATGTATAACTGTAATTAATTTGATAAAATGGTACTCCACTAGTAAATATTCAGTACTAAAAAATTAGTGAAATGGTTACCTGACCTGCTACAGTATGTATGTATGTCTTGCCCGAATCGAATGCTTCCTTTGGTAGAGTTCAACTCTCAGACTGTGTGTTTGATCAGCCCTGTAGCTAGATTGCCCCAGTGCTTGCTTGAGAGAAGAAGATGATGATGATGAATAAATTAATTAACTGTTGATAAAACAGAGTTTTTGCTCTGTTGTAAGAGGTGATCGATAAATTTTGGGGTAAAAGAAAAGAGAGACCCAGATCCATTGATTTTAGACAGAGAGGAAGAAAATCAATGGATGGATGAACGTGTCCAGAAACCAAAAGGCTGACTTTTCAGCAACTCCGAAGTCTTCACTGGCATAAATATAATGTAAAAATATACTACTTTCGATTCAAATTTCCGATTTGTTTGATGTTGGGTCCACCTAGTACACTTTTTTCAAAATTTAAAAATTGTCAACTTTATGTAATTCTATTTTTATTTTCTTATTTTTTCAACATTTTAATTTTATCTTAGTTAGAGTATAGCCATTTTTTTAAGTTAATGTATCTGAAAATTTTGGAAGAAACATCAAACCCCGTCACAATATTTCAGTTCCAAATTGAATCTTCAAAATCAAAATCTGTCAATCTAGAATTTTATTTTGAGGACCCAATTGCTCCAAAAAGTTGTACCATTTTATGTTAAATATGAAGAAGATTTTTTTAATGACATCAACATCAAGCGAACATCAGGAGTCAACTTATCTTACTCATTCAATTTCAATCTGGTGCATACATGTTTAACTTTCTAATTGAAAATATAAGATCTGAGTCAAGTTACATACAATTTTCTCCCTTTTATTTATCTTTTTTTTTTTGCAATTATGTAAATTATTTTATTATACGAAATACGTGTTAAACTGAAATTTTTTGACGGGATCTGATGCTTCTTCCAAAATTTTCAGATAAATTAATTTGGAAACATGGTTAGACTCTAACTATGGTTAAGTTTAAAATGTTGAAAAAATAAGAAAATAAAAAGAGAATTAGATGAGTTGACACTTGTCAAATTTTGAAGAAGGTGGACTAGTGAGGACCCCCTAGCATTAGAGAAATCCAAATTTCCATACCTACAATTTATTAAATTTTCATTATATGATTTTATTAAATTATTTACTATTATAGTTTAAGAATAATTCGCGGTCAAAGTCGAAGACAGTTGACCGGTCAAAGTCAAAATGGAAAGATTTCTTTGAAATGGAAGGAGTAATACATATAGATTCAAATTGCATAAACACCAAAAAATGTCACCGTTCCTAAAAATTAGACCGAGTGTTTGTTTCTGTACTCAAATTGAGTTTGAACCAATTTTCTTGTTTGGTTCTCAATTGTGTACTGTGCTATTTGAATCTAAATATTTCAATTCAACCGACAAATTAAAACACTACCCCTGTCACTCTCATCTCTCTCTCTTCCAAAAAAATCCCTTTCTCTCTCTCACCCTCCTCTACTGACGATCACAAATCCGGCCATAACTTCTAATCTAACCGTCCAATTTCACATCTGAATACATAAATGAGTCCCTCTCTTCCCGATCTATGTAATTGGCGGTTTGGATTTTCGAAACGGAGGATGCACAAAATCCCGACCACCGTCGACCACCTTTATCCGGCCACCCCTGTTCCGATTCCTTCGATTGGTTGAGTTTTTTTGGAGGGTACGAGGTTGAGATCGATTGATGGAAGGTACGAGATTTTTGCTAGCTCTATGTGTTTCGATCGGTTGATGGAGGGTACGAGGTTGAGATCGAAGCTGGAGATGAGAGAATGGCAGTGACGGCGCGTGCATCTCATACGCGCATATAGGTATGTTGTCTACATCTTTTTTTTTTTTTTGTCTTGTTTTCTGCTAGCTCTATGTGTTTCGATCTTTTTTATCATTTTCTGGTTTACAACGTAAGAAGGAGCTAACAGACGTTGATAGAATTCATTGAATCCTTGATAGAATACATAAATGAGTCCCTCTATTATATTCGTAAGTGGTTGTTCTCTTCTAGTTATGAATTAATGCATTGAATCCTAGATAGAATCAATATTTTAATCTCAATTTATACAAGCTTCTAGACGTTGTTTATCTCCATCATTTTACACAAGGCGACCAAGTATCATCTCCTCCATCCCAACCTTCTCTGCTGGTAAATTTTGCACTAATCAAATATCTAGAATCACATATTCAAAGAGGCACAATTTTTTAACGACACTATTTTTCAACTCAATTTTATCTTTTTTTACTGGAGAGAAATATTGCTGACATAATGAGATATCATGCTTTCTTCATATGAAGATTGTTTTGATTCAAGTGAAAAATCAAACTATTAAATGGGGATGATTGTACAATTGTGAGAGAAAATGGCGGTATCACCATTTATTGTGATAAGAATTCTTGACAGATCTGGAGTATTATTATTTTGGGATTTGGGATAAATGTAAATTTTCTGTTTTTTTTAACCAAAGATTATATGAAGTATCTTCCACTCAAGTATGTTTACTGGCTATCTCTACTAGTTCTTTTGTGATGATTTGCCTTCTCCTATGTCTCTAACGGGTGCCTTTGCTTTCTGCTTGGTCAGGTCATGTGCTTTGCTTTCTAATCACAGGAAAGTTAACGGCAGCGTATTTATATCCTAATTGTAGACAACGAGGTCAATTTCAATTCCCTTACAACAAATTTATTATTATATGCATGTCTCTCTTATTTACAAAAATGAGATCTAATGTATTTTATTATGTACATGTAGGGATTAGCAATTTGGTAGCTTGGCGAGGCTCGTAGGGATTGTTGGTCCGTACGAAGCAGCCATGGTCGCTGCCTCGAAGTTGTCCTCAATACGGGTTAAACGTGATACCTATGTGTTGCCAAACATGAACCTTAATATACTATATGTTGGCTGATTTTGCTTACTCGTATCTATGCATTAAAATAAGATTTGTGGTCGTGCTGATATTATAGTTTATAGTATTTTGACATTGAGACAACTAAATTTAAATTATCTAAGCCGATCATACATTGGCGTGGATGTGCTTATCGCATAGCAGCCATGGCAGTGTGCAATTGATTGAAATTGGTTATCGGGGATAGTATTGTTGTTTGGGTATGAAAACTCAAATCTGAGCCACCTTTTCATGTAATTATACACTTGTTTTCATGTTGTGTATATTGGATTAGGATATGGGACTGTTGATTCATTATGAGTGAGGTCTTTCTGCATTACAACTGAGGTCTTGTTGCATTATGAGTGAAACTGTTGGTGTTTTTGGACTATTGGTGCATGATTTATAGCTATCTGACATACATTGATATACCATATTGTTTTGCTGGAAATTTTTGTGGTTGGTGAAAATTTATGTGCATGCCATGTCCTTTCTACTATGCTATTTTTGTAAAAGCAGTGGCTAGTATTGGCTGGCAGCCTGCTGTTTTTGGTAGTAGCGGTGGACTACTATTGACCTTTGACCCCTATTTGCTATATTACATCCACTTATTACCCAACCCCCCTTACACCATCCAAGCCCTAAATGAAACATTCTCTTTCAAATAAAACTATCCTCTTCTAGCAAAAACTCACTTTCAAATTCTTTCAACTCTTGCACTGGATCATCGGACTTATCCTCTACTCTTCTAAGAGTAGTCTTTTCTCAGGTTCTGGTTCATTCTTTATTTTTTACTTGCTCAACAATATTTATTATTTTTTTTGCTTATTATTACTCGTTCATGCATTCTTATATGTCTATGTGGTATTTTTGTGTATGTTGGAATGTATGTAAGTTCATGTTTGGCATTGAGGTTCTTGTTGTCTGTCTTATACTCTAGTGAAACTCTTTTTAGTTTATGATTATTGGTTATTGTTAGGTTAGTGATTGATTCTTGAATTGGGACTTTTGTTAAGTTGTGTTTATGGTAAAATGTAGCTGTTGATTGCAGTTTATAATTTAATCATTTATCTAATGGATGTAAATGGTAAAATGTAGCTATTGATTTAAGTTTTTAATGATGACATTTAGTTTGTTGGTAAAATGTAGCTGCTGATTGTAGTTTATTAAATTTATTGGTCATAAGAGCATTTATTTGGAGACTTTTAAATTTATTGGTAATAAGAGCATTTATTTGGATGCTGTTTATTAAATTTATTAGTAATGAGAGCATTTATTTGGAGACTATTAAATTTATTGGTAATAAGAGCATTTATGTACTGGCAGTTTTTTGAACTTCTATGTAATGAACATCACATGATTTTGTAAAAAATAAAGAATGAACGAATAATGTCCCACAGAAAAGTTTGAGTATTCATTTGTATGTGAAAAGATTTTCTAATAGGAAAAGAGTGTCCATAAAATTTCATTCCTGATGTTGGAAAATTCGACCATGGTCTTACCCTCAGTGGTCTCACCCTCTCACTGTAGCAGTGGACTCCACACTGTAGGTTCCACTGCTACAGTGAGATAGTGAGACCATTGGGGGTAAGACCATGGTCTAACAAACCCCTGATGTTGTAAAAAAGTAGACATATAAGGAAGATGGAACTTGAAACTCTAATACTAATTTATTCAGGAAATGTAAAATGAATTAAATAATTGAATTATTATTATTATTGTTATTATTGTTATTTTTTTATTATTAGTTAAGTTCTTGGCGTCGATCAAACACTTAGAAATGATATGACGGATTCAAAATCTAACAACAATTTACATAATCTGTAGATGTCTAATTCAGGCAATCCGTCAAACTCGGATAAGGGTAAGGGTAAAGCCAAACGTAAACCAAGAACAATAGCAGTCGTTAACTGGAAACGTGATGAAACAATCAAATTCATCATGATTATGCATGAATGTTGGCGCGAAGGTTTACTGGATGGAAATAATTTTTCGGGACAGGCTTGGAATAGGATTGCACGGCTGATGAAAGAACAGACTAACACACATTGGGAAGTGTTAAGGCTCCAACATAAGTTGTCTCGTCTGAAACAATCGTATAAGGAACATAGAGCTAATCGTGAACGGACTACATGTTG
Source organism: Plantago major (assembly GCA_026545765.1). NCBI lineage: Eukaryota > Viridiplantae > Streptophyta > Magnoliopsida > Lamiales > Plantaginaceae > Plantago > Plantago major. Next base: position 97,188,421 of record CM048840.1, read on the forward strand.
GGGTTCTGTACCCGAATCCGGAGAGTTGGACCCTCCAGACCATTTATCCCAACCCAACAAGGTTACTATTTGCTCATCTTAAAACTTGAACATTCAAATATTAAACTTCAAGGTAAGGTAACTAATTATTAAATATCACTAATTAACCTCGTAAGCTGATGAAGGCTCAGTTGATGCTTCAGATGCATACGACACGCTTAACTTTCCATGCTATGAGCAGTTTCATGAGATTTGGTCAATCAAAATGGCTACAGGTAGTATGCTCACTGTCGTTGGCAATGTTTATACTGCCGCAGATGATGAGTACATAGATGAGCAAGAAGTCTATGAGGCAATGACAGCATCACAGGCGAAGGAGTATTACCAGTCAGAGCAGGAGAAGAAGCAAAAAGGTGGGAAGGGAAGAAGACTTGCTCGGCCAACTAGTTCCATGCAAAGTATTGCAATGTCAATTGATTTAGGCACTAATGTTAAACGCAACACCTTTTTGACTAAACGCAACACCAAATATTTGCGTACTTGCCTAAAATGCCCTTAACTCAAAAAAAACCTTATAAAATTAACGTAAAATCGAAATAACTCGTTTACAAAAACACAATAACATTAACATGCACGATTGAATACAAATTACAACAATAAAAAACATCGAAAAATTTTCACAATTTTTTTTTCACTTCTTTTTTTTTTCAATTTCTCTACAATTTTTTTTTTCTTTTCCACTTTTCACAAAAAAAAAATTGTGAAAAAATTTCCACTTCTTTCTTTTTCACAAAAGTTTTGAAAAATTTGTGAACCGGCCATTTCATCTTTTTTTTCACTTCTTTTTTTTTTTCAATTTCTCTACAGAACCGGCCATTTCTCTTTTTTTTTCACTTCTTTTTTTTTTTTTCAATTTCTCTACAATTTTTTTTTCTTTTCCACTTTTCACAAAAAAAAAATTGTGAAAAATTTTCCACTTCTTTTTTTTTCGATGTTTGTTTTGAAAAATTTGAGAACCGGCCATTTCATCTTTTTTTTTTTCAATTTCTCTACAAATTTCCCAACTTTTTCCACTTTTCACAAAAAAAAAAAAAAAATGGTGAAAAATTTTCGATGTTTTTTATTGTTGTGATTTTTATTCAATCGTGCATGTTAATGTTATTGTGTTTGTGTAAACGAGTTATTTCAATTTTACGTTAATTTTATAAGTTTTTTTTGAGTTAAGGCCATTTTAGGTAAGTACGCAAATATTTGGTGGTGCGTTTAGCCAAAAAGGTGTTGCGTTTAACAACGCCCAATTTAGGTGGTGTTGGTGATTTGGCTCTGGATGTTTCTGACGAGCGTGCGAATAAGAGGACGGTGAAGATGAAAGTACGCGGAGAGATCGACTGCCTTCTTCCTCTGATTAAGCCCGATGAGGAGATCGCTTATTGCATAGGCAATGATAAGTTGCTTAAGGGAGATGATGTTGCCGAGAACTGGTTGAGGTACAGTGACCACATGAAGATCGTTTGGTACCGGCAATTCAAATCAGCTTGATTCATATGCTCATCGTACCGTTCTATGTTTTATTCTAGCTCTCACTTTCGTACTTTCATTATTGAAATAAATATTTTAGTTGTGATGTGTGTTTCGCATTTGATGAACATCTTTTGTGTAAGACAATTATGATTCAAGTTATGCAATCACTGTTTTCATTTTACTTTGAACTGGAGATTCCAAATTTAATTTCCATTTGATTTCGCTAACATATTGTGTTATGCATTTCTCGTAGCTATAGGCTCATTCGGGAATTATTTGGATCCAAGTCAAAGTATGTACAATCCGAACCAGTACCTAATGATAGTCAATATCGTTTACATCAACGGAACTGTCCAATAAATAAAGTCTACAACGGATCCCCTGGATATGAACATTATGCACAATATCTCATGGGGGGACCTGAACCAGGGCCTAGATACCCACCTTGCACTGAGATGAATGATAATATCGATTTAGGCCCTATTAATCAATACCAATTTCAAACTTTTCATGATCCATACCAGTTTGAGGATCATCATTACCATCAGGATTTCAGTGAGAACCAAAATGTTGGATCTACTCGTTCGCAGCAGCCAAACCACAACCATATTTTTTCCGAGCCGGAATTTGAGGAACTAGTTAACATGGACCAGGCCCTTCTTCATCAAGAGCAAAAATAATATTTCCAGGATCAGTTGATGTTGGAGAATGAATATGATATTTTTGATGATGTGGACCCAGATGATCCTTATGATTTTAACGTTGATCCTGGTCATGGAACAGAACCGGAAGAGCCGCCTGTGGACTCAGATGGCGAGGATGTAATACTGTTTGATTTGTTCGGTGAGGATGATGACATTGACGAAGATGTAGCTCTTGTTCTAAACACGACACTTAATCGTATAGTTGAGGGTGTTTCCTGGTTCAAACCGCCTCGTATAAGGAATCCTCGTAAGTCCAGGCATAATTCTATACGCTCTGGGTCGCAGTGGATCCATGAACTCGTGACGGGTCACCCCACCACATTTTATTGGCAATTAAGAATGAAAAGGAAGTTGTTCCTTGAGCTGCACAACTTGTTGGTCAACACTGGGGGATTGACTGAAGGACTTAGATCATCTGTTTCTACAATGCAATTCTTGGCTATTTTTTTTTAAGAGCAACGGCAAGGGATATGAAAACTAGGGATTCTGAGAATCAGTTTCAACATTCGACCGGAACTATATCTCGCCATTTATGTGTCATTGCTCCGAATCACATCTTGCAACCGGACATGGAGAATCCACATCCAAAAATCATGGGTGAATCGGCTTTTTGGCCATACTTCAAGGTAAGGTTGTACTAGATCTTATATTTACGATTAATATATCTTCAACTTTAGCAACAAATTCAAGAAACATGATGTTGTCTAATCCATTTTATTATTTAGGATTGCATCGAGGCAATTGACGGTACTCATATTGAGATATCCATCCGCAAGCAATTTCGCAAGAGATATCGCAACCGTAAAGGAGACACTTCTCAGAACGTAGTAGCCGCGTGCGATTTCGATTGAATCATTCCTTATGTCATGCCTGGGTTTGAAGGTTCTTCACACGATGCTAAGGTTCTTGAGCATGCAATTGAGCATGATCGGAATAACTTTCCGGACCTAGAAAATCACCCGCAGAAGTATTAACTTGGAGACTCTGGTTATCCTAACACCATTGGGTTACTCACACCACATAGATCAACCAAATATCATGAGTACATAAACAGCGAGCATATGCTAGGCTACCTAACGTTATCGAACGGGTATTCGATCAGTTGAAAACACGTTTCCCAATTTTCATAAGCAAAATGTCGTATGGCTGGTCCAGGCGCACTCAATCAAAACTTGTCATTGCCGCATGTGTGATACACAACAACTTTATCAAGAGACGTAGTTTCGCGTACCACTGGCGTGATGTCATATTTGACCGTTCGAACGCGAGATTGAACATTGCGAATGAGCGAACTGTAGTCGGACCAATCCCCGAACCTATTCCTCGAGAAGCGGGGAAGAAGAGGAGAAAAGTGGCAATGGATAGGTGGCGTGATAAGTTAACCAAGAAAATGTGGGAGATGCATCTTGCCCAACATCATCGTTGAAGACTTTTTACTCCAAGCATTTTAATGTTATATAAAACAAGTAATTGTATGAGTTGTGTCGAACTTTATATGTACGCTTTGTTATGTTCATGTTGTGTGCAATAATGTAACGCTACAATACTTGAATGTATTATCCTTCTATTAAAATATGCAAATAAATAATGTCGATATCGAACGAATCTTAATAGGTACATCATGGTTTCTTACGCTGTGAACTTTGCATGGGATGACTGGCAGACAAATGAGTTCATTCGCATATTAAGAGTGCACCATGCTAGTATACGCATGACCGCAGGTGCATCTTTTGTTGATCCACCTACATGGCATAGTATAATTGCTACTTTGAACCGAAGCTCGACAATCGAGCGAGGAACTGCTCCTTTAACATCTTGATTTGCAAGTCGAAGTACAAATCTTTGAGGATTGTTTACAAAGCAATCATAATATTCTTGAACAATAACCCCGCTTTCTGGATTGATGTCGAGACAGCTCGGTTGCAGGGGCCAGATTGGTTATACAAATCTATTCGTGCTGTAAGTAATATTATAATCGTCTGAATGTTTATATTTATATTTTCATTAAATTATTATGCGAATTTGTAATGAACGTTTCCCTTGAATTTCAGGCTAGGGGCGATGAGGCATTTCTGTTGACATTGCGACTAACTCAATTCGACACACATTACCCAGGCTATTTGCGTAGATCACAATTCCAAGTTTAAACTATGAAGCCATGCCGGTTTACTTTATCATAATATCACAATAAAATTCTTGGTTTGCGGTGTTGGTACCACAAATTATTTAAGGTGTTTGTACCTTGAATTTTAATGGAACATAAGTTTGCTATTTGTTTTTCTTTGTAATAATATGCGTTCTCGCAAACTCCGCCAAATATGTCATACTACTGCCTCGTTCCTTCATCACAAATAAATAGCTAGGTGCATTCATACGAACTTTTGGTCAAACATGACCGAATAGACTATTACGCTTACGCACACAATAAATTGCATATATTTGTGTAGTTATATCATATGTTCATGTATTTCTCTTTTAAGTAGGGGGAAATATGTCAAACGTGAATAATATGAAATTAATGTATCTATAATTCCGAAAATTAGACCCTACACCCTCTCAATGATCTCATCCTCTCACTGTAGCAGTGGACCCTATGTGTTGGACCTGCTGCTACAGTGAGTAGTGAGACCATTAGGGGAGGTGTAGGGTCTAACAAACCAATTAATTCGAGACGGATGGAAAAGTAAAATGCTTTTCATCTCTATTTATTAAGTACGGAGGAAGTACCAACTTGAAACTGAGTATTCTCCTATACAAAGGTATTTCCGGCAAGTTCAGTTCAAGATGACAGGAATTGCCAACTGAAAAATGGCACATAATACAACAATCTAGCAGTATTGACATAATCTCAAGGATGTCGATTTTCACTGAATATAGAACTAAGATTATGATATTATGGCTATTAATCCCCATGGCAGACGAAGCAATTACCTACAGACTGAATCTTGATATATTTACAGCAAGAAATCCTCCTCCGTGAAGTTCTAGAAGCTCGTTCAGCATGGTTCACTGACATCGATTCTCTCATAGCTTCTGCTTTCACCTGCGCAGCTCTGAGCTTGTTCATGATTTTGTCCATGGATGACGATCTCTTCCTTTCTAGTTTCATCTAGAGATGGGAAAGTGTGAAAGGTCAAGAACCAAAAAATATTCGACTGACTGAAAAGGAGCCAAAGTAGCTCCACTGAGTTGGAGAGGAGCGATGACCACCACCATGACAAATTATAGGTGAAACAGTAATTCATAGCACTGAAAATAAATTTTAGATTCAACTTTTTTTTATGTAGTGATTATAAATTTGCTTTCACGAGGAACAAACCTCAAGTTTCCTAATTGCAGCCTCGGCTTTTGCTTTTTGTAAATTTTCCCAAGCATTGATCTTGGCTTCCTCTCTTTGCAATCTGCAGAAAAGCAGCATACGGATGCATGAATTGTAGATTTGTAGATTCTATAGGTTATGAGTGTTTCTTTTTATCATGATGTTCCAATCTTTCAAGCAGACAGAAAGATAGGAAATAGTTCAAGATTCTTCAAATGCAGATCACTTGCAGACTTTTAAAGAAAGATTCGTTAATACTTGTTACTAAGGTGAGTCAAGAGGCTGGATTTGAAATAAACTTCAAGAACTCAGCTTTACTCCCAAACTTGGTGACAAGGAATTGAATTCTGGGTTCATAAGGAGTACTTCTTCTATTCAGGAAGCTGTAAACATACCTTGAAATATTTTTTGATGCCTCGTTCGCATTCCAAGAAGAAGGAACATCTTCCACATTTACTATATTCTTCATCTTTTTTGTTCCTCGTTTCTTGGATGGCCGGGAATTAGTGGTGCCTTTATCCACTTGGACATCCCTGATCTCATCTTTTGCAGAAGGATTGCCAGGTGGACCAACTGATGTGGGAAGAGCCGAAGGTAATGTAGAAAATGATAACCTTTCCTTGCAAGATGAATTAGTACTCCCACACCGACTCATTTGGGTTGCCATATCCCTACGTGAAACAACCCGTGAAACTACGCCTTCTTCCTCCTTGGTGCCATCATATTTTTCATCTTGTTATGTCATTCATCACATGAGAATTAGTTGGGCATAGTTTGCTGAAAAGTAGAGAAAGCTATAGAAATAATGCACAATCCAGGTTCAACCAACTCCCAACTTACCTTCTGAAAATTAAGCAGCTGCTAATACTATTCTTGCGACTCAGTTTCTAAGATGCAGCATCCTAAGATGATTTTCAAGTAGAAGAAGAAGTTCAAGTTCAAGATACTCTTCTGCAATTGCTAACCTACATTTACTATCCACTGGAAAACGAAGAAGTTCAAGTAGAAGCTGAGACGCAGCATCAGCAAAGATGATTTTCATCTTCAAGTGAAATCAACCACAATCTTCTTAAGACAACAATAATTGATTATCAAATATCTCAATCTCAGTTGAAAGGATTTTACCCGCAATATAAATGAACCCCATATACTTTTGCTAAAGCTATAAAACCTAGACAAAGCTGATGAAGAGGCAACATCCATACAAGTACATCATACACCAAGTACTGATCAACAAGAAGACAAAAGCAGACTCATGCTATAAAAATTGATTGCAACAATGCTTGAAAAATTATTCGGCTACTTAAATGAACAAATAGCTTAAAAGAGAATCAAAATTCTGAGTACCTTGAGAACTTGGCACTGAACTGAGAGAATCCGATAAGGCTGTCACGCTAGAACTCCTACAGATATTATTTTCGGCAACGTACATAGAACTAGCTTTCGCAGTAGCTATCCCAGACTCGTAATGAATAGATAAACCATCAGGAACCAATACACCAGTTGTAAGAGGAGAATTCCCCATGAAACTCCTGCCGTTCCCTCCTTCGACCATAGGAGAGTAGTTGCTCAAATACCCAAGGCCTTGAGGAGCCAACGGACCACTTTTTGACTTGGGTCGTCTCTGAGGTTGAGCAAACGAGCCACTATACCCCGAAAGTGGACTAGTTATCCATCTCTCAGCATCATCCCATTTTGAAGGCAAAGCTCTTCCATTATTGAAGGGCATCAAAGCAGCAGCACCAATATGCCTTCGACTACTACTGTTAGTATGTGACGGCACTCGCTCTGAATGCCAAGTCTTTGGTAATTCTCCCACGTTGTTATCTCCATATTCCGGTGTTCCTGGGCTAGTAACTGCCCCGGAGTTTCTAAATGAACCCGAATTCCTATTCATCACTCTAAATTGATACCCCCAAACCACATTGCTTGCAAAATCCTCACAGCTTTAGCTTTAACAAGAAGGCCTAATGAAGATAATCACACCAAGGGTCAGACCTAAATACACATATATCTAAACAAATTAACTCAGAACTGCCAATGATAAGGAATAACCACAATGAAAATATAAGCTGAGTAGAAATCTTCAAGAAGCCTCAAACCCTTTACTCTATCTATTTTATCCTTTTACCACACATAAAAACAAATTCTATGAGATGTCCAATATCAATGTAAATTAAACCGATCAAAACATACAAAAAGAGCCAATTTTCTTAGACAAAAATCGTGTAGACCTGTAAGACATGGACCACGAATTGGCTCGTGAAATTTCAGACAAAGCCAAAATGATAATGCTGGATCACATCATTCAATGAAAATGACATCTTATGTATAACAAAGGGCATAACTTTAAACCCTCAATTAGAATCATTTACCCCTTTTTGAAACAATGGGACCTGAAAAGAAGAGAAGAATGATACTGAAAACTTAAAAAGGTTCCAACTTTACCTTCAAATGGGTCAAACAAACTGCAAAAAGTGGAGCTGGTGAAAGATTCTGAAAAGGGGATTAAAGTTCTTGAATATTTTTTTCTTCCTTTTGTCTTTCTGCTTGAACTTTTCGATGAATCCCTGTTCAAACTTTTAGGGTATAGCTGAGGTGAGTATATTAGATTATTAGAATAAGATAAGAAAGGAACGAAAAGAGATTGAATAAGTAAGCAAATGGGGATTATGAAGACTGGAGAATAAAGAAATGAGAAGAGTCACTATTGGAGTGTGAAAGCAGAGAGCTGAAAAGTTAATTATTAATGTGGAATTCTTTGAGAATTGAATGAGGCGTTAATTATTAATGGCGGAAGAAAGATGGAAGCTGTTGAGTTGGCAGATGATGTCCGAATTTGGAAACTCACTCCATGTGACAATAACACCAAAATGTAGGCCCCGCCCGGTATGTAGACTCACCGGCTCGTTTGTTTCTCATTTTAGTTCAGATACTGTAAAATTAGGGGAATATGACTAAGCATGAGGTAGATAAAACATTTTAGAAGCTATCCACTTTAGACCTTTTTTCGGTCGATAAAATTCAACTTTGACAATAAATCAATATTAGACCTTAAGGCAGTGATTGGTAAATTTATAAATGTTTTTACGTCAACCACATTGTTGAGGGCTAAAGCCTCTGACACTAACTAATTAAACTATTACAAATAACCTACATGACCACTTAATTTGAGGTCGGCGTAGTCTGGACCGAGCTTGTGTACTGAAAGGACTAAGTGTGGGGGGTTAGAATGGGTTTAGGATTCTGGTCAATCCAGAAGAGACTTTTACTCAAGAGTTGGAAGCTCTCAATGTAATAGTTATGAGGGATTATGATAATACTTGGAGATTCTTCCCTTGATCTTGCTTACCTTAAGGTCATGGACCTTGTACTATATTTATAGTTATCACATGCTTATGAGTTGGCTCACAAGATGATGCCAAGTGTACATTTCAGATTTGGACACCAACGCTACTTTCTACCCATTCATTGAGCAAAGAATCCAATACTAATCAATGGGCCCAGGAGGTAGTTTGGACCTTTCTCCTACTTGAGTCTTGTTTTGCTGTTGGGTCCGTGTTGGTCCCTCGGATGATCTGCCTTGGTTGATCTACCTTGGGTAACTCTGGATGTCCGAGCCAAGAGTCTCCAAGTATCTCAAGAGTTATGTTATACGTTGGTCTTGATGTGATGGTGGTGTCCGAGATTCTCTCGTCCATCGTTTGGCATCTCTGTCTCGACGTAACTGTGATTAGAAGTCCTTTTCCCATTAGCTCGGACTAGCTATGAGGTGTAGCGACTTTAGCGTCTTGGTTGATTCACTTGGCTAGGACCATGTGAGGTCGGACAAGATCTTGAATTAATAGTGATGCGCTTTAGGACACGCTACTACGCCTTAACGGATTGGACACATGTCCGTAACAACATATGTCCCCCTAGTTTCCAAGTATCTTAGTAGAAGATAGTTGGTAACTATGAAAAGAACAAGTGTGTTGTGGAGCGTGTTTGAATCGTTAACTAAAAAAAGGAAAAAATCCTTTTTGTTGAGATCCGTCATCTGTGTTCTTAGGAATTCAATATATCTCTCTCTCCCCACCCCTTTTTTTTCTTCTGACCGAGTTATGTAATAGCGGATTTGTAGATGAAAAGGTATCAGATCCGATATATAGATCCGAGTACGGTTAGGATCCGACGTAGCCCTCGAAGCTATCCGTTTGACCGATTGTTGAATTGGTCCTCTGGTCACGATCCGTAAGCCAAAGAGGCCCGATAGTCCGTCGTCCGCCCGGGGAAAGATCCCGAGTAAAGTGACGCGACCGTTGGATTGGGACGACATCAACGGTTGGGGTTCTAAGCCCGATTGATGTGACGCGTCTGTCAAGCATTAAATGCGACGTACTGACAGCCATCCACTCATGAAGCGGCACAACCCTTAGATTGGAGAGGACCAACGGCTGGGATTCAAATCCAAGGGATGTGACTCTTGGCTTTCCCCAAATTGCCCTTATAAATAGTCAGCTCATCAGTCACTTTCACACTTTTAGAAATATCGAAACTCAGAGCAATCACAAAGCAATCCGAGCAATTGAAGGCATATCCGAGCAAGCAAGACTCGCAGAATTTTGAAATTTCTTCTTCAAATCCGTACCCTCGGAGAAGCAGCAAGGCTTAGTCGTCCGTTTAAACTTATCAAGTAAGTACGTCTTCACTCCTCCTAAGTTGTCTCCTTTTCGTGATATGCTTACTACCTGCTCATATGTTTTTGCCCTGCTCGGATATGAAATTGTCGAGTCCGTATTTGCCGATGTTGCGAGTGATAGGCTTTAGCAACGTTCTTAGTTGAAACAATTCCCCTCTGTACTGTTGCATGCCAATTTATTGTCAATATCCAGCTTGGTTCGTCTCGTGTGTATGCCACTGTAACCAAAATTTGATTATGCATGCTTATTTGGTAATGTGTTGGTGCCAATTGGCACACAGTCTTCCGTAAATTGGCCCCGCTTAGCGTGCCGGGTAAGGTAGATGATAGTGCCAATGGCGCGTTTCGGTGTGCCAAGGTTAGTACTACTAGTGCCGAGACTAGGCTCCATGCAGAAAAATCTTATTAAGTAGAAATCTGTAGGCTTTGTTTGACTTAAAAAGTTACCTAAACGAACTCTCGGACAATCACCACCATCGTTTCTGACTTGTTTCCTTCTGCCCTAGGATGTCCGGGAGCGATAGTCAGAACCAGCACGAGGCCCCAGGTTACAATGATGCAGTAGATTTAGGGACTGAGTCCGTGGATTTGACCTTGTCCGTGAGAGATTTCCTAGTTGTGGATCTTGGGTCGTCCAGGGATTCTAATGCTGGGCAAGGAGTCCGTGGTGCGGCAGAAGCGCAGGCCGACGTTACAGCGGGCCAGGGTGACCTTGCTAGGACTAAGTCGTTAGTCCAATCTCGGACTATAGGTGGCGTTGGGATGTCCGGGGATCCGAGCGAACTGCGTGCGGAGCGAGAAGGCGACAGCGGTCGGGAGGCTGATGAAGTCGAGATGTTCGAGGCTGGGGTGGAAGACCGTGTTGTAGCGGAAACAGGTCCTCTAACCCAAGCACATCTGGGAGACCCGAAGGTGTCGACGAGGAGGAGGAAGATGGTGAGGAAGAGGAAGACGAGGACGAGGAGGAAGAAGGAGAAGGATTTCCTGTCGCTCGTCCCCCTAGACGCTCCGGTCGGCAGATTGCATTACACCCTGCTGCGCCCGTTCAGTCCAGTCTTCCATTAATTGAAGGTCGTGGCGAAAGTCGCCGAATCAAGTTCCTTTCCGTCCCACTGTTACAATAGCGGACGAATTCGGAGAACTAAACACAGACGGACCTCTTCCTACATGTCCATCAAGGGTTAGGGCGGAGGACATCCCAGAATGGAGGCGGAAGTGGGAGATCCCTGACTCCGTAGAAATCATGGTTCCCGAGCCCGAACACGCATTTTACAACCCGCCCGCCGGGTATATGTGTGTGCACGAGGTAGCTTTTGCTTGTGGGTGGAAGATCCCCATTGCAACGGAGTTGAAGCACATTCTGAATTACATTGGGATCGGTCCGAGTCAGGTTATCCCAAAGTCCTTGGGTAATCTTATCTGCTTCGTTGTTTTTTGCAAGAAGAAAGGGCAACCAGTAAATTTTGAGAACTTCAGGCAGCTCTTTCACGTTTCGTTCAGTCCGGGGAATCCCCTTCTATACTTTTATGAATAGGAAACCCTATAACTTCATTTCGGACTCCATTTCGTCGCTGGGATCGAAGTGGTGGGATAAGTACGTTTTTTACGGATGGCTCTGAAACCTGGGGCGTCCGAGAGGCAGCGAGAACAATGGGGACTGTCAACAAAGTTCCTAAGGGAGAGCATCCCGGATTGGCGCCCCCTTCCGAAGAACGTGGCTCTGTGGGTGGCGGCGATCCACAAAAGGCATGATCCACCTATTTATCCGTTCCACGGATTAATCTGTCAGCCACTTCCCTACCTGTGCGGACTAACAGGTGCAGTGGAGGTTGGAGGAAAGACGGACTTTAGTAAGGATTCGTTGACTTGAAACTTTGCGTTCTTTCTTCTTCGAGATACCCTGTTTTGATTGCGTATTTCCGAAATTTTGGTAATTCTTCTTTAACATATCTGTATCTGATGCCTTCGGTTTATTGTGCAGCTCACTGGTTCGACTACATCATGTCGACGCTCTGTGAAAAGAAAAGGTTGCAGAGGGAGCAGCAAGCCTTGGAAGTCGCCGCTGGTCAGAGGACCAAAATCATCAACACTTCCACGGGTCTTCCTATGTCAGATCCGAAGAATGCCGCGGAGGAAGAAAGGCGGAACAAGGCTGGAGAGGATTCTCAGGCCTTGGCGGTGCCCGACAAGGGCAAAGCCCCTGCCACTCGGAGCGCCACTGCTTCGAAGTCCCAGGCTTCCGCTGCTGCAGCACCACAACGGGAGGTGTTGATGCAGGACGCTATTACTTCGGGACGCAAGAGAGGAGAAACCTCGGAGGCTCCCCCTGCAGCAAAGAGACAGCAATTGTCCGCTGTCCTGCGTGTTGACCAAGCTGATCTTGATAAGGAGTACGAGCTGGCTTGCGGACTCCCTGAGGTTGAGCGGGTCAGAGGGCTGGATGGGCTATACCAGCGGGTAAGTAATCTTTCGATGCTCTCCTTGGCTTGTTCTTAGTATGATAGAAATGCAACTTACATTCTTACGGACTTCTTGCAACTTGGATGTTTCGTCAGGGCCATGCAATGGAAGGCCGGCGAACGCGCTACTATTGAGGAGGACCTCCACAAGGCTGTGGCCACTTCCGCGGATGAGGCAGAGAAGGTGAAGCAGTTGGAGATGCGGCTGAAAGAGCAGGAAGTGAAGTTCCATAAGCTGAAGACTAGCTGGGAAGAAATTAAGGCGGACCTCGACTGGCAGGAGAACTTTGTCGACAAGTCGATGAAGGCTTTTCTGGATTCTAAGGATATCCTGCTCGAAGGCCTCCAATATGCCCGTCTTCAGGCTGGTCGTGAGTTCATGGAGTCCGACTCCTTCAAGTTCTTGACCGCGGACAAATCCGATGCCTCCCGCCTGGATGGGTTTGTGTCCGCTATCGGGCAGCTGCAGTCCAAGGGACTACTTCCACCAGGCTTCGACTGGAAGGCGGAAGGGTTAATCCCTTCTGCGAATGCTAATGGTGTGGAGGTCCCTGTCGACAGTGTCTCGGATGAACAGTTGGCCGCGTGTGAGTTTGCGGAACTTGTCACCGAGGAAGGTGAGATCGAGATTCAAAATGGCGGGCCCTTCCTCCCGAGGTGGGTCCCGGATGCCCTCCGAAAGGTATGCTTTGTACCTTTCGATAATTACCGGGCTTTCCTAAAGAAGTGGTTCTACTTGCCTTGCCGAGTCGTTGGCCTTCCCGCGGATTTCAACTTGTTCAATATTGTTGAATCCCTTGCTGCGCAAGCCGTCTCCAACACGCCCCCTGTCGATCCGCCCGAAGCTGGTGAAGCTGGTCCGAGCCAAGCTGGGCCTCAGTGAGAAGTCCGGGGTATGCCCCGTTGAAATTTTGTACTTGCTGAATCTTTCTGTTGGATTTGTATATTTTGATAACTCGGAATGTCATTATGTACTATTGCAATGATTCGTATTTAATCCGAGGAGTTAAACCTCCTATGCTTCCGAATTATTACTTGCTCTCTTCTTCGTTCCCTTTTTATCTGTCGTTCCTATGCTGAGTTATTATAAATTACCCATCTCTTAAGAGCACGGATCGATGTTGATGGCATCTGATGTAGAAATCAAACCATCATCTTTCCGATCCTCGGACCGTTCGCCCCTTGGGATGCGTAATTCTTCTAGAAGGAGGAAGGTGAAATAGTGAAATAGTCATTATGACTACGTCTTTTCATCTCCCCAGTCATCGGATGATCGACAAGTGGCGAGATCTTAAGGACCCGCCGCGACTATAAATAAGGGTGTGGTAATTCTTCCTTTTTCACTGATGTACCCTTCTTCACTCTGTGTTTTGTTTTATCCACTCTAGCCTTCCACAAAAGCCGGAGTTCTCCAGGATGTCGGAATCTGATGACGAGGAATATCAGCATTGGGTAAACTGTGCTTGTGGGCACATGCATCCTCCAATTTACCCGGGTACGGGGACCGCGGATGACCCAATCATCCTTGATTTTGAGGGCGATCCCCCTCGATGTCCGGGAATAGCTAGGAGGCGAGCCGAGGAAGAGAGGGAGCGGACACTGAAGTTGATCCGTAGGAGGATCCGAATGTAGCAGCAAGCTCGTCAGGGCCGAGGTGGTGGCTCGGAGTCCCAAGGCTCGACTTTCGGAATCTGGTGAAGGAACAAGGCGGGGTATGCCCCGTGGAAGTATGTACTTATCCTTGGACCTTTTCAGATTGTACTTCTGTTATGTAAATGTTCGGATAATTTTGTCTATAAAATTCGAACTATTTTTCCTCGGATGAGACCGCCATCTTTTTCTTGTGCAAGCTTCGTCGGATTATATTGACGCACATATCTTTGTAAGATGACCAATAAACTCGGACGTGGTTAATGGGCTTGTTTAGGCTTGATTGGATAAACCAACTGACCCAGCACTGTTCAACTCGAACGGGTGGCTTAAGCCCACTGCTGACGTCAATCTGTTTGCGTGGCGGACGTTGATTGGTTGGAGTGTTCTATAAAAAGACACGACCCTAGTACCAAAACCGTGTAAACTGATCCCAAACTCTTCTCTTTCTGTCTTTGGAGTCATGGCTTGTAAAACATCGAAGCCGGATCTCTTCTTATTTCTTCCCATCCTACTTTAATGGCTCTAATCTCTCTTGAATTGGCAAAGGATTCCTAGCTTCGAGAGAGTTGGAGGTATTAAAGACGGTTGAGCAGAGATCTCAGTTATTTCGGTTTGGATGTATATCTGTCCGTCTCCTCTGCTTTCTTCCAACCCCACTTTAGTGGTTCAAATCTCTCTTATATTGGAAATGGTTTCCGAATTTCAAGAGAGTTTGAGTCTCTAAAGCCGGTGAGGCGGAAATCTCTTCCCGTCTGCACTTTGTTTTCGCCGGACATGGGACTTGCATTGCCATGTTTTGGTGGTATCATGAAGGATTCCACCACGTTTAACCATTTTCCTGTATGCAGGTAGATCGAGTTCCTTGCCTCCGCGGAAACCAGACTTGCCGCTTGATATGGAAGAAGCTTTTCCCGACGGGGGAACGATCTTTGCTGGGAGATGACGTATATCCGGAGACGTTTTCTGCATTTTTCATATTGCGTCCGTAAGTCCGGATAACGATCCGAGATTGTAATTGTACAGACAAGATTATGTATAATTCGTCTTTGTATGAATAAAATCCCTTGCTTTCCTTGTCGTTAAACGAACGCTGAATCTCAGATGCATAAATCGAAAAATCACAAATCGAAAGATAGAGGTTGTATTGATTTGCCGGAAATTCAATTACAACTTGCGGGCTCTATGGCCAATGACAAAAGGATCAAAAAACAGAACTGGCGGAGTTCCGTGTAATAAATAGTTAAAACTGAGATGACCAATCGACCTGAAGGAGATCCGCACAGTTATCACTATGCATAGAACTTTTGAAGGTTTCTAGCATTCCACGGACGCTTGAGGGGATGTCCGTTCCCATCTTCTAATTCATAACTCCCATTCACTCTTGCTCCGACAATCTTGTAGGGTCCTTCCCACTTGGGCTTGAGTTTTCCAATATTGTTCAAAATGTCGGCTCGTCGAAGCACCAGGTCTCCGATTTGCAAGTTAGCCGCTCGAACGTTCCTGTTGTAGGTTCGGGCAGCAGTTGCCTGATACCTATGGATATTCGCCAGTGCCTCAGACCTTTTCTGTTCGAGCATGTCTAGGTCGAATATCCGAGCTTCGCGGTTTGCATTGCCTTCGAACTCTTGGATCCTCAAAGTCTCAACGGCAATCTCGGACGGTATGACTGCCTCCGAACCATATACCAAGGAGAATGGAGTTTCTTTGGTCGCAGTCCGTGCAGTGGTGCGATGAGCCCATAGCACGCCTTCCAGGTCGTCCGCCCAGCTTTCTTGTGAAATTCTTAACCGCTTCTCGAGGATCTTGACTATTGTTTTGTTTGTGGACTCAGCCTGTCCATTGGCTTGCGGGTATCCAACAGATGTAAAACGTTGCTCGATTTTGAAGGACGCCAGCCATTCCTTGAGCCTATGTCCTGAGAACTGGGCACCATTGTCCGAGACGAGAATCCTGGGCAGGCCAAAGCGGCAGATGATATTCTTCCAGATAAAGGTCCGCACTCGACTCTCTGTAATGGTTGCAACAGCCTCGGCTTCTACCCATTTGGTAAAGTATTCAACAGCCACAATCAGGAACCTCCGCTGCTGGGTGCCTCTCGGGAATGGTCCAACTATGTCAATGCCCCATTGGTCGAATGGACACGCCATGATTGACGAAATCATGGGATGCGTCGGACGATGTGGGATGTTCGCATAGTATTGGCAATCAGGGCACTTCCGAGCGTAGTCGGCGGAATCTTTATTAATACTAGGCCAGTAATAGCCTTGTCGTATAATTTTCTGGGCGAGAGTCCTTCCCCCGGAATGACTTCCACAGCTCCCGCTGTGTATCTCCTCCAGCACAGTCTTTGATTCTTGTGGGCTCAAGCACCGCAAATGGGTTCCTGCAAATGATCTCTTGTACAAATCTTCCCCCAGTATAAAGTATCTGTTTGCTCTACACTGGATGCTCCTCGATTCCTTCGGATCAACTGGAAGAGATCCGTCCTTGAGGTAATTCCAGATGTCAGTCATCCAATTTCCGCCCGTGTCAGTTACCATGATGGCGGAATTGAGACTCATGACGGATGAGTCAGTAACAGTGAGTAAAATCACTCTCCTTGTGTCCAAAGCTGCCGTTGCGGACGCGTATTTTGCCAGGGCATCCGCTCTTTCGTTCCAAGCTCTGTCAAACTTTTCTAGGGTGAATTCCTCAAAGTGCTTGGCTTCCTGTTTGAGTAGCTCGAGATACTTGATCATCGAAGGACCTTTTGTGGCAAAAGTTCCCGAAAATTGAGCTTCCACGAGCTGAGAATCCGTGAAAGCTTTGAGCTTCCGAACTTGCAGGGATTTTGCCAGTCGCAGTCCAACTATCAATGCTTCATATTCAGCCTCATTGTTTGTAACTTTGAACTCCAGGGATATCGCGTAGTCAAGTTCCGCGCCATCGGGGCTCTTAAAGAAGATTCCAATCCCTCCGACTCTTCCAGTGGAGGAACCGTCCACTTCCAATATCCAGGTATCAGAAGGATGTTTTTCGGCTTGGAGATCTTCTGTTGGCTCCCGAGGTCTCCACCTATGTGCTTCGGTTTCCCTGCTTTTGGGTCCGGAGTCGTTAGGCACGGACTCGCTTGCCATACCGTCAAGAAGGAACATCTGGCTGACTCGAGTTTCCTCATGAGATGCAAATAGAGATTGATTGATAAATTGTGCATCTTCGAGATCTGTTGGGTTGAACTGCGGCGGGACTGGCTTCCGGCCAACCTGCTTGGTGAGTAAACATTCGAACGCCTGTGTGTCAGGGCCCTTCTCTGAATCCGTCTCAGGATATTCCGCTAGGAAATCGGCGAGGACTTGAGCTTTCTTGGCTGACGGAGCCTGATAGCAAATGTCGTATTCACTCAGCTCGATCGCCCACTTAGAGAGTCGTCCAGACTGGTCGGGCTTTCCCAGGACCTGTTTCAAAGGTTCCGCAGTTAGTACCACAACTTTATGAGACTTGAAGTATGGTTTTAACCGTCTTGCGGTGTAACCAAAGCATACGCAAGTTTCTCAATCTTCACATATCTTATCTCCGCCCCAGCAAGGGCTTTGCTAAGATAGTAGATTGGGAGGTGATCATTAGCCTGAATCCGTACTAATACGGAACTCATTGCCTCTTCCGTGATAGCTAGGTAGAGGTAGAGTAGTTCTCCCTCGACGGGTTTGGAGAGCAGTGGAGGGGAATGGAGGTACGTTTTCAATTTCTCGAAAGCCTCAGAACATTCCGTAGTCCACTCAAAGCCCTCTCCTTTCCGGAGGATTTTGAAGAACGGGAGATTTTTCTCCGCGGATCGTGAAATGAAACGACTTAAGGACATCAGACGTCCTATGAGTTGTTGTACCTCATTGAGGGTTTTTGGTTGCGGCAGATCTAGGATTGCCTTGATCTTTTCTGGGTTCGCGCTTATCCCTCTCTCGGTAACCATGTACCCGAGGAACTTCCCTCCTTTTACTCCGAACTTACATTTCTCGGGATTCAATTTCATTCCGTACTTCCTAAGGATAGCGAAGCACTTGTTCAAATGGTGCACATGTTGTTCTTCAGTTTTGCTTTTGACGAGCATGTCGTCCACATACACTTCCATGGTTTTCCCAATCTCTTCCTTGAACATTTGATTCACAAGGCGCTGGTAAGTGGCTCCCGCGTTTTTCAGTCCGAAGGGCATTACCTTGAAGCAATATACACCCCCGGCAGCGAAGAAAGCTGTTTTCTTGATATCTTCTTTGGCCATCCGGATTTGGTAAAAACCTTGTTATGCGTCCATGAAACTCAACAATGTAAATCCGGACATTGAGTCAACCAATTGATCTATCCGCGGTAAAGGGTACGGATCCTTCGGGCAGAACTTGTTCATCCAAGTGAAGTCGTTGCACATCTACCATTTGCCCGGTGACTTCTCTACCAGGACTACGTTGCACACCCAGTCAGAATAACGGACTTCTTCAATGTGCCTTGCTTTCAGGATTCGCTCCACTTCAGCGGATATGATGGCATCCTTGACCGGATCGAAATCTTTCCTTTTCTGTCGGATGTACTTGATCGAGGGATCCATGTTCAGACGGTGAACAGTGATCCTCGGGTCAATCCCCTTCAAGTCATCGGTACTCCAGGCAAACACATCGCTCGCGGAGACAAGCGATGAGCTTCATTTCTACCTCTGCAGTCATCTCGGTCCCAATTCTTGTTTTCCTATCCGGGTTTCCAGCGACAATCTCGATTTCCTTGAGAGTCTCATGAGGCTCGATTCGCAATGTTCTAGGAAACTTCTCCTTTTGACTCCCCACCCCGATCTGCGGGTTCTCCTTTTTAGCTGGAAGAACCGCTGACGGACCAGGGGTCAGGGTGGTTGCCAGCACGTGGGCGGACGCTCTTCTTGTGGACATTATGTAACATTCCCAGGCTTCGCGGACGTTTCCAACCTCTTCTCCGACTCCAAAGGGAGTTGGAAACTTCATTCTGTTATGGAGAGTGGAGGGAATAGCTCGGAATTGATCAAGCCCCGGGCGCCCAAAGATGGCGTTGTAGTCGAAAGTACGATCCACCACTACAAATCGGACCAACTGAGTAACTCTTTCCGGGAAAGTACCAAGCGAAACATGCAACATAACACTTCCCAGGGGTCGAAATATTCCCCCCCCCCCCCCCCAAATCCTAGTATAGAGGTATGGACCCTTTCATATTGGATTCTCCCTAGGGCCATCTGGTCCAGTGTTCTTTTGGAAATGATATTCGAGGAACTCCCGGTGTCTACCAAAATCTTGTTCACTCGATAAGTTGCGATGGTCAAGGAAACCACTAGCGGAACATCTGGATCATCAATGTCCTCTCCTCCTGCCGTAGGAAGAGGGATCTCACTATCATCGAAGCATATAGCGTTTGTACCCTGAATCGCTAGAGCAGCGTACGCTCTATCGTTATTCTGAAGATTTTGTGCTGTCCGCTCTCTTGCGTTCCTACTGTCACCTCCCGATGGCCCGCCCGCAATGGTGTTGATTACTCCGTTGTAGGGAGGGTTCTCCATATCCATACCGTCGCAGTGTCTATACGGATGTCTATCCGTGCGAGGCGGACGGTGAGCTGGCGGAGGTGGCAAAGATAGCGGACGGGGAGGTAATTCTGTAGCATTATCCTCCCTTCTTCGCTCCGCTCTATCGTGCCTAAAGGGATCATCCGTGTAGATGTGCTCCTTGAGCTTGCCTTCTCGTACCAAGTGTTCAACCTCTGTTTTTAGTTGGATATACCATCGCCTCGTGACCACGGCACTTGTGGAACTTGCAATACCCTTTGCATCCCTATTCTTCCGGTTGTTGTGAGAGGGCTTGAACGAAATTTTTTTCTCGATGATAGTCGCCAAGATGTCGGATCTTGATGCTGAGGCGGTATAATCCGCATATCTCCTCGGCGGACTTACATCCTGGAAGCCTCTGTCCCTGTGGTCCTTCTTCGAGTCAAACTTCCCCGGGCGTTGCTCTTGCTTCACCGGATCCTTTCCTTTCTTGGAACCAGCTCTTACTGGAACATTCCTCCGATACTCCTCTCCGTACATCACTTCTTCACGGATGTCATCTAAATGCTTCTCACTCCTCACTTCCTGACTAGATAGTTTTCTGCGGAGCTCTGAGTTGAAAGTATTAGCGTACAGGTGGCGAACCCGTTCCTTAATACTGTGTGGCTCAACTCGAAGAACTTCCGCGTGAAAGCGATCTAAGAAGGTCCTAAGATCCTCTTGCTCCCGCTGTATAACTTTTGTCAGGTGCTCTACGGTTCGCTTTCTCCTCTTTGCTTTTCCAAATCGCACCAAGAACTTTGAAGAAAGGTCTGCATATGACTTTATCGACTTGTTCGGTAGAGCAGTGTACCAATCCATAGCCGTTTCGAAGAGAGTAGATGAGAACGTGAGAGCTTTTGTATTGTCGCTCATTCCCTTGAAATCCATCTTGCTGTTGTACCTTGTTAGATGTCCAACAGGACAAGCATCCTCGTAATAGTACTCTAAGCTCGGGATTGCTTGATCCGAGTTTCTGTTTCTTTCCTTTTCTCTCATGATTTCATCACATAAGGGATTTGGTGCACTAGTGGTTACCTGCTCATGGTCTTTTACCAGGCGCCCAAGATTCTGAATCTGGGCCTCCAAAGCCTTCTGTTGAGCATAGATTTCGTCGGCAGTCATGATTTCTCCTGTCCTCGGATGCACAGCTACATCCGCAGGGAGTTCTTCTATCCGGACCGCTGGAACAGTTTCTGCCACCTGATCTCTGTTTCTAGGAGGTGCTTGTCATGGAGCTCCTGGGTGTCTATTATCTCCTTCTTGATACTCTCTCCTTCCGTTTGGGCTTCCTTCACCTCGAGCGTGAGAGGCTGACGCCCGTCGGTTGAGAAGGTTCCGCAAATCCTCTTGAGGTGGTTGGTTCCCCAACCTCTCTTGGATCGGACGTTGCCTATTCCTCGATAAGGCAGGCTCCGCCTGAGGAGGAGTGACCACTGGCGGAGTGGCATGTTGAGGAGGAGCATTGTTAGACCCCAGGCAGCCTTGAATGACTGTGAGCAACCTATCGAACTGTGTCTCGCTTAGTCCGAGATCACTAGTGCGGACAGTGCGACCATCGGGCATAGTGAACTGTTGGCCTGCTGCAGGGCCTTGAGCTTCAGTCGGTGAAGCTCGCACGACCCCTTCATCCGAGGACGGACTGGCCGTGCGTCCCTCACTCGGATATCTCCTCCCAGTTACTGCGGCTCTGCGTCCCCGGGTGGGCGGACGTCCTCGTGGGCGCGGTGGTGGAGTCCCTACTCCTGCAGCACCAGCCCACGCTGTTTGTCTTGTTCTTGCCACCAGCTGAATTCTCAACACGAAAACTTCTTGTAAAGTTTCCCACAGACGGCGCCAAAATGTTGAGGGCTAAAACCTCTAACACTAACTAACTAAACTATTACAAATAACCTAGTCTATGACCCGCCTCCGACTTGAGGTCCGACGTAGTGCTGGACCGAGCTTGTGTACCTGAAAGGACTAAGTGGGGGGGGGGGGGGGGGGGGTTAGAATGGGTTTAGGCAATCCGGTAAGAGACTTTACTCAAGAGAGAGTTGGAAGCTCTCAATGTAATAGTTATGAGGGATTATGATAATACTTGGGGATTCTTCCCTTGATCTTGCTTACCTTAAGGTCATGGACCTTGTACTATATTTATAGTTATCACATGCTTATGAGTTGGCTCACAAGATGATGCCAAGTGTACATTTCAGATTTGGACACCAATGCTACCTTTGGCCCATGGCCCATTAGTGAACAGTAATCGAATATAATCAATGGGCCTGGGAGGGTAGTTTGGACCTTTCCCCTACTTGAGTACTGTTTTGCCTGTTGGGTCCGTATTGGTCCCTCGGATAGATCTGTCTGCTTGGTTGATATGCCCTTGGGTAACTCTGGATGTCCGAGCCAAGAGTCTCACAGAAGTATCTCAGTAGTTCTGTTATACGTTTGGTCTTGATGTGATGGTGGTGTCCGAGATTCTCTCGTCCAATCCGTTTGGCATCTCTGTACTGACGTAGCCATGATTAGAAGTCCTTTTCCCAGCTAGCTCGGACTAGCTATGAGGGTGTAGCGACTTTAGCGTACTGGTTGATTCACTTTGGCCGGACCATGTGAGGTCGGACCAGTACTGAATTGGCTAATTAAGCCGTGATGCGCTTTAGGACACGCTCTATGGCGCCCTTAACGGATTGGACACATGTCCGTAACAACACACATAACTGTTACAGATTTGAGCCTGGTTCAGTGAAGTTGTGTTTACAATTGCATATTCAATAAATTTTACAGTAATTGGTAGCAAAAATTGGCCTGGCCAGATCTGCATATTTTTGCAGAATTTGATGCAAACTGAAATGTCAAGGGGAGCTGACATTCATATTTGCAGTGAATGAAGGGTTTGAATTATGTAATTGAAGGTTCCGTTTTTCTACCAATCATCGCGAAAATTCATCAAATCTACTGTCAATGCTTAAATTCGGTGGATTTTCGGCTTACCAATCACAATGGTAAAATCTTCTTGAACTGTATAATAAAATTTTGGGTCCTAAGTTTTAATTATATTGTTCAATTGAAGGTTTTACCATTACGATTTGAAAATAATTCATGGTTAAAGTTGGATTTTGTTGACTGCAAAAAGTCAAAACTGGACAGCTTTTAAGGTACGGAGGAGTATTACATAGTGGACCCCGATAAATTTTACTTCCCCAATCCCGTCTGAAACTTCCCATTTAATTATGGGTGAGAAAAATAATTATATTTGACTAAAATAATGGTGTAGGTTGAAATTTTGTGTTTACTTTAATTTTTGTATGGGAGTGTGAAAAGTTGAAGATATTAAATACTAGTTGGAGCAAGAATTGCCCGAAATTGAAACGAGAAGCTTTAAACGGGACATTAAAAATGGCAGAGGAAGTAGTACTTTTGAAGTTTTCTTATCTTTGAGGTTGTTTAGACTATGCCGTTGTCGGCTCCAATACACCCACCACTCACAAACTGTTTGAGATCCACATGTAATTTCATACGAATTTCACACAGTTTGTGAGCGGTAAGTGCATTGGGGGCGAGAGCAGCATAGAAGAAGCCCTTTGAAGTTGTGATTAGATCTCTTTGAACTACCATAATATTTAGGATTTTTTACCAATAAGTACAATACCTCTGTCCCTTTACCATATGCCAACAACACATGGCCACCTTATCGGAAGGTACAATTCTAGGTATGGTACGTGGTGGGGTGGAAAGGTGTGGGGAGCTTATCGGAGAAGAGCTGGGTGGAAGATGGCAAATCTGGTGGTGGTGGGGCGATGGAACTGCCTGAATGACAGATGGGTGGAGAAATTGGAATGTGAAGGAGGAGGAATAAGCAGTGAATTTGAAATGAAAGGAGTTAGAAGAAGGGGACATTTTCAATTAGATTAAGGTTAATTTTGATATTTTATAAGATTTATGTAGTTGATGGTAAATGATTTTCTATTGTTTGCTAAGTGAAAATAAGGGGGGCCAAATTGTATCTAGTGGTAGCGAGATGGCTACGAATCAACACAATTTTGGGTGCTAAAGTGTGGATGACTAAAGTATTTTGTACTGATTGGTAGGGGGTCGTCTATAAACGAGTACAATTTTCCGCGCTAAATTGTGGGGCACTAAAGTACTTTGTATTGATTGGTAGATGTATTTGCTTGAATTTGTTAGATGAAAATCAAATATGCAAATTGTATTGATGGGTAGCCATCCCTAATATATACTCTTTTCGTTCCATTAATAATTTCCTAACTTTCTAGTATTTCATTATAAATCTTTTAACTTTTTTTTTTGAGAAGTATAAATCTTATACATAAATGTAAAAAATTTATCCTACTTATCAATTCATTATTATTTATTATCTTTAATATATACTTTATTATCACTTTATCCAATCACTACTTTATCAATCACTTACAATTTTAGTTTTGGAAAAACTCCTGTCAATTAAGCCCAATTACAGATTCAACCACATATTGGCGAGAATTACAGATTAGTCCCTGAAACCCATTTTCTTTGACCAACATTCCAACATCAACTCTCGCTCTCTCCAAGTGGAAATAAATACTTGTCTGATTAAAAGAAAATAAAAAAGAAACTAAATTTAAATTTCAGATTTAAGAAAATGAAAAATAAAATACACAAACCCACTTGCCCTTTCTTAATATATACTTCATCCTCCTCCCCTCTCTCCTCCCACCTTCTTCTTCTTCTACAGCTCCGGTGGAGCCAATTGCAGCTCCCTCGGAGCTCCGGTCATTTTTTTATTATATTTCTTTTTTAAGATGAAATGGGTGTTTAATTTGTTCATTTTTTTTATTAATGTAGGGTTGGTTTTAGATTGTTTTATGTATATTTTGTTAAGTTTAAAACATACTGGTATATATAGTAATTCGCCCTTATAATATTTTTAAATATTATACGACTTAGTGAGACCTCATTGTGCGACGGTTAGTCACATTAATAGAAAATGAAGGGTTGAAATTAAATTTTGAACTGATCCATTGGTTTAAATTATAATAGTAACATTAGTACACTGCAAGTGTACTAAAGTTATCCGTGTGGTTAGCATGTTTCTCTCTTTGTGTCTTTCAGTAGAATTGAATGTGTACAACATATTATGTTCTCTTGTACTACATTGACGCAGATATGGCAGTATGTTTTGCGATGGCTTCATATCTCCCACTCATTTGATTCTTGGGATGATTGTTATGGGTCATTTAAAAATGTAAAGGGAAAGGATGGAGATACTTTGGTATACAGAGCTTGGACAAAGCCCAAGCTGAGAACTCATTTAAGTAGATTATTGGTTAGCTAGTGCTGGGCTCCTTTCGATTTGCTGTTGGTTTTGCTTGTTTAGGCTGGATCACTTTCGGATCGCCTTTTTGTACGTACATTTGTTTTTGGTAATCAAATTATACGGAGTTCCAAAAAAAAAAAAAAATGTGTACACCATCTCTTGACTTTGCATATGCTTGCCAATCTAAGAAAAAACCAACACTGCACAACTTGTGAATCATTATAAAACGAATTGAATTTAGTTCATGTTAATGGTGCCTGGGTTGACACTCCGTGGGGTTTTACTTGGTTGTTTAGAGTTATATAGTTTCCTGGATCCGTGGATCAGTGTGTACTTAATTGGCTTGTAATTCAATAAAGTTTACTTTCGGTTTCAAAAAAATGGTGCCTGGGTTGCCACTCCGTGGGGGCAACTAAATTGCTCCGCCAGCATAATCTTGATGTTTATCAAAAAAAAAAAAAAATGTTTGACATTTGAAAAAAAGTAAACTCTAAGTCTCTATCAATATATGAATGCTCTAAATACGAATTTATGTAACGTGTACTTAAACCGATTTTAGAGCATGTAAACTTTGTAATATTGCATGAAGACGTGGTAGGTGCTTTAATTTGCCACCGACGTTAGGTTTAAATTGTGAATATAGCATTGGCAATTTGGCATCATATCCAATCTATTCCGGTCCACATTTCCGGTGGGTTCAGTCTATTGATCTATTCTACATGTATGGATCATTGTAATACCCAATAGTATATAATATATATAGGTTGAGAATATTTCAATGAGACTTAGTTAAATTAGTTAGGCTTACAGTCCTATAAAGTGATGTGTATAGCGGAATTATGATGCATAGTACAAAATTCAAATTGAATCACAAATTGCGCATGGATAATAATTTAGTTCGAATGTGCTAATTATCCGAGTGTAGATCATATTTCATTCTCTAACCATACACCAAAACTCAAATAATTTACTGAATCCCTACTACATTATACTCCACCGATCCCACGAAAATGTCACATTTACTTGATGACATCATCTATTTCCATCTGTTATTAAGCAAGATATGCAAACAATTTAGGAACTTCCCTTGGTTGTTTGTTTAGCCACATAAATTTGCTTCATCTTGGAACCAGGAAAGCCTTTACCGACACCATCAGATTTTCTCCTTCCATGGAAACCCGTCCTACGACGTTACCATTCATTTCGAGCATTACTCCTATTGATGCTACCGCCTCTCTGATAATTAAAACTTCCAGAACAACCATGTTGGCCTGATGCCACGTTCTTCTGAGTAAACTGACCCTTGAAAGAACTTGCATCCGTGTTTTTGGTTTTTGCTATTATTGTTACGATCATTGTCGATCGTGCTACTCTTGCTAGATTCAACACCTGAAGTTTCAGATGAGCTTTGAGCTACAATGGTTCGTCCAGCTGAAGTGTTAGCGGACTTTAATGAATCTGTTAATACTGGTTCACTCGTAACAACGGCAGCACTTGTGGATACGGTCGAGTTAAAGTTTTTCCCATTTCCCAAAGATGTTGGAACTCGAGGTTCAAAAAACTTGTTGGGAGGCAATGGTTGGTCATGTGAATATCCACGGTTGACTTGACTGAGTGAACAGTCTACTTGTGAGTGCAAAGGATGTGAAGCCGGCACAGCGTGCAATGGTGGAGCAGGAACATGCGTCCATCTAGGTTGGGTTTGCATATCGCAGCCTGTCTGAAAAATGATCATCTAATTTGTTAATATATGCAGAACAATTGTGATTTGTGAGATAGTGAATCTCATAATGCCTACTACTCGAATCAGTTGTCCTCTAACTAATATGGATAACTCCAAATCCGATATATCAATTTTATTTGAAATGTGAACTAATATGAATATAGAGTTTACCTGGAATGGTGATACATCAAACATGGGTAAAGGAGAACCCATAGGAAGCAAAGGAGATCCTGGAGCAAGATGTTGAACGGAAGGTGACATATTGGGAGTGTTGGGTTGTATACCAGCCATGCTAATACTATTCATGTCTCTGTCGCCAATGTGCGTAGCAGAGGAAATCGATGTGTGTTTCCAATCAGCGTTCTTTTCAGATGGGATATAAGGGGGTACCCATGAAACTCAAACCAACTTGTCCGTATTGTCCAACTGGAGAAAAATGATTGTAGACAACCATATGCGGAGGCCCCTGAACACCAGGAATACTACCATGAGGGGTAAACAAATGGGCCAGGGAATCCAACTTGAGGCCCATAATATGACTCCACACCAGGATGCGATTGGTGCCAGTTACTAAGTGACCGAGAAGTTGATGGTGTGCTATTCTGGGGATGCGATTGTGCAACTGGAGATTCTTCATGTGAACTAAATGTATAAATTGGACCCCCCAACATTGAATTCATTTCATAGAAGGGGTAGTGCGGTAGTGGAACCCCATGAAATTGAGAACGAATTTGACTAGAAGAACTCTGAGGACTTTGCAATGGTGGCCAAAATGACATCGATGTAGTCTTAACAGATAGGTCATCTGGAAGAGAAACACTAAGCGACTCGTCACCCTGTGAGTGACTTACCAATTTTATATCCCCATCCATGCCTATAAAAAGGTACAACATGTTAAATTTCAAGTTTCAATCCATTATTTTTTTGCATTAGTCTACAACCTAAAAGTTACTACTTATTGTGCTAAGAAGTTACATATACAATGTACATGCTATAATTTTGTAACATCAGGGTAAAATATATATAACCCGAATGTAGCATTCATTTGTGCATGGTTTATTTTACAAGTGGAAGGGGTCTTTCAGAGTTTCTATTTGTGATATGTCTTGATTGTTCAATGGCATGCACACCACAATGTGGCAAACCTCCAACATCCCCCCCCAACCCCTCTAATTTCAAACACATTTTAGTTACCTGATGTAATGCCATCAAGATCAGCGCCAGAAGAAATTTTGTCTTTTGGAGATTTATCCGATCCTAATCCACTACCAACTGTCTCATTGCTACTAATGGCTGCAACAACAACAACAATAGATGCGACTGCTTCAGCTTTAGACTAACCATCTTGTAAAGGGAGAAAATTCATGAGTTTTTCTTTTCCATGGTAAAGAGTACCATCATTCTTAGCAACATTAAGGCTGTGTGTCATTTGCAAAGGTCGATTGAAACCTGGAGTATCGATCCCATGTGTGCTAGCATGAGTACTATGAGGTATCACTGTTGGAGAGGTTACTGCACCTGGCAGGCAGATTCCAAAAGATGAATTCCTTAGTGATTGATTTGTACAAACATGGATTTTGGGTGACAAAGACTTCAGAAATGCGAGACTGAGACATACCAAATTGAATTTTCTCTCCAGCAAGCAACGAATCAATTGGACTCGATCCAGAAGAAAAATATTTATCCTTGGCTAACAAAGAAGACGTTGTCATGATAGGATCGGTATCAATGTTGGAATGACCTCCACTAGTAGAAAGGTGTGCATCGTATTGAGCAGGTTTCTTAGCCTCACCAAGTTGTGCCAGGGTCAAAGGCATCATCTGTATATACAATAGCATGTTAACAAAGAATTCTTTTACAGTCTATTAAGAAATTCAAGCATCTCATAAAATAAACTAGAGGTGGCCTAGGCTGGACATTAGCTTGCAAAAAATAAGTATGACAAGCAGCAAGCACGTAGTATGTGCTTTGACCAACATGTTAACAAGTAACATGACATGACATTAGTGAGTTTGCACATTATTATTTTGATATTATTAGTGAGTTTGGGATAACACTACTTTGTAATTTGCCCTATTATTAATTCTTTATGTTCAACTTTTAAGAATAAAAGAATCACTGATAAAAGCATGCATAACTCTGATGTACCTGTTGATTTGAGCAAGGGGCACTCCAGGTAATTGAGGATGATTGAACATTATCCTGTACCATATATTGGCTCTCAAAAGTTGGCCCAGAGTCTGCCGGACTATTAGAAACGACAGAAATGGTGACTTGAGAAGGCCTGCAAAAATGATAATAAAAAAGCATGATAAATATCTTGTAAATAGATTAAATGGTAAAGGTTCAAATTAAAGAATGATTACTTGGTGGGTTGGGCCTCACAATTGGGCGAAAGAGTGCGAACTGGAGCTATAGGTTGGGATATTGCACACATAATTCTGGTAGATACTTCATTCTCTACCAAGATAGCGCTCTTTGGAGCATGAAGCTCCATCTTGGAATTACATGATTCTTCTAGGCGAGACGGTATAATCACTTTATTATAGCTTCTCGAGGCAACACCGTTTTGTCTAGTAAAATGTTGTTTGCGAGGTGCCTGCATGAGACGAGATAAAAAAAGAATTTTTCTTAGTAGATAAGTAGAAAATGATGTTGATAAAATAGATGTCACCTACAACATCGAGTAGACATGAATATATTGATCTCACTACCTTGTTTGTGAAAGGATTAAGAAAGTTTTTGTTTAATCCACCTTAATGTGTGGTGGTGATACAAGATTGATTATTTATGTTAACAATGTACAGGAATGGGCCAGAAATAGAACAACACGTTCTGTACCAGTGCTAACTAACAATTTGACTAAGCTAATGTATCTAACAGTCTAGTCTTGGGCCTTAAGAATAGGAGAGACTGGTACATCGTTTACAGTTTGTGCAGGATTTTTCTTTGAATTCCTTTTTCCTCTGCTCACGCCTATAATTCAACATTTTTCTT
Source organism: Plantago major (assembly GCA_026545765.1). NCBI lineage: Eukaryota > Viridiplantae > Streptophyta > Magnoliopsida > Lamiales > Plantaginaceae > Plantago > Plantago major. The sequence continues at coordinate 97,218,322 of CM048840.1, forward strand.
TTCCATCTTACTTCAATAAAATCATCATCGTCATTGGGTGCCTCTATACTAGACTGTTTGAAAATACACACAATACCACTTTGTAGGGGTGCATCTACATCTTCCACAAATACAGTTCTCAAATTTGCTTCATCAGGATGTGAAGTAATTTGACTCTTAACTAATGATTCTTTTGTCATTTCTTTTATTTCCCTGTCCACATAATTACCCTGTTGGTAGAAAGCATTTCCTGATGATGTAGGATCTGACTGGGTTTTTGTCATACTTGTTTTGTTAGAAAAAATACCTCTCTTGGACCCACGTCTCATAAAACCTCCCGTACTTTTCTTCATAACATTATAATTATCATTAAAACCGGCATCGGTAGACAATCCAAATGAACGCGTTTGTTTTTTGTCCTTGTTTTCACGAACCCGATATTCAGTTTTGTGGACAGTTCGTTGAGGTCTTCCCTGGTACCTATTAAAATCTGCTTGTGTATCATGAGATCTCGAGTATGATCTTGTGTTTGAAGTTTTAATTGAATATGTGAGTCTTCTTTCCCTACTACCAGGTAATGTTCGTTCACCTCTTTGTTTACTGAAGTTCCTCTCATCCGCAACATAATGCATTGTTGGTTGTAAATGACATAACTGATCAGAGTTCCCCTCACTTGATGTAACAAAATAACTCTTGGGAGTTGCTTGAGAGCCAGATGGTTGCTCGATTGTTTTATCAACAACACCAGAGAGCCTCGAAGAACCTAAAGGGCCAACTGAGTTGTGACCATGAATATGAGCATCTGAATCTGAGTCCAACTTAGTGTGTAGGTTTTCATTGGGTTGTTGCAATTTTGAATTAACAAGGTTTGATTGCTTTTTTATGTCAAGGGATGTAACATTCGTCACACTATGTGCGGATGTACCTTGAGCAGATTCATTTAAAAGGTCAACGGGATTTTGTACTTGCATGTTAGGATCTACAATAGATGGAGGGGCCACTGGTACAGTGCCCTGGGAAATAGGAGATGTATAATGTAATTCACTGAATTGTAACATGGAAGACTGGGATGGATGCTCATGATTAGGGGAATGATCAATGGGATGGTGGATATGCAAAGGCATCTGGATGGAACCAATCTGTATAACATTCACTTGAGATGTAAATGAGGGACCAATAAATAACCCGAATTGAAGTTGAACATGTGTATCACCCGGTCCTTGGGTAGAAGGCAGTGATGGCAAGCTAATCACACTCAGCAGACGTTTTAACATCACCTAAAGATGAGACTGTTGTAGCTAAACAAGTATGACCTGAAGAACCAGTGTTATCTGGAAGATTTGATGTTGATGAACAAAAAGGAACCCCAATATGCTGTCCAATAGACTCTTGCAACATGGAACTAACATCTGTAAACTTTTCTGAAGTACTATCAACAGTTGCCTGAGTAGAATCATCGACAAGGAGAAAATTTTGTCCATTGGAAGGTACCACAACCTCACATTTTTCTTTTACAATAATGTCAGAATGGTCATGAACCCCAAATAATCTTTCTTGAGGCCCTAAGATTTTTTCGGAGTCATCACTTGGTATTACAACTTCAACACCGTCGTCAAAACCCAAAACAACATTGTCCATAATATAAGATATGTCTTTATTGTCAAGTTCTAGTCCTTCTAACTTTTGGTTTAGCTCAAGATTATTATCATCCATCTCATGCGCATTATCTTCTTCTTTGTAACAATCTCCTCCATCATCGTCATACTCTTCTGGTTCCTGCATGGTGTCATCGTTTTCAAGCATCCATTCTTCATTCTCAACACCATAAATAGATTCTGAAGACTGCGCTAATGTACCCTTTCCTGGATCTTTGTTCAAGATAGTAGATTTGCTCCCAGTTAATAAACTTTGTATACAATCTCAACAACTGATGTCATACAAGAGTCTCCAGATTCGTCAAATTCATCATTAGATAGATGAGGTGGAGAAGTTGGAGGGCTGGAGACATATAGTGAAGAAGGTGAGTCACACCTTGGTGTAGTATTAAATTTTTGGTTTTCAATAGTTGTAGTTTCTTGAACTGGAATAACATCACATGACGTGATCCATTCTTGATTATCACCATAATAAGTGATTTTCTCAGTTGTATCAATTTTACTATTATGCATATAAGAATTATCATTATGTAGGAAGTATGCAACATCTGACTGTTTAGTAGATTCTCTCACATTGGACCTTTGAGCTGAAGCAAATGGGGGTGGTAGGGAACGATGATGTCTCGTGGAATATCTTGACCTTCCATATGAATAATGCTCATTTGACTCAGGATCAGGATACAATCGTTCTGGAAAATGCGAGTGTGGACTAACCTGAGAATGTTCATCAGACCAATCATAATCACAATATTTATGAGCTATGCTATCAGGAAAATCTGAATCCATCTCTTTAGATTTACCTTGTGAGTTACCATCTTGTGGAATGTTCCATCTATGGTCCTTTTCATATCCACACTCATCGAAGTAAGACATGTCTTTAGGTCCTGCATGGAACTCTTTCCGAGGAATTTCTCCGCCACCACCCAATGCATATCGTCTTGGAATGTAATGACCGATCTCATGGTTCAACGGTGACGAATGAAAGTTCACACCATCTTCAAGCACGGCCCTCCTCCAAGAATTGATGGCTTTTCCACTATCAACAAATATTGAAGAGCATTCTCTTAGAGAATACGACCTTGAGCCCATATCAACATGTGTGCCAGGAGCAAAAGAATCAAAAGGAGGCGGTGTAGACACCTTTTGAACCATTCTCTCGCGTTCTTTCCAGGCATCCAACTTTAAATCTCTCGAGATTTCTTTTTCTTTCATTGTTGTTTCTAGTTTCTCATCTACAACAAGATTTGACACAAGAGCTTCATCCTTGGTAATTAGGGTTTGTCTCCTGGCCATCTTAGCTTCCAACTCTAGAAGCTTATGTTTGGCAGCCTGCTTCCTCCTCTCTTCTTCCAATTGCAATCTTCTTTTTTCCTCTTCCCTAGCTATTTTCAGCTCTTCACCTTTCATAATAGCCTCCAACCTCTCACTGTCAACCCTCCGTGCAGCTTCACATGCTTCATCTTCGAGCTTTTGTTGTCGATCTTCTTCTTGACTAATTCTTATTTGTCTCTCATGCTCCTCCCACCGGACATGGTCTAATGCTGTTTCTTGTTCTTCAATTATCTTTCGCCGCTCAATCTCCTGCATTTTTTGGACTCTTTCAAGTTCTGCCTCAAAAGATTCTCGTATAGGATCATGAAGGTCAGTTGATTTGAGAACATCTTTTTTTTCTCCTATTTACCCCAACTAGACCCCTCGAAAAGAGACCCATTTCATCAATATTCATGCACTCGATATTTCTCGATAAATGATCATTTGAGAAGGACTTCACACCTCTTGAAAACCGTTGATCCCGACCCATGGTCAGTATGGGGTCGACTATACAAGGAACTTTCCCACCATCCATAGAAGGTCTAGAAACCGTATTACTATGAAAATTATCACCCATATACCTATTAGGTTGTTCACTGACGTGGGAATCCCATACACTACGGTTAGTTCCCCGATTATTATGTGAGTCGGTGTTATGAATCCGTTGTTGATGTCGGCCTACAGATTCTAAATTCCCCTTTTCATATGTTGACTCTCGATAATAAGTATTGTTTCCATATCTTCCATTGTATCCACTAGGTCGAACATATTTATTATCTTTCGCCATGTTACTATGAGCAACCATTCTTGAACTATAACTAACTATATCATTTCCACCATCTTGCCGATTAGTTCCATCTCTTGAAAAATGCAAAGATCTCCACTTGTTGGCATCCCCACCTTCCTGACTAAGAGCTCTCATATCTGAGGAATATGGGTCAGTTTTAGAAGCTTTAATAGAATAGTCCTTTCTAGCTTCATTGTCTCTTAGAACCCTTATATCTTGTTGAATTTGAGGCGTTTTATGCCGTAAACCAATGGGCATAGGCAAGTCCAAATCACTTTCCCAATAGCTCTCAGTTTTCGAATATCCTGTATCGATGTGCCGCTCCATAAACCCAAGGCATGTATCACGCTCATCATCTGCCCAATCAGGCCTAGGATTCAAGCGAACTAGTGGAAGGGGATCAAGAAAATAGTCATTCTTCTTTTGAGTAAGATCAACCCTTTTATCCACTCCACGACCATGACCTTTGTTATCGGGAGAGCCATTACTGCTAGTATTCTGCAAAGGCTACCCTAGCGGATGAGTATCAACTGGTGGACCCAAGTGGTAGAACTCTTTCTTGTCTTGAACCATTTCATCACCAAGAACTTGCATTTGCTTTTGATTTAAACTGTCATTTTGCTTTTGCAATGCACCCCATGATGTGGGCCTTGCATCATGTAGAGATGGGAAATCTTCACCTCTCAAAACCATATCTTTTCCAGAAGATGACGCAAAATGTCGAGAACCTGTGCTTGAACTAGCAAATCTAGCACCAATAAGATGCACTGAAGGCGGCATATACGTACCAGACACCCGAGTAACCCCCTCCACATGAACTTCACTCTTCTCTGGAAACATAGCATCTGGCACTATCAATTTTGTCCAACCAACACCAGACGAAGAAGGCCTAGCTCCACTACCAGAAGAACAACCCATTCCACCACTCAAACTAGACATATCAAACTTCTCATTTTCTTTCCTCAACGACGGCAAATTCAAGGGGGGCGGAACCGATAACTTCGGAGCAACCTTTGGGACAACGCTCCTGTTCCGAGATAAGGCCACCATTCCTCCTCCACCATACCCCCTACCGGCACCAGCAACAACATAAGAGCTGCCTCCACCGACAATACCACTATAATGTTGATGATTAGAATGGTTTTGTTGTTTCCTACCACCATAAGACTTGTTAAGATTCACTGATCCATACTTGGCCCGAGGATTGGCCATTTCCAAACCCGACTCGGCACTCGGACTGGAAAACCGGATCCCAGACCGAACAAAATCAATACTTTCTCCCACGACAATACCATAACCGGATTGAATTGAAAGTTCCACCAAGAAGATTGATCTCACTGGCTGTTACCAAACAAAAATATGAACAAAATGGATTAAAATACCTAATGTTGAAATTATTAGTTAATGAGAATCCATAATTCATATAAACTAGCTATCCATTATACACCTCCTATGTAATTCACATACTCCCTCCCTTCCAAAGCAATGTGGTTTTAACTTTTACTTTTTGCGGTCAACAAACTTCGACTTTGACAACACTACAAATGAATTTTAAATAAGTGATGGTAAAGTTTAATTAAAAATTCATTATTTCTGTTCATCGTCCATAGTCCATACGAGAGTGTTTCAGTTGCGAATGGAACGTATATTCCTCCTGAGCGGACCAGTGATTTAGATTGGGGGAATTTTATATTATTCTTTGGTAGGCTTAATTAGTGGGTCGATTTATATGCGGCTTAATTAGTGGTCGATTTCAAATGTCACACACAAATAATCGATATTTAATTATGTGATGTTTGCTCATACATTTAATGATATTTCATAGCATGAATTCAACGTAGTTCCAAAGCATATAAACCAAAATCAGACTTAATCTACAAGCACAATCACATACCTTGTTGGTGATTACAAAATTAAAGCCCCTATCAAATTACATAAGCCGAAGATAGTGCAAGTATTCCAAAATAAAGAAACATGAGCAACTGAACGGCAAATAGAAGTGATCTGCATAATGAAAGTGTGGAACATGGTCACATTCCAGAAAACTAATGAAAGTAAAAATGTTGATGATTAATATTAATCGATTACATACCTAGTAGCTGGTGCAAACTTGAATGATTCTCCATCTTGAATCTCACTTACAAACCTTGAATTGAACTCGACCTTTTTTCATGACTTCAAATTCATCTATAACTGAATCAACATCAAAAGACCGAGTGATTTCTTTCTCGATATTCATGAATAGAGCACTAGACAAAAAGTCATCCCCCATCTTACTACGTAACCTTGTCTTCACAATTTTCATCGCAGAAAATGCACGTTCTGATGTAGTCGTAGAAAATGGGAGAGTCAAAATTAGTCTTATCAATTGATCAATAAGGGGATATATGGTTGACTTCATCGACTTCGACAATAGTTGGCACATTTCAAAAAGATATTGCACATCAATCACCAAACATATTAAGCAAGTTATGAATAGATTTCAAATGAGAACTCCACCTTGTATCATCTGGGTGTTGTAAGGTTGCAATCTGATTCTTTCCGCGTCCTGTTTGAAGCTCACTCGTTGAAATCAATTCTTCAATTTCAATAGCACGCGCAAGTTGCAACTGATCATGGCATTTGACAGAGGCATCAACTGAATTTATGATCTCATTCAAATGCAAGAAGAATCGTTCAATAGGAATGACACTTTGGGACGTAGCAACTAATGTCATTTGGTAAATGGCAAAACAAATGAACGTAATAGGAAAACACTTTTACGAAGAACTCTTTCTCTTAGTATATAATAAATGTTGATCTCAATTTAATACTTTATTTCATAATCAAAATCCAAAACAATAAATAATACATATAATTTTTTTTTGGGACGAATCTAAAATTTCAAAAAATATTACATATATATTAAAAAAAAAAAATCTGGTGGGGACCGCCCCCTCCCCCCCCCCTCCCAAAAAAGCATCCATTATTCAGTTCTATGTTAAAGGAAATAATAATCCAACTTTTACGGAGCAAAAATTGATTTTCTCTGCAATTTCTGCAAAGTTATCGACAATTTCGAGTTTTTCAAGAAATGGACACCGGCGAATCAGCTCTCTCCACCTCTCCATCTCCGCCGCCGTCTCTCCGCCACCCTCCACAGCCCCATTTCTACCTCGCTGTCGACAGACCTCAATTCAAGATGGTATTTTTAACAAACCCTTTCACTTTCTTGATTATTGTTACTAGAAAAAGTTCACATTTTTCCCCTCAATTCAATATTTCAACAAACCATTCCAATTTATTTATTGTTACTAGAGAAAAAGCTCAATTTTCCCCCTCAATTCAAGAGGGTATGTTTCAACGAACCCTTTTAGTATTGTGATTATAACTGGAAAAAGTTCACATATTTTTTTTGAATCATAAAAAGTTAACATTTTACCTCTCAATTCAAGAGGGTATGTTTCAGCGAACCCTTTTAGTTTTGTGATTATAACTAGTAAAACGTTTACATTTTTATCCTGCTCAATTACAGGAAACACTTGTTGACCTTTTGAGAATGGCCGGACGGAGGCCGTTCCTTCCTATAGTGATTTGTTGTAGCACCCGAGACGAGCTCGATGCTGTTTGCTCCAACATTGCTAGTTTATCTGCTTACATTTCGGTTTCTTCACTGGTAATGATGATTTTCTTGCTTTTTTGGGATAGTTTGTAGTACATTTTCTTTCTTATTGATTTTGGATTTGATAGTGCAGTACAGTGACCTATCGGACGTGGAGAGGGCGCGGATTTTGGATGATTTTAGGCAGGCTTCTGTGAAGTGGAATAGATTAGGGAGAGAAGAAATTGGAGAATCACAAAAGGAGGATCTAAAGTCGCACGTCATAGTTGTAACAGATACTTGTCTTCCACTTGTTGGTGCTGGGGAGTCTCCAGTATCTGCTCGTATTATGATCAATTATGAGCTGCCAACAAAGAAGGTATGTATGTAGTATGTGTTTGCACTTTGCAGCCGTTTACTTATTGTTTATCGAGTAATTACTTCTGGTTGAATGGTTTAAGATGGTAGCATTATTTGCAAGATGGTGTCATGGTTTTGTAATTTGGTTTGCCCTTAGTATTGAGTCTTGATCAATTCTTTTAGTTGTTCATTGCGATGCACTTATTGTTGTTCAAAGGCATCGTTATCTCCAGCTGCGAAAGTCAGCTGGAGCCAGTATGGTGACATGATGAACTACCATGTTTCTGCGTTGAGTAAACATAGTTGATACAAGTGACTTATCTATATGATAGCCAAATACAGAAGAATTATATTTATTGGCATAATAACTAGAGGGAAACTTAGCGTAGGTTTCGACGTATTCTACTCCAGATATTAAACATATCACAGTGCTGTTAGCTCAGATAAGCTTCCGTCATAGGTAATACGAAATGGATGCTATAAAATGAACATGTTGGATTATAAGGTAGATTAGTATGTTTCGAACCACTGGACCGGCAGTTGCTTGTTATGTGGGTATGTTTTTGTGATGTTACCTTTTCCATTGAGATTATAACATTATGGTAACTAGCAAGATATAAAAGCTGTTTCATTTTCGAAATAACTAGTTGTAGCAGATTAAAGAGATTTATTAAGTTGACTAACTTGCATGTTAAGTTAGTACCTGCGATAAGCCGTGTGTCTGTTCCAAAAGCGCGAGTTCTTGAGGTTTGAAATTATCACGCCTCTGGAGCTCATAAGTTGAATAAGGTTGGGTCTGGTGAATTGAAGAGTATTTTGTCTCCACATGTTTGGTAAAGTTTTGAAGATGCAAACTAGTATTCTAAAAGCATTTAGTGCAAGTCTTGCAAACGCACGGTCCTGAAGGATTATTCGCCTAGTGCCCGAATACCCTCCCAGGATCAAATGCACTCTCCAGTAGAAATTAATAATTTGCAATTAATTTATTTTGAAAAAAAAGTTTGCATGAAAACTAGTTTGCTGAGAAACTGAAGATGTGTAATAGAGTAGCTGCACTTCAGACCAAAACCAATGCCATACATATAGATGGTCTCTCAAGGCAGCCACAAACCAACTTAACAAATTATCCTTACTTCTCTCAACTTTGACAAAGTATCGATACTAAAAATAGGTTATTTAGGAACAATTCAATCTGACAAATAAAGTTTGTGTTTTATAAAGAATAGCCAAGCCCTTTTGAATTAATTATAACAAGCTCCACTATTTCAGATCATTTTAAATATAGTAAATAGAATCTTGGGGGTAAAACATAGCTGTAAATACAATTGTTGGTGTCGTTTGGATTATGAACCAAATTTAGAATTATTGAACATAATGCACAAAGTAGGCAGTAAAGCATATAGCTTATATGAATTACAACTCTTTGATGTGCATTTTACCAATCCTTCTTACTATTGAAGCATCTTTGCGTGTTAGGCCTTGCACATGCCTGGTGATTCATGAATACTCTAGAGATATGCCCCATTATCTCACCCCCATTATCTCATAGGAGTGGCGCCACCCCACATTCATATAGATGATTTCATCAAGTGCGTAAGTGCAGTTTATACACCACTCGTAATAGATGGAATTTATTATATTAATTGCCTCACACCTTTGCACCTAGCACTTCACACACCATAGATTAGGACAAAAATAATTGTGCTGACAAGATTTAGGAATGACTTGTTATATCCTGTATGAACCTCAGTCATGTAATCTCCAACCAAAATGGTCAGGTTACCATTATTTATTAATTTTCAATTGTCTCAAGTCTCACCCCCTCGACGTTTCAAATATGAATCACCTTCCCGAAGGTTTTGGCAGAGGACTGACCAAATTCACTTTTGACTTCACTCTATTAATGTATATTGCTCCATTGTTCAACACCAGTTTCATAATATTATATCTCGAATGACTGTATACATTCTTTACATTGAAAGATTTATTCTTTCCAATGGCTATTGCTGCCTGGTTTTCACAATGCATAGAAGTTAGAGGTGTAGGTTTTACCTAATGGAATATTTGCCAAAATATTCCTCCATCACTCAACTTCACTACCAACCACCCCAGAGCTACAAAATCTTATTCCATGATAGACTTAGTAAAAATACTTTGTTGTGCAGATTTCCAAAAACTTGCACCTCCACCAAGGCTAAACATATAACCGCTAGTGACTTCTGAATCAACTGAATTTGAAATCCAGTTTGCGTCACTGTAAGTCTGTAACCTTCTATTACAACATGATATCCACTATAATATATTTCATGGGTCATCGTACCCTCCGAGTATTTCATAAGTTTGACTATTGCATCCCAATGATTATGCTATATGTGTGTATCTTGCCAGTCTATACACATCATAACCTATGTCAGGTCTTGAAAAACACATAAATTGCATCAAGCTCCCAATATTCATGCAAACTCGGTTTGAGAAACCAAATCTCCTTGATTTTTTTCATTAATTTGGTGTTACCATCATAAGCGGTATCCACTTGTGTAATCAAAATGTTCAAACCTTTTGAGAACTTTCTCCACAAGGTGCTCTTTTGATAGCATTAGCAAGAATAACCTTTTCTTCTCCCATATCTTTCATATCATATTGTAAAGCAATAAAACCTTTTGTTTTAAGTACCACATTAAGGCGAATACAAAAAATAAGCATGCCATCTACATTCACTCAACCAATTATATATTCAACATCAACCACCCTAGTATACAGTTATCAACCTGATTAAATCTAAATCCATCAAAAGTCAAAACATGATCCAAAATTCCATGCATTGCTTAGTACTTAAGAGCTTGCTTTAAACCTTATGGAGACTTGATTAATTTGCAAAACTTAATTTATTGGCTAGAAACAACACAAACTTCTGGTTGTACCATATAAATTTCTTCTTCTAAGTCTCCATTCAAAATACGATTTTGACATCTACTATATTTGGTGAATAAAAAGCTTGTAAATTGATGCTAAAACAATTACATGCTAGTAGAGGAGATTCTAGCAACATGAGCAAAAGTATCAAAGTAATAAAAATCACGCTTTTTAGTAAATCATCTTGCAACCAATCTAGCTTTATACTTGAAAAGAGAACCATAGAGTTTTTTATTTTATTTTTTGAAAATCCATTTACATCCAATAGGTTTAGCACCGAGAGCTAAATGCACATGCACCCAAGTTCTATTTTGTCTATTTGGATCAATCTTCATCATTGGTCAGGTAAGTATAAAATTCATCTCCAAAAGAAGCTTTATTTCCTTGCCTTTTACATTGCCTCAATGCTTCTGAGAAGTTTCAATATTGTTTTGAATTATAGGAGAAGAAGGAAGACTTGTAGAGTTCATAGCGTTCACAAGTTTAAAATTATCACTCCTGGAATTCACAAGTTCAATAAGGATGGGTCTGGTGAATTGAAGAGTTTGTTTCCTCCACGTGTAAATAGACATCACCTTGCCCGTAATTGTCCCATTTTCACCTATCAAGGTAGCGTGTACGCTAAATGATCAATACCAATCAAGATTAACTTTTCTAATAATATGGTTGGAACTTTATCGATTCTTCTAAACAATAACATGGGCTTCTTGCGCTGACGTGGGGGGCTGGGATGTATGAGCCTTGGGAATGACATTCTTATACCATATAGATTCTTTCCTGTTCTTGTTATTTGCTCCTTTGCTTACTCTATTCCTTTTAGTAGTCTGGGCACATGCTTACCTTTGCCTTTGTGCCAAGAATAGAAATTAAGTTAAATGGAAGCTCTGTATGTGAACTAGAACTGGGTGGTGGCTTGGTGATTTTGTGCTGTATATCCAGTCTAGCACGTGTCTGAGTTGCTTGTTCTTTTAAACCTTTCATACCACATTAATTGCCAAACGTCCTAACACTCTAACCCTTGATGCATACAACAACCACAGGTGGCATAGAGCTGACATTTAGACAGTGGTGAATCTGAGCCGGGTTGATGGGGGGGGGTCACTCGACCCGACTTGACCTGCCCTGGCCTCTTGATTAGTAGTACAAAGAGAAAATTAATTTTATATGCTACTTATACATAGTAACTCCGAGAAAGTAACTGTTCTGTGTTTCAGCTCAGTGGATAGAGGCATCGGGGGTATTCAAATGTCCTGGGATCGACACCCATGGTTTCCCTTTTCTTTTTATTTCTTATCTATATTTAATAGCTCATTTATCCGTCTCATTTAATATTCTAAATTATGTTTGTTTTGTTTTTCTATATTCTCAAAAAATGCATAATGTTACATTATGCTATTATGTAGTTTGTATCTATATTCAGTCGTACAAACTACTTTATGATAGCATAATGTAACAATTTTATAAATAGATACAATAATATTAATTTTTAAAGATAATTAATGTTATACATAAGATAAGGGACATTATACTGATAAGTATATAGTCTTTCCTCATATTATATATTACTAATATTAGTACATGACAAGATTACTATAGTTGCGAAAATATTCTGAAAGATAAAGTTCGACCCCATTCAAATATCTGTCTGGATTTGCCACTGCATTTAGATGCCAAACCTTCCGTTTGAAAATATATTGAATTGTACTTGCAAAAAAGAAAAATGATATGAGTTAATTAAATCACTCTGCTAAAGACAAAATTGATAAAATTGGAAAGGTGTTGGGATAGGCTAAATTTTAAAATTTCAACAATCATATACATAGAATTTTTAAAGAACAAGAAAGGTAATAATGTGATACCAGGATGTGTCATGCACTGTGATCTGGTGACACATTCAGGTTTTTCTGTCAGCGTCTTTCTGCTGCAATGAGAGTCTCTAGCTGATATCAGAATGCCAACAATTCCACCCTGGAAGGCAGAATAGTATGAGATGTTTTAGTTTGATTCGTAAAGGTCTTTGGGTGGCATCAAGGATTCATGATGACTAGTCCGGAACCGATGGCTTTGTTTGCCTGAGATAATTTAACGAGTACAAAAAGTATAAAGTGAGAAAAAAGTACCGCATGTTTTAACGCAATTATCAGAAGACATAAACATCACATGCTTAAAAGAAGAACAATAACATATAATTAGACTGGAGAATTGCCAAAGCAGATACAAGAACCTCCAGGAGCCGAGAATAAAATTCACAATTTAGAAGTTACTATAACGTAACTTCTCTACTCGTTCCATTTACACCTACAAAGCCACCAACTAGTACTGCTCCTTAACTTATATCCCATTCCTTTTAAATAATGCAAAGAAATAAAGAAAATCTGGAATGCTTATGTGGTGTGCATTGTGCACTTAGCAGAGGAGGAACAAAGGTCAATTTATAAATTCAAATCCAGATTGTTGAATTATTGTCCTTTGTTGTGATGTCTGAGCATCAATTGATCCTGTTGAAAAATGAATGTTGGTGCAATACGACGACTCAGGCTTGAATTACATGAAGGCATGGACAAAAGTTTCCATGGCCTTAAACGTTACTTCCTCTGTTCCCGACCAAATGTCACATTTTCCATGTATATCAGTCCCAATATGAATGTTTTGTTTCCATATTTGGCAAATTGTACACCCATGTGCAACATTCCTTTATGGCCACGTACTACAAAACCACTTCTTTACCTTATACTTAATCTCCATGCATAAAACCAAATGTGACATTTGGTCAGGAATGGGAGTATTACTTACTAGTACTTCTACTTGTTGAGCAGCTCGTTTTGTTCTATAAATTTATCCAAGTAGAAATGGTATTGCCACTGCATGCTGGATAGGAAAATTTATCTTTCTAGTTTAATATGGCAAGTGCATTTGTATATTCCATTTTTGGATATTGCGTTCCAAAAACACACTTTAGGTAGTACATAGGGCTGAGAAATTACATTAGCCCAACTTTGATTGTTTATTTTTTTATTATATTCAACTGCTCAGCAGGTAATTAGGTGCTAGTTGAACTCTGATTAGTTGCCCTTTCAAGAATGACTTCATTCTATAGGTGTTCCCAAGCATCTCCGAAAAACTAACTAGTGTTCTATTGCTTTTCACCTTTGTCTATTGAGCATGGAGGCAAACTTTGCTTTGGTACTTGATATATCATCAGAGAGTAAGAAAAGAAATATTGTAAAGTCCCTTTTCCATCACACTCCCACTCCATACTTTCCTTGATCAGTGGTACATTAGTCTCGCTTGTCATGCTTTAATTGGAATTTGTTTACAAAGCACATCCTGTATGCTTGTTGTTCATTACACTTTATATACCGTGATTATCATTAGTATTGATATAAAGAGATGATTATCACATAATGACTCGTGGTATTCTTTTTAGCTCACAATTAATGGGCCAGACACTCAAAGTTGATTATATTCTTCTCAGGAGACCTATACGAGGCGAATGTCGACCTGTTTGGCTGCAGGTTCGTTTCTTTAAGCAGATTTGGTTCACTTAGGGAGTAGGTTGGGGTGATCATAACATAGTATCCTGAGAAGAGTCTAATTAATCATATAAGTCTATCCTTGGTTTCCTTTCATAAAATAATCCACGCGTAAAAGAGGAAGCAGATTCACCTTTCCTTGCATACCTTAGGGAATGTTATAAAATTTCCAATTATATGATCTTTTTTTCATTCCTCCATTCATGAAGATGGGATAGTGATCAACATGGTTGTTGGTGGCGAAGTTGTGATCCTTAGGAGCCTTGAAGAGACTAGTGGTCTGGTGATAGCTGAAATGCCTATACATGTAAGTTTCCTGTTCAGGATGACATGACTGATAAGTTGGGTTCACATAATCAGTTTATAAATATGATCATTGAACTCTCTCTGTAACTCAAATTTTGATCAACTTGATATATGTCTCTTATGGCAGATCTTCGAGTTGTTGTGACACTGTAAAGTATTTGGAATGCCAGCAAATAACTCGGTGAGAAATGCTGTCTACAGTTTTTCTATCTTGCAGAATGCTACACTTCGATATTTGACTTTATGAAACATCTATTAGCAGCCAATGCAGGAATGTGATTCAAAATCCATTAAGTGGACGATTAGTTGAATGACTGCCCGTTTGACCCACTATGTGAACGTTCTGTTTCACCAAATTTACAAATGCTTCTTGCTTGTATTCTGCATCGACCAGAACACAAGTTCCTGCTATTTAATGTACTTCGAATTTGTTTGAAGTCTATGTATAGTTTTCAACTGTTCGACTTTACTTACTGTGCTGAAGGTTTGAACAGCATTCTTTTCTTTGCTGCAAATAAATTGTCTTGATGGGGGCTTAAGTTAACTATAAACTCTTACAGTATGCAACTAGAATTTTCCATATTTGTTAATCTGTGAAAACTTAGCATTCCTTAAAACTGTTGCTAAGAATGAACTGTATACAAGACCCATGTCAAGAGATGAGCATATAGTAAGGTTGGTCGAGAGTCAAGACTATAATGCGTGTGGAGCGTATGGTGTTACAGTGCCTGGAGTTGGATTACTTGCTATGTTTTACTGAACAGGAGGTCTATCCTTTTTAACTATTGGGGAAGAATTCGTCTTTCCAGTCGATTAAATGCAGAACACATGCTAAATGTTGTTAAAATAAGTGGCAAGCAAGCTTTCGGTTTTGGGTTCGAGTCTCGTGAATGTATCAAGTAGGATAGGCCTGAAGATTTAGGATTACATGTACTAGGATGGATCTTTGAATGGCAGCATATCATATAGCAAGAGTGAAAGGTGGAATTTTTGTCTTGTTTATGCCTGATGAAGGTAAGATAATATGCCAAGGAACTGTAGACTGTAGTACTGTGCTCTGTTACTGCTTAATTATAATTTTATTTGATGTACGACGAGGTATCTTTTCATTATTTAATTTATGCAGTAGAAAAATAAATACACTTGTTCTTTGCCAGAAATATGACAAACATAAACTTAGCCAGTAAAATACTCTGATTGTATTTATTGAACCTGGTGAACTTCAGGTACAAATCTACTAAATAAAAATCCTCTTGTTCTAGTGTATGGCAAACTTGGATGTTCAAATCCTTCGCTCTAGGATTGATGATTGACATAAACTCGATGGCTTCTTGGCTTAATATGGTACTATAATCGTTAACTTTAGGGTTTTCGTGCTGACCGGAGACGAAGTTCTTGATAAACTAATGAACTCCACTGCAAACGTTGGAGGAAGCTCAACCTTGGGGGAATGTTTTTTTGAGGTTTTTTAGCTTGCTTTGAATCAAACAATACTTCTAAGAATTTGATGAAACAGTACCAAGAGCATTATTATCGTCCTATTAATGCAAAATACACATAGGCTGAGTGATTTATGTGAGGTAGGTTCATTAATTCCTTAAACTAGAAATTCATTTTATTCTAGGACATTTTATACTTGGGACGACTTAATCACTAATCGATTGAGTTCCGACCCTTTAAATCGGTGTGGTTACTCATGGCCAGCTTTCTAGGTGATATGCACTTATCAGTTGGTCATTCATCATGAGATTGCTCCAGAGTACACAGATTTAATTCTAAAATTCTTATGAATGGATTCACGAAAATAAATGTACATCTTGTTGGTATGAATATCATTCTCGATTCATTTAAACTCTTTGAACATGACTTAAAGCTTCAGAGTGTTATGATAGTAATTTGTTTGAGGGAAATTAATTAAATACTAATAGAATTAAGTTATGATGATTACTGATTAGTACTCTCTCCGTCCCACTAAAATTGTTATAATTTTTCGTTTTGCGCATTTCACTAAAAGTGTTACATTTACTTTTATGGAAATTAGTTTTATAATAAAACACATTTCTAACCACATTTTTGAGCCCACATATACTATTTCACTCAATTAATATCTCATACTCATTTTTCACCACATATTTTTGGATATCACATACTTTTATATATTTTACTTAAAAATTGTATTCAACACAATTGTTTTAATTTTTAATTTTAGTGAAATGGATGAGTATTTAATAGGATCCATTCTATCCACATCCAGCTTATATTGGTCAAAGTCAAATAAAGCGCAGTCAGTCAGTTATTTGTAGTGTTGTGATTGGCAGCGCATTTGTCCAGTATTTTTCTGCAACTCTCTTTCTCTCTCTCTTCTCTTTTTGGCTCTAACTTATTGCTATTTTAATTTCATTTAACAACTCTAAATTTAAAAGGAAAAACAAAACCATAGTCAAGGCTCTTTTCCTATATTCCCCTTTGTCCTTTTCCCTTTTCCCCTTCCCGATAAATCGCTGCTTTATTAGCAATCCGATAGCACTACAAGATCATAGCTCAACTAAACTTCATTTGGATGCCATTGCAATTTTGAGTTATCCATAATCTATATTCTATTTTTAGAACGGCATAACAAATTCATTGATTAAAAAGATTTACACGAGTATAACTGTATAAGAGATGCTTAGAGAGTTAGAGATTACAATACATCAAATGATCAACATAATTACAAATAAAATACCAAAACCTCCTTTTCAAATCCTACAAACTCCTAAACCTAACTCTTCATCTCCTACCCGCTATTAACGGGCTATTTGACACGGAATTTAAATGAAGTGAATTTTAATTAAGGTATGCTGATCAATATTAACTAAATTTTAATTGAGTTGTAAATATTTGTGTTTGGTATCTTATATAGGTTTTTGTAGTGTTCCGAGTTTTAATTTGAGTTAGTCTTGGCCAAATATGAAATTAAGTTCAAATTAAAATGTGGCATTTATCATGTGCAAGCAAGCAGTATTTTTACTAAAAACATCAGTGATATTCATATATAATAAAGAAATGACACAAAATGTTCAGTCATAAAGCATTACTAATATAATTTAAAACATTATACTTAGGAATATCAGTCCCTCAGTATTGTAGATCTCTTCCAAGAATTTATGTTTAATTTGTAACACTTTTAAGCTGTGATCGTTTATTATTAGAAAAAATAGGAGTTTTTACTAAAACTATCATTTTCATACATGCACCATAAAAATATAAAATGATCACTTATAAAATATTACTTCTCCGTTCCGGAGAACTTCGTAGATAAGGGTTGGCGTGTATGTTTAAGTGAAAATTTAAAATAAATAATTAAATATGAAAAATGGCAAAAAAAAAAAAGTGTCATTTTAGTAGAAAATGTGTAAACTGGTGGTGAAAATAAAGGTGTAAAGGTAGGGTTTTTTTTTAATTCTTTGTTGGTGTGGGGTACATTTCTTTTTTGGTACTATATGAAGTTTTGTGGGACAACTATAAATGGTAATTGTATGAAGTTCTTCGACACAGATGGAGTATTGTTATTTTTAAAATATTATATTTACAATTAAGAACCTGAATATGTGTCTCATGTACCTAGATAATGCAGGTTTATTTCATATTTGTGTTTATTATAAATAATGGGCCGGTTAGAATGTTGTAACATTGTGGTTTAGATGGTTTGGATAGAATAGTGCCGGCCTGAGCCAAGATTGTGCGGTGATGATGTAATTTGTGATTTATTGTTTCGAGTATTTCTTATGCTCGTGTAAACAATTCGTTGTCCTTAATATATTTTTAGCCGATTCAAAAAAAATTATAAAGAACATAAAGAAATTTATATTAAAGATTGATAATTGAGCTCAATTGAGTTTGAAGGAAACTGTATTGAAGAAAGGAAAAATACAGAATATAAAGGTATGAATATTCCATAAAACTACTGTAACATATATAGAACCACTGTATTTTTCAGACACTTAGTTTTCGACAAAACCCAAAGGGGTTAGTACACGATTTTATGTGAAAACACACCATCGGGTTAGTTTGTGTCAAATTTTATTCACATGACATGGTTTGTGGTATAAAACATATTCTACGAACATATTGAACTATTTTGGTTCATCGAATCTCGATTTAAAAATGAATTTCTGAGACCTCTTGTCTTAAATAAAACTCAAAGGGGGTAGTACACGATTTTTTGTGAAACACTCGATAGAGTAAGTTTGAGTCAAATTTTATTCATATGACATGGTTTGTGGTATAAAATATATTCTACGCACATTATAAGCAGGGGCAGACCCAGGATTCGAACTTTGGTGGGGCAAAATTATATATGCGATGTCATTTCAGAGGTTAGGGGGGCAAAATTCTAAATTAATGAAAATATATTACATATATTTTTTTTTCTTTTTCAAATTTTAAGGGGCATGTTTGCCCCATTATGCCCTCCTCCTGGTTCCTCCGCCCCTGCGTATAAGAGCAATACATGTTATTTTTCCACTAAGAAAGGGTATTTTGAAACCTAACTCTAATAAGATTACAATTGATTGATGTCAGCTTTGGATTTTTCTGGAGCAGTAGTGTTTGAGAAGATAAAAATTTACAAGGTAGTAGAGTTGATAGTCGGACTATATCTACTTCATACAATATTGCCTTGTTATGGTGCTTTCGGTGTTTATGACAATGTCGCTAAGGATAAAACTAATTAAGACAACATAGGAGTACTCAATGAGTCGAATTTGACCAACTTGATTTGAACAGTAGAGAGTGCATAAAAAGAGCAAGAAGGAACAATGAGAAGTATTTGATTAATTGCTTGTATATATGTTAGTTATGTGAGTTTGATCACATATATATACTTCCTTTACATCATTCCTCATGTGTTACAACCCTTTAGAAAGTTTGTAAACTCTTCATCTAATAGACACAAGTTAAATGAATAACTATCACACTTGACAATTTAAAATTTTCGAAGAAAAATGAAAGGTTGTGACCCTTCCAGGTCTCGCCGCGGCAAGCCCGCCATGAGAAATCTCTCAGGAAAAGCTCATGGCGGCAAGCTTCTTCCAAAGTGGTGCTTTCTGCGAGGAGCACCCTGATTTCGTGGGGAATCCTTGCGATTCTCCTAGTTCCGTTTCAGCGACTTATCTTCCGATTTCATTGCTCTTTCAAGTTGAATTTATTATCAGAATGGAACAAACATCCATGAGTTTCGAATGCCTTAATTCATTATTGTATCGATCATCACACTACATGCATTAATCACCCTTCACCATAAGACGAATTTAGTGAATAACACGTCCAGTGACATCCATTTATTAAACTAGTAACTTTGACATGCGAATATCCGCGTGTGCGTCTCAACATCAATTAAAAGAACATACAACGTATATCATTCATTGATTGTTAAAATATGCGCATAGTATTTTATCTTTAGCCGTAAAGTATTATTTTTCTTTTTCCATGCCCCGCCCTTCTAGTACCGCGATACTGAAAGCATCCATATATGATGTAGCTTGTAAATTTGAAATTACAGGGAAAGAAATAAATTTAAAAAAAAAATTGAAAGGGTGAAATTATGGAAGGTTGAACATGCAGTTGAGATGATAAAGGTTGCTACGTGGGAGATCACTTAATTGGCAGGATGAGAAGGTAGGTTTTCTTTTTCTAATTGCTGAAGGATGAAGAATGGAGAAGAAACTACTTTATTTTCATTACCCGCTAAATTAAGGGTATAAATGGCAAATCAAAATTTTAGTATCATAATCGCCACTTGTGAGACAAAAACTCACATCTTTTTAGTAGTAATAGATGAAAATGTATTTGTAGGAAATCATGTTTCCATCGTGATTTAATACATCGAATGACTTGAAATCTCATTCGTTTCACTCAAACTCCCAACACTGATAACTATCCATCCTAATCTTACCACTATCCATGCTAATCTTAATCGGAATCTCTTTCCTAATATAAAACTCATATTCTGACATAATTAGACTAATGTTCTCCTCGGACTAGGCTAGAAATGGAGAATTCGGATTGGTTGCAAGTTCGAACTTGTATGGAAACCAGACAACTTATTTAAATAATCTGATAATTTCGGTCTTGTGAAACGACCGACCAAGATTGTTTTGTTTGTAGTATTATCAAGCTAAGGTGGTTAATTTAAACAATGAACTGATGAAGTGACAAAGTTGGTGAGATTTACGAGCTTTAAACTAAGTATTAGTTACATCAATATTTAATTTCAAACGGTCGAATACAGTTTCCTTCTAACCTGAAAACTTACACGCCTATATATTCTGTGTTAATTCCAATGCAAATAGTAATTTGTATTATCAAACGGTTGATTTCACACATTGTTGTGGACCGGGTATCCAACTCGGGTGTGTCTGATGAGTGGAATTTGTATGCGAGGTGCCATTTCAAACTGTTGATCTTACACACTTGAGAATCCTAACCATTGCATTATCTAAATTTATCAACCATGCTTAATTTTCTTGAACATTTGATTAAGCTTCCGATCCATTTGGTTGGTAAACTACAAAATAGACCCAGTCTCTAGATAAGTTATTTTGAGCCTGAAACTTTGTGTAATATCACGTGATAAAAAATATTATTTGTTTACAAAAGCAATTAAAATAATTTTTATGGAAGACAATCTTCTATATTAACAAAATATATGGAGAAATATCAAAGTTATAGTAGGAAAAAAATAGGGTTCAACCCTCACTCAAAATAAATGGTATTTTACATAAGGAAAATTTTCATCCAACCACATTTTTAGATGTTGTCTGAACGATTGGGTCCTCAATGTTTCATAATTTACGTTGAGGTCCATTTTGAGGCTGAAGGTTGACTTTTCATGTAAAGTCTAGTTTACCCCTAGAATAAAACATTTCTTTAAAATTGGTTTATTGAATAATTAGGAATAAAACATTTCTTTTAAAACATGAAAAATTGAAACAATAGGGTTTCTGCCGTTTACTCCCATTAACCCATTTACTTCACTTTCTTTCTCTGAATTCCTGCTCAAACCTTGTCTCCTCCCTTTTCGTCTTCTCCCATGAACTCCATGCCTGCAACAAGAAAAAGCTCCATAAACGATCGATTTTAACGTCTGGAAGCTATTGAGTTGGCGAAAGAAAGCTTATTGAACCCAATCAAAATAGAAGCACACTCTGTTGAAGGAGGCGATTGGAGGTTAATAGGGTTTATCAGTAGAGGTATGATACTCCTACTCAAGATCAATTATGCACTAATTGTTACTCAACTCGACATGAAACTGAAGTATCGTGTGCGTAATTTGAACATTTTAGTCGGAATTGGGGTTTTTTTCGTCTGCAACCCTAGTTTATCCTTTTTATAGAATTTGTTCAGAATTGCTTAATTGAGTTGGTTGAAATGTATATTTGATTGCAGAAGATGGGTTCATATGATAATTACATGATAAGGATGCATTGTGGAGGTAAGGAGGATACTCTTTCAAACATAAATCCAAGAAGGTACACTCATGCTAAACTGTTGGATGATGTGTTCTTTAGGTTTCTTGATCCTGAGGAGTATTCTATGTCCATGTGTGTGTCTTTAAGTGCTGAGGTAGAAGGTCAAGTGTCTAGAATAAACATCTCAAGTGATGATGATGTTGTTGACATGTTTGAAAGAAATAGGGATTATCAATCTGTGGAGTTGTATGTGGATGTTGATTTTGCGGAACCATTAGCTGTAATGTTTTGTTTGATGTTTATTCATTTAATTACTGTTTAATTACTATTTCTATGTCTTATTATATTTTGTTTGATGTTTATTGTTCAGGGGCAGGAAAACACAAATGAAGGAGGTGGTGGTGGTAACACTGAATTTGAGGGAAATGACAATGATGAAGGAACTAGCAATCAGGGAGGTAAGAGGAAGAGGGGAAAGAATACTGCTGAACAAAATGCTCCAAAGAAACAAGTTTCAAAGAAGACTGCTCCAAATTAAGAAGAAATCTGCATGACTTGATGTACTTGGTTTCATTAGCACATTTTGTTTGATGTTTATTGTTCAGGAGTATATGTCATTTCAGATTTCATTAGCACATTTTGTAGTTGGTTTCAAGGCTTTTAGTTCAAGACTGGTACTTGAATCAATGATGTTCTAGTTATTGTGGTGATGTTCTTGGTACATTTTGCCAGTTAACAGGCTGGTTTGGATTGTATATTTTGGTACATTTTGGTGCTAATAGAAAACATCATTTCATTTCATTATTCAAGTTGCATTACAAAATTCTTCCATACACCTTCTAGCTTCTTGACAGATTCACAGATTGTAAATACAATGTTAAAATACTAGCTTCTAGCCTCCCAATGCTCCTATCAATCTGCTCACCAATTCTTGCTATGTCTCTCTCAATCTGATCTTCAATCCTTCTTATGCTTCTGTCTAGTTTTGATCTTCAGGCCTTCTCATGCCTCTCTCAACTTCATCTTGGTCTACTCTATCATTTGCTGGTTGAGATGTGTTGGAAGCTTCACCATCATCCAATGGATCGGAGTTCACCAGTGTGAAAAACCGGGAACAAGGCAGCAATGGAACAATTGCCCTGGATTTTTCAATGTTGTCGAGATGCATATCACCGTATTTTGCGAGCAATTCTTCCTGCATACTTCATTCCGATACCTCAGGCGACGAACACTTGATGATGATGATGAGGAAGCCATGAACTCTTTTGATTCTATGATACCACAATTTTTTTTCAAAAAAAAAAAAACACACCTAAAATACTCCAAAATGGATGAATTTATAGCCTCAAAACCACTCCAAACGGAGCTTAACGGCTAGTTCCAACTTTTACCAAAATATTACAATGAAGTCCACAAAAGTTAAGCATTATTACAGACCAGGAAGGTATGGATTATACATTATTACAATGAAGGACATCATGTGCAGATCACGTGACATTTTGTTTAAAAGAAAATGAAAAAGAAAAGGCTGTAATAAAAAGAAAAGGCAGTAATAAAAAGAAAAGGGAAAAGAAAATGCATTTTTCACTTTCTCTCATATGACATCATCACGAGTGTTGACTTTTGTCTTCAGTGTAAATAAAATTTTAGTGCAATTCAATTTTTGTCCTTCTACGTAAAATGTGAAACATTGAAGACCTAATTAAGCGTTTATACAACATCTAAAAATGTGGTTGGATCCCAAGAACAAAACCAAAGGTGTGAAAAATACAAGAAACTGCAAAACACATGATTACATGTATACAATGGAGCTAGATCGACCTGAAACTCATAATCATACAACTAAAAATAAATCGATGTTTTTGAGGGTCGAACCAGAGGACTAATTAAGGAATAAGTGGACACTACTTCACACTATACAACTAGCAAATACTATATGTTTTGTAGAAAACTTATTGATTAAAATTTCGTGTAGAACCACCAATGTACACATGTAGAACAGTTCATAGTGCAAACTAAAATATACTATCACTCAGTGTAAAGACTTAAAACGTTCGCCGCGGAAACATTAGCGGTTTTATTTAAGAAATAACCCTGGTTGTCAATCTTTTCTTAGGTTACAAATAGATATATCGTTCCTCACAAATATAGAAATTAACATCATTAAGTGCATTCGAATCCATAAAAAATAGCTATTGCTCATATTTCTTGGAGGAATTATTTTTCAAATTGTTACATGAGTTTTTGGAACAAAATTACAACATTTGCACATTAAAACCTTAGGCATATAATTTTTTTATAAGTGAATACATATACCAACTATAAGTCAGATTTTATCTCGCCACAAAACATAAAGTCGAAATTAATTTTGCAATATAGTATCCGGTAGAGAATATAGAAATTAAATTGTTTCCATCTTCTAGAACGCGAGAACACGCTATGCGTGTTATTGTGGCACCTAGTTACAAAAAATGGAAGAAGTAAATGGATGCAAGTAATATCGTTGTTTTTTTTTTTTATATAATGGATTGACCATTCTACTAGTTAAATTAGGCTTTGAATACGTACGAAATGATATATGTTTTAATTAATTTGAGAAGAAAGATTGGTTATCGTCGTCTCTTTAATGATCAATTGATTTTGTTTGTGGTTGAATTAAGACTTGAAATTTAATTGAAAAGGGCATATTAAATTATTTTTTATAATTAACTGATTTTGTTAGAGTTGAGTTAGGGCTTGAAATTAATTATATAGGAACTTTTGAGAAATTAGGTTTAAAACAGGTAGTAAAAAATAGTAGACGCGAGGAATATGATATTCCTCAAGATTTAGACTTATTAAATAGATGGACAATTCCT
This sequence comes from Plantago major, assembly GCA_026545765.1. Classification (NCBI taxonomy): domain Eukaryota; kingdom Viridiplantae; phylum Streptophyta; class Magnoliopsida; order Lamiales; family Plantaginaceae; genus Plantago; species Plantago major. The sequence goes on from CM048840.1 coordinate 97,243,055, forward strand.
AAAATTGAGCGTAAGGTTATTTACCAACTAGGAACTTTTGAGAAATTAGGTTTAAAACAAGTAGTAAAAAGTACCGAGGAATCTGTCTCACTAGATAAGGATGAATTGGTAATAAAATTACTTAGTGAGAAAGATATAGCGGTTTACAAAAACCTTTACAAATTTCTCCATATAGGTTTAGTGTAAATTGCTTTTAACCCTTTAACATTAGAAGGGTTACCAGAGAGTTTTATAGCTGCTCTTAGAGATGGTAGAAACTTAGACTGGAAAAAAATCCTTAATAGGAATCATACAGTCTAGCTTGGCCCATGGTCCAGTTTATTTTGATGTTTACCCGAATTTACAATTGTCTTTATCGGATATTAATATTTTAAATTCCTTAACATTAAATGTTAAGACTAATGGTTATAATTACATTGCTGGCACAAAAACTATATGTATTTGTTATAGGATTTACTATAAACCTTTGTTTACTTTAGATCCACACTGTCAAAGGGTTGATAAACCCTTAAACGAAACTATTTTAATTGAGACAAATTTTAGAAAATCTAAAATTACTACTCGAAGGTCCATTAAATGGGAAGAGATTGAATTTCCAGAAAGCTGGTCAATTCAACAGGCGGTGCCCTCACAACCCATTATTCAAAACAATCCAATAGATGTTATCCAAACACTTGAAGGTTTAGTAAAAATGCAGTTTGAAAATAATAACGGATTAATTGGATCTTCTTCAAGACTTGGTAAGTCTTCATCCATGAGATCTTTCATATCTCCTATAGACTATGTAGTTGAAACTCCTTCCAGAATGTTAACCTCTGCTAAAAGCAGAATGCAAAATTCTGTAGAAACCATACCAGAAGATCATATAGACGAACTTAGAATAAAAAGAGATCGTGACAATATTGTTAAAGGAGTTAATTATACTCCAAGTGAAGCTGATATAACTGCTTCAGAAATGGAGTTTCGTTATTAATGAATTTAAACCACCAAATTGATTTTAGCCCTGGCTCTCCGGCTAGGCAAAAGATTAGGAGTGAATTCAATTTACCCAAATGGGAACCTTTTAAAAATTGGTTTTTTGCAAACTTCTCTCAGAGTGAAAAAACTTCCATCCAAGAAGAATTTTATAAAGATTGCGGAAAACATAATACTATGATTCCGTTTGTTCCATGGTTTGTTTCAAAATATGTAGAACAATATATTTCAGTATTAGAAAGAAATTATAAACTTTCAACTGGAAAAATTTTACAGCAAAATTATCCTCCGCAACAGTCGTTTCAAATTGAAAAAGGAAATCATAGTTTCCTAGCATTTGCAAAATTACCGGAAGATGAAACTCTACCAGTAACTTGTAGACAAATAAATAGAATGATTGAACAACAAAATTATACGAATTTGTTTATAAATGTCCTTGGAGAACATTTAACTTCTCTAAGTGAAAGGGTAGAATTAGTACTAAAAACCATCAACCCTAATCTTCCTTTAAAAGAAAAGGGAAAAGGAGCAGGATTCAGCCTGTCCTAATAATCAACCACCTCCCGAAATAGCAGACTTTAAGTTAAAGTCTATGAAGGAACTCGAGAAGTTCTTAACCGAAAAATTTAAAGATATGAAAGTAACAACTTTACATGATGTTGTTCAAGAAAATCCTGATTACGATGAAATCAATAAACTGGGAAAATGGGCTGATAAACCCACCCAGAAAATGTACTATTATAGGAGACCTTCTCCTATAGATACTTTACATAAGGAACAAGAATATATTCTGAATAATAGCTATAATGGCAAAAACATCTATGAATGGAACCTATGCTGATAGGCAAATTTATAATATGATTCATAGAATGCTTATGTATTCTACAATCTGTAAAATAAATGGCAACACTGATAAATGTTGCAAAAATGATTGTTGCTGGTTTTACAGGACAATTAAAAGGTTGGTGGGATAATTATCTTTCCCCTGAAGGAAAAGATCATATTTTTAATACTGTGAAACAGGAAGATCAAGTCTCAATTGAAAATGCAATTTATACTTTAGTAGTAACTATTATTGAACATTTTACCGGAAGGTATTCCGATAATAGTAGAATATCAGAACTGTTTTGCAGAATTTAAGATGCAAAACACTGACTGATTTTCGATGGTATAAAGATACTTTTCTAAATAGAGTAATGGAGTTACCTGAATGCAACAGTCCACATTGGAAATCAAATTGATGGACTTCCTGCATTATTCGTAGAAAGGGTTAGAAAAAACCTTAGAAAAGATAAGGTTTCTATCCCTTATGAAGATTATACTTATGGCAGGTTAATTGGAACTTGCAAACAAGAAGGCTTAGCCTTGTGTAATGAGATTAAATTAAATCAACAAATTAAACGACAGAATTTGAAAGAAAGAGCCCAATTGGGACAATTCTGTGACCAATTTGGTATGGATGTACCATCCACATCAACACCCCATAAGTCAAAAGATAAGCTGACTTATAAGGGAAAAAAAGAAGAGGCATTACTCTCCTAAACAATTAGAAATCCGTAAGCAAAGAAAAGAAGATAGAGAAGAAAGAAAACGGATCCGAAAGAAACTTATAGTTTGTCGCCAATGTGAGAAACTTGGCCACTTTGCAACAAATTGTTGGACTAAACGGAAAATAAACCGATTAAAAGCTGATAATGATTTGAAAGAAACTCTTTCAAAAATACTCTTGATTTCTGATGAAGAAAAGAGTATAGATTCTTATGAAGAATCAGATACTTCTAATAGTACTGAAGAAGAGAACTTGAAAGTTCTTGATCAAGAATCAGTATTGTCTAATTCAGAATCAGATATTGAACCTTGCATCCTTGGACAGTCATGTATCAAGGAAAAATGAAATACAAATTGTTGAGGGGTTAAGCCTCAAACACTAACTAAACTACTACAAGTCCCTAATCTAAGATCCGCCTCCAACTTGATGTCCGTCCTGAGAGCTTTGTCCGAGCCAAAGCACCTGATGAAAGGACTAAGTGGGGGGGTGGGGGGTTAGAAGGGTAACCCGATTTGCTAGTGTCAAACCGGGAAGAGACTTTACTCAAGAGAGAGAAAAAAGCTCTCAATGTAGTAATTATGAGGGAAGTTATTATATGAGTTGACTTACGTCAATGTATGGGATCTTGTGCTATATTTATAGTTATCATGTACTTATGAAGTGATTCATAAGATGATGCAAAATGTATGTCCAGGATTCGGACAACAATGCTCCCTTGGCCCATGGCCCAATAGTATGTGAAAGTCCAACACCATTAAATGGGCCTGGGAGGGTAGATTGGTCATTTTACCTTTCAGAGTACTATTCTCACTGATGGGTCCGTGTGAGACTTTTTAGAATGATCCGAGCTCTGTCGAGTTGGTCTGTTCCTAGGTAACTCAGTGACGGTCCGAGACACAAGCTGCTCGGAAGTATCTTGGAGGTTCCCATATATACGTTTGGTCTTATTGTTAAGGTGGTGTCCGAGTTTATCTCGTCCGGTCCGTTTGGCATCCTGACAATGTCAGATATGTGATCCTTTGTCGAGTTCGGAGGTTGTGCCCCCAGCTAGGTCGGACTAGCTGAAAAGGTGTGTTGACCTGAGTGTACTGGTTGACCAGGAAGGATATCCTTAAGGCGGACTACCCAAGGTCGGACAAGTACTGAATTGGCCATTTTAGCCTTGATGCGCTCTATGACACGCTCTATGGCGCCCTTAACGGATTGGACATATATCCGTATCAACACAAATGATGATAAATTCTTTAATAAAGAATTTTACAAAATCCTTTCACAATTTCAAGGAACTAAAATAAATGTTTTGGATGGCAATAATATTATTGAATTTCTAAAAACAATCAAAGACAAGGAATTAAGATCTAAAATTATAGATCAAATAGAAGATATTCCCAGTACTTCCTCTGTTCTACCAGAACCGATGTTTTCCCCAGAGAATTTTAGAAAAGATGAACCCTACTCAATGTCAGAGGTTTATAAACTTCTAAAGCAAATAAGGACAGTTGAAACTCCTACTTCTACTCATGATTTAGAAATAGAAGTTGAAAACCTCAAAAAAGAAATACAAACACTAAAAAAAGAAAACAAATTAATAGATTATCGAGTTTCTAAACTTGAAAATTATACAAAAGAAATTAATCATTCTACTACAGGTGAATCAAGCCGTAGTAAACCAATAGCTCAGCATTTTGATTCACAAGTGGATGATAATTTCCTTTCAACTTTAGAAATGGTTATTTCCCATAAATTGTATATTAAAGTTACTTTACTCATAATGACTATTTTTCAAAGGAATTTACTGCTCTCATAGACAGTGGCGCAGACTTAAATGTAATACAGGAAGGGTTAATTCCTACTAAGAATTTTCAAAAAACTACTCATACTCTTTCTCATGCTGGAGGAGAAAACTTAAATGTAAAATATAAGCTTCCTAAAGCTTATATTTGTATTGACAAAACCTGCATCCAAACTAGTTTTTTACTAACAAAAGATATTTCTAACCAAGTAATACTTGGTACCCCATTCATTTCAAAAATTTATCCTTTTACTCACGTAGATAATACTGGAACTTTTAAAGGTGATAAAATTCACTTAAAGTTTATTACCAAGCCAATTAATAGAATTTTACATGAGATGTATGATCATCTCACTTTAAAAAAAGAATCAGATGAATTTCTTAAAATAGGAAATAAATTCTTTGACTATTGAAGAAAAATTACAAAATCCCAAACTACAAGGGAAAATTAAAATGATTGAAAATCAGCTCTCTGTAGAAATCTGCAATGATCATCCCAATGCATTCTGGAACAGAAAGAAACATGTAGTTAGTCTTCCTTATGAAGAAGACTTTTAAGAAAAAAGAATTCCGACAAAGGCACGACCTTGTCAAATGAATTTAGAATATTTAGAACTTTGTAAAAAAGAAATTGAATCTTTATTACAAAAAGTCTTGATAAGTCCCTTTCAATCTCCTTGGTCTTGTAAAGCTTTTTATGTTAATAAACATAGTGAACAAGAAAGACGAGCCCCTAGACTAGTAATAAATTACAAACCTCTTAATAAGGTTTTAAAATGGATTAGACATCCTATTCCAAATAAAAAAGATCTTTTAGAAAGACTATATGATTCAATACTCTTCTCAAAATTCGATTTAAAATCAGGTTACTGGCAGGTACAAATCAACCAAAATGATAGGTATAAAACAGCCTCTAATGTTCCAATAGGGCATTATGAGTGGAATGTCATGCCATTTGGACTGAAAAATGCTCCTTCTGAATTCCAGAAAATTATGAATGATATTTTTACACCATACAGTGAGTTTATATTAGTTTATATTGATGATATATCTTAGTATTTTCAAAAGATATTGAAGCACATTTCAAACACTTAGACATTCTAAAGAAAATAGTTATACAGAATGGTTTAGTCATATCAAAATCAAAAATGTCTTTATTTCAAACAAAAATAAGATTTTTGGGAAATTATATAGAAAAAAGTAATATTATCCCAATAAATAGGAGCATTGCTTTTGCAGATAAGTTTCCTGATGAAATAACTAATAAAACTCAGTTACAGAGATTTTTAGGAAGTTTGAATTATATTTCCTTTTACTATAAAAATATAGCCCAAGATACTGCTATCTTATATGATAGACTTAAAAAGAATCCAAAGCCTTGGCCTGAAATTCATACTCAAGCTGTAAGAAAATTAAAGATAAGGTTAAAACTTTGCCTTGCCTTATGCTAAGTAATCCCGCATGGGATAAAATTGTTGAGACATATGCTTTTGATATAGGATATGGAGGTATTCTTAAACAGATAGACCCTCATAATAAACAAGAATATCTTGTTCGATTCTATTCTGGGAAATGGAACAATAGTCAGAAAAACTATGCTACTATTGCCAAAGAAATACTTGCAATTCTTAAGTGTGTCTTAAAATTCCAGGATGATTTATACAATCAAAAATTTATAATTAAAACAGATTGTAATTCTGCTAAGTTCATGTTCAACAAAGATTTTAAACATGATGTTTTCAAACAAATGTTTGCAAGATGGCAAGCCCATTTAGCTCCTTTTGATTTTGAAATTATTTATAAAAAAGGAGAAGAAAATAGTCTTCCAGATTTCCTAACTCGAGAATATATTCACTACAAGAATTCTGAGGTAAAACGATGGAAAGGGGCGACGGATCGCTAGATTTGGCGACGGATCCGTCGCCAAATCTAGCGACGGATAAAAATCATCCGTCGCTCATTAGCGACGGATAATTTTATCCGTCGCTATATGGGCGACGGATTTTATTAATCCGTCGCCCGTTGTTTGACTTTTTTTTAAAAAAAAGAAAATTAAATATTAACGACGGATAAATTATCCGTCGTTAATATTTATATGTTAAATAAAAAAAATATGGCGACGGATTAGCGGTCCGTCGCTACGGGGTGACAGATAGTTATCCGTCGCCCCGTATAGCGACGGATCGCTATTGGGCCGACGGATACGTTTCCGTCGGCCTAGTAAGGTTTTAATGATTTTGGGCTGAAGCAGAAGCCATTTCGGTTTCATTCTTCTTCTTCTTCGTTTTTCTTCTTTTTCTTCCTTTCTCCTCCGTCAAATCCGGCCATTTGTTGTCGATTCTTCCCAATCTTGGTGTCAATTCGAAGATCGTTGGACGAGGAGCTCGTTTCTTCCTTTAATTTCAAATTTCATCCGCTATTTTCTTCGGAATCAAAGGTATTACTTCTAAACCCTAACTTTTGAAAAATTGGGATTTTTTTTTATTTTTGACTACTTATTCTCAATTGTATGTTTATATGAAGTATGTAGTAGCTTGTTTAGTTAATTTGATCAATTATATGTAATTTGATATGTATATGTAATTTGATTAATTTGATTTGTATATGTAATTTGATAGTTAGTTTAGTTAATTTGATATGAATGTATGTAGTAATTCAATATGTATGTATGTTAATTCGATAAGTATGTATGTAGTGAAGTATGTATGTTAATTAAGTACGTATGTAGTTGGTTTAGTTAGTTTAGTTAATTTGATATGTATGTTAAGTATGTATGTAGTTAGTTTAGTTAATTTGATATGTATGTAAGTAGTAGTTGGAGTTGATTTGATAAATTCGTATATGTACTAAATTACGAGGATGTAGTTAAGTGTTTTGAGCGACGGATAATATGTTGATTATATTAACGTGTAATTTATAATTTATAACTCGTAGTAGTAAAACACTTAATAAATTTTGTAACATATCGAACACTTAATAATTAATTTATAAGGAACGTATAATAATTAACAATTAATCTCTACAATCTTCTTATCCGAATTGGAATCGATCTTATATATTAAATACGATCTAATCAATTGGAACGTGTCAGGTTAAAAAAGTATACAATGAATTCCGACCGTTCATGGATGTACGATCGTACGGCAGTAAATGGCAGAGTTTCTAGGAGTTTTGTAGAAGGGGTTAAAGGTTTCATCTCGTTTGCCATGGGACGTCCGGCTTGTGCAACTGGGGGTTGATAAAGTGTCCTTGCACATTGGAAACCTGTAGAAACAAGCAATTTATGACTCCTCTGAAGATATTCGAGCACTTGCAACGTTATGGATTCATGCCTGAGTATCATGTATGGATTCATCACGGTGAGGAAGCACCGTCCATGGCATACCTCCAATGGAGGGAGAGGCGGGGTTTGGGGCCGCCTATTGAGTGCCTTTCTACTTGTCGGAACATGTGCATGGTGTATTGGGAGGAGGATGTAGATCTGTTGGAATGCAAGTTCTATGGTAGGGAGCGTGACAAGTGATGAGGAGGGGGCTGCAAGAGAAAGAATCATTTGATAATACGTTTTGTCTCTAGGCTTGTATAACTAGTAATCATTAGTTGATTTATGAAACCAAATATTATGGTAAAATTGAAGCTGATGTAACTTATATTATGTAATTCCGTAACAATTGATGTTGAAGCTAATATAACTTATATTACGTAGCAATTGATTGAAATTGATTTATTATCGTAAATGATAGACCTCGATCTAATGAATTCAAATGTGTCAGGTTATTATCTAATTATGCAATGAATACCGATCGTTCATGGATGTATTGTCGTACTCTAAATGGCACAGTTCAATCGAGTTTTCTGAAAGGGGTTGAAGGTTTCATTGCATTTGTAATCTCAAATCCGGCATGTGTAAAGGATGGGTTGATAAAGTGCCCTTATGCAATGAAACAGTGCAGAAACAAGCAATACGTGACTCCTACAGCGGTAGTCTAGCACTTGAGGAAAAATGGATTCCTACCTGCGTATCAGGTATGGAATCATCATGGCGAGGAAGTAGCACAGTCCAATACATATGACAAATACAGACAGCGTGGAAGGAAGAGAAAAAATGAACAAGTCGGGGAACAAAGTACATCTGTAGGCGATGCTATTCGAGCTCGAGTCGAACAAATGGTGTATGATGCTGCAGGGGCAGAGTTCATGGACACAACTAACACTGAAACCGAGGTGGAGGTGGAGGAACCACCGAATCCCGAGGATCAGGTGTTCTTTGACTTGTTAGAATCATCAAGGAAGCCGGTTTATCCGGGGTGTAAGCTCACTGAGTTGTCTTTGTTGGCTCGGCTAATGGCCAGCAATCTGAAACGAGCTTCAATGAATGGGTTGACGTAATGTCGGACCTTTGTCCTGAAGAAAACCTAGTTCCCACCAACTTTTACCAAGCGAAGAAAAAGATGCGGGGTTTAGGGTTGCCTGTGGTAACCATAGACTGTTGCCCAAAAATGTGCATGATCTATTGGGAGGAGGATGCAGATCTAATACAATGCAAGTTCTGTGGTAAGGAACGGTACAAGCGTTACAAGGAGGGGGCTGCAAAGAAACGACAAAAGAAAAATCTCCCACATAAGAAAATGTGGTACTTCCCTCTAGCACCTCGTTTGAAAAGATTGTATGCTTCAAGTGCTTCTGCGGATAAAATGCGGTGGCACAAGGAGCGAGTAATCTCGGATAATGCAGAAGATGGTAGAATGGACCATCCAGCAGACTCACCCGCATGGAAATCGTTTGACAAGACATATCCAGAGTTTGCAGCCGAATCTAGAAATGTACGATTTGGACTTTGTACGGATGGTTTTAACCCGTTCGGGAGTGAACGAAAATACTCTTGTTGGCCAGTTATGCTCACACCGCATAACCCGCTTCGGTGAGTGCATGAAGGAGCCATTCATGTTTCTGACTGCATTGGTGCCTGGGCCGAAAGATCCTGGACTGACATTGAATGTTTTCTTGCAACCCCTAATCAAGGAGCTGATCGAGTTGTGGACGGATGGTATCCATGCATATGATGTGTCGACCAAAAAGAACTTCACCTTGAGAGCAGCTCTTCTTTGGACCGTGAGTGACTTTCCTGCGTACTCTATGCTATCTGGAAGGAAAACCGCAGGGAAATATGCATGTCCACATTGCTTGGAGGATACAGATGCATTTAGACTGAAGGGTAGTGGAAAATTTTGTTGGTTTGATTGTCATCGTAGGTTGCTAGAAAGTGACCATCCGTTCAGGAAGAACAAGGATCAATTCTTGAAAAATAAAGTCGTCAACAAAAAAGCCCCGACAAGACTTACTGGTGCACAAATTCTTGCGGAGATTGATAGGTTGGGTCTGATGAAGGTGACTGAACTTGGGTGGATGAAGCATAACGAGAAAATTGGTAAAAAATGTGGTTGGAGGAAGAGAAGCATCTTCTGGGACTTGCCTTATTGGAGCAGTCTTCTTATCCGTCACAACTTAGATTTCATGCACATTGAGAAGAACGTGTTCGAGAACTTATTCAATACACTTTGCAACATTGAGGGAAAAACAAAGGAGAGGGGAGGGGAGGGCTCTGGTAGTCAGGGCAGCAGGTCTCGGATTTCTGAGACCCCCCCCCCCCCCCCGGCAGGAGAGAGCAGCCGTGGCTCTACCAGTCAGCACAGACACATGCTGGAGGACGACCACGACGATTGTCCCTACCTCGTGTTCGATCCACATCATCCCAACGTCACGTGGAACAGCTTGCCTGTGATTTTTCCTGCTGGTCCTACCAAGTAAGTATTATACATTCTTCTTAAATATGTAAAACATAACTTATGATAGTTGACAAGTATAAATTGTTGTACTAAAGTAATATATATTTGTCTCTTGTATCTTATAAATTGACAACAGTTTATGGCCTCGGGAGGTCCACAACAAACTAGGTGACATCTTCCAGAGCAGGAGAGAGCCACCGGGGCAGGGTGGTGAGTGTTGGTCTCACATCTCGAACCGCATGAGGGCCGAGTACTTTGATGAGCTGAGGGTAAGTTAAAATATGACATTCGTTTGTTTGTAATTATAATCGTTTTAATATGAGTGGTATGTTAGCCACTGTATGTGAGTGGTATGTTAGCCACTTTATTTGGGTGATATGTTAGTCACCATTGTGTTACTAAAATTTAGGACAATGTGAGTGGTATGTTAGCCACTATATGTGAGTGGTATGTTAGCCACTTTGTTTGCGTGATATGTTAGTCACCATTGTGTTAGTAAAATTTAGGACAATGTGAGTGGTATGTTAGCCACTTTGTTTGGGTGGTATGTTAGCCACTTTGTTTGGGTGATATGTTAGTCACCATATCTGTGATGTTGCTGTATCTTATTAAATTGATGTAACATGGTGACGTTATATATGTATTGACTTTGGATGTTGTATGAAATTGGGAATGTAGAAGGAGTACTTCATTCCCGAAGTTGATCCCACGATCCGGCGTGTTTACGGTATGGGATCTAAATTATCTGAGGATATGGTTTGTACTTGGAAGGCCATTCGATCGGATGGCCCAATGCCTCCAAAGTTGATGCAGAGTGGGCCCTTTGGGATGCCTCTTGGCGAATCGATGTCCGTGATATCGCTTACATCAATGTACGAGGCAGGCGTCAATCGATCTGGCAGAGGCCGTTCACCACCTTGGGAGGCGATCTATTGTCACTGATTTTTACCAATCGGTATGTATATATATGTTTTTTTTTCAATCTAACATTACGTGTATGTATTGTGTCTCTGATTACTTAATTGTGAGATGATAAATTGTTGACTATATATGTTGTTCAGATCGCACGGGGGAGGTCACATCCAAGTATGACATCTTCAAGAAGGCCAAGCAGAAGGGCGGGGTATGGACCGACTGCCGGGCCTTGTCTATTGCGGTATGTTTATGTTGCTTAAATTTCATATTTGTACACTATTACAAGTTATTTTTTAAAAACAGTAACTGATCATGATATCTGCTATTTAAGATTTCAGGCTGAGGTTGATGCTCAGGTGGCGAGGCAGGAGGACGAGACGGGTGATGTGTTGTCAACTGAACAAGTTGACAACATCTTCCTAGAGGTCAACAAACCGGACAACAAAGGACGAATATATGGACTCGGGAGCCTCGGTTTGAGCTTGGCTAGTTCGGGGTGCTCCTCATCATCATCCCAGCAGTCTAGACGTCCGGTTTACACACAGGACCAGGTCTCGGAAATGGTGCAATGAAGTCCGAAAGCAGTTGCTCGGCTAACTCAAGAGATGGAGCAACAAAGGGACGAGATGGAGCGCCGTGACAGAGAACGAAGGGAGGAGAACGAGCACCTTCGGTTACATATGGAGCAGTTCATGTCCCGGTTCGGCCAGCCCCCACCCCCGTCTGGTAGCTAGTTATGTATATGTACGTTCGGATTTATTATATTTACACTTGTTCGGATAATTTCTCCTGCTCCGGATATTACTTTATATTATTTATCATTTATTGAAATATTTTCCGTATTATTGATTTATTATCGAACATTATATTGATTAAATAGGTGAACTACGAAAAACAGGGATTAATATGAAATAAATAGTGACGGATAGATAGTGACGGATTAACAGTGACGGAATAAATAGTGACGGATTAACAGTGACGGAATTAGTGACGGAATTCCAGATTCCGTCACTAATTCCCATAATATATTTGGCGACGGATAGAAATTATCCGTCACCAAATATAACGACGGATAGATTCTATCCGTCGCTATATGGGACGACGGATAGAATCTATCCGTCGTTATATTTGGCGACGGATAGATTCGATCCGTCGCCAATAATCGATTTAAAAAAAAAAAAGTCAAATATATTAATCCGTCGCGAATTGGACGACGGATTATCTATCCGTCGTCAAAGGCCCAGTGGGGCGATGGAATTACGCACTCCGTCGCTAAACAGTGTATTTTTTGTAGTGATTTCATAAAATCTTCAGGAATGTACTCACGGGGTAGAGGCTCCCCCTCTTATAGAGGAAGAGGAGGAAGGGAATCAGAACGAATTCTAGCCAAATTCGGCAAACAAAAGCTTATAGCTATGGATTCGTCACAAAGTTCTGAAGCTCAAAGCTCAGCAGAGTATCAAGAATTTCTTGAGTACAAAAGAAAGAAGGAGGGAAAAATTCCATCCTTTGCTAAAATAGTAGCAGAAGAATCTGAGGAAAGCCAGATTGACTATGTAGAAAATCGATATCAAGAAGTAATACTTCTACTGGAAAACAGGGATATGCGATGGGCAGATAACCCCTGAACCTTGATGACAAGGTATTTGGATAGGGCATCATATGCCTTAGGATCTTATAAAATGAGATCTTTTTATGAGAATATTTTATCAAATACAGATTCATGTGAGATAACACATTTCTCAGGAACACAAAAAGAAGTTTATAACTTTAGTAAATTTTATATTAAAAAGATCATATCTTCTGAAGAATGGGGAATAGCACCACTAAGAGAAAGGGAATTCTATTATCCCAACAACAGAAGTTCCATTAAATACAACTACTGGGATTACGTTGAAGCATTTAATAAAGTGCTACTTTATGAAAACGATAGGAAGAAACACTCGTGGTTTATAAAAATCAATAGTGACGCTTATAGGCAAGAAATACCAAATTGGTTTTTAAATTGGTGGAAACATTTTGGAACCACCTGGTTAATACTGCCTGAAAATTTTGCATCTCTATTTACTGATTGGGTGAATATTTCTCCCAAAGAAGTAGAAATTCCTAAAGATAATTACTCTTTATATTTCTTTATGGAACTTTCTATACCCTGGATTTGTAAATGGGTACCTATGATCGGTCATACCGAAGATGAGATACCATGTATCAAGAGAGCTTCTTATACGAAGTTCTGGGAAAAAATGAACAAGAAAAACCCAGAAACCAATCAATTATATTGCATTGTACGATCAGTCTTATAGAAAAAAAAGTTAAGATTATATCAGGAGAATATAAATCTAGCCAAGCAAAAAGAGGATTCGCCTATTGATCAAATCAGACGAAAACTCAGCATGCAGCCTAAAGAAAGTAGCAGGGAAATGATAATAGAAGCATATGTAGAAGAAATTAAAAATGATCTCCTACAAAGATTGGATGGGGAAACTCAGTCCGTAAAATCGGATATATTTATGGCTTCTACAAGCCAGGCACATGAAGATTACCAAGATGCTCAGAATCCAGATCAGGATAAAGAAGAAGTTTCAATAGAAGATGTATTTGAGATACTCAAAAGCACTCTCAAAACTAATAGTAAAGAAAAGGAAAAATCTTCCTCATCAATAATATTGGCAGACAAAGCCACATGATAGTGGGACAAAGCAAAAACAAAGGAACGATGGAAACTATTCCATGACAAAAGCAGAAGGGCTGAAAGCAACAGGCACGATAAAAAGGACAGTTGAAAACCTACCAAATAATAAACGGTGGAAAATTAAAGAAGGAAGCTGATAGTGATACTAGGGAAACAAAGTTCTCATCCTATATAAGAAGAAGGAAGGTGAAGAAGAAGGGCACGACTTGAAAAAACAACTACTTCCTCTCAGTTTTTATATTTTGTAATCTGTTTGAAGATTGCATAATACGTTTGCAGCTTGTCTTGTAAGTAATTTCTTCTTTACTCTTGAGTTTTGTAATCATATTTTATTAATAATATCGGCCTAATGATAGGCTAAGTGTGATTTGTGTTAAGACAAGTCTAAATTATGTATTTACTATAATTATGGCAAAAAAGCTTTTACTGTTCAAAAAAGTTTTAATGTTCATGGTTACTATTCATGGTAGACCTATAGATCAAGGATACTTTCATTACTTACTTAAAATGAGAGAGATAAGGTTTGAAATTGGAATCCGGCGTATTAATATATTCCGATAGACATATGAAGGTATTGTTTGCCTCTCTAAGCCGAAAGAAATGGCATCTCTGGACTGTTTTGTACTGATAATTATGTCTTGAGAAATATCTTAATATTGACAGATTCTATTTTAGTAATATGTCCTGATATCTTCTTATTTAAGTATGTAATCTAAAGCCAAATTAATCTAATGATTGTCCCTTGATGTAGTAAAAGTGAGCACAAGTGGTGGTGTGTGTGTGTCTATATATATATATATATATAGACACACACACACACTGTAACAACTAGTATCCCTTTTAGTATATGACAAAAAATTCCTTTCAATGAAGGAAAAATCTTTAATTCATTGAGGGTAAATTTGTCAATTCACTTTGTACTAAATCTATCAATATCCTCTTACATATCAATTTAAAATAACCTACTTAAATAAGATTATAAGCTATGAATGTAGTCTGTATTTAGAGAGAGGGCGGAGGGTTTGAATGAATAAATTAAGAGAAAGAGGGCATAAAGTAGGAATTGGAATGAAATAGTATGACATATAGTCGATAAAGTAATAAAGGAATTTATAATTTAAATCATGAAAAGTTGAGACTAAGACAATTCAAAATGAAATGCGATAAGTTGAGATTGAAACTAAGGGAGGTAGTATAATCAAGTTTCATTTTAACTTTTAGGTCTAAAACTCGTCTTTAAGTCATCTTAATTGCAATCTGGAATTAAACAACATAAAACTAGTGTTTTTTTTTTTTTTTAAACGGTAAAACTATATTAAAAACTTCAAAACGTTTACAAAAGCATAAAAAGTGCTTGATTTACAAAATAGAACTACCACATATCTACACAAATACGACAAGCCTACTTCTTCCACATTATCCAAAACCATTACAATCAAAAAGTCATAAACGGACCAGCCCAAATTAGTGTATACTTTACATTTTGTTTCCAAAGTGTATCATCAATATCACCATTTATTTATGAATTTGGTTAATTCATCTCATGTTTTGTGTGAATTGAGGCATATTGTTGCGTTTTCTTTAATTTTTATAAGTGGCCACTATAATTCATTACTTGCACATTGTTTATATTCAAAATTTATGGAGTATTAATATGTGCATTAGTTGGTTTGAAATTTACACTCATTGTGCACATTAGTAGACTATTGTAAACACTAGTTTTTAAGTTATTTCCTATTATCAATTTTACCACATACAAACTTAAATTTTGTGTATTGATAGGCCGATCCGCCCACCAGTGTACCACCTGATCCGTCACGATTTGGTAAATAAATCTACTTGCCAAGAATTGTTATTAAAACAAACCATCTATAGTGGGTATGTTTGATTTTTTTTCAAAATACTCGCATACAACCGCCCGCACTTACCCCTAGTTATAAGCAGGATGTCCAAACTCCAAACATTTGAGAGAGACCTTGTCAGGTGATCAGCAGCCTGGTGGCTACACTTTTATGAAGTTAGAGACTATCATGTAAATTGGAATTCTTTAGAACGTGGTAGGAAAGTATCAAGTGTAAATAGTAGAATAAGGCGGAAAAATCTACACCTAGAAGGTGTATCTCCACCATTAGATTAGATTGTTCTCACCGTCTATTGAGGAGTGGTTGTGTATATATAGTAGTCATTTCATTTGCAATCTTGAATAGTGAAGTGAGAGTAATTGTAGAAAGACAAATCCAAGGATGTTAGAATTTTATATGAATAGAAAAGCTCTCGGATTTCACAAAGTCTTACGAGAGACGTGTATTAGTGAGAGACTTGAGAGACGAATTTATGTTCTTAATTATATGTATAATGTATAATGCTTTAAACAATATCAGTAAAGTTTTATGAGTGGACATTTTATATCATTTTTATGTATATGTATATCACCGATATTCTTAATGAAACCTCTAATATTTTTGGATATAACTGTAATGTTTGTCCGTCTCTTTTTGTCTCTTTATAAGACCGTCTCTCATAAGACCTACTCCTCGGATTTTATTCTTCTTATATTCAAAATTTAGTAATACACTTATTCACTTTTGGATAAGGCTACTTGCTAGGCTCCGGATACCCTAGTCAAGTGACTGCTGGGATCATGTCGGAGAGTAAGTTTCATTACTCAAATAAGTCAATACAATATCAAATGATGAAAAATGCACCAAATAGTATAATCAACTTTATCGCAGTTTGCCAAAAAAATTATGCCTTTTTTGCTTACATATATTGTGTTCGTGTATTTTGCAACCCATTGTAATCATTTTGAGTATTTATCATTTTATAAGAATTTATTGACACATAAACAAGAATATATAAAACATTTATAACTGTTTTATCTACAATGTCTAATCTAAGACGATTTGTCCTCGGCTTGTCAAAATAGATAAAATAGTTTTAAGAAAAAGGATATGAGCGAGGATAATAATGACTACTTGATTACTCCGCTCTACCAAATGAGCTACACCTCCGCTCAACCAACTAAACTAAGGTGGTGCTCTACCAACTGAGCTACAAGTCTTATTTTATGACCATTCCATGTAAATAATTAGTACCAGTTATTCTGGATACTATTTTTAAATATTGGATTTTCCATTATTTAAATTGTGTATCTTCATTCTTATTTATCATTCAATTTTTTAAATACTAGATTTTCCGTTATTTAAATTGTGTATCTTCATCCTTATTTATCATTCAATTTGAATGATTCATAAAAACCTCCAAAACCTCTGTTAGTAATACAAAAAGGAGGTTTTACCTGTGAAATGAAAGAACAAAAATGGATTCTACATACTGAGCTAAGGCGGTGTATACCAACTACCTCCGATATACCAACTAAATTGAAGTTCACCAACCTAATTAGCTCCGGTCCTGCGCTCTACTAACTGAGCTAAGTCCTCCACTCCACTCTACTATCGAGCTAAGGTCGGCATGTATTGTAAAATTTAAGTGTGTTAGATTTTGAATAATGAAATATATATAGTTAGATATTTAGTGGTAAACATATTGACATGATTGGTTGAGAACATGGTGTATAATTCTATTTTTCAATGTCCACCTCTTTTACTAATGGTCTGGTTCAAACAACCAATTCTTATTATGCATTTATAAATAGGTAACACTATGATGTTATGTATTATATAAAAGAACATCTTTCTTTTTAATACTTTCAAAAGAGTTAGTCCATTGAGTAGTTCACATATATTGAATAGTATAGTGAGCAAGATGTAAATCAAGATAGGAGTCAAAGCAAAATAGTCATTATCCAAAATAAGGAATTTTTCAAATCTCAAAATTGAATGATAATTTATGTATGTATGATCTTGAGACGTAAAGGTTTGAGTGTGAAAAAATAAGCTTCCACGTTATGTAGTACTTACAAAGTCGATCCAAATGACCTATACTATACTTGTGAGCTGTGTTTGCTTTGATGGCTATCAAGCCTTATATAGACAAAATACATGTATTATTGTTGCGCAATCTTCAAATTATATCAGATATTGGATTGTGTAGACTTTCTAAATCTTCTCATCTTAATAATTTATATTAGTCCTGGTAAACTTGATCTAGTCCTGTAATTCAACTCGAAATTACTGGAACCAAACCTGTTTGACCTGAAAATACAAAGGTCTACCATCCGAACATTGACCAGAGAATTGATCCGAAGTCACCCATGCAGTTTGACCCTTTTTATCTTTCTTAACAAATCCACACAATCGTCAAAGCAGTTCATACAAGCTTTACAAAGCCATGCATACATAATCATAAACAAAAAACTAGGAATTCGTTATTTTATATCTAGGAATTCTTCACAAACATGAAAATCCATAATCCTTATCCATTACAAACCAAATGCAAAAGCACATAGAACACACTCCCAATTCCATTAAAATGTTCATAACATTTTCAATATCAAATAATAGAATATTTTTAAATAAAAAGATTAAACTTGCCTCTGTAGCATAGTGGTATTGCGTTCGCTTCGTAAGCGAAAGGTCGTGAGTTCGATCCTCACCAGGGGCTCTAAAGAAAAGAATACTTTGTTTCTTTTAAATTATTTAAAATTTTCCTTTCATTTTTAATCTATATCTTCAATCTCCATTACACTTCTTTCAATTGCACAACTGAACTAACATCACAAGAGACTCTTTTGTCAAGATTTGACCACTCATGCCACTTGTGATAAAACCCTTCGTGCCTCCTGCTTTACTTTCTAGGATTAAAAATCTCATACTTTTTGTGATTCAATTTCGACATTCACCTAGTCGCAATATACTTCGTGACGAAACCACCCACCCATGCGCCAACCACAACACCACTTGTGAACATCCGCACCACGAATAATGGCTAGACTCCGGCATTATCGCCATCAATTCATTGAATATTTCCTTCCGATTTACCATTAGTGTCATATTTATATCCACTTGTACACCCCAATATCTTGGTCAAAAATCCTAATTAATGTGACACCAGTCCTCATCATTAGACTAATCTTTCCCAACAACATAAATTTCCCATATGCTAGCTAATAAATAAGGAAGCTTTTAACATGTCCAAACAGACTTGAATAGTCCAAATGAAAGAGTACTACATGAATAGGTCCCCCAATCTGAAACAAATACAAACATCTACTGCTACTCTGCAACAGTGCCATACTGACCCCTCTCCAATTTAATATAGGCCAGCAGTGTGTCATGTATGTATCAATGTGTGAAACCAAGAAGAAAAAACTAAAAATCTCTAAAAATTAATTTTCACCTCACTCACCATATTATGTTATTGCTTCTGCTTCACTATCTATGAACAACAACAACAACAGCAACACACTTGATGGCATGTAATAGTACTATAGTATAGTATAGTATAGTTCACCAAAATGTACAACAACTCAGAGCAGCACAACAAGAACAGCAAGGCTCCTCCTATTCCTATTAGCCCTAGGATTTCATTTTCCAATGATTTTGTTGAACTTTCTCAATCCCATCATCACTTGATGAGGTCTGTTCCTCCAAACTACAGGGATGCCCCTGTCTCTTCTGACTTTGAGTTCTCAGTCAGTAACTACTCAATGATGAGTGCTGATGAGCTCTTTTCCAAAGGAAAGATTCTACCTTTTAAGGAGAATTGCAGAAAAAACACTAGCACTACTACTTTGAGGGATGAGCTGCAGCATGAAGATGAAGATAATTTCTCACTTAGGCCACCAAAGAATCCAACTAGGTGGAGGGGTTTTCTTGGCCTTAGAAAGTCTCACATTGGTTCCAAGAAATCTGATAACAAGGGCGAGACTTCTTCTTCTTCTAGGTCTAGTAGTAGTTTTCATCATGGTGGTGATTCAGATGGCCATTGCTCCAAGAACTCACAGGTTAGTGCAAAGATTCAATTTTTATGGTAGTTTAAAGCTGAAAAATCAGTTCTTTTTGGCATATACTACAATGAAAAAATGGAAACGGGTATTTTACATGTGTTGTAAAGTTGTTAGTTCTGAGATGGAATCTTTGTTGGGTTTTTGCAGGATTCTGTGGAATGATTGATGGGAAACAAGAATTGGAGTTGAGATGTGATTTGTAGTGTTTTATTGCTTTGGATTTGTAGAGGGTGTGGGGGCAAAAAAAAAAAAAAGAAATTAGTAGGAAATTAAAATGGGATGAATTCAATGTGAGATTTGGGTTGAATTGTGTGGGAATTAAATTTGTATTAGTGAAGTTGGGTAATGTATCTCTAGTTTTTTTTTTGGGAATATTAGTATTAATTGTAATTTTCATCTTTTTTAATCTTGTAGGGAAGTGAGTTTTAGCTAGCTCTTATCGGAAGGAAAAAAAGAATTCTGGTTTTCACATGGATACCTAATTCCCTAAATTCTTCTCTATGTTACTTCTGGTTATCTCAAATTATATTTACCATTTTTTATGTAGTGCTTTAACTTTAAGATGATGAGAAAACAAATATGAAACCAGTGTAGTTTTGTTGTTTACGATATGATGGTATCATTAACATTCATTGGCCAAAACCCTAATATGCAAAAAATTACCTTTGTTCGGAACCGCTAAAATTTAAAATGGTTACATACTTTAAATTAATTCCACTATCTCAACCATTCTTTAACATATGATGATCTTATCTGTTAAAAACAAAACCACCATAGTAGGTTTCCGAATAAATCATTCATTTTTCATTTCCACGTTTAATAGGGTATAGAGACAATCTATAGTATATATTAAAAAGAAGGGGAAATGAAAAGAAAAACAGTTTGAAGCTTTCAAAGTCTCAAAATGTCAGTTGTGGGTAATACTCTAATTACATGCATTACGATTGACGCGTAGTTATATATAAAAACTTAAAATAAATTATGAAAAATAATAATATGACAAAATGTATACTTTCAATTGACAAAATGTTTAATTCGTGTGTAAAATTAAGAAAGTATATTATTTGTTGGGTGGGTAACTTTCGTTTTTAGTAAATGAAAATATCTGAAAGGGCTAAAAATATGAAAAGTATGAAGTTTTGCGTGACGGTATATTAGTGCATAGGTATCAAATTCAAATTCAGATATAATACAAGCTATTGCTAATATAAAATAAAATTATATTTTACTCCAAATGTTTGGTACAATCATCTTACTCATATTTCAAATTTTTTATTATTTAAAATATTTTAACATACTTGAAAACATTTTTCGTTTTCTTTTCCACTAGAGCTTCAAAAGGAAAACTTTTTCCTTTTGAAGCTCTCAAGTAATATCAGTCTCAAAATCAGTTGCCGATTTTGTTAAAATATCTAAGACCACTCACTATGGTGACCAGAAATTGGTTGTGGGGCGATTGGTTGCTCGGCGGCCGCGTCTCGCGACCGCGGTCGCAACCATTTTTTTATTTTTGTTTATAGTTATATTAATACGAATATTGAAAATTTGGAGTGAAAAAAGATATTTTTTATTGAATACGAGTAGAAAAATGAAACAGTACAGAATACGAATACGCACGAGTACAACAAAAAATAGAAAAAGAAACAACTAGTACAATAAACATCGTTCAAGTGGTCCTCCGATAGATGTGCTCCATCAAATCCCTCTGTAGTGCGAAGTGAGTGAGTTTGTTGTGCATATCTTGCATATTCGCCATGTATTCTTCGATGGAGTTGACTATCAAAGGTCGACGTGCGAAGCGAATGCCCTCGAACATGTCCTCTTCCACTTCAAGTAAGGTATCTTTGTTGAATTCCTTGACATACTTTTCGTACGTCTTGAAGTTGAGATAAGTATGCCTTTCATCCTCAACGATCATGTTGTGTAGGCAGATACATGTATTCATGATCTTACCAAGAAGTGGTATGGTATGGGCCAAGGCTGGGTTGCGGATGATGGCGAATCGTGCCTGAAGACATCTGAATGCCTGCTCAACATCTTTTCTGACGGCCTCTTGCTTGGTTGCAAACTTGGACTCTTTGTGAGTAACCGAATTTTTTATGGACTTGACAAATGTCGCCCACGCAAGATATATCCCATCAGTAAGATAGTACCCCATGTCGTACCCATGATCGTTAACTTCGAAGTGAACTGGAGGCGCAACTCCGTTCAACAGGTCATCGAACACTGGTGAACGTGCAATGACAGTACGATCATTAAACTTACCGGAAACTCCAAAGAAAGAGTGCCAGATCCATGTGTTGTGTGAAGCGACAGCTTCTAGCACAAGCGTCGGCGCACCAATCTTGCCTTGGTACTGGTCTTTCCATGCCAAATACATACAATCGATCGAGCCAAGCATCCCCGGAAAACCTCTTCCGCTATTGATGGCGAGAAGTTGCTTGATGTCGTCTTCGTTGGCCCTCCGCATGTATGTTGGACCAAAAACTGCAAGGACAGAATCACAGAATTTATGTAATGTCGTAAAACCAGGAGTCTCACTACACCTTGTATATTCGTCCACGGCATCAGCGGCTACACCATAGGCAAGCATCCTCATCGCAGCTGTGCACTTTTTCAAGTTGGACAGCGCTGGACGACCGGTAGCATTTGGCCCTGCTCTGAAGTATGTTTGATCATATTCGGTGATGGCCTCCACGATCCTCAAGAACAATGGTCTCGTCATTCTGAACCTCCGGCGGAATTGCTTTGGCGTGAAAGTGCATTTCTTGGAGAAATAGTCCTCGACCATTGACTCATGCCACTTCGCACGTTTTCCGTTGATGTAAGTTCGAGTGTGCTTCTCCGGCGGCGGCGTGGGTGGCTGAAGATACCCCGGAAATGCAATGTTCAGATAGTCCATTGCCATTTTGGAACTCGATGAACCAAAATAGTCGAAGGGAACCCTTTCGGATTCAGATTCAGCGCCGGACTCCGGGTAAAATGTTTCATCTTCGTAATCTGAATAAGACATTTTTGTTGGCAAATGATAGTTGGAAGGTTCCTTAAGAGTGTTTTAAGTTTAAAAGAGAGAGAGAAGGGTGAAATTTAAGATGTGAGGAAACATATGAAGAGTGGTATCTATTTATAGATTTCGAAAAAATATGGCCGTTGGTATAATTTTTATTTTTTTTAATATCAGATTTTAAAAAAAAATTAAATAAACTTGTCCAGTCCAATAAGGAACGGACAAGTGTCCCCAGCCAGCTAGGGACATAGCCGTTTGGGGCTGGGCCCCTTTCAGCACCTCACTCAGTCGTTATACGACTGAGTGAGGCGTGGGGGAGCGACCGTCCCATAGGGGCGGTTTTACCGCTCCGCAACCGTGTAACCGATGACCGCCCATAGTGGGCGGTCTAAACATGGAGTGTTACTCCATTTTTCTTAAATTAAAGTCTGAGCATTTTAGTCAGCCATAGATGATTTTGACCAATAATTAATTTTAAAATATAATATTTTAGTACTTAATAAAATTATATTATAATGCGTTTCAAAATTAATTTTAGTATTATAATTTAAAAGTAATTTGTGATCAACATTGATTATGGTGACCGGAAAGGTTGGAACGATAGAGATAGTATATACTACCTCCGTACCAGTTTCATATTCCTGCATTCCATTTTGATCTGTCCCAACTTCATCTTCTCATCCCTTAAATGGAAAATCTCTCTCCTACTTTATACATTATCTCTCCTACTTTATTCATTATTTGTAATACTTTATTCACTCTCTTTCCTACTTTATCACCATTCTCATACTTTATTTACTTTTCTCTTAAATTTTATGCTGGACCTGTGGGAAGATGAAACCGGGATGGAAGTAGTTGGTTGTAGTTGTACACTTACCATTGAAAACAAAACATGGGATTTCGTACAATTAGCTGGCACATTCATGTACTTAAGATTAATACCAGTAGTAGATATGACTAATAAATAGTGGGAGTCAACGGTCAATGTGACAGCTAATGCAGCTGCTGCTCTAATGCGTCTGGCAGCAGGGCTAAGGTTGATTTTATTTTATATTTTCCTAAAAAGACCGCAAACATGGTGTTTGGAACTATTACAAATTTAACTTGACTTGAGTTAAGTCGGAGTTGATGAGCATTAGTTACATTTGGAGTTGAATTTTAAAGTTTTTTATTTGGTATTAAATTGTGATATCAAATTGTTTATTTGAGTATTGAAGTTTTAAGTTTTAGAGTTGATGGATAGTAATTCAACTCGAATAAAATAGTGTAGAGTTGAGACAAACACAGAAACTTATCAAAACTAAACTCGAATTGATAAAACTCAACTCGAGTTTAGAGCAAAACATGCGGAAAATCTTTGGGAATAACTCAATCAAATAACTCAGGGACCAAATTATGTTATTAAATATAAATATAATGTTTTAAATAATACTAATTATATTTTATGAGCGACCTTATGTACAACATTTATGTTTATGTGTAATAGATGTTCTTACTAAAACCCTTAATGTTTTTTTAGATAAAACAATTCATTTTTCATCTAATTGAAGAATTATATTAGAAAATGCTAATCTAAAATTTGTAACATGTAGGAAGATATGAAACTACATTAGTTATCCAATAATTTTCGTACTCGTGGATGATATCAACCTATTTGGGGAGTATAGTTTAGACTGTTTGGGATATGATTTTATCAAACCGGACATCAACAGTAGTGAATTAAACATAATTATTTACTTGCATAACAATCACGCTTCACTATACAAGTCGAATATTTAATAGAGGTTAAGTTGTGTGTCAAAGCGTCATTTTGAATTTAGGGTTGAGTAAGTATAGTAAAAGGGAAGATTTTCCTAATTTATAGGAAAATTCGATTTTCACAATAAAGAACTGGTCAGAAATACTACAAACTGGTCAGTAGTTTTTATAAAAATACCTCAAATAACAACATTCTCTCACAAAAATCCTCACAACTCAACCATCATTCTCTCTCTACAAAAATCCTAGTGAAAGAAACATCCATATCTCTCTTCAGTCACTCCATATCCTCCGCCGGAACCACCACAGGAACCACATCCTCCGCCGGAATCACATCCTCTGCCGGAAATTATGGTGCTCCAACACAACGGCGATCAAATCGTACCAGTCAATCTCTCTCTCTCTCTATCTCTATCTCTCACACATGATTTCGCCGGATTTCTGCCGAATTTCCACCGGATTTTCAGATCTAGTAGCTAAAATGTTCAAATCAACAAATTCATCTCGCTTTTTTCGTTAAAATCTCAATCGGGAGTAAAATTTGACCTTTTATTTTTCATTTTCGCTGATTTTACGATTTGATATTTCCAAATCTGGTTTCATATCTGAAATCCGTACAGTGAAAATCAAATTTCGCAATCTGGTGCTTTGTTATGGTTTTAAGAGCTGGTGTTATAGTTGTAAGCATCATTGTTATGGTTTTAGCTTGTGTTGAATATTTATGTCCGTTACTGTTTTAGCGCAAATATTATAGTTTCAAGACTTATATTGTAGTTTTAAACAGCAACGTTGGTGTTTTTAGCCTCTGTTGAAATATTTATGATTTGATTTTTTGCAAATGCTTTGATATAGTTTTAAGATGCATTGTTATAGTTTTAAGATGCACTGTTATGGTTTTAAGCATCAATGTTATTGTTTTTAGCTTGTGTTGCATGTTCGTGCTTTGTTACAGTTTTCAGAGGTTTTGTTATAGTTTTAACAGACACGATTATGGTTTTAAACATTAATGTTACTATATTTATCTTATGTTGAGTAGCTGCATTTTATTATTTTTAGCGCATATGTTATAGTTATAAAACCTATTGTTGTAGTTTTAAGCATCAATATTAGTGTTTTAGCTTATGAGAAATATTTATAATTTTATTTTTTGCAAATGTTTTGTTATAGTTTTAAGAGGCACGATTATAGTTTTTTGTATAAATGTTACTGTTTTTAGCTTGTGTTGCATGTTTCTGCTTTGTTATAGTTTTAAGATGCACTGCTATGGTTTTAAACATCAATGTTACCGTTTTTAGCATGTGTTGCACATTTCTTCTTTGTTTTTAAGCACCAATGTGATAGTTTTGATGAGAGTTGTTATGATTTTAACCCAGTTAATGAATGTTTTAAGCAGGTGCTAATGATGACATCGAGTTTGATGATAGGTCGGTCAAGGGTGTCACTGCAAGATTGAAGCACAAGCAACAAAAGGTAGAAGCTGAAGTTCACCAACGAGTTTAATAAAAAAAGACCGAATGAACACCGAATGAACATTTATTGTAAATTTTTTTCCTATGAGAATAAATGTTTTTAAACCTTTGGATGAGTATTTTAATATTGTAATGACTGAATGTTTCAAGTAGCTTATTTTAAGCTTGTTTATTGATGTTTTAATGGCAAATCTGAAACTTTTAGACTTATTTAATGGTGGTTTAATGATATTAGATTGTCGCTTAAAACTATAACAAGCCATCTTAAAACTATCATGGCTCCTTAAAACCATCACACCATCTCTTAAAACATTAACAATAGAGGTTAAAACTATATATAATTGAAACATACAATACCGACGCATTAAAACCATCACATCATATCTTAAAACATTAACAAAATACGTAAAAACTGTAACTGAAATTTCAATGCTAACAACTTCAAACCATAACATAATCTATTAAAAGCATAACTAAAATGTGTGTCTCGGCGGTTTTTAAAAAAACTCAGCCGGTCAGACCGCTAAAACCCAAAAACCGCAAAAAATCACAAAAAACCTTGATTTTCCTATATTTTAATAAAATCTTACCTTTTTCAAGAATTTGGCTTTTGGGTTACAATTCATCTAGAGCTTCAACATTGTTGGGAATTGTGAAATCTATAGTAATATGGATGAAAGGAATAAGTTAAGAAATGAAAATAAAAGAGGAAGAGAGAAGGAATAAGTGATCTGACAAATAGCAAATGCAGTAGTGTCGTCGTATTCGTGGTTGTTTGCATTATGTTTTGTAGTACACTAAACACATGTTCATGGCTCAATACTTGCACTAACAAACTTAGGGTTTCATCATGGTCAATGCCTCAATGGTCATCGTCTCTTTTCAACTACTACAATTATGTTTTAAATTGTTCAAACCCCATTGAATGTTCAGCTGCATTATAGATAACATATATTTAGGTTAGGTTGAGCTCTATTCGACAGCCAGATAAATGGGGTTTCGGATATAGAGTGGGTGGCTCGATTGTACAGCCAGATAGGCGGTATCCCAATTATAGAGCAGGAGGATCAGTTGGATGACCATATGCATACATAGTGATGTTAGGTATGTATTGAAATAACCACATCGCTAACATATGAAAAAAAGAGAATCGAGTACATAGTCATGATGGCATTAGACATTTCGAGTGTAACCCCCAATAACAAAACCACTTGTACTTGATTGTTTGAACCCATAGCGTATCGTACCAATAACCACGGTATTATCCCCAGGCTGCTCAACATGGCAGTGTTTAGCTATGGAAAATTTTATAGTAATGGGAGATAAATGAAGCAAGAATATAATAGTGAAGTAGAGAGTGAAGATGGTGAAGTGACAAAAACTTAGCCAAACCAAACATTGCAATATATGTTAGATTAACAGAAACACTACAAAACCTGGGCTATGGCTAATGAAAAAGCTTACCATAATCCATGGCCAAACAAGTTATTTTTCTTCTGCTTTTGAAGGAAAATAAATATCCCTCACCCTTTTCATTCAGAAAGTATGAAATGGTTGAAACATAAATGTAAGGAATGCACAATTCAAACAAAGAAAGTAGATGTGGATTTATGACATCCAAAAAGGGAATGCGGGTACAAGTCACTGGGACGGAGGGAGTACCGAATTGCAAGACACTCCTCAATAAAATACCAAATTCCTCCTCGTACCAGATTCCATCTTCTTTTTATTGTTTTTGGCTAATCGACTTGAACGGGCCATAGAGGGAAGTCGGACGTGAATTAGACCTGCAGCAAAGGTTCCACAAAGCCACAGGGCATGCTATACTCCATAATATATATCAGAACAATGATAGACAAAGTGAGCAAACAGAGAGAACTCACATAGCTCTCTCAATGATAGAGATGCTATGTCAATGTAATACTGCCACTGAATTTACGAGATCTTAAGAGTAATCTTCTCCATCTCTAGAGGGGGGCTTGCGCGCCCCAAGTACGTGAAAGAGGTCATTATGAGCAAATCCCATAAACCACACAAACCACAAAATTATGAGCAAGTACGTGAAAGAGGTCATTAATAGAACAATCAATTGATTAACTTAAATTAAACCTAGATCTGGATCAATTCCCATAAACCAGGAAATGCCAATAATTTAGAGCTAGATTGTTTTTGAAAAACATGTGTGCATTGGTCTTCATAGTACAAACTACAGAGTGATGAGATGTCATACCCCTTTTAGATAACACAGCTCCTGAAGCTCAAATGCCCATCATGTCATCATAGTCGGCTTATACGGATGGTATCAAAGGATATAAATGCAGGTGGATCATGATAATGAATGTGACCTACCATTCTCTCCTGAGTAATGAAGTAGTTGCAAACAAAGCAGGCATGATTTGACACAACAGATACTTGTGGACGTAAATAGATCGATAGATCATCTCCAGGGGAAATTCAAAATTAACTAATGACGGAGGAAAATTCAAAATCAACCAAAGAACTTAATTTTAGTCACTACCAAAGAAGTTGCATATCTTCGACCGTAATCACATCTATGCATACTGACTATTGCCCTTTCTACTACACGCTAGATTATGTTGGCTTACTTACTATAATTGTACCTAGCTCCATTTTCGGTGAAGGGGGCTGGCAGGCAATGCTGCTAACAAATGAAGCAGGACCTGAGTTCTAACCTCAAGTGACTGTCGGGTGGTCTGATTACCATTTCAGCTATAACAAGTGTTGTGCGCAATAAGGAAAATGTGAAAAACTAGATATGACATAGTGAATAATAATTTTAAGTTTCTAACATTTGCTGTTTATCAAGAGCTCAGTAAAAAGAAGACAGAATTCGCAAATGCCTTAATTAGGCTTTTAATCCAGTAAGCAATCTTAATCCCAAGCACATACCTAAACCCAGAAAGGGTTTATAATATGGTTAAACTTTAAAGACAGCTAGACATAAAAATCCAGTCTAAAGTACTTCCAAACTCGAGAAGAAAAACTATTTAGTTGATTTACACTAGACTTACAAGTCACAATCTCTCCTAAACTGGATACATTTAGAAAAGATAAACAACAGAATTATCCTAAAGAAGAAAATAAACAAACTGATAGCTAGTATGTAGTATCTTGCAACTAAAGCAGAGCTACAATTTAAAATTTGAGCAATGAGAACCCAAAAGAATTATCACCATGGAGCATTTACCTCTTCTTGAAAATTTAGCTCGTAGCTCTCTGCTTTAGGCTTCAAGTCCTCTATTTCCTTGTCATACTTAGCAGATAACTCTCTCAGAGCAGCAAGCTTTGCTTCAAGTAATTGAATTTCATCATCGACTTCCCTCCACTCCGTCTGTGCCTCCAAGTACCTTTTTGTATCTTTGGCACCTTCCGAGTCGGTAAGAGTCAGCAGCCGTTTCAGACGATCCTGTAAAAATCCTACATTGAACCCCAGAATCTCAAAGGATCTTAGTGACATCTCCCACACTTCAAATTCATGTCTGGGTGTCGTGAAGTTACAATTTCGTAAAGCTTCAGCAATATTAACGGTTTCAACAACCACACCAGCTGCTAGCTTAGAGTATAGGCCTGGGATGAAGCGATCATGAAGGAAAGCATTTTTGCAGCAGCATAAGTCGTAGTATTTTTTACGAATGTTCTCTGGGATTTCAGAATCGATGCAAACACCATTTACTACAATTTGAAATTGCTCAAAGGTGTTAACATCGTTGAATGGAACTGAAGATCTGGAGAACTTGCAGTTTTCCAAAACTTCCGATGCGACCTCACCACTGTCATTTCCCGAATGTTCCTCCAGCTGTCGGGGAGGGGGGCTTAGTGGGCCATCGTTCTGTTTCTTTTCTAAAACAGTCAAGGGAAGAGATTTTACACGCCGTTTCTTCTTGGGTTGTGCATCAGTAGTTCCATCTGCAAGGTATTATCATGACACGTACAAATTAAACCCAAAGATCATAAGATAAGGGCTAAACAGAAACCCCCTTTAAGTATAAATTATTTACACAAACAACCCTAGTATAATTCAGAAACTATACAGCTGCCTTCTTCTGATGACTCGTCTGTTTAGTTGTTTAGGATTAGCACTATTTTCCATATAATTCATTTTGTGCAGTCTTTTGGCATTGACATGTATTTATAGAATGGATATTTGTGTAAACCCCAAAATAACCATACCTTTTGGGGATCAGTGTTGTTAATCCCGGATCCCGTCGCGTCGCGCCCACCCAAAAAATCTGGGATGGCGGGATCGCACTACCGGGATGACCGGGATACTGAAGTTAAATATATGATATAAAATACATCATAACATAAACATAAAAGATTAGAAATAACTCAATAACGGGCATAAAGCCAGAAACTAAAGAAAAATGGGTTTGAACTTTGTAAATTTGCTGCTGTATTATGTTTTAATTGGGGTAAATGACCATTTTACCCCAAACTTTAACATCCCGCCCGGGAAATCCGGGATCCCGGCTGCAATCCCACCCGGGATTTCAGGGATTTGCCGGGGATGGGCATGTCAATCCCGCCCAGGTGCCAAAATGCACCGGGATAGCGGGATCTCGCCGGGATTGACAACACTGTTGGGGATGTTTGTGCCATTTACCATACAAAAAGAATAAGGAAACTGGATCACACATGAGAAAGCACTGGGTAAATCAGTCCCAAAAACAAGTGGTATATACCCACAAAAACTGACCTCCATCACTTGGCTTTGTTTTCGAATCCAAAATAAGGAGACTCAGAGCACCATCTACTTCAGTCAAGTCATGTGCCCTTACTATGTACACCTACATAAAGAGCAGAAATTTAGGAGATCATACTGCTATCAGAATAAACTTTTATTTGCCTATAATGTCATTGATTAATATACAGGAGGTTGGAGGGAAAGCATTAGACAGGTAAGTGGAACAGATGTCAAAGGGGTGGTCGCCCAGCAAGCTGCTCAGGATAATATTCATTCTCAAGAATTGAAGAGACACCGCATATGTATGAAGCAATTAATCTAGGCTACAAGTTTTAGAGCAGAAATTTAGAATAGTTTGGCTTTTCGGAGGAATTTACTGTAACAATATAGTATACTATTCTCATTTGCATATTATGCAACATCAATATAACAAATATCTGCTGTTCCGGGGCACACTAAAGTTCGTAGCTTTCAGACTATGGAGTGCTACAGTATGTATGCTGAGATTCAGGATTAATTGAGAAATTAACATCACAGATCAGCTAATTTATTCTTTCTGAAGGGCGCTAACAAGTTTCAATAGTGGTCTTGGCATCTTGCAAGTAAATTTCATGCAACAAAAAGTAAGGTTATAGAGTCAGATCATAGCACATGGACATTGTTTATTCCTATTATCAATTTGTGGGAGCAATTTCACTACACATAAAAAATAACACGAGTTTTCAACCTATCTATATGTTAATACTGTCAAACAGCAAGACTCCATTCTGTCTCAGGAAGTTAATGAATATACATAATTGTTAAACTGGTCTGGGCTACATTTTATCTTCCATACTACTAATATTTATCGAGCCGCTTATGTAATATTTCGTTTTTTCCGTATGGCATGTGGACAAAATCACACATTAGATCTAAACAAATTTGGATCAGACCCCCAATGTATTTCACTTGCGTGATTTGCCTTTGATATGTGAAATATTGCAACTAAGCCCCCTAACGTTTCACTAAATGTTTAATTTTTTCAGCTTGCTGTATATGGTTTCAACAAAACATTGTGCTGCATCATAATTTTACTTAGACCTGACAAAATGAGCTGAAATTATAGATGAAGGGTAAATAGGACAGCACTACAGCTACTGAAGCATGGGGGGTAGGTCCTAAATTCTCAATATTTCACACACTAAATATTATACTTAAATGAAAATGAGCTACTATCTTAAAACTTCAGTCACATGGCAGTTCGTAAAAGTTACAGGTGTAATGCCTAAGGAAACATGAGTATAACAAACGTCATATCAGCCAAAATCATCTTTGATAGATGAAACAATAATGTGGCATAAAATTCATTGAACCAGCCACCAGTACTCGTATACACATATAAGGGCATTACCTTAAATCTGCAAGGCGCTACTAGTTGGAAGACCACGACATCTCCTTCGAGCAATTTGTTTCCAGTAACAAATTTTCTCCAACCTGCACTTAGTCCAGTCTTATGTGCAATGTACTTGATTGGAAACTCTTCGCCCTCTTCATTTTCAAGAACAACTGTAGCATCCTTGTTTGGTAAATGCAACTTGCAGAATGGCACAGGAAAACCCTGCAGAGAAGTAGTGTAAGCATATGGTAGGCGCAGGGGTGGATCTATATGGAATCAACCTGCATATGCCCCACAGTGGCCCCCACTCAATTACTTGACTATCATATAATGGCACAGAAATCATTAATATCCCATAACTATAGAAATATATGTAAACAGTAAACTCGCTCACACAGAATATTCCTTCCTATTCATATAATTTCACAAGTTCAATTTTGACCCACAATTTTAAACTTGTATTCCCACATTCCTGCATGTTGGCCGAGATAATCATACAAGGCATAATAACATCCTGAAAAGAATAATACCATCCAGAAACAACTGCCGACGTGTGATCTGACCATAACTTTGTAGAAGTTTGGCTGGTCACTGCCTAAACCCGCTTGAACCTCTTCTGCTCGAATCACCGTAGGTGACTTCACATGAGAACTTGAAGTACCAGCTGTGGCATCCCCATTACTGTTTCAAATCATGGATCAATGTGGTTGTGTTAGCAGCCGCCAAAAGTAAAATATTTCATTGAGCTCATAGACTAACATGGTTATGGAGTGAACTGACCTTGTATGCGTTCCTGGGCGTACAACCATCCCCTGAAAAATTTAACACCCTTTAGTTAATGAAACATCAGCTAGTAGCAGTTGTAAAGAACATAATTTTGGAGATAAATTCACCCATGATATTGGCCACTGTTCACCCAATGCATGCAAATATGCTGACAGGAAGCAATTCAAGCCAAGTGAAGCATACTCATGAATTCAACCAGAGACGCATTGAGTAGGTATCTAAAATGCTTGAGCCTTGGCAGAGAAAGTAACAGAAGCTACATAATTCATCACGTAGCTAAGCTATATATACATTACTTCCCTCAGCTCTCAAGCCTCAAGAACATTATTCCCTCAACAATCCCCTATCACCACCATAAATAGGCACAAGCTCAGCCATTGAAACACACCCAGTACCTAAATAAATTCAACCTACTCAACTTAATTCAAATATTCCTCTATCTGAATAACTACAGCCTTGTGTCTATTCTATAGGAAGAATAGCCCCCGAATGCTGTATCAAGTTGGATTATCTGAAACACGAGTGACAAACTTCACATTTTATACAGCTTCAAACTTTTGTATTCACACGACAGGCAATTAATTAGCATTATAAACTCTCATGTTCGGCGATTCTTAAAACGTTTGTGTCCTTTATCCATGCTGCTAGACGTTCAGCTCACTTCGACTAATTAAACTAAGGGGGATATTTACGATATACGCCCAAAACATCCACACCAATAAGTATTCCTACATTTCCCAAATAACACACATCAAAAAATACGAAATAAAACGGGGAAGAATGCACTGACAGGTTTAGGCTTGGAAGCAGAAGGCTTCTTCTTCTTCCTGAACAAAATGGGAGAAACCTCATCTATAAGCTCTTTCTTCTTCCTTTTCCTCTTACTCTACAAAAGAACAGATCTAAAATCAATTCATTGAATAAACATCAAGAAACACAAACTGATATTCGAAAACTTACAGAGAGAAGCATTGGATGTGAAACGGTAGAAGCAACAGCAACAGGCTCAGGCGCAGGAGAGTTTTCATCCTCCTCCTCTGACAAATCACGCGTCTCCGCCACCTCCTCCGCCGGAGCTGATCGATTCGCCTCCGTGGAATCGTCGTTCATCGTCGGTTGGACTTCCTCGATAGATCGATTTTGGTGGACTATTCTCAGCTTCATTTTGATTTTTGTGGAGAAGAAAAAGAAAGGAAGAGGAATTGCAATCCGTTGGATTTTCTTTTTTCTCTTCTGGTTTATTGAGTATTACTGTAACTTTGATTTTCACTGCTCTGGTTTATTGGAGTATTACTATAACTTTGATTTTCACTGCTCTGGTTTATTGGAGTATTACTATAACTTTGATTTTCACTGCTCTGGTTTATTGGAGTATTACTGTAACTTCGATTTTCACTGCCCCACACAAAAGTAAAAGAATGATTCTAGAATTTTATGTTTTTTGGCATGCCTCGTTCTGATTTTTTAAGCATGTAATAGTATATAGGATATGTATTATGCTCAAGGGAGAGGTATAGCAACCTGTTCGATTTTTCTTTTTTCTCTTCTCGTTTATTGGAGTATTACTGTAACTTTGATTTTCACTAACCCACCCAAAAGTAAAAGGAGAACATCAAAGAATGTGGTGGAGAACGCTAGTGATTCTTGAATTTTATGTTTTTTGGGGCATGCCTCAATTCCGAATTTTTAAGCATGTAATATAGGATGTGTATTATGCTCGAGGGAGAGGATTTACAAGACATTCGATTTTCACTGTGTTAAACATCAATGAAAAGAAAAAAGAAGTTAAGAACGTTATTGATTCCAGAATTTTATGTTTTTTGGGACATGCCTCGTTCCTATTTTTTAAGCATGTAATATAGGATACGTAATATGTTCGAGGGAGAGGATTTACATGACATTCGATTTTCACTGTCTTAGACGTCAATGGAAAGAAAAAAGAAGTTAAGAACGTAACACATGAGAACATTGTGAACTTGTGATCATTTTTCTAAGGGACAATGTAATATTAGATACGTATTAGGCTCGAAGGACAGGAATTGTATTATGTTCGATTTTCTTTTCTCTATTCTTATTCTTGGCTAATTATTATTGTCACAGTTTAGTAATCTACTTTGATTCTCACTACATTACTACGTTTAACGTAGTGATTCCACGGTTTTTTTCCTCTCAAGGACTTGCTCAATTTCGATTTTTAAGCATGATTGTATATCGCCTATCAGATACAATTCAGAAATAAAAATCAATTTATTTCTCAAATATGTATCTTCCTGGCTATGGTAGCCAGCCGTGATGATTATTTCATACCGACCAGGGGTGTCTCACATATTTCAGGGGCCCGTACGACATTTTAATAGAGACTC
This sequence comes from Plantago major, assembly GCA_026545765.1. NCBI lineage: Eukaryota > Viridiplantae > Streptophyta > Magnoliopsida > Lamiales > Plantaginaceae > Plantago > Plantago major. Next base: position 97,278,135 of record CM048840.1, read on the forward strand.
CGAATAATAGTATAATATAAATAAAAATAAAAAAATTAAGTTGGGACGCAACAGGTCTCAAACCTGAGACATGATGCACACTGTCCAAGACTTCTGCCACTACACCACAACATATTTCATTACACTTATGAACATGAATACGGAATATATATAAATGCCCCAAAATTTGGGACCCCAAAATTTCTGGGGGCCCTGCCCGCCCGCACATGGCCTGACGTTGCTGCATATGGGGGAGCTGTGTTAGTATGTTGTGGTATGGAGCAGAAAGTGACCAAATCAAATGTTATTTCAGATATCTTCTAAAACTGATATACTGCATTACCAAGACCAGGGGCGAAGGCACCAAGGGAACCACCCCGTGCTCGGCACGGGGTCAAAAAAAAAAAAAAAAAATTAGTAGTGCTTATTTCGATTTTTTCCGGAACTAACACGGTGTGAATAAATCCCGATTAGTCTAATAGTTCAAGCCCAAAACAATAATACAAATTACAAATTCCATCAGCAACAATAAGGCCCAAGTCTGCAGTCCATTGAATAAAGTCCAAGATTAATTAAACAGACCAACAGACAGTCTACAGAGCAAACAGCAAAATTGGAAAGCAAAGTAGCAAACAACAATATAGTTGCATCGACAGGTTTGTTTCCTATTATTTTGGTTCACATTATAAACATATCATATTTATTTTCAATATGAATCTAACTCCTATATTTACAGGTTAGTTCGTCTTGTCTTGACTCTTCCTGTTTCCACAAAGAACAATGAAAGAGCTTTTTCAGCCATGAAACTTGTCAAAACGACTCTTCGTAACAAGATGGAAAAGGACTATCTCACAGATTCTATGATTGTTTATATTGAAAGAGAGTTAGCAAGGACTATCGATGAGGATTCAATAATTGATGATTTCAATTCTCAGAAGAACCGCAGGGTAGAACTTTAGTATAGACTTTGGTTGAGTTGAGCACGGGCTGCTATAAATTCCTGGCTTCGCCCCTGACCAAGACAACGTTTTTATGTACATTTCTACAATCTCAGAACTACAAAGCTCTCTAGCTGTGCCAAGAACAAACAAAACAATACTGTGTTGAAACTGAATTATGGACGAAAACCTGCTAACCGAATGTACACAAAAAGAACTGAACGTATGAATCAGCAATCATCCCTAAACAATTTCTATGGAAGTTATTGATCTACTGGACATTGATCTGGTTGAGTTTTCCTTTGCTGCAGAGGAATTAGCGGACCAAGCTGGTCCTTCCTTTGTTGCTGAGATAGATTTAGCACTGCCATCTTTGCCTGTCGAGTACATGACCAAGTCCTTCACTACCTGTCGATATATCCTTCTGTAAGTCGGTAATTTTGATACACTTCTAACCATTCCCATCATCCTGGCACAAACAAAAACAATCAGGCTTCGACTAATCCCAAATGTAGATTAAGTTTAACAGAAAAATAGCTAATACATTGCTGATTTTATTAGCTCCCTTCAAATCAGAGTGACTTCCAGCAACTTGATCGTAACCAAATTGTAAGGATTCGGTGAGATCAGCAGTCTATAACAATAAATCCTGAAATAAGCCATGGCAATCTTACCGGCGAGAGAGACCCTCGATTTGAGCAGCCCTAAGAGCATCTTGGGTAACAAAACTCCCATTCTCCCATGAGTTGGACCGTTCCCTGTCACTCCCTAAAAGAATCATTTTCTCAAGGTACCTTATCTCGCCTTCTTCCAAACGAAGGACTCTAATCTGCTCTTTCAAGACCATTACAGGCTGGAAAAACCAGTCCAACAATCTATCCTGTGGTCTATTCAGATGGTTAACTTCAGTACCATCTAAAAGAATAAGACCATTTGATCCAGCTCCAATAGAGTAAAGAATGGTGTGCAGAAACGAGAAAGAGGGCAATCCGACATCAATAACAGGTGCCTCTTTTAAATGCTTCATCTTTAACCAATCAGAGAGGTCAGCTGGAGTTATCACCCTTGTATCTAGTAATTCTTTTCCTCTTACTTCTATCGACTTCATCATGCTCTCCCATATCTGATTTGTCATGAAAAATCAGTTATTGCAGTGAATTCTAAAAATTCCTTTGATTTATATATTACTGTATGGAATGTGAGAAGTGTACCTGGACCATTTTAACCTCTTTCATCGCCTCCCTAACAGATGTTGATGATGATAGGTTTGGTACAATAATTCCAGGAGCTTCTGGGAAAGCAGAATCATATCTGTCACGTAAAGATGGATTTTTCTGAACAGAAAGTTCAGATGAGTTGGTTTGTTTTCTTTTCCGGTACCGAGGCCTAATTTTGACAAAGATAATCAGTGCAACAGACAATAAATGAGCATGAGGAAGCTACAAATCTACGGAAAATTATTTACTTTGGGAGGATTGAGCCCTCACGAAGATAAAGCCAGTCATTGGTATATTCATCAAATTCAGCAACCATTGCAATGACATATGCCACACCTCTTCGAAAAGACCGCTCCTGCATCAACACAGAGAATGAGTGAAAAATTTCATTTTGATGTATCATAACATTGATTTTTTAAGTCAACATGTATGGATAGTTTATAACCTGATAAACGATAAATGATCCATATAACCCAATGAAGAAACTCGTGAAAATAGCCATTAAAATGCTCCCGATAACGACAAGTGGCCACATAAGGATTGTCAAACCGGCAATAGGGATACAAGCACTTTCAAGGAAAGGGCCTTCCCGGCTGATCAAATCGTGCAGTAGCCTCTGCCATCCTTTGAATAACATGTATGGACTCTTTACAATAGCTATCGCTGTGTAAAGAGGAATCTCAACAATCAATCCAAGAAGACCGACAGCAATGCAAGCAGGGACGTGAATGAATCTACAGAACAGATACAGATAGACAAGTTGAGAATCATAATGAGATACCAATTCCAACAACAGGATCATGGCAATCTCCAAAGTTCTTTTAATGATAATCCGAAAAAACATCTCTTAATATCATGGGATGGTCTGCAATCTGTCCCAGGTTATTCCTAGGAAAAGAAGGATTTCTGCTTTTTCAAGGACAAATGGTAGCTTCTCTTCTTTAAAATTAAGCGGTAGAAATTGAATAGCAGCGGAAGATTATCCGAACCAACTTCTAGCTCCCTTTTCTGTAACTAAACATCGACAATATTTTGGACCTATTTTTTCACATGCTTTACAAATATCCTTCACATTCTCAAATACCTTGGTTTTACCCGATTTCTTTGAAATTTCAGCATTTCTAAAATAAACTCTAGCTACGATAAAACACCAGTATACCAAGCTTATGTCATACAATATGTTTGCACTTTGCAATAGATTAGGCTTTAATTTTTTTCACCACCAAGATAGCTGTAGAACTCAAATCATCAAAATAAATACTGTAGTAGATATGATTACCTAAGAGGCTGAAGATTATCAGAAGCAGGAAGATCGCGTAGCTCCTTCAAATAGAGTGGATACGAGTGATAACACAGATCACCAAAATCACGAACAACAGTGCAGCTACCCCTGATAGTCCCCCACGTACCATCCTAATTTTACATGCCATAGAAAATTAATCTCCCAGCAAACAAATTATAAGTCAGTTATACATCAAGAATTCTAGAAGACTAAGATATACAAACTATACCACAATGCAGTGGATGAACTTCTTAGATCCGTCATCGTTCCTAAAGGCTTCGAAAGAAGAAATCCAGGGAGTGAAAAAACCATATCCCACTCCCACAAGAAGACTACCAGCTACACTAAGAGCCAACCAAATGGCAAAAAGAGCAGGCAATCCCAGCAGTATCGCGACTTTAAGCGGTACATCAAACCTATTTGTTCTGTTAACAACCAATTCATCCAAGAAATATGATAATCAGTAATCAGAGATGTTTTTTAAAAAAAAACAAGAATAGACAAAATTCAAGAATCAAATGGACAAAGTATTAGGAATGAATAATCATTACTTGAGAAGAGAATATACTGTCCAGGAAACATGAGCAGGAAAAAATCCCAAAATCACACCCAAATTCCCAACAATTAATATGGAACAAGCAACAGGACCCACAATTAAACCTGCAACATCAAAACAAACATAACCTGAAAAACACATTTTTGTACAAATAAGAAACATGACTAAATTAGAAAGGGCATGTAAAAACTGACTCTTTAGAGCACCAAAGCAGAGTACAGAGCAAAATGTTAAAACCACATAAAGGGTTTTAAGCCAATCATCCAACCTATCAGGCATAATCTTGAATTCCCTTAGAAAGATCAAAGATCCAATATTTTGAATGAAAACAAGGTTGTTAGGCCAATTCTGAGTACTAACATGAAAACCAAAATGATTTTGAGCAAGAAAGTTTGAATAATTGAGAGCCTGATAATTCACGAGAAGTACAAAAAGGTAAAAGATTTGCTGTCAGAGGCTTTCGTTGAGAAGAAGGCAGAGTAAGAGGACTAATCAAAAACCAACAAGAATCAAAGAGTAGTACGCTAAGGAATGGAAATTTCAAAGAGTTTATTCTTTTTCTTTATTTTCAAGAACATGCTATTGTGGTGATTTGTTCATGATTTTGCCTTAACTTGAGCCTGTGACAGTTGACAGTTAACATCATATTAGTAGTTTATTATATTTGGTGGTACTATATGGTATTTAGCTAGTATTCTGAGGAGGAAATTGTAAATTAGCAACTTCTCCAGAAGGATTGCTAAAGAAAACCAATTTTCTAGAATGTGAAATTCCAGTCAAAGGGAAATTTGATCTTTCAAGCTTTGAGTATATTTTACATTTTTACTCGAAATACTTCTTATTTATTCCAACATGAAATCTCTTGCATTAGACTTCTCAGGTCAAGAGTCTTTCTTTTTTTTTTTGTTCTTTTTTTTTTTTTTATCACGGAAAGTTCCACGGCCAAAACCTGTCAGTCTGCCACTGTGTAGGCTCTGTTTTAGCAAAACTAGTTGGTAATTGATAAGGTAGTTGATAGCTGATAAGCTAGCTGGTAGCTTATTGTGTAGCTGATAAGCTAGTTTGTTTTTATAAAATTGTTTAATAAATCAATTAGTCAATGTCAAAGTGATTGTAGTCGAGTGGCAAGTTGAGATGTTCCCTCTCTAAGAGGTTACGGGTTCAATCCCTGAAATGTGTGATTTATCTCTCTGAGTTTATTTTTTTGATGAACTTCCTGAACAAGCTTATCAGCTACCAGTTAGGTGTTCACGTAACAAGCTTATTAGAAAATAAGCTCATCGAAAAAGTCGTAATGGTCGTGGGGATTTTTTTTTTATTTTCTTTATATTTTGTAGAATTGTTTATAATAGTAAGAATATTGAAATAAAATGTTATGAAATTTCTTAATAAAATTCAAAAAATAATAATGCATCATATAATTTAAATACATGAAAGAATGGTAAAATTTGAAGTATCTCAAACATAGTCAAGACTGGTCTCTATTTATAAAGTACGTAAAAGATTTAGAAAAGAAGAAAATAAAGGATGGACCGATAAGGTCTGGCCATGTGTCACCAACAGATTTTCTGGTGACACAGCATTTGGGTTGGCCTCAACATAGAACCAGTCAAAATGCAAACTCGACGACGAGTTGCGACCAGCCCCACGACTGGTGGCGAGGCTCCATAGGAGCCAATGGGCAACAGTCCCGGAATACACCCTTTATTAAAACGTATGGACTTCAAGTGTGGGTGCACAACTCCATATACTATGTGATAAAGAGTATGGATGTAAATATAATAAATTCAATAGTTAGGCTCTTAGCATTTTATAAGCCGCATCTATAGAATCACACACTTAATTCTTAAGACGGGATAAATTTAATGCTTAAACTTATTTAGACATTCTGGGACGTATATAGTTTATGACGGTTGTTTTCTATATACTAGTTAAGATTGATTTGTTAGACCACTAGTAATGGTTGGGCATTTTTGTAAGGGCTTTTAACCTTTTTTTTTTATTTGAAAAACTCTATAGAAGCCTTGTTAATTTTACACCCACAATAGTAGAGCCAAAAATAGACTCCACGTAAACAAAGTTTTATTGTGATTGAATAATAAGTTGATACTCACAAAAAATTTAAGTTATGGAGATTCTTGGAGGGCTACATACTTTTTGAGACTTTTACATAGTTTAAAGCACCATTGATAGTGCTCTTATCCGACTTCACGGCAATACTATTCATCAGCCTATAAAACATACTTAATTCAACTAATTTGTTCAGAGATTGCATCTCAATCTTGATTTTAGATGTTAGATGATAAAGAAGGCGAGGCCTTGTCACGTAGTACATGGAGTTCTATGTCTAAAATTCTCATTATACATTATAGGTATCACATTACACGTTACTATCAATACACCAACAGACATCATAATAATTGTGATCTATTTACATTTCAATAAACCTGATACAGGGCAATAGGGCATGTTGCACGCTTGCTACATGAGAAAACTCCATTATTAGTTGAATATTATATTAGTTGAAAGTGAATATTTTGGAAGTAAGTACGTTTTTAGTGAAATGAAGGAGAAACTGCTAATTTTGACTTTTGTTTTGTCTATGTGTAATGGTTTCAGAAGCGTGGGCTCTTGTAGGAGAAACAGCCTTTGCCAGGTGACCACTTCAGAATCATTGACCACTTCAAAATCATTGGTTCTTTTTCCTGGTCAACCAAATTAAAATAGTACAAATGCAATTATTATTTTTATGGACGTAACGATAATGTAGTCGATTTCATAAAATGTAAAAAAATAAATTGAACATTTCATATTTACGTTTTAAAATTAATTTGTAATTAAAATTAAAGGTGGTTAACCAAAAATAATGAAGATAGAAAAGATATGTGATGGGACAGAGAAAATATTACCTAAAATATAATATCAGTGCATTTCTAAGATTTGACCAGTGAAGTACTAATAATGCAAGTTTGCTTTCCGCCCAAGAATCAACTCAATTTGACTGAAAAACTTCCTTAATATTTTTAGAGCCTTCCCCCCAGGATACCGGCCCCTCACCGGCCACTATATCGTCAGCCCCATAGCCAAAGGCCTACCCGTTTTCCAAACCCTTTACCCCTAACCCCCCCCCCCCCCCGATTCCATGTTAGCACCGTAGGAGTCACCGGTTTTCGATCGTCACAGGATAGGTTTGGTTGGATCCAAGAGAAGTGGGTTGAGAAGCTTGAGAAACAAACTTTCTGGGGGATTGGGTGTTGTGGGACGTGAAAGATTTTATGAGGAAGTTCGGAACAGTGGTGGATTGTTTTTTGCCAAACAAGAGAAACAAAGATGGTAAAAGATTTGTCTTTGCAAGATACGAGAGAGGATCTAATATTCAGGAAATTCTAAGGATGTTACAAAGGGTGTGGATAAGGAAGTATAAAGTCTTGGCAAACCTAGCAAGATTTGATAGGTCAAATAACAAAGCACCTTTGAATGGCAGAATCACAAATGTTGTAAGGAAAGGAAGTCATGTTGAAGAAGGAGTGAGTTTTCTGCAGGTGACGTCCCCGAAGGAAAAGAAAGGAGTGGAGGTAAGGGAAGAAGTGTCGCAAGATATCAAAACAGAGAAGAAAGTGAACAGTAGGCATGTTGAAGACTGTAGTCGTGAAGAGGAGAGTAAACAGAATAGGTGGCGGGTAGATGGAAACACTGTGGAGAAAAATCCTATCTTTTTGCTGGATAAGAAAACGGTAGCTTGGGCAAAGAAATGTCTGGTGGGATTTGTTAAGAAGGAATGGACAACAGAGGAGCTAGTGGAGTTCCTTCAGGCTAAGGGTTACGTACGTCAAAACTAGGGTTTGCAGGTTATCTCTTGATTCTTGGATTTTGGACCCTGAAACAGTAGAAGAAAGTAATCGTATTATTAACGAAGAGAAGAAATGGCTGAATCTTTGTTTTACTTTGGTGCGGAGATGGAAGGAGACTGATCTTAATGGTAGAAGAAGAGTGTGGGTCAACATCTACGGGGTACCACTCCACGCCTGGTGTGACCAAATGTTTCACAGGATTGGCAACAGATTGGGGCGAACTGTAGAAATTGATCCTGCAACGTCTTCGAGGGCAAAACTAAGCAATGGAAGAATTCTAATTGATACAACTTATTTTGAAAATATTTCCAGATTCTTCAAATTTTAAATTTCGACAAAAACGTTTGTGATACATGTGGTGGAAAAGGATTGTAGAGTGAGTAATAGTTCCAATGATTTTGCTCCAGCAGCAGGAGACTGGTCGCCGGGGGATAGTTCAGATTCAGATGAGAAGCTCTCCGACGAGGAGGAGTTAGAGGTTGACTGTCGTGAAGCGGAGATCAGACAGTGCATTAATGATGAGAGAGTAAATTGGGGTGATGACGAAAATTGGGAAAAGGAGTATGAAAAGGATTTGGCGGCTCCTTTTAATGTGACAGAGGTTCCCAAGGGTGTTGGAGATGATGATTTAAGCTGTAATGATGAGCAGGATCTATTGTCAGAAGTGGGATTTGGACTTTTGGAATGCTTTGGAGATGAAAATTTGGAAGAATGTGATATGGCGCATTGTGAAGTTAATGTATTGTCTGGGGTCAGAAAGCGGGCCAAAATAAAGGAAGAGAAGTTTCTAACAGATTGGGATCTGGACTTAGGACAATGGATTTGGATATGTATATGGACTTAATGGTAATGGTGTTGGGCCAGTAAGTATTGGGCCTCATGAGATTAATTCAGAGAAAGCATTGGGTCAAAGTGATCTTAGTCCAAGAATTGGGTGAGTCAAGAGAGGATGAACTAGGCACACATACTAGAATTGGGGAAAATGCCTCTATTTCCTCAGAGGATCCGTTTGATCTTCACCCCATAATCTCAAAATTGAATCATGTTTTGCACCAGAAGAAGTCGGATTCAGCTTTTCAACACTCATCTAAGCCGTCAGGAGCTGAGTCAGAGGAGAATTTGAGGATGCCTGGGAAGCAGAGTGCAAAATCAATTATAGAGGTTGAGGAAGGAGTGGAAGGAATTCGTCGGAAACTGAAAGCAGGAAGAAAGACAAAATGGATGACACAAGCTCAAGTAAATGGAAGAGCGGGGTTGGACGGCGGCACGAACCCGTCTGATTTGGAGATTAGATCATGTAATTCTCAAATTCTTAGTAAAAATCCTGCGGAATTAGTAGCTGAGTTGTGGTAGATCGGAAGCGATTTGGGATTATTGAATATGAAAGAAAAGCCAGGAGTTCTTAACAGCTTTGTGGGTTGGGAAAGGAGAGATGAGGATGAAACTATTGGAGTAGCAACTATCTCAGAGGTTTTGGAGGCGGAAAATGTATCCAATGTGAATTGCCAGTATTAACATCAGGGGTTTGGGAGGAGGTATCAAGAAGAGTGCGATACGGGAATTAGTGACAAAGGAGAAGTTGTAATTTTTGTGCATTCAAGAGACCAAATTAGATAGGGTTGATGAAAGACTTGCGTGTGTGTTGTGGGGAAACAGGGATTGTAGTTGGGCGTATAGCGATGCGAATGGGATGTTGGGTGGATTGTATTGTTTATGGGATAACTCGATTTTTGTAAAAAACAGATTTGCGGGAGGAAAGTGGCCTTCTGGGTGTGACGGGTATGTGGAAGGGTGAACCGGTGAATCTCGTCAATGTATATGCGCCTTTTAACCGGGAGAAGAAAAAGGAGTTGTGGGAGTTACTAATGCTGCGAATGAGAGGCAGGGAGTCGGAGAGGTGGTGCGTGAGTGGTGACTTTAATACGGTCCGAAACGAAAGTGAAAGAAGAGGGGTGAGCATCCAAGATAGGCGAGGTGAGATGAGAGATTTCAATACATTCATTGAAAATGCAGGTTTGGTGGATCTTCCATTGTATAGGAGACGTTTTATCTGGTACAGAGGAAATGGAACGAGCTGTTCACACCTAGATAGGTTTCTTTTGTCCAGTGGGTGGTTAGGCAAATGGCCAAATGTCGCCCAATTTGGCTTAAAACGGAAAGTGACGGACCACGCAGCAATTATATTGAAAGAAGACGTCACTTACTGGGGCCCAAGACCTTTTTAAGTATCTAAACTGCTGGAGCCAAGTGAAAGGATTCAAGGAAAAGGTGGAGGCGGAATGGAAGAACTGTAATATCCAGGGCTGGAAAGGGTTTGTTTTAAAGGAAAAACTGAAGGTGTTGAGAGGTAAATTTAGGGAGTGGCACTTGAGTAATTTTGGTCAACTGGACAGTAAGATCCTCCAAAAAACCAATAGAATTAGTGAATTGGATAGAAAGCTGGAGGAAAGCAGGTTAGAGGATGCGGAATGCATCGAACGCAAATTGGAGTGGGAGGCTTTGAAAAATCTACTAGAAGCAAAAGATCGGATTCGATTCCAACAAGCTAGAAACAAGTGGGTTAGAGAAGGAGACACTAATTCTAGATATTTCCACAAGTGTGTTGAGAGGAAAGGATGTGCAAAAGAAATAAAGGGATTCCGAATCAAAGGAAAATGGGTTGAAGGTGTCAAGGAGGTGAAGGATGGCGTAAAGAATCATTTTGAAGAGCTTTTTGCTCAAAACAGAGTTCACAACAAGCTGCTCTGTGAGGAGCTATTAGGCGCATAAGAGAGGACTTTTCAGATTCAAAGCAACTTAATTGACTTAAAGTTGGATGAGTTGAAAAAGGAGTCTTTAGAGGTGAAGTTCTCAGCCGAGGAAATCAGACAAGCTGTGTGGGATTGTGGGATGGATAAATGCCCGGGTCCGGACGGGTTTAATTTACATTTTTTTCGGACACATTGGAAGGTTGTGGAATATGATTTCGTAGCTTTTTTCAATGAGTTTTATGAGAAGGCAAAAATTGTGAATGGCCTAAATTCATCATACATCACCTTAATCCCCAAGAAGGCGAACCCATTGACAATTGGGGACTTTCGGCCTATTTCCTTAATTGGAGGAGTGTATAAGGTGTTGGCCAAGGTGTTATCAAATAGACTTGCCAAGTTGATGCATAAGGTGATTTCTTTGAACCAATCGGCTTTCTTGAAAGATAGAAACATACTTGATGGGGTTGTCTTTGCCAATGAAATTGTAGACGAGGCTCGAAAAAAAAAAAGGGATTTGTTTCTATTTAAGATAGACTTTGAGAAGGCATATGACTCCGTAAGTTGGAATTTTCTCCTTGATATGATGAAGATGCTCGGATTTGGGGAGTTGTGGTGTAGATGGATTATGGAATATGTCTCCTCGACGGAGGCATCGGTGTTAATAAATGGCAGCCCCACCTCACCTTTTAAGTTGAAGAGAGGCCTCCGCCAAGGTGATCATTCACTACAAGAATCTGCAGTTTTAGCGACGGATTTATCCGTCGCTAAGGGATTCGTCGTTAAGTCCTTAGCAACGGACTTAGCGACGGATAAAAAAGTCGTCGTCCCACGAGAAGTGGGACGACGGATAGTTTATCCGTCGCTAAATCGCGTAAAATCCGTCGCTAAAAAGCTGATTTTTTTCCTTTTAAAAAAAAACAAAAAATACTCTATATAGCGACAGATAACTATCCGTCGCTAAAAAGCTATTTTTTGATTTTTTTTATAATACGGATAAACCGACAATTTTATACGGATATTATTATACGGATAAACCGGCAATTTTATACGGATATTATTATACGAATAAACTGACAATTTTATACAGATATTCAATACGAATAAATCGACAATTTTATTCAATACGGATAAACAGACAATAATACAATAAATCGAGAATTTGATACAATAAATCGACAATGATACAACAAATCATAAACCCTAAATATTAAAAAAAATTAAAAAAGATATTCAATACGAATAAATCGACAATTTTATTCAATACGGATAAACAGACAATAATACAATAAATCGAGAATTTGATACAATAAATCGACAATGATACAACAAATCATAAACCCTAAATATTAAAAAAAATTGAAAAAGATAATTATTTGCAGATCTTGGATGCTTGGGTGCTTGGCACGAAGGAAGTCGACGGATCTGGAGTGGAGGAGATCTGGTCACGGAGGATGTCGGAGATCCAGTGGTGGTGGTGGGTGAGATCCGGTGGTGGTGCAGTGGGGAGATCTCGATCGTGGTGGTGGTGCAGAGGTGGTGGGGATGTGGTGGTGGTGGTGGTGGTGGAGTGGTGGGAGTGCGGAGGTGGAGGCAGTGGTGGTGGTGGCGGTGAAGTGGTGGTGTTGGGTGGTGGCAGTGGTGAGGTGGTGGTGGGAGAGGCGAGGTGTGGTGGTGGTGGTGGAGTGATGGTGGTGGTGGTGGAAGGGTGGTTTTGGCGGTGGAGTGGTGGTGGTGGTGGTGGAGGCAGTGGTGGTTGTGGAATGGTGGTGGTGGCGGTGGAGTGGTGGTGGTGGAGGAAGGAGAAGGGTTGGGAGTGATGGGAGGTAAGGGTTTGTGAGTAGTAGATGGGAAGAAGGAGGAAGGATTACATATATTAGGGTTTCTGCAGTCTTTAGCGACGGATAGATCTATCCGTCGCTGAATTTTCTTTTTTTTTTTCTTTTTCATTTGGTCAGCGACATTAGCGACGGATAGATTTATCCGTCGCTAAAATAGCGACAGAGGCCTATCCGTCGCTAATTTGAGCGATCCGCCGCTAAATAGCGACGGATAGGCCTCCGTCGCCCCTTTCCGTCGCTATTTACCGATTTTTTTGTAGTGATTTATCATCGTTCCTTTACCTCATCGTCGTCGAGGGTTTGAGTAGGATGTTGAAAAGGGCATGTAATTCTAAGCACTTCGATACGGTCAAGGTGGGAAAGGAAAATGTGGAAGTGTCACATCTCCAATATGCGTACGATTCAATTATTTTTGGCGAGTCGAAAGCAAGCAACATCGAATGATACTCGGGCCTAAAGATCAATTTCCGCAAAAGTAGTATCATGGGCATTGGTATTAAAGATGAGATCCTTTCAAACTGGGCGAGCAACTAATCTGCGAAGTGGGGGAGTTTCCTTTCTTATACTTGGGCTTACCAGTGGGTGTAAGGCCGAATGACAAGGCTGTTTGGTCTAAAGTGCTGGAGCAGATCACAAACTGGTTGGAATCTTGGGAAAACCATTTTCTATCCTTCGGCGGAAGAGTCGTGTTGACGAATTCGGTGTTAACTTCTCTCCCTATCTATTTCCTCTCCTTTTTTACAGAACCTCCCTCTATCCTTAACCATATCAAGAAATTGATAAGACATCTTGTTTGGGGTGGCATTGTGGGGGGTAAAAAGAAAGTGGCATGGGTCAATTGGGAAAAGGTTTGCCTTCCGAAAATCTTCGGAGGTTTGGGGGTAAAAAACTTAGTTATTCAATCTTTCTTTGTTGGGTAAGTGGGTGTGGAGATATCTAGCTGGTGGTGAGGCTATTTGGGTTTCTGTTTTGCGTCAAAATACGGAGATTGGGCGGAAAATGTAGAATTTAGTGTGGGTAGAAGGGTTAGAGGAAAAGAGTGGTTGTCTTGGTGGAGGGACTTGATCAAATTTGTGGGTAGACTTGAGTGGTTTAGGGAGGGAGTCAGTAGAAAGATTGGTGATGATGGAAAGGAAACTGGTTTTTGGTTGGATAATTGGGCTGTTGGGGGTAAGAAGTTGAAGGAGTGTTTCCCTAGATTATATAGTCTTGATTCTGTTAAGGATTGCACAATTAACGAAAGAGTGTTGGTGTCTGATGTGGGTGTGATAGGAAATTGGGCGTGGAGGCGTAGCCTTTTCGAGTGGGAATTGGATTTAGTTAAAGATCTTGAATTACTGCTGAACAAGTCTCATATTTTCCATGGCAGCTCAGACGTGTGGCAATGGCGTTTCAGTCCAAACGGAGAGTATTCGTCAAAATCAGGCTATGACCGTCTCTTGATGCTTAAGAATCCGGGACTAACTCCGCATTTGGATAAGGCCAACAACGCTTGGATCAATGGGGTTCCATTCAAAATAAATGCGTTCGTGTGGAAGTTCTCTCAAATCGAATCCCATTGCTGCCAAACTTGTTAAAATGCGGCATTTTACATCCGCAGAATCCAGTGAGCTGTAAATTGTGTGATGCGGATCAGGAAGAAACTTCGGAACACTTTCGAGTGCAGTTTTGCGAATCAGGTGTGGAAAGGAATTTGTGATTGGTTGGATATTCAGCAGTGCAATTGGAGATCGGAGGATGACAAATTGACAATCTTCTTGAAGATGACTTAGTCAAAGCATAAACAAAAGTGGAAAGTATTCTGGCATGGTACCATTTGGTTTTTGTGGATATCAAGAAACAACAAACTCTTCAAAGGAGAAGCTAAATCTTCCAGAGAAGTGGTGGAGCAAATCAAATTTAATACTTGGAATTGGGCCAGAGAAAAAGGGCTGCTGAGTTCGGGGTATACGTATGTAGATTGGGAATTAAGCCCAAGTGGAGTCCTTAATATTTCTTGATCGTTTTTTTTGTGGTGTATTCTCTGGGTAGTGTGACAAATTTTTCTTGCTTATGTTTCAAAGGTTGTAAGGTCCATCATGGGTAGGCATATGTACTCTGTAATGTTTGATTTTGGAGGCACATCTTATGCCTCCTAATCTCTAGTTTCTAATATAAATCTTTAAATTCTTCAAAAAAAAAAAAAAATCAATTTGACCGAAGGTTCCAACTTGCAAGTTGCACTTGTGCCTCTAATCAGTTTATGTTTACATTTATGGTCAATAAAATAATATAAAGTTAATTTTAGTATTATTTAAATTAAAATTAAATAAAATTTAAATAATGAATTGTTGATATTGTAAATATAATTCATATTAAGGCATTAGTAAGTGGGCTAGTGAGTCAACTACCAATGAAATTGAAGATATGACCGGGGCACAAGAAGTAACAAATAAGTAACCGGCATGGCCATCATGTACGAAGTTTATGGGTAAACGACTTCATCACCGATTAAGACTACCCGCATTGGTGACGGCTCCGTGATGCGTCACCGGCTGGTGACGGGATCCTTGACGAGATTTTGCTGCATTGGGTGACGCGTCACGGAGCCGTCATGAAATTCGAAATTTTTTTATTTTTTTATTTTTTAAAAATATATTTAACATATTATAAGAGTGTTAGAAGTTGAAATTAATAAAATTGCATTTTTAAGACTCATTTTATAATTTATTGAGGAAGAATATATTACAACAAACCGCAGAGAATTTAAAAACCAAATGGAAATGCAACAAACATACAACACACAAATGCATTAAACTAACAAACACACACGACATGATTGGGCAAGCTCCACAGTCAACGCATCCTCCAAATATGTTCCATCAAGTCTGCTTGGAGTTCTTCATGCGTGCACTTACTGTGCATCTGCCGTGAATAGTTCATGTATTCCGGGATAGAATTTATTGTAGATTGCGCTCGTCGGATACAAACTCTGTCAATCACATGGGGTACATTCTCACGGGTATCTTGTTCGAACTCTTCGATTTCCTTGTCATAGTTTAGGTATTTGTGGTGCTCATCCTCAACTATCATGTTGTGGAGTGTGATACAGCAATCCATAATCTTTTTTAGTGTGGCCCTGTTGTGTGCAAGGGCGGGATTTCGTACAATTGCAAATCGTGCTTGCTGTACTCCGAAAGTACGTTCCACATCTTCCCGGCAAGATTCCTGACGCTCAGAGACCTTGGCTTCTTTATGTATTACCGGATTCGGGATGGTAGGAACAAATGTAGCCCAAGCTGGGTAGATGCCATCGGTTAGGCAGTAAGGCATGTTGTACTGATGGTCATTGACCTCAAAGTTGACCTGAGGTGTCGTGTTGTTCAGGAGATCGTCGAACACCGGTGAACGTTGCACGATCGACAAGTCATTGTATTTTCCGGAAATCTCGAAGAATGAATGCCATATCCAAGTATCTTGGGATGCTACTGCTTCTAAAACAAGGGTAGACTTTTTGCTTCTGCCTTGAAATTGACTGTGCCACGCCTTGGGACAATTCTTCCATGTCCCGTGCATACAGTCGATACTCCCAAGCATGCCCACAAATCCTCTTGCAACGTTGATTGCCAAAATCTTTCGAACATCGGCTTCATTGGCCCTCCGCATGTATGTTGGACCAAACTCAGCCACCACAGCGTTACAAAAATGCGAAAGACACTCGAGAGCCGTTACTTTTCACCAAGATGCCAAATCAAAGTCGTGAAGACCCACATAAGCTAGCATGCGAATGGCTGCGGTAAATTTTTGTAATGTGGTTAACCCCGGTCGGCCAATAGCATCTGACTTGCACACAAAGTAATCATCTTGACGCACCACACCAGCAATCACCCGTTCGAACAACGTCCTCTCCATTCTGAATCTCCGTCGAAATTTATCTGCATATGGTGGGTTAACCCCGAAGTAGTCTTCCTCCAATAGTTTGCCACGCTCTTCTCGACTTCTGTTAATGTAAGCACGCTTCTTCTTAGGCCGTCGTGGCTCGTCCGGTTGTTGCTGTTGTTGGAATTGTTTGATCATATTTGGTACGTCTTGTATTATCATGCTTTGGATTTGTGCGAAAGGATTGGATGGAGAAGAACCAAGCAAGTTTTCATCATCAGATGATGAATTGGACATGATTATCTTTGGAAAATTGAAGTAGATTGAGTGTTTTCTATTTAGTTAAGATAATGGAAGAAGTGATGAATGCAAGTAGTTTGTTGTGTCTGAAAATGTGTTCTATGGTTGCATTATATAGACAAGTTATGGGAGATGTGTGACTCATTTCTTAGTCATAGCTGAGTCACAATGCATTGGATGCCTCATTAATTGAAGATAAGATGTCTGAGAAATTGAAGACAAGATGCCTGACAAAGCAAAGACAAGATGCCTGACAAAGTAAGGATAAATCACAAGACTTACTTTCCGTAATTCAAATAATTCAAACTCAAATTCAAATTCAAATTAAAAGCACACTGATTTTATTACAACGGACACTTGGAAGAGTAAAACACAAACAAGCCACACTTCGGGAAGTAAAAAACAAACAATCAAACATTGGGCAAGCTCCCAACTTCAGCCATTACTCGGACGGAAACAATTCCTTCTGCAATGCATCACAAACTCCCTTATGTTTTGGGGTCAAGTTGGCATAGTTCCCCATAAGTGTCATCCACATGTCCATCTTCTTCTCTTTCATCCTACGTTCCTCCCTTTGGCGGGCAAACTTCAGCTTCTGTCTTTCCAACTCAAGGTATTGGGGATAACTTTCATTAAAGTTAACCCATCCCTCGCTCATTGCATCCATTGAGGAGTTGCCAGAACTACCACCTCTAGCCATCTTATTTGACTTGTCACGACCCATAGGATGTTTGTTAGTCGTGACACTGTCCTCACTTTGGCGCTTGCTCCCACTACTAGCTCCTGCTGATTCCATTGGTTGATCATCATCATCTGGAACATCAACCCTCGGAGTTGTTGCGGCCTTCTTGTATTTTTCCTCCAAGTTCATCCCCGTTTTCCACTCTGGGTACTGTTTCATGGCATCCCACTTCTCTTTGTAGAATTCCTGGGCTGTTTCAGTTACATTGGCTTCATTGTAGCCACTCCGATCGACGACAACCCTAGTAGCACGATCCACACAAATCAACCACCAATTAATGTCATCTCTCATCCGCTTAAATCTGAGATGAAGTGAATCATGACTCCGCTTTTTCTCCATACCGGACATCTTTCCATCCCTCTGCACATCCTCGAACTTCTCCTCGACTTTCTTGAACAAACTTGCGTACCTCTGATTCGTGCCAATGATCGGATTTGCGCTAACAACCATGTAACAAGAGATGAGAACCAAGTCCTCATTCGTGTTGTAGAGTGAGCCCCGTCCTTCCCCTTTATTGGCCGTCCCTCCTTCCGTGTCTTTGGCTTTCCCTTTCTCACGCCTCCGGTTCGGTTGAATTTCGGGCTGCGTTTCAGGAACAACTTCCGGTGCTTGCAAAAATATTGGTGTTTGGGAGATTGGAGA
This sequence comes from Plantago major, assembly GCA_026545765.1. Lineage (NCBI taxonomy): Eukaryota > Viridiplantae > Streptophyta > Magnoliopsida > Lamiales > Plantaginaceae > Plantago > Plantago major. The sequence continues at coordinate 97,296,088 of CM048840.1, forward strand.
ATGGTAATTTTGAGTGTAGGGGTCTTGGTAGGAGCTTTCGAACATAGGGCGAATGAAGCTCGGTTGGGGTTGTTGAGAGGTGTTTTTGTTGAGCTTTTGCATGCACGCTTCGTAGGCTTCGGGTGTGTTTTCTTGCATCCACCTCAGAGTTTCCGGAGTAAACAAGTTTCCGTCCATGTCATCGAAAAATTGAAGTGGAGATGGTGTTTTGGAGTGAAGAGAGTGTTTTAAGTTTAATTAAGAGAGAAAGAGGAGTTGGAGATGGGATGATCAAAATATAGTCAATACTGGTCTCATTTTATAGATCTCGAAAAAATAAAGCCGTTGGTGATTTTTATTTATTTTTTGCATTTTTATTTTGAAATTTATAACCGTTTTAAAGTAAAAAGGAATTTGAAAATTTAAAAAAATAAGCAAATAAGAAACCGACAGAATGAATGTCCCGTCACTAAGTGATTTGATCGACTGACAACATGATGGCGCATCAAATGAGAGTGACGTCCAGATTGCAGGCCGTCTAACAAACAAAGCAATCGATATATATCTAGCACAAAAACACAAGAATTAGCCAATTCCTAGCATGATCACGTGCTAAGTAGAGCAAATCAAATATATTCTAGAGACATATATAGAGCTATGGAGATTGTCTCCAATCTCAATAGAACGGCATTGGTGCGTAAAACATGCTTATGTTTATAAGCTTGGGCAGGGGCGAAGTCAGAATCGTGTTGCAGGAGTGACACAATATAAAAATTTCATATATACGGATAAAGACGGACAAATTTATTTATTTTAAAAAAGAAAATATTAATAGATTATTCAATAATATAGCTTAATTATATTGAATGGATTAATCAGTATTCAGTCCAAGGGCCTTTATTTGCTCTAGTTCACCAATTTTACTTGCCACCCGGGCCAGTCATATTTCTCTATATTAGGTCTCTATATTACATGTGCTTAACTTTTTGTAAATTCTTCCAAAACCAACTCTGAATTTTTACTTGCATAATCCATAAAGGAAGTGATGGGAAAGTACTTTGCCTTAACTATGATGTATACCACACATGGAATGCTCATTTTGCAAGAGTTTCCAGCCTAGTTTTAATTGGTAGGCAATATTTCGAGTGTCCAACTTTCTAATGCCTAATCCTCCAGAGGCTTTAATTTATTCTAGCCTTTTCGTTGGTGACCATCCTATGTGAGTTGAGGGACAAACATGACGTTAAAATTAGGAATGAAAAACACATTATGAAGACACAAAATCTTCATTAATTTGCACAGACCTAGAAAAGTTGTTATAGTATTGTGACTATCAGGAGAGATACTAGCTAATAGAGCTAGTTCATTAGAGGTTGATCAATGAAATCACTAGAGGTGCTAAGTTGGGCATTGACAGCAATATGAGGGGATTCGCGTTGTTTTTTATACGGAACAGGCCTTCTAATACCCCATGGACCTTTCAAGTTTGGTGGATATCCAATGATCATGAAGCATCGATCAACAATATGGCCGTAAAATTGACAATGAATGCAAAATGGTCGAGTTTTCTTGCCAATCCTATTTGAATTTCCATACGAATTATGAGATTAAGGCTTCATTCGGTTTGAGGAAAAAATGAAGGAAAAGAAAAAAAATAGGGAAAAATATTTTTTTTCACCATTTGGTAGTTCTGGTGAAATCCTGGAAAATTTATGAAAATCTATATCAAAAATGTATATCTCCACTAAATAAGGAAAGTTGTTTTTCCCTCACATTTTCCAGAAAAATCTTAAAATCCCTTTTTTTTTTCTTTTCCTCTATTTACCTCAAACCAAATGAAGCCTAATTATGCAAATAGTGAGATTTGGAATTTGGCAAAAAGTTGAATACTCCCTCCGTTCTCCGTTCTCCGTAAAAACTTCCTAACTTTCCTTTTGATTTGATGTTTCGTTAGAAACTTTCTAACACATAAATGAATTATTTTGATCCCATTAACTAATTTTTTATTATATATCTTTTCTACTTTATCATTATTTTATTCAATCTATCTTTTACTTTATCATTCACTTACAACTTTACCAATATAATACCTCACATAAACTAATATTTTATTAAATTTTCTTAATAATAGATAAAGTAAGGTGCTAAAAAGTTCTTATTGGAACGGAGGTAGTACTACATTTGAAAAAGATGAGTTTCCCGCGCTTTAGGTAGTCCTGCCAGTTGGAAAATAAATAAAATAAAATGAATAAGGAGGCAGTGCACAGAATTTGCGTGCATGTGGTGTGTTTGATATGATTTGAGTTGATTTGAGTTATGATCCTAATCATTATCACTAACTCTCACACTCAACCACATGTGACAGACGTTCTTTTCCAAATCCCGATGCATCCTACCTTCTACAGTACCATTTTTATTTACCCCAACTTGCACATACAAATGTTTTGCTCTTTCTCAATTTTCAAATTTGTTTAGGTACGGTATCTTTTACTCTCTTCATTCCACCAATTTCTTTCCATTTTGTTTTTGCACAAATTTTAAGAAATTTGAGTAAAAAATGAGTTTATATAAATGAAGTAGTAAGTGTATAATAAAAAGTAAGAAAGAGAATTGAAAAAGTATGAAAGAGAGAGATTAAAATATTAATAATATAGATAGTGGGTTTCCATAAAAGGAAATGGAAAGTTTTTAATGGAACACCCAAAATGAAAAAATGGAAAGAAATCTATGAAACGGAGGGAGTATGTGATTAGTCCATGGAAAAAAAAACAAATTTGAATGGATATTGGATAAACAATATGAATATGACATATTTATAATTTATTCTAGTATCACGTGTTTAGCTGACCTACGGGCTATAGTACTCCTATTGTTGTAACCTGGGAGTACATTACGATTGATGTATATGTGTAATTGAAAAGTTAAAATAAATTATATAACATGAAAATTGTATATATACTTTTAGATTGAAGATGTATAATTTTAGTGTGAAGTTAACATTTTGAATTATTTGTTATGTATGCATTGGATATCAGTTTGATAATGATTGAAGTTTTGTAGGACACTTAGAAATGAAAAATGTGTAAAATTCTACATTATTGATAGAGAAATATTATTCTTGATAATTTTAGATTTTAACTCCATAATCTTCAAAATAATCTCGTAGACAAAACCAAATAGGTCTATGGTTCTTTCTCAAGGACTGGGAGTAGAAACCTTAAGATTGACCAGGCCGATTGGCCGAAAATGGAAAAGGTAGATAAAGAATTGGGTTATCGACCGAGACCGATCAGATTGGAACGGGTCAAGTCCGGACCGACCCGGTAAAATCCGGGCCGGACCCATTTTGACCCTGTTGAGTGTTGATAAAAAAAAGAAAGGGGACTAATTTAATAATTAGTTATTGCACATTACACAACAAAACTCAGAAACAAATAATTAATCTGCATGAAGTTAAACAACACCATAAAATTGATTCCACTTAAGCAACACTACCTAGTACCTAGTCACTAGCACATGCACATCATTTTTCATTTTAAATTTCAAGAACTACTACACTAGCAGTCTAGCACACTCACTTGGGTAAATTGGAATTTAAAAAATATTATATTCTTTTCACTTTGTCTAAATTTAAGTTAGTAAGTAGTAATAACACATGGAACTAGACTTAGTTTCGGTGTGGGAAAGATTAGATGTACCAAGCCTTATCTGGGCCATTCCGGGTTGGACCGATTTTTTCTGAGTTTTGACCCGACCCGACCAAAAACCCGAATTATGGTAAAATATAGACCCGAGACCCGGACAAAAAAACGGGCCGATCCAGATCCGGGTCAGGGTAAAATTCAGGTCCAGTCCATTGATGCTCAGCCCTACTGGGGAGTATACTCTACTAATGCTTGGCCTACCAAGTCGTGTAAGCTTTAACCTTTTTAGGTTCATGAACCCAAATGGGCAAAACAAACATTTCCGTGCAATTTTACTTGCATTCATCCTTTTTACCTGTCTAAACTCTAAAGTAGCAAGGGAATAATTGAATGATTCTTTGTACGATGCACCCATTTCGGTGTGGACTGTGGATCAAGAAATGAAGATGGGATCAGAAAACAAGATCCACAAAGTTCACTTTCACTAAACTACAATAACCACATGCTCTTAACTCAACTTTCTCAATCTTTTGCACATGTTCTTGGCTTACACGGCAATCTCTCTTCTTTCATAGGTGTGCAGTTGCATTGCTGGTATCTAAAGACATGCTTGAGAAATGAGAACCCATAAATTAGCTACTGGTTTTAGTTAATACTTGCACTATCGACTGTTTCTTTTAAATCTTTAGATAAACGCACCATCTTCTCTATTTATTAACTTTTTAATCACCTTATTATGTATTATCTCTCTTAATATTTTATTATACCATATACTCTATCCGTTTCAAAGAATCTGTCCAATTTTAACCTTTTACGGTTAACAAATCTCAAATTTGACTACGAATTAATCTTAAACTGTAATGGAAAAATGTTCAATTAAATTATTTTATGAAAATTTAGAAAGTAAAGTTTCATTATATAATTTGATTGAACATTTAAAATCAATTTTTAGTCAAAGTTAAATTTTGTTAACAACTTTTATGGTCCGTCCCATGCCAGTTGTCCACTTTACTTTCCGACACGCAAAATAAAAAAACTAATATTATAACACTTTATAGTATATGTGGGGGTGTACTTTCTTACTTTTGAGCTGTTAATTTGATTGTTTAAGTTAATTTTTGACTTTATTGGAAGTAGTGGGAAATATAAAATTGTATAAATTTTCTTAAAATGGCAAAAAAGTGAAAGTGGACAACTGGAACGGGACACTCAAAATGGCAAAAGTGGACAACTGGCGTGGTACGGACGAAGTATATAGTTTACACTTTATCAATATAAACCTCTTTTTTACTCATTTACACTAGTGATTTTGTCAATTTCAGTTGTGAAGCTCAGTACCAAACAAACTTCATATTGACTTCGAAACAAATTTTAAGAACATACTAAAAAAGAGTATATGTAGAAACTAGCATGTGTTCTAAAAATAATTATTGATGTTATTTATCAAAATGTTTATACTCTCACATTGATGTTTTTGTATATTATAAAAATACATTTCGTTAACCAGATTGACGTTTTGACTAATAACATGGATGATTTTATTGATGGTATAAGTACGTCTCGAGATAATTTATCTAGAGACGAGACTCTAGAGTATTAAAAAAAAAAAGAAAGAAAATGAATGGTGATTTTAACCACATTAACATACCCTCATATATACAGGTAAATTTGATAAAAATTTAGAACTTAGAATTCAGGTTACAGTGAAAATGGTGGTGTTAATTGTACAATCATTTGAAGTACAAATGATCTAATATCATACTACTACATCCATACAATTTGGAACAAGATTCCTGTTTCCATTCTTCTTCTTTGACAGTATCACATTAGTAATACTACCTGTAGTTGTACATTTCATCATGTTTCGAAGAGAAGGATAGGGAAGCACCTAGCTATACATCTCAGCTAGTAACAGAAACTAACCAGTTCTACAGAAAAAGGAAAACAACAAGACCTAGATCTTAATTTGCTTCAATTACTAACATTAGTGGTGTAAAAAATCATTGCTAGCTGAATTTGCAACTTCTCCTGATAACTCTTGATGATGTCCTAGTTTTCGATTTGAACCCACTCATATCTTCCCTCCAATGGCTCTTCTTTCACTACATCGAAATTATACCTGCAAAACAATACACAGATTGGTAAGTTGAGACACCACGTACGAGCTATTGGTTATTAGTACTCTAAAACTTAGGGAGTGATTGGTATAGGAATTAAAAACTTGAGCTACGTGTAAAAAGTTTAGGTGTTTTTAACTCGATTTTCAGAATTTTAGTGTTATACCAATCATTAAAATCTGAAATGTGAGTCTGAGAGAGAAAGGTTACTTACTTTTCAGTGAATTGTTGCTGTAGGTTCTTTTCAGCTACTGCAAAAAACTCTTCCAGTTCATCTTCCGATGGCATTTTCGACACCGTCGGTCGACAGGAATTCGACTTCTTCTTTCGCATCGCCACCGATTCCACCTCACCAGACGGTGTCCTGAAAAAGCAAGACGATTTTGTAACTTTCCTTCTTCGTGAAGGTAACCCAAAATCCATAGTAGCAGCAGAGAGAGAGAGAGCGCGTAGAAAAAGAAGAATTGGAAAAGATTTGGAGTGTGACAAATTTGAATTCAGTTTCTCGAGATTTAAATGATGATCAATCATATACATTAATGGCGAGTAGTATATTAAAAGAATTGAAAATGTGTCGATTAGAGTAATTTAATGTATACCTGTCACTGAAATCAGCAGCAGTAATTGCGTGAGAGTCGACAGTGATCACATTCTCATCATCTTCCTGCGGAATTCAAAATTCAAAAAATCTGAAATTAATTAAAAGCACTAGACACGATATTCATTCCATTGCTGTTGTCTGTCTGTTCGCAAACAGTTCAAGTTCCATGGCCGAACCGAACCGAATCGGATCAGTATATATCTCAAAATATATAATAATACCTTCAGATCTACAGAATTCGAACTGATTTTGACAAAAGTAGCCGCCAAAACACGATCTGAAGTGACCAGCGGATTTAAACGCCGCGTTTTGAGCTTGACAAATAGCTGCGGTTCAGTCCTGGTACACTTTCCCATTAGAGTTAGAGAGGGTTGGGTTGGGTTTTGTTTTGGTTTATTTGTTTGAGATTCAGAAATAATGTGAGTGAGAGATTATTCGGTGAGTTTTTTGGTACTGTAGTGTATAGTGGCAGAGTTGTCTGGTCCTTCTTTTGGTGAAAAAAGTTTCTGCAGATATAGAAAGTGCGTGTATGGGAGTGAGTGAGTTAGTGTGATATGTGTAAGTTAGTGGCTGACAATGATAATCGATTCTCAAAATTATTCATACTTTGTTTGGATGTGAACCAATCCCACCGATCCCCAAGTGGAGCATGCTTACTCCTCCCGTCCAAAGTTTCTCATTTAAATTTTGAGTGAGAAAAATAAAGATAGATTACTTTTAAATATAATAATAATAATAATAAGTCTGAATAAAAAGTGTAATATATTTAATATTATAGTTGGTAAAAATTTATCAGAAAATGAAAACGGAAAACTTTAAACGGGACACATAAAATGACAAAATGGTAAACTTTGGACGAGGCGGAGGAAGTATAATATACCACACAATTTATACTCACCTATTCTAAAACTATATGTTACTCTACTCATTGTAATACCCAAAAATCCCATATTGGTTTAGAAACGAGATAGATGAGAGGTATATAAGTAGACCACCACTTCCAACTAATATGAGGACTTTTGGATGATTCAAAAAATATACGTGCGGGTTTCAGTCCAAAGCAGACAATATCATATTATAGTTACGTGTGTGACTCAAGTCATGTGTATCGTGCTCGCCTAATGGGTTGGATTTCCATCGATTAGTGATCTGGTTGTTACATGTTATCAACCTATAAACTAAACTCCCCTATTGTGAAAAAAAAAAAAAAAACTCCTCTAAAAATATCATAAATTAACAATAATTACACAAATATCATAAAGCGTGTAAGATCTAGAGATGATTCTCATACTTGAGAAGAATATGTTCGTAGAAAATGAACAAGGCTTCAGTATTATAGGAGAACTATCAGATGACTTGGTAGATGATTAAGGCTATGTTCTCTTCGTCTGCAAACTCATTCAGTTCAGCTCTGCTTAGTTATATTTTATACTACAATTCAGTTAAGTTCAGTTCAGTGCAGACGAAGAGAACATAGCCTAATACGTCAATCTATTAAGTTGATATATATGCGGAATAAGTTCGACATAAGGTCTAACCGACTTAGGGGACCTTGGACGTTCTAGCCTCTCTATATCTAAGACCGACCTCCCTGTGATAAGACGAAGGGACCGACCTCCAGTGAAATAAGAGTTGATGAGACAAGACAAATTCAATATAAGAGGACCAAGGCAGACCGACTGACCTCACTAAAGAAAAGACTTATGGGAACTTTAAATGAAGACGGTTGGAAATTTTAGTGAAGCGAATGAGCTTTCAAGACATTCGGTGTATTGGTCATAAGGGAGCAACCACGTTGAAAACTAGGTTTCCTACACGTGTATCTCCATCTTATAACACTACAAGAAAATCGGGAAAATCCGACGTTATGGGGCGACGGATTTTATCCGTCGCCCCATAACGACGGATCGCTAATTGGGGCGACGGATTCTATCCGTCGCCCCAATCGGCGACGGATAATAGTTATCCATCGCTTATTAGCGACGGATAACTTATCCGTCGCTAAATTGGGCGACGGATAATAATTATCCGTCGCCCAAGTTTGACTTTAAAAAAAAAAAAAGGAAATTATTAACGACGGATAATTTTTTTCCGTCGTTAATATTTTGATTTAAAAAAAAAAAACAAACTGGGCGACGGCTAGATTATTCGTCGCTATGGGGCGACGGATACGTGTCCGTCGGCCCAGTTTTCATATGTTCAGACAGAGAGCAGAATCTCTCATTTTCTTCATTCTTCCATCCTCATTTTCTTCTTCTCCTCAATCCGTTTTCCTGCCAATCATCCGTTATTCCGGCCAATCTTGGTGCCTAATCGAAGCTCGTGTGACAAGGAGTTTGATTCTTCGATCAATTTCATATTTCTACCGATTAATCAAGGTATTTTGGCTAAAACCCTAGTTTTTAAAAATTTGGGAATTTTGTTTATTTTGATTAATTTGAGCAATTATATGTATATATGATAAATATGTAGTAGTTAGTTTAGTTAATTTCATCAATTATATGTAATTTGTTCAATTTCATATATATATATATATATACATACATACATACATACATACATACATACATACATACATGCATACATACATACATGCATGCATACATACATGCATACATACATACATGTATGTATGTAATTTGATAGTTAATTTAGTTAATGATATGTATATATGATAGGTATGATATAAATGTATGTAGTATGTTAAGTTTGGTATGTATGAATGTATGTAGTTAGTTTGATTTGTGTGTTAAGTATATATAGTTAGTTTAGTTAATTTGATATGTTTGTTAAGTATAGAAGTATGTAGTTTTGATTTGATAAATTTGTATGTTAAGTACGTAATTTGATATGAATATATGTAGTAATTCGATATGTATAGAGTAATTAGTTAATTTGATATGTAGTTAAGTATATAATATATGTACTAAGAGGTTGAAATGGTTAAAATATATGCCCAATTTTGTAACATATCGAACACTTAATTAATAATTAATTTATAAAGAACATATAATAATTAACAATTAACCTCCACAATCTTCTTATCCGAATTGGAATCGATCTAATAAATTAAATACGATCTAATCAATTGGAACGTGTCAAGTTAAAAATAAAGTATACAATGAATTCCGACCGTTCATGGATGTACGATCGTACGGCGGTAAATGGCAGAGTTTCTAGGAGTTTTGTAGAAGGGGTTAAAGGTTACATCTCGTTTGCCATGGGACGTCCAGTTTGTGCAACTGGGGGTTGATAAAGTGTCCTTGCACATTGGAAACCTGCAGAAACAAGCAATTTATAGCCTTCTGAGATTCGAGCACTTATGACGTTCAGATTCATGCACAGTACCATGTATGGATTCATCACGGTGAGGAAGCACCGTCCATGGCATACCTCAATGGAGGGAGGCGGGGTTTGGGGCCGCCTATCGAGTGCCTTTCTACTTGTCGGAACATGTGTATGGTGTATTGGGAGGAGGATGTAGATCTGTTGGAATGCAAGTTCTGTGGTAGGGAGCGTCACAAGTGATGAGGAGGATCGTGCATGAGAACGATGAGTTTCATCCGTTTTGTCTCTAGGCTTGTATAACTAGTAATCATTAGTTGATATATATATGAAACCAAACATTATGGTAAAATTGAAGCTGATGTAACTTATATTATGTAATGCCATAACAATTGACTGGATCTAATATAACTTATATTACGTAGCAATTGATTGAATTATTGTGAAAATGATTTATTATCGTAAATGAAAGACCTCGATCTAATGAATTCAAACGTGTCAGGTTATTATCTAATTATTCAATGAATACCGATCGTTCATGGATGTATTGTCGTACTCCCAATGGCAGAGTTCAATGGAGTTTTCTGAAAGGGGTTGAAGGTTTCATTGCATTTGCAATGTCAAATCCGGCTTGTGTAAAGGATGGCTTATGTGTATTATAACTAGTTAGTAGTTGATAACATTTGAGTAATTATATGTGTTATTATAATCTGTTATGTATTATAACTCGTACTAACACATTTTATTGTATTTATTACATGTTTTTGCAGATGCCGCGACAGAGGCCGTCCACCTATCGTCCCCCACCACGCAGCCGGCCGCAGGATAGTAGTGGTGGGTCGGGGTCGACGAGGAGGGCTCCGATGGTCGAGCGGCGGGTCTGATTCTGAGACCCCCCCGCCGGGAGAAGCGTGGTGGCTCTACCGGTCGGCCAGACACATCTTTGGAGGGCGACCACGACGATTGTCCCTACCGTGTTCGATCCAAACCATCCCAACGTCCGTGGGGACGGCTTGCGATGATTTTTCCCTGTTGGTCACCAGTAAGTATTATACATTCTTCTTAAATATGTAAAACATAACTTATAATGATAGTTGACAAGTATAAATTGTTGTACTAAAGTAATATATATTCGTTTCTTGTATCTTATACATTGACAACAGCTTATGGCCTCGGAAGGTGCACAACAAACTAGGTGACATCTTCCGGAGCAGGAGAGAGCCACCGGGGCAGGGTGGTGAGTGTTGGAGCCACATCTCGGAGCGCATGAGGGCCGAGTACTTCGATGAGCTGATGGTAAGTTAAAATATGGCATTCCTTCGTTTGTAATTATAATCGTTTTAATATGAGTGGTATGTTAGCCATTGTATGTGAGTGGTATGTTAGCCACTTTATTTGGGTGATATGTTAGTCACCATTGTGTTAGTGAAATTTAGGACAATGTGAGTGGTATGTTAGCCACTATATGTGAGTGGTATGTTAGCCACTTTGTTTGGGTGATATGTTAGTCACCATATCTGTTATGTTGTATCTTGTTAAATTGATGTAACATGGTGAGGTTATACATGTATTGACTTTGGATGTTGTATGAAATTGGGAGTGTAGAAGGAGTACTTCATTCCAAAGAGTTGATCCACAGATCTGGCGTGTTTACGTATGGGATCCAAAGCATCTGAGGATATGGTCTGATTCGTGGAAGGCCATTCGGGATCGGTGGCGAAATTTCTCCTGACCAGTTGATGCGTGAGTGGGACCTTTGGGATGCCCTCTTGGCGGCGATCGATGTCGGGCGTTGCCTACACCAGAGCGTAATCGGGCATCCCGATCGTCTGGCAGGAAGGGCCGTTCACCACCTTGGGAGGCGATCTACTGTCACTGATTATTACCAATCGGTGCGTATATATGTGTTTTTGCAATCTAGCTTTACGTGTATGTTTGAAGTCTATGTTGCTCTATTACTTGTAGATGATAAATTGTTGACTAGATCTGGTTTGATTCAGGTGGCACGAGGGGAGGTGACATCCAAGTATGCCATCTTCAAGAAGGCCAAGCATAAGGGCGGGGTATGGACCGACTGTCGGGCCTCGTCTATTGCGGTATGTTTATGTTGCTTAAAGTTCATTATTTGTACACTATTACAAGTTAATTTTTAAAAGCGATGGCGATCATGATATACGCTATTTACGATTTCAAATTTGAGGTTGATGCTCGTGGCGGCGGCGAGGGAAAGCGGGTGATGTGTTGTCAACTGAACAAGTTGACAACATCTTCCTAGAGGTCAACAAAACGGACAAGAAATGACGAATATATGGACTCGGGAGCCTCGGTTTGAGCCTGGCTAGTCCGGGGTGCTCCTCATCATCATCCCAGCAGTCCATACGTCCGGTTTACACACAGGACCAAGTCTCAGAAATGGTGCAGTCGCAGGTCCGGGAACAGGTTGCAGCTTTAACTCAAGAGATGCAACGTGCCGCCCAAGAACAAAGGGAGGAGAACGAGCGCCTTCGGTTACAAATGGGCGATTCATGTCGAGTTCGCCATCACCACCCGTCGATAGCTAGTTAGTTATGTATCGTATGTTCGGATTTTTTCATATTTACACTTGTGGATAATTTCTCCACTCGGATATTACTTTTTTTATTCAAAATTTATTGAAATATTTTCCGTATTATTCATTTATTATCGAACATTATATTGATTAAATAGGTGAACTACGAAAAACAGGGATTAATATGAAATAAATAGTGACGGATTAATAGTGACGGATTCACATTGAGGGAATTAGTGACGGAAATTCACAGTGACGGAATTTCAGATTCCGTCACTAATCCGTCGTCCGGTTTAGCGACGGATAGAATCTATCCGTCGCTAAAGGACGGATAGATTCTATCCGTCGTTATATTTTGATTTAAAAAAAAAGGTCAAATATATAATCCGTCGCGAATTGGACGACGGATTATCTATCCGTCGGCTGACTCGGTAGCGCGAATTTTATCCGTCGTCCCGCATCCGTAGGCGACGGATCGTTAAAGCGGTGATCTATCCGTCGCCCCAGCCCAGTTTTTTTGTAGTGTAAATGGATGTCACTAGACACATTATTCACTAAATTCGCCTCGGGGCGAAAGGGTGTTAATGCATGTAATGTGTTGATCAATACATGAATGAATTTTAGGCATTAAAAAACACATGGATGTTTGTTCCATTGTGTTAAAATTCAAGATGAAAGAGCAAAGAAATCGAAGGCAAGTCACATAAACATTCTCACTAGAAAATGGGTGCTCGGCGGCGTGGCGAGCTCTGGATGGGACATATCCCTTCGTTTTCTGCGAATTTTTGAAAGGTCTTATCATGAACGGTTGTCTCCCCTCAAATCACTAAAATCCGTCGCCCCTTTAGCGACGGATCGCTAATTGAATCCGTCGCCCCTTTTGGCGACGGATAACTCTTATCTGTCGCCCAAGTTTGACTTTAAAAAAAAAAAAGAAATTATTAACGACGGATAATTTTATCCGTCGTCAATATTTTTAATTAAAATTAAAAAAAATAAAAAAATGGCGACGGATAGATTATCCGTCGCTACTTAGAGACGGATATCTATTCGTCGCCCAGCGCCCTTCTGGGCCGACGGATACGTGTCCGTCGGCCCAGAAGGGTTTTATCGGACAGAGCACGCAGAACTGGAATCAGTTCTTCATTTTTCTTCCTCTTTCTCTTCTTCTCCTCTCTTCGATTCCGGTGAATTCTTCGTTATTAAGCCACTCTTGGTGCCTAATCGAAGCTCGTGGGACAAGGAGTTTGATTCTTCGATCAATTTCAGATTTCTACCGATTAATCAAGGTATTTTGGCTAAAACCCTAGTTTTTAAAAATTTGGGGATTTTGTTTATTTTGATTATTTTGAGCAATTATATGTATATATGATAAGTATGTAGTAGTTAGTTTAGTTAATTTGATTAATTATATGTAATTTGATATGTAATTTGTTCAATTTGATATATATATATATATATATATATATATATATATATATATATATATATATATATAATCTGATAGTTAGTTTAGTTAATGATATGTATATATGTTAGGTATGTAGTATAATATGAATGTATGTAGTATGTTAAGTTTGGTATGTATGAATGTATGTAGTTAGTTTGATTTATGTGTTAAGTATATATAGTTAGTTTAGTTAATTTGATAAATTTGTATGTTAAGTATGTAATTTGATATGAATATATGCAGTAATTCGATATGTATAGAGTAATTAGTTAATTTGATATGTATGTTAAGTATATAATATATGTACTAAGAGGTTGAAATGGTTAAAATATATGCCCAATTTTAAACATATCGAACACCTAATTAATAATTAATTTATAATGAACATATAATAATTAACAATTAACCTCCACAATCTTCTTATCCGAATTGGAATCGATCTAATAAATTAAATACGATCTAATAAATTGGAACGTGTCAGGTTAAAAATAAAGTATACAATGAATTCCGACCATTCATGGATGTACGATCGTACGGCGGTAAATGGCAGAGTTTCTAGGAGTTTTGTAGAAGGGGTTAAATGTTTCATCTCGTTTGCCATGGGACGTTCGGTTTGTGCAACTGGGGGTTGATAAAGTGTCCTTGCACAATGGAAACCTGCAGAAACAAGCAATTTATAGCGCTTCTGATATTCGAGCACTTGCGACGTTACGGATTCATGCCTGAGTATCATGTATGCATTCATCACGGTGAGGAAGCACCGTCCCTGTTGGTCCTGCCAAGTAAGTATTATACATTCTTCTTAAATATGTAAAACATAACTTATAATGATAGTTGACAAGTATAAATTGTTGTACTAAAGTAATATATATTCGTTTGGTGTATCTTATACACATTGACTTATGGCCTCGGGAGGTGCACAACAAACTAGGTGACATCTTCCGGAGCAGGAGAGAGCCACCGGGGCAGGGTGGTGAGTTTTGGAGCCACATCTCGGAGCGCATGAGGGCCGAGTACTTGATGGTGAGGGTAAGTTAAAATATGGCATTCCTTCGTTTGTAATTATAATCGTTTTAATATGAGTGGTATGTTAGCCACTGTATGTGAGTGGTATGTTAGCCACTTTATTTGGGTGATATGTTAGTCACCATTGTGTCAGTAAAATTTAGGACAATGTGAGTGGTATGTTAGCCACTATATGTGAGTGGTATGTTAGCCACTTTGTTTGGGTGATATGTTAGTCACCTTTGTGTTAGTAAAATTTAGGACAATGTGAGTGGTATGTTAGCCACTATATGTGAGTGGTATGTTAGCCACTTTGTTTGGGTGATATGTTAGTCACCATTGTGTTAGTAAAATTTAGGACAATGTGAGTGGTATGTTAGCCACTTTGTTTGGGTGATATGTTAGTCACCATATCTGTTATAATGTTGTTGTATCTTGTTAAATTGATGTAACATGGTGAGGTTATACATTTATTGACTTTGGATGTTGTATGAAATTGGCAGTGTAGAAGGAGTACTTCATTCTGAAGAGTTGATCCCACAGATCTGGCGTGTTTACGTATGGGATCCAAATCTGAGGATATGGTCTTCGTGGAAGGCCATTCGGGATCGGGTGGCGAAATCCTCCACAGTTAATCCGGGAGTGGGCCCTTTGGGATGCCTACTGGCGCCCGAATCGATGTCGGGGCGTTACTGCCCAACAAGCGTAACCGGGCATCCCGATCGTCTGGCGGAAGGGCCGTTCACCACCTTGGGAGGCGATCTCATCGATTATTATCAATCGGTGCGTATATGTGTTTTTGCAATCTAGCATTACGTGTATGTATGAGGTCTCTGCTGCTCTATTACTTGTAGATGATAAATTGTTGACTAGATCTGGTTTGATTCAGGTGGCACGGGGGGAGGTGACATCCAAGTATGCCATCTTCAAGAAGGCCAAGCATAAGGGCGGGGTATGGACCGACTGCCGGGCCTCGTCTATTGTGATATGTTTATGTTGCTTAAAGTTCATATTTGTACACTATTACAAGTTACTTTTTAAAAACAGTAACTGATCATGATATCTGCTATTTACGATTTCAGGTTGAGGTTGATGCTTTCGGTGTGGCGGGAGGGCGAGGACGGGTGATGTGTTGTCAACTGAACAAGTTGACAACATCTTCCTAGAGGTCAACAAACCGGACAAGAAAGGACGAATATATGGACTCGGGAGCCTCGGTTTGCATCTGGCTAGTCCGGGGTGCTCCTCATCATCATCCGTGATCCAGACGTCCGGTTTACATAGGACCAGTCTCGAAATGGTGCGATCGCGGTCCGGAGCAGGTTGCTCGGCTAACTCAAGAGATGGAGCAACAAAGGGACGCGATGGAGCGACATGCCAGAGAACAAAGGGAAGAGAATGAGCGCCTTCGGTTACAGATGGAGCAGTTCATGTCCCAGTTCCGCCATCACCCACCCCCGCCTGATAGCTAGTTAGTTAGTTATGTATTCGTATGTTCGGATTTTTTTTTCATATTTACACTCGTGTGTATAATTTCTCCAGCTCCGGATATTACTTTTTTTATTCAAAATTTATTGAAATATTTTCCGTATTATTCATTTATTATCGAACATTATATTGATTAAATAGGTGAACTACGAAAAACAGGGATTAATATGAAATAAATAGTGACGGATTAATAGTGACGGAATTAGTGACGGATTCACAGTGACGGAATTAGTGACGGAAATTCATAGTGACGGAATTAGTGACGGAATTTCAGATTCCGTCACTAATTCCAATAAAATGTTGGACGACGGATAGAATATATCCGTCGCTAAATATTCTATCCATCGTCCGGTTTAGCGACGGATAGAATCTATCCGTCGCTAAAGGTAACGACGGATAGATTCTATCCGTCGTTATATTTCGATTAAAAAAAAAAAAGGTCAAACATATAATCCGTTGTCCAATCCGTCACGAACTGGACGACTTATTATCTATCCGTCGGCCCAACTCCTGCGGGGCGACGGATTTTTTATCCGTCGCCCGGTGGCGACGGATCATTGGCTGAAGCGAGATCTATCATCGTGACCCGATTTTTTGTAGTGAATGTGGATGTTCTCCATAATTTGTGTCTATTAGACAAAGAGTTAGCACACTTCCCAAGGGGTTGTTACACTTGGGAAATGATTCAAATGAACTATAAATATGTGATCAAACTCACATATTCAACACGACTTCTTCAAGTAAATATTTCTCCTTCTCCCTCCTTGCCCTGTTTGCATTATTTACTACTCAAAATAAGTTCGGTAGATTCGACTCGAGAAGTGCTCTTAAATCGTCTTAAGTAGTTTTATGCTGGGAGACAATTGCTATAAACACCGTAAGCATACCCCCTCTTTTTTTTTTTCCTTACAAACATTCACATTTTCCAAATATGATCTTCTTTCTACAAATATCCACTTGCGTTTTTATGGAGATTCTTTATTTAAAAAAAAATTATAATAGCCAAAATTACAAAATATCAACGAAATAAAAAAAAATACAAAACCCCCTCCCCAAACATGTTCTTTGAACTAGTTTGAAATAAGGAAAAATTAACCAAAAAAATCATGCCGTTTTTCATCATTATCAAATCAATTTACACATGAGCACGATGAGGAGTAAAAAAAAAAAAAATAAAATAAAAGAATTTGATATTCCTAGAAGTTATACGGTGCAATTGACTCTAATTGATTTACAAAAGTGCTAAGGATGTTTTTGATGTAGAATTAAAACCTCGAGTTAAATAAAAATTTATGTGTTTTTAACCAGTTCTCAAAATTTTACAGGCTGTTTGACAAACGATTAAAATCATGAAAATCAGATTAAAATAGATATTTTTAACAGGTTTTGGCGATTTAGATTGGTGCTAAATAAGCAAGCCTTAGTGTCAGCCAAACAAGCTCCAATATTCTTGTGTCTTCTCTGCTCCTCATGCGACCTGTGAGAGAAATTCAATAATTGTTGAATCATAATTCCAACATACGATACGCCAAGGATAGATAAGGCGCAAGAGAGGAGAAGTAATGGCGGGCAGCTCAATATTTCAATCCCGCTTAATGGCTGCTGCTTCTTCTTCGTTTCTCTGCGAACGTCTCTTCCTTCAATCCACTCCTATCTCACTTCACCGTCTCATTCGTTTCACACCAGGTCTATTTCCTTCAAACTTTTCACTTTCCGATTTCCACCATTCGATCAATCATTTTGTTCGTTCGCTATATCTGTTCAATTTTCACTAACTTTCATTGTTCAATTCGTTAGATTCACTAGTAACTGCAACCGAATGCTTTGCTCTGTGCTTATAGCTTTGATGCTTACTTGTTCCTGCAGTGGTTTTAGGTTTTACTTTGTTTTGGTTCATGTGTAATTTGTAATGTTATTCAATTAACCTAATCTGACTTATGATTGTTAACTTAATTCCGATTGTTCGATACTTCAATTTGTTAGATTCACAACTGCAACTGAAGGCCCGTGCACTGTGCTTATAATCGTTGCTTACTTGCTTGTAGTGGTTTTAGGTTCAGTTTATTTTGATTGATGTGAAATTCCGACGGCATTATTGGAAATGGAATCACCGCTATCTAAGTAATTTATGTGGAACGACGACGAACTTTTGCATTATGTATCCCAATTCTCAGCTATGGTACCTCCAATTATCGTGGTGGCAATGTGACTAGAAGCTCCTATGGTCAGCAGGAATATCGGAAATGAAATTAGTTTAGCTTGCTTGTAGCTTTATCTCCTAGCCGTTTTTATTAGTCATGGTTCTGGTGTTTGCCACCTGTCGTTTTTAATATTGAAAGATCAGTCAATACGACACATATACCTTTTCTGTTCTCTTGATCGGAACATGAAAAGGCTTTGTACTCTTAGGATGAAGTAATCGTGTTGAGACTTGAGAGAGTGTGTTATAATTTGTTTAATCATACAGTTGTAGTACTAACTATCTGCCCCCGGTGCTTATTTCTGCATGTTTTCAGGAAGTTGTGTCTAGATGACTTTCTTGCACTAGGATAACAAATTTCGTACTTATTTGTTGTTGCGAATTTCTATTTGATCTCCTTGTTCTTACTGAGTGCTATTTTTATATAGGAAAAGGCCGTGTCTCGATGCAAATGTCCAGGTCATTTTCTGGACTGGCAAATCTATTCAATCGAAGGTATGCTTTTTGTATGGAGGCCTGAACTTATATCTTTGGCACGGAGTGCATTTCCCTTTCTTTATTCTGTGGGTTCTGGGCCAATTATGCATCAGCATTCATTTAAGGATTTGTAGCTGATT
Source organism: Plantago major (assembly GCA_026545765.1). Lineage (NCBI taxonomy): Eukaryota > Viridiplantae > Streptophyta > Magnoliopsida > Lamiales > Plantaginaceae > Plantago > Plantago major. Next base: position 97,315,022 of record CM048840.1, read on the forward strand.
CTACTTTTCCTAACTATAGTACAGAAGAGGCGAAAACTAAACAGGAACGTCTGAAGCCCGGTGAACTGTCTCCTAGAAGACCTGTTCCCGACAACATACTGAAGCCTCCTTATGTGGAATCTAAGAAACTGCCTGGCATTGCGAGTGGAGTTGAAGTGCATGATGAGAAGGGGATAGAGTGCATGAGAGCCTCCGGGAAGCTTGCTGCTCAGGTTCTTCAGTATGCTGGAACTTTAGTCAAGGTAAATTATTTAAATCTCATTCCATTCACAATATATAAAAGCTTCTCTTTATCCAATACGTCCATTTATAATTTCAATGATGCTGCTATTCTCTGTTATGGCTTGGACATGTGTTTTAGGATCTATGGCATGTTATTGACATGCTGTCGATTTAATTTTTCACTTGGTTAAATTTGCACAGTGCCAAATGTTAAATTTTTCAAACCCCCCCCCCCCCCCCCCCCATTCTAAATATACTGTTTTCATTGTTTATGTCGATTGAACTGGTTTTCTATATCACTGTTCCTGCCCGTGCCTCAACCATCATTTGCAATTTGTTGCTCTTCTTGCCAGCCAGGCATCACAACAGATGAAATTGACCAAGCAGTTCATCAAATGATCATTGACAATGGAGCGTATCCTTCTCCGCTAGGTTATGGTGGCTTTCCAAAGAGTGTATGTACATCCGTGAATGAGTGTATTTGCCATGGAATACCAGATTCACGTGCCCTTGAGGTTTGTTAACCATTGCCATCAATTTAAGCTGCCGTTCTATTAATTCACAATTTAACTGTTTCAGATACTGGCACACAATGGTTTTGCAGGATGGCGACATTATAAACATAGACGTCACAGTTTATCTTAATGTAAGCAGCCAATCTTCCACTATTTCTCTTCTTATCTGGTGCAACTTGCTAGCATTAAGAATGAAATGATTGAATTCCACCCCCCCCCCCCCCCCCCCAATTGTTTTTTTTTTGGGGGGGGGTTGGTGTTGGAGTTCTTCTATTCCAGCAAGAAAACTGAGTAAACCCGTCTCTTGCTACCTGGTTGATGTTTAAGTGTGTATTTATGTGAAAGACTGAGATAAATGCATGTAATTCTACTTGTGGAATAACCGTCAGCCAAGTGATTGATTTAAGAACCATCATTTGATGCTTCTGGGTATAGAAGTAAGTTAAGTGATTGTGGCCATGGTTCTGGATCAAAAATTGACATATGGAAGGAAAAAAAAACATTTACTCTAATGCTATTTTACTTTAAAAAGCAGCACTAGTTTGGAATCTAGATGTTATATCTTGCTTTGAATCTAATATATCTAGTGAACCCTCTTGTGTAGTTGACGCATTCTCCAAGTTTTCCAAATGAATCATTTCTGGACTATCTTAACTTACTGGGACCTGCAGGGTTATCATGGTGATACATCTGCTACGTATTTTGTTGGAGACGTCGATGAGGATGCCAGAAACTTAGTAAAGGTATGGTTATCTGGTAGTACTCAAGTGTAGATGTGATTTACTGTTAGGGAGTTCGTTTTTCTTTTATTTGCATATATACATGTTTTTATATTCACAATTAAAAGGATATTTCTTCCATTTATTCTAAATGTTATGTGATAACAATGTTGCTTGTGGAGCCTGTCATTGATCCTAATAATATTATTTTTATAGGAAAAACAAACGCCATTCCGGAACATTTGCGGATAATGCTTTTTGCCCTTTAGTAATTCCTGCCCAAACTCTCGTAAAGTTAAATTGTAACTGATGCAGCGATCTCGTGATTGAATAGCCTATAGTTTCTAAGTTCTAACAGTTGGTTAAATTTAAGGCAGACAAAAGCACGCAAATAGCTATATTGTGGAGGGGTGCAGCAAATTTGCACAAATAGCATGTTTGCCAGTTTTCCCTTCTCTTTTTAATTTTTTTTCCTTTTATGTAAATTCTGTGGGTAGTTGATGATTTTGGGATTTATTATGTTGTTACCGCAAAAACCTGCCATAGGTCTCTATGAGACTTCTGTATTCTGTAGGTAGTTTATGATTTTAGGATTTATTATGTCCTTACCCAAAAAACTGCCATAGGTCTCTATGTAGTTGATGATTTTGGAATTTATTCTGCATTGTTAGCTAAAGAGGGCCATAGGTCTCTCTCCCCTAACAAGATTTTTTTTTGTTGTAGGTAACCAAAGAATGTCTTGATAAAGCAATATCCCTTTGTGCACCTGGAGTGGAATATAAAAAAATTGGCAAGACAATACAGTAAGCACTTTGCTTCTTCTCTTGCAACTTCTACATTTCGCCTTCATCTCATCATTTCAACATTATTTATTGCTAAGTTAATCATCTGCACACACGTCAAAGGCGTGTAAGGACCTCCCTGGAGATAGTTGTCTTCAGATGGGCACAAAGTGTGCAAGGGATGTTCTACCAGCATCCTAGCTACCCGGAAAGAGTTGCAGTGCAGTACTTGTCTATCTGAAGTTCTGAACATTCTGTTAGATTGACAGGAATTTTGTTCAAAGTTTTGCTTAACATCGATATGCCCTTTGAAGGGATCATGCAGATAAACACCGTTATGGAGTTGTTGAGCAGTTTGTTGGCCATGGAGTTGGACGGCTCTTTCATAGTGACCCAGTAATTCTACATCACAGTAATTCTTCAAGCTTTGCTTTGACTATCTGTAGTTCTTCAATCATATCTGCTGGATTTCTGTTCCATAATGAATGATTTTCTTACTTCTATCAGGGAATAATGGACGTGGACGCATGGTGTTGAACCAAACCTTCACTATTGGTAATAATAGTATTATACCTTACAACTTCACAATCTTTCTTTCAATGAATGTTCCGGTTATAGATCCAGGTTTTCAGAACTGATCTCGATAAAATTCGAACCTAGCTGTACTATGTCTGAATATTGCTTCTTGTCATCTCCTCCGTTTTGAACTCCACTGGGTCGACCTGGTTGAACCTCAACTGGTGGAGTCAAAGATCCACTATTGATCTGGTTACATTCAAGAATTATAACTGAATTCATAATAATACATTACTTAATTAAATTAATATACTTAATTGCATATAATACATGACTTAATTAAACGAATATATACTTCCGGGTTCGGGTTTTAAATCACAGTTTATCACCATCAAATGATAAATGGAAGTGTAGAAGACGGATCAAACATTATAATGTCCTTTTCTTGAGGCAATTTTTACCCCGCTAAGTTTTTTTCCTTAAGACTATCTCTAGCAGGGTTGCAAACTTGAGTTGCAACCCTGCTACGCTGCGCCCCAACTCCTTTTTTTTTTTTTTTTTTTGTTTTTTCTTTTCTTTTCTTGTTTCTTTATTTATGATTTGTTTTTATTTTCTCTTTTTGTTTTTTTTATTTCTATTCCTTTTCTACTTTTATCTTTTTTATTATTTTTCATTTTTCTTGAATATTTCTATATGATAATAATTATATGTAGCAATAGAAATATACTTATACATTACTTCTAAAATTTAAAATACATATTAAAATCACACTTGTAAAATGTAGTATTTTAATTGTTGTAATTTTCATTTTCAATTATTTTAATTTTCAATTTCAAGTATTGTAATTTTCAATTTTAAGTATTGTAGTTTTTTTAAGTAATGTAATTTTTATTTGCAAGTAATGTATTTTAAAAAAATTAATGTGATTTTGTTATAATTAATTAACTACATTTAAAATAAAGTCAAGAATAAAGTTTAAAAGGAAATGAGAAAAAAAAATGAAATGAATAATTAAGTTTGAAAGAAATGTTAAAAAGAAAATAGATTTTGGGCCTCACTGTTGCAGTAGAGAATTGTGAAGAGTTGCAGTGAGTGGAATGCTGACGTGGCGGAGAGAGTGGGTTGCAGAGAGTTGCAACTGCTGGAGATGGCCTAATTTCTGTACAAGATGGATATAAGAGTCTAGATTCTAGAACATATTGTTGCTCGAGAAATGAACAAGAGACAAAAATGGATTCCTGCAGCTGTACTTTCAAGGCCTCTGGTCCTTGACTTTTGTGTGGAACCAAAATCATTAATACCACATATTCATATATCTTGCCATCTTAATTATAAATTTATAATTGTATTATCAAGTTTTTGGGTATTCAATACGGTTGATATGATGTTACCTATATGTCCGAACCAATTGTAGACCACATAAGCACATTGTTTGTTCTTGAATATCTTACATTGTTCATCTGCTGCAGAACCAATGCTGACAATGGGCAGCATCAATCCAATTATGTGGAACGACAACTGGACTGTTGTTACGGAGGATGGGAGCCTTTCTGCTCAATTCGAACATACCATCTTAATAACCAAGGATGGAGCGGAGATACTAACCCAGTGTTAGTCGTGCCAATACAAATTACAGTGAAATAGAGTAATTGATCGGGGGTCTGCAAACAAGAAAGCTTTGTGTTGTTTAAGTTTCCTCTACAGGGTCAGATCAAAGTCTCACCATGTCACGTTATTTTTGGAGTTGCTGCAAAAGGTATTCTCATCCAACTGAGGTTATTTGAATGCTTCAGCTCAGTATCTGGCGTGATAATTCATTTGCAACTGTATAATATTTGTGGTGTCTCTTCGGATTCATCACCCAGAAATAAATAATCACAAACATACACGTCATGTACGTTTTAGATTCACGTAGAGTTAGCCCACTTGGTTCTGCACCCTTGTTGTCCTGGGCTCTTGGCAAGATACTATCATCCCTTGCCTTGGACTTAGATTTGATCACTATTTTTTTTACATAAGCATGCAAATATTGACACTTAAGATTTTGATGTTTAAGAAAGCAGTATCTAATCCATGGTGATATGGGTTCTGAACTTCTGATTTATGGTTTTTCACGTCGCTAATGAAAGAGCCATGGGCGGTGAAAACCTGTGTAAAGAACTAAAGATGAAGTGATCATGATAGTCTCATGAATAGCTGTAATAGTTCTAAACTGCAACGACATCATGTGATAGTAGCCCACACGACAATTTTATGTTACGATAAAACTCGTAACATTTGTTTCTAACCCTTCTGCGTTCAATTCACCAAATTACATGACGTATGGTGTTCAATTCCCTTTCTTTTTTTATCAAAATAAACTTCCTGCGTAAACAACTACTGCCAGATGATAACTTTTTAATCTCAAATAGCTTATCAAACACAAATGATAACTTAATTTTATGTGAGTAGAATAGTGAATTAAACAGAGTATTTTTAGTTGTATGGCGAGCGAAAAAACTCGTGAATAGCAACTCTGTTGAGTCTTTAATCCTATGCTAAACAGTCCAAAAGTCTTTAGAGAGAATATCTAAATACGCTATGAAGAAAATTATTGATGCTCAAAGCGTCCATACCTGAACAATATGTTAAAAAACACAATTGCTTTTTGTGAAGCCTTGGAAGACCAACTATTGACTAACAAAGTTACCAAGAAGTTAGAAGACCACACCTTAAGTCCCATTTGAAGGTCCTAAGATTTCAAAACTAGAAACTTTGCCAGATTAAACCAAGAGTAAGAGATTGCACAAGATAAGTACCTATTGTAACATTAACACCTATATATATATGATTTAATTGAGTTAAAAATTCAACAGTTCAACTTTACATCTATTTATTTTTTGGTACAATCCCAGAGCGTCCTCAGTTGATAACTATATGAAGCGGGCATCTTATTGCCAATTTTCGTCAAAATCATGTATAGTGAATGGTCAGTCAGTTGCATGATGTAAGATGCACATATCCAGAAAGTTCACCGCCAACTCATGCCGAGCTTATCATGTCCCCGCTACCTAACTTCTTTCTTTCTGACAAGGAAAAGATGGGTCAAGTGGTTCAAGAAAAGGTCATCGATGTTCAAATTGTTAAGGGTTTCAATGCCGAGGTATCTACATGCACCATGATATATCCACTGCCCTGCATAAGACAAGCATCTAGTTGGTCCTGAAGTTTACAGGTAAAAGAAGTGCACGTCTAAAACATTATAACAATACTTCGTCTTTCTTTACAGGACTCTGGCAAAACTAATTTTCCTCTTTCCAACCCTTACCGATGCATCTGAACATACAAGAGCTATCATCATCATAATTGTATCCTAGCTAGGCAAAATAAGAATGACAGATTGGCAATCAATCTATATCGCCCATTTCTGTCCAAAAATAATATCTTAAGAGGACCAAGCAAGTAGTCTATAAAATGTCAAAGACGTAAATACGTGATTAATGATAAAGTATACTCGAGAATTCAGTGAGTCACCTTCCAAGGTAGGTCTATAATCATTTGCCCTGTGCAACTCTGTAATTGAGAATAAGGTCTTCTGGTTTCTTCCATATGTATGCCCGTATAGTAGCTAAGCTCATATCTGGATGTAATACCTGAAGAGAAAAAAAAAAAGAGGGTTAATTCCAATATCAAAGTTATTCCTCATCCATCCACATTATCACTCGGGGCACATTTGGAATTTTTTTTCTTTTATCACACCTTTGATAATATCTATATTTAGTTATTTACTAGTAGCTTTCAAAAAACAGCTTCTATCTAGCAAAGGCAGACGGTTTTGGGGTCCTCCCTCCCTCGCACCCACCACCCACCCCTCTCCCTCCCTCCCTCAATTTTATGAGACAAAGCAATATCTGTTACAAACTACTCTTTCTAAACTTCAGCACTTATAATAATTAATCTCAAACAAAGAATTAATAATCATATAGTTCAAGATCCAAGTTCTTAAGGGTCTTCAATGTAAATCTAAAGCTAGTTATTCCGCAAAATTTACATAGGAAGAAGTCTGATGATATGTAGAGTAACTTTGACATAAGAGCTACCCAACAGATATAAGTTAAAACAAATAGAAATTTGTAGAACTTAACACCACAGCTGGATACTCATGAAAAAGATGCCAATAATAAAGGGAAACCCTATTATGGAATCAAGAAGGGAGAAACTCGCTTATAATTAGTCGATCTTTCCTACCTCTAACACTTTATTTAGTACGTATAACCCTATCCCTTCCTTTTTCTAGAACCTATTAGTAGCTCTTAATTCTAAGTCAAGGAAATATGAATTTACTCTATGAAGTTATTATCGTTGTCAAATTTATACAATGCCAATACGTGGAATTGGCGTGGTTCTTCAGGAATATCCTTAGTTGTCGATTCATTAAAGGCCTGTGTCAAGAGACAGGAGTAAACTTGCCTGGTTGTTGCACAGGATCTCTATAGATGGAGGCTTCTGTTTTTGCCAAGGTCTCAATCCAGAACGAAAAGAAGCATCGTCGATTAGTGCAAAAGTTGCATCCCCATTCATACTATCTGATGGCTTATCAAGGGCCATCTTCTCTATGACATAGTTGACAACCTATGCAGACAAATCAGAGCACCAAAGATGAGCACCAGCCAAACATTCCAGTAGACATAAAGTCCACAAAATACAATAATGGAGCAAAGAGCTATATGAACCAATGATACTCTAGCAATAGTTTGTCTAGTTAGGACATTCCTCCAACCACGACCATACTTTCTAATTCACTTCTGAAATCTTAACGCTACTAATTTGATCATTTAGTTGCAGTTCACTGGCAGTTATAATAAATGAAAGATTTAGCATCCTATGTTTTGGGATTATGAGAACAAGAATTATCAGCAACCCCTTGTGGTTAAGAGTGTGCTAGTGGCTTCCTTTGTCTAGACCAGGTTTATTATATAAGATACACAACCCCTTGTGGTTAAGAATGTGCTAGTGGTTAATGGTTTGGCAGTTTCCAACAATGCTGCATATCTCTTGTGGGCCCAATCTTGGTAATATTTTTGCAATTGCTTATTATTTATTCCTTCTCATTCGGAGAAAGAAAAGAAAAAGGAAGCCAACCAATTATTCCAATTTCGCACCAGATTAAACATAGAAAGATTCTTACTCTATTTACTCTGAGAATGCGAGGTGCACTGAGTTTCCCTTGCGCAAGGTTCTGCACGGTAGGACCATCACATGGGTGCAAATAGAAGCTACATCTGCAGTGGGGATAAATAAAATACAGGATGAGCAGGTCAGGCAGATTAGAAACAATAGGACAAGATCAGCATTATTGTATTGCCATGGCAAATTTTATTGAAGTAGGAACCAGCTCACAGGAATAAAGACTTGAGGTGCTAAAACACTTTAAACCAAAAGCACCGTATCAAACCAAGACAAACAATAAGACAGTTGCACCTTTCTATGATGTGTCAAACATATGGTAGATGCATACAGCCACAACAGTGAAGCAGTTATAAGTGAAGGCATAACGAATTAAAAGCCATTATTTCTTGCAAGGCATCAAGCTTTCCCGAGCCAAAAATAACATATAGCGAACCGCCTAATAGCAAGGACATGAAGATAAATGTTAAAATCAAGCAAGTTATGAAGGGGAAATGTAGGGAAAATTACTTGGTAGCTTCCCTAGCAGGCAGATGATTATTCAGCACACTGTTAAGAACCCACCATGGAAAGTCCTTCTCATCCTCACCCCCATCTAGGTCAGTGGTTTTCTTTCTCCATGGACCTCCTTGAGAGCCTTCCGTAACAATGGAAGGAGGGGAGGCCCCTGAAAATTCAAAAGGCGGATAAACCATAGAATCATTTTCAGATTTACCATCTCCTTCAATTCGAGATAGGGTCAAGGCCTTCAAACTCATATCCTTTCCAGGAGCTTCTCCATTTGCTAAAGTTTGAGATCCAAATCTCTGCCTTCTCTTGGCTAACCAATGAGCCAGTAGTCCTTTGAGGGTTTCTCTTGGCAAATTAACCTGCATATTTCTAAAGAGTCAACTCATCTGATTGTTGTAACGGAAACTACGGTAAGAGACGTAAAGAACAGAATTATGCTTAGAGTGTTTTTTGTTTGAGTGGATTTCGTTGTCAAAACAGACAGGAACCGAATATCTCCAAACGATTTGAAATAACTCGAGAAATAAAATGCAGGGGGCAACCAAATTTTATTTGCATCAATCAGCTACATTTTATGATGTGTGCCGAACTTAAGTTCAAAGTTGGTTATCCGTACTTGCAGAGGGTTGGCCTTAAGTACAAGAGAAGAATAAGATAAGATGGGTGAAGACCCTCGTTCTTATGCAAAATTTAAATAAATCACATGAGTAGGCACCTTGTCATCTTCGTGCTTTCCGGAAATGCAAAGGTCAGTAGCGTACATCTCCGCGGAAAAGCATTGCGGGGCATCCAGGTGTATTGACAAACCCCCAAGTCTTGTATCAGCCGTGAACCATGCAGGAACACTCACCTGAGTAGGCAGAACAATTAAAGACGGTGCTTCGAATAGACATAACACTAGACTCTGAATCTCTGATACATACCATCTCAAACAGTTCTTCTTTCTTCTTGTCAAATGGAACCTAGCAAACAAAAGATAATACTGTAGTCAGAAGGCATATGAAGCACAAGAACCATAGGAATCTCTTATAAAAACATACTCAAACATGCTACATTATGAGCAATCCAAACTGCCCTCCAGGGGTCATAGTACAACAAATTGTCAAAATGTCGGAGCACATAACTAACCTCTCCATAGTTTTCAATGACAGCACCTCTTGTAATTTCCCATAACTTCACTGTTCCAGCAGTGTCCTTAAAAAGAAAGGATTCAGAAGTTAGCTTTTCTCTTCAACAAATAAAAGTTAGTAAACTGAACTTACAAGGACAACTAAGAAGCAAGCAAAAGGACCCGCTGTGACATTACCTTGGTCAGGACATGTCTTCTGTTGTTCAAAATCTCATGCTGTACTATTGTTGAAGTTCCAAGAATGCTAAAAGATGGTGTTGTATAAACAGGAGCCTGAACCAACAATATCATCTCATCAAATTTATACTGGGCAAAATGATCACCAAGGAGCGATCCAGCAATAATTGTAAAATTAGCGAATGGTAAAAAAAACTCCAGAAAGGTTAGAATTCTCCCCAAAAAAAAAAAAAAGCCTTTTATTAAGGGAATATAAGAACAGAACCCACGAACACAAAATACAAGCTGATAAGATCCTTAACAAGTACCACTACTGATTTGTGGGTAACTTAAGTCTCACGTATCACATATATGCTAGGATCCGTGACTATTAATTTAGTACAGCACTGGGGGAACAGCAATTCGGGACCCTTACCTTCAGATTATGTACCAAACAAGCTACATCTAGATTTAAGATGATTCAAAGCTTCAGTGCGTCTATCTCAGCTTTATACAATAACATTTCTTGGCCATATTTTCGGATAGAATAAGAATTTTAAAAACCATATATCTTTGTAATATCATTGCAAGTTGAAGCTGCACAACGGAAAGGAACAGAAAACAAAAGGAATATAAAACTCACAGGCCCGGAACCTTCCAGTGAAACCCTTGCCCTTGAATGTGACAAGTGTCCTGCTATAAAAGAACCACCTTTCTGGAATACTTCAGAGGGATTATGTGCTTCTGCTGGCCATCTATCTACAGAAGAATCTGTTGTGGCAACCCATATGCCATCATCATTCAACGCCAGTTGCAATATAGGATGTTCCTTCGTACAAAGCAATATGCTTTCTTTTGTTGACAAGTCTGTCAAATACAACTGAAGTACAAAAACTGATCAGTTTTAAGAACAGGGGGAAAATAACTTGACACTGAAGGAGCCGCAAATAATATTGCTTAGAGCATCAAGTGGTGGACTCACAGACTGATCCCTTCCACCACTATAGACATGACTAAACGTTGGAGTACTGGTAAGTGCCCAGATGGAGTCTGAGTGGACAGCATAGGAATGCACACAACGTTGCTGACCAAGATCCCATAACCTATATCATTTCCAGAATTAAAATCAGAACACGTATAGCATATAAAAGATATAGATGAAATTGTGAGCGGAAATGTCAAATGTAATAATTTCCTGCAAAAGGCACATGCAGCAAGATCAACTCAACAAAACAACAGAAATCCTGATCTTGCTGTTGGGTGAGTAAAAACTTTGAGCAAACAATAAATTCAATTGACTACAAGACCTAGGGAAGAACTTATGACTCTAGAAGTGGTTATACAGTCTGTTCAGGCTACTCAGCAGTAAATTGTCACTGACATCTTGTGTTAAAGAAATGTCAAACTCTTAACATGCAGGAGATACTCAGTTCCATCTCCTTGACCTTTGAAAAGTGTATGTTCCAACAAAATAAAAGGTTTTGAACAGATATTCTGCAACAGAAATAAGCTTTAAAGGGGCATAGCTACACAGCAGCATTGAAGGATTCATGATACTTTCACTCGTTCTCAATGATTCTGTTCTTGTGCTAGCAAAGTGCTTACATACCTAATCATAGAATCAGATGACCCAGATAAGCAGTATCTGCAAATCAAGAGATGAAATATTAATTGCTAAAATGATATATGATGTCTCTAATAATAGAAGGAACAGTCTAGGGTATTACAGTAAATAGAGTATATGCATCCAACAAACCTGCCAGTAGAATCCAACAACAGGGCCCTAATATTATCTGTGTGCCCTCTAAGCTTCATGGTTTTAGTACCGGATCTTGGGTCCCAAACACGTACAACCTACAGAAACTCATCAGATATGTTTCGGCAATCCAATGTTGTTGTAAATCTACTCGTGAACATGTAAAGGCATTAGGAATTAGCACACATCACACATCCATATACATGTTTACCTAAAAAAAGCCGGTAGATCATTAAAACAGTCAAACAACCAGAACTTGCCTTCTCAGTTCCACCAGAAACAAGAAGTGTTGCGCTATCATTGGTCGCCAATGCATATACTGACTCTTTATGCCCATTCGCAGCAATAGGAACATATCCCTGGCAGTGAGAACCATTCTTGGAGATATTATTGCTTGTGCGGGGTGACTGAACACTTGTATTTGGCATTGAAGGCCCCAAACCATTTGCACAGGTTGCGTAATCAACTTTAGTCGCGTCATTCGATTTGGAAGTAGGAGTTAATGCAGCCTCAAGATCCCATATGAAAACCTCCCCACCAAGGCCACCGGATGCAATGACATTGCTCTACAAACAAGGAAGTTAGGGATCATCACAAACTGGAGACCATAAGGACATATACCTCCATTTACTTATCAACTATGATAATATAACAGAAAAAAGAAAAGGGAAAAGTTCACATCCAACAAAACAAACTAAAGCTTACATTTTTCTCAGCTGCTGCAAGGCAAGTGACGTAGTCAGAATGTTGACGAAACGTCCTGGCACATGTTCCATCAGACAGGGAATTCCATACCTAATATTAAACCAAAAACAAGAAATTATCAATAAATCAAGAATGTTGGTACACATCAAGCTATCATAGCAGACTGTACATACCTTAACAGTACTATCTGAGGAACAAGAAACTAGTTTGTTACCGCCTGTAATAACAGCATCATTGACCTGTGCAGACAACACATTTAAACATCAACGTCTATGAAGCGCATCCGCATAATTCCAATTTCATGAATGTTCAAGTCTACAAAACATGTATTTACTACCAAGCAAATGCAGGAATATATTCCAGTAATGAATTTACCCTGACAACTGTAAATGCTAGGTTATCTTCATGTAGATAAAACTATCAAATCGTTGTTGTAATGCTTCATACGGTGTATTCAGGTAATTAACTGTTCCAGGTAATACAGCAAGGCCACACCGGCAACTAAACTGAAGCATAAAGTAATATTGCACATGTTCCCTATACTTATTTTCACGGATTGAATTTTTGAAAAGGCAAAAACTCCACACAAACTTACCACTAGATATGCGAAATAACCTTTTCCGGGGGGGGGGGGTGAATTTATGGAACACAGTGGTAATCAGAATAAATAAAACAATAAACATATTCGATGATAAGGAAGATATACCCAATCAATGTGGGACTCAAACGTAGCAGAGCAAGTAGCACGATCTTCAGACAAAGCCCATCTTTTTAATGTACCATCACGGCTACCAGTGAATAGGTAATCACGCTCATCTGATCCTGGGGACTTCAATATCGCCAAACAGTTTACACCAGCACAGTGCTGCAAGCAACTCTTAGTGGTTATACATCAATTTATTAAGCTTGATAGTTTTGTTTAACTATGGGAGTAGAAGATACAAAACATTGCTTTACACCATACACAAGAAAAAATAAATAAATACAAAGAAGAAGTAAAACCCCAATTCATAATAGCTGGTCATAACACATTTCAGATATATCTCAGAATTGCTTTTGAACATCCATGAAGAGTCCACCTAAACTGAACTCCTATGTTGTAGTAAAGCACACGTGTAAAGGAACATCTTAAAAATCTAACCTCGTGGAGTTTATATTCCATTCTGTACAAACCTAAATCGTATGCGAACTAAATGAATGAGAATTGCATCTAAACTAAATTGAAATATCACCTTTGTGTCATCTGCGTCATTCAATACATATGTCAACCTCTTTTCCTTGCGAGTACGAGTCGAATTAGATGTGTTCCCTGCACTGCCCACCCGGTGCATTGCGACAATCCCTGATGCATGTACAGAGAAAGACAAACATAAGAAAATACTGCTTTAATGAAAAGACAACTCCCACCCCCCAAACTTAAAAAGCATCAGATTTTTCCAATTTAATAATTCTTTGATAAGTCTCCCAAACCATTTTGGTAAGTAACGCTGCCCAACACGCATTTACAACTTTACACACTCACTTATTTATTCATTTTTTATCAATTATAGTACCCCCCCCCCCCCCCAAAAAAAAAAAAAAACTTCTACTCATTTTTACTGAAATAATATCCCCACCCCCAAGTTTCCTTTAATATTTTTCCATATTTCCACAGAGATTAACTTTTTACATTAAAGCCATGCAAACAATTTGATCACCCGAGGTAACCATGATTACATAATCAATCCTTTAAATTATTTCCACATTTACCTTTGAGATTCACAAGAACATGAAAGGGAATTAATCACAATAGATTAGTCCTTTACGGCAATACAGAAACCCCAAAGCTAAAAGGTAAAAGTTGTCAAAGATTATTCCAGAAACAGTACATGATTATTTTGGACTTGGAATATCATTGCAACTTGAGGTGGAAAAATCATCTCATGAGCACTCACTCAAAGGTGGATATGCACGTACGTTAGTCATAAGAAAAAGAAAAGTGGTCTAATTTCTACATTAGTATTTCCAACATAGTATGCTCCGTCAACTGGAGGTGGATACCAGTTGGACATAAGACATCAAAAAACCAGGTTTAGCAGGACTGCAAGTGGCAAGAGTTAGCACTCTGACTCGGTGTCATCATGGAGATTTTGGTAGATTATTTTCAATTTTAAGTGCTGAAAACATTGGCCCTGATGCAACACGAAAAACTACAAGATTTGTACCACTTTCGAGATGCCAAATCAGTATATCTGCTTTTTCTCCATGTTATGGGCACTCAATCACTAAGTAAGGCAATAGAGTAAACTGAGACTTATACTTCAGCAGCATGCAACAGAAAAAAATATATGAAAAACAAGAAAAAGAATTAATGTATTTAGGTTTTCTATAGTATGGCATATTTATTAAGCATTTATTATGTAAGCGCATCATTGGTTATCCGTCCCCAGATGCCGGCAGTCCTTCTCACAGTGATTAGCATTTGGATTCTTCACCACTAACTTATCTTACTTGGAATATTGCAAGGAAAAATAACGGTTAATTAACAACCAAACATTCTGAAAAGAAATCAGCAATAATTAACGAATTAGAAAGATCAAACGCCGTTGCATATTCTCTGGTAGGTTTTACAAAACCAACATTTTCTTGCAGCCTAATAGTTAGTGTTTTGACCAGCTGCGGAATTCATATTACGATATATATTCACTCCTCCACCATTTGTAACCTAACTCAAATGTAACATTCCATCCAATTATTTTTAAGCCTTTCCACCGAGTCCAGTCAACCTACTCTACTCATAAACAATACAAAACATCCATCTAAATCACATGAAAACATAATCCTAACCATCTACAATCAATAAGCTAGACTTCAAGGATTTGCAATCCCTAACCAAAATTGGAAATCACCCATTACCTGCCAATGATTGCCGAGAGAGTTAAGTCCACGGGAACCAGAATTCCGGAAACAGAAACCTCACAGCAGAATCGCATTAACCTACGAAACCTAACAGCAAATGCTTAAACAAAATCAGGAGCAATCAACTAGAATCCAGAAACTCAACGTCAAGCTGAACAAAAACTAAACCAGAATCGCATAACCTACAAAACCTAAGAGCAAAAGCTTAAGCAAAATTCATTGTAATCCAGCAACTCAAAGTCAAGTAGAACAAAACATGATAACAAGGATCGTAAGTCGTAAGCGAGAATTTCCAGACGGATTAATGAAAACTATCTATAATAATAAAATGATTGATACTCAGGTAATAATAACAGTAACGATGATGATTAACACAGCGATGGTGGCGATGATGAGTTTAGGTATGTTTACGAAATCAAAATGAGAATCAGCAACAAAGCGAAAGAGTTAGTATAATCGGAGAATTAAATTACCTTCAGTCTGGTGGAAATTTCAGTCAGGTAGATGAGTAGTTAATAAGTGGATAGAGATGATAGGATTAGGGGAAATGGAACGATCAGGCGGTGGAGAATCGGGCGGCTGGAGACGGCGGAGTGAGGTGGCGGAGTTTCTATTATATTTGCCGAGATGAGGACGAATTTAGCAAACCTTTTTCACAGTCAATCACTCCCTTTTCACTCATTTTCTTTATTATTGTTATTTACACTTTCTTTTTTTTTTCTTTTTTCCATTTAACGTTGTTTATGATCCGATTGGATGTGAGCAGTGTTCTCAATGGGTAGGGTATGTAGTCTGTACATACGTGTGATAGATCTAGATCCATACCTTATTCTAATTAATTGGTCTGGGTTTGAGTCCCGAACATTTCGAGGCGGGTTCAAGTCCGCCCAAGGACTTTTGTGTCCATATGGGATCCGATAGAGTCCAATATTATATTAGAATTGTTAGAGTGTGGCTCGAGTAGAGTCTAAAACCTACCACGAAGACTACTACATTAGACTCTGTAGACGCTCATGAATTTACAATCGAAATTTGGGGGCACCGGCAACACGTGGTTTCAAGGTGACACATGTGTGATGCCAACTGTATGGACTCCGACGCTCAAGTTAGAGAGTTTGTGGAAAGTGCATGAATTAAAAGAAATGGAAAGAAGGATGGTGATGGGAGACTTATCATGTTGCCTGGATTGGTTCGGTGAGTACTAATTCGGTTGAAATCAACAGTTCTGTTAACTTTGATTAAGCGAGCACCAAAATTCGTAGAACGAAACAAAAGATACCGAAAGTGGATGGTAACAACTAAAGGTATCAATCGAAACTGTCACGACTTAAAGTACCAAAAATGATTTTATTTCAAAGTCAAAATTAATGGTTCAATTAACTTTGACTAACGGAGTGCCAAAATTGGACAAAATGAAACAAAATCGAACGATAACAACTAAATGTACCAAAATTGAAACTATCACAACTTAAGGTACAAAAAATAATTTTTCCCAAAAATGCATACTCTGTTGGTTTGAAGTTGATTCTTGGGGTCTTGATTTCCAATTTTTGGGGCAAAAAGGATCTTTGGCACCTATTTTCCCTCAATATTAAAGGAATAATACTAGGGAAAATTATAGCCAAGGACCCTTTGCCATCAAATATTACAAAAAAAAGATCCAACATGAGTTAATGTAATGTTGTAACTCAGATAATGCCGAGTTAATTATAATGTTCCATGAGTTAATATAATATTGTAACTCAGCAAACCGTGAGTTAATATAGTGTTGCAACTCAAAGATTTGGGTCCCTGTATGAATTAAATTTTCGAGTGGGTACCGGCATGTAAGTAACCATAATACTAGTCTTGGGTTTTGAAATGGGTTGGGCCTTATACCATAGTTGGAGAAACCTAATGGACTGCAGGACCAAAAGGGGCTGAGTGCTGAGACCCTAGTCCACCACACAATCTCTCTCGTCTCTAGTCTCTCCTCTACACATCGTTTCTCTCCTCTTCTATGACCTGACCTTACAGCAAACTTACCCATCCCTAGCTGAGAGCTCCTCCACCATTTTCGCCACCGTGACCATGAAGGCGAGAGATGCTTTACTTCCGTCGATGATAAAAAACAAGGACAAGAGGTCACAAGTCCACGCCAAGCAAAAGCAACAGAAGCGATTGGAGAAGAAGAAGAGGGCTAAGGCTACTGAAGCTGCCGAGAAGAGAGCTCTCGAGCTCGGTGAGGAGCCTCCTCCAAGGAAAATCCCTCGCACAATCGAAAACACTCGTGAGCTCGACGAGACTGTCTGCAGACCTGATGATGATGAGCTTTTTGCTGCTAACGATGCTGATGAATTCAGCAATGTTATCAAACAGGAACGGATCCCCAAAGTTATGATTACTACTTGTCGATTCCATTCCACGGTCAGTTTCAGTTACCTACTCTATTCATTACTGGTTTGCTTGCTGTGTAGTGTATTAATGTTGATTTTTACGAACATTATTGATTTGTGGATTTTTTTTTTTTGCTGTTGTTGTTGTGATGAATTCGCAGAGGGGGCCTGCTTTTATTTCTGAACTTCAGTCGGTGATTCCGAATTCCGAATACTTTAAGAGAGGAACCTATGATCTTAAAAAGGTTTTTCAATCTTAACCCCTACCTACCTTTAGTTGAATACGAGGCTATGCACTTGATTTTCGACTCGTAATGCAACTCACTCTTGCAGATTGTTGAATATGCAAGCAAGAGAGATTTCACTTCGCTTATAGTTGTGCATACGAATCGCCGGGAGCCAGGTTGGTTCTTATTTGATTACTTGCTGATTTTTTTATGCTAGTTTCATCATGAATGTGATTGATTTTATGTGGCGGGTAGTGCAATGATCTTTAGTAGCATGAGTATGTTGGGTTTTCAAATTGTTTTGCATTGTGTAACCCGTTTTGATAGAAGCTTAAAGAGAAACCTGGTTTCACACCTCATTGATTATAAGAAATTTAAAGCAGCACAGCACCCCCCTTGTCACTCTTGAAGTTCACTTACATGTGAGAGAGTTAAAACCTATAATAAATCTGATGATGAAGTCTATAATGGATTGCCCCAAGTTCCCTGATGATTAATCCGACATATGTGATATGTCCTATTGATTAGCAAATGAAACGGAAAGATAATGGCAAGTATAATTTTTTAGTTTCGGGCAGTTGACTAGTCACTGGTTAAATGATGTGTTGTAGAGTCTGGGTGTGCACTTACTTGGGCCATTGACACATATGTATGCACATAAGCAGCTTTGTAATGTTGTGCTTCTAATTGCATGTAAAGTGACATGACATTTTCCAGCATTATTGGCTGCACATTAGATTGTAAAGCTAAACGGCTCTTCGGACTTCACATTAGATTTTGGAATATCTGATTTTTTTATCATAAAGCGTGGGGAATTTTCTAAGTGCACCAAAGCAGCACATTAGCAGTTTGGAAGGGAGTAAAAGGTTCAATCCATGAATATGCACACTGTACTACTTTTTATAGACAGTCTGAACTCTAGCTTATTTCATGGGGTAAGAACTAAGAAACCATTTTCAGACCCTCTGCTGCTAAATTGCTAGAGTTTGAACACCTCACATAAGTAATTTTGCAGTTCTCCTCACAATTTCCTAACACAAATATAATCAGGTGTTGTTTAAAGTCCATAGTAGTTTCCAAATAGAAAACAGATTCCACTGGTGTAAGGTATCTATATCAGTCCAAACCCCCTGAACTCTTTGCTAACAAATTGAGTCTCACGCAGTGTCCTTTTTGGAACTCATCCCTCCAGTCCCACATTAGCAGTGTTTTAATGCTATAGGACAGAAAAAATAGGGTAATTAGATTCCTTGCTATAAGGAAAATTAGTGCAGTATGCTTTAGTTGCTTGGAAATGACTCACCTTGATGGAAGCCATTGGAGAAAATCTCTGATTGAACACTTGACTGGATACGTGAATTGTGAGAGGAGCACCCTCACGTGTCACTTCTAATCCCTGGGATGAAGTCTACAATGAACTCTTGAAATCTCTTGGTGATGAGTTTGGCATGGTAACTAACAAATAAGAAAAGCAACTAAAAGATAACTGCATATAAGTTTGTTTTAGGCACCTAAGAAGTTGAGTGATTAGGGTGAAGTGGAGATTAGTTTAGTTGTACAGCTCCTTTTCTTATTAAGTAAGCATTATTAAAATTTAATAGCCTGCATGTGATCTCTGTTATTTGCGGCAACACTTTCCAACTTTACTGGCCAGTGGCCACTTGTCATGGTTTCGGGACAGAGACTTCAAGAGTTTAAAATGGAGAAGCCTGGTTCATATGTTTTAAAATTTGATCCATAAAAGGTGAGAAAATTCACTATATGGACCAGATTAGCAGTTGAAATAGCCATTGTTTCAACTGCTACAAGGACAAAATAAAAGGTTTAATCAGAGAGATAGATTAACGGGGGTGGAATGATAATTTTGAGCGTTTTAGGAAGTGATCTATTGGCTGTTCCTATGTATAATAGGGAATTCCTTCTAACTCTTGTACCTTGCTGCAGATGCCCTGATAATTATTGGGTTACCTGATGGTCCTACAGTTCACTTCAAACTTTCCAAGCTTGTTTTGCGGAAGGACATTAAGGTGAGATGACCCATTTGTTTTTTTCATGGTTATATTATATGTAGAGTCGGTATCGGACATAATTAGAATGGAAATATAATAATTATTATTTACAAGTCTTGACTCCACACTCCACAGTGAGTAATGTTTTGTCTGATTGAGTCATTTTTATTTGTATTTGAAGCGTTCTTGACTGATTATAACTTACCAGGGTCACGGAAATCCGACTAGTCACCAGCCTGAGTTGGTGTTAAATAACTTCACCACACGATTGGGACATCGTGTAGGCAGGTATGGACTATGCTTCAATATTATTTTGAGTTCTCTACAGCTCACTGCGTGATAGAATTCTGTCTAGACTCTAGCATGTTGCACATTTCATGTAGTGTTATATATTCTTTATTACAATCCTATTAGATCAAGTCAAACTTTTTTTAGATATATACCAACTGAATTATAATATGGTAAGATGAGAAAATTAAGCTGCAAGCATCGCATATGAGCTAGCTATTCAAGAAGCTTGTTACTGCTGTATCTGTGGCATTGAATTCGTATTGCATACTTGTCTCCAGTTTACTATCCCTAATTTTATGCCTTTATAGAAATTGGAAATGACTGAAATGATCTCGTCTGTGTGTAGGATGATACAGTCGCTGTTCCCTCAAAACCCTAATTTTCGTGGACGGAGAGTAGTTACTTTCCACAATCAACGTGATTATATATTCTTCCGCCATCACCGGTCTGTACCCTCCTTTCCGTAGCACTATTTTGCTCTGATTTTGCCAGGACATCTGATGTTTACTAGATAATCCTTACAACAGATACATTTTCGAAACCAAAGAAAGCAAAGAGGCAACCTCAAAAGGTAAAGCAGAAGCTAATGAAGTAAAGCTTCAGGGGAAAGTTATTGCCCGGCTTCAGGTTTGTGCCTCGGATCCTCCATCCTAATGATTGTGAAATTTTAAATTTTGTGGGTGTGCTATTCTGAGCGAGGTACCAGAAGTGATTGTATGGTTTGCTTAATTGATGATGTGTACTGTTATTCACAGCATTTGCTGCATCACACCTGCTTTTGCTCTGCTATGTTACCTCCCAATTTTCCTTGCATCGCTCCGATGGAATCTTTGCTTGAACACATTATTTTTCTGCTGATTTTTAAAAATTTTTCGTGATCTTTACCATATTTTTAGGACATAAAACTGTGCCTCGAAATTAGTTTATCATTCGTAGTTTGGGTGTTCAGGGTTGAAGTATGTGGTACAGTTTCTCTTTGATATGCATTTCTTTGCAACATTGACATGGTGGATATACTATCATTTCAGTGTACACGTCCACATCGTTATATTTTAGGTGAATCTGAAAGACATTTTTGCCTGTTGGGTGTAAATGCATTTTGTATTCACTATGTGAGTAATAGCTGATTGATAGTTCTAAAGTTTGTGTTTCTGAATTCTGACTCATTTCCTTGATTTGATTGATTTTCATACCGAGTGATGGTGATTTTTATATATCCTGTGATTACAACCTTACAGGAATGTGGACCTCGCTTCACACTGAAGCTCATCAGTGTTCAGCATGGAACATTTGATACAAAAGGAAGCGAATACGAATGGGTGCACAAGGTAATGTTTCCACATACATGAATCCATTTTGGCCTAAGAGAATTGTTTGCACTTTCCCAGATATTAATTTATTTTCCATGTGTGTTGTCTAATTTCAGCCTGAGATGGATACCAGCCGCAGGAGATTCTTCTTGTGATATGTTTTGTTTTGTAGTTTACTTGTTATCAAGTCAGAGGCATGTAACATACTGGACAATATTTTGGAGTCTATTTATTGAATTGAATTATTTTAGGTGGATCTTATGGGGATTGAGATGCAAATTGACATACCTTGAAATGAGCTGCTTTAACAACATATCTAATCACAATTAATATTGAAGTTATTGTTGTAAGAATTTTTCTTACAAAATAGTACAAGGGCCAGGGGTGCCGCCACCATCGTGCCGGATAAAAGATCGATCAATTGAGTGCATATGGCTGCCTGCAAACAAATTAAGTGAAGATATTGTAGGAGAACAGACCTCATCACAATTGCTCATATGTAGCTAGTGTAATGATCCCACCATTAACGGGTTGAAACCTGGTCCATTGGATGATGGCGATTTCACGATCGCTCCAAATACGTCGTTAAGATGATATTGTCTGCCTCAAATTTCACTGTGAATTGCTTTTGGAATCACCCAAAATGTCTCATACCACAGAAGAGTGGTGCATATACTATATACCATTCACCCAACCGCTTTTTAAGCGATGTGAGATTACAATCTACCCCTTGAGTCCTCGGCGTCCTCGTCAAGCTTTCAGGATTACAATCTGTCGAAGACCAACCAACCGTGCAAGATTCTAGAGGTGGCCCTATGGACTCAAGATGTTGACACTGCGATGCGATAGGATATGCATGTAAACTTCCCATGAACATAATATCACAATGTTAGGAATATGAATCATACCATCTACGTCATAATTATATCACAAATTCATAACTCATAACTTATTATTTTTTCATTTCTTTTGGTTGCGGTATAATAATATTGTATCGTATTGTTTTTAAAAATAAATTCTAAAATATTTTCTCTTTATATTTTGTTTCGGGTGATAATAAACCCTAGAGGTCAAAAGAACATCCCTCTTTAAACTTACCCGTAAAGAAACCCATTTTGAAAGATTACAATATAATCCATTCGTTGGTTTTGTAATAAATATACTAACTTTTTGGCAAAGATTTTTTACAGATATATTAGGTATTGAGTTTCCAAGCAGTAAATGATAAAATCTAGACTTAACAATTGACCAACAAATCCATACTGCATGAATCCAAATCCATCGTTCTCATCATAATCATAGTCAAACTCAAACCTTAGTCCGAGCACTAATCCTCCAAATTTCACAGGTTAATGACTTTTTCTTCAACTTGAACTATTTATTCAATTATTTTCTAGAAAACCCTTCCATACAGAACCGACAAGGAAAACAAGATCAAGAATTCAATATTCAAAATTTATTGAGAAAAGCATGCTTCCTATGACATAAACAATAAAAAATTCGATAAACTCTGTACAAGAGTATTTGAAAAAGACCATCAAAAAGGGGAAAACAAAGACCTTTGTTCTTAACGAGGAGCTTCGTTTAACTCCAACCGCAACTTAGACGCGCCGTTTTCAATTTCTTGGTTACTTTTAACCATTGCATTGTATTATCTTTGAAGATTTCTTTCAAAAGATTGAGCCTTTTGGAGTAGACTGTTGATTTTTTTGGATTTTGTTACTTACTTGGCGTAATGGCTGAAGCTACATGTCTCTTTGCCAAGGTAAGTTTTTTTTTTTAATTTTTTTTTAATTTTGTTAGCTCTTATTGTGTTTGTTTGTTGCTTTTATGTTCTTTTGTTCCATCTCTGGAAAAATTGTTGCATGATTTGAGCTTAATCTTGTTGACTAGCTAATTTTGGGAAGTGCAATTTCTTAAAGTTTCAAGCTTTGGCTATTGAGTTTGGTTAGTTCTACTTTTGGAATTGGGAATTTGTTCAGTACTAGATAATATTTGGTGGGTTTCATGAATTTTGATATTTTGGTGCTTCTTTTGTTATTTCTTAGTTCTGATCCTGTCAAGGAGTATATGTTAAATAAGCTGAAATTAGAATCACTTTTAAGGTTTTATAGTTGCTTTATATTTCATCTAGTTTTGTTTGCTTCATCTGTTCTGTGATGTAATCTTTGTAATTATTTGGGTCTTGTGCGTTTTTATGCTCTCTAGTCTCATGGTAATCTGAAAGAGGTAGCTGCATTTGACTACATTAGAGCTCTTCTAGGCTAAGCCATTTATGTGTTCTTTTTCTCTATATAGCCAAACACAGTTTCATTGAAATCAGTCTCTGTTAATTGTAACCTTCATTCATTTAGTTAAAGTGATGACTTCGTCTTCATACAACAGAAAGATGTGAGGCCATATTGTTAATGTCAAATAGTAAACAGATCTTTTGCTATGGATTTGATCATCTCTCCTTATACTGACATTTGCTTGCATTTCCTGCATAACAGGATACTGTAATTATAAAATCTCCAAAGAAGTATCGGGCTTCGTCAAGGATGCTCGTCTTAGTATTCACAATAGTATTTGGTGTTTATATATGTTTAGTCTGTCAAAAACAAACTAAAAATTTCCACAACGATACCCTAAACATTGAAGCTAATCAGAGACATTATCATGACCTTGAGGCTGATAGTTCGCCAAATCCATATTTGCACTTACCAAGGCCAGCAACCTTTAGCAGGTGATTGTTGTGAATTGTTTGAAATCTATTCTTCGTTTTCCAGGGGATTTTGGATGTAAATGAGTTTATGTTATGTGTGCCAGGGCTGAATGTGCGTATAACCCTGTACGGTTTTTTGCCATCTTGTCAATGCAAAGATCTGGAAGTGGATGGTTTGAGACTCTGTTAAACAGCCATACTAATCTAAGCTCCAATGGAGAAATATTTTTGGCCAAAGAAAGGCGAAGTAATGTGTCCTCAATCTTCTCGACATTGGATAGAGTTTACAATTTGGACTGGTTTACTAGTGCTTCCAAGAACGAGTGCTCAGCTGCAGTTGGCTTTAAATGGATGCTAAATCAGGTAATGTATTAAAAATATGTTGATAGAATTTGTGCTAGGTAAACGTGAAACAATGATGCAGATTTGGCTTTTAACTGTTACAGTTATGACTTGTGAGTTATTCATTATGAACGTCAATAGTGTAGATTCGTTTGGAATTTCCATATTTAGGAGTATGAAATTGGCTTGCATAATTTTTCATTATCATGGTGCTTCATTCAATGTTTTTCTTTTTCTTTAGGAAACTGCCCTTTCCTTTTCCTCGTACCCTTGGATACATATGGGGAACTAATAATTTGTATACATATTAATAATCTAGGGGTTGATGGAGTACCATAAAGAAATAGTCGAATATTTCAACAACAGAGGCGTTTCTGTAATATTTCTCCTCCGTAGAAATCTTCTGCGCCGGCTAGTTTCTGTCCTTGCTAATTCTTATGACCAACATGCTAAACTCTTGAATGGGACACATAAGTCCCACGTCCACTCGCACGAAGAGGTAACTATTGTCCCATTCTGAATCACTAACTGTAGATACGGATATGATCTGATCTTCTTCCCTTATGTAGGCGAACACTCTTTCTAGATACAAACCTGTGATAGATTCAACCTCATTGGTGATGAATCTAAAGTTGATGGAAAAGACAGTTTTGGACGCACTGGAGTATTTCAACAGCACTAGGCACATGATTCTCTATTACGAGGATCTCATGAAAAATCGAACTGTAAGTTTCGCTCTCAGATCAAACAGCTTCTTACAAGAGTCTAATTTAACATGCAATGTTTTATGTGTTACAAAGTTTTCTGCAACTGCTCGAAACTCAGGACATTTTAATTGTTTTTCCTTTTGTTTCCGTACTTCTTTACACCATGTCTAATCAATGTTAAGTTTCTAGTGATGTCATTAGTTTTTCAGAAATAAATGGGAGGTTTGTGAAAATTGTTAAAAAGTAGATGTAGTTAACCATTCAACAAGCCTGCATTCCTGCTGCAGAAATTGTCAGGCCTCTTAAGATAAACAATGTACGGCTAAGTATGAATTCAACTAACTCACCGTTCGAGTTACTGGGTCATATTGAGTAATTGTATAGTACAAAGCTCTTTATGACCTAATATTTATCATTTTCTAAGCCTCTCCTTTAAAGTATGTGAATAGTGAGAATACATCAGGGAAGGTGCATGTATTTATCATCGATGGAACTTCGAAGTGCAGAGTACAGTCTATGAGAATGGCAGGCCCGTAGTGCTGAAACTTTTCGAATTTTGGGGCCGATTGGAGTGATTATGCACTTTCCAATGCAATATTATTTTCTATCAATCATATATATTACAAGTATTCCACAATGTCCCTTAGCCTCCAACTTATATAGGGCTGTGCCTAATGTCTAATGAGGCCAGGAATGTTGTTTATTTTCATCCCTCTGCTTGGTTTAGTTTAGTTGTATGAAAAAAAAAATAGTAAATATCAAAACAAAGGGTTTACATATGTTAAATACAGAAAGTACATACTACCGCTGCTCTAAAACAAATTTAATACTGCAGAAACTGGTGGAAGTTCAACAATTTCTAGGCCTGCCAGAGCTGGACCTAACGAGTCACCAGGTGAAGATACACAAAGGGTCACCGGCAGAACACATCAAGAATTGGGATGAAGTCGACAAAACCCTCCGAGGAACAATTTACGAGAGCTTCCTCTACACTGAATATTAGCTCTATGGAATCAGTCTAGTAATCTGTTGATAATGTGAAGCAACTAACTTACTGACAACTGGCCATGAAGGGAACTTATCCAGGTGATCAATTCAAAGTTGATCTTAATTCGCTCTCCTAGCCGATGTACATGCCAGTCCAGCGTATCTTATCGATTTAATTAATTTTTCATTTTCCGTTTCCGTGTAGCTCTGCTCGCTCCTGTTTTCTTCTTTTAGTGATGTTATTGTGATGCACAGTACATGTATAGAATGTAAATTGTGTAGACACATTGCCAAAGATCAAGTAAAAATCTGAAAGCAATTTTGGCTTCTTTTGTTGAATGTTGATATAGCATTTTTGTTATCTGAGAAGTTGAGCAGCCATGCCAATTTATTTAAAAGATCAAGCATTGCATAATGAAAAGTGATCTAATTCTAAACCTTAAACATCAACGCATGATGTGCTTCACTTCAGTTTGTTGACTAAACATATGAACCACCCACTTAAAAGGAAGTAGACACTGCTAAGTGGCTAGTACATAGAATCCTTGGCGTTTTCAAGCCATATTCCTTAACCAACTAAAGATTTATATCCTATTTCGTCGAACTTCATACATTTAACAAGTTTAGCTGTACTACATAACTTCATCTATACATTACTAAAAATGGAAGTCACTCCACATCCAACAAATAATAAACAATTTTAACTTTATATGATAGAAAAAATTAAAGAAGGATACGCCTCTTTTATTAGTTAGGATTAATGCATAGAGCTAATAGTAATTAGTAATTTAAATTTAAACACCGATGTTTTAATATAAAACACTAACTATAATTTAATAAAACCACAATCATCTACGTACATTTATATGCAACTGAAATTCTTTGTGAAACCCTTAATAATTCTAAATATAACAATAATATTTTCCCGTTCATTTAAAATCCTCTATAAATACTGCATAAGACTTGCTCATAAGACTCTTTCTGTAACGACCTGAAAATTCGACAGTTCGATTTTACGTGCTTTAGCAAGAACTGTAGCGTCATAGATTAATTTGTAGCCGTTGATCGTGGGCCCAAGCTTTTAGTCTTCGTTTCCAGCCTAATTCTTTACCCTTGAACCAATCAGTTACCCTAAGAAGCCCAAAATATCATTTAAACTCATTTAAACCTCAGTTTAATTGCTTCAGCCGTTTCTTTTAGTTGTTCAGACGTCATTACATTGCGTTCTCTTCCTTCTTCACCATCGATCGACTTCCATCATAAAAAACTTCACCCTTCTGCGAAAACGGCTCTTCTTTCGGTAAGCAAAGTCGCGTATGTATGTTCTCTTCTTGATTCCTCCATATAAACCCTAACTTGGTTTCTTTCCGACTCTTCTTTCGTCGAAGGAGGATTTAACCGGCTGCGTCAAGAGATTTGATAGGTTATTGAACGTGTCCGTATTGCTTTGTTGGAAGCATCAATAAGACAAGTTCCCCTAGAGCTCATTTACATTTATATGCTAATTGTTAGAATTATAAGTTATGTTGTATGCAAATTGTCTAAAAATCATCACAGGGTATTTCTCTTTTATGTTGGTGTTGGAGCATGTTACTGAGTCTATGATTTGCGGATTTTGTGATCTACTTTAAATGGGTGTATTTGATATTTCTACGATACGAGAATTATGGCTAACTATAAAAATTAAAAATAACCCCTGTTCTATTCATTCGAGAAGAGCTGTAGGTGTTGTGCTAACAGCTTCATATGATTTTGGACTTGATTTAGTTAACATCCCTTAGATTGGAAAGTTAGGCTATGTTTTTTTCAACTAAAATTCTCGAATCGAATCGTAATATAAAACATAAGCAGAATCGAATCGAATTAATGAATCGAATGAGTTTTTGAGCAGAGTCTTAATGGCTTAAGTCTCTGGTTCACTCCTTAATTAATCACCTTTTTCCAATACGTGATGATTAACAATTTATTAATTAAGTGCTTGTGCCCATATAGTAAACTTGCGATGTGTTTATTGATTCATATTTGATATCTTTAAGATACTAAGCGAGTGATTAGGATACTTATATTGTTCAATATGCACCTGCATGATCACGTATATATCTTTTCCTTGGCCTTATTTTGTTATCGGACAAGTATTAATTAGTTCCAGTTTGCTGATACTTGCTTTTTGGTAAAGATATGCTTGTATACATATAGATTCACATGACTTCTTGTGCTGGTCTTTCTTGTTGAGGGATGCAGCAAATTTGGTTTTGGTACTATTGCCTATGTGAGCATGATGTATGTATTTTGTGGTTAGTATGCATTACAGTAAGCTCCTTTTACAACTCAGTTTGCCTTTCAGTTTTTTAGCACTATCCAAGTTCCAGTGTGAATTTCTTGTGGTTTATGATACGAGATATGCGATGTTATGGACACGCTAGATCATTCATTCATAAATTAGAGTTTAGAAGCATGCATTCACTTTAACAAGATGTTAAAGGTTTAATGTAAAGTAAGTTTCAAAGTTAAAGATATGTAAAGGGCTCGTAGAGGAGTATCCTGGTATTTGTGGCGCAGTTATTATTTCATGTTCACCGGATAGGGACCAAGGTCCTGTGGTCGTCAGTTTTTATTTATTCTACGGATAGGGCCACGAAAGTGACCTGAGTCCGGCAGATAGCCACTATGGCCAGGATAGTAACCTATGATGCCAAGTGAGCTCGCGATCATGTTAATGTTCAAGTCATGTCTAAGATTAAAGTTTAAGATTAATTTTCAAGAAGTTCAAGAACAAGTTCAAATGTTAAGAGTCAGATCAAGTCAGGTCATAGGGTTGCATTGAATTAAGAAAGACTAAAAGATTTAGAAGACTTGACGATAGAATTTTAGGTCATGGCACGTGCATGGAACTTACTTAGTCGGTGGGTTTGACCCCTTATTTATAATAACTTTTAGGTGAGGAGCTAGAGCTGCCTGGAGCGGGGACTGGCGTTTCGGATCAGTGATCATGGACTATACCTTTTATCGTCACCACTTACATGTTTTACATTTAAATCATGCGTCGTACTATCATCTTAGAACTTTGTTTTAGCGCGGTTTGCGTAAGACAGTTGCATGTTTATGCTTCCACATTTTCACGAATTATGTTTACAGATTTTATGACATGGACTGTTGTCGCATTTTGCGTCGTTCACGTTTTAAGTTCAAATAAAGTTGCAACCACCATTTTTATTGTTTCACACTCCAACACGAATCATATTTTTCATAATTCGTATTTTAAAATTCGGGGCGATACACTTTCAATCTCGTTTTCATGTTAAGGACAAACAACATTAAATATATTATGCAAGCAGAATTAACAATCATAACATTAATTAATTGGACAATGAACAAGTTGGTACGGTTGTAAGATGTAATGATATCTTTATATATTTCTAACCTACTAATTGCATCAAGTAACAAAAGAAAAGCATATCATTTTGGAATCTCATGAACATTCATTTTAATTAATATTTTAGTTCCATAACCTGTGGAGGACAACCTTTTAAGCACTAAATGTTTGCCGTTGGCAAAAAGAATTTGACTTTAGCTCTCGGACAAAGAGTCAGAATTAGAAAAAAACTGCAAAAGCTCAACTTCAAAGCAATAATTACTGTTTTTAAATGAACAAGATATGAACAAGCTAATGGTGGGAAGAGGGAATATTGACTCTCTTTCCATATATAAGTTCATATGAATATGATAACCTTCACAAATTGCCTAATTACATTTATATATGGAAATTACACGAGGTATCCCCACTAAACACCTTATTAACAAGAACGTCCTTCGCATTTGAACAATAACGTCACATGACAAGTTTCGTAAATCAATAACGTTTTAGTCCAAAAGTCAACCTATCTCTCATACGTGGGTGATAATTAGTGACATGGATTTTTCAGGAAATGATTTTCTTGATTTTGTAAATTACAAAGAACCCCTCTTACTTATTTAACATTCAATTTCATTACCCTAAAATTTATTATAAATTTAAACCAACCCATATTTATTTTATTCCATTCAATTTCAATTCAAAATAAATTGCAATAAGGTCACTCTATTAACAAGAACGTCCCCCGCATTTGAACAATAACACCACATGACAAGTTTCATAAATCAATAACGTTTTAGTCCAAAAGTCAACCTATCTCTCCTACGTGGATGATAATTAGTGATATGGATTTTTCAGGAAATGATTTTCTTGATTTTGTAAATTACAAAAAACCCCTCTTACTTATTTAACATTCAATTCATAACCCTAAGGTTTATTATAAATTCAAACCAACCCATATTTATTTTATTTCATTCAATTTCAATTCAAAATAAATTGCAATAAGGTCTCCATTAATCCTTTTATTTCACAAACCTCTCAAAAAAAAAAAAAAAAAGAAACTCCATTAATGGAGATTCAAGCTCCATTTTCGGAGCTTGAATCACCATTTTCGGAGCTTCAAAGAAGCTCCATGAATGGTTTGAAGCTCCATGAATGGAGCTTACAACAACTCCATTAATGGAGCATGAACAGCTCCATTAATGGAGCTTCATGGAGCTTGAAGCTTTAATGGTGGAAAAAAAATAATTTTTTTTAAAAATTTGGGATTAAGGTTAAAGAGGAAAAAGAATTAGGGAATCAACAAATATGTTATGATGAAGCTAAAAAATTTCTTGTTGGGGTGTTAGAATAGGAAAAAAAAATGTTTTGAGGAAGAAGAAGATGGAGAATGGTTTGGTATTAAAAGTTTGATGAAGAAGAAGATGAAAATGAAAGAGTAAAATTATTTTGGGTCAATTTTGAAATTTTATAAACTTTACAGGGGTTGATGTGCAAAATTTAAAATGAAATTCCACGTCACTAATTCATTTTCAGCTTGGTCAATGCAAAAATTATATTTTGGACCAATCTGTTATTGTTCAAATGTGAGGGACTAATCTGTTATTACAAACTTTATTAGAGGGACCAGAAGAAATTCACCCTTATATATATCTCTTTAATTTGAATAATTACATTTATATTCAAAATGGGTGAAAACAATTACACTTCAACAATAGGCTTAAGCATTTCATGCCTGATCTTATGTGTAGTGAATATGCGTTGGTAGAAGGTCGAGACATTTATCAAAACATATTTCTTGCTTAGGAGCTGGTTAAGGGTTGGTAGGAAAAATATTTCTCTTAGAGGCATGTTGCAAATTGATTCGAAGAAAGCGTATGATACTGAGAACTGGATGTTTTTTGAGAATGTGTTGCTTTTGGTTTTAATGATTGGTTTGTTAACTTGCCCATGACTTTTGTGTCTTCCTCCAAGTTCTCCTTCTGCGTTAATGGTAGGCAAGAGGGTAATATAAAAAGGTAAACAAGAGCTTAGACAAGGGGATCCTCCATATTTGTTTATTTTTCGTATGAAATATTTGAATCGTCTGATAAAATGTAGAATTGGGAAGAACGCCTCTTTTCATTTCAATCCTAAGTGCGGACGGATTGGTATGTGCCATATGACTTTTGCGGATGATCTTTTGCTGTTTTGAAGGGGTGATATCTCTTCAATGTAGTTACTAAATAAAGAGAGTGATCCAAGAATTTTCTTAATTTTTCTAGCTGATTATGATAATATCATCTTCAAAATGGTCAAACCAGTTCAAAGTTGGCATTCCAAACATCTGAGTTATGCGGGAAGATTTCAATTGATAAAAGTTGTTTTGTCAAATTAAAAATCCTAACCATTACTAGTAGCAATATACTAATTCGCTCCTATACAACCCAAGTAACTAACCTTACAAACCTATAAAGATAGAAATCTATTTCAAACATAATTTTTTTAAAACTCTACTACAATTCAATTACTATTCATCCTAACAACTCTGCTACAATCTAGTTATCTGAACTCCAAATCAAACAATATGTAAATGTATTCCATATTTTCTAGTTTATTAGAAAATGATATTATTAGAAAATGATAGGGGGGATAGCATTCACGTGACTTATGAGTTATGAATTACTTGTTGTGAAGTGTGCTTTGTCTTCCGTCGGGGTAAGTTGGACTCGGTTTTGAGAGGTATCGTGATGTGCTTTTATGATTTTCCGAGTTTTGTAACTCAAGTAACTAGGCCATTGTGACTTAGTTTTAAATATCTTGAGGAGCTCAAGGGGTTAGACCATTGTGATTTAATCTTAAATTTTTTGAGATGGTTTTTGCTTTATGGTGTTGTGTTTTGAGGGGTTCTTCGGTTCTGTGGTATGATGGTGTAGTAAGCTGATGTAGGTTGGAGAAGTGTTTTATTGCACCTCGATGATAACCGTTTGAACTCAAGTAACTAGACCATTGTGATTTAGTTTTTAATATCTTGAGGGGCTCAAGGGGTTGGACCATTGTGATCTAGTCTTGAATATCTTGAGGTTGTTTTTTTTGCTTTGGTTCAGTGCTTTTGCCCTTGATCATATTTTAAATTGCCTGCCACTTGACTTGAAAGATAGCATAGGGTGGAGGAATGTGATTAAGAATGGGCCCGGAGTGTATCTGTGGTGTGTAGGCATCACCGTTGTCGTGTTGGGCGTATCCAGATACTATCAAAAAAACGACTTTAGTGTTGTGAGGGTTGATGGATGCGTACACCAAACCAGCACGCACAAAAGTGCGGATTTGGATAAAACAGACACTACTGGTGTATCTAATGAATTGACGGTGGATTTTATCCAAGTATGTAACTTGTCCGTGATTGAGAGATTCAGTCTGATGGAGATGACAGATGTGGGGGTGCAGAACCAGTTGACCATTTGATTTTTGAGGCACCGATTGGAAGAGTTTGGTCTTGGATTTAAAGCTTTTAGTTTGTTTTTGCATGAGTTGTTAGTTGTGGTTTAGAATATGTTCCCGAGTTTAGGTGTTGTTGACGTTGAGTACTATTATTTTTTATAACAGTTCGTTCAGAGCATTTCTTGTGCTCTTGTTCTTTATTAATAAAATTTTTGCTGTTTAAAAAATAAATAAATAAATAGAAAGCAAAAAGAGAATCTTTTCTAAGTAGATGAAAGTGCAAAAAGGGGTGTAAAGTAGACATTAATTAATGTTAAACATGAGTGAGGATAGATTGATTAAAGGCAGAATCAAATCAAACCCTTCATAGTAAAGGAACGGTCCTAGTTAAACAGTATCATGAGGACCCTATGGCCACTAGTGTAGTGAATGTACTAGATCGCTAGTGGGTTAGTGTCCTAATTTCAAATTAGTAATATGTATACCTCTTGCAGTTAGGAAAAGAGCAAATATTTTTAAAAATAGCATCAATAAATTAATGCTAAATATCAAGTACTAGCTCTTTGAGTTCTCGCCAGTCAGTTTTAGGTCCTTGTCTAGAAATTAATCAAGAATATCTCGTATTCCTCCATCAACCAATTACGGTTAGATATTCACAAAGACGTCAGACTACTTTTTCGCTTTTAAAGGTTGTCTTATGATTGTCATATACATTAAATGTTGTCAGAAAATACATTAAAAGACCACTAGTATGAAGACGTCAGAGTAGAAAAACCCCAATCACCTTGGAGAAAAATCTTTGTTTGTAGCATTAATTGAGAAGATATTGTAAAATATTTAATTTTCCCAAATTATAAAAAAAATCGATATTAAATTAGTATTAGGTGAGCTATTGTGCAAACACTTGGATATACTCTATCGTCCCGAATTCAACTTCCCACATTCAATTTTGGGGAGTTTCAATTTTAATCTTTAAACTCTAAAATGAAAATCTCTCTCTTAATTTATTCTGCGGGAAACTAAATTCGGAACGGAGGGAGGGAGGGAGTAGAAGATATGGATCCTCCCAATATTAAGAAAACCTCTGACATCTACAAAGAATTTCACAAATTAATTTAACTTAGGACTAGAACCACCATAATTTCTCTCTCTTTGAGAATTTTCATAGAGGGCAGTTTAATACTTCCTCCCTTCCGGAACAAGTTTCCCACATTTGCCTTTTTGCGGTCAAACTTTTCCAACTTTGAATACGAATCAATCTTAAACCGCAAATGTAAAATGTTCAATTTTTTTATATAATGAAACTTTAGTAAAAAGTAGGTAAAAGGTGTAAATATAAGATTTTTTTAATTTAATTTGTTGGATGTGAGATATCTTCTTTTTTTGTAATGTATGCAGTTATGTGGTACGGCTGAAATTGCTAAATGTATGAAGTTCTATCGTACGGACGGTGGGAGCATGTGTAACACAAACATCTAAACAAGTTAGTTATTCATTGTAGCTAACTTGTTGGAAATAATCTAGTTAATTTATACTCCCTATGTTTCGGGTTCAACTTTCTGAGGGCTCGGACACAAATTTTAAGAGAAGAGTGAATAAAGTAGGAGATATGGTGCTAAAGTATGAAATATACTGAATAAAGTATAAAAGATAGTGAATAAAGTAGTGGAGATGAAGAATAAAGTAGGAGATAGATTTTCCATTTAAAGGATAAGAAGTTGAAATTGAGACGTACCAAAATGGAATGCGGGAAGTTAAAATCGGGATGGAGGTAGTATTTATGTATATTATATTTACCACGAGTCTTCATCCTTCCCTTATTACAAGCGGGTGAATGTAAAGATTGAATCTTTTAAAGAGTATAAATTAATAAAGAACGCCACTCATACTGACATGGTGCATATTTATTTTCATAAATTCACCCATAAAAACTCTAGAGTCAAACATGGTTGCTTGGGCGACCCACTAAAAATTCAGTTTCCGGTATGCACGTGAGTGATAACACATTGTGCGGATAAAAAAATGTGGTGGTTTGTGGGATCCACATCCACATTTATCCCTGAGAGAAACATATGAGTTATTGTGCCGGCCCAATGATTCTGGTCTCGGTCCACAAATCATTGGAGCTTTACATCAATAGAACAGAGAATTGCACTCACAATGCATGAAAATGCGTTCAAGACACAATTCAATTACCTCAAACCGAGTATCAGGTGATGTAAATTCCAGGTAATTTTAGGGTACCAATAGGCAATATAATACCCTTCCTATTCACATCTCTATCCCAACATCATTTTGTCATCCACAAAATTATGTACCTTTCAACTGAGCAAACATCATCTTTAAAGGAGAAGCATCCTACCTTATCACTCACGAAAAATGGCTCAAATGAAGTTTACAACCTACCGCACAAATAAAAGATGGAGAAAGATAAACAAGAACGACTAAGAAATATGAAAAGGTGAATAAAAAATCCGACTCTAGGAAAAACATTGGCATTTCAGGCTAAGCATTTGTATCCTCAACCAAGGTTAGGTGGTTGAATCTCTCGTATGAAAACATACGAGACACAAAATTATGTGGATCCACTTTAACTTTTCTCTAACAAAAAGTTGAAGCCATTTTTGTTGCATCAATAGCTTTAATGTTTTCATCAAGGTCTTGTCAAGAATGGGGTTAACGATCATTCCACATCGATTGAGAATCTACTAACTAGCTATGCAGGAACCGAGTCAGGAATAAAAATTGAAGATGACGATGTAAATATTTCTTTTACAAAAACGAGGATACTATTTTTACCTCTATATATGTGTACTAGAAGAAAGAAAGGGCATGACTAATAATAGTACCGTCGCATTGTACTAACAATAGTACACCCCTTTAACCATTAGATCAAATCTGGATTCAATCTCATCCGATAATTTATTATTAATGCGATGGGGTGTCGCACTGTCGCATAATAACGTTGTGCGAAATCTCAATATAATAAAATAAACATCTTTTTTAATTAAATGTTATTTAAGTATATTAAATCAATTACTTCAATTGATAATTAAAACTATTTTTCATCTCCTCCACTGACCGGAATCCGGCGACCACCTCTGGCTTACCGGAACTCGGCGACCATCTCAGGCACACCGTAATCCGGCGACCACCTCAAGCACACCAGAATCCGCCGACCACCACACCGGAATTCGACAACCACCTCAAACACACCGGAATCCGTCAATCACCGAAATCGACATCCACTATAAAATATTGACGAGTTTAGATAATGCATCATCAACCGAAACCTGACATCCACTATGATTAAGTGGGCATGGCCGGATCTGTAAAAAAAATAAGCATTTGAAGAAACTCAGTAAACAACGATGCATCAATGTTTTTGTTATGATGTAGCATTTCATTGACGATCTCAAGGAAATACGATGATTCTTGCTACAACATTATAACTAAATGCTGCTGCATCAGTTTGATACTCTAAATAACAAATACAACTACTTTCGCAGCAACATTGTAAATGTATTACTGCCGCATTGTATGTCTTATAAATAAACAACATCCATTAATGCATTGCTCCCTCCACTTTATGAAATTAAATGGTGTGATGTATTTCTCCTTTATGTTGAACCTGAGTTTAATAACTTTTAATAACCTAACCAACATGTATTAAATAATTTCATTAACCAATACAAAATGTTTCTTTTTGAATTTTAATTTTGAGTTTTTTTCTAATTAACTTGATATGAACTCTTGAACTTTAGTTATCAGTAGAAGTCTTTTGTCTATAGATATTCAACATTACAAATTGAACACTAAAGAAGAAGATATTGATTTGATATGAACAAATCGTAGGCGGATACACATCGTTCTTCAACTATAAGTTCATCCTTGTCTTATTGGTGAAAGGTATGTATGACGTTTCTATTAATTGTTTGGATTCATTATTCTGTGTTATATTTCGATTTTGTGTATTTTGTATGGAGTTAATTTTCAAGTTATTGTTAAGTGATAGTTGTGATATCGTTCGAATTAATTAGATGGAATGCATGAAATGCTGCAACGCTAATATGTATTGATGTGGCAAAGTAGTGATAATAAGTTTAATGATACAGTAGGTAATGCTGCAGCATTGGTACATGTCGCTTCAGCGTCAAACCACATTTTTGTGAATTATATTTTTCGTTGCTGGTAATTTTTTTTTATCTTTCAACTTTTATATAACAATGATATGCCACGTTATTCCAATTTGCCAGAAATATCAAGTGACAATTTCGAAGTGAATGATGATACTCCATTCAACGATAAGTCGAAAGAAATGGAATCCATGATGATCTTGCCCGAGAGATTTAAGGATTTGAATGTTGTTTCAGAATTCTATACTAAATATGGGTGGTATCATGGCTTTGATATTCGACGAGGACATTCAAAAAGTATAAGGTAATAAGGGTTACATAAAATTTGAATGCTTTTATGCAGGAGTCTCGCTAACAAAAAATGAATCAAGAATTCGTCAGGGTAGACCAAATCTGAGATGTAATTGTCCAGCAAGACTCAATGTTAGTCGTCAAAAGGATGGAAGTTATGTCCCTACTAAATTCGACAATATACATAATCATGAGCTGGTTCCTCCTCAAGACAGGCACCTATTGAAGTGCAATAGGTACTTTGATTGTTAAAATTTTACATTAGCAATATGCTAATGTTTTTTATGTCATGTACCACACTGTGCACTTGTAATTGATCTATGATCTTCCACATGACATGTGTAATCATTAGCAATTATGTCATAATGCAGGCACATATCCGAACAAAATCAAGTCATTTTGAGTGTTCTAAATGGAGTTGGTCTTAGAGCATGTGACGCCATGAATGTCATTGATCAGCATCTTCACAGTGGTCCTGGAAATTTACCATTTCATAGAAAAGATGGCCACAACTATTTTGGCAAGAATCGGAGAATCGTATTACTACAAAAAAAAATAAGGTGCATATATTATTGGCAGTGATACTTCTCTATTTCCATTTCATGTTGAGGGTGGTGATGTAAATGCTGCATTATCACTACTTGAAGGAATGAAACTTCTAGACGAAGGTATAATATGCGAACCAGATCTCGACGAACACTTACCAAGTTGTTTTGGAGTGACGGATGTTCTCGTGAAGAATATAAGCTTTTTGGTGACGTACTTGTATTTGACATTACATACAAAACCAATTCTTATAATTTGCCATTTTTTATATTTTCTGGGGTCGACAATAATTTCAAGACATGTGTATTTGGAGGTGCTGTTCTTTCAAATGAGACGGAAGAATCAT
The DNA here is from genome assembly GCA_026545765.1 of Plantago major. Taxonomy (NCBI): domain Eukaryota; kingdom Viridiplantae; phylum Streptophyta; class Magnoliopsida; order Lamiales; family Plantaginaceae; genus Plantago; species Plantago major. The sequence goes on from CM048840.1 coordinate 97,353,139, forward strand.
ACACTTGGTTGTTAGAAAAATTCAAAGCAGTGATGGGTGGGAAACAACCTCTAACTATAGTGACAGATCAAGATAAAGCAATGAGGTTGGCAATACACAAAGTGTTTCCCAATTCAAGGCACCGATTATGTAGTTGGCATCTAGAGAAGAATTGCATGCAAATGGTTCGAAAACCAGTGTTTACCACCGATTTTGCTGAATTGTTGAAAAGTAATTTATCCATTGAGGAATTCGAGACAAAGTGGGTTGAAGTGACTGAGAGACATGGTGTTTTATCAAATGATTGGGTTGTGGATGCATATTTAAGCAAAGAGTCATCGTCTGAGGCATATTTCTGTGGTCACTTTACAACAATCATGAAATCGAACTAGAGGGCTGAGTCATGGAGGAGATTAGAAAGTACATTGAATTCGCATTGAAATATTGTATTTAGTCTATGTTGTGTGAAGATTATTCTCTTTATCATTGTTTAACTCTATTGCATTTCTATTTCTATGTGTTTTAGTGAATTGGTCAAGGATTTAGTTCTAATGTACACAATAATCATGGCTGCAGCGTTGTATAGATTTAGTTCACGATGTCACGCATGGGCTTCGTGCTTTTGTGTGAAAATGCAATTGTATAATTTTAACAGTGAATATATGATTGTCTATTACGCTCAAATTGGTTTGTTGATGGGGTTGTAAAAATGTATGTACTAAATTTAAACAATAATTAAAATTCACCAATTTAATTTAAGATTAATTAGTGGTCAAATTTCTAGTTGTTTGACCCGGAAAAAAAACATAAAAGCTTGTTTGGAATGGAGAAATACATCTTCAAGTAAATCAATTATACGAGAAATGATTATTTGTCCACAAATATAAATCATTGTACTACCTCACAAAGAAATCTTTCCATTTTACTATTTTGCGATCAACTGTCTTCGATTTTGACCACAAATTACTCTTAAATTATACTTCCTCCGTCCCGTCCCATGTTACCCATTTTGACTTTTTTTCGATCAACCAGTTTCAACTTTGACTACGAATAAATCATAAATGGTAAATGTAAAATGTTCAATTAAATTATATTATGATACTTTAAGGACTAAAGTTTCATAATATAATTTAATTGAACATTTTACATTTACGGTTTAAGGTTAATTTGTAGTTAAAGTTGGACGCTGTTGACTGGAAAAAGTCAAAGTGGGTAACATGGTACGGGACGGAGGAAATAGTAGTAAATAATTCCATAAAATCCTACAATGAAATTTCAATAATTAATTTTTTATTATATAATTTTATTAAATGATTTACTACCATATCTTAAGAGTACTTTGTAGTTAACGTTGAAAATAGTTGACCGGTAATTAATTTAATTTACCAAATTAAATATGTGGATTTACGGCTATTTTGGTCATGAAAAAGTATTTATGTAACTTTTAGATGCATATAAATATATTTCATGATTTTTTTTCTAGATAAACGAATTAAAAGCAATATGTTAGGTTATTTAATGCATCAATAGGAGTATATTCGTTGTAAATTTATGTAATGTACATTCATAATCCTAAATTGTGGCGCTGCGACATTCATTCATATTCTTTATGACATTATGCGTCGAAACATAAGACTGTCGGCATCATTTGTAGCATTATGAGACGGGAGAAATGTAAGAATAAATTGTTGACGCTGCAGCATTATTCATATTGCTACAACATTGTACCCAGATTCAGATCTGTAATTGGTAGTGGCGGTGGGTGGCTGGAGCTAGTGTTGGAGGTCGGTAATAGTGAGAGGTTGAGCACACCGGCACATTAGAAGTCATTGTGAGATTAGGGAAAATGAATTGGGAAACCTTCATTAACCATAACTATGTCGGCGGCGGTGACCGGAAATGCAGGTGGTGGCCGGAGATGGTAGTGGTGACCGGAGATGATGGTGGTGCTGGTGATGGTTTGAGGGGAGAAGATTATTATTTATTAATTTTTCATTTACTAAAAGTAATTACATAAAAGATTCTTATTCTAATTATTTGAATTATTAAAGGTTTTATAAAAAAAATTTTAACTGTTAGTTGTGCCATTTGTCAAGTTTTGAATGGTATACTAATGATAGTACAATGCGACGTAGTACTAAGATTAGCCAAGCCCAAGAAAGATAACATGTTATGTAAAAAAAAAAAAAAAGTGTACAACAAAATGTAATATTAGTATTATACAAACTACACTAATTTATTTCAAGGGCGGGGCAAGATTTTTATACATGGTTATTACTTGGTAGGTCTTAGATTGGTATGTCATATTACATTGGACAATTGAGTTATGTAATTACTTAATTTAAATTAAATTGAACTCGATTTGTAATATATATGTAAATTAGACTTCAATTACAAAAGAATCAATATGTATTATTCATTCTAATTCTAAGTTCTAATGCAATCCCAGCAAAATCAATTCATCATTAAAAAAAAACTCAATTTGTCTTCTCCAATTAAATTTCAAGCCCTAAATCAACCAAACATAATTAATTTATCAATAAAACAACTCAATTTATGTCAATCGAACCGGGCTCGGTCCGGGCCATGAAAGCCCGGAAAATTAGCGGTCCGGGCCGGGCTTTTAGAGAAATATTTAGGCCCGGCCAAGCCCCTAGACCCATTAAAATACGAGCCGGTCCGGGCTTGAAAAACAAAACTAAAATTTTAGAACTTTTAGTTTGAGTGTGATGCATTCTTACCCATCTAACACTCACTAAAAATTGTTACGTTTGGGTGGAATATGTGAAGCTGAACCTCCCTCAAATAAATTGTAAATATTTTTTCGTACTTCTCCCTTGTTTCAACGGTATGTTGCTATCGTTTCCCTTACTTCTAATGTCAAAGAGTTACTTATTAGACCCAACAAGAACTCTATTAGCATTTTATATCTAAAACTTAAGTAGAATTACTTATTAAACCAAGTGTACAACTTTTAATGAATGTACTCGTCAAATTAAAAGAATTTTTTGATCTAACATGAACAAAATGTGTAGTGGTTTAGTCAGTGTTCCCTAATTAGTAAAAGGCGAAGCTTTTTAATTGCGTCTTAAACTTTTCAAACACAATTTAAATATGTTGGCACAACTAATACATTATGATTCAAGTCAAATACCAACTAATATGCTTACTAAATATGTCGGGCTTTTTGGGCCGGGCTTAAGCAGGCTGGGCCGTTCTGGGCCATGTAATAGGTGGCCCCTAAAGCCCCAAACAAATATTCGGTCACAGGCCGGTCACGGGCCTATATTAACGGGCCGGTCCGGGCCTGCTTTTTTACGGGCCGGGCCGGCCTTGTCGTATTAGCACCTCTATTCTCAAATTAAATTCAAATACCTAATTCAACCCTAATAAAATCAATTATCATAAAAACAACAACAACGATAACAAATATTTCTTCTCCACCTTCTTTAATTAAATTAAAACATATTAATTCCCACTAACCAAAATCCTAGTTTAACTCGAAAAAAGTATAATTTATTATCATAAACAACATAGTAATTACCTTCATATACATCTTTATTATTTATAACTAAATATTACAATAACACTACGAGTGTTTTCACTTTTTAGTATTCAATTATGTTGCTTTGAGTTGCCTCTTCATAATCATTTATCGAGTTGGAGTCTATTAGCTCTTAGGTGAGAGGGACTCCAATTACTTGAGAATCTCCTGTGCACGTGTTTTAAATATGAGAAATTTGGGCGGCTATCGTACTTAGGATCTACAAACAAACACTTACATCTAGGAGCGGGGCGGAGCCAAAACTCGAATTTAGAGGGTACAAGATATAAATCTCTTTTCAAGATAAATAAAGTCTATATAGTTAATCGAACTCGGATGTAAAATCGAATTGGCATAAAATTTTCATATCTTAAGTATTAACATATTACTTGAAAATGATAAATAGAGTATAACTAACAATTATATTCATCAATAAAATATTAGGTTTATACCTTTCAATCAAAAAAGAATATAATTAATAGGTTATATATAAAGGTCCGTCAGAGGTTGGGGTGCGACCGCAACCATCCGCACCCCCTTGCCCTCGCCACTGCGTACATCTCTGTATGTGACAATCCCTTTCCTCTCAGGAAGACTTTTATGCGCGGCCGGGTATTTTGACCTATTTCACAAATTGCTTCTCCAAATAGTATCCCATGCCATTGCAGAAAAGAAAGAAGTGAATCAATCGCCTGTGCTAATGACAATGTGAGTGATACATAGACCTATGAAATCAAACTCATAATCCCACTCTGTACCAAAGCACAAAACAGTACAGACAGAAATGATGGATTCATTTTTTCCTGCCTCAACTATGGATAGCTATGACAAGATCACTTGCACTTCCGTTTATATGTGCTATCTACTTTAGACAATTGCAAATGACGCTTTTCTTTTGTGAGATGAATGATGTATAAGCCATCGTCAAGCGAACATAGTAGTACAAGTACTGAAGGTTACGCAAACATTCCGGATCCCGCTTGCATATACATAAACTTTTGGGGATTGTGAGTGTATGATTCCAAAACCACATGATAAGTTACTAGTTCGTAGTTCACCTTTGTAACTTTACTCTTTCAAAATCTAGTTGGATTAGTTTGCAATTTGCGATAGTTAAAACATCAATTTGCCATAGTTAAAACAGCAATGTCCGATAAGTTTGGTCAATTGGCGAAATTTTGGCAATTTGGCAACAGTTACGAACTTCGGACTCGTTTGCCATGCCGATACAACTCTCAAGTCTCAGCTGCACCCAAAGTGCATGGCTATTTTAAGTCTTAACCTAGCGGATCTGAGTTGATCCCAGGGTTCTGAGCACATGCGAAATGATCATCCGCATAGTGCTCCAAACTTTTGAGGGCCCATTTCGATATATGGTTCAAGTATGACATTTAAATTTAAAAAATCAAACTGAAATTATCATAAAAAAATAATTTGTAATTTTATAATTCAAATAACCCCTAAATGTTACACTTTTAAGAGTGATATATTATACTCCCTCCATTTAAGAAAAAGTGTTACATTTTACTATTCTGCGGTCAACTATCTCCGCGTTTGACCACAATTTACTCTTAAACGATATTAATAAATAAATTATTAAAATTATATAATGAAAATTTAGTAATTAAATTTTTATTATATGATTTTATTAAATTATTTACTATTATCGTTTATGATTAATTTGTGGTCAAACTCGAAGACAGTTGACCGGTCAAAGTGAAAATGTAACACTTTCTCTGAAATGGAGGGAGTATTTAGTATACATAAAATCAGGACGGATCTAGGTATGCACAAGAATGCCATTTGTACAGGGCCAAAAGGGTTAGAAGCCATTTTGTATATGTAAACCGTGGATTTCTAGAAAAATTTATAGGTTTTGTTTAAATTTGTTTGTTTGTTTCGTTAATTATTTTTTCTCCCTCTGAAATTATTGTTTAATAATTTATATGTTTAATTATATTTCTATAAAATCCAACTACTTTCTATGTGATGATTATCTATAGGCGTTGAAAAATGATCATTTTGGATTAATTGAAATAAATTAATCCAATATATTTATATATTTAATGTCAAACATTATAAAATTCATTTAAATTATTCATATTTATTTAAGGAGAAACATTAGTTTTTCACTTGAAACACGAGACAATGCAAAATTAGTTAAGTTTTTAGATCTTAATTTTTCGTTTAAAAATGTAACTTTTGCATTTGTAGTATGAATTATTATTTAGTTACGGTTTATAGTTTCTTTCTCCTTTACCCTTTACTTTCCTTTCTCCAGGAGTTCCAAGGAGACAAATGGTGTATGTTCTTCACAAGGTCGTCTTTTTCATGCTAAAATTTTATTTAATCTTAGGACTCGATTAGTGGTTTGGAGAGTTGTTCGTCGCCGTATTTATTTGAGATAATATATTAAAATTGCACCTGCCCTAAAAATTAAGCCAACCCTGCATAATCTAATTTCAATATTATTTATAATTTTTTTATTTTCTTTATATATAGGGAAAATTACATACAATACCCCGGCAATTGGACCCTGAAACAGATTCATCCCCGGATTTGTAACAATTACAAATACCCCCATCCCGTTGACCAACACTCAAATGTCACAATTTCTCTCTTCCAGTTGGAATTTTTAAAGTTAAATAAATAAAGAAAAGATAAAATAAAATAAAATAAAAAATTTTAATAAAGAAAAGATAAAATAAAATAGAAACAAACAAATCCACTTCTTCTTCAAATATAGCTCCGATCGGAGCTATTTATAAAGCTCCATGGGAGCTGTAAAAGCAGCTCCATTGGAGCTATAGAAACTGCTCCAATGGAACTTAATTATAGTTCATCACGATCAAAGCACGTAAGATTTGTGTTTGTTTCTTTGTTTCTCCGTTGTTTCTGTGAAGCAACGTTTGTTCCTAGTTCTTGTAATGATTTTTGGTAATTTGTGAGGCTTGTTCTTGAGTGGTTACGTTTACCATTAATTCGGGTAATCCACAACTGTAAGTAAATAAAATGAGATCGATCTTAAAAGTACAATTCCCAAGATTTTCCATATCAACCAATGAAGTTGATCTTCTCCATATTATGTACTCATGAATTAATTGGAATAGTATATATTGAGAACCTAACAATCAAAATAGATGGACATGCACTAAAACCAGGTCATTGGAATCAAAAGAAGAAAAAACCGAAAGCAGAATATAAACAGAGTACTTTGAGAGTGCATCTCAACTTTTTCTGGTTTGATAGGCATTTTATCTTAATTATTTCTTTTGGATGATGATAATGACAGAGCAGAAATCATATTGTCAAAGTAATTTCAGTTATTTGCGACATTTATGACACTTTTTGTGACACATGTTAAATCTATAAACGAAAAATTAATTTGATATTATCATTTTTGTTCTAGCATTATCATTTATCATTTCTTTTTTCTTGTTTTTCTATATTATATGAAATTTTCAACTTGGGAATTGGGATGGAATCTTCCCATTGCTGAGTGAGTTTTCATTCACTTTTGCCAGCCATCCCATTCAACTTGGTAGGAATAGGATATTAATATTATAACATTCAAGCTTAGTTAAGGTATAACATTATCTACTCAAAATATATATGTTATACGTCCATTAATATGTTAATAATATGCCTGTAACATTTGAATCTCGAAATGAATGTCTCATCCTCTTAAAAATAGACTACACTTCTTCACCTTTGGCGGCGAATCTACATCTCCACAACAAGGAGTAAGGGTAGGGAAATCAACACCACCAAATGGTGACAAAATAAACAATGAGAAACCAAACTAGACTAAAAAGAAAAACTCGACCACTTGAATCTACATTCCTCATCCCCACCTAGCCCCACACCATACTCATATATATACACACACTCACCTTGCAATTTCAAACTCAAACAAAAACCTCTTCAAGCTTTTTTCCTTCACATATCAAGACAATAAACCTTTCTCTTTTTTACAACATTATTTTCAATGGCAAGAAATTCTAAGGCTTTGGCAATTGTATTTCTTGTGATGATTTTTCTCATTGAGACCTCTGTTTACACTGAGGCAAGGCATTTGAGGTGCAAGAAATGTTCCAAGAGGCACCACGAGAAAAACTCTTTCAATACGAAAAAGGCCGGTACAATAGGTGGGACCCCTGGAGTCGAGACGAGCAAGGTTGAGCACGTCGAGGACTTCCGGCCAACGACGCCGGGCCACAGTCCGGGCATTGGTCACTCTATTCATGACTAGATGAGAGATTACATCTTGTTGATTAATGTACGTACATTAATTTAGCAGTGTATATAATTTGATTTTCTTCTCTAATTAAAAAATTGTACTAATGTAATTACGTACCATTCCTCTGATCCATTTGTACGTAATCTGTCCTCAATTTTACTAATGCACAAACTTTTTCACCTGCATGCCAATAATCCTAATAAGAACTCGGCATACTAAAAGAAACTAAGATTCCCATCTAAAATATACTCCTTCGATTCAATGTTTAATTTTTAATGTCGACTTTGATCACAAATTATTCACATATTACATCGAAACAATATGTAATAAACAAATTTAGTATTATTATGAAAGTGTATTTCTTGTAATTTCATATACTTTTTTAAACGTAATTTAGAAGAAATTCATGGTTGAATAAGTAACAATAAAGTGGCTACTTGAAAATCAACTGATATTGTTATTATGTCGGATAAATATATACTTCAATCCGAAACCTCATTTAAATTTTCATTTGACTTGTCCAATGTAAAGATGGCTCCCAAAGATGGCAGGCAGGGTCGCAGGGAGGTCAGTTTAGTCTATATTATAGCGTGTTGCAGTGCCCTAAATTATTTTATGCATTCTACTGTACAATACATAAAACACTTGGTACATCTGTAGCACAATACGTTGAATCATCATGAGGCACAACGCCGACGGACACGTATCCGTCGGCCCAGTTGTAGCATAGAAACTCGAAGGCCGCCACACTTTTTTTTCTGGAATAGGAGTACCATTATGTGATGTATATTTAATCCCGATAATAATTACACGTTTGACATTTTTTTTTTTTAATTTTTTTTTTTTATGAAACAGTGAGATAACAAAATATTTCATTCTTTTTTTTTTTTTTTTTTGAAATGCAAATGTTTATTATCGATCCAACAAGATTACAAGCAACATAAGAAATGCTAACTAGGGATACACGAAGAACCGCCTCTAAATCATTAGAAGTACAAATACGAAGATCACTCTCCCAAACCACTAACCATGTTTTCAAGCAAGCTTTTATTAAAGCCTAGTTGGAGATACGGATAATCACCGTTGCCCCTAGATATTCATTTTATCTAGCTGAGAGTAAATTCGACCTGTGATACTGAATAGTGACTAATTATATACGTTGCATCGAACACACAAATATATATTGATCTTTACTGAGTGGCAACCTTATTTTCAATTAGCTTTTTATTGATGGTACGTAATGAATGTGGAAGCAATTGCAAGTCGTTATTATTGAAAAGAGGGGCGGGTAAAAAGCTACGAAACGTAGATAATCGTAATTGATCAGCATATAGAAAGATTTAATATATGAAAAGTTAGTTACATTATTGTCTGGCATGAGACTCTATATATATAAATAAATTAGTTAGTATTCTAAAAATAAAATAATACAATATCTATATAACTAAACAAAGTAGAATTCTATTAGAAATCAACTTTCTTAATACATCATGCATAAAGATAAGAAAAATAAGGTGGAGACAAAACGTGTTCAATGGAAATCACAATTTAATGGCACATTGGCTCACGGCAGATTGTGACAACACAAATTTTAAAGCTGCTAATACAAATTATAAGTACAAAGCATGTTGACAATTCATTTACAAGGCAAATAATTTAGTGGCGACAAAAATGCCAAAACTAAAACAGGCGTCTATTATTGCTGCATGTTTAGAAGATAAAAAGCTAAAGTCAGAAAGATATCTAGTTATTATAGCCCATACGCAAGGGCAATAGGCCAAGAAAACAACATTTATATGGACATCTCGTTCAATTATTTATTAGTAACGTAGTGTATGCACGTACCCAATGTTTGTCTAGGTTCAAATTAATAATACTAATAATTAGACGACGAAATACTTTGGTTTATTCTTCTTTTGGGTCGAATTGGATTAAACCTCTACACTCTCTTGTAGTGTACATATGTAATACATAAATCACATGTTAAAAAAAAAATTCAACACAATTTAGCACTGAGCATGAGATATATAGTGACAAATAAACTATAGATCTGACAAAAGAAAAATGGTGTACTATTTTAGGGAAGTTTTTACACATGCAGTGAACCTAAAATTCATATAAACACCTCACATAGTTCAAAAAATGTTACTTTAAGTCGTGACACTTCCGTTTTAAGTAACTTTAGTTTTCACTGTCCAATTTATATACATTTCGTTGACTTCATGTCCAATTTAGGTACTCGTTAGTCAAACTTAACGTAACTGTTAATTTTGATCGAATTAGTACGTAAAAACTAGCTAGCGTCAATTAGTCTTGAATAATATTGTGACGTGTTGCGACGCATGATCATAGTTTGAATCTGGCGCTCAATCGACTTATCGCCTCGGACGGGCTTTAACGCCTTCACCTAAGACTACACAGAGGATCCATTCCATGGGCCAGCTTCAACCCAGTACAATTTTGAACATTTTATTTCAATTAAGCAACTGTACGTAAAAGTTATTTCATGTCAGTGCAATTTGATTTTCAATTACTATCTTACCCTTTCAGGTAAGTGCAATTTCGTTGGTTATTTACTTTATTACCTCCGTCCCTTCTTCTTCCTCCTTTCCAAATCCATTTGCTTTCTCTTCAATGGCAGATCCATTTCGTTTTGTTGTTCTCCTTCTTCTTTTCAATGCCCAACTGTGTCTAAATTGAAAGCAGTGTGAGCTGTTTGTAACAAGAAAATGTATGTTTTTTGGAATGAAAGTTTGGCACCCAAATTGTACCATCTTGTAAAAAAGCCTCCATTTTATGTCCTATCAGGTGGCACATTCTAGGAAGTTCTTCTTTGTGAATGAAAACTATATGATCATCCAGAAACGTTGCAGGATAAATGAATCAAAGCAGTTCAGAACACCAATTTAATTGTCAGAATCGGATCAAATCACGATCTATACATTTTCAGGTAACCAAATGGAGTCTACATTAAATAATGAATATTATTTGAAAATACAACAAAATACTTATTTAAAAAAAACCTACACGCAGCTTATATTAATTCTGGCAATATATATATTAGTGTTAGAGAGTGGCGGTAGTTAAATCGGTTTGTTTATGCTCAATTTCGACCCCATCTAGATTCTCATTTTGGATTTTCAATCATTGACAAGGTCACTAGCAGCTTAGTTAATTAATGTTCTTATTAAAAACTAAACTATCTTAAGTGTTGTAATTAGGCTTTCCAAAAGCTTGATTAATTTTCTAATCTTGGGTTTGTCATACACGAAAACAAATTAAAGGCTCGTGGGAGATTAAAATATTACCGAAACTTGGAAGTATGCTAATTATAAGTACGGCTATTTGATTTAGTTTTGTTATTAGATAACGATCCAATAATTAATTGATGTACTGTAGCTGTATATGATGCAAAGCCACTTGTGTACGGTGCACCACTTTATCATGATGCTCAGACTCAACAAAAATTTAAACAAATTGTTCATGTGAATTCGTACTAAATTCAGATAGTGTGCCCTTAACTTCAACTTATACCTAGAGGGCTAGAGAGATACCTTTTTTAGTGATTCTGGAATTTGCGTGCTATCAAAATAAATCCCTTATTTTCGGTCCTATATTCATATTATATGATGTAGAATATTCTGTTATAGTTGAAATTACCGTTACTCATATATACAATGTGCATTTTTTTTAGAAATTCATCCATAAAGATTTCAAAGTTGAGCATGATAGCTTTAACAATCTTCCTATAGATGACCCAACTGGAATGTTTGCCCATGTATGCACGTGGTGACAAAATGCGTGTCAGAGTATATGAGTTGATTTACGGGGCCAACATATCACCATAAGAGCAGAGGTCGGGTATTGATGGTCGAATCATTATATATACATATAATATCATTTTGGCAATACAACTACTTTTTTTTCCCATCAAAATGCACTTGCGTGTTCAATTTGATCCTTCAGGTGCTTTTAGTTTTTGTCTAGAATTTACACGCACAAATTCCGGTCTCTGAGATGTTTCTGAATTTTTTTACACTCTAAAACTAAATGAGTTTATCAAAGAAAAGAGTTACGTACCATATGAGTACTGGACATGGATTTGGGCAATCTGACACATAGTTCTCCTATCCTCTGTTCCATACTTCCATGTACTTTTTTTTTAAAATAAAAAAATATATAGAAAATACTTTGTGTAATGTTATCTATTTATAAAGCAGCAAACGGAATGATAACGTATGACATGGGAGTTAATAAAATAGTGAGGAAGCAGGAAAAAAAAGTAATAATTAAATACTTAACGGATGGAATAAAACTTTTCATTTGTGTGTGAAGAAGTTTTTACGAAACATTTATAAATGAAAAGCAATAAAGTTTTTAATGGAAGATAAGGATAATAGAAAATTATAATTAATTCCACACAAACAACAATGGTACGTGTATAAAGTTATGAGAACGCAACAACCTACCTAACGTAGTTAGACCGCCCACTATGGACGCTCGTGAGGCATAAGTCGCGAAGCAACGGGCGGTCCGCGACTTGTAGCTTATTAAACCCGCTCATATCTCAAATTCAGACGCTATATTGTAAGATTTCTTACTACTCCCTATACTATAAAAATAAAAGCGGTGCGAGATGTTGTGTACCTATGGGATGGGTATATATTAAAATATAATTTATGCTAAGAGTCGTTAGACTACCCGACGCGTTAGGTGACGCCAATAATCGACGTCATTTTGATCCGCGACGAGATTTCATTGGGTGACGCGTCAAATTGCCACGAAATTTCAAATTTTTTTTTTAAATTTTTAAAAACATATTTAACATATTATAAGAGTGTTTAGAAGTTGAAATTAATAAAATTGCATTTTTAGAACTCGTTTTACAATTTTAAGTTTAATTAAGAGAGAAAAATGAGTTCAAGATGGGATGATCCAAACATAGTCAAGAGTGGTCTCTATTTGTAGATTTCGAAAATACAAAGTCGTTGGTTATTTTTATTTATTTTTTGCATTTTTATTTTTCGAGTTATTCGCATTTGAAATTGGACAAAACAAAAAAAAAATAATGAAAAAAGAATGAATCAGGTGGCAGCAGCCAAGCCCAATTCTCCCCGTCACTGAGTGACGGGGGGTGAGAGTGACGCGCCACGGGCGCGTCGACTCTCATTGACGAGCTGCAATGCAGCTCGTCTAACGGCTTATAATGTTCAAAGAAAAGAGATCCAATTGTAAGGAGAGAGTACTTTTCATTTCATATTGCATAGGTAGAGTTCATGCCAAACCTATATTATTTGCGTCACGATCTATATTTGCTCTTACTAGACTATATACTTATCTCGCCTACTATAAAAAAAATAAATAAATTCTATAGTAAATCTACCTAGCTCATGAGTTCATTTTACTTTTTCTAAGAGTTAGTCCTTAATGTTTGCTTCACAAGTAATATTTTTTAAGTAATTAAGCTCTACAAATTCAAGTAAGAGGTGTACAACGAGTATTTTCACATATAGGTTGTATATTGAGAGTACATCATAGGGGTACACGTATAAAACATAATACGGTGTTGATATGACCGGACAAAGTTTTTTTGTTTTTCTATTTTTTTTTAATTTCAAAATTAAAAAAATATAAAAAATATACCAACGACCATATTTTTTCGAGATCTATAAATAGAGACCAGTGTTGATATGTTTCTTCACACCTCAAAAATCACCCTTCTTTCTCTCTACTAAACTCAAAACACTCTTAAAAATCCTTCCAAAAACTCTCATTCTTCCGACATGGATTCGAACGAGTCTCTTGCTAGGTGGTTGATGGAAAACGACCCCCGGCAATTCCAACTCTACATGGATTCCCAAGGTCGTAGTAGTCAATCGTCCACCACCCCAAACTCCAACCCAAACACCCCGTACGATCCATATCTTTCCCCCGGTGCATACCGTCCTCCCGATTACCAGGCCCCGGAGACTCAACCAGCACCACCACCACAGTCCAAGGGGAAGGAGAAAGCCAGAGCAAAGAAAGGTGCAAAGAAGGCCGCATCCTCCGCCTATACCCAAGTTGACGATGAAGGGCCGAAGAAATTCTCGAAAGAGGAAGATCTTGCACTCATTTCCATGTTCATGGCAGTGAGTGAAGCATCATCGGACAAACATGAAGTACACCACTATGTTCACCACGGCCATTTTCGATAAGTGGAACCTAGCAAGGGCGGACAACATGTGTAATCTACGAGCTCGAACTGGAAGTTCTCTACGGGGTAGATGGAACCGAATCAAGCCTTGTGTTAACATGTGGGTGAGTGTTTACGACGAGGCTTATCGTCAGGTTGGGATGTGGAGTGGTCACAACGAGGACGACGTAATTAAGTATGCACTTTCTCTCTACAAGTCCTCACATCCAAAAAACGAGGATTTCGAGTTGATGCACTGCTGGGAAGCCATGAGGGAATACCCGGAGTGGCAAAGCAAAATGAATTACGCGGGTCCTAAGGACAAGCCAGTTCCGACCTTCGAAATTCATGAAATGGCCGACACTGAAGACGGTGCTCAAGAAATGGACGCAAGTGGGGTAGCTCCGGCAAGCGTGTGCGCTTGAATGATGAAAGTGATACTGGATCAAAACGTCCCATGGGCCGTGATAGGGCAAAGGCACAACGTAGTGGGAAGTCGACCTCCTCTTCTCAAACTGACATGGGTGAGCTATTTGCTCAGTTCCAAGATGAGTATGCTAAACAGAGGCAGATTGAGCAGGAGAGAATGGAGCTGGAGAGGCAGAGATTGAACTGGCTGAGAGAGAGGGCGACACAAAAGGCGGAGGAAGCCAGAATAACCGCTCAAGGTAATTTGGAATTGGCCAGGGCTCAACGGTTGCAGATGTTCCTTAACCTGAGCCAACAAGATCCGAACACCATGACGGCTGAGACTCGACACATGTTTGAGATGTTGAAAGTTGAGTTCATGTCCTGAAGTTGTGGTTGAATTTGTGTTTGTGTTTGTGTTTGTTTCAGTTCATGTGTTGTTTGTTTTAGTTCGTGTGCTGTTTGTAACTTTTGAATCCATTTTACTTTCAATAAAAACATTATTTTCACGAGTCATTTCAATATTCTAACTTAAAAAACTATTGAAAAAAATACAAAAAAAAATAAATTCCGGCGACCAACCCCATGACCGCTACCACAGTGGCAGTTTTTGGTCGCGGGAGAGGTCGCCCGGCGACTCGACCAAAAAATTGATCACCATAGTGAGTAGTCTTAGGACCCACTATCATTTGCTAAGGATTTTTATACAAAAATAATAATAATTACATGTCTAAAATCATTAATAAGAGGGAAATATCACCTCAACAGAGTCGAACCCTGCATATTCTGTTTATAGAGTAACAAATGTACGTACCATATTAAAATTTAAATAAGAATGATTTACGGATGAGGTTTAAACTGAATTAATAAATTGTCGTACTATATTAGCTTATTACAGTACTATGTATTACTTTAAAAAGAATACCAAATATTTAGTACTAACTCATTTGATTTTCAATTAGACAACGTGTATCTAGTGCGACGAATGTCAACGGGTTTATGAACTAGTAATTTAGAAAATATAGTTTGAATGAATACATCTATGTAAGAGATTTTTCATATAATACATAAAAAGTTGAGATTAAGACAAATATAAAGTAAAGTTGGAATTTGAGATTGGAACGGGGATATAGCTTCCACGGTTGAACCATTGATATAACATGAAAACGATGATTTTAAGTGTGCATGATTCATTGGTTTTGGATTGTAATGTTTATGATTGATGTACTATACGAGCATTTGTTATGCTCGTGTAAACTTTTCGATCTATGAATACATTTTTACCGCTTTAAAAAAAAAAAGTGTGCATGATTCTTAAGTTCGTGAAGATACGAATATTAAAATCATCTTTTCATCATTTTGATGTTGCAAATCTTAATTATGTCATTGGTTGTATTTGTTATTGAATTTGGAGCAAAGTTGCATGAATATAGAGTCTAAAGCCGAACTTTCATCCTGGAGATTTTGCACTGCTGCATTAGAACGAGTATAACTCTCTCATACGGAACTCAAATCCAATGGATCTGGTTCCTATGGAAACCAGACTTGGTACAAAACTTTGTCTCAGGTGAAGAAAACTCAAATTCTGACGGGAAGGCTGTCAAAAACAGCTCACAATCCAGCCACCGTCCAAATTGCGTTTCCAGCTGTCATTCAAGTAAACTTGTCATATCTCACCTACCATGCCAGATAGAGCTGAAACTCCGTATCGGAGGTCACCGGGAATAAAATAACACATAGTAAGGCTTTGTTCTCTTCGTATAAACAGAACTGATCTGAACTGAATGAAACTGAATTGTAGCATAAAAAACAACTAAGCAGAGCTGAACTGAAATTGATGAGTTTTCAGATGAAGATAACAGAGCCTAAATCATCAATTTTAGTGTTCAAGTGTTAGACAACTTGAGATTATAAAGGTAATAATGTTGGAGTAAAATTAAAATGTAAGAACTTGTATATAATGGATAAAGTTTACATTATCTAAACTTTGGCAACCAAATTGTTTTCTTATGGCAGCCACCAGAACAAATTAACATTACAAAAAGCTAACTATACAAACAAGTTAAAGCAATTGCAAATGCAAGTTCTTTATAAGCACAAACATGCAGGATGGTATAGTTTCTAACTACACCAGACACTTCTTCTGTCTAAAGACTCTAAACCAAAACCCGTGGATCAACTACGGTGTCAATTAATTATCCTTCCCTTCACCATCACCTCCTTCAGATACTTCTGCTGTCTACTAAACCAAAACACGTGGATCAGCAACGGTGTCAATTATCCTTTCCCTTACCACCTCCGTCAGATACTTTCAAGCTGTAGTAATCAGCAAGAAAGAAAGTGCTCTCATTCTTTTGCATAAACCTACATCATCAAATATAAACCAACGTGTAGGAGGAAATCAATAAATCAACAACTTCTCAGAATTAAAAAAGCAGTATTATACGTTTCTAAGTTCTACTCTACGCCAGTCTGCAGATTAAATCGATAACCAAACAACATAGTTCACAGCAGAATAATCCAGGAAGCTATTAATATGTCATCCCATAAATCCTTAAAAAAGATTATTATCACTTCAGATGAGATTGGATGTACAGCGTTACTCTCAATTTTTGTCTAAAATAAATATATTCGCTCTCCAAGGATTCACAATCTAAACGTGAATGTAATATAAACTGCAATATTTAATCCTACAATCACCAAAAGACAGATGACATGAAAAAACATTGACCAATATACATTAAAGAACCTGAACAGAGTGCCAAAACAAACATAAAGAAGAGTAACAGTATATATACTTGAGGAATTCGGTCAATTTCTGCTGCAACCGAGTGAAAGACTCCTCATCCAATTTCACGTATCCCAACAATTCTGGCAGTTTCACTGCACAAGAGGATAAAAGCACACTGAGAACAAGAGTTACTCTAACAACTTGACATACTGAAATTCTCTCTTAAGCCATCTCAGCTACATTAAAAAAACTAGAAGTCCAGGGAAAGGAGCATACCAAAGAGGCGCAACAAATGTTCAGCTCCATATATACTTGTTGGAGATACATTATCTGATATTGCATCACGATACTGCTGACGCTCCTTTTTATACAAAAGAATTGTTGGCAATGCTTTGTCAAAATAACTTCTTAATCCATTCATAATTTCCCCAATTGCTTCACCAGCCCTGATGCATTTGAAGTATGATCAAGAAAAGTGAAGTATATACATGTGTAAAATTAAGTAGCAACTATGGCACATACTCCCTCTGATTTCTTATTCTATTATTATTATTAATTTATTTCCTTGGTTCTAAACGATGATGTTTTGCCTTTGGAATAGTTACATTCTCAGGGAAGACCAGTTCTAACATTATGAAAACCCACACCAACAACCCCACACCACCCCAAGTGTTTGGCACACTCACACAATTTACACTAGTGTGATGTGGTTTTTACTAATGTTTAGGATTGACAAGTTTTTTCATGAGACTTGCTGAACCTTCATATTTCCCCTATTATTCATTACTAAATTTCTTTTTCTTTTCTCCACCCACTTATTGAAAAGGCAATCATAAATTAAAAGTACATTGGGAAATAAGAAAAACAAAACAACTGGAGAAATATTTTACTTAAGAACCAATGGAAATACAGAAAAGGAAAATAGTTTAGTTACTCCAACATGTTGCATGTGGGATAGAACAACGCAGCTAGGAAAGTTGAAACCTTTTTGCACATAAAAGATGCCAATTGGTGCAAATTGGTAAATTTATATACAGATAATCATAAACTACAAATTAACTGGAATACAGATTCCCTAAATCCAGAAAATTCCAAAAGACCAGTATTTGATATTTAACACACACTTGATTTTGTACTAATCTACCAGAAATATCCAGTAAACTAGAAGAGACTACAAACATATTAAACAGACAGAATTTTGTACTAATCTATCAAAAATAGAAAAAAATAGATAGTAATCTCACATGCTATCCTTCTTGGAACTGTATTCAAGAAACTTTGTTAATATATCATCAACAGTTGGAGACCGCGGGAGTTTCACAAGCTGCAAAATAATTAAGCTTTAGAAACACAATGAAACAGTGCAGCCCGCAAATAGCAATCTATAATCCACGAACCAGTTAGTAAAACTTGCTCATAAAAGACAAATCACAGAACAGTGTTGAATTCTAAAATATATGGAGAAACCCAAGGAGGCCAAGGAATGTGATTATCAAGAAAATCCACATGGCTGCCAAATTCAGAATAGCATGCTATTTCTAAAATTTCTATTCAAGAAAATTAATAGACATAGTTATTTCTACTCATGTTTTATTTTTACTCCATCATAACAGCCTACATTAAGGCAACGACAGAAATAATTTCATGAAAAAAACAGTATGTCTTAATTGCTAATCATATAATAACCACAATCAACTGACACAAATTACAAAGTAATAGACAAAAATACCTTGTTCTGCTGAGTGATGAACTCCCAATCATCAACTAACTGTTTCCTCAAATTCCCTGGAATTTGAATCTTGATGAGGTTCTCTGTTGAGGGATTGTCCTTCTAACAACAAAAATAGCAACACTGCCCCAATCAATATAGAAAATTTCAGAAGAAAACAATACAAAAGGTAAATTCAATGCAGCTAAGGTTGTTTCTTAGAAGAACAATGAAGCACGTTAACAGCAGAAGAAACTGTAAACTGATAATAAAGAAATGAGGGATTAATTTTGTAAAACTTCTGCTGTAACAGCTGTCCAAAGAGTAGATAATCACAAACAAAATAAATAAGACAAGGCAAGAGAGCAGCAATTTAGAATTGTGGAAAGTCCTTTTCGATTCCTGCAATTTGAGTGATGATGGGAATAACAAACCTCAATGCTTGAATCAGCTTTTCGTTTCTTCCCCTTGCCACCTGCGAACAGGAGAAGGAATAAGTTTATTTAGTGCAATTGTTTTTGAGAAATTCAGATTTTTAAGCTGAAAGCTACTTTGCACTAAGGTATACTATAATACTACAACTGATTATAAACTTTAGCCTTGAAAATTATGTTAGTCAACCAATATAATGTGACTGAGACGGGGGATTTGATTAATTATTCATCCAAGTTTAGACAGTCAGAAGACGACCCAAATGAATACGAAGAGAATGTGAAAGCCATGATAGTAGATTATAGAAAAACAGAGCTGGTGCAACAGATAGTCTGTGTAAGAGAAATTTGAGCACTAGTCATACCCATGCTCTTCACCTCCTCTTTCTCCACTTTAGAATCTGCAACTCAAGAAAAGTGACATAAGTTAGCACAAGAAACACCAATCATAAAACATTTCAGGAATATCAGTCAGAGGGTAGCAGATATACCAGATGAATTTTTCGGTTTTGGTTGAGCTGAACGTCCTGATTTAGTATTCTTGTCGCCAGCAGCTTTTTTTTCAAGAACCTCTTGCTTCAACCGATTCTCTGTAGTATTTTTCATCAGGCGATCTGTGCCTACCCATTCATCCCAGCTGATTGAAAATGTTTATAGTTTTTATTGGTATTTGCATATATTTTAAGAACTTCATTACCGTAAGAAACATACCCATTCCCATTCCTGGTGTCGATAAGAGAGATGCCATTTTGAAAACATTCAATTTATGGAAATATCATTACCCTCATTAAACACACATACAGATTTACCATACTTGATCAATTCTTTATTCATACTTTTCCAAAAACTGTTCTCTTACCACAACAACACGCCCCGATTGTACTCTGTCCCTAAAAGGTTTCTGAAAAACTGTGAAAAAAGTCAATTGGCACATTCTTATCGGAAAGAGGGAGTATTCAATATATATGCTTAGTAAAGTAGTAATCTGAAAGAACTTGTTGCTGCTGAAAAACAAGTGTATCATTGGGAGCACCATATTGCAGACTCTTTTTAGAGGATAGGGGAAAAATTGTAGAGATCCAGGATAATATAAAATAAAATCTTTTAACTATTTGAAAGCTATTGTCAGGTTTGGGGCCTAATATAGAAATACTTAACAAAAAATAAAATAATCAAAATAAAAATTGGCATCAAAAGTTTGAGACTACATACTCCCTCAGATCCAGAATAAGAGTTTTTCTATCAATACACCACTCTTACCAAATAATGTTTCTTACTTTGTTTCCACTAACACCCCTAAATAGATACCATTGGTCTTCTTTGAATTACACACATTTCATTCCTGATAAATGAAATATTTGTGTGAATGAACAGGAAAAATCTTTATTTTGGAATGGAAGGAGTAAGATTTAGGTATGAGAAACCTACTACAACACTACTTTTGCAAATCAAGTATAAATGGATACACGACCAAGTTCAGACCCTAATATTTGCACATAAACGGTAACAAAATGGTAAAATAAAAATTAACCAATGCAATGGAAGATCCAACAATACTAAGTTTTCATCCTTTCCAGGCAGTAAATCATTTCAAGCAACCCACTAACATACTCACTTCTTATTCCAACCCTGCAAGGGAAAAGAAGTCCATAAACTTATGCTACTGCAGGAAGAAATCTGATATTATTCTATTATCATATTTAGATGGCATGATCTTAAGTCTAGCAGTTACACTTACAAGGTAATGAACAAAATATCTCCATTCATTCTTCCGGAGATCCGTACGTTGAACCTTACACACAAAAAAAACAAGACATCAGACGAGCACACACCCTTAATGACAAAAAAAATCTATTACACATATAGTAACAATTATGTATGAAGCGATCTAAATGTTCGGCATCTACAAGATACACTATTCGTAAATTCATAAATGAAATCAGAAGGCCTTGTAAAAACTGAAATCAGAAGTTACTACCACCACTTACTAACTGAAAAACTAAAATCAGAATTTCAGAAGGCCTTGTAAAAAATAACTTGCCCTTAAGACTATGTGCAACATCATACTCCCATTAAAGTTTCACCACATTAATCACAAACAAAACTATAATTCAATCCTTGAAAGATGGTGAAAACTCTATATAAGCCAGATATGGACACTTCTCAGCAGCATACTACACATGACATAAAAACTTGAATCAGAGGATTTCATCTTCGCAGCATTTCTATTCACTACAAGTCCAATTGGTGACTTCCCCCTTCTTTAGCCCGCGAATTGGTAAACAGATATAGTCATATAACAATTCTCAGCATATTACATATTTTAAAGAACTTATATTAGTAAACAGATACATAAGATATACCTCTTACAGATTTAAATATCTAAGCATTTAACATGACAAAAAATATATAAAACTAAGAGCGCGATGGGACTCCTGTAGCCCGAGAATCTGAGTTTCCTACTTTACAAGACATTATAAACACCCGGAAAAGTGCGTCACAACTCACTAGTAATGACAATTACCAACTTACACTGAAAATACAGTCAGAAATGTGTCACTAATTACAATTCACTTCAATTAACATATTTACCCCCCAAATCAACACGGGCCTAGTTAATAAACACACAATCCAATCCAATTACTCATCCAAACAGTCATAACAGAGAAGATCGAACAGAAATTCACTAATTTAATGCTACAGAAATGAAAAATTGATAAAGAGAGAAGAAAACCCTAAGGAGAATCGGATTTGAGAGTATGCCTTGGCTTGGTAGATGCGAGGGCCGTGATAAGCAAGAACCTTCTCGCCTTCGGAGAAGAGGCACTTCGAACTGCCTTCCGCCGCCTCACCGGAGGAGTTTTCGCCGTCGGTAGCCGATTCGTCCTTGGAAGTGCTCACCATGCTCTCCCTCTTGATGGGCGCCAAGATGCAATTTCTGATATCGAAACGAAAGGAAAGGAAAGGAAAAGGAAATTCAGTTTCGCACTCGATCCGTTTTCAAATTGGGGGAAAACGGTTGGAGCGTACTAGTAGTACTATTTATACCGGCTTTTGCGCTTAAACTAACTAAAAAAATGATTTTGTGATTTTAAAGAATTAAAAATAGTTTTTTAATATTTTATATTACAAACTCATTAACTTCTTTGAAAAAAAGCAGTGTAGCCGGAAAGTAAGAACCCAATAGCTTTTTCTACCTGCTTTAAGTAGGTAATAGCTTTTTTTCCAATTAAAATCAACTAATTAAATTAATTTTTACAAACACTAAAACTTATGCTTTTATAACTTTAAGCTGTTTTTTGTATAATATATCAAACACTAATGACTTTTGCTTAAAATCAACTTTTAACAAAAGCAGACAAAAAAGTACCAATAAAATCATTTGCAAACACACACTAATTCGTTTTTCTCTTTCAAAATACACACGAAAACAAGCAAACAAAAGTTACAAGTAAAATTTATTTGCAAATACTAGTAAAGCAAAAGACTTTGAAGAGAAACATATATTTTGTGGGACGGTCAATACTATAATTAAATATACGCGAATTTGATTTTTTTATCAATAAAAATCATCTATGTTGTTAAAGAAAAGTATTTATTATGTTTGAAAAATACTTGTACTTAAATCTTAACAAACATCTTAAATTCTTAGTAATAACAATAGGAGGGCGAAGCCTAAGACGAGGTCCTTGGTAGAAGTGAGAACGAATGGCTAGTTATTGCTGACATGAAAAGAAGTTCTTACTGCTTTGTTCTCTTCATCTGAAAAACCATTACTTTCAGTTTAGTTCTGCTTAGTTGTTGTTTTATACTACAAATAAATTCAATTCAGTTCAGTAGAATAGAAGAGGGTCTAAGTCTTCTAGGAGACATGTTATTCCTTCAAGTCCTATAGACGTATATTAGACCAAAATTAAAATCTAGGTTTCTTGTGACAATTTGTTGTAGTAGGTGTAACTTTTTTCTTTAGTACTTTTGCTCAACTACAATACTAACCGGAAACAAGATCTTGTTCATAGTTCTTGATCAAGTTTAGCATACCATTTTATCATGGACATATGATATATACATGGTTCACTTTTGAATTAGATTATTGGAATCACTTAGCGCGGATATATGGCACTACAAGAAAATCGCATTTTAACTAAGGAAGATAGCGACGAATTATTAGGAATAGCGACGGAATCGAGACGGATTGTTAATCCGTGTCGATTCCGTCGTTAATCCGTCTCTAAATAGAGACGGATTAACTATCCGTCTCTATTTAGAGACGGATTAAATTATCCATCGCTATTTTAGGGACGGATAAAATATCTGTCCCTAAAATAGTTGACTATTTTAAATAAAAATAAAAAATAAAAATTAAATGGTTGGGATAGGCGACGGATACGCTATCCGTCGCTATGTAGCGACGGATACGCTATCCGTCGCTAAGATCGAATAACAGAAGAAACGGGGAACAACTTCCCCATTTCTTCTCTTCAGCTTATTGCTTTTCTTCTCCTCCCTTCTTGCCAAATTTGGCCATCACCAATTCCGGTCAAATCTCCACCGTTTCGGCCAATATTGGTCTCTTTTCGAAACTCGGTGAACAAGGAACTCGGGTGGCGGATCAATTTCTCTCTTCTTTGGCTATTTATTCCGTAATTGAAGGTATGTATCTAATAACCTAACTTTGTTAAATTTGGGAGATTTTGTAATTTCGATTACTTTTGAGCAATTGTATGTCTACTATTAGTCTATACTAGCTAGTTTAGCTTATATTGAGTAGTGGGTTAAGCTTGTGGTTGGGCAATTGATTGGTTTATTTTCAAATTGAATTGTTAGTATGATGTTAGGATGATTGTAAGTATGTAGGGTATTTGATTTGATATTTTCGTACATGTACGAGGATTAGGAAGATTTAATTGTGTGTTTGGAGACAATTTCGTGATTTTAATATAATTTTTTCGTATTAACATAAAAATAATTACTACTATTTTCATCTACAATTTATAATGTTAATAGTTAAATGGAAATTTAAATTTTATAAAAATTAATTTTAATCGTAAAATGCATGTAATTCATAAAATTCTTAACGTATCATAATTAAGAATGTAATTGTAATAATTATGAAACTAAATACGTAATGTTATACATGTAATTATAAATCTAATAAATTTAGACGTGTCATGTTAATTATCCAATTATGAATCCCGGTTGTTCATGGATGTACCGTCGCACTGTTAATGGCAGTATTCAGTCTAGTTTTGTTGAAGGGGTTGAAGCGTTCATCTCTTTTGCACTTACACGGACTACTTGTTTGAGTGGGGGATGATGAAGTGCCCCTGCAGTCACAACAAATGTAGGAACAAGCAATTTTTGCCTCCTACAACGGTGGTCGAGCACTTGAAACGTAAGGGGTTCGTGCCTGAGTATGAGGTATGGAGTTATCATGGTGAGAGACCAACACTGTTCATGTCATATGAGCATATCCGAAAGCGTAAAAGAAAGCAGCAAAATGTGATCGGAAGTACCAAAATACAGCTACATCTGATGCTAATTATGATCGTGAACGGTTGGAAGAAATGTTGTTTAATGTTGATGGCCCTCAGTTCATGGACACCGAGGGGGATGTGGAGGAGCCACCGAATCCCGAGGATCAGGTGTTCTTTGACTTGTTAGAATCAGCAAAGAAGCCGATTTGGCCGGGGTGTAAGAAGCACACCGAGTTGTCTTTGTTGGCTCAGCTAATGAGTTGTAAGGCCGAGGGTAGGCAATCTGAAGCGAGCTTCAATAATTACGTACAACTAATATCGGAGTGTTGTCCTGAAGAAAACCTAGTTCCCCCCAATTTTTACCAAGTGAAGAAAAAGATGCGGGTGGGGGGTGGGGTTGCCTATGGAAACCATAGACTGTTGTCCGGATATGTGCATGATCTATTGGGGCGAGGATGTAGATCTACTGGTATGCAAGTTCTATGGGAAGGACCGCTACAAGCGTTACAATGGTAAAGAAAGCGCGAAGGAAAATCTCCCACATAAGAAAGTGTGGTACTTCCCTCTAGCACCTCGTTTGAAGAGGTTGTACGCTTCAAGTGCTTGTGCCGATAAAATGCGGTGGCACAAGGAGAGAGTAATCCCGGCGGATGCAGGGGTAGAATGGAGCACCCATCAGACTCATCGGCATGGAAAGAGTTCGACAAGACATATCCGGAGTTTGCAGCCGAGTCTAGAAATGTACATTTGGGGCTTTGTACGGATGGTTTTAACCCGTTTGGAAGTGACCGGAAGTACTCTTGTTGGCCGGATCTTGATGCCGACATAACCCGCTTACGGTGAGTGCATGAAGGAATCGTTCATGTTCTTGGTGTTGGTGCCCGAAGCGAAGATCCAAAGAGAAAGGCTGGATGTGTTTTTGCAGCCCCTAATCAAGGAGCTGATTGAGTTGTGGAAAAATGGTATCTCGGCATATGATGTGTCAACCAAGACGAACTTCACCTTGAGAGCAGCACTACTGTGGACCGTGAGTGATTTCCGGCGTACTCCATGCTATCTGGAAGGAAAACTGAGGGCTTTCATGATTGTCCACATTGTTTGGAGGACACTGATGCATTTAGACTAAAGGAGAGTGGAAAGGAATCTTGGTTTAACTGTCATCGTAGGTTTCTACCAAGTAACCATCCGTTCAGGAAGAACAAGAATCAGTTCTTGAAAAACAAAGTAGAGAGGAAAGGGCCCCTGAGACAACTTACTGGTGCATAAATACTTGTCGAGATAGATAGGCTGGGTCTGAAAGTGACTGAACTTGGGTGGGAGAAGCACAACAAGAAAATTGCTGACAAATGTGGATGGAAGAAGAGAAGCATCTTCTGGGACTTGCCTTATTAGAGCAGTCTTCTTATACGTCACATGTTAGATTTCATGCACATTGAGAAAAACGTGTTCGAGAACTACTTCAACACGATTTGCAACATTCTCGGAAAAACAAAGGATACCGTTAAATCTAGAGCCGAGTTGGATACATGGTGTAAGAGGCCTGAGTTGACAAGGAGGAATGATGAAGGCAAGTGGTCCAAGGCATGCTACACAATTGACACTGAATCTAGGAACAAACTGTTTGATTGGGTGAGGGGATTGAAGTTCCCCGACAATTATGCCTCGAAGTTGGGGTGGTGTGTGGATTTGAAGAAGACGAAGATGTATGGGATGAAGAGCCACGATTGTCATGTGTTCATGGAGTCTCCCGATTGCATTTCGAGAACTGTTACCGAAACCTGTATGGATCGCTCTCACCGAGCTGAGCTTATTTTTCAAGAATTTATGCACAAGGGTGGTTGACGATCAAGTGTTAGCAAATCTTGAAAGAAACATACCATTTATTCTATGCAAGCTCGAGCGTATCTTTCCACCGAGCTAGTTTGATTCTATGAAGCACTTGCCGGTTCACCTCCCACATGAAGCGAGGCTTGCTGGACCGGTTCAGTATCGATGGATGTATCCATTCGAGAGGTGTGAATTTTCCCAAGTCTGAATTTACTTAAAATGCCCAAGTTACATTCTCTTACCTATAAATATATGCAATTCAGGTACTTGGAAAAATTGAAGAAGTATGTCAGCAACAAAGGTAGGCCTGAGGGATTGATTGCTAATGCATATGTGCGAGAGGAAGTTGGAACCTTCTGCTCCTATTACTTTGGGGACCACGTGCCGACATCTAGGTCGTCTCGAAATGCAAACACATTTGAAGTTCAAGAGGATGATGACGTTGCCATTTCAATTTTTAGTGTCTCAGGGAGACCTATGGGACAAGAAAAGAAAGAATGACTGTCGGATAGGGACCTGAAGGTAGCCCAATATTATGTCCCCTCGAACTGTGCTGAAGTTGACAAATTTATGGTGATTTTTGCTCGGTGAGTAGCTTTCTTACTATAACACATAAATTTGAACTTCTAACTACTAGCTATCTAATCATATCATCGTGTCCACAGTGTTTTCAAAGAGCGTTGTCTGGAGAAGAATCCAATAATGGCAGATGACACACTTGAAGAACTGCTTGAAGAGAAGTTGGAAACAAAATTTCCAGATTGGTTCAAGGAGTATGTCCGAGATCCTGTCGACAACGTCACATGTCCTTACTTAGTAGCTCTAGCAGAGGGACCAAACAGAAAGGTCTCCACATTCTCTTCGTACATAGTAAATGGCCTTAGGTTTCACACAACTAACTCTGACACGACCATGGCCACAAGCAATTGTGGGGTGTGTGTCAGTGGGCAAGATCTAGATGAAACTTTTGATTTGCATGATTTCTACGGGAAGCTGAAACGAATTGTGCGGCTTGAATATCCCGGTCTACCTTTGAAAAGAACCTTTCAATTTGATGTTGACTGATATGATCCTACTCCACTTGGTACGAGGAAGCACGAGCAGTATGAAATGGTTGACATTAACCTTAGGAGGAGGTATTGTACTAAGTACGAACCGTTTATCTTGGCGACTGAACTTGGGTGATATGTTAGTCACCATTAATGAACTTGTTGCATGTGTTATCTTGAAATTGTTGTCTTCATTTTCCTTGTGTAATTTCTATGTTGTGTGGAATTGTTGTAGAAAACCTACTACATTTCCAATGCCCTGCTCCCCCAATTGTGGTAAGTTTTCGACAGGCTAGGGTCAGACCTCTATAGGAAAATGGTTCATGCTGCGAAAAAATGTAGAGACAAGGGCACGAAGCCATCGTTTATAGGGGATGAGGAGTGGGTGCATTGGTTGGAGTACTGGAGGGCACCCCTTGTCGTGGATCAGGCGGCAAAGAACAGAGAGAACCACCTGACTCAACCGACTGATGGTACGGGTACTTCCAGACACCATTATGGTCGCGATCTGTTGTTACGGATCACCAGATGGCGGTTAGTGTATATATTAATTACTTACTACTTGTGTTTTTTGCTTTCATTATCCGCTGTGGAAGAGGGATTTATATGTTTTTTCTGCTTTCATTTCTACCAACTAACTACTTGTTTGCTTTGCATGTATGTTCTTTACATCCAGGCTGGGGACCCCAAGACCGCACTATACCACTTCAAGAAGGCTAAGCTGAAGGACAACATTTGGGTGGACGAGAAGTCCGAGCGTATTGCGGTACGTTTCTTTGTTAAGGTTCACATTTGTATTTGTGTATTATAAGAGACTCCTAAAACTGTATCTCATTTCGTATGCACTTTACGATTGCAGAGTGAGATCGAGGGGAGGATCGACGGTCGGGAGCTGTCGATTGAAGAGCAAAACTAGATCTTCTTTGACGTCAACCCAATGGACAGCAAGGGTCGAGTGTATGGAATTGGAAGTTTGGGCCCTACATTGACGGGTCCTAGCTTCTCAGTGTCCCAAGCATCCACACGAGCTGATCTCTTCACACAGGACCAGGTCCAGGAGATGATGACTCCTCTCCAAGAGGAGTTAGCTAGAAATAAGGAAGAGATTGAGCAAACCAAGGCAGCTTACCAGCAAGTGCTTGAGAACCAGGCTTGTATGGCTCAGCAGATGGATGCTTTGACCCAAATGATCTTGACAACCCAACAACGACTGCCTCCTCCGGCCGATTCTTAGTTATATTGGACTTATGCTTATGTTGTTCATGCTACATATACATTATTTCATCTTCTGTACGGATATTTAGTCTTCGGTTTGGATACTTTGTATTCGTTGAATCTCTATTGTTAATTAATACAATTTAATTGTTTCGGGTATATTATGTACTATTAAATTGTGAAAAACAGGTGAAATGTGAATCAGGAATTAAAAAAAATAAAAATAAAATACAGGGTTTTTAGCGACGGATAGGAATCCGTCGCTAAAAATGGCGATTTTGGACGAATTAGGCTGGGACTTTAGCGACGGATTCCTAATCCGTCGCTAAAGTCCCAGCCAGTTAGCGACGGATAGTAATCCGTCCCTAAATAACGACGGAAGGACAACGGATTTATCCGTCGCCAATCCGTCGCGAATTAGGGACGGATTACTTATCCGTCCCTAAATCCTTTGCGACGCCCGTTTTAGAGACGGGCGTCCTATCCGTCGCTACGGATTTAGCGACGAATCGGAAGGCTTTTAGCGACGGACTTTTTTTTTAATAGTGTGGGAACACAAATGTGGATCAAGTTTAAATCATTCTCTTATAAAACTAGTTTTACAATTAAAAAGCTGTAAAATAAATTGATTGGGTTGTGTTAGGAATATCTGTTTAGATTTTGATCAGCAACCTAATGACTTATCTTAGCTCAGAAAGGTGGTTAGTACTCTTGGTTCACTTGAACACTGTAAAAGAGGAAACTCACTAAGTATGATAGTCTAGCAAATCTTGTATAGGATGTTAGGTCTCGAAATGTAATTTTTATCTAAAGAAGACCAAGAAGAAGACTTCCAGCAGAAAAAGTTCAACGGATTTGAAGATTTGAAGACTGCACAAGATTGCTGAAGACAAAGGTTTTTCAGATACCTATGTCCAGATATCTTGAAGAAACAAGTGTTTCGAAACACAAGTGTTGTAAAAGATATCTGAGAATAAAAGATTTCTGAGACGAGGAAAGTGCCCACAGATATCTACACTCAGATACCTTGGATATAAACTATGTTTCTGAAAAATAAATATTTTATAACAAAGTTGTTTCAACAAATGGTATCTGGAGTTGTGATAATCGATGGAAAAGAACATGCAAAGTTTCAGAAAACTCTGATTATATAAAGATCTCTGTTATCATGCATAGTTCCGTTGGCACTACAGGACAAAATATAAATGATGCATTAAATGCATGATGTAAATGTCGAACAAAAGCGGTAGCTTCAAGAAGACAAACACTTTCTAAGATACTATATTCAGATATCAATAGTTTGAATTTGATTTAAGCTTAACGGATACTATTCAAACGGCACTCAAATTCATCTATAAATATCAACACTTAGACTGCTTGAAAACACACAGACAATCGAACTTACATTGAATACTCACACACAAGCTCTCTCAAGCAAACTACTTACCTTCAAGCTTTCTGTTGCGACCAAAGCTCTTGATTCTAAGTAGCACAAAAGTTCTAAGTGTCCTGATCCTTAACAAGCATTGTTATCTTTGAAGGAGTTGAACTAAGATTTCATATCTGAGATTCATTCTCTGGAACACTTACAATAGACTTGGGTCGATGAAACAGGATACCATACATTGAAAAGTGTATTAAATATACTTGATTCATAGAGCTATCTGAATAACTGAATAAGTTATTTAAGAAGCTCACCTGACAAACAAACCAAAAACCAACACCATATTCGGCGTGGAGTATAGGAAGTACTTAGTTTGGGAAACTAAGGAATAACTCCAAGGTTGCTGAGAACAGGAAGTACTTAGCTTGGGAAGCTAAGGAATAGCTCAAAAAGGTTTCTGAGTACAGGAAGTACTTGGCTGTGAAAGTCGGGGAATAACTCAGGGGGAACACTTGGTTGGGAACCTAGTGTATTTAGGAATCAAGAGAAGATATCTGTAAGGTTAACTCATTTATCTGTCTTAGTGGATTCTAGGTCTGAGAAAGGTCGAAGTGGATTAGTTGAAGGATTACGCCACCTTCAGATACCACTATAAAAAGATTTGTGTTATTTACTTTCTGCAGTTTATTACTTGCTTTACTTATCTTGCAAAGTACTTACACACATCTTGTTGAGCACGTGCACTTATCACATAAAAGTCTTCCGCTCTCTGAAATTAAGTATCAAATATCTACACAGATATATGAGAAACTGTGTTTATCGACAAAAGTTTTAAAAGACTATTCACCCTCCCCCTCTAGTCTTTTACTTTGCCATTATCTGGACCAACAAGTGGTATCAGAGCAGGAGGTTCCCAAGCCTTCAGCACTGAACCTAGATCCCAGATAAGTGCTCACTAATTGCTTTTCACCTACACTTGATTCGTTTGTTTAGTGTGTTTGCTGCAGAATGTCTTTAAGCGACGCCCCAATTCTCAAGCCAGAGAATTATGAAAAATGGAAGAACAACATGATGCTCAACCTAGAAGCCATTAGTGACGAAATGATCGAAGTAATAAATAATGGCCCAATAGTCATTCAACAACTCAAGCAAGTCATAGAGGTTTCTAATGGTAGAGACAGAGAACAAAGCGATGGGTCTTCACAGACAGATGCGTCAACCAGTGGGAGACCTACCAGTCAAGTTATTTACGAACCAAATCCCAGAGAGCTCTGGACATCGGAAGATGCCAAGAGAAATCGACTGGATGGTCAGGCTCGTAATATCATCATACGTTCTACTCCACAGCACATACAGTGTAAACTGTGGGGTGCAAAAACGGCGAAAGTAGCCTGGCAACTGATTGAAGAAATCTGTGCCGGCACTGAGAAAACAAAGGAAAACAAGTTCGAAGTTTTGAAGCTCAAATTCCAAAACTTTAAACAAGGTCCCACAGAGACTCTTGAAGAACTAGATTTCCGGTTTACAACACTTATGAGTGACATGGCTGCACTTGGTGAAAGTAGTAGATATACCCAATCAGAAAAGATCAAGACTATTGTGAGAAGTCTAAATCATAACTGGGAACACACAAAGTTTTTCTACTTTAACCAAGGAATGCCAGATATCACTCTTGTAGAACTTTTCTCTCATCTTGCCACTGTTGACTATGAGACAACTCAAAGAGAACAAACAACTGAGAAGTTGCAGAATGTCGATTTAGTTGCTCAAGGAACTTCTGAAAAGAAGAAAGGCAAGGAAGTGACTGAGGATGCTCTTGCTGTAAAGCAAATGGGAAAATATGTCAGTCGAGAAATTGAGAGAAGAAAAGCCAAAGAAAAGCTGAAAAAGCATCTAGGCTCAAACTACCACCAGTACAAAAATATGCAAAGCTCGCTGAACAAGTCGGCTCATAAAGCATCAAGTACTGAGGAAGCAGAAATCGGAAACGATATCTGTTTCTATTGTCAGAAACCTGGTAATTTCAAGAAGGATTGCCCTGTCCTCAACAAACTAAAGACAGGTGACAAGAAAGACAGAAGAATCTTCAAAAGAAGTCAGAGAGCTATGCTCACTGAAGAAAGGAAAAAGATTCAAATCCAACTGGATGCTCTAGATATTGAATCTGATTCTGAGGATGAGGATGATTCCACACTGCCTTCCCCAGAAATGTGCGGTGTCCCTCATGAAGTAATTGACTTTGGTCAAAAGAAGAAAGAAGTGTGTGGAATGGCTAAAGAAATCTTTCCAGATATCTCCAACATTGAACCTTGTCTAATAGCTGATGAGGTAACACATACTTCCTGTTATACTTATGAAAGTGATGAAGAGGGAATCAAAGATCTGGAAAAACTCAAAAGAGAACTTGATCTCTACGAAAGAGAATTTCTAATGATCCGAGCTAGAGCCGAAAGTTTTGAAGAAGAAAAGAATTCTCTTGAAAAGGAAAATTCTCAATTAATCAAGATATCTGAGAAAAAGGATGTTGAAAATGCATTTCTCTAGGCTCAGATATCTGAGACCGAAAAGTCACATAAAGAAGCAATGGCCAATCTTCAAAAGAAATGTGAAGATCTTATTTCTGAGAATAAGGAAATCAAAATGAAAGAACTATCTTTTCAATCTTATGCCAAAGCTAGTGACACTCTTACTGAAGTACAATCTTATTTAAGAGATCCTTCAGAAAAGAGAGGACTTGGGCTGGACACACACACAGACAATTCCACCACTTTGAATAAGAGTAATGAAGGACGAACATTTGTCAGTACTCAGCGAGGTGATTCCCAAACAATCTACAGTATCGGTTAGAAAACTAAGATTGTCGACAAAGGAAAGGCAGTTGCGACCAAGCCTTTGTGGGAAAAACAAGTCCAAAGGAAAAATGTGGGAAATGTCTCTGATCAAGTCAAAACTATGTAAAGTGATTGACAATGAGTCAAAGCAGACAGTCTTGGTTGCAAGGCATAAAGGAAATCTTTATGTTGCTGATTGGAGATCCGCCACAACCGAAGAATGTCTCATGGTGAGTCAATCTGGCCACACTGAAGAAAATTGGCTATGGCATAAAAGAATGAGTCACTTGAATTTCAAAACTCTGAATAAGATAGACAAGAAAGAGTTGGTGGTTGGTTTGCCCAAAATGGCATATAGAAAAGGTGTATGCTCAGCTTGCCAAATGGGAAAACAATCCAAAACATCTTTCAAGTCTAAAACTAGACATTCCAGTGAAAGGCCACTGCAAATGTTACATATGGATCTGTTTGAATCCTCTGTACCTAGTTATGCAGGAAAGAAGTATGGTCTGGTTGTTGTTGATGATTACTCAAGATTTACTTGGGTTGTCTTTCTCAAACATAAATCTGATACAAGGGTTGAGATACCTAACTTGTTGAATAAGCTCGAAGTCATGAAAAATGACAAGGTATCTGTAATCAGAACAGACCATGGTACTGAGTTTGTGAACCAGTACATCAAAGAGTTTTGTACCTGCAAAGGTATACAACATCAACTATCTTCTGTAAGGACACCACAACAAAATGGTGTTGCTGAAAGAAAGAATAGGACCCTGAAAGAAGCATCAAGAACAATGCTTGCTGACACTGAAATAAGTGAAATCTATTGGGTTGAAGCTGTAAACACAGCATGCTACACTCAAAACAGATGTTTGATTAACAAACACCATGACAAAACTCCTTACAAGCTTTTCATTGGTAGACCCCCAAGCATCAAGCATCTAAGGGTGTTTGGTTGCAGATGTTTCGTTCTCAACAATGGAAAAGAATACTTGAGAACATTTCAACCAAAGGCAGATGAAGGAGTATTTCTTGGTTATTCTCTGAATAGCAAAGCCTACAGAATCTACAACAAAAGAACGCAAAAGATCATGTAGTGTTCTATGAAGGAAACAAGAAAGTACTCTTAAATGATGATCTCTCATATAGGTTCAAAGAACTAATGATTAAAGATTCTGAAAAAGGATCCTCAGAAGGAAACAATTCTATCATTCAAATAGAGGATAAGTTTGACGATGAAAAGCAACCTATGCTTAGTAACAACCAGATGACTCTAAGACATGATGAAGAATTTCCTATAAGAATTCCAGAAATGGAACAGGTTACTGAGAACCTTCATCATAAAGAGGTATCTGAAAATGAGATTGTTGAAATGCAAGATTCAGATATCTCTAACACTGAAAAAGTGTCAGATATCCATGGCATTTCCCATGTGTCAGATATCTTAGACACTGCACAAGTATCTCATCAAGATCATATTGATTCACATTCAAATCAAAATGATATTGATCCTACTAGTTCAAAACCCATTATGAAATGGATAAGAAATCATCCTGCAAAGGATGTGATTGGTCCCACAGACCAAGGAGTTAGAACTAGAAGAGCAATTGCTGAAAAAGCAAATTGTCTCTATGGATGTTTCATCTCAAACATTGAACCAAAAACTATAGAAGAATCATTAAAGGATCAAGATTGGATCTCTGCAATGCAAGAAGAGTTGGATCAATTTGAGAGAAATTTCAAAGTCTGGAAACTGGTTCCATTTGATGACGGAATATCTGTAATCGGAACCAAGTGGGTTTTCAGAAACAAAATGAATGAGTCTGGTGAAATAACCAGAAACAAAGCTAGGTTGGTTGCGAGGATTCACCTGCATCAAGGACTAGATTTTGATGAATCTTATGCACCAGTTGCAAGATTGGATGCAATAAGACTTTTTCTAGCCTTTGCAGCTCATAATGACTTTACAGTTTATCAGATGGATGTCAAGAGTGCATTCCTAAATGGTGAACTTGCTGAAGAAGTCTATGTTGAGCAACCACCGGGTTTTGAAGTTTCCTCAGAAAGTAGGATGGTCTATAAGCTTCAGAAAGCTCTGTATGGGCTGAAACAAGCTCCAAGAGCATGGTATGATACATTGGCCAGATACCTACTCGAAAGTAGTTTCAAGAAAGGAGATGTTGATAAAACACTCTTCACATTGAACCATGATGGGAAACTACTTTTAGTTCAAGTATACGTTGATGACATTATATTTGGATCTAAAGACAAGCAACTTTGTGAAGACTTTGCTGAACTCATGAAATGTAAATTTGAGATGAGCATGATGGGAGAATTGAATTACTTCCTAGGGCTGCAAGTCAAGCAACTCAATGATGGAATATTCATTAGTCAAAAAAAGTATGCAAAAGACATGCTCAACAAGTTCAATCTAAAGCCTTCTGAAAAGAATGCTAAGATACCAATGAGCATTGGAACCAAGATGACCTATACTGAATCTGACAAGAGTATTGAAGAACACAAGTATAGGAAATTGATTGGGTCTCTACTGTACCTCACTACAAGTAGACCTGATATTCAATATGCAGTTGGAGTGTGTGCTAGATTTCAGACAAATCCAATGCAATCACACTACAACATTGCCATGAAAATATTGAGGTATGTAAAGGGTACTGTAGAAGTTGGATTGTGGTATCCAAAAGATAATGGATTGAGTTTGGTTGGCTATTCAGATGCTGACTATGCTGGATCATTGCTTGATAGAAAAAGCACCTCAGGAACTTGTCAATTTCTTGGTGCTAGATTGATATCTTGGTTCAGCAAGAAACAGAACTCAATTGCCACATCTACCACAGAGGCTGAATATATTGCCGCGGGATGTTGCGCTTCACAAATATTGTGGATACAACAACAACAACAACTCAGAGACTATGGACTCAATGAAGAGAAAACTCCCATTTTCTGTGGCAACACAAGTGCCATTGCCATAACTCAGAATCCTAAGTTTCATGCTAGAACAAAGCACATTGATGTTAGACACCACTTCATCAAAAACCACGTTGAAAAAGGCAATATAGAGATACTCAAGATTGGCACTGAAGACCAACTTGCAGATATCTTCACTAAGCCACTACAAGAAAGTAGATTCTTAGCCTTAAGACACAGTCTTGGACTAATGGAGCTACCAAAGAACTGAAAAAGTTCAGATATCTAAAGAAGATATCAAAGGAGAGAGAAAAGGAATCTGGAACGGGTATCCAGACAAGAGAAGAGGAATCTGGAACGGGTATCCAGAAACCAAAGGCTAAATGGTAAAATGACTATTTGAAGATCTCTGAGACGGGTACTCAGATATCTAGGTCACTCAGTGAGGGGGAACACAAAAGAGAATAGTACAACTGTCTGCAGTCAACTACTATCTTGAAATTTGAATTATTTCTATCTTTGTGAAAAACTTTGAAAAGACAACAAGTACAAGATAGAATCAGATACAACAGTGTTCTCATTCACACAGAAACGTGATTCAGATAGCTAATAGCCAACATTCATTAAATGGGCACAATTACAATTGTTGATTGTGATCATTCTTTGAAAGCAATGGTGACCCTTGATGAAATGGGCGATTGATCTTTACGGCGGAGATTAATTCTCGGTAAATAGTGGACTGTTGAAATCCCAGCATGACCCACTATGCATTTAATGCCGAACAAGCTTTTACCCACGCCTGTCTGCAATTCACAGATACATATATAAAAAACCAATTTGTATGTATATGTCTGTTGAGATCTCTTTGCTATATATATAGGATTTTGGCAAAAGAAATTACTTTCGCCTAATCCAACATTCCGACTTGCACAAGAATAGCAAAAACCATTCTATTTTCTCTGCAAATCTCTGCCCCCAAATTAGTTTTTCTGCAAAGAATCACTAATCTTACACCTTAATCTCTTTCAAACTTCGAAAAATTTACGATATATAAAGAGATGGCCCCCAAACGATCAACTACCCAGAAATCCCAAAGTACTACCACTTGTACTGCTGAAAAGCAAGCACCAGAGTTGGTAGTTATTAACAATCGATTGGTAGGAAACTTCAATCCCGATCATTGGACTTCAAATCACAGAATGATTTGGGGTGGTTCCATGATCGAGGAATACCTCACTGCTGCTGTTGAGACTCAAGCCGACAGAAAACTGATACTTGACATGCTTGAAAAGGCAAAAATCAAGGGTTTTCTATCAGCTCTACCCAGTAGAATCTCTTCACTGGATGTGTTAGAATTCTACAACAACTCAGATTATATCCTGTGTTTACGAAAACGCGCAATAGTGTCTATCAGAACTTCAGTCCAAGGAAAGGAAATCCTTCTGGACTTAACAACTTTCTGCAAGTTGTTTGACCTTCAAAATCTTGGAAAGGATGTTGAAATAGACACCAAGGATGATGATCTCCTTGAAGGTGTAAAACAACTGTACAGTGATGTGTGTAATCTTGAAAAATCAGATACACCCATTGACTTCAAGCTTGCTGACATCAGAATCAGACATCTGTTGGTTCACTAGGATGTGTTGGCATGCATTCTTCACAGATGCTTTGATGGTCTATAAAGAGGTGCTGACCAAATAAGCCAAGAACGCTGGATAATGATGTTCTTGTTGCAACAACAAGACAAAAGGATGGAAAACCCTTTCAATTGGGGAAAGAACGCCTTTATGAAATTTGTGAAGAAGATTCAAGGCTTTGAGCCTACAATCGCTAAGGGACTTGCTGAGCCAAAGGCCACAGTAAGCTATGGTCTAAAGATATGCTACTTGCTGGAGAAGCTTGGCATTGAGCTCAGAGAGAAGGCAGGCATTGCCAACAGTAACCTACTCTACAAATATGAGTATACGAACTTGATGAAAAAGGTTACTAGATCTCAGAAAGGTTCCAAGAAGCGAAAGATTGAAGAGGTATCTGAGGGAAAAGTTGCGACCAAGAAGCCCAGAACTTCACGAAAGAAGTCTGCTGGCAAATCAGAAGGCACACCCATTGAGGTTTTCGATTCCCAGATACCTTCCGTAGCTGCCGATGAACTCATAAATGCAGATGAACTCATCAATGCTGCAAAAGAGGTATCGGTTACTGAACAAGTAGACTCATCAAGAGAAAGTGCTTTCAAAAATGTCAAGACTATTGCCGAAAGCCTTGCTGATGAACTCATAAATGCTGCTAAAGAAAGTAGTGATAGATACCAAGCCCTATCTGCAGAAACCGCAGGGATTATGGACCAATCAGTTCCTAATGCTGATGAGAGCTCTGACGATGAAGATAATGAACTAGTCATCTCTCAAGTCCTAGAAAAATCGAAAAGGGCTAAGGTTACTGAAAAAGTAACTGGTGTAGAGGTATCTGAAGAAGAACCTACACCACAGGTTGCTGAACAAGCACCTGTTACAAAGGTTGCTAAAGAAGCAACAGAGTCCAAGGTCACTGGACAAATTACACCATCAGAGCAAGAAAGACTAAAGCATATTGAAGATGCTCTGATGAGTGATAGATTAGTGTTGGAGGATACTGCCATTGCCTCAACACTCAATAGTCTGTCTCAAGCACAACAACCACAACAACCAGATGTGAATACTGCTGAAATGGTACTTGAGCTGCAGATACTAGCATCTTTCATTGCTGAAGAAAATCCTGCAAAAGAGCAGGTTCCCCAACTCAATGAGAGGGATCAAACTGAGACATCTGCTCAAAATGATCAACCAGGGGAGGCAACTGAGTTGCATACTCAGGCAAGGTCTGAAGTACTTGAAACTTCAAACAAAGAAGATGAAATGGAACAACAAGACCAACGCATAGAAGGGTCACAAGTTCTAAAGACCAATCAGCCTGACACTACTCATGTATCTGAATGGTTTAACTCTCTACTTGTGATATTTTGTGCCAAATAATCTTGTTATTTAATAGAATTTCTTTGTTACAGGCTGATTTAGAAACACGAGAACAAGAGGAAGCTGAAAAGCTTGCCTCAGAAACTGAAAAGGAGGCTTCCACACCCTCACAACTTAAGGAATCTGAGCCTGTGCTACAGATGATAAAGACTTCCTTAAGATATAATTTTTCAGATATTCGTTAATACACTTCACTAATAAGTGTTTGTTTCTAATAGGCTCCAACTGAGAAGAAAAATGAAGAGACTGAAAAGTCTATCTCTTCAGAGAGGAATCCAGAGGCTTCCAAGGCCTCTGAGGAACAAGTTTCTGAACCTTCTGTAGAGAAGGTATTTCATTCAGATATTTATACTCCTCAAAGAGCAATCTCTGATCATTTTTCTTAGACTAACACTTTCTACTTAACAGGTTCAAAAAGAAGTAGAAGTTGTTGAGGAATTGCCCACTCAATCCTCACAACATATGGAAATTGATGAGGCATCAAGGCCTTCATCACAAGAAAAGATTCCAAAAACTGCACAAGTTTCTGTGAGACAAACTTCTGAGCCTCCAACAGAGGTAATTAACATCTCAGATATCTGATTTGTCAATAAAAATTTTCTTGATAAAATTTCCTAAGTGTTATGTTTTAATTCTCAGGTTCAAGCAGAAAGAAAGGTTGATGAGGACCAGACTTCCAAGTCTCCACCTCACAGCAAGATATCTGAGGCAACCCATGTCTCAGTAGTACAAGTCTCTGAGCCTGATGTACTCATTCAGGTACCTCAGAAACCTAACTACACTTGTACTCAGATATCTACACAAGTTTTGAATCTAACTCAGAACTCTTTCTTTCAGGCTCAAACAAGTGCCACGAAGGTCCATGATGATGAGAAAAATGACCTACTTCCCTTCTTCAAAGCTCATACCCTGCCAAAGCACATTCAATGCTTCAAGAAATGGCAGAGGTTAAGGTGCTCAGATCTCTCTGAAATATGAGAATCGCAGATCAACCTACGAGACGAGCACGAGCTCTTGACTTGGAGAACTACATCCATGCAATGTTTCCCACGGAACAGTATCAAGTTGAGACCTTATTGCATAAGGATTTCTCCAGAGAAGTGGCACAGAAATTGATTCAAGCCTTTAATCAGGCTGATGGTCAGACAAGTTTACAGATGGAATTCAAGCCAGTCCTGCCCCAGACTCTACAATTTATTCCTTCTGAACAAGAGGAGGTTAATGGGCAGAAGATCACTATTCCTGAAGTGATTAATCTTGTATCTGAAGACGATGAGGAGGAAGAAATAGATGAAAATAACTTTGATGAACCTCCCTCTGACCATCATAAAAAGGATGATGATGGTAAGGATGATGATGATACCCCTGCACCAGGGACGGGAGGGATTTCACAAGGACACAATGCCTCAGCTGCCGAAAAGCACACTGAGAGGACTTCACAGTAATCCCCTTCCCCATCTCCTCAGAAATCTACTCATCCAACTTCCCAACACAAAGTTACTACTGAACAAGTAGTTGAGCACTCTGAGGGAACAACTCAGAAAATAACAGATGCACAAGCCAGAGTTGCTCAACTCAAACAACTGTTGGAAGAAGAACAACATCTACATCTTCAACTGGAAGAAAAGATAGTTGAATCAAGAGCAAAGCTCCAGAAGATTGAAGATCAAACGATCAAGGAAATGGAAACTTATGCTGAAATGAAAGAACTCCGACAACATTCAAGCTAATTCTCGAGGAATTAGATACTGAACAAGTATCTAATGACAAGCATGATGCTAAGGCTGCATTCCAAGAAGATGTTCCATCCTCCTCACTGATAGGAAAGAAACCCATCTCTGAGATGGTTGCTGGACTAGAGAACATTGATGAAAATGTCCAAGAGGATGAAGATCACTGGGCTGATAACTCAGATGATGAAGAAGACAAGGCATTGGCAGAACACCGCAATGAACACTTGGCGGTTTCACATTTGAAAAGGAAGCTGATTGCTCCTGAAACATTCAGCAAGCTGCCAAATGTCAACTCCAATGAATACTTGAATAGATATCAAGTACTGGCTAAATTGAGAAAGGAGTTATCTTCTCAAGAAAAAGCCGCCATTGCATCAGTCCCTGCAGAGCTGAAGTCATTCACTGAGCTCATCACTCAGAGAACAACCAGTCTGGTCATTTCTGAGTACAGGAAGTACTTGGCTGGGAAAGCCAGGGAATAACTCAGGGGGAACACTTGGTTGGGAACCTAGTGTACTTAGGAATCAAGAGAAGATATCTGTAATGTTAACTCATTTATCTGTCTTAGTGGATTCTAGGTCTGAGGAAGGCCGAAGTGGATTAGTCTAGGGGAGGATCTTTGAATATGTTAACAAATGTGAAGCAGTAGTGTTAAAATTAGGAAAGTTTTAGAACTAATTTGTAATTTCAGGAAGTAGTAAACTGCACACAAAAGACTTCATCGAGGTCTGAAGTTAAAAAATTAAGGTCGAATTACCTATGGTTCCCCTTAAATTTGGCCCAATTACAGATTCGTCCCTAGATTGGCAACAATTACATCCAAGTTCAAATCCCCATTTTTGAGTTGACCAAACAAAAAATAAAGGTAAATTAAATTAAATGGACTCAGTTGCAATTTACAAGTTTTATTTTATTACATACTTGACTCAAATATTTTATAACTTACAAAAATAACCACCCATCTTCTTCCCCACCACCACCCACCACACCACCACCACCCACCACCCACTACACCACCACCACCCACCACCCACCACCCACCACTGCCGGAAAAGAGCTTCCATGGGCTTCCGCCATGGAAGATCGAAGATCTGTAAAAGAGCTTCCATGCATTACAAAAATACTGGTCTGTAGCGATGGATAGATCCGTCACTACAGACCAGCGATCATCGCCCGGCTACCGAGCGGATGGGGCGGATAATGCCGTCGCCTCTTTGGGTGTGGCGACGGATAGATAATCCGTCGCCCAATTCGCAACGGATTGGACGACGGATTATCTTGTTTGACCTTTTTTTTTTTAAATCGATTATTGGCAATCTATCCGTCGCCAAGTATCCGTCGCCCAATGTATTATTGGAATTAGTGACGGAATCTCAAATTACGTCACTAATTCCGTCACAAAAATTTTATTTTTTTTAATTTTTTTTTAATATTAATCCCTGCTTTTCGTATTTCACCTATTTAATCAATATAATGCTCGATAATAAATCAATTGTAAGAAAAATGTTTCAATAAATGATAAATCAAAAATGTAATATCCGAATAAGTCTAAATTATCCGAACAAGTCTAAATATAATATATCCGAACGTACATAGTACATATACATAACTAGCTACCAGACGGGGGTGGGTGCTAGCCGAACTGGGACATGAAAGCCTCCATCTGTAATCGAAGGCGCTCGTTCTCCTCCCTTCGTTCTCTGTCGTGCCGCTCCATCTCCTCCCTTTGTTCTCTGTCGCGCCGCTCCAAGTAATAGAGCAGAGACACAATACATACACGTAATGCTAGATTGAAAAAAAACATATATATAATTACAGATTGGTAATAATCAGTGAGAGTAGATCGCCTCCCAAGGTGGTGAACGGCCCTTCCTACTGCATCAGACTGAGACGCCCGATTTTGTTTGTTGATGTAGGCATTATTCTCGACATCAGTTCGAGACCAGTAGGCATCCCAAAGGGCCCACTCCTCTGCATCAACCTGTGGATGCATTGGGCCATTCCAATCCCGAATGGCTTTCCAAGTATGGACCATATCCCTGTACAGTTTAGATCCCACAGTCTCGTAAACATGCCAGATCTGGGGGATCAATCTGTTGGGAATGAAGTACTCCTTCTACATTCCCAATTTCATACAACATCCAAAGTCAATATATATAACGTCACCATATTACATCAATTTAATAAGATACAACAACATAACAGATATGTTGACATTCCCAATTTCATACAACATCCAAAGTCAATATATATAACGTCACCATGTTACATCAATTTAATAAGATACAACAACATAACATATATGATGACTAACATATCACCCAAACAAAGTGGCTAACATACCACTCACATTGTCCTAAATTTTACTAACACAATGGTGACTAACATATCACCCAAATAAAGTGGCTAACATACCACTCACATACAGTGGCTAACATACCACTCATATTAAAACGATTATAATAACAAATAAAGGAATGTCATATTTTAACTTACCCGCAGCTCATCAAAGTACTCGGCCCTCATGCGGTCCGAGATGTGAGACCAACACTCACTACCCTGCCCCGGTGGCTCTCTCCTGCTCCGAAAGATGTCACCTAGTTTGTTGTGGACCTCCCGAGGCCATAAACTGTTGTCAATGTATAAGATACAAGAAACAAATATTTATTACTTTAGTACAACAATTTGTACTTGTCAACTATCATAAGTTATGTTCTACATATTTAAGAAGAATGTAATACTTACTTGGCAGGACCAAGAGGAAAAATCACAGGCAACCCGTCCCACGTAACGTTGGGATTCTGTGCATCCCACTCGAGGTAGGGACAATCGTCCTCCTCCTCCAGTCTGTGTTCGGGCTGACTGGTAGAGCCCCTGCTGCTATGATCGGCTGGTGGGGTCTCAGGAACCTGAGACCTGCTGCCTGACTACCGGAGCCCTCACCCCCCTCTGCCCCTGTCCCCGACCCAGCACCATCGTGCGGCTGGCTGCGTGTGTGTGGGGGGGGGGGGCCGGGGGGCGATAGGTGCGTGGTCTCTGTCGCGGCATCTGCAAAAACATGTAACAAATACAATAAAATGTGTTAGTACGAGTTATAATACAGAACAAATTATAAATAACACATGTAACCAT
Organism: Plantago major; assembly: GCA_026545765.1. Lineage (NCBI taxonomy): Eukaryota > Viridiplantae > Streptophyta > Magnoliopsida > Lamiales > Plantaginaceae > Plantago > Plantago major. Next base: position 97,396,939 of record CM048840.1, read on the forward strand.
TTTTCATGCAGAATAGAAATACTCAAGTGTTATCAACTACTAACTAGTTATAATACACATAATATACCGTTATCGTCGTCCTCTAAGTCTACATATTGGTCCTCGTGCAGATCAAACAACTCATCATCTGCTTCTATGGGATTTTCTGCTTGTTTATCGACATTCTCTTGTTGGTATGATTCCATACCTTATACGCAGGCAGGAATCCATTTTTCCTCAAGTGCTGGACTACTGCTGTAGGAGTCAGGTATTGCTTGTTTCTGCACTTTTTGATTGTACAAGGGCACTTTATCAACCCGTCCTTTACACAAGCCGGATTTGAGATTGCAAATGCAATGAAACCTTCAACCCCTTTCAGAAAACTCGATTGAACTCTGCCATTTAGAGTACGACAATACATCCATGAACGATCGGTATTCATTGAATAATTACTTAATAGACCTGACACATTTGAATTCATTAGATCGAGGTCTATCAATTATGATAATAAATCAATTTCACAATAATTCAATCAATTACTACATAATATAAGTTATATTAGCTTCAATCAATTGTTACGTCATTCCATAATATAAGTTACATTAGCTTCAATTTTACCATAATGTTTGGTTTCATATATCAACTAATGATTACTATAGTTATACAAGCCTAAAGACAAAACGGATAAAACTCATCAATCTGTTACAGCCCCCTCCCCACCACTTGTAACGTTCCCTACCACAGAACTTGCATTCCAACAGATCTACATCCTCCTCCCAATACACCATGCACATGTTCCGACAACAAAAAACGTACTCAATAGGCAGCCCCAAACCTCGCCTCTCCCTCCATTGGAGGTATGCCATGGACGGTGCTTCCTCACCATGATGAATCCATACATGATACTCAGGCATGAATCTATTACGTCTCAAGTGCTCGAATACCGCTGTAGGAGTCATAAATTGCTTGTTTCTGCAGGTTTCCAATGTGCAAAGACACTTTATCAACCCCCCGTTTGCACAAGCCGGACGTCCCATGGCAAACGCGATGAATCCTTTAACCCCTTTTACAAAACTCCTACAAACTTTGCCATTTACCACCGTACGATCGTACATCCATGAACGGTCGGAATTCATTAGATACTTTCGTAACCTAACACGTTCCAATTGATTAGATCGTATTTAATTTATTAGATCGATTCCAATTCTGCCGAGATTGTAGAGATTAATTGTTAATTATTATACGTTCCTTATAATTTCATGATTAATTATTAAGTGTTCGATATGTTACAAAATTTCCCATGTATTTTAACCATTTCAACCACTTACTACTACGAGTTATAAATTATAAATTACACGTTAATATAATCAACAAATGGTCTCAAAACACTTAACTAAATCCTCGTTATCTAGTACATATACGAATTTATCAAATCAAAACTACTTAACATTATACTAATTAACAATCTAATTGATAGCAACCTCAAAGTTAATTTATTAAATTTTAACATTATACTAATTAACTAGTAATACTAATTTGATATATATACTTAACATTAAACTAGTCGAAATTAACAAAATTCCCAAATTTGTCAAAAAATTAGGGTTTCAAAACACTAATCGTAATACATATACAAAAACATCAAACATGAAAATCAAGCTTAATCAATCAAACATCAAACACTAAATCAATTTCACAACAAAATCAATCAATTGACAACCCCAAGCTTAACCCACTACTTCATATAACATATACTAGCTACCATAATTGTTTACAAACATACAATTGATCCAAATTTAGAATAGTTAGGGTTTAGCCTAATACCTTCAAATTGCGGTAAAAATAGCCCAATAGGATGAAATTGATCGACCACCCAAGCTCCTTGTCGGACGAGCTTCGAATTGACACCAAGATTGGCCGGAATGGTGGAGTTTTGGCCGGAAAGTGAAGAAATCGAAATTGGAACGGAAAAGGGGAGAAGAAGAAGTAGAAGCAAAAATGGTGGAAATAGGGCTTCTGCCCCGATTTCTACTATTTTGGGGCGACGGATAGCGATCCGTCGCTAGGACCGACGGATCGGTCGCTTTTTTTTTTTTTAAAAAAAATTCGCTATTTTTTATTTTTAAATTAAATTTTAATTAAAAGTCAATACAATAGCGACGGATAAAATTATATGTCGCTAACAGAGCGACGGATAATCTATCCGTCGTAAATTTTTGAATTTTTTTAAAAAAAATAAATTAAAAGACAATACAATAGCGACGGATAAAATTATCCGTCGCTAACAGAGCGACGAATAAAATTATCCGTCGCTACGGGTAGCGACGGATAAAATCCGTCGCCCCTTTCCATCGTTTTTTTCCTGATTTCTTGTAGTGATGGCGGAAGCTCCATGGAAGCTCCGGCAATGGTGGGTGGTGGTGTTGGCGGGTGTTGGTGGTGGTGTGGTGGTGTTGGTGATGGTGGTGGTGTTGGTGGCGGTGTGGCGGGTGGTGTTGGTGGTGGTGGTGTTGGCAGTGGTGTGGTGGGTGGTGGTGGAGAAGGAGGGTTAAAATTTTAATAAGTAAAATTTTTAGGATCTTTTTATAAAAACTGAAAACTGTTAGGGCTTATTTTGCAATAAACTAAAACTTATGTAATTATGGAATTATAAAGAAAAGAGAAAATAGGAGAAAATTTTGACTTTTGGGGTTGGATGTAATTGTTAGAATTCTCCTTTGTAAAAAATGGATCTGTAAATTAAGCCAATTTGAGGGAATCTGAAATGAGGGTCAAGGGGTAGTATATGTAATTTTTCCAAGAATTAAACAACAAAGTGGTGACTTTGGAGGGAACAACCGGATATGCCACACTAGATTAAACCCAGTTGAGGGATATTTGTAAACAGGCGGTTACCTACACCAACTGCAAGACATGTACCAAATTGGTACGAACTAGGGTTTCGACCCTTTTCACCGACAATCTTAGTGCTTTCACTCAGATCATCTGGCCACCCAGCTTGTTGTTCAATTGCAGGTTTTACTTAGTGGAGTAGGAATAGACTTCTACATATATCTTGTATTAGAGTTCATGTAGATACCAAGATTTTCGATTTAATACACAAGAAATACCTAAAGAGTCACGGCTTCCATAAGATTTTTATTAAGTAGTAAGGTTATTGATCATATCCATGGGTAGTTAAATTTGAAACATGTTGAATAAAAACAAACTTCTACGTCTTAAAAGGGAGTGAAAATTAATGTGCAATCATATACTCCCCATCCCAAAGAAACCACAATGTCTTAGACGTTTCTTAATCACTCAATTTCAACTTTGATCACGAATTAATACTAAAATATATGACGTCGTCATGTTTAATTAAAATACATAATGAATATTTTGAACATTTCTCTAAATAAAGATATGTGTATTTCATTCCACTATGGATCAAATTAGAGTTTTTGTTCGACAAAATAAACCACAATTAGACATCTGATATAAAAATCACATGTCATCATGGAGATCTTGTGCATGCCATGGACGAGCTCGATCCATGTTAACTCTTTTGTTTATTTTCCTTGAAATTTCCACTACAAATGAAATTTGAAATCTACGAGCTCCACAGATTCATCATACCTTTCTTATTTCATTTTCTTTTCAGATCATGTTGACTCACAAAAATTATTAAAATAGCCCAATTTGTTCAGTATTTCCTTTAAGGCTTTATTTCATCTGAGGAAAAATAAGGGAAAAGAAAAAAAATAGGGAAAAATTTTGTTTTTCACCATTTAGTAATTCTTAAAAAATCTTGAAAAATTTATGAAAATCTATATAAAATACATCTATCTCCACAAAATAAGGAAAGTTGTTTTTCCCTCACATTTTCCAGAAAATCTTATTTTCCCTTTTTTTTTTTCTTTTCCCCTATTTGCCCTCAAACCAAATGAAGCCTATGATTAAAGAAAGAACTTTTCTTGCAACATTTTCCTGAACAAATGAAGAAAAACAAAATTTAATCTATCATACAAAATAAGTGTTTACTCGAACCAAGAATGAAGAAAAAAATATGTAAAACTAATTAAATGTCAAAAATATTGTTAAAAAAAATAGTGGAGTTGCGTCTAATAAATGATCACAACTAATGGGGCAACTATTTTTCATCGAAAACTTTTAAAGAAGACCTTGTTTCAATACGTCGCGTGTCACTAACGTTAGGCGTATGGGCTCGGGCTTGGACTTGATTCATCAACATCAAATCCGACTCCAACACTAGGGCTTGGACCTGATTCATTAACATCAAGTTTCGTCCCCGCACCAGGGCTCGGGCTTGGACCTGATTTATTATCATCAAGTTTCGTCCCCGCACCAGGGCTCGGGCTTGGACCTGATTCATTAACATCAAATTTCTCCCCTGTACTAGGGCTTGGACTTGGACCTGATTCATAATTATCATCAAGTTTCTCCCCTGCACCAGGGCTCAAACTTGGACCTGATTCATCAATATCAAGCTTCGACTCCATGCGAGGGCTCAGACTTGGACCTGATCCATCAACATCAAGTTCTTCATACTCTCCCGCAGGACTAGGACTTGGACTCGATTCAATGACTACATCTTCCCATGAAGTAGGAGCTAACATGATCCCGTGTCCTTCGGTAGGGCTCGGTGCAAACAAGTCATGACCATGTCCTTCAACTGGGCTTGGTGCCATTACATCCGTATCTCCTCCCCCAGGACTCAAATCTACATCAAATATGCCAGAATCTTCGTCTTCTGGGGCCGGGGCCGGGGCTGGTTCACCATTGATTCTAGCGTCATTAAGAAGCTTGTTCAAATCGACTCCACCCCCGAGTGACTTAACCAACTGAGCTCCCTCGATGGCCTTATTCAAATCAACACCTTCAAGTGTCTTACCCAAATTGGCTGCATCAAGATTATTCTTGTCTACATCGGGCATACCTCCTCCCATGAGGGAGCCTAGGAGGAAACCCTCAACATCCATGAGTTTACGCTCTTGACTAAGGCGGGATACAACATTGACCTCATCGTTGAATAAACCATTCGGTATCCTACTAGCCTCGATTGCAAGGTGATTCGAGCTAAAGGTAAGAAAGAGAAAGATATAAGATAGTGTAGTCGCCGTCCCTCTCGTCATGCTCGTGGTGCGTTATTAACAATTGCAAGGCACGAGCGCGAGCGAGGTAGGCCGTGGAGTGTAATGTGTATATTTTATTACTATTTTTTTAAATCCTTGAATCGATGTAAAGATTAACGTGTGTGTGAATATGTGAAAATTTATATATAGTTGGGAGTTAGATTGTGTTGTGGCATTACATCAAAAGCGGAATCATATCGATATTATTACAATAGAATATCTGCACTAAAATTGGAGGAGATGTGCACCTTAAGAATCTAAACAAAGAAGTGAATACCGTGAAAATTGGATGGATTGGGAGTGCTTTGCAAAAATGGTTGATCATTTTCTTTTCAACATATGTACGGTTCATACTCTCTAAAAACATATGTAAAAAAGTGATTAAGAGTTAATTTTTGTAAATGTACTCATTTATTTTTGGTTTGGGTTTTTATAGAAGTTGCATAATAACTATTTTTATCTGAAAGGATTTTTAACATATATACTATTTTACCGATCCAAGAGTAGTTAAAAAGTGTGGCCGAGTACGAATTAAGTCCTAATTCGTTCGTACGAAGACGAATGGGTCATCTCGATCTAAAGGGAATTAGTCAAATTGTATATTATCCTGAAGATAATCAAGATGTGTGCCTCTGAATGGATGGTTATGGGCCGACCCTAAACCCACATTACGAGCCTACTATGAACTTTCTCCCTAGGAACTCTTACGTAGGTGGTCTCCGACCTACGATGGTGAACCTCGACCGTCATCATACTATTTAGGTAAGGACAAGCCTGAGCCCTTTAGTGTTTCTCCTAGCCTACCTACACTAGACAGTGTCATAAAAGGACACAATTAATGTTGGTAGAGTTATGTTCGTAGAGCAAGAATCTATTGTAATAAACTGTATTTCGGTAACTAAAATAAAACGAATCGTATTGTTCAAATTCTTTGCTTGTGTTTATTGTGCATCATCATTGCAAGTATAATCCGTTATATGCATCATCATTGCAAGTATATGGGATGCATATAACGGATTATACTTGCAATTGCAATGATGATGTTCAATAAATTAGTCAACGATGATAACACTTAGAATTGGGACGTGAGGATAAAGTCGTTAGTGAATTCCTCTGCTGAATTGGTGGGCTAGCTGACTTATCCTAGTAAGTGATTCGGAGTGACCGGACATGAATTACACTTCTATGGTTTCGAAATAAATCATATATGACTGTACACGACGAGAAGCGAGCATTCACTAACCAATACCGTTGAATAATGTTTAGTGATTGGCTCAATGTGAGTATCATCATTGATGATCAAATGTGATGAATCTTAACTAGTCTTCACATGAAAAAACTAATGCGTGTCGCTATTTATCAGCTATACCTAACTATCAACTATCATTATCAGCTAATTTTACTAAAGAACGTACAAAATAACTTATTGATATCAGGATATGTCTCTGGTTGTACCTAAACTAATTGGACATAAATTTGTTCGAAGTGGTCAAATCTCGGATGTTGTTGTAGAATACCTCAATGGTACACTACCATTTTATTCTACATAAAATGTACACTAAATCATTTTAGTTTACTTAAAAAGAACACATTATGCGAAATGCCATGCTGTCCATGAGGACAAGTAGATCATAATTGGTTGGTTACAACTTAGAATGATTAAAATTAATTAATCACGGGGAATTCTGCTTCAAATCTTTTGAATAAACATGAGTTTGATTATTTTAAGGTGTCACGAGCAATTTTGCCCAAAGGATAGTGGACAATTAAAATTCCTTTGTCCCACAACTTGGCCTAGTGTTACCTTAAGCCCCTCGTGGAAACCCGATTTTCGTATCTAAGTCGTTCCCATTTTATGGCAGCCAGGTACCAACTTCCAATCATAACGCGATTTGTCTCTTATGATTATTTTCCGATATATATGGGATATCCTAAGACTTATTGGGTAAAATAAATTTTAGGCAGGACGCAAGATCAATCAACGAAAAAAGTTGGTAAATACTGGTAAGATATCAATTTTACTCATGAATCACCAAACAATACCTATTAAAACTAAACCAAATAAAAAAAAGGGTTAGTAGGTGAAGATATACAGTTAATTAGCGGTATATCTAAAGTGAGTATATACAGTTTAATTGTATATCCAAAGTGAAAATTGAAAAATATAGTGTTAAATATATATATCTGATGTGAAAAAATGCAATAAAATTATGTGGCCTTTTTTTTTTTTTTTTATAAAAGTTTCCAATTCAAATACTTCATCTGTCCTACAGAACTTCATACATTATATTTGACGCGTAGTTTTAGGTGAGAAGTTAAAATAAAAGATAAAAGATAAAAAGGTGGGAAATTAAAGTAAAATTTTAGTGGCAAAATGTGAAGTTCGTGTGTAATGTTAAGATGTTTATTATTTATTGGTGCGGGATAATTTCTTTTTTAATGTATATAAAGTTCTGCAGTACGTAGGTGACAAATATAAGTATTAAAGTATGGAGGGAGGAAGTGTTAACTGCTAGTTAATCATCACTAAAGATACTTGTTTCTATTAAATGGTAAAACAAACATGTTTAGTTTTATAAGCTAGTTGAGTTGCTTTGGCTAAAACACCAAACACCTCTCCTTTAAGATGCACGCATCAGCAAATTTGGTCGTCCCTTGTATGTCAGGGGTAACAACACAAGTACACTGTATACCTACTGGACATAAACATATGGCTCCAGATGATGGTCTCTCTCTTTCTTTCTTTCTTTCTTTCTTTTTTTTTTTTTTTTTTTTTTTTTGTCTGATGGGTACATTATTATAATATGGGCAAGAGTATTGCATAGAAATAAATATGTGTGGCCCACATGATCCGTATGGGTCCCACTTTTTATTGTGTTTAGTGAGCACATTGATCTCGTATCTCGCATATAATTTGCCCTCAAACTTTAGTGTATATGTTCGGGGTGGAGACCACCCCCGCCACCCGTAAAATTTTCATTTTCTTTATTACTATTCACATATTTTAGAAAATTATATGTTTCGCCACCTCTTAATTTTTTTAGTTAGTACAATTAGTTAGTCGGCTTTATAATTAAATAAGTTGAGAGAATTATAAAATTTGATAAATTTAACGTAAGTCTCCTGAGAGACAGTCCTATAGAGAGATTAAAAGAGACGGACAAACACTACAGTTATATTTAAAAATATTATATATATATATATATATATATATATATATATATATATATATATATATATATATATATATAATGCGTACATACACATAAAACATTATACATATACTTAAGAATATCAATCCGTCTCTCACAAATACACGTCTCTTCCAGGACTTTGTGATTAAAGAGATATTTTACGAATTAACTAATTTAAGAGGGTTATACGGGCAATTTTTATACTTTTGGAGCAAGTTCTAAGCGTGCATTTTCAGTCATGAAAATTGCATAGATAAGACTCCGGAGTTCGATGGAGGATGACTATTTGTCTAGCAATTTGATAAATGCATAATAAAAAAGGAATTGTCGAGGGTTTTAACATTGATTCGATCACTGATAATTTTGAGAAGATGAAGAGACATAGAGTACGATTTTCATAGAAGTGGGTCGTTTATTCATTTTTGGTTTGCCTTTATCATGATCATGATGTAGTTCTTTATTTCCTTTCATTTTACTTGGACATTCATATTTAAATGTGTAGAATGAATTTGGTGTAAAAAATATTTCCAATCCTACACGGCCCGTCCTAATCCGACCTAACTAAATTACATATTGTGCTCGTGTTATAACTCCGCTCCACTTTTAAATCCTGGCACCGCCATGTGGGTAAGGACCATATTACATCATTAATTCAAACGCCGAACCTATTAGAAATGACATAATTCAATAATTAATAAATCTGTTTGTGCAATTTGTAATTAATTAACAAAAGACAAGTATAGGTATCATCACAGTCCAAATGTGAATGTATGCATTGACATTCTATTTGAAATTTAATTCCGCAGTCAAATAAAGAACTTACGAGAAGAATTAGAATACTACTTCACCGTCCCTAGCTAGCAACCAAACCAAACCTTAACCAACCAGTTCCTATATAAACCTGGACCAACTCACACAACCATACATATACAAATTGATAAAAAAACAAAAACAAACAAAAATCATCTCAAAATCGATCATGAAGTTCTCTAGTGTTCCGGTCGTGACGATTTTCTTGTTACTGCTGGTTTGCGGAAATTATCCAAGTGTTGTTGAAGCAAGGGCTCTTCGTGCAGCTGCCGCTGTAAAACATGGTGCTCGAGGTGTCAAGAGCGTAAAGCAGCCGCCAAACACTAACTCATCTAACACTGTGAATGGTGACGGTTTTGACACTGTGTATACGCAATCAGCTGGGCCGGATAGGAGGGGAAGCGGCCACTAGCTAGTTATGAAATGTGTCAATTTTGCCTGTTGCATGAAATTATTGTTTTTCATGTGCGTTCTATATATGACATTGTGATGGTAATTCATTCACATATTATTTTGATCAGCGTTATCGTATCATGTTCTTGTTCATATATTTCACACGTAAAATGGTGAGATGAACATAACACTGTACGTTTATATATGTAGATTCTGTTTCAATTTGGTTCGTGTGGTGTAGAGATCTAGGAATTTATTTATTTTTCCACATGGAGAGTTTCATAATTAATATTGTCATCATGTTTAGCAATCCACATCAGGATATGCTAAAACAGATCATATGATCGTTTAACAGAATTTATCTATTTACATTGCTATCATTAATGATCTTCAAGTTTAATTTGTCTTTGCTTGTAAAGTTGGCACTAACGAAGATTGATGCGTGCATTCTGTAATCCCAATTTTCCCACCAAACACCACGATATATTCCAAGTGAATTCAAAATATTTGTGTTAATTGATGAATGAATTGAATTCTTCTATGTGGTAACTCAATCGACTATATATAGTCAAACATTGTATTAGTATGTATTGTTTCTATATTTCCCTTTCTTCTAAATCAAAATTGTTGCATATCCATCAATTATCCATTAACTTGCAGGTACCATAAAAATTTGAGTCTACTCACAAAACAAGGAATAACAAAGGAGAGTCGAAAGAAATTAATTCATCCACTGATCCAACAATTATGCACGTCCAGTCAAAGTGTCAAAACATCCAAGAGAAAACCAGTATAAATACCCCCAAACCTTACTACTATAATACAATCCCACCCGTGAATACGAAAACAGGAAAAAGGAGAACAAAAAAATTCTCAAATTCCATATTTTCGGACATAAATATGGCGTCCGTTAGAACCCATGTCATCCTTGCCTTGTTCGTCGTACTTTCCCTCTCCATCGCTGACTCCACTACCGCCACCTCCCCAGAATTCTTTAAGACGGACACCAGTGCGTCCCCCGCCGGTGCCCCCGAGAGCGAGATCCTGGCACCACCACCACCCCCTACCCCCAGCAAGAAGCATGGATATTCTTGGTGGAGCGAAGCCGCCAAGAAAGAGGGATTGTGATGATGAAATAAGACGTACGCCTTATGCATTGAATATCTCTATATATATTGTATCTCATCTTTATTTCAAACATTGAAATGGAATACAAATTATACTGATTTATTAACTTTACGCGTCTACAAATTAATGTATCATTCACAGATTTATGATCATAAGTGCCTCAATTACTAGTTTACTACTACTTTAGAAAACCAATCCTGGTTATAACAAATTCTACTCGTTTATACTTGAGATCGGCTTCTAGAGAACTAACATAGATGACAAGAATGAACAAGAATGAAGATTGCAAAATATATTGATCAAACGATGATATTATTACCAGTACTAGAACTCGTTAATCGTCAACAAATTACAAATCAAGAACCAGCATTAGCATGCGATTTGTTCAATTCAGATTATCTCTGGAAAAACGAAGCTCTTCAATAATGTCTTCTTTTTGTTTCTTGATGATAATACGCTGATCATGACGATTCTTAGTGCTTGTTTAAGTTCAGCGCCTCTTCGCGAAGACGATCATGTTTTTTCTCCGTTTCTTGAACTGATTATTTCTTAGACGCTGATGTCACGATCTTGTTCAACTTGGGGAGCATCATTGCATCGAACTCCATTAACTTGCTCATGGACTGCTCGAAACCATGATCATTCGTCACAATCTTCTTCAACTTGGGGAGCATCAATGCATCAAACTCCATTAACTTCCTCACGGACTGCCCGAAAGCATGATTGTAGTAGCTTTGTGCCATCTGTTGATGATCATGATAGGAATCAGCCTGCACGTGTTGGGGATTGTAGTAGTATTGATGATCATGACGATATGGCAAGACGATAACGTCAGATGGAAGAAATCTGTTTCCAGGATCTTGAAACCTCCCCTGCTGATGGTGTTGTTTCCGATTATCAATTTAGCTGCAACAAAGGTCAGTGTAAAATATATATGACAACAGGATAGGAATAAAAATATGTTAATACTTACTGAAACTTGATTACACAAACAAAAAACTAAACACAGGTTCGGATTTAATCCTGGACGAGTTAGTAGTGAGACCACTTCCCCTTAAGCTAAATTTGTCCGCCTTTAGTAAGCTTCAGACCTTCCTCGGACAATTAGCTCCCAAGGTACAACGTCCAATCTCAGCAACTACTGGAAGCTTAGCAGCAGAAGCTCTGTCGAACTTCTGTGGTGAAGAACACTCGAATATCTAAAGTGCAGAAAGAAAACAGAGAAGAGAAGGGAAGAAGAATTTCTGGTGTATGTTTGTCAAGTGAGGAAGGGGTATATATAGCTGTAGAAAAAACGTAACAGCTCTCACCATTAGTAGCCAAATTGATGCTGCAACATTTAACCTCAGAGTAATGCAGCCTGTTAGGATGTTACCTCTTCACATTTAAGTGGAACAATCTGGAAATTTTCTGGAAGGCCAAAAGGTTTGTTTGGTAAAAAATTGTGGTAAAAAGATAAACCCGCGAGCCATATTTGCTTCCATCTCGCTAGAGTTTTCTAGTTCAAATTTCTCTCTCCCCCCCCCCCCCCCCTCCCCAAACCACAATTCGGTTGTCCATTTGAACCTGCAAATTGGGGTTTACAATTCAGGTAGGGTTTACTACCATTCCTATTGTTCCTTTGGTTTCTATTGTTGTTGTTGTTATTGTTACGATTGTTACTACGACTGTTATTAGCACGATCGTTACAATCTTTAGCCTTGTGGCCTTGCCTACCACATACAAAGCAATCCCCAACCCACTTCTGGTTTGGAGTAGAAGTCTTGGGGTCATTACGCCTTCTCTTAGCTCCTCGAGAGCTTTCAGCCTCAACAACATTAGCCTTAGAAACATTAGCAAATGGCTTCTTGGCAGCCTTTCTCACATCACTTTCAATCCTCAGCTTTAGGATCAAGTCTTCAAGTGTCATTTCCTTCTTATTATATTTCAGGTAGTGCTTGAAATCATCCCAAGAAGGAGGAAGCTTCTCTATCATCAACGCGACTTGTAGGGAATCACTACTCAAGAAGTATACCGTGGAAGATGCTGGCTCTAAGAAATTTGTTGTTGCACGTTTCCATGATTATAGGATGGTGGATGTCAAGCTTGTGCTTGAGCAAGCTGAAGAGCTTCAAAGGATCTATCATGACTTGTAGGGGATCATTAATCGCCATGCCCTCAGCGGCCAAGTCATGATAGATCCTTTGAACTTCGACTCAAGCATGACATCCACCATCATCGGAAAAACAAACACAAAAATTTAGAGTCAAAGATCTTCATAAAGATACTTCTTGAGTAGTGATTCCCAAAGTTCTTTTGCATTCTTTTTCTCATAAAAAATTTGATACAAGGAATCATCAAGACTCAGAAGTATAATGTGGCGACACATATAGTCGCTGGATTCCCACACTTTGCACGTTTCCTTGGTATTAGGATCAGCTAGATCCACCTCAGGTTTGTCCTCATTGATAAACCGGACAAATTGGGAGGCAGTAAGGTAAAAAAGCATTTTTTCTTTTCACAGTTTAAAATTATTTCCTCCCTTAAACTTTTCCGATTTATCAAACTGACCAAACTGGATAGCACTACAAGAAATCCGGCATTTAGCGACGGACAATAGCGACGGAGTGGGCACTGTGGTTAACGTACTGGAATGATCCCTTCGTCCAGGATCAAGCGTACAAGAACAGACAAAATCATTTGTCTGAGCCGCATGATGGTATGGGCACTGCCAGACATCACTATGGGTCGCGAGCTATTGTTACAGATCACGTGATGGAGGTTAGTAAATATGTTGTTTATGACTTGGAATATGATACATAACAGTTTTTAGCTTTCATTTCAATCAACTAACTACTTGTTTGCACATATGTTTTTTTAGGCCAATAAAGGACAGCCGAAGAGTGCTCTGTACCACTTCAAGAAGGCTAAGCTGAAGAATGGCATCTGGACTGACGTGAGGGCCGAACGTATTGCGGTACGTTTCTTTCTTAAGGTTAATTACATGTGTATTTGAGTATTTTAATTAAAGTGATTCCTAAAATTACATCTCATTTCGTATGCAACCAACAATTGCAGAGTGAGGTCGAGAGGAGGATGGACGAGAGGATGATCGACGGTCATGAGCTGTCAATTGAAGAGCAAGACCAGATCTTCTTCGAGGTCAACCCAATGGACAGCAAGGGTCGAATGTATGGATTGGGAAGTTTAGGCCCTTCCATGAGTTCTGGTAGCTTCTCAGTGTCCCAGGGATCAGGATCGCGATCTAACCTCTACACGCAGCAGCAGGTTAACGAGATGATGACTCCTCTCCAACAGGAAATAGCTGCGACCAAGGCAGCTTACGAGCAAGTGCTTGAGGAACAGGCTCGTATGGCCAAGCGGATGGACGAATTGACCCAGATGTTCAGTAGCTCTTCCCAGTCTCACCCACCGCCTCCTCCCGATAATCCTCCCGATTATTCTTAGTTACATCACACTTGTTATGGATAATTTGACACTATTTCACATTCTAATTCTTGTTTCGGATTATTTGTAGATAATTTATATTGTTTCTGATATATTAATGCAATTTAATTGTTTCGGGTAAATTATCTATGACTATATTATGTTTTTAAAAACAGGTCAAACAGGTTAAAAAACAGAAATATAAAAAAAAAAAAATTTAAAACAGTGAATTTAGCGACGGAAAAAATCCGTCGCTAAATTCACGAATTAAGGTGAATTAGCCCGTTGACATTTAGCGACGGATTTTTTCCGTCGCTAAATGTCAACCGAACTAAGCCGGCTTAGGGGTGGGATTTAGCGACGGAAAAAATCCGTCGCTAAATGTCGTCGCTAATTAGCGACGGATACGAAATCCGTCGCCAATGCGGACGGACTGGTCAACGGATTAATCCGTCGCCAGTTCGTCGTTATTTAGCGACGGAAATCTATCCGTCGCTAAAAACAATTGTGACGACTATTTTGGAGACGGAGGGTTATCCGTCGCTAAGGATTTAGCGACGGATCGGCCCAGTTTTAGCGACGGATAATTCCGTCGCTAAAACACGTTTTTTTTGTAGTGTAGGACGTGGAGGCATTTGGCCAGACTGGAAAGGCACTTGAATCACGGTCTCAGCACCGGTAGGATGAACGTTTCCGGAACCATTGTTTTCGGGAGCAGTGTAGGTTGAGCTTCCATCAGTAGTCATTGTTACTACACAAAAACAGAGAAAGTTAGTAACCGGATAATAAAACAAAAAAGGAGGTTTAGCTTAAGATTGTTGTTTCCGATTATCAATTTAGCTGCAACAAAGGTCAGTGTAAAATATATATGACAACAGGACAGGAATAAAAATCTGTTAACACTTACTGAAATATAACCTCCCTTAAACTTTTCCGGTTTATTAAACTGACCAAACTGGATAGGACGTGGAGGCATTTGGCCAGACTGGAAAGGCACTTGAATCACGGTCTCAGCACCGGTAGGAGGAACGTTTCCGGAACCATTGTTTCCGGGAGCAGTGTAGGTTGAGCTTCCATCAGTAGTCATTGTTACTACACAAAAACAGAGAAAGTTAGTAACCGGATAATAAAACAAAAAAGGAGGTTTAGCTTAAGATTGTTGTTTCCGATTATCAATTTAGCTGCAACAAAGGTCAGTGTAAAATATATATGACAACAGGATAGGAATAAAAATCTGTTAACACTTATTGAAATATAAACACAGACACAGGTTCGGATTTAATCCTGGACCACTTCCCCTTAGTAAGCTTCAGGCCTTCCTTGGACAAAAGATAAACCCACCCGCGAGCCATATTTGCTTCCATCTCGCTAGAGTTTTCTAGTTCAAATTCGGGAGCAGTGTAGGTTGAGCTTCCACCCGCGAGCCATATTTAATCCTGCTGATTGAACGCTTCGTGTCGGTGATGATGATGATACGGCTGCTGCAACTGCAAGTATTGGTGATGGTAGTAGTTCTGATGGGCATGACGATCTGGCAAGAGGACAGGACCATAAGAAGGAACCATTGTTGTTGCAAGAACGATGATCAAGAGTTAACAGTTTGTTTCTTGTTTTCTGTGTTTGGAGTTCAATCAAGATTGGAAATTAAGAAATAACATGAGCTATATGTATGTATATATATAGTGTTGATAGATATATAGCTCTCCAACACGGTTAACTCGAATTAAGGTAACTTTCAGTTCAAACTCCCAAATTAATTTTCTTACCATATATGATTTCATGTCGATGATGTATCATTACTATCATTGTATGGAAATTTCACTTTCCATAAATATTAAACTTTACATACTTGTACGTGAAGCAACAATAAAAATATTTCAATTAGCTAATAGTCGCTTGATATTCCAGAAGATATATCAATAATGTTCAACGAGGAACATGTCCTTAGTAGAAACCTCTAATATTTCTCAGTGGCGAATTAAAGGGTAAAACTGAAGGGTCAAAATTTAATATTATTACGAAATATTTCATGAGAAATCATAGATAAATTTTAAAATCTCCCAATATGATGTCACGCCAATCTAGATTCAAATCTCCTTAAAGAAAACCTCCACCTCATATTAAATTTTCACTCAAATGACATGTGAAAGTATGTGAGAATTAATATAAGTGACTAAATTTCACAACTCTTTATAAGTTAGAGCTTTAATTTAGATGAGATGGAATCTATAATCTAGAAAGGTTTATTTGAATTTATTTCTTCTTTGTTTGGTAATAGGGATAAAGTATGTCATTCGAGGATTGGGTTTCACATTTAACCATCATTCAAAGAAGTTTCCTCCTAAAAATGTAACTCCATTACGTTTCGACTGCGCCACTAACTCCGATCCTTATCATTCAAAATCCTCCAATGACTGACTTCATTCATATTACCTTTCCCCGATTCAATTAGGTGTCCATAATCACTTCCACGTAGGGGTGTGAATGAGCCGATTCGAGCCGATCTTGGAACTTATCGAGCTCATGCTCATTTACAAGTCGATCATGATCTTTGTCGAGCTTTAAAATTAAGAGCTTGCCATTAAACTCGTGAGCATCGAGCTCGCTCACGAAAATATTTTACTTACTATTTTTATTGAATGAAGTATATATTAATACAATTTTCAAATACTATATGTTACTTCCTTTCTTAACATATATATATATATATATATATATATATATATATATATATATATATATATAACGAAAAGGTTATGCATATGATTTTAAATATAATACTGATATTTGAATGTTTATATAGTATAAATATAGCATATAGTATTATTTAATTATATGATGTGATCTGTTTCCGATCAATCGAGCTTTTTGTAGTGCTTGTTACTCGCTAAAAAATGAGTCGAGCTTGCTCACGATCAAATTCACATTGATCGATTTTGATCTCGAGCCGAGTTTTGACCGAGCTTTTTCACTAGTTACTCGTGAACAACTTGATTCTTTACGCCCCTACTTCCACGCCTAGCCTGCCAATATTTGTTTGTACTTATGTAAATATGGTGGGTGGTTTCATGTTTGAAATTAATGGTAAATAATTCAGGGTAACTATTAATTAGACATGGTGTTATAATATATAAGAAAATAACCATGTATACGAAAATTAAGAAAAGTGAGATATATATTAAGTGCAGTGTTGATTTAAGATACATTACATTATAACATCTCAAGCACACTTGCGAAGGACCTCAAACATAAAATCTCTTGGCCGGCACATAACCTCTAAAGGCTTCAATTTGGGCATGGTAAGTCCAACCCCCTCTGCCAAATCAATATCCTCCAAACTCATCTTCTCCCACTCGAAACACTGAATCAACGACCCCAATGCCAACTCCACCATACGGAGCCCTAAACCAGCTCCAGGGCAAGCTCGCCTCCCCACTCCAAACGGCATCAACTTATGTGTCTCCACTTCTTTCCCCTCAAACCTCTCCGGCTTGAAGCTAGTGGGGTCGTCCCACACTTCAGGGTCCCTATGAATGGCCCACGCATTGACTAGTAGGATTGTGCCACACGGTACGTCGTATCCTCCGAGTGTACAGTCTGTGGAGGCCTCCCGGGGGACCATCAAAGGCCCGGGTGGGAATAGTCGGAAAGTCTCTAGAACAATGTGTTGGAGGTAGCGCATATTGGACAAGTCTTGTTCCTCAAGCAAACGGGTGTGTCCCACTCGGTTATCGAGCTCTTCTCTCACGTTTTCGAGCACTTGTGGGTGGTTAAGCAAAAGGGACATCGCCCATTCTATGGTTACTATTGCAGTATCTGTCCCTGCAATTATCATATTCTGTATATACAGTTGCATAATGTTAAACGTATAGATTTCAACATAATAGATAAAAAAACGGGGGAGTATTATATTATCATGTTATGTTATGTTATGAAATATTATGTGAAGTGGTCCAATATCTGAGATAAAATCTGGACAAGTTAGAGACCACATCATGAAAATGTGCATATAGAGATAGTCACTACTTGTCTACTGTGGAGGCCCAATTTTGGCCCCACTATGAGTTTAATTTGATGCAACCTAATCTAAGTGAAAGAAAAATAAGGGGAAAAACTTACAATTATGTAATATCTTCAACTTTCAAATTCAATAAAAGTCTATTATATGTAGGGGTAGAGATATAGGTGAGAATATTTCTATTGTAAAATCAACTTTACAATATTATGGATGTGTTCTCTCCCACTGTAATTTTTTAAACTGAACTGAATTGAATTGAACTGTAGTCAAAATATAACTGAGCAAAACTGAACTGAATTAAATGGAACTGAATGAGTTTTCAGTTGAAGAGAACAGAGCCTAACTGACTGATAAACAACGGATTCGAGATTTATATGTAATTTATCGCGTGCTTATCTGAAAAATATCCCCAGACAAAAGAATAGGTTAATAAATAGGAAAAGCAGAAGTTTACCGTGATAAAACCTTTGATGATCCGATCACTGTAAAATTCGGGCTGAGTTTGTTGCAGAGAAAGCAAATGACCAATCATACTACTACTCCTCTTGTCTTCCCTGTGCTCTTTCAACAAACTCTGATAAAACTCATCCAATCTCTCCCCAAGATCACTCAGCTTCTTCTTCAGTCCTCTATAATCAATCCACTCCAATACCGGCACAAAATCCTCCGGATTTGACGTCTGCGAACACTCGAAAACCTCCCTAACCATCTCCGCAAACTCCCCGTTCTCATTCCCTCCGTCATACCTCTTCCCTGTCAACATCCTCATAAGAATCCCGAAAACCAGCTCGAACAATCTAGGCCTCAATTCCAATCCCTCGGCTGCATTTCTCTCCATCATCAGCTTCACGAGTAATCGTCTCGTTTCGTCCTGTCGTATGTGCGAGAACGAGTTGAGCCGGAGGGGAGATAGAACCTCCGTCGCGGCGAGGCGTCGGAGAGCGCGCCATTCAGGACCGTACGGAGCGCCGGCCATGGTGGTGTAGTCGTAGCCGATGTACTTTTGCGCGAGGACACGTGGGCGGTTGGAGAAGATGACGTCGTTTTGGGTGAAGGATTGGTGAACGAGAGCCGGGGAGGAAATGACAATGACATTACGGACGCCGAGTTTGAGGGAGAAGATCGGGCCGTGGGATTGGGAGAAGCAGTGGAGCGTGCGGTGGAGGGGTTGGTGGAGGAGATGGAGGTGGCCGATGATCGGGAGTTGTAGGGCGGGGCTCGGTGGCAGGTGGTGGTTTGTGAGGTGTTTGGTGATTAGGAAAATGGCGAGGAGAGGTAGACAT
This sequence comes from Plantago major, assembly GCA_026545765.1. Taxonomy (NCBI): domain Eukaryota; kingdom Viridiplantae; phylum Streptophyta; class Magnoliopsida; order Lamiales; family Plantaginaceae; genus Plantago; species Plantago major. The sequence continues at coordinate 97,416,302 of CM048840.1, forward strand.
GTGTAGAGTAGTACTAGTGTGGTGTCCATGATTATGAATTATGATGATGAATAGCTGGTGTAATGAAGAGGAAAGAAGTAGTTTAAGCACATGGATCTGGGTGAAAGTTGGAGTTTTATGATGTGGATTGGAAGCATGTTTTTGTTTTCACTTACCAGTTACCACCTGGGGAAAAAAAAGCCCATAGTGCAGGCATGCATATCGCTATCTGTATTTTGTCGGGCCTTTTCATTTTACTTTTTTTCTTAGTAATAGTTATGTTGGACGATTGGAGACAAGATCCCCAGAAAGTTATTACCTAGACCACCTTAACGCCAGCCATACAAGATGCATAATTCATAAGACGAACATATTGTACCAAAACGAATGAATTAGATAGTCAAGATGCATCTTAGATTGGATGTTGAGCACGCAAGAACAATTTTGGGCTCACAATCATTCAAGAACCGAGCACCATTATTTGGTATTCGATTTTTCAATGTGTCACAAGATTACGAAGCTCATCACGCGAGGCAAATATTTCTAGAGAACGCCAGCACAACACCAAATGTACATTAGCTACAGAAATTATGCACACAATCCTTGTTATAAATCTTTCCAAGAAGCACAAATGTATGCACACTTCAAAGTGTTCTTACAAAAGCAATCTTAACTTAAATCAACTGTTTGCCGTATACTATATTTCCTCTGGTAGCTACTGAGATTTGTTATGCTCGAAAAAAGGTCAGGGGAGGACCGGAAGCTCTACCTTAGTGAATGAGAAGAAACTAACCCGTCCATGTTCAACAATGCAAAATTTTAATGGGCACCCATTGCAACGTGATTCAAGTTCAACGATCTCTTGATTGGATGGAGCTTGTCCACTGCATAAGATAGCAACTCAAAATATAAGAACAGGAGAAGCATTTTAAACAGATCAATTCAGTAGCATCAAGAAAGAGAAAAAAAAAATAGCAGCCATTCGATCACACGGTTATTAAATGAATGGTCAGGCAGCCACAACAATATACACTAAAAGAATTCATGTATGACAACATAGGTTTAGTCTGTGCACTACAACATATACAACATGCTGTAGTGCCTCATGGTGCTTTATGGATTTATCACTCTCCCAAAGAAATATGTGTAAACGGAATTTTTATCTGGAGAGCATAATAGCCTGAAGAAGCATGATTATGTAGTTAAACTCCCGAGACTATATGCATCTCGTATAATCAAAAAAGCTAAAGCAGATGAATGGCACATTAGTAATTTCAAAAATGTAAAATTAAAACGAAATCTGAGGGGAATTTTGAAATTAATTACCTCACAAGGAAGAGTACAAATAATGGACAGCCTGGAGAAGACTTCTTAAATTTGCTATTAGGAGGATAGACATCATATATTGGTCTAGTTTCACTGAACTGCAAGTTATTGAACACTTCAGTGATCAAAGTCTTGTCTACCATTCCGTTACCTCTCGGCCTATGGGAGTCTTCAGTGCTTTCATCATCAAAGTTGGTTTTAGTATTCTTTAAAGACCAAGCAGTACCATGACGACCGACGATGTAACCAAGAAATTTCAGATGTCGATATACTTCAAGAGACTCCCAAGAAGCCCCATATCTATTCTTATCTTCTGCTAGCTTTCCATATAAGTCATTTAAGGGAAGGGGTGTGTCATCAGCATTCAATACATCCAATGCCCCAATCTCAGCCAAAAACCTGTAGCATCATCCATAGAATCAATTTCCAGTTCCGTAAAGATCATTTCTTCTACTTAAGAGCTTTTTATTCCCTAATAATTTACGGAAAAAATAAATAGGTTTACCATCACAAATAAAGAAACTTTGTATTTGTAGAGCTACATACAGATAACAACCAAAACATAGACAAAGTACAAAACATTTTTTGTGAGTGTGAGATGAAGCTAAGTAACCAGCTGCCACTGTACAACAATTATGCCCTTATCCTAAATATTCAGGTTCAAACACAGAACAAACGTACAGATTTACTGTTGTCTATGAGAAGATCAAAGGTGAATAATCTAATATTGTTCAGAAGTTCTTGAGTGTTGTCAGCATTATATATTTGTTTTTAGATTATCACACCCGAAACTAAATCAATCTCAGACCAGTTCATTAGAAAACTTAATTTCGTACAAACATGTGGACAAGGTCCCCAAACTTGCAAAAAAAGTTAATGTTCCTTGGTACATACAGCAAGTCAGATTTAAAAATAATCATAGCCATGTGCAGCACAGTAGAGAACTCTAACAAAAAGATGTGTCTTGACATGATGGTTAGGTGATGCAATATTAAGAGCATACATTCAGCATCAGAAACTAATCTAATTCCTAAACAAGAAGCTTAGTCACAGTAATTAACATCAGGTAATATAAGCTTAGTCACAAATCATGAAGTGAAGAAGAAAAAAATTCTTGATCAGCTGGGATGAGCCAAATACTTTTGGAAACAGGATCTCGAGGATATTGAAGATTGGGTTGAGCATTGATAAAGATGTAGGTAAATACTGATATGCCTGGATTAGAGGAGGATGCTGTCAAGCTGATACTGAGGGCAACAAGATGGAGAAATTTGTCTAAATCATCTGGCGAAGAAGTGATACTATTTGTAGAGTTTATTACTTTTTGATACCCTGCATAGAAGGGCGTTCTCAAAATAAACCCTCATAGAAAAACAATTACATTTAGATCCAAAATTTCATTTTTTTTTTTTTATTGACTGGGCCTTTGCCCTTATATCAGAATTTGCAAAACAAACACGCTCTTAAGGATAAAAAGTTAGGTTTTTACCAAAATATTTCTTCTTTACCAACATGTCCGAGCTCCAATTTACCCGTACAAAACCGTATTTTACCTGATTTGACACACACACACACACACACACACACATATATATATTGAGGGACACGTGTCAAATTGTCGTTAAAATATGGGACGTTTAATTAAAAAGTGTAAAATAATTTCATAAATTTCAAAAAAAATATATAAAAAATTCTTATAAATTATAAGAAATAATTATATGTATTTTAAAATAAAAAATTATAAATTAAAATTAAGATTATTCTTTAAGGTGGTTTGTATTTCGAGAATCATAATTCATTAAACTAGTTGTTAATTCTATTACTCCCTCCAATTTTTAATATAAGACGTTTTAGGGTTTTCACACAAATTAAGATAATTCTCTCTTCATCAATAGTTTTGGTAAACAAAGAAAATATAAATGTTACTCCTCCTCCTCCTCCTCCTCCTCCTCCTCCTCCCCCTCTTCCTCCTTCTTCTTTGTTTTCAATGAATTGAATTCCTCCTTTCTCTAATTTTACAGAGTCTGTGAAATCTTTTGATTCTCTGCCAGAAAGAATTGTTTGTGAGGATTCAAACCTGATTTCGGTGAGGAATCTATATGTGATGAGCAATATTTAGAGCTCAACAACTGCTCGTTGTGTGATTTTCTCATCTTGGTTGCAACCACATTGAGCTGCTTCAGTTTTTCTACTTGTTGAGGGATTGGAGTTTTCTTTATGATTGATTTTGGTGAGAAAACTCCATGCTCGAACAAGTAAGAATCAATAAGTGTAATACTGTTTACTAGTAATCATTTGAATAATTAACAAATAATTATTAATAACAACTAGTTTGATGATTCTGGAAATTGAAACCAACCTTTCGTAATGTCAAAGAAAAATTAATCTGAATTTTAATTTTTTTATTTTAAAATAAAAATATTTTTTTATGATGTTTTTTCAAATTTAATTACAGTTAGATAATATTTTGTTTCATTTAATTACATTTTGGTCCACATGTGATATTCACGTGACAAGATTGGCTAAGGCCTGTTTGATTCTGGAATATTGGAAAAGGGCATAAGGGTAAACTCCAGGTTTTAGTTCACTTGTGGTCAAATTCGTGGACCAAAATGTAATTGTTTGTCTATAGATGTTTATTATGTAATTAGATACGCTAATAAGGTAGTCAAAAGATATCTCCCCCTATTTTGTAAGTTGTTTAAACAATTTTTTTGAGGCCACCCCCTACTGGTCCATTTATGTAGGTGGGATCATTCTTTCGGTAGCAAAAGCAGTATTCTGATGCCTTTGTGGTGATACAGTATTGTTAAGTCGATGCCTTACATTCATTAAAAAAGAGGAGGAAGAAGACGAAGCAGAGCTCATAAAAGAACAAGACTTTTTTCCTTCTATCATCCAGTTTAATCAGTCAATAGGCCCTTCCAAAACTCTCCAATACTCACCATCACTCCCCAAGTCAAAGCAGAGATCAGTTTTATTACTCTCATTATGCACTATGCCTATGGTAGCTCAAACTCAACATACGATTGACAGTCCGTCAAAGACTAACCTCCACTAGTGCCAGGTAATACTCTTAAGCCCAAAAAAAAGAATAACATGATGATGGCTGAAATAGAGCTATGAACAAAGTGTGTTCGTTTATTCACAAAGTAACCGACAGTAAATATGCTAACTTAGTGCCAGATGATACAATTAAAAATCACAAGAATAACTTGCACAGGAAACCTTATCATGGCGGCAGCTGAAATATAGCTATAGAGACTCGATGAGTTCATTTACTCAAGAAGAAGGACAGTAAAATTCTAACATCTTGCCAGATGATACCCCTTAAAATTGCACGGCGAATAACTTTCCCATAAAACCTTAACATGACAACAGCTACAATATAGCTATAGAGACTCAATACATTTAAATTACTCAACAAAACTAGACAGTAAAACACACTTAAAATCACAAAACCAATATTATTCACAGAATATCCTATCATGATGACAGCTACAGAGAAATTTATAGACAAAAGATTGACTTGAAAACACTAATACATTGACAGATAAATTGCTCGGATCAAACAACAAAAACTGAAAATAAAAACTCAAAATAATTAGCACTAAACACACCAGAAGAGAGTTCATTCGATCATCAACTCACACAATTTCTTCGATTAGGCAATAAGTTTCCCCAAAACGAGTAATTCCAGTTGTTGTCCACATTTTACCCTTCTTCTCTACCACTTCAGCCATTCCCAACTCTTCATTCCACCTTGCTTTTGACTTTTTCTCCTTTCTTCAAAAGCAGATCAAATTACAATGCATCCGCAAAGTTCGAACAACAAATATGCGTAGAAATTGTGCATTACCTGAATTGCAGCTTGGAGATGTCACCGGATGAGTAGGAAATGTCATCACCATCATCTGAGTCGTCTTCATGAAGGGAATCTTCTTCATAAGCACTGCTATATTCATATTCTCCTTGAGGGAAGTTAAATGGCTGCAATTCATGATTTACCTGTTGAGGATACCAATATGTTAGTGGGCAATGTGCTCAGGAAGACAGGAACTAACGGAATATTGATGTCACAGTGTCAGAAACAAATGGTTTCTTCATGCAGACTGCACCATTTTCAAATGTGCACATAATCCTAAATATACAAGAGATAAGGTTACTTTCTATTCCGTACACTACCAAGGATTTACCAAGTTATGTATAGCATCTTCAGCATGGAAAATCATCAAGTACAGGCTAAAAAATGTGACCATCCAACAATTACCAAACGTATACTTGCTCGCGGGAACAACAACAATCAGGGGAAATTCATTGAGCTGCAAGAAGACACTCTACCTTCAATTCAAATGACTCGAGATCACAAGCAAGCTGCTCCGGATTCAACCCCTCATGAGCTAATAGCCTGCACGAAAGGACGAACTGATTTCCACAAATCAGAATGAAAATCATAAAATCAAAAACATACAACCATCCCCTCACAAAAGTACAGTCTTTTCCAGTTACGCCTCCGAAATTACACAACCTAAAAATAGAATCTTTTTCTTTTATTTTATTCCAGTAGCACTAATGACAGTAAAATCCACAAGTATCATAATCCCATCACACGCACAAATTCAATTCATCCTTTTCTGATCTTACAGCTATAATAACTAATTTCCTGAAACTAACAAAATCTCAATCAACCTTGCTTCCGTTTCATAACACAATTTTACACAAAAAAGAATCCATTCTTCAAATCGCTCACAGCCACATTAACTAAATTCCTGAAATCAACAAAAGTGGGTTCAATCACCTCGTGGCAGCGGACTCACACGGTAGGATTGTAGCCTTTAACCTGTTTGACAAAGCCCCCAATTCATCAATATTACTCTGTTTTTCACAATCACAAAAGGCAAACAACATTAATTCAGCTAACGAATCATGAAACGACGCCGAAAAATCAATGGAGTGAAAGTTTGATACCTGAAGCGGCGAGAACTGGGCAGATTGAGCGGCTTGCTCAAGAAGATTAGTGCACCTCGTCATGTCAGCATCGTTCACCATTGTTGGTGATGGAAGATGGGAACACTCATTAACCACGGTCAATCATATACATACAGTGCAAAGCTGTGATTTTTATGTTACAAGGCTCGTGGAACATCTTAAACCTTACTTATTACACGAAGTCTAATAGAGACGCTTATGAATAAAATCGAAACGTTTATATTGTTAACGAAATAAGTCTTGTTTTAATATAAAAAAACGAACATAGATGTTTTAATTAATAACATCGATGATTTTCTTGACAATATAGTTTCGTCTCTAGATCTCTCTATCTCTCTGGACACTTACTCTACTTATTATGAACTTTAAAGTTTAACCTTAAAGATATATGGCCGGTCTGAAAAATAGTAATTTTATCGGACCGAAGACGGTCTGGATCGAAATTTGCTCGGTCCAGCCTGCCCTGGACCGATCCCAGATTATTTCTATCCGTGCCGGTTCTGGACCAAACTCACTATATTCAAATTTAGATAAATAGCAAGGCAAAGTTGGGTGGTTGACTAAACATTGGACAGAGTGGAGGAGTCGGGTGGCACGAAGGTGGTGGCAGACTGGCAAGCAATGGCAGAAGGTGTAGAAAAGGCGGCAAGTGGTGATCATGCAGAATTCCGGGTATGTGTTGGAACGTTGGTTCCAATTGGTAGTTCGTACTACGAACTACTAAGCAATTCGCCTTGTTAAAAGTGCCTCCAAGTGATCTTGGCTCGTTTGCACTATTGTCACAGTTAAACATTGGCTTAATTGGTGCACGCACAGTGATATCGGTGGAAATATCTTGTATCATTAAACTGAGTGAATAGGGTTAAGCCCTGAGGCCCTATTTATACTTGGCTACTGGACAAGTATTCCAGTCAGTCCATAGTTCTAATGGAAATAGATAAGTAAAAGACATGCGAGAATAAAATAGAAGATCCTAAATAATCTACTTGCCTCATCACCTAGAGAAAATCTAGCAATTGTCATCTTCTCCTAGATATCTGGCTCAAAAGAATATCATAATAATATTATGCCTAATTAATCAAGAAATACTAAATTAGTGATATTCCACCTGACTTGGCTTGCTAGACGAACTCTAGCCACTTCGCTTAAGTCGTGATGGATTTGCGGAACGCAACGTTCCATCACTACTGCCCCGTAAAGCTGAGCCTTGTCCCTAAGGCTCATCAGAGCGACATCTCCTCTTGGAACTGGTGGCCTCTTCATCCGCTTTCCATCCTCTTGCTCTTGCTGAGTTGCGTCTTGACGCGGTCTCCCCTTCCTCATCACTCGAGATTTCAACAATCTCCATGGAGTGCACTCTTGTATTCGGCATAGGCACAGGAAGTATGGGAACTACTGGCATGACCGGTACTACCGCCGGTGGTGAAAAGAATGGTGGTTGTGCAACATCCCGGAACTCGGCATTTAGCCAATGGTAACGTCGGTGGCCCCCTATCGCCGACCAACCCTACATCCGCCAAGTCGCCTTGTAGCACATGGGGTTCCCTTCTAGCAGAACACACATTGTTTGATGAGCACAATCCATAGTCACATGCCCCACTGATGCTAGCCACGGAAGCCCTAGTGCCGCATCTTCTCTTAACCCTCCATATTCTAATTAATACAAGGAAACCCACAAAGGAGATTCCTTGGAAGCAAACCGGTAGATACAGACAGATGAAATCGGACCGCATGGGGTGCCCGTTAGCCGCTATGAGGTCGAGTCTTGCTGGTGCCAGTTCTTTAAGGAACCCATGTCTCCTTGCAAAGTCATAGGTCACAAAGTTTTGACACGATCCTGGATCGACTAGAATAGACACCACGTGCCCCCCCCACCATTCCGGTGAACCTCAATGGATGGATCTCACCGAAGAAGTCCATGACTAGTCCTCCTCCAATGAAATTGAAGCCTAATGGCGACCGCCCCCTTTTCCTCTTATTCTCGCCCTCAAAACCATCAAAGCGATTGGCATTAATCTCCCCTCGAAAATCTCTTGACTCTCTTCTAGGGTTTCATTGTTATAGAATTCCTTGTTCCTAGTGATCCGTCTCCTATGTCGCCGAGAAATTCCTGACTTCCAAAAACCCAATCTCCCCTTGCCTTGATACCTTCTTGCCCATGTATCGGATCAACCGCCCCTCGCTTAACCTCCAAACCTTCTCCAGAGATGCTCTCCCGTGCTCACCCCCACGCGCCGCTCCGCACGCCCACGCGCCGTTCTGGCACGTCCTTAGTGTCTGTAGCTGGTGTGTTTGACTCACGTGCCCGCGCTCTCCCTTCCTCATGCGTTGTGCACCGATTCCGCTCTCTTTGTCGCTTGGTTCGCCCTGGTCTCCCAATTTGTCCAATCCCTTTCCTCCTCTCCTTAGCTTGAGAGCTTTGATTCCTTCGTCCCTTTCCTCCTCTCCTTCGCTCCCCTTCGCTCCCTTCTTCCTCCAGAATTTCTTCCCACCCCATCTCCTTAACTCCGAACCCCTCCTCCCCTTCCTCCTCTTACGCCCCCGTCTCCTCCTCCTCCTCCTCCAGCTGGAGCAAAAGAGAGGAGGAATGGGACGAAGGAATCGAAGTTCTCAAGCTTTCGATTCCCGTTAATGGCGAAAGAAGAGAAGCAGACGTATTGAAGAAGAAGAACCAAGATGGGTCGGACCACGGGCCGGTTGGACCAGAATTTTTTATTGGACCGGAAGAATTTGGGAGAGCAGGGCGCACCAAGCGACCTAGAGAGCGGAATCGGCGCACAGCGCCGAGAAAGGGAGAGCACGGGCGCGTGAGCCGCACGCGCCAGCTGGCAGACACCAAGGACGCGCTAGAACGGCGCATGAAGCGCGTGGGAGCACGTGGGCATGTGGAGCGGCCCGTGGGGGTGAGCATGGGAGAGCTGACGGAGACTAATAGCTCTGGAGAAGGTTTGGAGGTTAAGAGAGGGGTGCTTGATCCGATACATGGGCAAGCATGTATCAAGGCAAGGGGGAGATAGGGTTTTTGGAAGCCGAGAATTTCTCGACGACATAGGAGACGGATCACTAGGGGCAAGGAATCTTGGTAAGGAAGTCAAGCGCAATTAAACCCTAGAAGAGTCTAGAGGTTTTCGAGGGGAGGTTAATGCCAATCGCTTTGATGGTTTTGAGATCGAGAAGACGAGGAAAAGGGGGCAGTCTCCATTAAGCTTCAATTTCAGTGGAGGAGGACCAGTCATGGACTTCTTCGGTGAGATCCATCTGTTGCGGTTCACCGGAATGGTGGTTGGGGGGGGGGGGGGCACGTGGTGTCTATTCTAGTCGATTCAGGATCGTGTCAAAACTTTGTGACCTACGACTTTGCAAGGAGACATGGGTTCCTTAGAGAACCGGCACCAGCAAGACTCGACCTCATAGCGGCTAACGGGCATTCCATGCGATCTGATTTCATCTGTCCGTATCTATCAGTTTGCTTCAAGGAATCTCATTTCGGGTTTCCTTGTATGAATTAGAATATGGGGGGGGGGGGGGTGGGGGGTTAAGAGATGATGCGGTACTATGACTTCTGTGGCTAGCATCAATGGGGATGTGACTATGGATTGTGCTCATCAAACAATGTGTCTTCTGCTAGAAGGGAACCCCATGTGCTACAAGGCGACTTGGCGGATGTAGGGTTGGTCGGCGATAGGGGGCCTCCGGTGATACAATTGGCTAGATGCCGAGCTCCGGGATGTTGTGGCAACGCACCATTCTTTCCACCATCGGCGGCAGTACCGGTCATGCCAGTAGTTCCCATACTTCCTGCGCCTATGCCGGAGACAAGAGTGCACTCCATGGAGATTGTTGAAATTTCGAGTGATGAGGAAGGTGAGACCGTGTCAAGACGCAACTCAGCATGAGCAAGAGGATGGCAAGCGGATGAAGAGGCCACCAGTTCCAAGAGGAAACGCCGCTCGGATGAGCCTTGGGGACAAGGCTCGGGTTTGGGGGGCGGTAGTGATGGAACGTTGCGTTCCACAAATCCATCACGACTTAACCGAAGTGGCTAGAGTTCGTCTAGCAAGCCCAGCCCGGTGAAATATCACTAATTTAGTATTTCTTTATTAATTAGGCATAATATTATTAGGATATTCTTTTGAGCCAGAGATCTAGGAGAAGATGACAATTGCTAGATTTTCTCTAGGTGATAAGGCAAGTAGATTATTTAAAATCTTCTATTTTATTCTCGCATATATTTTACTTATTTTATTTCTATTATAACTCTGAACTGGCAGGAGTACTTATGAGGTAGCCGAGTATAAATAGGACCTCAGAGCTTAACCCTATTCACTTAGTTTAATGATATCAGATATTTCCACCGATACCGTTGTGCGTGCACCAGTTAAGCCAATGTTTAACTGTAACAATACCCTAGAAATAGGTGCAAACGAGCCAAGATCACTTGAAGACGCTTTTCACAAGGCAAATTGCTTAGTAGTTCATACTACGAACTACGAGTTGGAACCAACATTCAAACAATATACAACATTGCATATGAGAAAAATACAAACAATAAACTCTGTGTTACCTAAAAAATTGTGACACAACCGACTACACTTTTTAACTTCCCTGGCTTGTAACCATAAAGCTCAATTGCAAGTGTATTTAAACTAAGCTAGTCCAATAACGTGTATTTACTTTATTCATACCAACCATGTATTTAATGAATTACAGGTTTGTTGAAATCTTGTGTTCCAAAACTAATACGGTCGTAAATATTACTTTGAGGTAAGGAGATACTCTCTCCGCCCGCGAATCTATACCCTTATTACTTTTATGAACGTACCACGAATCTATTCCCATTACAAAAATAGCAAAAAAGTACACCCGCTAACTCCCACTAACCCAACTATCTCTCTTACTTTTTACATTCTTTGTCATTATATATATCTTATCTCTCATATTTTCTCCATTCTTTATAATTGCTCTCTTCAACAACAAATAATAAACAATTGACAATCTTAAAAACAGTGTTGAAAAGGAATGGGTACAAATTCGCGGGACGGAGGGAGAACTATTTGTAATTCCCACTTATTCACACTTACATAAGTTCTATCCTTCAATTATTTTCTTACTTTGTCGTTGCTAGTACGGAATAATATATTATATCTTGTACAAATTACATCATAATGGTGGAATCATTTCTTATTTTAGGGACGGGTCCGTAGCTGCAGGGTAGGTGAATACACCATTTAATATTTTAGTTGTTTTGCATGAGATCGGAAAAAGTGTTCCTTGCTCGTTCAGTTCTCTAGTATCAGTGTGCACCTCCATTAACACATTATTTAATTGTATGGGTGTATTTCGAGATGTTTTGCGCTCCAAGCCTCCAACACATCTCTTTTGTGAGATCAAAATAACATCATCATCATTTTTGTGATTATAATAAATAGATGTGTGTCGAGGCAAATAACATATCAAAATACACTCTCTTGGAACGTTGGTTCCCATGGGTAGTTCGTCTCACGAACTAGAGTTTGGTTCGCCCGAATTTGAACGCCTCCAAACGAACTTGGCACATGAACACCTATTTTTAGGGTGGATTCACAGTTAATTGGAAGATTAACCGATGTACGCAAAGCGGTAATTTCGGTGGCAATATCTAAATTCATTATAATTGCCTGATTAGGGTTAAGCCTCAATGGTTCTATTTATACTATCTACCTGACAAGTATTCCAGGCAGTATATAACTCTAATAGAAATAAAAGATATCGAAAAGATATGCAGAAATAAATAAAAGATCCTAACTAAACTACTTGCCTAATCATCTAGAGAGAATCTAGCAATTGTCATCTTCTCCTAGATCTTTGGCTCCAAAACAATATCAATTATATTATGCCTAAATAACTAAAGAAATACTTAATTAAATGATATTCCACCGGATTGGCTTTGCTAGACGAATCCTAGCCACTTCGTTTAAGTCGTGATGGAAGCGTGGAACGCAACGTTCCATCAGTACCGCCCCCTAAAGCCAAGCTTTGTCCCCAAGGCATTCGAGTGGTGCCTCTTCCTTGAGCTCGTAGCTTCTTCATCATGTTGCCATACTTGCCCCCTTGTCAACTGGCGCCTTGATGCGATCTCCCCGTCTTCTTCACTTGAAATGTCGACGATCTCCATAGAATGCGCCCTTACCTCAGGTATAGGCACTGGAACTAGGGGAACGACGGGCACCATGGGTACGGCTTCCGGCGGTGGAAAGAGTGTAGCATTGGCGCAACACCCCAGGATTCGACACCTACCTAAGGGAATTACTGGTGGCCCCCTTTCATCGATTAGCCGTCGGTCCGCCATTCCCCTTGCAATACATGAAAATCTCCCTCTAACATGACGCATAGTGATTGCTGAGCGCAATCCATCACCACATGCCCAACCAATGCCAACCATGGAAGTCCTAGCACCACATCTTCTCTCAATCCCCCATATTCCAACTCATACAGGGAAACCCTAAAGGAGATCCCTTGAAAGCGTACCGGCAGATATGGACATATGGAGTCAGACTGCATTGGATGTCCATTTGCAGCACCAGGTCTAGTCTCGCTGGCGTTGGCTCTCTAAAGACCCCATGTCTTCTTGCAAAGGCGTAAGTTGCAAAATTTTGGCAAGATCCCGAGTCAACTCGGATCGATGTCGCACGTCCTCCTACCATGCCGGTAAAGCGCAATGGATGAATCTCGCCATAGAAATCCATTACCGGTCCTCCAATAAAATTGAACCCTAGAATCGACCGACTCCTCTTTCTCATCCTTTCACCCTCCAACTCATCATGGTAATGGGTATCGACCTCCTCTTGAAAGCCCCCATCCTCTCCTAGGGTTTTGCCAATTGCAATCTCCTTCCCCAGATTCCTTGCTCCTAATGACCCATCTTCGATATCCCCAAGAAACCTCCGGCTACCGAAGTCTCTTTCTTCCCTTACCTTGAGGCCTTCTTGCTTCTCCAGCGAGTCACTTATCCCTCCTATAGCTACCAAACCTCCACCAGAGCTGTCAATCTCCGTCAGCTCCTCCGTCCCGGCTCCCACGCGCCGCTGCGCTAACGCATACAGCGTCTTTGAGTTCTGTCTGTGGCGTGTACAGACGCCAACTCTCCTCATCGCTTGGTGCGTCTGATCCCCTTAATTCGCCTGGTTCAACCGGCACCTGATCCGACCCGCTGTCCTGGCCCTTCTTCCCCAACTCCTCTGCTTCCTTCTTTCCGTCATTAACGGAAGTCGTAAGCTTGAAAGCTTCGACTCCCTTGCCCTCTTTCTCCTCCCTTCGTCGTTCTTCTTCTCCTCGTTCTCTTCTCCCTCCCAGATTCCTTCCCACCCTATCTCCATGAATCTGAACCCTTCCCCCTTTTCTTCTCCTTCTTCCGCCGTCTCCTTCTCTTCCTGTCCTGCCTTCTCCTGTTTCCCTTCGTCTTCTTCCCGCCGACTCCTCTCTCTCCCCCCTCCTTGCAATCCGCCCTTAATTGCATGAGCTTGGAACAAATTTCCCGGATGGTGATGTGACAATGAAATGTGCGATATATCATGCTTTTAGACCCTCGTTTTTTGCTTTAGATTCAATATTTGTATCGGTTTATGGTCAATTACCAACTTCGTGTGTATTTTGTAGGTCGTGATCGCATTTTTTAGGAATTGCACGATTTCAGGCGCCAAAACGACATAATTATGCGAAATCGAGAAAGTTAAGCAAATATTCCGGATTGGCCGTTGCACGAAGTTCGAGGAGTCAAAACATGTCATGCGATCAACCAATGCAAAGGTAATTGAAGATGCTACACTACAAAAAAAATAGCTTTTTAGCGACGGATTTATCTGTCGCTAAAAAGCTGCCGATCCGTCGCTAAATCCGTAGCGACGGATAAATGCCCCGTCTCTGTTTTTCGCATCGCTGGCCATTTAACGACGGATAAACTATCCGTCACCAAATAGCAACGAATCGGCGACGGATTAGTGACGAGCTAATCCGTTGACCAATCTGTTGCATTTAGCGACAGATAGGTTTATCCGTCGCTAATTTAGTTTTTTTTGTTTTTTTATTAATCCGCAGATCGATAATACAATCGACAAATCGACAATTTTATACGGATATACAATAAATCGACAAATCGACAATTTGGAGACGAATCGAATAAATCGACAATTTTATACGGATGTTCAATAAATCGACAATTTTATACAATATTTAACACAGTATTCAATACGTACTTACATAAATCTACAATTTTATCCAATAATACAATATTAATTCAATATCCAATAATACAAAGAATTTATACAAAATTCATAAGAAAAACGAAAAACGAGATCTTGGTGGATCTTGACGAATCGAACGAGATCTTGACAAATCGGAGGAATCGGAGTAAGAAGGTGGTGGTGGTGGCAGTGGTGGGTGGAAGGAAAGGGTGGTGGTGGTGGCGTGGTGGTGTGGAGGTGGTGGCTGTGGTGGTGGCGTGGGGGTGCGGTGGTGGTGGGAGGAAGGTGGTGGTGGTGGAGGTGGCAGTGGCGGAAGGGAGGTGGTGGCCGGTGGCAGTGTGGTGGTGGGAGGAGGGTGGTGGTGGGAGGAAGGTGGTGGTGGTGGTGGTGGGAGGAAGGTGGTGGTGGTGGAGGTGGTGGCCGGTGGCAGTGTGGTGGTGCGAGGAAGGTGGTGGTGGTGGAAGGGGGGTGTTGGTGGTGGTGGAAGGGTGGTGGTGGTTGGAAGGGTGGTGGTGGAAGGAGAGAAGGGGGGAGTTGTGTGAAGGCTGAGAAAGGGGGAAAGAGTATTTAGGGACAGTTTTATCCATCGCTAAATAGCGACGGATAAACCTATCCGTCGCTAAATTTTCTTTTTTTTGTTGTTTTTTTTTTCAACGAATTAGAGACGGATAGACCTATCCGTCTCTAGATGTATCCGTCTCTAATTTAGAGACGGATAAATTTTCGTCTCTAATCCTGCCGATTGGTCGCTAAATAGATCTGTCGCTATTTAGCGATTTTCTTGTAGTGAACTTTGTAGAAGACATGTTCAAAAGTGAAAAACCGAGGAAAATAAGGGAATACGACAATTCTACTTGGAGCTAGAGAAGTCTGAAGAAGTCGTTCCACCTACCGGTGCGAAGATCTCGAAAAAATATGAAATGCTGAAGAAGGACACTTTTCAAGGAAATGAAGTTACGAAGCCCGAAATCGAAGAACGAAGAAAACAGACAGAAAGTTGAAGAAATCGAGCTCTGCGTCCCACAAGGGACCGCAGTGGCTCGGGATGTTCCAGAAAGAGGCCTTTTTACTGCCCAACAGGCCAGAGCCCGCCATTTAACCTTCCTTAATCATTAAAGGCGGCCAGAGCATGAAAATTCAACTATAAATAAGACCTCTGGGGTCTTATAATTCTACACCGCTCATAAAGCAGCTCTCCTGAGAGAGAACCTGTCCTCGGGGAAGTGAAACCCCAAAACCGCTGACCGTCAGGCACCCAGAAGGAGGAAACCCTAGAAGCAGCACGAAGACATCAGAGACTAAGCTGCTTCTTCTTCTTCTTCTTCTTCTTCTTCTTCTTCTTCTTCTTCTTCTTCTTCTTCTTCTTCTTCTTCTTCTGCTTTCTTTTCTTGTTCTTTTCAATTTTTCCGTAGGAATACTATGAGTAGCTAACTTTCTCTTGTAAAGGCGAACCGCCGTAACTCTGTTTTTGCTACTTCTTTATATACCGTGATATATTAATGAATTAGTTTTAAAACGTAATTAATTTCGTACTTGTTCTTTATTCGTCCGACTCTTTACGTGGGAAATCCTTACTAACTGTGACTTGGTAACGGACTTCACATTATCTTATGTGCTTTGTTTGACAACGTGACGAGATAGTGTGTTGAGTGACACACCACATTGTTGGTATAAGTGAAGGTGTCTGGATTAACTATGACTTGATCCTTTTGGCATGTTTCTTTGCTGCCTATAGACGACTAGTACGTTGTTTGATTCTAAGTAGTTGGGAGTAGCATAACAAAGGGAGGTCGAGATCCTTTACATCAATCACCATCATCGATTTCATCATAGAATTAGGGTTTACTGCGATCTAATTATTTGTTCTGCAATCATCTGTTTATTTTCTGCATACAATTTACATACGATATTTGCTTATTCCTATGCTAAGTGTCCGTGGAGAACGAAATCCCGAGTCAGCTTTCCGCTATAAACTGTGGATTTGAAGACTTCGGACATAAATAAATTTAATCTTTGATTGTATTTAGGGATTACAGGTTCTACAACAAAATCAAAATCTCTGAGTGCACATCAGACGGCTTCCTCCATCTCCCTAATCCGTCCCCTGATGAAATTTGGCAGCGGGTCGTCCGTTCCCATGAGATCAGCTGGCTCTGATACCATGTGTTGGAACGCTGGTTCCAAGTTCCAACGGGTAGTTCGTCTCACGAACTAGAGTTTGGTTCGCCCGGCTTTGACCGCCTCCAAGCGAACTTGGCACGTGAACACCTATTTCTAGGGTGGATTCACAGTTAATTGGAAGATTAATCGGTGCATGCAAAGTAGAAATTTCGGTGGCAATATCTGAATTCATTATGATTGACTGATTAGGGTTAAGTCCCAATGGTCCTATTTATACTGTCTACCTGACAAGTATTACATGCAGTACAAAGCTCTAATGGAAATAAAAGATGTCGAAAAGATATGCAGAAATAAATAAAAGATCCTAACTAAACTACTTGCCTTATCATCTAAAGAGAATTTAGCAATTGCCATCTTCACCTAGATCTTTGGCAACAAAAGAATATCCTAATTATATTATGCCTAAATAACTAAAGAAATACTTAATTAAATGATATTCCACCGGATTGGCTTTACTAGACGAATCCTAGTCACTTCGTTTAAGTCGTGATGGAAGCGCGGAATGTAACGTTCCATCACACTCTTACAGCTAATCAATACATTAACACACAAGAAAGAATTTCGTAGTCCGGGTTTGACGCATTAGTAGAACTGAAGATAATGTATTAGATAATAAAATGGTGTACAATTTAATGGATAGCTTTAACACTAATACTACACAACTGAATGTGCAAAGAACACTTTTCAGATATCGAGCAAAAAATTACATTGTGTCTTGACCGACCGTGCAACAATGTACTCGTCCCCAAAATAAGAACGATTATCACGAATTAAACGAAGTGGCTAGGATTTGTCTAACAAAGCCAATCCGGTGGAATATCATTTAATTATCATTTAATTAAGTATTTCTTTAGTTATTTAGGTATAATAGAGTTTATTGTCAAAATAGCCTCATGCAAAAAATAATATGCCAAAATAATCTTCTGTAAAATATAATTTCCCTAATAGCCTTTTCAATGCCACATTAGATTTGATATGGATTTTATAGATTTATTTTTTCTTTAATTCTTTTTCACATATTCCTTGCCAACATTTATGTTAACATTAACGGCATGCCTCTGTTGTTTCATAGGATTTACAGAAACAAGTTCTCCTCCAAGTATGACCGTATGTGATCTTCTCCATAATTTATGCAAAAGTTTTGATTTAAACAAAATGTGTTTTGATTTTTTGCTATGTTGGACGGGTCATGGGTGATTAAAACATTTATTTCCTTAATTGTAAAAATAATGGCGACTGTGTATTTTTAAAAAAGAATAGAGGATAAATTTGAATATTTTGATTAATATTTGTATTTTTTAAATTTAAATATTCATAGATCGAAATGGCGACTGTGTATAATCATGCATTGCATGTTGTGAGACAGGGCGAAACCTCGTAGAAGAGCCCTAGTTTAATTATTTAAGTTACTTTTTTATTTTATTAGAAGTACTGGTGAATATAAAATTGTATATTTTTTTTAAATGATAAAACGGTGAAAGTGGACAACTCTAACGTGACATCAGAAATGATAAAAGTTGACAATTAACGTGAGACGGATCGCGAGAGAATATATGCAGAAAATATAAATCAATCGGTAATAGCATTAATATACACTACAAGAATGCTGGTATTATGCAACGGATTGGGGCGACGGATTTTATCCGTCGCCCCATAGCGACG
Organism: Plantago major; assembly: GCA_026545765.1. Lineage (NCBI taxonomy): Eukaryota > Viridiplantae > Streptophyta > Magnoliopsida > Lamiales > Plantaginaceae > Plantago > Plantago major. The sequence goes on from CM048840.1 coordinate 97,434,658, forward strand.
AATCGCTTAAAATCCGTCGCCAACCTTAGCGATGGATAATAATTATTTATCCGTCGCTATATGGGCGACGGATTTTATTAATCCGTCGCCCATACTTTGGACTTTTTAAAAAAAAAAAAAATAAATATTAACGACGGATAAATTATCCGTCGTTAATATTTATATTTAAAATTAAAAAAATAAAAATAGGCGACGGATAATTTATCCGTCGCTATGGGGCGACAGATAACTATCCGTCGCTCCCGTAGTGACGGATCGGCCTTTGGTCCGACGGATACGTTTCCGTCGGCCCAGGAGGGTTTTATCGGACTGAAGCAGAAGCCATTTCGCTCTTCTGCTTCTTCCTTTCTCCTTCGTTTTTCTTCCTTTCTCCTCCGTCAAATCCGGCCAATTGTTGACGATTCTTCTCAATCTTGGTGTCAATTCGAAGATCGTTGGACGAGGAGCTCGTTTCTTCCATCAACTTCAAATTTCATCCGCTATTTTCTTCGGAATCAACGGTATTTTGGCTAAACCCTAACTTTTGGAAATTTGGGATTTTTTTGATTTTTGACTACTTATTCTCAATTGTATGTTTATATGAAGTATGTAGTAGCCTGTTTAGTTAATTTGATCAATTATATGTAATTTGATATGTATATGTAATTTGATTAATTTGATTTGTATATGTAATTTGATAGTTAGTTTAGTTAATTTGATATGAATGTATGTAGTAATTTAATATGTATGTATATAAGTATGTATGTAGTGAAGTATGTATGTTAATTAATTATGTATGTAGTTAGTTTAGTTAATTTGATATGTATGTTAAGTATGTATGTAGTAATTCGATATGTATGTGTATGATATGTATGTTAAGTATGTATGTAGTTAGTTTAGTTAATTTGATAGGTATGTATGTAGTAGTTTTGGTTGATTTGATAAATTCGTATATGTACTAAATTACGAGGATGTAGTTAAGTGTTTTGAGCGACGGATAATTTGTTGATTATATTAACGTGTAATTTATAATTTATAACTCGTATTAGTAAAACACTTAATAAATTTTGTAACATATCGAACACTTAATAATTAATTTATAAGGAACGTATAATAATTAACAATTAATCTCTACATTCTTCTTATCCGAATTGGAATCGATCTAATAAATTAAATACGATCTAAACAATTGGAACGTGTCAGGTTAAAAAAGTATACAATGAATTCCGACCGTTCATGGATGTACAATCGTACGACAGTAAATTGTAGAGTTTCTAGGAGTTTTGTAGAAGGGGTTAAATGTTTCATCTCGTTTGCCATGGGACGTCCGGCTTGTGCAACTGGGGAGTTGATAAAGTGTCGTTGCACATTGAAAACCTGCAGAAACAAGCAATTTATGACTTCTACAGCAGTATTCGAGTACTTGCGACGTTATGGATTCATGCCTGAGTATCATGTATGGATTCATCACGGTGAGGAAGCACCGTCCATGGCATACCTCCAATGGAGGGAGAGGCGGGGTTTGGGGCCGCCTATTGAGTACGTTTGTGCATGTCGGAACATGTGCATGGTGTATTGGAAGGAGGATGTAGATCTGTTGGAATGCAAATTCTGTGGTAGGGAGCGTCACAAGTGATGAGGAGGGGGCTGCAAGAGAATGATGAGTTTTATCCATTTTGTCTCTAGGCTTGTATAACTAGTAATCATTAGTTGATATATGAAACCAAACATTATGGTAAAATTGAAGCTAATGTAACTTATATTATGTAATGCCGTAACAATTGATTGAAGCTAATATAACTTATATTACGTAGCAATTGATTGAGTTATTGTGAAATTGATTTATTATCGTAAATGATAGACCTCGATCTAATGAATTCAAATGTGTCAGGTTATTATCTAATTATTCAATGAATACCGATTGTTCATGGATGTATTGTCGTACTCTAAATGGCAGAGTTCAATCGAGTTTTCTGAAAGGGGTTGAAGGTTTATTGCATTTGCAATCTCAAATCCGGCTTGTGTAAAGGATGGGTTGATAAAGTGCCCTTGTGCAATGAAACAGTGCAGAAACAAGCAATACGTGACTCTTACAGCGGTAGTCCAACACTTGAGGAAAAATGGATTCCTGCCTGCGTATCAGGTATGGAATCATCATGGTGAGGAAGCAGCACCGTCCAATACATATGACCAATACAGACAACGTGGAAGGAAGAGAAAAAATGAACAAGTCGGGGAACAAAGTACATCTGAAGGCGATGCTATTCGAGCTCGACTCGAACAAATGGTGTATGATGCTACAGGGGCAGAGTTCATGGACACAACTAACACTGAAACCGAGGTGGAGGTGGAGGAACCACCGAATTCTGAGGATCAGGTGTTCTTTGACTTGTTAGAATCATCAAGGAAGCCGGTTTATCCGGGGTGTAAGCTCACTGAGTTGTCTTTGTTGGCTCGGCTAATGAGTTGTAAGGCTAATGGCCAGCAATCTGAAACGAGCTTCAATGAATGGGTTGACGTAATGTCGGACCTTTCTCCTGAAGAAAACCTAGTTCCCACCAACTTTTACCAAGCGAAGAAAAAGATGCGGGGTTTAGGGTTGCCTGTGGTAACCATAGACATTGTCCAAAATGTGCACGATCTATTGGGAGGAGGATGCGGATCTAATACAATGCAAGTTACGTGGTAAGGACAGTACAAGCGTTACAAGGAGGGGGTCAGAAGAAACGACAGAAGAAAAATCTCCCACATAAGAAAATGTGGTACTTCCCTCTAGCACCTCGTTTGAAAAGATTGTATGCTTCAAGTGCTTCTGCGGATAAAATGCGGTGGCACAAGGAGCGAGTAATCACAGATAATGCAGAAGATGGTAGAATGGACCATCCAGCAGACTCACCCGCATGAAAATCGTTTGACAAGACATATCCAGAGTTTGCAGCCGAATCTAGAAATGTTTGATTGGGACTTTTACGGATGGTTTTAACCCGTTTGGGAGTGAACGAAAATACTCTTGTTGGCCAGTTATGCTCACACCGTACAACCTGCCCCCCGGTGAGTGCATGAAGGAGCCATTCATGTTTCTGACTGCGTTGGTGCCTGGGCCGAAAGATCCTGGACTGACGTTGGATGTTTTCTTGCAACCCCTAATCAAGGAGCTGATCGAGTTGTGGACGGATGGTATCCCTGCATATGATGTGTCGACCAAAAAGAACTTCACCTTGAGAGCAACTCTTCTTTGGACCGTGAGTGACTTTCCTGCGTACTCCATGCTATCTGGAAGGAAAACCGCAGGGAAATTTGCATGTCCACATTGCTTGGAGGATACTGATGCATTTAGACTGAAGGGTAGTGGAAAATTTTGTTGGTTTGATTGTCATCGTAGGTTGTTAGAAAGTGACCATTCGTTTAGGAAGAACAAGGATCAATTCTTGAAAAATAAAGTTGTAAACAAAAAAGACCCGACAAGACTTACTGGTGCACAAATTCTTGCGGAGATTGATAGGTTGGGTCTTATGAAGGTGACTGAACTTGGGTGGATGAAGCATAACGAGAAAATTGGTAAAAAATGTGGTTGGAGGAAGAGAAGCATCTTATGGATCAGTTCATGTCCCGGTTCGGCCAGCACCCACCCCCGTCTGGTAGCTAGTTATGTATATGTACTATGTACGTTCGGATTTATTAGATTTACACTTGTTCGGATAATTTAGACTTATTCGGATATTACATTTTTTATTTATCATTTATTGAAATATTTTCCGTATTATTGATTTATTATCGAACATTATATTGATTAAATAGGTGAATTACGAAAAACAGGGATTAATATGAAAAAAACAAAATAAAAAATAAAAAATTAGTGACGAAATTAGTGACGGAATTTCAGGTTCCGTCACTAATTCCAATAATATATTGGGCGACGGATCGCTTATATCCGTCGCCCAATTTAACGACGGATAGAATCTATCCGTTGTTACATAAGGCGACGGATAGATTCTACCCGTCGCCTTATTTAACAACGGATAGATTCTATCCGTCGTTAAATAAGGCGACGGGTAGAATCTATCCGTCGCCAATAATCGATTTAAAAAATAAAAATAAAAAAGTCAAAAATGATAATCCGTCGTCCAATCCATCGCGAATTGGACGACGGATTATTTATCCGTCGCCATAGCTCTAGTGGGGCGACGGAATTTCTATCCGTCGCCAGAGCTGGGGTCCGTCGCTACAGACCAGTTTTTTTGTAGTGATAGTGGCCTTGGTCCTTGTTTGTTTCTACTTGTTCTGGATAAATATATCATATGTATAAAGTACTTTTGTATTTGATTTATACTTTGATTATGAGTTTTGGCTTCTCATGAATCTCTTATGAATATAAATGTAGAATTTTCAACCCTTTCTGGGCGATTTTGGACTATCGTGTTTATCTATGATTATTTGCACATTATATATTCAGTCATTCATGGTGACTAAACTAATTAGTTATTTACATGTATCTAATATATCCACATGGATTCTTATGTGGCAAAACTAAGGCTATAGAAGAAATTAATTTTTGTGGAATGTTAGAATGGGATATATTATTTTTTAGAAGGTTAGTTTGGCAATTCATTCTAATATAATTAGGATATTCTTTTAGAGCCAAAGATTTAGGAGAAGATGGCAATTGCTAGATTCTCTCTAGATGATAAGGCAAGTAGTTTAGTTAGGATCTTTTATTTATTTCTGCATATCTTTTCGATATATTTTATTTCCATTAGAGTTCTGTACTGCCTGGTATACTTGTCAGGTAGACAGTATAAATAGGACCATTGGGGCTTAACCCTAATCAGTCAATTATAATGAATTAAGATATTGTCACCGAAATTACCGCTTTGCGTGCACCGGTTAATATTCCAATTAACTGTGAATCCACCCTAGAAATAGGTGTTCTCGTGCAAGTTCGCTTGGAGACGCTCAAATTCGGGGGAACCAAACTCTAGTTCGTGAGACGAACTACTCGTTGGAACTAACGTTCCAACACATGGTATCAGAGCCAGCCGATCTCATGGGAATGGACGACCCGCTGCCAAATTCTATCAGGGGACGGATTAGGGAGATGGAGGAAGTCATCCGGGAAACTCGTGCCAAGCTCGTGCAATTAAGGGCGGATTGCAAAGAGGAGAGAGGAGTCGGCGGGAGGAAGATGAAGGGAAACAGGAAGAGAAGGAGACGGCGGAAGGAGAAGAAAAGGGGGGAAGGGTTCGGATTCATGGAGATAGGGTGGGAAGGAATCTGGGAGGGAGAAGAGAACGAGGAGAAGAAGAACGACGAAGGGGAGGAGAAAGAGGGCAAGGGAGTCGAAGCTTTCAAGCTTATGACTTCCGTTAATGGCGGAAAGAAGGAAGCAGGGGAGTTGGGGAAGAAGGGCCAGGACAGCAGGTCGGATCAGGTGCCGATTGAACCAGGTGAATTAAGGGGATCAGATGCACCAAGCGATGAGGAGAGCTGGGTCAGCGCAGAGGGCATATGAAAGGGAAAGCCGGTAGCGTCTGCTGCGATGCGAGCAGAAGTGGGGCGCGGCGCGTGTGGGAGCCAAATCCGAGGAGCCGACGAGTGACAGCTCTGGCGGAGGTTTGGTAGCTATAGGAGGGATAGGTGACTCGCTGGAGAAGCAAGAAGGCCTCAAGGTAAGGGAAGAAAGAGTCTTCGGTAGCCGGAGGTTTCTTGGGGATATCAGAGATGGGTCATTAGGAGCAAGGAATCTGGGGAAGGAGATTGCAATTGGCAAAACCCCAGGAGAGTATGGGGGCTTTCAAGAGAAGGTCGATACCCATCACCATGATGAGTTGGAGGGCGAAAGGGATCACCATGATGACTTGGAGGGCGAAAGGGTGAGAAAGATGAGTCGGTCGATTCTAGGGTTCAACTTTATTGGAGGAGGACCGGTAATGGATTTCTATGGCGAGATTCACCAATTGCGCTTTACCGGCATGGTAGGAGGACGTGCGACATCGATCCTAGTTGACTCGGGATCCTGCCAAAATTTTGTAACCTGCGCCTTCCCAAGAAGACATGGGTTCTTTAGAGAGCCAATGCTGGTGAGACTAGACCTGGTAGCTGCAAATGGACATCCAATGTATTCTGACTTCATATGTCCATATATGTTGGTATGCTTTCAAGGGATCTCCTTTAGGGTTTCCCTGTATGAGTTGGAATAGGGGGGATTGAGAGAAGATGTGGTGCTAGGATTTCCATGGTTGGCATCGGTTGGGCATGTGATGATGGATTGCGCTCGGCAATCACTGTGCGTCATGTTAGAGGGAGATTTTCATGTATTGCAAGGGGACATGGCGGACCAAGGGCTAATCGACTAAAGGGGGCCACCAGCAATTCCCTTAGCTAGGTGTCGAATCCCGGGGTGTTGCGGCAATGCTCCTCTCTTTCCACCACCAGCAGCCGTACCCATGGTGCCCGTCGTTCCCCTAGTTTCGGTGCCTATAACTGAGGTAAGGGCGCATTCTATGGAGATCGTCGACATTTCAAGTGATGAAGACGGGGAGATCGCATCAAGGCGCCAATTGACAAGGATGGCAACAAGATGAAGAAGCTACGAGCTCAAGGAAGAGGCACCGCTCGAATGAGCCTTGGGGACAAGGCTCGTCTTTAGGGGGGCGGTAGTGATGGAACGTTGCATTCCGCGCTTCCATCACGACTTAAACGAAGTGGCTAGGATTCGTCTAGCAAAGCCAATCCGGAGGACTATCATTTAATTAAGTATTTCTTTAGTTATTTAGGCATAATATAATTAGTATATTCTTTTGGAGCCAAAGATCTAGGAGAAGAGGCAATTACTCTAGATGATAAGGCAAGTAGTTTAGTTATGATCTTTTATTTATTTATGCATATCTTTTCGATATCTTTTATTTCCATTAGAGTTTTGTACTGTCTGGAATAATTGTCAGACAATATAAATAGGACCATTGGGGCTTAACCCTAATAAGTCAATCTATATTATACATTAAGCAAAAAAGGCTTTGAGCCATTCTTGTCTATCCAAGTCATTAAAATATGTGGGAAAATAAAGAGCTTCCATTGGTCCATTTCATTCCATGTTGGCAAATTCTTTTATTCTAATTGGTCCAAAATTTCAATTATGTTAATGTGTTTTAGTTTGGTAAGTTTGTGAAACATAATTTTCATTCAATTCACCTTCCTAAATCCAGATTTTTCGTTTTGTCAATAACATCAAATGAGAAAAGAAGACTATAAAAGCATACATAAATCAAATCATCAATCAATATAAATATATGCAGACCGTTTAGCCAAATTTTGCGAGTCGGACGATTTTGGAGCTTCTATGTTGCCAGTCCCAACCATGATGTAACTTGACATTTCTGATTAATATATATTCAACATTACTATTAAAAAAATGTAAATCACAAGCAGTTAAACTAAGCTAATACAACCATGATAAGATGAATATCTATTAACTCTAATTCCGGTAAATTTAGCCAAACAAGTCTTCTAATTTATTTTTTGGATTTTTTTAGTAAGTCTCCAGATAATTTATCTAGAGACGGACCTATATTATCAAGAAAATCATCGATGTTATTAATCAAAACACATATGTTCTCAACATTGGTATTTTTTCGTATTACAACAAGACTTATTTCGTTAACAATATTCACAGTTTAATTGATAACATGGATGGTTTTATTGATAACATATAGGCCGTCTGTAAATAAGTTATTTAGAGACCGTCTCTAATGAGACTTTGTGTTTTTTTTAAACAGATTGATTATTTTTATGTATCATTATCATTTTTAATTGACACAGGCTCTTCATAAGTTTTGAATTCCCACGTCAATCTACTGCAAATTCATGATTATCTTATATATCATGTCATAATGCAAAAAAGGTTTATCTATACTCTGCGCATCAAAATAGATATATACTCCCTCCGTCCCATGCAGTTGTCCAGTTTGCACTAATTTGCGGTTAACAAAATTGAATTTTGACCAAGAATAAATCTCAAACGGTAATAGTTTAATCTTCAATTGAATACTCTAAAAAGATTAGTTTACAATTTAGATACTTCCTACGTCCTGGAGAACTTCACACATTAGGTTTGCACGTAATTTTAGGTGACAAAGGATTGGTTTCATAAATCAGATTACAGTCAAGCCGGAGTATCCTTGCCGATGGACTTGATCTTGACAATTTCTATAATTAAGCCGGAGTATTTTGTACTTACCATTTCTTTTTAATGTTTTAATTTTTAATTCTTTTTAGCTTTATTATATAGAAATATAATTTAAATATATTTTTTTAACTTTTTATAATTATATATGGAGCAACTTTTGCGAGAGATTGTCTCTCAGAGACACCAGATTAAATATTAAGTTACATACATCACATATTTAAAATTGCAGATAATGCAATTATAATGTATGTTTATTATACACATGATTTATGAAGTTGAACATATGATGTTTGTAGTTAAATATGTGATGTTGACATGGTATCTCCGAGAGACGGTATCTCGCAATATATAGTTTGTATTATTTATGAATTTAATATTTTATTTCAATTTTTTTAAAAATTAAACTAGAATGAACGTAAAGCCAACACGTGGTCATCTAGGTTTTCTTTTTTTTCATTGGTCAAACTCAAGTAAACATTCAAAATACGATTTTTCAACGGAAATTGCATACTTCGGTTGACACATGATCAATTACATTTCAAAATTGATCGGAGTACTTAAATTTTGAGGGTTATGATTGTTTTGTATAGAAATGGAACAATATTTATACCATGTGAAATATCATTGTTTTATTGTAGTGTATCAAAAAGAATAAAGTTTACGTCTCTTAGAAAACCATGCGTGTTCACACTTAAGAAGATATGAAGTTAGTTTTTTTTTTTGGTCTAAAGAGACCCAACTGGTTACTTTTGTGACCAAGGGGAAATCAATTTTACACAAGTTAAGTGTGAAATGATTTTTCATATCATACACACCAGGGGTAAGCACGGGGATGGACGGGCATTGAAAAAAAAATGAAAAAAAAATTGACCTACTGGTAGGTGAGTTTTCCAATTAATAATAAACCAATGTGGATATATATTTGCCTTGCATGTGGCGGTTAGGTGATAATTATGCGAGTGGATTGGTGGCGAGTTGACAGGTAAACAATATGAATTTTAAGGCCGTAAGTAATAAAAGTGTAATAAAAATCAAGATAATAAAATACAACTCAACTTTTATTAAGTAGTAAACAATGAGAAACTCAACTTTCTCAATATGAGTTACGGGTGAAGGTTGTTTACCATAGAACTGTGTTGAAGGTTGGATGAAAAATTATTACATAGACCGGATCTACCATTATTTCATAGACCATGTGGTGGAAAATGATCTACATAACTCCATATATGCAAGTGTGGTGGGACATACACATTAAATTAGTATGTGGAGCATTCTCCACCACATGGTGAATAAATAATGGTAAATTTGGTATAGGTAAAAAATGAAGAAAAATAATGGAAATGGTAAACAACAAACAAAAGGGGTATAAAAAAATTTGAAGATTTATAAAAAACCTTAACATACTAATTCCCTGTAAGTGACCAAGGAACCAAAATTGACAAATAATTCCAGCCCCGGCATCGATCTAACGATGAGTTTCATCATCTAATAGTCGGAAGTTTTGAATTACGTTCTACCTCTATTACACAATAAGTTTTTTTTATAGTTAGGGCATTTCTTAACTTTCAGACAAATCATCCGCCTTGGATTAAAGGGTAGGTTTAGTTTGACTTTTTTTAAGAGCATATATAATTCAAAAAACTAATCACATTTTCACGAGGGGTTAAAAAGGAGAAGATTTATGATTTTTCATGTTTAGTAGCCTGTTTGAGAAACAATTATTAGCAGTTATTCAAGAAACATTTTAGTTTCATTAAATTTCCTTTTGGTGGTGGGTGTGCACCCTTGACGTCCCTACCCCAAATATTAAATTATTATTCCACTACATTATTTTTTTACACTTTCAGGTGATTTTATTTTGGAGGGTGGGGTGGGGGAATCAGGTGGGTGGCCTGAAAGATATTATATGACAAACCAACATAAGTTTTCAAATGTTTCGGTGACATGTTTTTCGAGGAGGCGGGGTAGGTCTCCAAATTCCCAAGAAATATCAATAGTTCACTAACTTAACTTTTCACGTTTTTTGATAGAAGTTACTTCATTTTGAAGCCGGGACACACTCATATCCACACGGCCTCACCAACCGCTATAAAATTTATTATTTCACTAAAATAATCATAAACGTCTTTATCGAGTTAGGTCGGGTTTGGATCCCGTTTCACTGGTATGGAACGGGCGGGGCCTATACCCGTTTCACTGTTTTGACTCGATTAAAGTCGAATGGCAAACATGATTGATTGTACGGTTCAACTAAAGTTGAGTTTAGTTGTATAACAAACACTCCGTTGCAAACTGAAAATGCTACTGTAGTAATTGTAGATTTCCATATTCTTAATTATTTTCTCACTATACCTGTTGAGTATCGACAGGCCATAAACTACTTATAATGAATTCAGATATTGCCACCGAAATTACCGCTTTCCGTGCACCGGTTAATCTTCCAATTAACTTTGAATCCACCCTAAAAATAGGTGTTCCTGTGCCAAGTTCACTTGAAGGCGCTCAAATCCGGGCGAACCAAACTCTTGTTCGTGAGACGAACTACCCGTTGGAACCAACGTTCCAACACATTGTTTCAAACAAGCAACGACAAAGTAAGAAAATTCAAGTTGAACTTATCCAACAACGCATAAGTGAGAAGTGAGAACACACAGATTAATTTCATGGTAAGGTTAATTGTTATATTGACTAATCTTTATAATACGGTTGATTTATTTTAATCATTTACTTGATAATTGTATCTCCCAGATGATATGTTTATGACTTTGTTATTTCCGAAACACAAGAATAAATCTGTAATTCCTTGAATACATGATTGATATGGATATATAAAGTGTGTATGACCATGCAAACTTAGTGTTAAATACACTTGTGGTTGGACGTCATGGTTACAAGCGGGGAAGTTCAAAAGTATAGCAGGATGTATAACAATTCTTGAGGTAACATAGATTTGTTATTCGTATTTTTTTTTCCTCATATGCATTGGTGTACACTTATGTACTCTCCATAACAAATATACTGTGTAACACAAATCCAGACAAAAAAAAAAAAAAAATTCATAAGGGCATGATACCCCAGAATTCAAACAAAACAAATTCATACGTACGTACGCAGTGCTATTACTATATGATAAAACTCATCATGCAACTTACATGTATATATACCTGGTAACACAAGAGAACTTGCCCTTTAGAGCACCAAGCAAAAGTCGAAAAACCAAGAAATCGCCCTCCTCCTCCTCCTCCTAAAACCAACCTTTGTTGCTCTTATTCGATGTAAATTAAATAAACGGAATAAGGAAAACGGGAGAAGGGTTTATATGATGGATGACAAAAAGGAAGAAAAAGGAAACGTATTAATTTGCTCACCAAACCATGTGAATGAACGAACGAACAACTGGAAGAAGAAAGAAGTTCTGAAACGTTGAGGATGCTGGAGACGTTCTTAATGTGGTGTTCAATGTAATTAATTAGGTTGCTAGGAGTTGGGCTGCCCAAATGATTGGGCTGAAAATATTGGATCACAAACGTTGGGCCCAACTATTTTGGATTTACGAATTCGATCCAGCGCCCTCGTTAGAACTTGAGATTCCGCGCTTTGGTTAGAACTAAAACAGTGTAAATTAATGATTTTTTTGGGTGTTCCAATTTTACTATTAAAATATAATTAAATATAACATAATTTAGCAGATTGTACCAATACCACGTGGTGATCTTCTAACGGAGAATCTTTGTTTAGGTCGGTAAAGCCGACTTGAGAACTGAAAAGACTTATTTAGTTTTAAATCTTCTGCTTTTTGTTAATACTGGGTGGACCCGATTTTTAGCAAGGTTTTTACCGGTTTTATACCAGGTTACCCATTTTTTACCGGCATCTGTTTGTTAGGTGAATCTCCTGGTTTTTCTGGCCCGGTATGATCTTGCTTTGTACTTGATGAGAGTAAAAATGTGTTAGTACGCCTTAGTGCTCAATCAAAGAATTATTATTAAGTCCGGAAGGCAAAGTAATGCTTCTCGGAACTGCTCATCGGATCCTGGACAATGAAAGAAGAGGGTGGTAGTCTTTTGAGCAGGCCTGCCTTCCACAAATCGGTCTTAGGCTTAACTATGGTGGGTCCGAGCCTTGAGCTCAAGGTCCCTCGAATAAAATGTAGTAGAACAATAAGTGTGGTACCTGATCACCTAGAGAAGTGAGCCTATTTCTAGATACGGAGTGACGACGTCCACTGTCCTTCTAGAAGTGTGACACGTGTTCATCAGGGATCGACTGGTCCATGTGGAAAAGAATGCTCCTCGGACTCCAGCGGGTCGGAGATAAGAAGCTGTCTCCTTTCTAAGAGATGATCTTTCATCTAACGGTTGCGGGTCGGATTCAAGATGCCTCCCGGATGAGGTTCTAATGAGCATAATTCCCGAGACACACAAATTAGTTCGTAGTAGACTAGTAGTTGGTCCCAATCCTTTGAAGACATGTTTCAACCAAACGGCCCAAACCTTTAGCAAAAACCACAAAGGAAAAACAAAACGTACAAAAAGATGGTTTGGATTAAGATGTAATTAACCGATTTATTAAGGGGACTGAATGCAATTCAATCTTCGAAACACAATATAAAGACTTAAAGAGGAAAAGTTCACTTCTCATCTCCCATATTTTCTTCTCAGAGATAGGAAATCCGCATTTTTTTTGTTTCAGAATTTTGAATAAAAAGCACAAAACAGTAGCTTGCTGGAGTAATTGGACCTGATCACATGCCATAGGTATAGTAATTCCATCCATTTTCTACTTCAAATTGTCTCTAATATTCATTGCATGCTAATTACCCTACTGCTTTTTAATTATATATATTGAGGCATGTAATTCGTTCATTTTTATTACTTCTCCAGTAGCTAGTGGCTCAACATGGTGATTAACATAGATTCTAACTGATAATTATCATAATTTTGCCATTCGATTAGTTGCTAATTATGGAAAGTTATCTAGAAGTGCTTGGTTTAGTCTGAAGACTGAAGGTGTTATAGGATCAGAGGAAACTGTGGCCTAAGGCAGTTTGATTTATTAAATAAGCATTTCGATTGTATTTTTTCCTTTTCGAGAAATCGTTGATAGGAAATGGCTGGGAATCTGTTATAGCGCAAGTCCTCTATGATTATATTTGTCAGTTTATGATAATAAAGGACAGTATGCACAAGCTTTCTAACAATGCCACTTGATAAGTAATCCCCATCCCGGACCAAATATCACATTTGGTTTTAGTCACGGAGATTATGGTATAGTGTAAAAGATGAGGCACATCAGTGTCTTAGATGTGTCAAAGATGGGAACAGAAGAGGAAGAAAAAGAATAAACCAGAAAAGTCCAAAGCATCTTTTTCTTGGTCGGGTATTTATACATTTCTGTTGGGACATATATAAATGGAACACATGACATTGTGGATCGTTATGCACCCACATGACATCCTCTCGTAGTCTCGTTGTTTATAGGTGAAGATCGATGCTATTTCTATTCTCAAGTTCAGGTGAAGTACTTTATGTCATCTGATAGTTCATAGCTAATGCCTTTCTTCTCTGTTTCAGTTCCTGCAGATATAAAATAGCTTCTCGAGAACCCCTGAGCTGTGCAATGGAATGTGGCATCCGGGTCAAATTTGAATTGCACAGCTAATAGGTATGAGTTTCACCGCTTTGTGTTAAAATATAGTGAATTCAGCTAATGAAAACCTCCAGCAAATGTCTTCTACCTTTACTCGTACATGCGTTTACTCATACATCTTGATGGTTCTTGATGAGTGATTAGAAAGAACGAGATTCTCTGTTATTGACATTCTCCAATATACAGTGAGAAAAGAGAATATAGTATATAATTGACCGTAATGCTAACACATATAGAGTACATGCTTTAACGTTTAACCGGATTTCTTTATATATAGTAGTATACGCACAAGTAGTAATATAAAAAACATAAAAGGAAGTAACATGTTCGTGCCCTAGCCGTGCCTTACCCTATTTTTTCTCCCTAAAATTCACTGCTCACGTTCGCTTCGTGCCGCATTCGTCCATCCTAGCTAGTCAACATACAAATATATCAGATACCATCTAGAAGAACATTGTGAAGTACATCACGTGGTTTGCACCTTGCTTCCAGTGGTATTGCTTTAGGCAGTAACGTTCCTCTTAGGCCGTCATTCATGTCTACCATTGCTTCACTGATTCGTTCCCACTCAAAACACTGTATCAACGACCCTAGTGTCAACTCGATGACTCGCTGGGCTAGGCCATTACCTGGACACGACCTCCTTCCCATTCCGAATGTTACTAAGTTTCCCGTGGCAACATCTCCTACTTCAAACCTCTCAGGCTTAAACTTTGTTGGATTGTCCCAAATGGTAGGGTCCCTGTGAATGGCCCACGCATTAACGAACAATAGGGTCCCTTGTGGTATATCATATCCCCCAATCTTGCAATCCGCTGATGCTTCGTGAGTTACTAGTAAAGGCGCTGCTGGGAACAATCGATAAGTCTCGGAAATGATATTTTGAAGGTATGGAAGTTTTGCCATATCCGCTTCGGTCACAAGGCGATAATTACCAATGACATTGTCTAGCTCGGCTCTAGCCTTCTCTAATATCTCAGGGTGGTTCAGAAGAGCAGCCATTGCCCATTCCATCGTGGTAGATGATGTCTCTGTTCCTGCAAGTAGCATGACCTGCGATTCGGATTTTACATTGCCCTTGTATTAATATGTATGTAGTATACTAATAGATGCTTATGACTTGTGAGGTAAAATGTGAAGGGCCTCACTCACATATAAATTAGATAATCTTCTCCCCTCAACAAAGATGTTTAAGTATGGTTACAATAAAATGCCTGTATTGCAAATACTTTAAATTACTAGCAAAAACTTACCATGATGATTCCTTTGATGATCATATCTGAGTAGTATTCCGGCTCCGTCTCCTGGAGAGACAGCAGGTGATCTATCATGGTATCATTACTGTTTTTATCTCTACGTTCATCAATCAAGCTCTGCAGAAATGAGTCAAGTTTTTTACATAACCTTGCCAATTTCTTTTCATATCCTGTATAATCTACCCATTTCAACATAGGGAAAAAATTTATTGGATTGGTTACACTAGCTGCTTTCAGCAACTGATCCATATTCTCCTGAAACATTTTGGCTTCTTCACTATCCTCATTTTCACCAAAGTATCGCTTTCCAGCTACCATTCTCATGATATTGTTGAAAGTCAGCTCCAAAAACACTCGTTTGAGTTCAATTTGCACAAATCCATGCTTCGACCTTTTGAACATCTTTTGCACTTGCAGTCTTATTTCATCCTGTCTTGTGCCAACAAATTTGTTGAGTCGTGCCGTTGAGAATACTTCAATTGTGGTTAACCGCCTGAGGTTGCGCCAATGATCACCATATGGGGAGAGCACTAGAGAAGTATAGTTGTAGCCAATATACTTCCCAATTAGTAAACGTGGCCTGTTTGCTAATACAATATCATTTTTCGTAAAGCATTCTTCCACCAGAGTGTGGGAAGAGACTATTACCATTAGGCGGTTCCCAATCCGTAGTGAGAAGATTGGGCCAAGATTTTCAGAGAGTTTGTGGAACGTTCTGTGTAGTGGTTGCTTGAGGAGGCGGAGGTGGCCGAATATAGGAAGCACAGAGACAGGAGGAGGAAATTTTCGTTTCGGCCTAGTAAAAAAGTTGAATGCTAGGGTGAGAAGGAAGAAGGTGAGGAGGGTGTATAGCCAGCTTAATTCCATGGTTGGCTTCTGGATAAAGTGATAATGCTGTGTATTTTGTGGTTTTGTTATGAGATATGGATATCTTTCACCAATGTTCTATATATATAGTGATAGTATGAATCTGTTGTGCTTTTGTCTTTTGTGATGACTCATATCTGTTGTCCCCAGTGACTAGTACTATTATCTATCAGCATGTGTTTTGGATTTTCCTTTGAAGGTGTTAATGACGCCACTACATGTGTAATCTTTCTGGAGGCTACATACATCAGTCGACTAATTTCAGAGGCGGTACCAAGATTAAAATTAATCATAGGACGGAGAAGAAAAGTATTCTAGTTAAGAATTCCGGTCAATATTTATGTGCTTATGTAATCTAAAATATTATGCGAGTTAGGCTAGGATTCACAAAATCCATAATTATATTATGCTGATTTTATATTGTCAAATAAGAAACATGTACTAAAATACACGTGGATTCCCGCGTGTCACTAATACTAGTATGTAAGTATGTAAAATATAGTTTTATCATCCGATATAAACTTTCAGCTAAAGTCTTCTACTTTTATTTACTCATGCTTTTACTGTTACACTTTGATACTTATTGATGGGGTGCTTTAAAAGCAGGGGATTCTTTTCTATTGACAGTAAAATATACAAACAGTTTAGCATTTGAAACATTTCAAACATTTTATATAAGAACATTGTGAAGCACTTCACGGGCTTTGCACCTTGCCTCCAGTGGTATTGCTTTAGGCATTAATGTTACTCTTAGGCCTTCAGTCATATCCAGCACTGCTTCACTAGGTCGTTCCCAATCGAAACACTGTATCAACGACCCTAATGTCAACCCAATGACCCGCTGGGCTAGGCCATTACCTGGACACGACCTCCTTCCCATTCCGAATGGTATCAATTTGCTAGCAGCAATGTCTCCTACTTCAAATCTCTCTGGCTTGAAGCTTGTAGGATCCTCCCAATTTGCAGGGTCCCTGTGAATGGCCCACGCGTTTGCAAACAGGATAGTACCCTGAGGTATGTCATATCCCCCAATCTTACAATCAGCTGACGCTTCATGAGATACTAGTAATGGTGCTGCTGGGTACAATCGGTAAGTCTCGGATATGATATTTTGGAGGTATGGAAGTTTTGCCATGTCTGATTCATCAACTAATCGATTAGTACCAACGATACTGTCCACCTCGGCTCTAGCCTTGTCTAGTATCTCTGGGTGGTTCAGCAGAGCAGCCATTGCCCATTCCATAGTTGTAGAGGTGGTCTCTGTTCCTGCAAGTAGCATGATCTGCAAAAAAAAGTGTTTTAGTTGCCATTATTTGCTGGTACATTGCGTACATGGTAACATCAATATTATTTATAATGATGAGCGATAACTTACCATGATGATCCCTTTGATGATCATATCTGAGTAGTATTCCGGCTCCGTCTCCTGGAGAGACAGCAAGTGATCTATCATGGTATCGGTACTGTTTTTATCTCTACGTTCATCAATCAAGCTCTGCAGAAAAGAGTCAAGTTTCTTAAATAACCTTGCCAAATTCTTCTCATACCCCGTGAAGTCTAACCATTTCAATATAGGCAGAATTTCTATTGGGTTTGTTGCACTAGACGCCATGAACAACTCATCCATATTTTCCTGAAACTTCCTTGCTTCTTCGCTATCTTCAGTTTCACCGAAGTATCGCTTTCCAGCAGCCATTCTCATGATATTATTGAAAGTCAACTCCATAAAGACCCGCCTAAGTTCAACTAGTACGAACCCGTCCTTCGACTTTCCGTACATCTGTTGCAGTTGGAGTCTAATTTCATCTTGTCTTATGTCTGCAAATGTGTTGAGGCGCGCTGTTGAGAATACTTCGATCGAGGTCAGTCGCCTAAGGTTCCGCCAGTGATCACCGTAGGGGGCAAGTATTAGAGAAGTATGGTTGTAACCGATGTACTTCCCTAATAGGACACGTGGCCTGTTTGCTAAAACGATGTCATTTTTGGTAAAACATTCGTCCACCAGAGCTGGGGACGAGACTGCCACCATGAGGCGGTTCCCAATCTGGAGGGACACGATTGGGCCTAATTTTGCTGAGAGTTTGTGGAACGTACGGTGTAGGGGTGGCTTGAGGAGGTAGAGGTGGCCTAGTATAGGAAGCGCGGGCACGGGGCTTGGGGGAAGTTTATGTTTCGATCTAGTCGAAAATTTAAATGCAAACACAAGAAGGAAGAAAGACAGGAGGGTGTATAGCCAGGTTGACTCCATGTTTGGTTCTTGAATGAAGTGTAGTGTTGTATGATTTAAATGATGTTTGGACATTTCTTGATGAACTTTTATATGTAGTGATAGGGAAGTTGAGTTTATTCTTGTACGGCAAGAATAAGTTCTTGCAAAAGGTCTTCATTTTCCTTTGAAAAGTATGTGTTCTTTCAACTTTCTTTGATCAGTTTTTTTTATAGGTATACTACCTTCCAGGTAATTCTGTTCTACTCTTTTCCCCTTCGTAAGAATTGTAGACAATTCAGGTATGTTGGTGCAATAAGTTTCCAATATCCTTATGCATGTAAAGGATTTGGATTGCACGTACTGATGTTAGCATGACGGCTATACGAATTACTCGGAATTCCTATCTATGCTCTATTATAGCCATAGTTGCCCCTGATGTAGAATTCTTATTGGCTGTTTGGATATCACTAAAATCCAGAAAACGGGGTTAAAAACACTTAAATTTTTATTTAACTTTACATCAGACAATAACTTGATGTCATAAGTTGATGATTCAGCTGTTTGGTATTAATTATTGTGTCACTTTCATACTACTACCTTCTACATGAATAAACTCAATCCCATGATGTAAGGGATGATGTAATTAAGCATGCTAAGCTCATTGCTTACATAGAATTTTTGTCAGTCTTGTCTTTGTGATGTCATGTGGTTTTCCAGGTAATGATTCAGGAAAATGCATATCTTTAACGTAATAATCTGTTTTGGAATCATAACTTAATTTCTACTAGTTGGATAAAAATTCCATCAAACATTTCAGGGACTCAAAGGAAGAACAGTGTGAAGCACATGACGAGCTTTACACTTGGCTTCTAATGGTATAGCTTTAGGCATTGTGAGCCCGTTTCCTTCGCTCATATCTATCACAGCTTCACTAACTCGTTCCCACTCGAAACACTGTATCAACGACCCTAGCGCCAATGCCACCACCCGCTGGGCTAGTCCGTTTCCTGGGCACGACCTCCTTCCCATGCCAAATTGAATCAATTTGTTGGTAGCTATCTCTCCTACCTCGAATCTCTCGGGGTTGAAGCTTTCAGGATCCTCCCAGATTGTTGGATCCCTGTGTACCGCCCATGCATTGACGATCAACATTGTTCCCTTTGGTATGTCATATCCCCCAATTTTGCAATCAGCTGATGGTTCATGAGGTACTAGCAGTGGTGCTGCTGGGAATAATCGAAAGGTCTCTGATATGATATTCTGAAGGTATGGCAGTTTTGCCATATCTGATTCGTTCACTAGGCGATTGTTACCTACAACTCTGTCTAGCTCTGCTCTAGCTTTGTTTAATGTTTTCGGGTTGTTGAGCAATGCAGACATTGCCCACTCGATAGTCACAGCTGTTGTGTCTGTCCCAGCAACAAGTATGACCTGCATTTGGATTTCATGTGGCTGTTAATTTATTACCGTAAACTATGTGACAGTTGAGCAAATCTTATATGGATTTATTTATTCAGCATGTACAATAAGAGATGTAGACTTACCATTATGATTCCTTTGATGACAGTATCTGAGTAGTACTCGGGCTCTGATTCCTGGAGTGACAACAAATGATCTATCATTGTGTTTCTGTTGTTGGTACATCTACGCTCATCGACCAAACTCTGGAGAAACGAATCGAACTTTTCGCTCAATCTTGCCATATCCTTTTCCAGCCCCCTGTAGTCTATGAGCCTAAACAGAGGGAAAAAATCTGTTGGATTTGTGGTACCACCTAGCTGGAACATCTCATCCATATTCTCCTGGAACTCCTTTGCCTCCATGTCATTCTCACTTTCACCAAAGTACCGTTTCCCGGCTATCATTCTCATGACAATATTGAAAGTCAAAGCCGAGAACTCATGCTTCAATTCGACATTAACAAAGTCATGTTGTGACTTTTTGTAGAGCTTCTCTAACAATAGTCTCATTTCATCTTGTCTTGTGTGCTGAAACACGTTGAGACGGGCTGTGGAGAGGACTTCAACCATAAAAAGGCGTTTAAGGTTGCGCCAGTGTTCGCCATAAGGGGCATCCACTAGGTTGCTGGAGTTGTAACCGAAATATTCATTTACTACAAAATGAGGCCTGTTTGCTAGCACAACATCATTCTTCGTGAAACACTCTTCAACTAGGGTGTTGGATGAGACCACAACTATTCGACGACTCCCTAGACGGAGGGAGAAGATGGGCCCCAGTTTTTGAGAGAGTTGACGGTAGGTTTGGTGAATTGGCATTTTTAGGAGGTAAATATGGCCGAGAAAAGGAAGCGTAGGCACCGGGCTTTGGGGAAGTTTCCATCTTCGTTGTGTAGAAAACTTGAATACTGCAAGGATGAGGAGGAAGGAGAAAATTGTGTACAGAAAACTTGTTTCCATGCTTGAATTTTTCCAATGAGATAATATAATCTTGTGATTTTATATGTTTGATATCTTGGTGATTTCTGACCTTTTTCCAGGATTACTGTTCTCTGAGTTATTTATTTAGATACCTCTGTATTGCCCCTTGATGTTCAACTTCTTGTGTCATATGCATTTTGTCTGTTTGTCAAGCTGAATATTGATTGCTAAACAAGACCTCTGGAGGCTTGAAAACTTAGGTACGCATAGATAGGGTGTACGAATAAATTATTAGTGTGATTCTTTCAATCGCACCCGTCAATTAATTTTTTATTATTTCATAAGTGATGAGAGTTTTTTAACTCACCATTTGACGGTGAAACCCGCAACCACCTGCATTCCTATATGTATAATTTATTTTTAATCTATTTAGAATCATATATAATCAGTAGTACTATATGTGTAGAAGTAGTACTATATTTAAGTTTAAGTAGACAATGAGAAATAAACTATTATTGGTTGAACACTTGAACTTAAGAGAAAAGAAAGTCAAGTTTAGATTTTAGGTACCCAGAAATTTATTGTGAACGTAAGATTTGCATTTATATACTGGGGATAATTACATACACCACCCCTGGTTTGTACCTAATTACAATTCAACCCACCTGTAGGATGCCAGATTGACCCTTGGTTTGGACTATTTTTTCAATTTTTTTAATTTTGTTCGATTAAATTTTAGCCAACTTTAACGTAATAACGTAGTAAAATATCATTAATGACTATAAGAATCAAACTAAAACAATACATACATCTTCATGAATATATTCATGATCTTTGTCATAATCTGACAAATACTTGTTCAACATGTTTCTTTATATTTTACCAGTAAATGACCCGTCGATACTCGACGAAGAATGGATATAAATATTAAATTTACAAACATATAAGTTTTACAATGTGTTAGTACTCATGATCTAAAGGTATCACTATTTCATGCGAAATCATAAAAAAATTATAAGAAGTATTTATAATGAAATCGAACACTATTGAATACTCCTATATTTAAAATAAAACATTATTTCACAATTTGTATAATACTGCTTTATAAATCAAGTTTTGCTGTCATACATATGTATTGCTCTATTTGTTGCATCAATAATTTAAGCAATAGTCTAAATGGGTAAGGTATAGACCGACCTACCCATACCCATTTATATTAGACATGTCCGAGTCCGGATCCTACCTTTTAAAGTATAAAAAATTAAAGTTTGAGAGAGAGAGAGGGGGAGGGAGGGGGTGAGTTAAGTTTTACATGTTTCTGTGGAAATATGGGTGCGCTCCCCGAAAAAAGATATTTCTTCCTTTTTATTTCACTAATATGATCATTCACATGTTTCGGTAGAAATCTTTTGAGGTGGTTCCAGGTCCCCATAATTTTTTTCTTGGGTGGGGGAGGGGGACCCAAAAAAATTAATATTTGAACTAACATAAACTATGCGAGTCGATCGATGCAGTGTTCGTGACTTGTTACATGGGTATGCCGCATGTTGCGGTAGATACCCGATCCGGACATACTTATTTACCTCTCCTATATTTCATACTGTCTCCATTCATTATCATTTCTCTCTCCACCAACAAACAATAGATTATTGGCCGTCTTAAAACAGTGACGAAAATATTGTGGCATATTTTAACGGGACGGAAGGAGTACCATTTATAACACCCATCCCCACATGGGTCAGGCCCAGTACTGTTACTCCTGATCTGCTCTTCCCATGATATGTTGGCTTTCCCGCGCACCCTGATGTCACTCGTGAACTCAAAGATAAACTCCTTATATAGTGGATCACCTACGATATAATATTGCTCTAGAGCATGAACGCCTAACTTTGGATCCTTCTGGGTGGATTCCTGAGAATTAAGGGTGCACCTTTATGATATAAGTAGCATTCTCAATATCTTCAAACTCTCTGAAACTTTATGGCGTTACAACTATCAAAATTGAATGGGGATTTGGTCTCTTGTGATTGGATCATCATCATCACAATGAAAAGCGTTTTCTCTGCATTAATTTCACATATCAATTTTTCCTCGACGATATGTTTTTCAAAACAAAAAGTATTTGACAACCAAGCAAAAAAATGGACCAATCATAGAAGAGGGATTTGCCACATATTTGAATGACTTGGACACCCTAGAATGGCTTCAATCATTTTTGGCTTAATGTATTATATAGATGGTAGTAACAAGTAGTACTATATATATATATATACATTCATATAGTTTAAAAGATTTGGGGTTGGGGGGTTCTATGGAAAAAAAAGGAATTGGACAAATCCTAATAATTCTAATAAATAATTAAAGAGTTTTTTTACAAGAATCATGCCCATATTTATTTTACTAACATTACAACACACATATTATGTATAGTGACACTGGAAGACATTTCCAGGAAAATTTCAGGCCCTTTGAGATAGAACGCTGTGAAGTACATCACGAGCCCTGCATTTGGCCTCCAATGGTATGGCTTTAGGCATAGTGAACCCTTTTCCTTCACTCATATCTACCAGTTCTTCACTAACCCGTTCCCACTCGAAACACTGTATCAATGACCCTAGTGTCAACGCCACAACCCGTTCTGCTAGGCCATTACCTGGACACGCCCTCCTTCCCTTGCCAAAGTGGATCAATTTATTTCTTGCAACCTCCCCTACCTCAAATCTCTCGGGCTTGAAGCTTTCAGGCTCGTCCCAGATTGTAGGGTCCGTGTGAATTGCCCATACATTCACAAGCAACATAGCCCCCTTGGGTATGTCGTATCCCCCAACTTTACAATCTTCAGACGGTTCATGAGGAACTAGTAATGGTGCTGCTGGAAATAATCGGAAGTTCTCAGAAATGATATTTTGAAGGTATGGGAGTTTTGCTATATCTGATTCGTTCATTAGGCGATTGCTGCCAACAACACTATCAATCTCAGCTCTAGCCTTCGCTATTTTATCAGGGTGGTTGAGCAAAACTGACATCGCCCACTCAAGGGTCAATGCTGTTGTGTCCGTCCCTCCAAGTATGATGACCTGCAATTTTGATCTATTATTAAACACTGAAATGATTCATATGCACATCTTGGTGAGTAAGAATAAACTTCTTTTTATGCAAACACAACTGGAGGATCAATAATGGTTCTCCATTCGCCCCCTATGGTGACTCAGACCCCCGACCTATGGTTGGGGGGAGCGTAGAGCTGCGCTTAGTTCCATGTCAACACGATTAAAATTAAATATGAGCGATTGTTAGTAAATATTACTAGTGAAACGTACCGTTATGATTCCTTTTATAATCGTATCTGAGTAGTATTCTGGATCTGACTCCTGGAGATACAGCAGATGATCTATCATCGAATTGTTACGATTTCTTCTACACTCATCAACCATATTCTGGAAAAACGCATCCAGCTTCTCGCTTATTCTTTCCACGTACTTCTCATGCCCTCTAAAGATCCATCTTAGCAAAGGGAAAAAATCTGCTGGGTTTGTTGTACCTCCAAGTGCTTTGTTCAGATCTTCCATGTTGTCCTGAAATTGCTTAGCTTCCTCATTACTGTCACGTACATCATAGTATCGCTTTCCAGACACCATTCTCATGATGATGTTGAGATTCAAGTCCATAAAAACCTTCTTGAGTTCGACTCTTGCAAGATCATGTTTTGAACTATTGTAAAGCCTCTCCAACATTAATTTGACTTCGTCTTGTCTTGTCTGCTGAAACATGTTGAGACGGGTTGTGGAGAGTACTTCAACCATAAATAGGCGCCTAAGATTGCGCCAATGATCGCCATAAGGGGCATCCAGTAGGGTGGTGTAGTTGTAGCCAATATATTTACTCACAATAAAATGAGTCCTGTTTGCTAACACAACATCATTTTTGGTAAAACACTCCTCGAACAGCGACGGAGATGAAACCACAACAATTAGGCGGTTACCAAGATGGAGCGAGAATATAGGGCCTAATTTTTCAGATAATTGGAGGTAGGTTCGATGAATTGGCGCTTTGAGAAGGTATAGGTGCCCGAAGAAAGGTAACCTGAGAACAGGGCTTGGGGGAAGTTTCAGTTTTCGTGATGTCGCAAAGTTGAATGCTAGGAGGAGAAGGAAGAAGGAACATATTGTGTATAGCCAACTTGCATCCATGTTTCTGTTTTCAGATGAAGTGATATGCAATCTTTGCGTTTTAAGCTTTGGTTTTTAGATGATTTGTTACTTGCATTTGATTTGTGAAAGCCTTAAAAGTATGTATAGTGGAGTATTTCCAAGTGTGTGTGGCTATGATTTGAGTCTAGTCGTTTACTTTATGCACAAGATCAGCTACTTTTCTGGTGGCTGGAAAGCTCTGTAGGTATGCAAAATAACTTAGTTCCTCTTCGTGGAATTTTAGCTTTTACATAACTTGGTGGAATTTCAAAGTGGCATATGTACCCTCCCTCGACCCATCGATTAGTTCCCATTTTGACATCTCAGTTAGTTTCATTGAAACTCACCTTTTCTTTCCATCACATACTTTATTCATTTTTCTTTTTCTTACACGGTTCGGGTTTTTAGGTTAGAACGGGTACCCAATTTTCGGGTAATTGGTACCTGAAAATTCTAGTACTTTTTTATAATTCATCCTTTTCACTTATATTGGATACGCATATTTTAGTTTCTCCCAATCCCAAGATAGTCTAAACATATTACCATACTGAGTTCGTCGAATTGGGCTTACATTTGTTTTTACGGCGTAACATATCACTGACCGAGATTTCAAACAATTAATTGTAGCATGAAACTGCACATCAGAAATCTACGAGGATGGGAATTAATGGATATATCTAGGCTGGCTATGATTAATCAATGATAAACCAATGGACTTTTATGGTGCTGTGAAAATGAAATGGGCCAGTAGTAATAACAAGAACAACAGAGCAAGTCGTGGATCTGTCTGTTTTTTTTTTTTTAATCAGCAAATTTTATTAATATAGGAGTTTGAAGAGCATAAGAAATGCTCAAACATGTACTTACATGGTCAATTGACCGAAATCAAATTCGGGGTCCAAACCTTACATCAATGCAAACCATCATCGAAAAGATATACATCAAAACTCTTAACCACAACCACTCCATGAAATTAAAGAGAATCAAATCTTCTTCAAGAGTCCCAACATGCCAATCCTTCACCAATTGTCACAATAGCACACCGTCAATTCATAAGATACACCGGTAATATACATTTTCTGAAGTCCGTGACTTTAGTGCGTATTGATAATTATCTATCAACCCTCACGACTCAAAGGCCGATATTGGATAGTATCTAGACACGCCCAACACGACAACGGTGATGACTAGCACCACAGATCCATTCCGGGCCCATTCTTAATCACATTCCTCCACCCTATGCTATCTTTCAAGTCAAGTGGCAAGAAATTTAATATGTGATCAAGGGCACTAAACCGTCAATTCATGAGTAGAAGCCTGTCCAAGAACAAATTCCACTCTAAAAGTATAAGTGCATTAGCCATACCCCTAACAACCTTCACTCCCATAGAGCATAAGGCGAGATATTTAAGATACGGTCCTAACATCTTACTTGATCCGTCAATTCCATAGTTAATCAAGTCAAAGAGAGAAACACCTCAAGATATTTAAAACTAAATCACACAATGATCTAGTTCCTCAAGTTGTTACTTAATTATTAATACTTTTACAAGTACCAATAATCAAGTCCTTTACCCATCCATGTTACTGATTCGGACCAATCCACAGAAGCTCCATAGTACATCAAGACCCATCTGAAAACCTTGATCCTATCTGTTTCCCTGCATTCAATTTCCAGCCACAAGATTCTTTGCAAAAGGTTAGTTCTTAATTAAGCATCATTAATCAGCAAACAAAATAAATGTAACAGCAGAACCAATCACACTCTTTCTCTTTTGCCTTGATTTCCTGCAGAACACTATATACACAAATTTGGCTCCAAAAGCCATGATGAAACCATATTATAATTCTCCAGTAAGCCAAGTCCTTTCAACCAAGTCCAACAAGTGATCTTAATTTTTTCAACCAAATTCCATGGGGTTTTTTTACAATCTTTATAAATTCCCTCATTACGCCTCAACCAAATCGACCACACACAAGCATGCCAAATCAATTGGCAAATATCTTTCTTCTTAAATTTACATTTATTCACATGATCTTCCAAAAACAAAAATAAATTTTCACCTTTAACTCTATCACAATCCAACCAATCATATATTAAGTCCCAAACCTTTTCAACAAATGGACATTCACCAAAAATATGCCACACGTTTTCTATCTCCACATTATGTCACAATTTTTACAAGTAAGATTCCCTACACCCACAAACACACCTCTCTTTTCCAAATTATCTTTCGAGGGTATTTTATTTTGGAGTAATTTCCATACAAAAGCATTGACTTTAGCCGGAACTAACTTATTCCAAATTACCGGTGCCCACACTCTCAAAGGGTTTTCACTCACACTCCTATGTATTTTTCTATATCCGTCCTTTGTAGTATACACAAAATCTTTTTGATCTTTCCAAACCCACTTATCACACTCATTTTCTTTCAATAACAATCTATTCACAAATGATTCAATCTCTTTTACAACCAATGATCCAAACCCACTTATCAAGTAAATTTCTAGACCAATCCCAATGACATATTACAGCCGAATCTCTCACTACCACCCTATACTTTACTTTACACAATTTATTAACCTCTAGTCTATACAATCTTGGATACAACTCCTTAAGACATTTCTCTAGAGGTCCCCACACCTCCTCCCAAAAACTTGTATTCCCCCCATCTCCAATTATCTTTTTACAATTGTTCAAAAACCAATCGGAATCACTCACCAAGCTCACAATATCTTTCCACCACTCCGACCAATGAGTCATGCCACCACTATTACTCTTCCTCATTTTCACATTATCCAAAAAGTCTCCATATTTTGATTCAAGAATTTTTAAACAAAGATCATTTCCTCCCACTAGCAACTTCCAAGCCCACTTCCCCAAAAGAGCCAAATTAAAGTGTTTCAAATTTTTTATGCCTAGACCACCCTCTTCTTTCTCTTCACAAACCAAATCCCATTTAACCCAAGCAATTTTCCTTTCTTTATTCACACCCCCTCCCCACAAAAAATCTCTTTGCAAGCTTACAAGTTCATCAATTATCTTCTTGGGTGCTTTGTAAAAAGACAAGTAGTACATCGGTAGAGCATTCAACACCGCCTTTGTCAAAACAATCCTTCCACCAAAAGACAAAAAATTATTTTCCCACACCCCTAATCTTTTTTCAAATTTTTCTTTCACTTTATTCCACAATTTTTTCTCCTTTGCCCTCCCCCCAACCGGCAACCCCGAGTAAAGAAAAGGGCACGTTCCGATTTCACAATTCAAATAATTAGCATATTCCTTTGCAAGTTCATCATCACAACCAAGACACAAGAGACTACTTTTTCCAAAATTTATTTTGAGACCGGACAATAGTTCAAAGCACCTAGCACACTTTTAATCACAACCAAATTTTCCATGCACATTTCCCCCATAATGAGAGAGTCATCCGCAAATTGTAAATGCGACATAGGTATATTCAAATTCCCCACAAGTACCGGTTTAAATTGTCCCAAATCACATGCTTTCCTAATCATCCTACTAAGCCCTTCCGCTACAATCAAATACAAAAATGGGGATAGAGGATCCCCTTGCCTTAAGCCCATAGACACCTTGAATTCCTTAGTTGGACTTCCATTCACCAAAATTGAGCTTGTAACACTAGAGATACATTCTTTTATCCAACAAATCCATTTCCCACCAAAACCCAACTCTCCTAACATTTCAAGAAGAAAATCCCAATTTACCGAATCATAAGCTTTTTCAAAATCTATCTTAAACATGAATATGCTTTTCTTTTTCTTTTTTGCTTCATCAATAATCTCATTAGCCATTAGGACACCATCCAAAATATTTCTATTACCTACAAAAGCCGATTGACTCTCCGACACTACCTTATCAAGCACTTTCCCTAATCTATTTGCCAACACTTTAGATAAGATTTTATATACACTATTAACAAGGGAAATAGGCCTATACTCACTTATATTCACCGGGTTCTTGACTTTAGGAATCAATGTAATGAAGGTAGTGTTCATACCTTTGCATATCTTCCCATGTCGATGAAACTCCGCAAACATTCGAAGCAAGTCCTTTTTGATAATGTCCCAACATGTCTTAAAGAATTGGCTCCCAAACCCATCCGGACCGGGGCTTTTTCCTACCCCACAATCCCATATTGCATCTTTTATCTCCTTTTCTTCAAAGCAACTCTCCAACATCAATCTATCCACTACTTCTAACCTGCCCCCCTCCATCTTAGGAACTCTAACAGTCCCCAATTGTCTTTTTGTGAAATGCTTCTCAAAATATTCACGAATGCTCTCCTTCACCTCTCCAACTTCCTCCACCCATCGCCCTCCTACTCGTATCCCCTTCATCCCATTTATTCTGCCCCTCCTTTCCACCACTCCGTGAAAAAATTTCGAGTTCGCATCCCCTTCCCGAATCCATTTAGACTTTGCTTGTTGTATTCTCAGTCGCTCTTTAACCTTCAATAGTCCTTGTAGCTCTGCCAAATCTGCCTGTCTACGCTGAATCATCCCATTTACCTCACCTGACACACCCTCCTGCTCCTCCAGTATCTCTGCGCCAACAGCTTCAATATTCTGTCCTAAATTGCGGCTCTGTCCCCTGTCTTGCTCTAGTCCATTCTGATTTGTTCTGGGCTCATTCCCCATCCCAGGCCCACTAATGTTAAGCAGCCCACGCCAGTTTGCTCTTTCACCTGACCCAATCTGTGAACCATTGCTACCATTCCTTTCATTCGATTCAGACATCAATTCTGTTTCCTCATTCCCAATTCTTTCATTCTCAACATTTTCCAACATAATATCAGCTTCCTCTACTTTGGCCTCTAATCTCTCAATTCTGCTGTCCAGTCCTCCCATTTCTCTACCAAACCATTCCTTCAATTTCACCTTAAGATGTTTCAATTTTTCTATTACGACAAAACCACCCCAACCGACTACTTCATCCTTAGTCCAATGATCCTCCACCAAAATTCGAAAGTCTTGTTTCTTCACCCAACTATTTATGAATCTAAATGGCTTTGGTCCCCAATCATTCCCATTCTCCTTCAAAATTAGAGCAACATGATCCGACACTCTTCTTTTAACCCCCATTTGCACCAATTCCGGCCATCTCTTCAACCAACTCCCGGATAACAAAAACCTATCCAAACGACTACAACTCGAACCTTTATCTCGGTACCAAGTAAACTTACGTCGTGTCAAAGGAAGATCATGTAGTTCCGTTTGTTGAATGAAGTTATTGAATGCTCTCATACTTCGCCTTTCTCCACTACATTTTTTTACCTCTTCTCTCTTTTTCAAATCGAATGGCGTTAAAATCACCGCAAATACACCACCTCCGCTCCATATCCTCCTTAATTCTCCCCTCAATTAGTGCCCACAAATCCTCTCTTCCCGAGTCAACACAAGGTGCATATACGTTCACAATTTCGACCATTTCTCCTTTCCATTTTCCTCTCACTCCCAGTGCTCCATGCTCACCCCAAAATTCATCCTTCTCAAAAATATCACTATTCCACATACTCAACAAACCTCCGGATAGTCCATTAGCCCCGGAAAACACCCAATCCACATTCAAATTACCCCCACAAATATTCTACTAACCGCTTGTTCACCGCCTCTTTTTTGGTCTCTTGTATACAAACAAATTCTAATTTCTCTCTACTAATTAGTTCCTTGATTTCCCTTCTCTTCAAAGACCCCCCCAATCCTCTAATATTGAAGCTCATCATCTTCATGATCCACAATTTTTCAAACCCAAACCGCATTCTTCCTCCTTTTTTTCTTTCATTTCTCTATCCCTTTTCTCCCATTCTGAAAATATTTTCCATACCTTGTCTCCATCATTTTCCTGAAGCAACCCCATCTCTAACCCCTTTTCTACAAGCTGCTTAGCCTCCAACTCACTAGAATTCCGCAAGACTTGTCTATTACATGAGTCTATTTGGCTATCGGATATAAAGTCTCCTCCATCAAGCTGAGTTTGTATTTTCTTGGATTTCCTCCCTTTTTTGCCTTTGAAACTTCCCCTTCTCACGCCTTCAACCTGCTTCCCACCACTATTCATATCCCGTACAAAATCCCGCCATTGTTCAAACTGAGATCTTTGAGTTTTCGCATGCTTTACAATAATTTTCCTCGTCTTTGCCTTCCTTTTAACCCCACCCATTACTTTTTCGATCATTGGTCCCAACTCAAACGGATCAGAATTGTCCTTCTTACTCTCCCACTTATCACCATCAGTCAGCTTCTCTGTCTCCTCAATGTCCGAATCAATCTGTTCCTGCTGATTTCCACCCGCATTAGATTGTTTTCCTTTTCCAGTTTCAATTACTTTGTCCAGCGTTTTCTTCTCCATTCTGCCCTTAATCATTCCATTTCCTTCTTCCTTCTCAGTATGTTTTTACATTCCCATTTGTTCAATGGTCATCACCTCATCCCTATCCTGCTTTCTCAGATTATCTTCGTCCTCCTGCTCCTCACTTTTTGCGCCTTCACTCTCCTTATATAATGGCGTTTATGGCACATATTCCCAATTCAGATCCTCAATCTCTTCATCGATTGAATTTTCCTCACTCCAAATACTCGTTTCATCGTCTTCATCCACACATTCATCCGATGCGAATCTCGAATACTTCACCACTTTCTCACATTCCTTTCTGCCTAGGCACTTGCAGCATGTATCCTCGTTTCTCCCATCAACGTTTTCCTCATTCACTAACTCTTCCACCAAGTTAACTGGAAACCATTCGCCATCTACTGCTACAGTCGAGCGCTTCCGTATCACTTCGAACATAGCTGTTTCCAGCAAAATTCGACCTCTCCTGCAGTCCCGTTTTGTGACTGTATTTGTGTGTACTTCTATGACCCTTCCTATTGATCGTCCTATCTTCTGAAAGTTCTCTTTACTCCAGCCATGAAGCGGTACGCCATAAACGCTCAGCCATACTCTTCATTTTCCATTAATGTCTCTTTTATCCCATGATTTCAACATCCGAAACCATTCATATTTCCAATCTTCCTTTCCTTCCAACAGCCTTCTCATGTCCTTTTCCTCCTTGTGCTCCACAATCCATGAGTCATCTGTTAATTTTGCCAATCGGAAATCTGTATAGCCCTTACCTTCAAGCAACTGCCTCAATGAAATTTCATCCATATTTATCTTTGGTTCCACAATAGTCAGTGTAGCTTCCATTCCATTAGATTCTTCCCTACACTGCTTACTCTGTTCTTGTCCCTTCGAGTCCTTGTCACTTACTTTTTCCATCCCTGCCTTCTGCTGAACAATCTGTTCGGGTTCCTTTTCTACTATCATTCTCACTTCTTTTCCTCCATTCACCAGTTTTGTATCTCCCTTACGCCTCCACATATTCTGAGGTTTCGAGCTGACGTTCCCTGTTGCCTTCCATCCTCTGCTCTGTCCTGTCCGATCATGATTTACTCCCTTCAAACCTCTACTTTGTCCTGATCCATTCAATTTGTTAAACCTTGCTACGTTAGCCAATAATTTATATAGTCCAATCCATACAGATTTTGCTCTACCAATCAATGCTGCCTCATCTCTCCCCCTTACGAATCGCACAAACGCGAAACGTTTACCATCTTTTGCTCTCTTTTTTGGTATGGTTACATCTACAACTTTTCCCACAAACTTCTCCAATATCTCCTTCAGCGCCGATTCCGTCCAGTCCTCCGGGAAGTTAGAGTAGTACATATTCAGAAATTTTCCGGTGATCTTCTCCATTCTCACGTTTTCTTCCTGAATCCAAGCTTTCCGACGTCGATTTGTTACCACTGTCCATCCTTCCTCCCGTTGAATCCGCGATCCTCCATTGTTTCTGGTCTGAAAACCCTGCCGATTTGATTCACCGGCGAAGCGCCTGTTCGTATTCTGATAGTTGAAATTTGCAATTCTTGGATTTCTCTCTCCACCTTTCTCTCTCATTTTAATCCTCTATCTGTCTGTTAAGTTTGAAAATAGAATTAATTGGGCAAATTTCTCATTCTATGGAATTACTGTTGGGTGAATTTCATATCTGCGGGTGGGTGTATCGAAGATGGTGTATCGAAGATGGATATCTGGAACACAACACAAGAACAAAACAATATTTATACTACTGAGTGAAGGTTTGACCTATTTCCTTAAGACTTTATTTGTCCCGCTTTGGTGTTCACGGTTTACGTAACAAACAGTCTCTCAAGATAGAATAACAGTGATTATAAGAATATATTCCGTGAGGATTCATTAATCACAATGAGAGTATTTATACTAGATACAACAAAGAGAGTTATGTTAATTCTAGTCTAACTAAGGTATCCTAAGTCTATTAAGACTATACTTCTAGAATCCTAAATATTCTGACTAATATTTACTATCTATCACACCCCCGCAGTCGAAGCGGGAGGTTCACGAACACTGAGACTGGCCCAAAAATCTTCAAATAAAACCCGTGGCAGTCCCTTAGTGAATATGTCAGCAATCTGGTATTTCGAAGGAACATGAAGAACACGAACATGTCCTCGCGCAACCTGTTCTCGAACAAAGTGAATGTCCATTTCAATATGTTTCGTGCACTGATGTTGAACCGGATTGCCAGATAAGTAAATAGCACTCACATTGTCACAATACACAATGGTAGCTTTCGTAATTGGACAATGTAACTCAAGGAGGAGATTACGAAGCCAACATGATTCAGATACGACATTGGCAACTCCCCAATATTCAGCCTCAGCACTGGAGCGAGACATAGTGGGTTGTCGCTTGGATGACCAAGAAATCAAATTATCCCCAAGAAACACATAGTAACCGGAAGTGGAACGACGAGTATCAGGACACCCACCCCAATCCGCATCTGTATATGACATAAGAGCCGAGAATGAGGAGGGATATAGATGCAATCCATAATGAAGAGTCCCCTAAAGATAGCGAAGGATGCGTTTAAGCGCATTCATATGAATATCCTTTGGATCATGCATGTGAAGACATACTTGCTGAACAGCATAAGAAATATCCGGTCGTGTGAATGTGAGATACTGTAAAGCCCCTGCTAGCCGTCGATATGTTGTGGGGTCCGAGTACGAAGTGCCAGTTGATGTGCTAACCTTCGAATTGGTATCCACTGGCGTAGCCGTGGCCTTGCACGCAGACATCCCTGCTCTTTCAATAATCTCTTCAACATATTTCCTTTGAGATAGAAACATCCCATGCGCATGGCGAGTAACCGTGATTCCCAGAAAGTAGTTCAAAGGACCCAGGTCTTTCATGGCGAATTCAGATGCGAGAAGAGACATGATGGAACAACGAAGGGAGTCGGAGGAGGTGGTGAGTATAATATCATCAACATATAGAAAAATATAAGCCATATCATTCCCTTTCCTGAAGATAAACAAGGAATTATCCGAGCGACTGTTGATGAATCCAAGAGAAGACACATAATCAGCAAATCGTTTGTACCAAGCACGAGGGGCTTGTTTGAGTCCATATAACGACTTGTGAAGAAGACACACATAGTCCGGATGTGTGCGATCACGAAAACCAACCGGTTGATGCATATACACAGTCTCGTTCAGTTCACCATGAAGAAATGCATTTTTGACATCAAGCTGATGAATCGGCCAGTTCTTAGATAAAGACAGACTTTGTTGGTCCAGATAACGGCAAAGTAAAAGACTGGGGGGGGGGGTGAATAGTCTTTTAAAACTTTTGTCGATAAACACTATTTCTCAGATATCTGAGTAGATATCTGATACTTAGATTCAGAGCGCGGAAGACTTAAGATATTTAAGTGCAGAAACAGTTAAAGTGTGTGTGTGTGTTGCTGACAACTAAGTACAGAAAAGTAAATAACACAGCAAGTATAGTGGTATCTGGAGGTGGCGTAATCCTCCAACTAATCCACTTCGGTCTTCCAAAGACCTAGAATTCACTAGAATAGATAATTGAGGTCACCTTACAAAAATCCTATTCTAAGATTCCTTAAACAGATGGTTCCCAACCAAATGTTCCCCCTGAGTTGTTCCCCTTTCACTTACCAAGTACTTCCTGTACTCAGAAACCTTTTTGAGTTATTCCCTAGCTTCCCAAGCTAAGTACTTCCTGTACTCAATAACCTTGGAGTTATTCCTTAGTTTCTCAAACTAAGTACTTCCTGTACTCCACGCCAGTGATGGTGTTGGTTTTGGTTTGAGTTGTCAGATGAGCTTCTTAATAACTTTTCAGTTAATCAGATAGCTCTGTGAATCAAGTATACTTAATACACTTTGCAATGTATGGTATCTTGTTCTTTTTACTGACCCAAGTCTTAGATAAGTGTTCAAGAGAATGAATCTCAGATACTTGATCTTTTGATTCAACTCTTTCACAGATAGCTGTGCTTGTTTAGGATCAGGACACTTAGAACTTTAGTGTTACTTAAGATCAAGAGCTTTGGTTGCAACAGAAAGCTTTGAGAGTAAGTAGTTTGCTTGAGAGATTAAGATATGTGTTCAGTTCAGCGTGTCTTTTCAAGCAGTCTAAGTGTTGATATTTATAGATGAATTTGAGTGCCGTTTGAATAGCATCCGTTAGGCTTAAATCAAATTCAAACTATTGATATCTGTGTATAGTACTGTCGCAGGTTTGTCTTCTTCTTCAGAAGCTACCGTTTCTTTTGTTCAGACATCTCTGTCCGTGCATTTAATGCAAATGTACTATACTTTTGTCCTGTAGTGCCAATAGAACTATGCTTTGTATCAGAGACAACCTTGATCAGATTTCTCTAAATCTTTGCACGTTCTTATCTTTATCTTCAGATACCACTTTTATTGAAACAACTTTGTTTGCAATATATTATTTCTTTTTCAGAAATGTGGTTAAAGCTCAAGGTATCTGAGAATAGATATCTGTGGACACTTTCCTTGTTTTTCAGATATACCTTTTATTTCTCAGATATCTCTTGTGACACAGTTTGTTTAAAACTATTCGTGTCTTCAAGATATCTGGCCAAGGTATCTGGAAAACTGTTTCAGTAACCTTGTGTAGTTTCTTCAAGTCTTCAATGTCGTTGAACTTGTTCTGCTTGGATGTCTTCTTCTTGGTCTTCTCTTCATAAATTAAAATTTACATTTTGAGACCTAACATCCTATACAAGATTAGCTAGACTATCATACTTAGTGGGTTTCCTCTTTTACAATGTTCAAGTGAACCAAGAGTACTAATCACCTTTCTGAGACTAAGATAAGTCATCATGTTGCTGATCAAAATCTAAACAGATATTTCTAACAAAATATCTAACAAATTTCCTAACAAATTTTCCCCTTTTTGATCAGTCAACGATGACTATCTGACCTATTACAAATCTGGATGAGTGAACAATTCAACACTTAATCATTTCTTAAGATTTTTCAAATCATTCAATTAAGTGCAGAAAGTAGACATCAACCAAATCACAAGGTGTGATCTTTGCTGACAAGTTATCTTTTATAGAATACTATCTGAGAGTAGGTTCTTCAGATAAGTTACAAAGAGAGATTACAGATAACTTCAATACATAAAGCAAGTTTAGCTCAGTCAGCAAAAATACAGCAAAAACTACATAGTAAATTAGGGAGTAACCAAGCTCCAAGTAAACATCCTAATAGACTAGTCTTCAAGTCTTCAACTCTTCAAGTCTTCAACAGTAGTTCTATGGATCAGTCTGCAAATTTTCTATCTCCAAACCTTTTGATGTCATCAGAATAATCATAGAGAAATGTTCTGACGAGCATCTCGGTGTCTCCGCAAATCCACAGACTTCTTTGTAGGTTTTGGTAGGATTTTCTTGACAAAATGTTTGACCCACGAGATACTTTCCCCACTTCGGGCATGCTCTATTACGATATCGGCGGCTTGAAGTATTCGTAGATAATCCTCGGATATCGATGTCACCCTTGTATTGATCTTGATTAGATAGAACGACTCATAGGGTTCCACATGAGTCTTGCTCTTGTGCTGTTCTGTGATATTGAATACATGCACATCATCCGGCTTTCCATATGGACATTCATCGAGAGGTCCTTTCTCATGGCTTGATTCTCTTGACAACTTCAAAATCCAACGGGCTTTAATGTGATTGGTGTTGATCAAGGTTGGCTTATCTTTTCTCCATGCCATAAGTTGTTTGTGGATTGGTTACGAAATCTTGAATTTATCGAGATGCTTAAGTTCGAATCCAATAGCCATTTTTCTGATTGATGCACCTGTAGATAGAGGAATCATTGTCATTCTTCACATACTCTATTTTGGCTTCTTCTGGCCTGAGTGGAAGTTGACTTTGTCTTTGCTGACTCTCGATGCTCCTTCTTCATCTTGAATTCTCTTTGGGGTTGTTGCTTGAAGAACCACCTGGATAGACTTGGTATTTCCGAAGGTGTTTTAGTTGCTAGGGCTTCTGACTATGGGCTCGATTAGGCTTTCAATTTTCCTTTTCTTGTGAAGAGGAGCTTCATCTTCATCAGTTTCCTCATCATCATCAAGATTAAATCTTGTGAGAGTTTTACAGCCTTCTTCATTGCCCAAGGGCT
The DNA here is from genome assembly GCA_026545765.1 of Plantago major. Lineage (NCBI taxonomy): Eukaryota > Viridiplantae > Streptophyta > Magnoliopsida > Lamiales > Plantaginaceae > Plantago > Plantago major. The sequence goes on from CM048840.1 coordinate 97,471,923, forward strand.
TGATTTGACATTCTTCTTCTTCAGGAGATTCATCAATCCCTTTAACTTGTCTTCTCCTTGGAGCCTTGGTACTCCTTGGAGGTTTCTGTGCCATGGCCCTTGTTATCATTGTAGTTCCTTGATGGGTTTACGGGAAGCGACTACTATTTGCAAAGCACTGGCTAGGGAGGGTTCGTTTATTCGAGTGGTGGTGGGAAGTTTTCATGTTTCTTCTTCCTCTCGAGCCACACACCCTCGATTTCTTCTTGTTTTCTTCTCCTTCTTCCCATTCCCCCTGACTTTGAGGTCCAGATTTGTACACTCTTTCCCCCTTAGTCATTGTTGGCTGACTCAGTCTCATAAAAGAATCTGAGAGGGAGTCAAAATGCCCTTGTAAATAATTGTAGGCAGTGACCAACTTCTGAAGTTCGGCTTTGAGCTCCTGATTTTGCTTGATAAGTCCATTGTCCATATCAGTGAGCTCGCTTGATGGGCCTAGGATGGCATCTGCTTTTCCAGCAGTGTAACTTGCCTCTTGGAAATCTTTTTCAGCTAAAGACGCATCATCGTCCCTTATCATTCCCAGATCTTTCTGAGCAATGACTATGCTAGTTGTTCTCTGAGTGATAAGCTCAGTGAACTTTTTCATTTCAGAGGGGACGGAGGCAATTACTTCCTTGTACTGTGAAGACAACTCCTTGTTCAGATGAGCCAGTACTTGGTATCTGTTCATGTATTCATGGGAGTGGACATTTGGCAGTTTGCTGAATATTGCAGGAGCAATCAGCTTCCTTTTCAAGTGAGAAACCGCTAAATGTTCATTGCGGTGCTCTGCCAAAGTCTTGTCTTCTTCATCATCTGAGTAATCAGCCCAGTGATCTTCATCCTCTTGGACATTCTCATCGATTGTGTCGAGTCCAGCAACCATCTCAGAGATTGGTTTCTTCCCTTTTTGGGAGGAGGATGGTACTTCTTTTGAAGATGATGCAGCCTTAGCATCATGCTTAATTTCAGATACTTCTTCAGTATCGAGTTCTTTGGTGATGGCATTTACAGCATCCTGTAGCTCTTTAACCTCAGAGTAAGCAATCATCTCTTGCAGATATTGATCTTGTAGTTGGTCAAGCTTATCTCTGGATTTAGCTATTTGGTCTTCCAGTTGAAGATGTAGCTGTTGTTCTTCTTCCAACAATTGTCTGAGTTGAGCAGTTCTAGATTGAGTATTCAACAATTTCTGAGTGATTTCCTCAGAATCCTCAACTACTTGTTCAGTATTAGCCTTTTGTTGGGAAGATGGATGAGTTGACTTTTGAGGAGATGGAGACGGAGATTTCTGTGCTTTCCTCTCAGTTTGCTTGTTAGCAGTTGAGGCATGATTTCTTTGTGAAAATCCTCCGGTCCCTGGTGCAGGGGCATCATCATCATCCTTTTGGTGATGGTCAGTGGGAAGTTCATCGAAGTCATTTTCGTTTATCTCTTCCTCCTCATCATCTTCAGATACAAGATTGATCACTTCAGGAATAGTGATCTTCTGCCCATTAACCTCTTCTTGTTCAGAAGGTATAAATTGCAGAGTTTGGGGCAGAACTGGCTTGAATGCCATTTGTAATCTTGTCTGACCATCTGCCTGTTCAAAGGCTTGTATCAAATTGTGCGCCACTTCTCTGGAGAAATCCTTATGCAATAGAGTCGCAACTGTGTACTGTTCGGTAGGGAACATTGCATGGATATATGTCTCCAAGTCAAGAGCTCGTGCTCGTCTGTTTGGTTGATCTGTGATTCTCAATATTTCAGAGAGATCAGAGCACCTTAACCTTTGCCATTTCTTGAAGCATTGAATATGCTTTGGCAGGGTGTGAGCTTTGAAGAAGGAAGTAGGTCCTTGTCTCATCATTGGGAGCACGCTTGGCACTTTCGTTTGAGCCTGAAAGAAAGAGTTTTGAGTGAGCTTCAAAACTTTTGTAGATATCTGAGTAGAAGTGTAGTTTAGTTTCTGAGTTACCTGAGTAAGTACTTCAGGCTCAGAGACTTGTGCTACTGAGACAATTGGTGTCTCATATATCTTGTTGTGAGGTGGAGACTTGGAAGTCTGGTTCTCATCAACCTTTCTTTCTTGAACCTGAGAATTAAAGTTATCACAATACTTAGGAAATTTTATCAAGAAAACTTTAGATGACAAATCAGATATCTGAGAGGTCAATTACCTCCATGGGAGGCTCAGATATTTGTCTCTCAGAGACTTGTGCAGTCTCTGGAATCTTTTATTGTGATGAAGGCCTTGATGCCTCATCAATTTCCATAGGTGCAGGGGATGTCGCAACTCTGTCCCCTTGCACTTCTACTTCTGAGTGAGCCTGTGAGTAGAAAGTATTGAGTAATTTAGAAGAAGTTTGAGATAACCCAAGGTGAAGAATTTTTATCACTGATTTTCATATACCTTCATCTTTGGAAGGCTCAATGATCATTCTTGAAACCTTGTCGGTTTTCGGTTTTCTTCGCATTTCGCTTATCTTCCTCTTTCTCAGTTGGAGCCTGTTAGAAACATTCACTTAATTGGTTAAGTAAATTATCGTATAACTGAAAAATGACAACTCAAGAAACATTTTATCACCTGTAGGACAGGCTCAGATTTCTTAAGAGGTGAGGTTGATGAGACCTCTTTCTCAGTTTCTGAGGCAAGCTTTCCAGCTTCCTCTTGTCCTTGTGTTTCTAACTCAGCCTGTAACAAAGAATTTCTATAAATAACAAGATGTTCAAGCATAAAATTTGCACAAGATAAGAGTTAAACCATTCAACTACCTGATCCGTGTCAGGCTGATTGGTTTCTGAAACTTGTGACCTTTCTATACATTGGTCTTCTTGTTCCAGTATTTTTTCTTTGTTTGAAGTTTCAGGTACTTCACACCTTTCCTGAGTATGCAACTCAGTTGCCTCCCCTGGTTGATCATTCTGAGTAGATGTCTCAGTTTGATCCCTCTTATTGAGTTGGGGAACCTGCTCTTTTGCAGGATTTTCTTCAGCATACTGCATTGCTGGTAATTCAAAATGGAGTTCATTTACCATTTCATCAACCACTTGTGGCTGTTGTGGTTGTGGTTGTTGTGGTTGTCTGGAAGCAGAAGATTGGTCAGTAGAATGTTCTTCTAGATTTTTAGATGTGGCATTTTCATCAGCATCTGCCAGCACTAAATTACCACTCATCAGGGCTTCTTGAAGTTGTGCATAAGAAACGTTCCCTGAAGATGTGTTTGCACCAACAACCTTTGCTATAGGTGATTGTTCAGCAACCTGTGGTGTAGGTTCTTTTTCAGATACCTTTTCACCAGTTACTATTTCAGTAACCTTAACCCTCTTTGCTCTTTCTAGGACTTGAGAGATGACTAGTTCATCATCTTCATCGTCAGAGCTCTCATCAGCATTAGGAACTGATTGGTCCATAACTCCTGCGGTTTCTGCAGATAGGGCTTGGTGTTTTTCACCACTTTTGGCAGCATTTATGAGTTCATCAGCAAGGCTTTCTGTAATAGTCTTCACATTTTTGAAAGCACTTTCTCTTGTTGAGTCTACTTGTTCAGTAGTTGATGATTCTTTTGCAGCATTGATGAGTTGATCTGCCTTTATCAGTTCATCGGCAAGGCCTGTAGATATCTGAGAATCGACAACCTCTTTGGGTGTGTCTTCTGATTTGCCAGCAAACTTCTTTCTTGAAGTTCTGGGCTTCTTGGTCGCAACCTTTTCTTCAGATACCTTTTCAGATTTTCGCTTCTTAGAACCTTTCTGAGACCCAGTAACCTTTTTCATCAAGTTTGTATACTCATATTTGTAGAGTAGGTTACTGTTGGCTATTTCAGCCGTCTCTCTGAGCTTGATGCCAAGTGTTGGGAAATTTGTTGGGAAATTTCTTGAGAAATTTGTTAGGAATTTTGTTAGATATTTTGTTAGAAATATCTGTTTAGATTTTGATCAGCAACATGATGACTTATCTTAGTCTCAGAAAGGTGATTAGTACTCTTGGTTTACTTGAACATTGTAAAAGAGGAAACCCACTAAGTATTGTAGTCTAGTTAATCTTGTATAGGATGTTAGGTCTCAAAATGTAATTTTTATTTTATGAAGAGAAGACCAAGAAGAAGACATCCAAGCATAACAAGTTCAACAACATTGAAGACTTGAAGAAACTACACAAGGTTACTGAAACAGTTTTCCAGATACCTTGGCCAGATATCTTGAAGACACGAATAGTTTCAAACAAACTGTGTCACAAGAGATATCTGAGAAATAAGAGACATATCTGAAAACAAGGAAAGTGTCCACAGATATCTATTCTCAGATACCTTGAGCATTAACCACATTTCTGAAAAAGAAATATATATATTACAAACAAAGTTGTTTCAATAAATAAGTGGTATCTGAAGATTGAAGATAAGGACGTGCAAAGAATCAGACAACACTAGTCTCTGATACAAAGCATAGTTCCGTTGGCACTACAGGACAAAAAGTATAGTACAATGCATTTAATGCACGGACAGAGATGTCTGAATAAAAGCAACGGCAGCTTCTGAAGAAGAAGACAAAGTCTGCTACAATACTATACACAGATATCAATAGTTTGAATTTGAGCCTAACGGATACTATTCAAACGGCACTCAAATTCATCTATAAATATCAACACTTAGACTGCTTGAGAAAACACACGAAAACGCTGAACATCTTACTCTCTCAAAGCAACTTACTTATCCTCAAAGCTTTCTGTTGCGACCAAAGCTTTTGATCTTGAGTAATACTGAAGTTCTAAGTGTCCTGATCCTAAACAAGCAGAGCTATCTGTGAAGGAGTTGAATCAAAAGATCAACTATCTGAGATTCATTCTCTTGAACAGATATCATAAGACTTGGGTCAGTAAAAAGAACAAGATACCATACATTGAAAAGTGTATTAAGTATACTTGATTCACAGAGATATCTGAATAACTGAATAAGTTATTAAAGAAGCTCATCTGACAACTCAAACCAAAACCAACACCATAACTGGCGTGGATGCGGAAGTACTTAGTTTGAAAATGGGGAATAACTCCAGGTTCTGGGAGTTTAGGAAGTACTTGATTTGGGAAACTAAGGAATAACTCAAGGTTATTGAGTATAGGAAGTACTTAGCTTGGAAAGCTAGGAATAACTCAAAGGTTTACGAGTAGGAAGTACTTGGTGTGAAAGCCGGAACAACTCAGGGGAACATTTGGTTGGGAACCAATTGTTAAGAATCTTAGAATAGGTTTATTGTAAGGAGAACTCAATTATCATTCTAGTGAATTCTAGGTCTCTCGATAGACGAAGTGGATTAGTTGGAGGATTACATACCTCCAGATACCACTATACTTCGTGTTATTTACCTTTACGTATTTACATTTGACAACACACACACACACATTAACTGCATTTACGCACTTATCTTTATTAAGTCTTCAAGGCTCGATTCTAAGTATCAGATATCTATTCAGATATCTGAGAAATAGTTTTTATCGACAAAAGTTTTAAAGACTATTCACCCCCTCTAGTCTTTTACTTTGACATTATCTGGACCAACAAGTGGTATCGAGGCGGGAGGTTCACCGACCTTTCCTGAACCTAGATCCCCAGATAGGTGAAGGAACTTTGTCCACTTTTGAGGACTATTTAATTTGTGTGTTAAGTGTGCAGGTATGTCTCTGAGTGATGCACCCGTTCTCAAACCAGAGAACTACGAGAAATGGAAAAATAACGTGATGCTCCACCTTGAAGCCATAAGTGACGAGATGATCGAAGTAATAAAGAATGGCCCAATAGTCATTCAACAACTTAAGCATGTCATGGAGGTTTGAGTGGAAGAGCAGAGATCAAAGCGAAGGATCTTCACAAGCAGATCGTCGACTAGTGGAAGATCTCTTGGTCAAGTTATTCTGAACCAAAGCCAGAGAACTCGGACATCGGAAGATGCCAAGTGGAATCGATGGATGGTCAAGCTCTTAACATCATCATCGGATCAACACGAACACATACTGTAAAGCGTAGGGTGCTAAAAGCGAAGTCGATTGGCGGTGATTGAAGAAATGCGTGCGGCCGAGAAAACCAAGGAAAACAAGTTCGAAGTTCTAAAGTTGAAATTTCAAAATTTCAAACAAGGTCCCACTCTGGAAGAACTTGATTTCAGCTTTACCACTCTCATGAGTGATATGGCGACCTTGGGAAAGCAATGATACTCGGTCGAGAGAAGATTAAGACTATTGTCAAGTCTTAACCTGGAGCATACTAAATTCTTTTATTTTAACCAAGGTATGCCAATATCACTCGATTGGAACTTTTCTCTCATCTTGCTACGGTTGATTATGAGACAACTCGGAGAACAAACAATGAAAAGTTGCGAATGTTGCTCTAGTAACTCAAGGAACTTACGAAAGAAGAAAATCAAGGAGGAGACTGAGGATTCTCTTGCTGCAAAGCAAATGAGCAAATTTCTCAGTCTAGAAATTGAGAGAAGAAAAGCCAAAGAGAAGCTATAAAAGCATCTAGGCTCAAACTATCACCAAGACAAAAATATGCAAAGCTTCATTTGAATAAGCCATTTCGAAAGCATCATGTCTTGAGGCGAAATTGGAAGCGATATCTGTTTCTATTGCCGGAAACACAGCCACTTCAAGAAGGATTGTCACGCCTTCAACAAACTAAGGACGGTGACAAGAAAGATAGAAGAATCTTGAAGAAGCGTAAAGCTTTGTTAGCGAAGAAAGAAAGAAAATCAAATTCAACTGGATGCTCTAGGCGTTGAGAGATTACGAAGATGACAATTCAGATGACTCAACCTTACCATCACCAATTATGTGGAGTTACTCATGATATAATCGACTTGACCTCAAGAAGAATGAAATGTGTGGAGTTCTTTGAAATTGTGGTCCGGACATCTCCAACATAGAAAAGCATCTTATGGTGATGAGGTAACATACTTCTTGTTATACTTATGAAAGTGATGAAGAGGAAATAAAAAAATCTAGAAAATCTCAGGAAAGAACTTGACATCTATGAAAGAGAATTTCTAATGATCCGAGCTAGAGCCGAAAACCTTGAAGAAGAAAAGAATTCTCTTGAAAAGGAAAATTCTCAATTAGTTAAAGAATCTGAGAGAAAGGATGTTGAAAATGCATCTCTCAAAGCTCAGATATCTGAGACTGAAAAGTCACATAAAAGAGCAATGGCTGAATTACGAAAGAATTATGAAGATCTTCTTTCTGAGAACAAGGAACTCAAGAAGAAAGAATTATCTTTTCAATCTTATGCCAAAGCTAGTGACACTCTTACTGAAGTACAATCTTACTTAAGAGATCCTTCAGAAAAGAAAGGACTTGGGCTGAATACACAGACAGATTGTTCTATCACTCTGAATAAGAGTAAGGAGAGAAGAACATTTGTAAGTACTCAGCAAGACGGTTCCCATGCAATCTATAGTATCGGTGAGAAGACAAAGATTGTTGACAAAGGAAAGGCAGTTGCGACCAAACCTTTGTGGGAAAAACAAGTCAAAACAAAAGCATTGGGCATGTCTCGAAAAGAAACACAACGAAAAGTGTAAACACCAGATGCTATGTCTCTCAAAAAGGTAAAATTGCAGGAGCTGGCAAATTCTCCCATGTCACTTTTTCTGGAAAGAAATTGGACCAACCAGAGACTAGCAAAGCTGCTGAGAAAAGATCTCAGATAGCTTCAAGTGCTCGAAACGGTATTGGCTACAAAGGCATCGGAAAACAACTTGCTCATGAGTACAAGCAGGAGCAAGAACGATGCTGAAAGCTAGAATTGCTCAAAGCAATTATCGAAGTGGAAGTTAAATCAAGCCCTTTGAAAATCAATGCCGTGGCTAGAAGAAATCGGCAAGGAAGGCTAAGTTCTTTGAAAAGCAAACTCGAAACCCGACAGTATCTGAAAGCATCATATGGAGCATCTAGGAACACACCAGGAAGAAAATAATTCTTACTAATGATAACATTCATTCAAATAGAATTCCTCCTTACGTTCTGTCAGACAAAGCATATTTCAAAGAAATTCATTCAAAAATGGATTCCTACTGGAAGAACTTTTAATTCTGACGGTTCCATCAAAGATATGAGAACCTAATCTCATGAATCCTGTTGTGTGCAGAATGCTTCCTGGACTAAAGCACAATGGCTATTTGATAGTGTATGCGGAAAGAACATGATAGGAGACAAAGTAAATCTGTTGATTACAAAGCTTGCAACAGGACCGGATATCGAGTTCTTTGGAGAATTAAATCCCTCTCGGGATTTGCAACGTCAAATTGGGGACTTTAACAATCACGGCGTATTACATGTTAAGGATTTGAAATATAATCTATTTAGCATGAGCGATTTGCGAAGGGTTTTACTATAAAATTCAAAGCTAAATCGCAAACTAATTGACAATGAGTCAAAGGCAGTCTTAGTTGGTCGGCGGAAAGGCGGTCTTTATGTTGCCGATTGGGCATCTCGCCTGTTGAAGAATGTCTCATGGTGAGTCAATCTGGTCACCAGGAAGAGCTTTGGTTATGGCACAAAAGAATGAGTCACTTGAACTTCAAAACTCGAATAGACTTGCGAAAGAGTTAGTGGTTGGCCTTCGAACATCTTCGAGAAAGGAAGGTATCATTACGCTTTGTCGGATGGAAACAATCTAAGATCTCTTTCAAGTCCAAAATCGGACTCTAAGTGTTAGACCACGCAACTATTACACATGGATCTTTTGAATCATCGTAACTAGTTATGCGGGGAAAGAAGTATATGCAGTTGTTGTAGATGACTTCTCAAGATTCACTTGGGTTGTCTTTAAAACACAAATCTGATGCTAGGGTGGAGATACCAAACTTGCTGAAAAAGCTTGAAGTCATGAAAAATGACAAGGTATCTGCAATCAGAACAGACCATGGTACTGAGTTTGTCAACCAGTACATAAAGGAGTTTTGTACCTGCAAAGGTATACAACACCAACTTTCCTCTGTAAGAACACCTCAACAAAATGGTGTTGCGAGGAAAAAGCAGAACCCTTAAAGAAGCCGCAAGGACAATGCTAGTGACAACTTTGAAATAAGTGAAATTTATTGGGTTGAAGCTGTAAACACAGCTTGCTACACTCAGAATAGATGTTTGATAAACAAACACCATGACAAGACCCCCTATGAAATCTTGGTTGGTAGACCCCCTAATATCAAACATCTGAGAGTATTTGGTTGTAGATGCTTTGTTTTAAACAATGGGAAAGATTATCTGAGAACATTTCAACCAAAGGCAGATGAAGGTGTTTTTCTTGGTTATTCCACAAATAGCAAAGCCTACAGAGTTTACAACAAAAGAACAAAGAAAATTGAAGAATCAATTCTTGTTGTATTCTATGAAGGAAATAAGAAAACACCTCCTAATGATGAACTCTCAGAAAGGTTCAAAGAACTATTACTGAGGGATTCTAAAGAAGAATCCTCAGAAAGTAGAAACATCATTATGGAAAGTGAGGATGACTCTGACGTAGAAAAGCTTGAAATGCCTAGTAACAACAAGATGACTCACAGACATGATGAGGAATTTCCTATGAGTTTTCCAGAAATGGAACAGGTTACTGAGAACCATCATCATGAAGATGTATCCGAAAATAAGAATGCTGAAATGCATGTTCCAGATATCTCTAACACTGAAAAAGTGTCAGATATCCATGACATTTCCCATATGTCAGATATCTCAGATACTGAAAAAGTATCGAATCAAAATCTTAGTGATTCACATTCAGATCACATGGATAATGATCCTACTAGCACTAAACCTATGATGAGATGGATCAAAGATCATCCTGCAAAGGATATAATTGGACCAATTAATAGGGTGTTAGGACTAGGAGAGCAATAGCTGAAAATTCTAACTCCCTCTTTGGATGTTTCATCTCGAATATTGAACCTAAAAATATAGAAGAAGCATTAGGAGACCAAGACTGGATCTCTGCAATGCAAGAAGAGTTGGATCAATTTGAGAGAAACAAAGTCTGGAAACTAGTTCCATTTATAGAAGGAATATCTGTGATTGGAACTAAATGGGTTTTCAGAAACAAGATGAATGAATCTGGTGAAATAACCAGAAACAAAGCAAGATTGGTTGCGAGGATTTACCGGTGAAGGCTTAGACTTTGACGAGTCATATGCAGTTGCAGTTGGATGCAATAAGACTCTTTCTAGCCTTCGACTCATAAAGATTTCAAAGTTTATCAGATGGATGTCAAAAGTGCATTCTTAAACGGTGAACTTGCAGAAGAAGTTTATGTTGAGCAACCACCTGGCTTTGAAGTTTCCTCAGAAAGTAGAATGGTCTATAAACTACAGAAAGCTCTGTATGGACTGAAACAGGCTCCAAGAGCATGGTATGACACTTTGGCCAAGTACCTTCTGGAAAGTGGTTTCAAGAAAGGTGAAGTTGATAAAACTTTATTTACCTTAAATCATGATGGGAAACTACTCTTAGTTCAAGTATATGTTGATGATATCATATTTGGATCTAAGGACAAGCAACTTTGTGATGACTTTGCAAATCTCATGAAAAACAAGTTTGAGATGAGCATGATGGGAGAATTGAATTATTTCCTAGGATTGCAAGTCAAGCAACTCAATGATGGAATATTCATTACTCAAACAAAGTACGCGAAAGATATGCTCACAAAATTTAATCTTAAGCTTTCTGAAAAGAATGCTAAGACACCTATGAGCATTGGAACCAAAATGACCTATACTGAATCAGACAAGAGTGTTGAAGAACATAAGTATAGGAAATTAATAGGTTCACTACTTTACCTCACTGCAAGTAGACCTGATATTCAATACGCCGTTGGAGTGTGTGCTAGATTTCAGACAAATCCGATGCAAACACACTACAATGTTGCTATGAAAATATTAAGGTATGTAAAAGTACGATAGATGTAGGATTGTGGTATCCTAAAGAAAGTGGATTGAGTTTATTTGGGTACTCGAGGCCGATTATCTTTGGATCCGCTTGATAGGAAAAGCACCTCAGGAACTTGTCAGTTTCTGGGTACTAGACTTATCTCATGGTTTAGCAAGAAGCAAAACTCAATTGCAACATCTACCACAGAGGTGAATATATTCTCTGGTTGTTGTGCAACACAAATTACGTGGATACAACAACAACTTAAAGACTATGGACTCAATGAGAAGAAAACTCCCATTTTACGTGACAACACAAGTGCTATTGCGATTACACGTAATCCTAAATTTCATGCGAACAAAGCACATTGATGTTAGACATCACTTCATCAGAGACCATGTTGAAAAGGGCAATATAGAGATACTCAAGATTGGCACTGAAGACCAACTTGCAGATATCTTCACTAAGCCACTACAAGAAAGTAGATTCTTAGCCTTAAGACATAGTCTTGGACTAATGGAACTACCAATGAACTGAAAGAGTTCAGGTATCTGGAACGGGCATCCAGAGAAGAGGTATCTGGAACGGGTATCCAGAGAAGAGAAAAGAGAAATCTGGAACGGGTATCCAGAAGTCAAAAAGGGCTAAAGAGCAAAAAGACAGCTTAAGATCTCTGAGACGGGAACTCAGATATCTGAATCAATCTACAAACGGAGAACACAAAGGAGAATAGTACAACTATCTGCAGTCAACTACTCTCTTGAAATTCGCATTGTTTCTATCTTGATGAAAAACTTGGAAAAATCCTAAGTAGACAGATTCAGATGCAAACAGTGTTCTTGGTCATACAAAGACGCGATTCAGATAACTAATAGCCAAAATTCATTAAATGGGCACAATTACACTTGTTGATTGTGATCATTGCTGAAGAAGCAATGGTGACCCTTGATGAAATTAAGCGATTGATCTGTACGGTGAAAATTAATTCACAGTAAATAGTGGACTGTTGAAATTCAGACATGGCCCACTAAGCATTTAATGCCGAACTAGCTTTTGCTCACGCCTGCTTGCAAATCACAGATACGTACACACAAAATCAATTTGTATGTATTTGTCTGTTGGGATTCAACTGCTATATATATAGGATTTTGGCAAATAAAATCACTTTTGCCTAATCCAAAAATTCATCTTGCACAAAAATAGCAAATCCTTCTCTTGATTCTCTGCAAACCTTCTACAATCTCTGCAAATCAAGATTAAGTTTTTCTGAAAAGAATCACTGAATCACATCTCTTTCAAACACCAAGTTCAAATCCCTACACTATATAAAGAGATGGCCTCCAAGAACTCTTTAACACACAAATCCCAATCCTCCACTGGTACTGCTGAAAAGCAAGCACCAGAGTTGGTTATTGTGAACAACCGACTGGTAGGAAATTTTAATCCTGACCATTGGACTTCAAATCACAGAATGATTTGGGGTGGTGCCATGGTTGAGGAATACCTCTCTGCTGCAATAGAGAACCAAACCGACAGAAAATTGATTCTTGACATGCTTGAAAAGGCACAAATCAAGGGCTTTCTATCTGCTCGCCCTAGTGGAATTTCATCACTCGATGTGTTGGAATTCTACTACAACTCCAGGATTATTTCCTGTGTTTCTGAAGGCACTGAAATAGTGTCTGTTAAAACCTCAGTCCAAGGACAGAATACCTTATGGACTTAACAACTTTCTGTAAGTTGTTTGAGTTTCAAAATCTTGGAAAGGATTTTGAAATAAACACCAAGGATGATGAACTACTTGAAGGTGTTAAAGAACTTTCTGATGGTGTGTGATCTTGAAAATCGGATACACCCACGAGTTCAAGCTTCGACATCCGAACCGGACATCTGTTGGTTCATTTGGGATATCTTGCATTCTTCACAGATGCTTTGATGGTCTACAAGGAGGTCTTGACCGGATAAGCGAAGCGGTGGATGATGATGTTCTTCTGAATCAACAAGACAAAAGGTGGAAAACCCTTTAAGCGGGGAAATACGCCTTTCAAGTTTGTGAAGAAGATTCAAGGCTTGAGCCTAAGATTACCAAAGGACTAGCTGAGCCAAAGGCCATGGGATATATGGTCGAAAATATGCTACTTCTTTGGAAAAGCTTGGCATTGAGCTCGAGAGGCATTTGAAATAGCCAACAATAACCTACTCTACAAATATGAGTATACAAACACGATGAAAAAGGTTCTGGATCTCGAAAGGTTCTAAGCGAAAGTCGAAAAGGTATACGAAGAAAAGGTTGCGACTAAGAAGCCCGAACTTCAAGAAAGAAGTCTGCTGGCAAATCAGAAGACACACCCAAAGAGGTTGTCGATTCTCAGATATCTGCAGGCATTGCCGATGAACTGATAAAGGCAGATGAACTCATCAATGCTGCAAAATAGTTATCAACTACTGAACAAGTAGACTCAGCAAGAGAAAGTGCTTTCAGAAATGTTGCGACTAATGCAGAAAGCTTTGCTGATGAACTCATAAATGCCGCCAAAAGTGGTGAAAAACACCAAGCCCTATCTGCAGAAACCGCAGGAATTATGGACCAATCAGTTCCCAATGCTGATGAGAGCTCTGACGATGAAGATGATGAACTAGTCATCTCTCAAGTCCTAGAAAGACCAAAGAGGGCTAAGGTTCTTGAAGCGATGGCGGTGATAAGGTATCTGAAGAAGAACCTACACCACAGGTTGCTGAACCTATAGCAAAGGTTGTTGGTGCAAACACTTCATCAGGGAATATTTCTCTTGCACAACTTCAAAAAGCCCTGATAAGTGGTATTTTAGTACTGGTGGATGCTGATGGAAACGCCACATCTAAAAGTCTGGAAGAACGTTCAAGTGATCCATCTTCTGCTTCCAGACAACCACAACAATCACAACCACAACAGCCACAAGTGGTTGATGAAATGGTAAATGAACTCCATTTAGACTTACCAAAGAATGCAAGATCTTTGAAGAAAATCCCGCAAAAGCGGGTTCCCCAACTCATCGAGAGGGATCAACGAGACATCTACTCGTAATGATCAACCGGGGAGGCAACCGAGTTGCATACTCGAAAGGTGTGAAGTACCGAAACTTCAAGCAAAGAAACGCCTTTGGGACAAGACGACCAATGTATAGAAAGGTCACAAGTTCGAGAGACCAATCGACTGGCTTTTCGGGTAGATGGTTGGTTTAACTCTTACCTTGTGAAAATTTTTATGCTTATAAATCTTGTCACTCATAGAATTTCTTTATTACAATTTGAGTTAGAAACACGTAAACTAGAGGAAGTGAAAAGCTTACCTCGAAGCGAGAAGGAGGTTTCTTCAACCTCGCCTCTTAAGATATCTCGAGCACATACCACGGTAATAATTGATTCTTAAGATAACACTTCTTCGATTATCTGTTATGTGCTTAACCATTAAGTAAATGTTTCTAGAGGCTCCAATGAGATGGAAGAAGATAAGCGAAATGCGAGACAAACCAACAAGGTTTCTGAAGAACACATCACTGAGCCTTCTAGCATGAAGGTATATGACAAATCAAGTGATAAGTATTCTTCGTCTAGGGTTATCTCATATCTCTTCTAAAAATATTCAATACTTTCTACTTACAGGATCAATCAGAAGTAGAAATGCACGGGGACAAAGTTGCGACATCCCCTGCATCAATGGAAATTGATGAAGCCCCCAAGGCAACATCACCTGAAAGAACACCAGAGACTGCGAAAGTTTCTGAGAAAAATGACTCTGAGCTTCCTATTGAGGAAGTAAGTAACTCATAACTCATTAAAGCATATATTTGCACAGTTTCTTTCAAACAATTTCCTAAGTGTTGGATCATTTTATTTCTCAGGATCAAGAAAGAAAGGTCGATGAGGACCAGACTTCCAAGTCTCCACCTCACAACAAGATATCTGAGACACCCATTGTCTCAGTGGTTCAAGTATCTGAGCCTGATGTTCATACTCAGGTAACTCAGAAACTAAACTACACTTATACTCAGATATCTACAAAAGTTTTGAAACTCACTCAAAACTCTTTCTTTCAGGCTCAAACAGATGCAAAGCAGGTTCCTATTGAAGAGACAAGGGACCTACTTCACTTCTTCAAAGCTCACCCTGCCAAAGCATATTCAATGCTTCAAGAAATGGCAGAAGTTAAGGTGCTCTGATCTCTCTGAAATATTGAGAATCACAGATCAACCAAACAGACGAGCACGAGCTCTTGACTTGGAGACATACATCCATGCAATGTTCCCTACCGAACAATACACAGTTGCGACCTTATTGCATAAGGATTTCTCCAAAGAAGTGGCGCATAGTTTGATACATGCCTTTGAACAGGCAGATGGTCAGACAAGATTACAGATGGCATTCAAGCCAGTCCTGCCCCAGACTCTGCAATTTATACCTTCTGAACAAGAAGAAGTTAATGGGCAGAAGATCACTATCCCGGAGGTGATCAATCTTGAATCTGAAGATGATGAGGAGGAAGAAATGAATGAAAATTACTTTGATGAACCTCCCACTGACCATCACCAAAAGGATGATAATGACAAAAAGGAAGATGATGATGCCCCTGCACCAGGGACCGGAGGAATTTCACAGAGAAACAATGCCTCAGCTGCTGAAAAGCAAACTGAGAAGACTTCACAGAAATCTCCGTCTTCATCACCTAAAAAATCTACTCATCCATCTTCCCAACACGCAGTTACTACTGAACAAGTAGTTGAGCTTTCTGAAGAAACCGATCAGAAAATATTAAACACTCAAACCAGAAGTGCTCAACTCGCATAACCGTTGAAGAAGAACAACAGCTCCATCTTCAACTGGAAGATCAAATAGCTAAATCCAGAGACAAGCTTGATCAACTACAAGATCAATACTTACAAGAAATGATTGCTTACTCTGAGGTTAAAGAGCTACGGGATGCTGTGCATGATATCACCAAAGAACTCGATACTGAAGAAGTATCTGAAGTCAAGCATGATGCTAAGGCTGCATCATCTTCCAAAGAAATACCATCCTCCTCCCAGAAAGGAAAGAAACCAATCTTTGAGATGGTTGCTGGACTCGATACAATCGATGAAAATGTCCAAGAGGATGAAGATCACTGGGCTGATTACTCAGATGATGAAGAAGACAAGACTTTGGCAGAGCACCGCAATGAACATTTAGCGGTTTCTCACTTGAAAAGGAAGTTGATTGCTCCTGCAATATTCAACAAACTGCCAAACGTCCACTCCCATGAATACATGAACAGATGCCATCATCTGAAAAAGGAGATGTCTTCACAAAACAAGGAAGTAATTGACTCTGTCCCCTCTGAAATGAAAAAGTTCGCTGAGCTCATCACTCAGAGAACAACTAGCATAGTCATTGCTCAGAAAGATCTGGGAATGATAAGGGACGATGATGCGTCTTTAGCTGAAAAAGCTTTTCAAGAGGTAAGTTACACTGCTGGAAAAGTAGATGCCATCCTAGGCCCATTGGCAGAGCTCACTGATAAGGACAACGGACTTATCAAGCAAAATCAGGAGCTCAAAGCCGAACTTCAGAAGTTGGTCACTGCCTATAATTATCTACAAGGGCACTTCAACTCTCTCTCAGATTCCTTTATGAGACTGAGTCAGCCAACAATGACTAAGGGGGAAGAATGTACAAATCTGGACCTCGAAGTCAGGGGGAATGGGAAGAAGGAGAAGAAAACAAGAAGAAATCTGGAGCTGGTGCGACTCAGAAAGGAAGAAGAAAAACTTCCCAGCCACCACTCAGAATCAATGAACCCTCCTCAAGCCAAGCTGCTTTGCAAATAGTAGCTGCTTCCCAGAAACCTACTGAAGGAACTAAAATGATAACAAGGGCCATGGCACAGACACCTCCAAGGAGTACCAACGCTCCAAGGAGAAGACAAGTTAAAGGGATTGATGAATCTTCTTCTGAAGAAGAAGAAGGTCAAATCAAGTCCCTGGGCAATGAAGAAGGCTGTAAAACTCTCACAAGATTTAATCTTGATGATGAGGAAACTGATGAAGATGAAGCTCCTCTTCACAAGAAAAGGAAAATTGAAAGCCTAACTGAGCCCATAGCTGCAAAGCCCCTAGCAGCTAAAACACCCTCTGGAAATACCAAGTCTATCCAGGGTGGTTCTTCAAGCAACAACCCCAAAGAGAATTCAAGACAGAGAAGGAATAGACTGAGAGCTGAGCAAAGACAAAGTCAACTTCCACTCAGGCCAGAAGAAGCCAAAATAGAGTATGTGAAGTATGACAATGATTCCTCTGTCTACAGGTGCATCAATCAGAAAAATGGCTATTGGATTCTGGAACTTAAGCATCTATTGGTAAATTCAAGATTTTAACCAATCCATAAACAACTTATGGCATGGAGAAAAGATAAGCCAACCTTGATCAACACCAATCACATTAAAGCTGTGGATTTTGAAGTTGTCAAGAGAACTGAAGCCATGAGAAAGGACCTCTCTGATGAATGTCCATATGGAAAGCCAGATGATGTGCACAGAATTCTGAATATCACAGGAACAGGCACAAGAGCAAGACTCGCTGTAGAACCCTATGAATCGTTCTATCTAACTGAAGATCAATACAAGGGTGCATAAGATATCTGAAGATTATCTACGAATACTTCAAGCTTTCAGATATCAGAATAGAGCATGCCTGGAAGTGGGGAAAGTATCTGTGGGTCAAACATTTTGTCAAGAAAAATCCTACCAAAACCTACAAAGAGGTCTGTGGATTTGCCAGAGACACAGAGATGCACGTCAGAACTCTTCTCTATGATTATGTTGAGGGGAAAAGTCCCCCAACCACTTAATGAATTTTCCTTGCTTTCCTTCACTCTAAGTACCTAGACCACCTTTGAGTAAGAACCACCTTGCTTGTAAGAACCAAAGAGTAATAGTCCGTAAGGACCGTCGTACTGGTAAGAGGCGATGCGTAAGGACCTGCACAAGTGACTTGGAGGGGGTTAGGACCGTTGCTAATTGTCAAACCGGACTGAGACTTTACTCAAGAGAGACTGAAGATCTACTCTGTATAATAGTTGAGAAGGTAAGAGTCTAGGAAGAAGACTTCACTTACTTTGCATTGTGAGGATATGTGCATATTTATAGGTTTCCCTTGAGAAAGGGAGGGCTCACAAGATCGCGCCAAATGTCCGTCCCAGATTGTGCCAACAATGCTCTAGGCCCATGGCCCAATGTCTTGAGAGGCCTGTGGCCCAAATGGAAGAAAGGTTGGTCCGGACGCCTGGTCCGGACCGTAATGGGTTGTCAGATGAGGAAGCCCATCTAAGCCTGCCCGACTCTTCCGACTCGGAACTCAGGGTTCGGACCCCCTACTGCCTGCTCGCTTGGTAACTTGAGATTGTCATGCTGGATCCGAGTGATCGTCCGTATCGGTGGCCTTAGGTCGGAGACAGTACTGTTCAAGCACTATGTCTCCTTTTCCAGAGAGGCTCGGACCCAGGTGGGTTGGACCTGAGATCCTTGGGTCGGTCCTGAGATCCTTGGGTCGGACCTAGTAAGCTTCAAATCGTTTGTTCCTCTCTTCTAGGGTGGGTTCGGACCATGGTGGGTCTGCCCGGATCGGACCGTTGGCTCGGACCAATGTGTCTCGGATCCATTAGATGACTTAGGACGCCTTAGAATTCGTTCCAATGGCTCCTATGACGGATTGGACATATTTCCGTATCAACATATGTCCCCCTAGTTTCCAAGTATCTTTGTAGAAGATAGTTGAGGAACTATAGCGTCCGGGGAGCTTCGGATGTCTTTGACGTATTGGACATATTTTTGTATCAACATATGTCCCCCTAGTTTCCAAGTATCTTTGTAGAAGATAGTTGAGGAACTATAGTGTCCGGGGAGCTTCTTTGTGCGATCGATCTTGTGAGCTTCTAAGAGAAATTTTCCTTATCCGTGTCCTCTTGTCTTTCCTCTATCTCTTCCCCCTCTTTTCTTACAGTCCGGGAGGGAGACGTCCCGTCTCGGACTGTAGGAAAAGAGGTATTTGTAGCGAGATAGGGTCAAACGTGAAGGCTTAGGACTTTGGAAAATTTTGTCGCTCGAATGTCGGATCCGAGGAGTCAAGTCCGGGTAGATTTTTCCTTGTGGATTTTGTCATTCGGATGTCGGATCCGAACTTGGAAAAATTAAATATAACTTCTTCAATTTGCCGGATTCCATGATGCTACCTGATGGCCAATATATTTGTTGTATTGCATTTCACAAATCTTCGTGGTAAGTTGCTTGTACTAGCAGTTTCCTTCTCTTCCACCTATTTACTCGGTGAGTTAAGGATATGACTGTGTACCAATAAATCTGATTTTATAACAAGTACCACCACCTAAGCCTGTTATGGGCCTGAACCAAACCAGCCCAGACCATTGTATAGAAGTTGGGCCCAAAATCCGCAACCGGCCCACGAAACCATCTGCTCAAAAAGTTAAATCCAATCAAAATAGCCACTTTTTCTTCATCTCCATTAAATCATCCCAAAACTGTTGGAGAGGCAGTGGGAGGCGGAGATGGGGAAGTTGGGAAGTAGTAGTGCGGAGAGGTGGTGGATGGCGACAGAGAGGGAGAAGTTTGTGGCTACTGTTCGAGTTCGTCTGAGTCGAGTATCCGCAGATCCGGATCGAATATGCTTCAGCCACGATTTTATGCTACAGCTGAGCTTTTCCATTTTGAGTACTTGGAGCTTGTGCCGTCCGGAGCAGCTAGAGTCTGAAACTTTCTGTCCGAAATGTTGAGAGAGGTGGGAGCCGAAAGTCGAGGTCTTGCTACAGTCCGGAACTTGCTGTAGTCATTCCAATCACCGGATTCACTGTAGCGAATTCGAAATGAAGTAGGAAAAAACTAAGATCCGGACTTGCAGTGGCGGATTGGACGGGATCTTGAAGCTTTGGATCTTGACTACAGCTTTGGATCAGACAAGAAGCCCCAATCCGAACTGGAACAGTGGCAGATCCGGTCGAACTGGAACAGTAGCAGATTCACGAATTCCGAGGCGTGCAGCTCCCATTTTCGCAGCTGCTCTTAGTTCCAAGTTTCAAGTTCTGATGCTCCGCTTTCTTGCTCACTATTTTGTTATGAATTCAGAGTCCAAATCTGCTTTCTTGCATCCCGATCCAAGTTTGTCCGTTGAGTTTCGGATTGTTTGTTTTTTGTTGCTGTTGTGTTTGGACGAATTATGTTGCTCGAGTGATGACAAGAGAAGGGCTCTATTTCAGCTGATAGAGCCTTAGTAAGGCTAGAACTAAATCTGATATTTTGATCTGCTCGGGTTTGTGCTTCGAAACAGATCTTCTCTAAATCAGAGTTAAGGATCTGGTCATTCACCTCCGAGTCGGTGCCATTGAAGTTTCAGATCTGTTTGCATTCTTCTCAAGCCATCCAAGGCTACTGTTGTTCAATCCGAATGTGTAAATTCGGAAGTGGGCCCGAAGCTCTGTGTTCTGTGCAAGCTCTTCCATTCGGAGCGCTCGGAGCTTAGGAGTTCTTGGTGGTGTTGCTCCGCTAAATTAGAAGCAAGCTCTATTCTGATTAACCTCTTTCTTCTCCGATCAACCAATAATTAATAATCTTTAAAGACAAATTGCCGCATTTTCTTCACGGAATGACTGGTTCGACGGAGAGGGAGATGGGAGTTGAGACTCGAGGTGGAGCAGGAGGTGAGAGGTGGAGAAGGAGACATGCCTTCAGCCATTTAACTCCGGTCCGAATTCGATTTGTGTTCCGGTGAAGTAATTTCTGTTGATATGAGGTTGATGGTGGTTGGTAAACTGGTCCGACTTGATGCGTCGAATTTTGACATCGGCGGGGAGATTCCCCTTGAGTTGGAAAGCCCGTAAATCGGGATACTGTGTTCCGAAGCTATGTTTCTGCTTGTTTGCTGTCCAAGGATTCGAATTCGTTTGGACTCTGAGATTGATCTGGGTTGGTGCTCCGAAACTGAGTTGTTCTGAGTTTCGAGATTCAGCTATTCCTGTTTTGTGTCTGTTTCGAATCTAACATTCTGATCTGAAGTTTGTGGGTCAAAGTGATAGTTTAAATCAGCTTTTTCTTGATGGAGTTTCCCTTTCTGCGGCCAGTCTTTGACTCGGATCCGAGTCCGGGGACCTCGCAGTTTAGTTCGGTGCGTGTCCTGCCTGGAGTGAGTCTTAGCCGGATCTGCTCTGATGCTGATCTGGTTGAGATCCGGGTTCGACTTTCTTCCGTCCGAAGTGATTGTTCCGAGATGTGGGAATCTCGGTTCTATTCTGTTGCACTCCGAAACTGGTTCGGGTATATTGTTATGACTTTATAAGACGTCTGAATCTTGATTCTGCTCAGTTCGATGCTTGGGCCATATTCATTACTCAGTCCGAGGCTGTCCCGAACTTATTATTGACGGTCCGGAGTTGAGTTAACTCTTTTGCTTTTTATTCAACACTTGTAATTCTCAAGTGTGTGTTGTTGTTGTTGTTTGAAGCGTTTTCATGTTCGGTGTTGAAGTTTGTGCTTGCTGTTGTTCTTGTCCGAAGCACACTATCCGCACTTGCAGCTTCTTGTTCGAGTCTCACAGTCCAAAGCTACTTTTCAGTTCGGATATGCTTCTACGGATTGCCACTTCGGATTGCTACAGTAAGTCCGTAGCTACAGTAACTTTAGCAACATGCCATGAAATTGGATTGCAGATCGAGCTTATACAAACTGATTCAGAGCTTCAGTTTCGATCTCGATGTCCGGAGCTTGTACAAACTGATTCTTGGATTTACTGTTCGAGGCCCATGTACTGTTCATAGCTAAGTGTCATCTTGTCCGGAACTAGTAAATTCGGATTGCTACAGTATCTTTTTTTTTTTTTTTTTCGGGACTTTGCAGATCTTGTCCGAATCTAGGATACGGATCTACTGTTCCGTTTGTGCTCAATCCGAGCCTCTTCTCTGTTTGTAGTTTGGAACTGTCGCTCTGTCAACTCTAGTCAGAAGCAGCACTTTGATGTTTGTGTTGTTCCGAGTTTAGTTAACTATTTTGCTGCAAAGATAACTATCTGTTCAACACTTGTAATGTCCAAGATTGTTGATGTTGTTGTATTGTCCTTCGGATATGTGTAGAACTCAACGTGATGCTTGAATTCCGTCTTTATTTCATACAAAAAGAGTGAAGCTGTCTGAAGCTTTGTTTGAAAATGTCTTCTTTTTGTCTATCTTTGTAGCTCCTGTAAACTTTACTCTTGAACCTTTGGACAACTTATGCATCAGTAAGAGCGATGGCTTGTAATCTCCAAAACGACGTGTTGATGGATGGTCCAATAGAGGTCGTCCAAACGGTTGAGAGTTCATGTGAGTGGATAACTCATCCATCCGTAAGAGGGATGGAGTGTTTATCTTTTCATGACAATCGGTTTTTCAGGATGGTCCTAAGGAGGACATCCGAACAGACGATAGTCCGTGTCATGCCGAGACGGTCGGGCTTATATAAGTTCGTGGGTGTCGGACCCCCTTATTAATCGGAAACATGTCCTTGACAAATCATGCACGCTTGTAGTAAATGAAGCATTGATAAATGATGTGTACGTGCATGATGAATGAATGGATGAATGAATGAATGATGCAATGGATGCGAATGTATGGCAAATGATGATTTCAAGTCAAGTCAGAATACTTACTTTTTCATCGAAAACTGTAGAGCATTCTTTTCGGTTCTCCGTTTTAAGAGAAGCCAGCGAAAATGGAGATCGGGATTTGAAATAAACAAATCCCAATCTTTGAAAGTATCTCCTAGCTCTTAAGCTCATTGAGTTGGTAAGGACCTGCTCCGAGGAGATGATAATGAACGACTCCGAGGAGATGGTGAGAACCAAGTCCGAGGCGACGGTGAGGACCGGGTTCGAGGAGATGGTGAGAACCAAGTCCGAGGCGACGGTGAGGACCGAGTTCGAGGAGATGGTGAGAACCAAGTCCGAAGCGACGGTGAGGACCGAGTTCGAGGAGATGGTGAGAACCAAGTCCGAAGCGACGGTGAGGACCGAGTTCGAGGAGATGGTGAGAACCAATTCCGAAGCGACGGTGAGGACCGAGTTCGAGGAGATGGTGAGAACCAATTCCGAAGCGACGGTGAGGACCGAGTTCGAGGAGATGGTGAGAACCAAGTCCGAAGCGACGGTGAGGACCGAGTTCGAGGAGATGGTGAGAACCAAGTCCGAAGCGACGGTGAGGACCGAGTTCGAGGAGATGGTGAGAACCAAGTCCGAAGCGACGGTGAGGACCGAGTTCGAGGAGATGGTGAGAACCAAGTCCGAGACAGCGGTGAGGACCGACTTCGAGGAGATGGTGAGAACCAAGTCCGGCGATGGTGAGGACCAACTCAGGGGCGGTGAGGACTGCTCGAGGCGACGGTGAGGACCGGGTCCGGCGACAGTGGGACCAACTCGAGGAGATGGTGAGGACCAACTCGAGACAGTGGTGAGGACCGACCTCGAGGAGATGGTGGACCGACTCAGGAGATGGTGAGGACCAACTCAGGGCGGCGGTGAGGACTGCCCGAGACGGTGAGGACCGGGTCCGGCGACGGTGAGGACCAACTCTGAGGAGATGGTGAGGACCAACTCCGAGACAGCAGTGAGGACCGACCTCGAGGAGATGGTAAGGACCGACTCCGAGGAGATGGTGAGGACCAACTCCGAGACGGCGGTGAGGACCTGCTCCGAGACAGCGGTGAGGACTGGGTCCGAAGCGACGGTGAGGACCAACTCTGAGGAGATGGTGAGGACCAACTCCGAGACAGCGGTGAGGACCGACCTCGAGGAGATGGTAAGGACCGACTCCGAGGAGATAGTGAGGACCAACTCCGAGACGGCGGTGAGGACCTGCTCCGAGGCGACGGTGAGGACCGGGTCCGAAGCGACGGTAAGGACCAACTCTGAGGAGATGGTGAGGACCAACTCTGAGACAGCGGTGAGGACCGACCTCGAGGAGATGGTAAGGACCGACTCCGAGGAGATGGTGAGGACCAACTCCGAGACGGCGGTGAGGACCTGCTCCGATACAGCGGTGAGGACCGGGTCCGAAGCGACGGTGAGGACCAACTCTGAGGAGATGGTGAAGACCAACTCCGAGACAGCGGTGAGGACCGACCTCGAGGAGATGGTAAGGACCGACTCCGAGGCGACGGAGAGGACCGGCTCCGAGGAGATGGTGAGGACCTCATCCGGCCTTAAGGAGCCTAGGATATGGTGCTTAGGACGTGGTCCGAGGATTGTCCCTAGGGTGTGGTCCTATCTTGCCTTCTTTAGATGATTTTTGCTAAGTGCTCCACTGACCTCACCTTCTTTTGCCTTCTCAAGCCTTTTTAGGAAGAGCGTGATGATGTCCATCTAAGACTTGATGGAGTCATCGGGTAAGAGTGGTTGAGAAGGTAAGAGCCTTCATGTTATAATTCAGACCATTGGACTCCAGCCGGCCCTCATACTTAGTCAGATGACCCTCGGGACAAGTATAATCGTAGTATTTCTCATGAGCCTTTACCATTTTTTACCAAACTGGTTCTCGCTCATCCCTAACTCACTTGGGCGAATGACATGCCCGTTGGAAGAGTGAAGTTTCTTTCGGGAGGAGGACCATGTGTTCCTGACGGAGGAACTTGTCCTTCAACTCCGAATGCTAGAGTTCTCGTTGAAGGATCAACGGCTCTTTCCTCTTCTGAAGAAGGACTAGCAGTGCGACCATCACTTGGATAATCCACTGTGTTTCTTGAAGTGGCTCTTGCCACTCTTCCCCTCCGAGTGGGAGGTCTGCCTCTTTGCCTTGGGCAGGGCGTCCCAACTGCAGTAGTGTTAGTTCATACGGACCTTCTTGTTCTTGCCATCACTGAAGAGAACGGAACTTTTTGTAAAGATTCCCACAGAAGGCGCCAAAATGTTGAGGGGAAAAGTCCCCCAACCACTTAATGAATTTTCCTTGCTTTCCTTCACTCTAAGTACCTAGACCACCTTTGAGTAAGAACCACCTTGCTTGTAAGAACCAAAGAGTAAGAGTCCGTAAGGACCGTCGTACTGGTAAGAGGCGATGCGTAAGGACCTGCACAAGTGACTTGGAGGGGGGGGGGTTAGGACCCGGTTTGCTAAGTGTCAAACCGGACTGAGACTTTACTCAAGAGAGACTGAAGATCTACTCTGTATAATAGTTGAGAAGGTAAGAGTCTAGGAAGAAGACTTCACTTACTTTGCATTGTGAGGATATGTGCATATTTATAGGTTTCCCTTGAGAAAGGGAGGGCTCACAAGATCGCGCCAAATGTCCGTCCCAGATTGTGCCAACAATGCTCTAGGCCCATGGCCCAATGTCTTGAGAGGCCTGTGGCCCAAATGGAAGAAAGGTTGGTCCGGACGCCTGGTCCGGACCGTAATGGGTTGTCAGATGAGGAAGCCCATATAAGCCTGCCCGACTCTTCCGACTCGGAACTCAGGGTTCAGACCCCCTACTCTCTGGTGCCTGTCTGCTTGGTTACTTGAGATTGTCATGCTGGATCCGAGTGATCGTCCGTATCGGTGGCCTTAGGTCGGAGACAGTACTGTTCAAGCACTATGTCTCCTTTTCCAGAGAGGCTCGGACCCAGGTGGGTCGGACCTGGGATCCTTGGGTCGGTCCTGAGATCCTTGGGTCGGACCTAGTAAGCTTCAGATCCTTTGTTCCTCTCTTCTAGGGTGGGTTCGGACCATGGTGGGTCTGCCCGGATCGGGCCGTTGGCTCGGACCAATGTGTCTCGGATCCATTAGATGACTTAGGACGCCTTAGAATTCGTTCCAATGGCTCCTATGACGGATTGGACATATTTCCGTATCAACATATGTCCCCCTAGTTTCCAAGTATCTTTGTAGAAGATAGTTGAGGAACTATAGCGTCCGGGGAGCTTCGGATGTCTTTGACGTCTTGGACATATTTTTGTATCAACAGATTATTCTGATGACATCAAAAGGTTTGGAGATAGGAAATTTGCAGACTGATCCACAGAAGCACTGTTGAAGACTTGAAGAGTTGAAGACTTGAAGATTAGTTTATTAGGATGTTTACTTGGAGCTTGGTTACTCCTGTTGTCCTAATTTACTACGTAGTTTTTGTTGTATTTTTGCTGACTGAGCTTAACTGTATTATGTATTGAAGTTATCTGTAATCTTTATTTGTAACTTATCTGAAGAACTTACTCTCAGATAATATTCTATAAAAGATAACTTGTCAGCAAAGATCACACCTTGTGATTTGGTTGATGTCTACTTTCTGCACTTAATTAAATAATTTGAAGATCTTAAGAAAAGATTAAGTGTTGGATTGTTCACTCATCCAGATTTGTAATAGGTAAGATAGTCATCGTTGACTGATCAAAAAGGGGGAAATTTGTTGGGAAATTTCTTGAGAAATTTGTTAGGAATTTTGTTAGATATTTTGTTAGAAATATCTGTTTAGATTTTGATCAGCAACATGATGACTTATCTTAGTCTCAAAAAGGTGATTAGTACTCTTGGATCACTTGAACATTGTAAAAGAGGAAACCCACTAAGTATGAAAGTCTAGTTAATCTTGTATAGGATGTTAGGTCTCAAAATGTAATTTTTATTTTATGAAGAGAAGACCAAGAAGAAGACATCCAAGCAGAACAAGCTCAACGACATTGAAGACTTGAAGAAACTGCGCAAGATTACTGAAACTGTTGTTCAGATACCTTAGCCAGATATCTTGAAGACACGAATAGTTTCAAACAAACTGTGTCACAAGAGATATCTGAGAAATAAGAGACATATCTGAAAACAAGGAAAGTGTCCACATATATCTATTCTCAGATACCTTGAGCATTAACCACATTTCTGAAAAATAAATATATATATTGCAAACAAAGTTGTTTCAATAAATAAGTGGTATCTGAAGATTGAAGATAAGGACGTGCAAAGAATTAGACAACACTAGTCTCTGATACAAAGCATAGTTCCGTTGGCACTACAGGACAAAAAGTATAGTACAATGCATTTAATGCACGAGAGATGTACGAATAAAAGCAACGGCACTTCAAGAAGAAGACAAAGTCTCATACTGATTATACACAGATATCAATAGTTTGAATTTGAGCCTAACGGATACTATTCAAACGGCACTCAAATTCATCTATAAATATCAACACTTAGACTGCTTGAGAAAACACACGAAAACGCTGAACATCTTACTCTCTCAAAGCAACTTACTTATCCTCAAAGCTTTCTGTTGCGACCAAAGCTTTTGATCTTGAGTAACACTGAAGTTCTAAGTGTCCTGATCCTAAACAAGCAAAGCTATCTGTGAAGGAGTTGAATCAAAAGATCAATTATCTGAGATTCATTCTCTTGAACAGATATCATAAGACTTGGGTCAGTAAAAAGAACAAGATACCATACATTGAAAAGTGTATTAAGTATACTTGATTCACAGAGCTATCTGAATAACTGAATAAGTTATTAAAGAAGCTCATCCAACAACTCAAACCAAAATCAACACCATAATCAAGCGTGAGTAGGTGAAGTACTTAGTTTGAAAATCGGGAATAACTCCAAGGTTACCGGAGTATAGGAAGTACTTGATTTGGGAAACTAAGGAATAACTCCAAGGTTATTGAGTATAGGAAGTACTTAGCTTGGAAAGCTAGGGAATAACTCAAAGGTTTCGCACAGAAGTACTTGGTCAGGAAAGCCGGGAACAACTCAGGGGGAACATTTGGTTGGGAACCAATTGTTAAGAATCTTAGAATAGGTTTATTGTAAGGAGAACTCAATTATCTGTTCTAGTGAATTCTAGGTCTCTGATAGACCGAAGTGGATTAGTTGGAGGATTACGCCACCTCCAGATACCACTATACTTGCTGTTATTTACCTTTCAGATTTTACATTTCAAAGAACACACACATATTAACTGCTTACGCACTTATCTTTATTAAGTCTTCCGCTCGATTCTAAGTATCATATATCTATTCAGATATCTGAGAAATAGTTTTTATCGACAAAAGTTTTAAAAGACTATTCACCCCCCCCCCCCCTCTAGTCTTTTACTTTGCCGTTATCTGGACCAACACCAAGTTTCTCCAGCAAGTAGCATATCTTCAGACCATAGCCTACTGTGGCCTTTGGCTCAGCTAGTCCTTTGGCAATCTTAGGCTCGAAGCCTTGAATCTTCTTCACAAACTTCATGAAGCATTTTCCCAGCTTAAAAGGGTTTTTCACCTTTTGTCTTGTTGATTCAGCAAGAACATCATGATCCATCGTTCTTGGCTTATCCGTCAAGACCTCCTTGTAGACCATCAAAGCATCTGTGAAGAATGCAAGCCAATACATCCCAGTGAACCATCAGATGTCTGGTTCGGATGTTAGCAAGCTTGAACTCAGTAGGTGTATCTGATTTTTCAAGATCACACACGTCACTGTACAATTTGTTAACACCTTCAAGGAGATCATCATCCTTGGTGTTTATTTCAAAATCCTTTCCAAGATTTTGAAACTCAAACAACTTACAGAAAGTTGTTAAGTCTAGAAGGATTTCCTTTCCTTGGACTGAGGTTTTGACAGACACTATTTCAGTGCCTTCAGAAACACAGGAAATTATCCTGGAGTTGTTGTAGAATTCCAACACATCGAGTGATGAAATTCCACTTGGGCGAGCAGATAGAAAACCCTTGATTTGTGCCTTTTCAAGCATGTCAAGAATCAGCTTTCTGTCGGCTTGGTTCTCTATTGCAGCCGTAAGGTATTCCTCAACCATGGCACCACCCCAAATCATTCTGTGATTTGAAGTCCAATGGTCAGGATTAAAATCTCCTACCAGTCGGTTGTTCACAATAACCAACTCTGGTGCTTGCTTTTCAGCGGTACCAGTGGAGGATTGAGATTTCAGTGTAGAAGAATTCTTTGGGGCCATCTCTTTATATATTGTAGAGAATTTGGATTGGTGTTTGAAAGAGATTTGATTCAGTAATTCTTTGCAGAAAAACTTAATCTTGATTTGCAGAGATTGTAGAAGGTTTGCAGAGAATCAAGAGAAGGTTTTGCTATTTTTGTGCAAGTCTGAATGTTGGATTAGGCGAAAGTGATCTCTTTTGCCAAAATCCTATATATATAGCAACGTAATTCTAACAAACATATACACACAAATTGGTTTTGTATGTATGTATCTGTGAATTGCAGTGAGGCGTGGGTAAAAGTTTGTTCGGCATTAAATGCATAGTGGGCCACGTCTGAATTTCAACAGTCCACTATTTACAGAGAATTAATTTCGTCCGTAAAGATCAAATTCATATTTCATCAAGGGTCAATATTGCTTCTTCAGCAATGATCACAATCAGCAATTGTGATTGTGCCCAATTAATGAATTTTGGCGATTTGCTATCTGAATCACAATTCTGTGTGACTAAGAACACTGTTTGTATTCGAGTCTATCTCATACTCAATATTTGTCCAAGTTTTACACAAATATAGAAATAATACAAATTTCAAGAGAGTAGTTGACTGCAGACAGTTGTACTATTCTCTTTTGTGTTTCCCCTCACTGAGTGAACTAGATATCTGAGTTCCCGTCTCAGAGATCTTAAGCTGTCTTTTTGCTCTTTAGCCTTTTTGACTTCTGGATACCCGTTCCAGTTTTCTCTTTTCTCTTCTCTGGATGCCCGTTCCAGATACCTCTTCTCTGGATGCCCGTTCCAGCTTTCTGAACTCTTTCAGTTCGTTGGTAGTTTCATTAGTCCAAGACTATGTCTTAAGGCTAAGAATTTACTTTCTTGTAGTGGCTTAGTGAAGATATCTGCAAGTTGGTCTTCAGTGCCAATCTTGAGTATCTCTATATTGCCCTTTTCAACATGGTCTCTGATGAAGTGATGTCTAACATCAATATGCTTTGTTCTGGCATGAAATTTAGGATTCTGTGTAATCGCAATAGCACTTGTGTTGTCACAGAAAATGGGAGTTTTCTTCTCATCGAGTCCATAGTCTTTAAGTTGTTGTTGTATCCACAGAATTTGTGTTGCACAACAACCAGCAGCAATATATTCAGCCTCTGTGGTAGAAGTTGCAATTGAGTTTTGCTTCTTGCTAAACCACGAGATAAGTCTAGTACCGTAAACCCATGTGTTCTGAGGTGCTTTTCCTATCTAGCGTGATCCAAAGATAATCATGTCGAGTACCAAATAAACTCAAACCGCTTTCTTTAGGATAACACAATTCTACATCTATTGTACCTTTTACATACCTTAATATTTTCATAGCAACGTTGTAGTGTTTGCATCGGATTTGTCTGAAATCTAGCACACACTCCAACGGCGTATTGAATATCAGGTCTACTTGCAGTGAGGTAAAGTAGTGAACCTATCAATTTCCTATACTTATGTTCTTCCACACTCTTATCTGATTCAGTATAGGTCATTTTGGTTCCAATGCTCATAGGTATCTTAGCATTCTTTTCAGAAGGCTTAAGATTGAATTTTGTGAGCATATCTTTTGCATACTTTGTTTGACTAATGAATATTCCATCATTGAGTTGCTTGACTTGCAATCCTAGAAAATAATTCATTTCTCCCATCATGCTCATCTCAAACTTGCTTTTCATGAGATTTGCAAAGTCATTACAAAGTTGCTTGTCCTTAGATCCAAATATGATGTCATCAACATATACTTGAACTAAGAGTAGTTTCCCGTCATGATTTAAGGTATTTAAAGTTTTATCTACTTCACCTTTCTTGAAACCACTTTCCAGAAGGTATTTGGCCAAAGTGTCATACCATGCTCTTGGAGCCTGTTTCAGTCCATACAGAGCTTTCTGTAGTTTATAGACCATTCGCTTCGAGGAAACTTCAAAGCCGTGGTTGCTCAACATAAACTTCTTACGCAAGTTCACCGCTCAAGAATGCACTTTTGACATCCATCCGATAAACTTTAAAATCTTTATGAGTACGAAGGCTAGAAAGAGTCTTATTGCATCCAATCTGCAACGGTGCATATGACTCATCAAAATCTAAGCCTTGATGCAGGTAAATCCCTTGGCAACCAATCTTGCTTTGTTTCTGGTTATTTCACCAGATTCATTCATCTTGTTTCTGAAAACCCATTTAGTTCCAATCACAGATATTCCTTCTACAAATGGAACTAGTTTCCAGACTTTGTTTCTCTCAAATTGATCCAACTCTTCTTGCATTGCAGAGATCCAGTCTTGGTCTCCTAATGCTTCTTCTATATTTTTAGGTACAATATCTGAGATGAAACATCCAAAGAGAGAATTAGCATTTTCAGCTATTGCTCTCCTAGTCCTAACACCTTGATTAATTGGTCCAATCACATCTTTTGCAGGATGACCCTTGATCCATCTCATCATAGGTTTAGTGCTAGTAGGATCAATATCCAAATGATTTGAATGTGAATCACTAGGATTTTGATTTGATACTATTTCAGTATCTAAGACATTTTGCTCCTCAGAAGGGCAATTAAAGTCTGACACTTGTTCAGTGTTTGAGCTATCTGGAACATGTCTTTCAGAGAGATTGTTTCCAGAGATAGCTTCATGATGAATATCTTCAGTTTCCATTTCTGGAAGTTTTATAGGAAATTCTTCACCATGTTTGTGAGTCATCTTGTTGTTACTAGGCATATCAAGCTTTTCTACGTCAGAGTCATCCTCACTTTCCATAATGATGTTTTTCCTTTCTGAGGATTCTTCTTCGTAATCCTCAAAGATTAGTTCTTTGAACCTTTCTGAGAGTTCATCATTAGGAGGTGTTTTATTACTTCCTTCATAGAATACAACATGAACTGATTCTTCAATTTTCTTTGTTCTTTTGTTGTAAATTCTGTAGGCTTTGCTATTCATGGAATAACCAAGAAATACACCTTCATCTGCCTTTGGTTGAAATGTTCTCAGATAATCTTTCCCATTGTTTAGAACAAAACATCTACAGCCAAATACTCTCAGATGTTTGATATTAGGGGGTCTACCAACCAAGACTTCATAAGGGGTCTTGTCATGGTGTTTGTTTATTAAACATCTGTTCTGAGTGTAGCAGGCTGTGTTTACAGCTTCAACCCAATAAATTTCACTTATTTCAGTGTCAGCTAGCATCGTCCTTGCAGCTTCTTTAAGGGTTCTGTTTTTCCTTTCTGCAACACCATTTTGTTGAGGTGTTCTTACAGAGGAAAGTTGGTGTTGTATACCTTTGCAGGTACAAAACTCCTTTATGTACTGGTTGACAAACTCAGTACCATGGTCTGCTACGATTAGAGCGTATACCTTGTCATTTTCATGACTTCAAGCTTTTTCAAGTTTGGTATCTCACCCGGCATCGGATATGTGTTTCGAAGACAACCCAAGTGAATCTTGAGAAGTCATCTACAACAACAGACCATACTTCTTTCCCGCATAACTAGTTAGATGATTCAAAAGATCCATGTGTAATAGTTGCGTTGGTCTAACACTAGAGTGTCCGATTTTGGACTTGAAAGAGATCTTAGATTGTTTCCCCATCCGACAAAGTGAATGATACCATCCTTTCGAAAGATGTTCAGGAAGGCCAACCACTAACTCTTTCTTGGCAAGTCTGCTGAGTTTTGAAGTTCAAGTGACTCATTCTTTTGTGCCATAACCAAGGTTTCTCCGTGACCAGATTGACTCACCATGAGACATTCTTGATTGTGGCGATGCTCAATCGGCAACATAAAGATCGCTTTCCGCCGAGCAACCAAGACATCGCTTTGACTCATTGTCAATTAGTTTGCAGTATTTTGCTTTGAATTTTATAGTAAAACCTTTGTCTGCAAACTGGCTCATGCTAAATAGATTATATTTCAAATCCTTAACATGTAATACGTCAGTTATTGTTAATGTTCCCAATTTGACGTTGCCAAATCCCAGAGAGGGATTTAATTCACCTCCAGCAAATCTGATATCTGGTCCTGTGTTGCAAGCTTTGTAATCGACCAGATTTGCTTTGTCTCCTGTCATGTGCTTTCCGCATCCACTATCAAATAGCCATTGTGCTTTAGTCCAGGAAGCATTCTACACACAACAGGAAACAGGAGATTAGGTTCTCAATTTACAATTGGAACCATCAGGATTAAACAATCTTCCAGTAGGAATCCATTTTTGAATGAATTTCCTTGGAACATTCTTTTGTCTGATAGGAACATAAGGAGGAATTCTAATTGAATGATTATCATTATTAAGAATTGTTTTCTTCCTTGATGTATTCCTAGGTGCTCCATTTGATGCTTTCAGATACCTGTCAGGTTTCTGAGTTTGCTTTTCAGCAAACTTAGCTTTCCTTGCCAGATTTCTTCTAGCCCTGGCATTCAGATTTTTAGTGGCTTGATTCAACTTCCACTTCTGATAATTGCTTTGAGCAATTCTAGCCTTTAGCCATCGTTCTTGCTCCTGTTTGTATTCATGAGCAAGTCGTTTCCCGATGCCTCTATAGCCAATACCGTTTCGAGCACTTGAAGCTATCTCGAGATCTTTTCTCGTGACTTTGCTAGTCTCTGTTGGTCCAATTTCTTTCCGAAAAAGTGACATGGGAGAATTTGCTACTCCGCAATTCTACCCTTTTGAGAGACATAGCACTGTGGGTGTTTACACTTTTCAGTGTTGTGTTTCTTTTTAGAGACGTGCCCGACAGTTTTGTTTTTGACTTGTTTTTCCCACAAAGGTTTAGTCGCAACTGCCTTTCCTTTGTCAACAATCTTCGTCTTCTCACCGATACTATAGATTGCATGGGAACCATCTTGCTGAGTACTTACAAATGTTCTTCTTTCATTACTCTTATTCAGAGTGATAGAACAATCTGTCTGTGTATTCAGCCCAAGTCCTTTCTTTTCTGAAGGATCTCTTAAGTAAGATTGTACTTCAGTAAGAGTGTCACTAGCTTTGGCATAAGATTGAAAAGATAATTCTTTCTTCTCGAGTTCCTTGTTCTCAGAAAGAAGATCTTCATATTTCTTTCGTAATTCAGCCATTGCTTCTTTATGTGACTTTTGTCTCAGATATCCGAGCTTTGAGAAATGCATTTTCAGATCCCTTTCTCGGATACCTTAACTAATTGAGAATTTTCCTTTGCAAGAGAATTCTTTTCTTCAAGATTTTTGGCTCTAGCTCGGATCATTAGAAATTCTCTTTCATAGATGTCAAGTTCTTTCCTGAGATTTTCTAGATCTTTTATTTCTTCTTCATCACTTTCATAAGTATAACAAGAAGTATGTGTTACCTCATCAGCCATAAGACAGATTTCTATGTTAGAGATGTCTGGACCGTCAATTTCAGCAACTCCACACATTTCATTCTTCTTGAGGCCGAAGTCGATTATATCATGAGTAACTCCACATAATTCTGGTGATGGTAAGGTTGAGTCATCTGAATTGTCATCTTCAGAATCTGTCTCAACGCCTAGAGCATCCATTGAGTTTGATTTTCTTTCTTTCTTGATTAACAAAGCTTTACGCTTCTTCAAGATTCTTCTATCTTTCTTGTCACCGTCCTTAGTTTGTTGAAGGCGTGACAATCCTTCTTGAAGTGGCGGGTTTACGACAATAGAAACATATATCGCTTTCCAATTTACGCTTCCAAGACATGATGCTTTCGAAATGGTTTGTTCAATGAGCTTTGCATATTTTTGTACTGGTGATAGTTTGAGCCTAGATGCTTTTTCAGCTTCTCTTTGGCTTTTCTTCTCTCAATTTCTCGACTGACATATTTGGTCATTTGCTTTGCAGCAAGAGCATCCTCAGTCTCTTCCTTGCTTTTCTTCTTTTCAGAAGTTCCTTGAGCAACTAGAGCAATGTTCTGCAACTTTTCAGTTGTTTGTTCTCTTTGTGTTGTCTCATAATCTACCGTAGCAAGATGTGAGAAGAGTTCCACTGGAGTGATATTTGGCATTCCTTGGTTAAAATAAAAGAATTTGGTATGCTCCCAGTTGTGGTTAAGACTTCTGACAATAGTCTTAATCTTTTCTGACTGGGAGTATCTGTTGCTTTCCCCAAGTGCTGCCATATCACTCATGAGAGTGGTAAATCTGAAATCAAGTTCTTCCAGAGTTTCAGTGGGTCCTTGTTTGAAATTTTGAAATTTCAACTTGAGAACTTCGAACTTGTTTTCTTTGGTTTTCTCAGTTCCGGCACAGATTTCTTCAATCAGTTGCCAGGCAACTTTCGCCGTTTTAGCACCCCACAGTTTACACTGTATGTGCTTAGGTGTCGATCTGATGATGATATTACGAGCTTGACCATCCAGACGATTCCTCTTGGAATCTTCCGATATCCAGAGTTCTCTGGGCTTTGGTTCGTAAATAACTTGACTAGTAGATCTCCCACTTGTTGACGCATCGGTTTGTGAAGATCCTTCGCTTTGATCTCTGTCTCTACCATTAGAAACCTCCATGACTTGTTTGAGTTGTTGAATGACTATTGGGCCATTCTTTATTACTTCGATCATTTCGTCACTTATGGCTTCAAGGTGGAACATCATGTTATTTTTCCATTTCTCGTAGTTCTCTGGTTTGAGAACGGGTGCATCACTTAGAGACATTCCTGCACACTTAACACACAAATTAAATAGTCCTCGAAAATGGACAAAGTTCCTTCACCTATCTGGGGATCTAGGTTCGGAAGGCTTGTGAACCTCTGCTCTGATACCACTTGTTGGTCCAGATAACAAAAGTAAAAGACTAGGGGGTGAATAGTCTTTTAAAACTTTTGTCGATAAACACTATTTCTCAGATATCTGAGTAGATATCTGATACTTAGATTCAGAGCGCGGAAGACTTAAGATAGATAAGTGCAGAAACAGTTAAAGTGTGTGTGTTGCTGACAAGTAAGTACAGAAAAGTAAATAACACAGCAAGTATAGTGGTATCTGGATGTGGCGTAATCCTCCAACTAATCCACTTCGGTCTTCCAAAGACCTAGAATTCACTAGAATAGATAATTGAGGTCACCTTACAAAAATCCTATTCTAAGATTCCTTAAACAGATGGTTCCCAACCAAATGTTCCCCCTGAGTTGTTCCCAAGCTTTCCAAGTACTTCCTGTACTCAGAAACCTTTTTGAGTTATTCCCTAGCTTCCCAAGCTAAGTACTTCCTGTACTCAATAACCTTGGAGTTATTCCTTAGTTTCTCAAACTAAGTACTTCCTGTACTCCACGCCAGTGATGGTGTTGGTTTTGGTTTGAGTAATCAGATGAGCTTCTTAATAACTTTTCTGTTAATCAGATAGCTCTGTGAATCAAGTATACTTAATACACTTTGCAATGTATGGTATCTTGTTCTTTTTACTGACCCAAGTCTTAGATAAGTGTTCAAGAGAATGAATCTCAGATACTTGATCTTTTGATTCAACTCTTTCACAGATAGCTGTGCTTGTTTAGGATCAGGACACTTAGAACTTTAGTGTTACTCAAGATCAAGAGCTTTGGTCGCAACAGAAAGCTTTGAGAGTAAGTAGTTTGCTTGAGAGATTAAGATATGTGTTCAGTTCAGCGTGTCTTTTCAAGCAGTCTAAGTGTTGATATTTGTAGATGAATTTGAGTGCCGTTTGAATAGCATCCGTTAGGCTTAAATCAAATTCAAACTATTGATATCTGTGTAATCTTGAAAGGTTTGTCTTCTTCTTCAGAAGCTATCGTTGCTTTTGTTCAGACATCTCTGTCCGTGCATTTAATGCAATTTACTATACTTTTGTCCTGTAGTGCCAACGGAACTATGCTTTATCGAGACAACCTTGATCGATTTCTCCGAATCTTTGCACGTTCTTATCTTTATCTTCAGATACCACTTTTATTGAAACAACTTTGTTTGCAATATATATATTTCTTTTTCAGAAATGTGGTTAAAGCTCAAGGTATCTGAGAATAGATATCTGTGGACACTTTCCTTGTTTTTCAGATATACCTTTTATTTCTCAGATATCTCTTGTGACACAGTTTGTTTAAAACTATTCGTGTCTTCAAGATATCTGGCCAAGGTATCTGGAAAACTGTTTCAGTAACCTTGTGCAGTTTCTTCAAGTCTTCAATGTCGTTGAACTTGTTCTGCTTGGATGTCTTCTTCTTGGTCTTCTCTTCATAAAATAAAATTTAAATTTTGAGACCTAACATCCTATACAAGATTAGCTAGACTATCATACTTAGTGGGTTTCCTCTTTTACAATGTTCAAGTGAACCAAGAGTACTAATCACCTTTCTGAGACTAAGATAAGTCATCATGTTGCTGATCAAAATCTAAACAGATATTTCTAACAAAATATCTAACAAATTTCCTAATAGACTTAGAACTGTCCGAATGGTTGCTGGTTTAACCACCAGACTGAAAGTTTCCCCTCAATCAATGCCAACCTGTTGCGTTTTGCCATCACCTACAAGTCGAGCCTTGTGCCTCTCAAACACACCATTAGATTTGACTTTATGAGCAAAAATCCACATAGAGCGAATAATATTAACATGCGGTGGACGGGGCACTAATTCCCACGTCTTATTATTAATAAGAGCACTAAACTCATCTTCCATAGCCAATTTCCAATTCGGGTCACGAAGAGCAACAATTGGGTTACGTGGTAAAGGTGAAGGCGTAACCGAGGTGGATAAATTAAACTGTTTGTACGGTTTAAAAATCCCGTGTTGACTGTGAGTGACCATTTTTGAGGGGCTAGGCAGATTGGGCCGGGGTGGGGGAGAAGGCCGTGAGGGCGGTGAGGCAGTGGGCTGTGGTGATTGAAACGGGATAGGGGTGATGGACCGAGGAGTAGTAGCTCGGCCCAAAGGAGACGCAGCAGGTGGGCTGTGATGGAGAGGAGTGGAGGGCTGTTGTTGGGCCTGGTGTGGAAGCAGCCCAGCTGCAGCCTATGGATTATTGGCGGGCTGATCCGTGTGGGACGGAGCAGGCCAGATGGGTGGAAAGTAAGTGATCCAGGGAGATGTATTCCCAGCATCCAATAAATCAGGTATGGCAGAATCCGACTTATGCATTGTGGCATATGGAAAATTATTTTCATCAAACAAGACATGTCGAGAAATAGTTATTTTACGAGAAGATAAGTCATAACATTTATACCCCCGATGATTGGATGGATACCCCAAAAATACACAAGGAGAAGAACGAGCTTGTAATTTGTGTATAGTGGTAGAAGGGAAAAGAGGATAGCATAAGCAACCAAAGACTCGAAGGTGAGAATATGATGGTTTGCGTTGATATAAAACTTGTACCGGAGACACATTATTGAGGAGCTTGCTTGGAAGAATATTTAAGATATAAGTGGCCATTTGCAAGGCATGATGCCAAAAGGAAGATGGCAATGAATCATGTGTGAGTAGAGTTCGAATGAGGTTGTTTATGGAACGTATTTTTCGCTCAGCTTTACCATTCTAGGAAGATGTATGTGGGCATGATAAACGGAATGACATTCCATGTGATTCACAAAACATCTTAAACCTACCATTGTCATATTCTTTCCCATTATCGCATTGAAGGGTTTTGATGGGAGAATTGAATTGGGTACGGATATAGGAGTGGAGAATCATAAATTTGTCATACACATCAGATTTCTTAGCTAGAGGAAAGGTCCATAAAAAATTAGTGAAATCATCAAGAAACAGAACATAATAACGATGTCCTACAGAACTCAACACAGGAGAGGTCCACAAATCACTATGAATAATATCAAAAGGAAGCAAGGTCTTAGATAAAGATGTTTCAAACGGTAACTTAATGTGTTTACCAAGAATGCAAGAGCAACAAGTGCTCGAAATAGAAGGCTTACTACAAACTATGTCATTAGCAAGTCTCATATATGAAAAAATAGGCTGGCCAGGATGACCCAATCGATTATGCCATATGGATGGGGACAAGGCTGCAAAAGTCGAAGGTGAGGTGGTAGGATATGCGATGGTGGTGAATGGATAAAGATCTCCCCGGCTATCACATCTCATGATTGCCATCCCCGTCTGTAAGTCCTTCACAGAAAACCCATATGGATCAAATTCAACGGATACAGAATTATCAGAAGTGAATTTGCGCACAGAAACAAGGTTTTTAATGAGATTGGGTGCATGCAAAACATTCTGTAAGGATAAGGGAGGGGATGTTTGGGTCAAAGTCACACTACCACTACCCCGAATTGGAATCGACTGGCCATTGCCAACAATAATATTTGATTGAGTGCTCGAATTAAAATAAGACGAGAGAGTACCTGGCGAAGATGTCATATGCAAAGTTGCACCCGTGTCCATATACCAGTTTGGATCCGGTTGATGCAACGACATAGTATGCATAGCAGCTTCAATATTGGTAGGGGCCGGAGATGCCATATATGCTTGCGGAGCATGATAATTTTCCATAGCAGGTTGCCGAACAGGCGCAGGTCGTGCCATTGGGACTGTTGGATACGGGCATGGCGGGTAATTGTAGTACGGTGCTGGTGGAGGTGCCATTGGCACCCACTGCCATTGCCCATAGGGCGGCTGGTGGTGCAGGATCGCATGTCTTCTGGCAGCGCAGATGTGTGAGGTGCCGAGTGGCCTCGCCGTGCCATCGTCTGCTATGCGCCTTACCGCGATGCCGATTCTTGTTATTCCCATTGGAATTGCGACCCTTGGAGCTACGATTAGCTTCCATATTCCCGTCATCCACAGTCGTAGCCATAGTCGTGGAAGAACCATGCATATTCATAGATGCAAGTTCTCGTTCTTCAAGACAAAGCGAAGATCGAGCTTCGGAGAACGAGGGCAACGGTTTGGCATGCCGAATCTGAGTTCCAACACCTTTGTAAGCTTCAAAGAGACCTGAGACCAGCTGGAGAACAAGACGACTAGCAGAATCTTCAGAACCAACATTCTTCAATTGGTCCGCAAGATTTTTGAGACGTTGACAATAAGCAGTAGCATTAGAAAAATCTTCCATGCGTGTGTTTGCGAACTCTTGTTCAAGAATCACTGCACGAGAGGTTTGATGATCCTGAAAGATGTCACGAAGTCGATCCCAGGCTTCCCTAGCAGTAGCATCTGGTTCAATAATTGTATTCAACAAATCATTCGATATTGTCGAATAAATCCACTGGAGCACAGTAGCATCAAGCGTAGACCACAAATCCTTGTCTTCAGCAGTCGTAGAAGGAGGTGGTTTCTCCTGGCCTTTAGGTGGGTCCAGAATATGGTGAATGACCTTGTGCGAGCGAGCATGGATTTTAAATAGCTCAGCCCACGTCCCGTATTGGGAATTTTCCAACTCAAGAACAATGGAAACATGATTCTTGATGTTAGAGACAGAGAGAGCTGGATGAAATAGCGGTCTCATATGTGAGGAGGAAGTCTCCGGCTTGGACGAAGAATCTGGAGAAGCTTCACCTGTCATGATGCGCGAGAACGGAGCAGCAAGAACAGGAAGGATTCAACGACGCATAGAAGCGGCGAATCAGCAGAAGATCGGCAGACGATTAAACCGACGAGAGGACGATTTAATGCTGGAGATCGAGCCGACGTGAGGTCGATCGATGTGCAGAGCCGATATTCTGATGGTGGGCAGCGGAAGAGGTTTAGAACGAACCTACTCGTGATACCATATAAGAATATATTCCGTGAGGATTCATTAATCACAATGAGAGTATTTATACAAGATACAACAAAGAGAGTTATGTTAATTCTAGTCTAACTAAGGTATCCTAAGTCTATTAAGACTATACTTCTAGAATCCTAAATATTCTGACTAATATTTACTATCTATCAGTGATGAATTAGAATCCTAGCACTTGAACTCTAACTCCGGCGAATTACTACAATAATGGATTAAATAACTGAGAACATCCAACACCCGCCAAGTATAAAAATAGCAACTCTATTTTATACTCTTTATCCTCCGATACGGTTAGAAAATCCCATGGAAATTCGTATTCAACGTCCTCCAAACTTAAAAGTTACTTATGACTTGAAATCCATAAATGATAAACTATCTTGGGGATCCTCCACAATTCTCTTAGAAGAGAATCTGCGATTGGATGATTAAAAACGAAATAGGGGAGCCTTATATATAAATATTCAAAGGTTGCAAGGAAAAGATGAAATTGTTGAACCCAAGTGTCTGTATACGAACATATATATCTGAAACAGTATCACAACTTATTGCGAAAAATTTGTCTACCTCAATTGGAGAGGTGCGACAGTTCTTAGGCAGCAGGTCGTGTGTTCAACACCCAACAGGTGCAACTTTTTGCCATTTTCTTTTTGTCATTTTCTTTTCCTTTTCTCAACAACCTTTCGAGGTGTTCCATGAGGTACCAAGTTCAAACATCTTCTTCCACACCTTTTTATTCATATATTTACATTTATTTTGTCGGAATTTAACACAACTTCATTGCAAATAGGTGTTCCTTGAGGTACCAAGTTCAAACCTCTTCTTCCACACCTTTTTATCCATATATTTATATTTATTTTGTCGGAATTTAACGCAACTTCATTGCAAATACCTTCGTATTAATAATTACAGACGGTTTATTTGTGCATTAATTTCTCATTCATCTTCAATTCAAATTGAGTAATTAAAGACACTAAACACACTTTAATTAAAACTTCCAACAATTACGATTGATCTTAATACGTCACCT
This sequence comes from Plantago major, assembly GCA_026545765.1. Lineage (NCBI taxonomy): Eukaryota > Viridiplantae > Streptophyta > Magnoliopsida > Lamiales > Plantaginaceae > Plantago > Plantago major. The sequence continues at coordinate 97,513,490 of CM048840.1, forward strand.
GAATTGAATATGAAAAGTTTATGTAGATTTGATTTTTTTACAAAGATATGGAGAGAGTATTTGTCATGTGGCTTCCTTTTACTTTGAGTAGTTATTTTTAATTTTTTGCTCATGGCATACGAGGAAGAAGACCAACAGCATCGGCAGACTGTATAGCAGCTAACAGCAAACAACAATTCCATTTTTGTTGGCAGGTCCAGCTCTGGTGGTACTGATGCGGCCGTGCAGAGCAGCAGGCTGCAGAACAACAACTAGAGTATAGAGCCAGTGAAACAGGAATCAGCAGAGCTGGGGAAGGGGAGACGCATCCTGTTGCGGGTGTTCTTGAAAGTATATATGTCCTAGAGACAATCGAATTGAGGACAAATATACATATTCGATTCAGTATTTATTTATGATTACTGTTCATTTATAAATAGGCATTACGGTATGTAATTGTTTACATACGTGTTCCCATGAGCTTCATGTTATCATTAAGAATGTGAGATCTTGAGTGACATAACATAGCTCTAAAATAGTCCCAATCAATGATCATCAAGAATGGGATATCGATGATGCATTGGAGATTGACATGTGGTCTGCATCATATCCTTTGAGGGTGTAGTAGTTCTCACGACTACGAATTACTTGGTAATCCGTGATGGACACATGGACGCCTTAGAGGGTGTTGGTATACCCAGCCGAGAAACCGTTTGATGTACTCTATTTACGTGTCTACGGAAGTAACGGTTTGTAGTGTGGTGTAATAGTCCTTTGACTTGAGATCAATACTTACTACATGTGTGGACTCGTGTGCTTTGACCATGACCAACGCTTCCACTCCTTGTAGGGGTAGATACGGCATGTGTTGGGCACATCACGAAACGCATGTTGGTAGTAGTTGAACCAAGATAGGATTCATTCCTCAAAATAGACTTGGAGAGAACACTTAACTTCTCATTACTAGTTTGATCAAAGTCGTTGGCCAACGCAAGATATATTTGGAATGGTGTTCAAATATTATGGATCAATTAGTAGAATGAGATAAAGTGATTAAGTTATTGAAACAGACACAAAATCAAGTTCTAGACTTAATCGAGTGTTCGCGAATGAAAGGACCGTATCATCATAAGCTCTACATTACAGGTGGTTTGCAATCCTTTCAAACGTTCCTTATGTATTGAAAATGTTTGGTAAATTGTCTAGGAGTTTCACCAAACCTTAATTAGATTAGTGCTTACTTACATAAGTCCCTATGGGTCACACTTTGTGGTGATTGTTCTACCAGTTGAGTATTAGAGTGAATTAAATATTAATTGGATTAATAAATATTTAATTTACTGTTATTGAGAATTGATCTATTTGATAGAAACAATTAATAAGTCAAATTGGATTTATTGGACTTAATTAATTGTTATACTTTAAGAAAGTAAATTAATTAAATTGGATTTAATTTATAATTGAAGAAAGATTAATTAAATTAAATTGGATTTAATTAATTAAAGCAAGAAAGTTTATTTGGACCAAATTAGAATTAAGTCCAAATGTAAAAGCTCAAAAGAGATAAAGAAAAATAAGCTGGGCTTGGTGGGTTTCAATCAAACCCATGACCTGATGCTTGATGGATTCAAGCCCAACCAACTAGGCTAGGAGTCCTCATCATCATGGATTGCATTCAGGTTATATCAGTACATATGATCTGCGAGATCATTGGAAGATATACAATAACATACGTTTTCCTTCTCCTTTTTCTTTTGCTTGATCATCTTTCTTCATGCTTCAATTCTCTATAACCCTACTCACTAAATAGTTTAGTATAGTTTCGAACGGGAACCTCCTAGCGTTCTTCGGTAGAATTGATCCCCGTGGATACTGAGGTCGAGGAAGCTAATCATGATGTATTGGGTTTCAACATATCATACATGGCGAACAGATTTGAAGTACTTGACAAACAGATTCGCAGAAAAGCTTTAAGGTTTTAAAGCTGCTGTCTGGAAAGCTAGTGCGACAAGTAAGTATTGATTTGCTTGTTTACGTTTTATATAGTCATTGGATCAAGATCAATATGCAATAAAATTTTCGAATTCCGCTGCGTTAACCTAGGGTTTATCTTTGCATATTTACCAACAGTTCTAGTTGGAGCAATCGGTGTATGCTTGAGGTCATAAGATGCCTATGCCCTTGTTCTCAGTTGAGGCCAAGATGTTTCCCCTCAGATCCTTGAGGTCATGTAGACTGGAAATCTTCTCGGCCTCAATCTTTCTCTCCTCGGTCTGTGATCCTTACTCTGCAAAAGGTTTCTCTCGGGTTGTGTACCCACTGATTATGAACTTGGTGTTGGATGACCTGATGTTTCCTGAAGTCCTCCGCTGATGTGTATTGCTCGCAAATTCTGTCAAGAGTTGCCTCGTCTTTCACATTTGAGAATGATAATGCGTCTACAAAGTTTTTGTCGGAAGTATTTGAGTAGAGATGTGCTGCCCGGACATCGATGGTATGATCCTCTACATTTAACACTGCCTCCTTGAATCAACTAAGGAAATCCCTCAACAATTATCCTGGTTTACGGATTCCATCAGCTAAGTGGCTAGCTGGCCTCTTTCTTTGTTTGAAATTACCAAAGCATAATTGCTCCATGAGTTGTGAGTAAGATTTGATCAAGGTAGGCTTGAGGTGGAGCCACCAGTCCATAGCTCTTCCATACAATATGGTTGGAAATATCATGGCTAGAAGATTGTCAAGTAATCCCATCCCACCTAGCATGCTTTCATAACGAACTCTATGGCTGATCGGACAACTCTTTCCATCGTACTGCTCGAGGTTGGTCAGAATTTTCTTTCCTCCATTGATTGTCTCGGTTCTGATTTTTGCACTCAATGGGCTCGAATTTCTGGAATCTGGGGTGATGTCTGAGCACATAATCAATTTCGCAAAATTTTTGCACTGAGCTTCCAGGGCCCTGTGTCGGAGTTAATTCTTCTCGAGACAGAGATAGCTCCTCTTCCTTGGAATCCTCGAGTATCACCAAGTGATTGCTCGGTTGATTCCTATGGATTCCAAGGGATGGAGGTGGGTTTCTTTACTCGGACCTAGTCTGTCTGTCAGCCTTCTCGGAAGTGATTATGCAGCAATTGCTCCGGGTGAGCGGAGTTGATTTGCTCTTTAGTTGAGCACATTCCTTAGGTCCTCTCATCTTTGACTGGCGCTCTTCCTATGATTGAAATAGAATTCCAAGCAGGATCATTGGTTCCTTGCACTTGTGTCTGTCCACACTCTTGAATTGTAGTAACTAACGCAGCAAATTGATCTCTTTGGAGACCAAAGGCCTCGGGATCAATGTGGGCTGGGATTTGTGGTGGCACCACCACTACTGCTCCGCTCGGGTTGTGAGTTCTTCGCGCGGAACTTGAGTGTGTGCTCTCCACTATTCCCTTTTGGAGCACTTTATGGGTGGCCTTTGTAGCTGCTGGGACGGTCCTTGACCTTGTGGCTCGGATTGTTTCGTTTCAAACAAGGTTTTGGTCGGTTGGTTGTGGAACTTGTTGGTTTGGATCAGTAGGGAGAATGGTTGCTTCTTGCAGGTATTAGGATCTTGAGCTTTCTTAGGAGCCATGGACTTTTTGTAAACGGTGCCATGAGGGTAAAAATGTGATAGTACGCAGGGCCGTATTCGAGATTTAGGGGGCCCTGTGCAAATTTTTAAACGAGACCCCAACTAAATAAAGATATAATAAAAAAAATTATAGATGTGAAAAATAACCAAAATCATCCGATACAAGTACTTAAGATATATTTTTAATAAATATTACAAATGACTAAAAAACTACTTGAAAATTGCAACTCTTCTAGCATTCTTTGAAGCGAAATCATCAATTAACTCGTCATAACTCACTTTGTCCGCCATATCATTCTCTATTGCCATCATTGCTAGTCCGTTGAGTCGTTCTTGTGACATTGTAGTGTGCAAATAGGATTTCACCAATTTAAATACTCATATACTCGATATTAATAAGCTCCAGTTTCACATCAGCTTAAACCATAGCTTAGATAAAGAACTAGACAGGCCTAACACTAAGTTAAAAGGAGCGCAAGACGAAGCACTAACAAGTCGAATAAAAAAGACTCTAATTTCACATAAACTACCCACACCCAGTAAGAAAGACACCCAATAACATACAGTTTGAAGCACTAGTTCACTTAATCCCTTTACTGAACCATGAAAAGTCTTACAAAATTCACAAATTGCAATTTTGCCTTACTACTTCACTAGCTTAACTAGTTTACAGAAAAGACTAAAATACACAACATTACAGAATAGAACCCATATTTGCTTGTAAGTGATAAAGCAAAACCCAGATTTCTAATAGAATAGAACTAGAATTGTTGGATTTTGTATGAATGGTTAGGATGAAGTCTTGAAGGGTACCTATATACATGGAAATAGAACAATAAGAGTGAGTAACGACCATTTTTCTTCTAAATTTGAGGAATTGAATGGATGTTTTAATGGATGTTGAGAGAAATTAGGATGGAGATTGAAGAAGCAAAGGAGATCGAGAAAGTAGAACTGAAGAGATGGAGATGCCGGCCGCCAAAATTCATTGCGTTGTCTCTGTCTGCGTCTTCTTCTCTAATTTTGTTCTTATTTAATTTTTTTTAGCTGGACCTTGGAGTTGGGCCCTAAAATTTGGGCCTAGGGGGCCCTAGGCACGACGAGGCCCTGCGTGGTTGGGCTTACTGCGCAGGCCCTTAGCCGGGCCTGATAGTACGTCATTATTCCTCACCAAAGAAAAGAGAGTGGACAAATTGCTTCAAGTGGATAGATTATGTACTGAAGCTCCTCGGAGACTACTCCTCAAAGAGTGTCCCTTGTGACCTGCACACTTAGAATTGGGGGGGGGGGGGGGGGGTAGTCACTTTCGTCGGTCTGCATGCACTACAAGAAATCCGCCAAATAGCGACTGGGGGTAGCGACGAATTTTATCCATCGCTACCTAGCGACGAATCGCTAGGTTTAGTGACGGATTGAGCGAATCGCTCAATCCGTCTCAAATCCGTCGCTATTTGGCGACGGATACAAAATATCCGTCGTTATTTAGGGACGGATATAATATCCGTCCCTAAATAAGTTGACCAGATTAAAAAAAGAAAAAAAAATAAAAAGAAAACGAATTTAGCGACGGATAGCGTTCCATCGCTAAACTAGGGATAGAAACGGGATAGATCCCCTTTTCTTCCCCATTTTCGTTTCTGCTTCTCTTTCTTTGTCTCTCGCAATTTCACCAATTCGGAACAAATTTCCGCCATTCCGGCCAATTTTGGAGTGTTTTCGAAGCTCGTGGGACAAGAAGTTCGGGTGTTCAATCAATTTCGTCTTCCTTCCGCTTAATCGAAGGTATTTTGACTAAAACCATTATTTTGCCAAATTTGGAGATTTTGTTAATTTTGACTAATTTGAGCAATTGCATGTGTATTATAAGTATGTAGTAGTTAGTTTAGCTTATATTACGTAGTGTGTTAACTTTGAGATGTTGAATTGATATATTGATTGTGAATTTGGATTTTTAGTATAATGTTAGGATGTTTGGAAGTATGTAGGGTTTTTAATTTGATATTTTCGTATATGTAGGAGGATTAGGAAGATTTAGTTGAGTGTTTTGAAACCCTTACTTGTTGACAAATTTGGGAATTTTGTTAATTTCGACTAATTAGATCAATTGTATGTTTATGGTAGCTATAGTATACTAGCTAGTTAACTTTGTGCAATTGATATATTGATTGTGAATTTGTATTGTTAATTAGTATAATGTTAGGATGTTTGTAAGTACGTAGTAATTTTGATTCGATAAATTCGTATATGCACTAGATTATGAAGATTTAATTAAGTGTTTTGAGACTATTTGGTGATTATATTAACGTAAAATGCATGTTATGAATCTAATAATTGTAGACGTGTCAGGCTAATCATCTAATTATGAATCCTGATCGTTCATGGATGTACCGTCGCATAGTTAATGGCAGAATTCAGTCTAGTTTTGTTGAAGGGGTTGAATCCTTCATCACTTTTGCGCTTACACAGACTACTTGTTTGATTGGGGGAAGATGAAGTGCCCTTGCAATGCGAACAAATGTAGGAATAAACAATTTTTGCCTCCTGAAACGGTAGTGGAGCACTTGAAACGTAAGGGGTTCGTGTCTCAGTATGAGGTATGGTGTTATCATGGCGAGACACGAGCACCGTTCATGGATTATGAGCATCTCTCAAAGCGTAAAAGGAAGCAGAAAAATGTGATCGGAAGTACTCAGAATACGTCTACATCTGATGCTAATTATGATCATGAACGGATGGAGCAAATGGTGTATGATGTTGCGGGTCCAGAGTTCATGGACACCAGGGAGCCAGTAACCGAGGGGGATGTGGAGGAGCCTCCAAATCCTGCGGATTAGGTGTTCTTTGACTTGCTGGAATCAGCAAAGAAGCAGATTTATCCGGGGTGTAGGCTCAACGAGTTGTCTTTGTTTGCTCGGCTAATGAGTTGTAAGGCTAATGGCCAGCAATTTGAAGCGAGCTTCAATGAAGGGGTACAAGTAATGTCGGATCTTTATCCTGAAGAAAACCTAGTTCCCACCAACTTTTACCAGGCGAAGAAAAAGATGCGGGGGATGGGGTTTCCCATGGAAACCATAGATTATTGTGAGGATATGTGCATGATCTATTGGGGGGAGGATAAAGATCTACTGAAGTGCAAGTTCTGTAGTAAGGACCGGTACAAGCGTTACAAGGAGGGGGCTGGAGAAACGTCAGAAGAAAAATCTACCACGTAAGAAAATGTGGTATTTCCCTCTAGCACCTCGTTTGAAGAGGTTGTACGCTTCAAGTGCTTGTGCCGATAAAATGCGGTGGCACAAGGAGCGAGTAATCCCGGAAGAGGGTAGAATGGAGCATCCATCAGACTCACCCGCATGGAAACAGTTCGATAAGACCTACTCGGAGTTTGTAGCCGAACCTAGAAATGTATGCTTGGGGCTTTGTACGGATGGTTTTAACCCGTTTGGAAATGACCGGAAGTACTCTTGTTGGCGATCATGTCGACACTGCATAACCCGCCGGTGAGTGCATGAAGGAACCATTCATGTTCTTGACTGTGTTGGTGCCCGGGCCAGATGATCCGTCACAGAAGCTGGATGTGTTCTTGCAGCCCTAATCAAGGAGCTGATTGAGTTGTGGGAAAATGGTATCCCGGCATATGATGTGTCGACGAAGAAGAACTTTACATTGAGAGCAGCATTAATGTGGACCGTGAGTGATTTTCCTGCGTACTCCATGCTATCTGGAAGGAAAACCGCGGGCTTTAATGCATGTCCACATTGTATGGAAGACACTGATGCATTTAGACTGAAGGAGAGCGGAAAGGAATGTTGGTTTGACTGTCATCGTAGGTTTCTACCAAAGGACCATACATTCAGGAAGAACAAGACTCAATTCTTGAAAAACAAAGTAGTGAACAAAGGCGCCCCGAGACAACTTACTGGTGCAGAAATACTTGCGGAGATAGATAGGCTGGGTCTTATGAAAGTGACTAAAGTTGGGTCGGAGAAGCATAACGAGAAAATTAGCAAAAATTGTGGATGGAAGAAGAGAAGCATCTTCTGGGACTTGCCTTATTGGAGCAGTCTTCTTATACGTCACAACTTGGATATCATGCACATTGAGAAGAACGTGTTCGAGAACTTATTCAACACGATTCGCAACATTCCCGGAAAAACAAAGGATACCCCTAAATCTAGAGCTTAGTTGGATACATTGTGTAAAAGGCCCGAGTTGAAAAAGTAGAATGATAAGGGGCAGTGGCCCAAGGCATGCTACACAATTGACACTGAATCTAGGAACAAACTATTTGATTGGGTGAGGGGATTGAAGTTCCCCGACAATTATGCCTCGAAGTTGGGGCGGTGTGTGGATGTGAAGAGGACAAAGATGTACGGGATGAAGAGCCACGATTGTCATGTGTTCATGGAGAGGCTTCTCCCTGTTGCATTTCGAGAAATGCTACCTAAACCTGTATGGATTGCGATCACCGAGCTGAGCTTATTTTTCAAGAATTTATGCTCAAGGGTGCTTGACGATGAAGTGTTAGCAAATCTTGAAAGCAACATACCATTGATTCTATGCAAGCTCAAGCGTATCTTTCCACCGAGCTTCTTTGATTCTATGGAGCACTTGCCGGTTCACCTCCCACATGAAGCGAGGCTTGCTGGACCGGTTCAGTATCGATGGATGTATCCATTCGAGAGGTGTATAATCAAGGCAATCATTTACTTATAAAGTCTGAATTTTCCCAAGTTACATTGTGTTACCTCAATATATATGCATTACAGGTACTTGGGGAAATTGAAGAGGTATGTCAGCAACAAAGGCAAGCCTGAGGGATCGATGGCCAATGCCTACGTGAGAGAGGAAGCTGCAACCTTCTGCTCCTATTACTTTGGGGACCATGTCCCGACGAAGTCATCTAGGTCGTCCAGAAACGCAGACACATTTGAAGTTCAAGAGGATGATGACGTTTCCATTTCAATTTTTAGGGTCTCGGGGAGACCTATTGGAGAAGAAAAGACAGAATGGCTGACGGATAAGGAGCTGAAGGCAGCCACATATTATGTCCTCTCGAACTGTGCTGAAGTTGACAAATTTATGGAGATTTATGCTCGGTGAGTAGCTTTCTTACGCTAACACATGGATTTTAACTTCTAACTACTATATATATATATAATCATGTAATCGTGTCCACAGCCTTTTCAGAGAGAAGAATCCAACAATGGCAGATGACGTAATTGAAGAACTGCTTCAAGAGAAGTTGGAAACAGAATTTGCAGATTGGTTCAAGGAGTACGTACGAAATCCTGTCAACAAAGTCACATGTCCTTACTTAGAATCTCTAGCAGAGGGACCAAACAGAAAGGTCTCCACATTCTCATCGTACATAGTAAATGGCCTTAGGTTTCACACAATTGAGTCTAACACCGCCATGGCCACAAGCAATTCTGGGGTGTGTGTCAGGGGGCAAGATCAAGATGCAACTGATGATTTGTATGATTTCTACGGGAACGAGACGAATCAGCGACTTGAATATCCGGGGTTTCCTTTGAAAAGAACTTTTCTGTTTGATGTTGACTGGTATGATCCTACTCCAAGTGGTACGAGGAAACACGAGCTCTATCAGATGGTAGAAATTAACCATAGGAAGAGGTATCGTACTAAGTATGAACCGTTTATCTTGGCGACTCAAGCACGCCAGGTGGTGTTTATTGAATATCCAAGCCTGAAACGTGATAAGGCGGATTGGTTGTCATGATGCATATACAGCCCGCCCATAGTAGAGTACATTGATAAGGACGACTCAATTACCAACTCGTATCAAGAAGAGGTCGTCGATCAAACAGCGAGAAAGCCTGTACAAGCTGATGATGAGTTCATAGACCTGCATGAAGACCAATTTATAGACTTAACAATAGTCGAGGAGGACGAGGGTATGTGTGTATTGTATGCTTAGTTGTTATGTGTATATATGCTTAGTTGTTGATTATTATTACTTTTTGTGCTTTAATATATGTCAAATGTATATGTTTTACATGCATATTCATGTATTCTTTACTAACACATTTTTTCCTGCAATTTCTTATATGCTCTTGCAGATGCCGCGCCAAAGGAAGTCCACATACCTTCCTCCCGGGTGTAGGGGTACTAGGGGGAGTCCATCGGTTCGTAGTACACCAATGAGTGGAGCTACTAGTCCTCCGTTGGATATGATATTGGGAGCAAAGACGGCCTCGTGTTTCAGACTCCACCGGCCTACACGTCACATGCACCTGGTGACTACCCCTCTGACGGGTGTCCCTATCTGACGTTGACTGACGGTGCTACATTCCAGGGGAAGCCGGTGTTGTTCCCCAACGGCAGGAACAAGTAAGTATTATGCATTTGTAGAACATACACTTAAGATAAATATATGTTACATGATTTTACTAATGAATATTCATTTCTTGTTTGTCTCATTGATAATAAGTTTTGGCCACCGGATGCTTCGGATAAACTAGGCAAAATCTTTAGGGGGAAGAGGGAGATGCCGGGACAGGGAGGCGAGAAGTGGACAAACATATCGGACCGGATGAAGCACTTTTACTTCGACGAGTTGCGGGTAAGCTTAAATGTTACAATGAATGCTTTATTTGTTCTTTTAATCATTGTGTTAATGTGTGTGGTATGTTAGCCACTATATCTGTGAGTGGTATGTTAGCCACTGAACTTGGGTGATATGTTAGTCACCATTGTGTTAGTCAATTTTAGGACAATTTGAGTGGTATGTTACCACTAAGCTTGGTTTGATGTGTTAGTCCCAATTCATGAACTTGTTGTGTCATTTGGGTGGTTTGTTAGCCACTAAACTTGGGTGATATGTTGGTATTTATTCATGAACTTATTGCACACAATTTGAGTGGTATGTTAGCCACTAAACTTGGTGTTATATTTAAATTGTTATCTTTCTTTAAACTTGTGTAATTTTTACTTTGAATGGAATTGTTGTAGAAGGACTACTACATTCCCAATGCCCTGGTGTCCCAGTTGTACTCTATTTTCGAAACTTTAGGGTCAGACATCTATAGGAAAATGGTTTACAAAATGAAGGAGACACGCAGACAACCAACTTGGGTGGGGGATGACGAGTGGGCACTTTGGGAGGAAAACTGGAAGGATCCCTTTGTCCAGGATCAAGCTTACAAGAATGTATAAAACCGCTTTATCGAGCCATGAGATGGCATGCAATCGCCAGACATCACTATGGGTCGCGAGCTGTTGTTACAGATCACGTGATGGAGGTTAGTAAATATGTTGTTTATGACTTGGAATATGATACATAACAGTTTTTTGCTTTCATTTCAATAAACTAACTACTTGTTTGCACATATGTTTTTTTGGCCAATAGAGGACAGCCGAAGAGTGCTCTATACCACTTCAAGAAGGCTAAGCTGAAGAATGGCATTTGGACTGACGTGAGGGCCGAGCGATTATGATGCACGCTTTTTCTTAAGGTTAACATTTGTATTTGTGTATTTTAAAGTGATTCCTAAAATTGCATCTCATTTCGTATGCAATTTACAATTGCAGAGTGAGGTGGAGAGGAGGATGGATGAGAGGATAATCGGCGGTCATGAGCTGTCAATTGAAGAGCAAGACCAGATCTTCTTCGAGGTCAACGCAGTGGACAACAAGGGTCGAACATATGGATTGGGAAGTTTGGGCCCTTCTATGAGTTCTAGTAGCTTCTCAGTGTCCCAGGGATCAGGATCGCGATCTAATCTCTTCACACAGGACCAGGTTCAAGAGATGATGACTCCTCTCCACGAGGAAATAGTCATGACCAAGGCACTTACCAAGAAGCTTGAGGAACAGGCTCAGATGGCTCAAATGGATGGACGCTTTGACCCAGATGTTCAACACTTCTTCCCAGTACCACCCACCGCCTCCTCCCGATTCTTAGTTACATCAGACTTATATTGTTTATGCTACATATATACTTTGACACTATTTCACCTTCTTGTGCTTGCATACTTTAGACTTTGTTATGGATAATTTATATTGTTTTGGGTATATTAATGTAATTTAATTGTTTCGGGTATATTATCTATGATTATATTATGTGAAAAAACAGTGAAATGTGAAACAGAAATACAAAAAACAAAAAAAAAAATTAAAAAAGTGAATTTAGCGACGGAAAAAAATTCGTCGTTAAATTCACGAACTAAGGGCGAATTAGCCCATTGAATTTAGCGAAGGATTAAAATTCATCGCTAAATATCAAGCGAATTAAGGGCGGATTAGTGGTGGGATTTAGCGACGGATTTTTTTCCGTCGCTAATTGGCGACGGATAAGTAATCCGTCGCCAATTCGGACGGACTGGTCAACGGATTAATCCGTCGCCAGTTCATCGTTATTTGGCGACGGAATACTTATCCATCGCCAAAACAAATAGTGCCGCATTGTTTGGGGACGGGGGGATTATCCGTCGCTACGGATTTAGCGACGGATCGGCACTGTTTAGCGACGGATAAGTCCGTCGCTAAAACATGTTTTTTTTTGTAGTGATGTGGTCAAACCGGTCAGAGACTTTTAACTGTTGAGGTCTGAGCTGTAAAGCTCTAGGCCCTCGGATGGGATAAAGGAGGTAAGTGTACTGTAGGTAAGGGGACACGTTTCAGAACATACCTGGTCACTTGGGGATGTGAGCCTATTAATAGATTCTTGGCAGTGGATGTCACTATCGTTGGACATGTGTCCACTGTGGAGTGGTCCGAACGTACGGACACATACTCCTCTGTTGGAGATGGTCTTCTGTCCTTTTTCTGGACATGTTTTCCTCTAAGTATAGTTGGTCGAATTCAAGGTGCTCCTCGGACATGGCTTTCCAAGGCACAAGATCCAAGTCGTATAACTTAGTTCGTCATAATCCGTCTTGGTCCGCGGGAGACATATTTCAACCAACCACATAGTCATTGCTTTTTTCCTAGGAGGCCGGTGCGAAGTCACCATAGGTCGGATCGTATGTTCTAATCCTTTCCCTTGTATTATGTTTATTCTTCTGTAGCAGTAAGGGCACGGTCCCTTCCTAATCTAGGGATCGGACCCAATAGAAGGGAGACTTTAGAATGCACCTAAGTCACCTTAATCCGCTAGTCCTCGGGTCGGACTAATTATTACTCCCTCTGGTCCAATAAAAGCTTCCTAACTTTCCTTATTTGGAATACCACTACAAACTTCCTAAGCCAAATTAGGAAACTTTTTATCTCGTCCACTAATTCTTTATTGTTTCTCTTTCCTACTTTATCATTACTTTCCTCCTTCTCTCTCATACTTTATCAATCAGTTACTACTTTATCAACATAATACCTCACACAAATCAATATATTATTATTTTTCCTTAACCGAAGAGAAAGTAAGCCCCTAGGAAGCTTTTAATGGTCTGGAGGGAGTACATATCAGCGTGGATTCAAATCGGATGAATTCAGATCAAATTTAATGCGGGTCATTTCGGATCATGTTTATTCAGATGATTTCAGATGGTCGACCAATGTAGTTTCAAATCAAATTCGGTCGAATCAGATAATTTCAGATAATAAAATTAAGCTTGGACGGGTATTAATTTTTTCTTGGGGAGGAGACCAGTAAAATTCATGTATTGTTGCTGAAAAGTGGAATGTTTTATGTAGTACTCCCTCCATTTCAGAAAAAGTGTTACATTTTACTATTCTGCGGTCAACTGTCTCCGCATTTGACCACAATTTACTCTTAAACGATATTAATAAATAAATTATGAAAATTATATATTAAAAATATAGTAATTAAATTTTTATTAAATGATTTTATTAAATTATTTACTATTATCGTTTATGAGTAATTTGTGGTCAAACTCGAAGACAGTTGACCGGTCAAAGTCAAAATGTAACACTTTCTCTGAAATGGAGGGAGTATGTAATATGTGTGATGGGTGCGAAAGTTAAAAAAATATAGCATTTGAATTTACTTTTTTCCTTGTGCTCCGTATTTTATTATTGATGTGGACGATATGTAACCATCTCGATGATAAGGGAAAATTTTTCAAAAGATTTCTCTCTAGAATTTTCTCTCAACTCAACTCACCGACTATATATCATCGTTTAATCTTTAACTTGATCAAGATTGTGTTCTAATATGGAGCCAATGGAGGATGAAATTCCAAGATCGGAGCTAGTGGATAAAGGAGGTGGAGGAAGATCCAGGGATCAGGAGACAGAAGCGATGGATTTGGAAACTCCTCAATCGGAAACTTCAGGTTTGATCGAAAAACCAGTAGCCTTTAGTTCTTATAGGGAAAAGCTAACTGGAGCCACTAAACATAAGTATTTTGATAATTGGTAATTATCTTGAAAAGAATGTTAGTTTCCCTGATTTAAGGCTTAGTAAACAGAAGGATCCGAATATCCCCTTTGTTCAATTATCCAATAACGAGTTCCAGGAGTTTACTGATTTGTGGGGAAAAGCTCTCATCATTAATACAGTGGGATTACTAGATCAATTTGGGATATTCAAAACGTCTGAAAGGTTTGTTGAAAATTAAAAATCCTATTGAAGTTTCGGTCCTTTGTAAAGGATTTTATGTTTTATCCATGGCATCAAATGAGGACTACGTTATGGCTTTAGCAGGAGGTCCGTGGTTCTTGTTTGATCATTACTTAGTTGTGCAAAAATGGAGACCTTGGTTTAAACCTGAGGATGGTCTGTTGGATATGATGCCAATATGGGTTCAGTTACACGGTTTACCAATAGAACTTTACCACCCAAAAGCTCTACTGTTAATTGGTAAACCTCTAGGTAAACCAATCAAAATGGATGCCCACACTGTTAGTGCGTATAGAGGACGGTACACCAGGATTTGTGTGGAAATAGATACTTCAAAACCATTACCACCAAAAATTCAGATAGGTAACATGTTCCAAGATGTAATGTATGAAATGGAAATTTCTTTCTGCATCAAATGTGGGCGTGTGGATCACTTTAGTTTTTTTTTTTGAATCGGCAAAAATATTATTATAAAACTCAAAACGTTCACACGAGCATAAGAGATGCTCGAAATAATACAGATCCATCACAAACATCGTGCTTAAAAATAATCCAAACCACCATTCTATTCCCATGGGGACTAAAAAATATATCACTAGCTTCTAAAAGCTTATCAAAACCGATGGAGTCCAATAATTTCTCAAATCAACACTCACAGCCTTTCTTGTCACTACCGAAAATGTCAACACCAAACACTGAATTCCTTTAAAATGTCAACACCAAACACTTCTTGGCACTACATCTTGTTCCTCAAATATTTCCAACACCACTTCCAAAATAATCCGTCAAATCCTTTAACACATGTCTAACAAATTGCCACGCTCCTACACCCTATGCATATAAAATGCTAGTGGCAAGCAATTTAAAGTGTGGTCATAGACACCGAGCTCCGTCAATGCCTTTAACACATGTCTAACAAATTGCCACGCTCCTACACCCTATGCATATTAAATGCAAGTGGCAAGCAATTTAAAGCGTGGTCATAGACACCGAGCTCGTCCCGACTAGACACACCCCTACACCTAATGCATTCAAGAAAACAAGAGGCAAGTAATTTAAGAGATGGTCATAGAATGCGAAACATTGAGCACTACTAGCCACACCCCTCCACCCTATGCCTACGCAGAGACAAGTGGCAAGTAATTTAAGGCATGGTCACGACTCAATGAGCACAAACCATATTCTCCATCCCCCTACACCCAATGTTCGCAAGAAAAACATGAGGCAAGGAATTTAAGATGTGTTCGACGGCACAAGCCCCAAAGGTACCACCAATTTAGGACCACCTCACGATATTTAAAACTAAATCTCAATGGTTTAGTTCCTTGAGTTATAACTTAGCTATCAATGCCCATTCGAGCACCCACAACCAAGTCACTTACCCCTAAACCGGCATTAATCCTGAATAGAGCCCAAAAGTGAGTCCAAAATCCCGTACCTGTTACACCATAAACAACCAACACTTCCACACTTTCTTGTTAAACACTAAATGGACCAATATAATCATCATTAAACAATCACACAATTCAAACATGTTTCCACAAAGTCAAAACCAACTCACTTACAGTATTGTCCACCTCCCATTTGTCTCCATATGCATTAGTGCCTCCAGTCCATCATTTCCTTTTGTTTCCTCTTGCGCTTGTGACCTTGAATTCTTCACCGAAAATGTCTCCCTCAGCTTTTCAATAGTCAGTAAAATGCACCTGCTTACAAAACATCAACTAGAAACAGAGAGATGGTTCCAAGAACCATGAGTTCAAGCAATTATAATCCTTCAACAGTCCCTTCCCTTTAAGCCATGACCAACTAGTTACTTTTATTGTGTCCAACACTTGCCAAGGGTTTGCTACCCCCTCCTTAAAAAGTCTTTTATTTCGCATTATCCAAATCGACCACATAGTAACATGCCAAATCAATTGCCAAATCATTTTATCCCCTCTCACTCTTTCTTTATTATGATTTTCAAGAAAATTTACAATGTTTTCCCCACTCACTCTTCTACAATCCAACCAATCATACACTAAGTCCCCTTTGCCACACTACAAGTCACAAAAATGTGCATTACATCTTCAAGTCCCTCATCTTCACAACTTTTACACCCAAGATTATTATTTCCCATAAACACCCCTCTTTTATTCAAATTATCTTTTGATGGTATCTTATTTTGAAGCAATTTCCACAAAAATGTTTACCTTGGACGTACTAATTTATTCCACACTACCTTTGCCCATTTTTTCATATCATTTTCCTTTAGTTATTTGTTCAATTTCCTATACCCATCCTTAGTTGTATAATGACTCTCTTTTTCCCCCAACCAAACCCATTTATCAAGTTCTCCTTCTTTTAACACTACATTTCCTACAAAAGATTCAATTTCTTTCACCTTTTCAAGTTCCCTCTCAAGTAATGTTCTATTCCAAACCCAATTACAACTATTTCCTAACTCTAGCTTAACCACTCTTTCTTTTAATGTACAATCTTTTTTAGACTCTAATCTATACAACCTAGGGTACAACTCACTCAAGCTTTTTTCCAAGCCTCCCCATTTTTCTTCCCAAAAACTTGTGTTTTCCCCATTACCAATTACCTTCATGCAATAATTAGCAAACCACTCACTCAAACCTACAACATTCACAAGGTCTCTCCACCACTCCGACCAATGACTCTTATTCGATCCCCCCTTTTCTCTCCATTTTACATTTTCCAAAAAAGTCCAATATTTTGACTCAGTCACTCTTTTCCAAAGTTTATTTCCACTACTAAGTAGTTTCCACACCCACCTACCAAGCAATGCTATGTTGAAAAATTTCAAATTTTTAATTCCAAGACCCCCATCCTCCTTCTCCTCACACAAAAGCTCCCATTTTACCCAAGCAATTTTTCGCTTCTCTTTCTCAATACCCCCCCCCCCCCCCCCCCCCATACACACAAAATTCCTTTGGATCCCAATAAGTTCATCAACAATCACTTTGGGTGCTTTGAAAAAAGAAAAATAATACAACGGGAGTGCATTCAACACCGCCTTAGTTAAAACTATTCTTCCTCCAATAGAGAGGAACTTGTTCTCCCACACCTTGATCTAAGTTCATGCAATTTGGTTTATTATTTAGTAATGCTAGAACAAAGCACATTGATGTTAGACACCACTTCATCAGAGACCATGTTGAAAAAGGCAATATAGAGATACTCAAGATTAGCACTGAAGACGAACTTGTAGATATCTTCACTAAGCCATTACAAGAAAGTAGATTCTTAGCCTTAAGACACAGTCTTGGACTAATGGAGCTACCAAAGAACTAAAAAAGTTCAGATATCTGACGAAGATATCAAAGAAGAGAGAAAAGTAATCTGGAACGGGTATCCAGAGAAGAGGAATCTGGAACGGGTATCCAGAAACCAAAGGCTAAAGGGTAAAATAGCTATTTGAAGATTTCTGAGACGGGTACTCAGATATCTAGATCACTGAGTGAGGGGGAACACAAAAGAGAATAGTACAATTGTCTACAAATAACTACTATCTTGAAATTTGAATGATTTCTATCTTTGTGAAAAAACTTTGAAAAGACAACAAGTATAAGATAGAATCAGATACAACAGTGTTCTCATTCACACAGAAACGTGATTCATATAGCTAATAGCCAACATTCATTAAATGGGCACAATTACAATTGTTGATTATGATCATTGCTGAAGAAGCAATGGTGACCCTTGATGAAATGGGCGATTGATCTGTACGGCAGAGATTAACTCTCAGTAAATAGTGGACTGTTGAAATTCAGACAGGTCCCACTATGCATTTAATGCTAAACAAAGCTTTTTCCCACGCCTGTCTGCAATACACAGATACTTACACACAAAATTAATTTGTATGTATATGTCTGTTGAGATCTCTTTGCTATATATATATAGGATTTTGGCTAAGAAATTACTTTCACCTAATCCAACATTCCGACTTGCACAAGAATAACAAATTTCTTTCTTCTATTCTCTCTGCAAATCTCTGCTCTCAAATTAGTTTTTCTGCAAAGAATCACTAATCTTTCACTTTAATCTCTTTAAGATCTTCGAAAAACTCACTCTATATAAAGAGATGGCCCCCAAACGATCAACTACACAGAAATCCCAAAGTACTAATCGGTATGCCGAAAAGCACCGAGGTAGTTATTAACAATCGATTAGTACGGAACTTCAATCCCGATCATTGGACTTCAAATCACATAATGATTTGGGGTGGTGCCATGATTGAGGAATACCTCACTGCTGCTGTTGAGACTCAAGCCGATAGAAAACTGATACTTGACATGCTTGAAAAGGCAAAAATCAAGGGTTTTCTATCAGCTCTACCCAATAGAATCTCTTCACTGGATGTATTAGAATTCTACAACAACTCCAGGATTATATCCTGTGTTTCTAAAGGCACTGCAATAGTTTCTATAAAAACTTCAGTCCAAGAAAAGGAAATCCTTCTGGACTTAACAACTTTCTGCAAGTTGTTTGACCTTCAAAATCTTGGAAAGGATTTTGAAATAGACACCAAGGATGATGATCTCCTTGAAGGTGTAAAACAATCTGCATAATGATGTGTGATCTTGAAAATCGACACCCACCGATTTCAAGCTTGTTGACATCGTAACCGACATCCGCCGTTCACTGGGATGTGTTGGCATGCATTCTTCACAGATGCTTTGATGGTCTACAAGGAGGTGCTTGACGGATAAGCCAAGAACATCGGATGATGATGTTCTTGTTGCAACAAGACAAAATTTGAAAACCCTTTCAATTGGGGAAAGTACGCCTTTATGAAGTTTGTGAAGAAGATTCAAGGCTTTGAGCCTACAATCGCTAAGGGACTTGCTGAGCCAAAGACCATAGTAAGTTATGGTCTAAAGATATGCTACTTGCTGGAAAAGCTTGGCATTGAGCTCAGAGAGAAGGCTGACATAGCCAACAGTAACCTACTCTACAAATATGAGTATACGAACATGATGAAAAAGGTTACTGGATCTCAGAAAGGTTCCAAGAAGCGAAAGAATGAAGAGGTATCTGAGGGAAAAGTTGCGACCAAGAAGCCCAGAACTTCACGAAAGAAGTCTGCTGGCAAATCAGAAGGCACACCCTTTGAGGTTGTCGATTCCCAGATACATGCCGTCGCTGAAGATGAACTCATCAATGCTGCTAAAGAAAGTAGTGACAGATACCAATCCCTATCTGCAGAAACCGCAAGAATTATGGACCAATCAGTTCCCAATGCTGATGAGAGCTCTGACAATGAAGATGATGAATTAGTTATCTCTCAAGTCCTAGAAAAATCAAGAAGGGCTAAGGTTACTGAAAAATTAACTGGTGTAGAGGTATCTGAAGAAGAACCTACACCACAAAGTTCTTTGCAAGCACTGTTTCAAAGGTTGTCTTGAAAAACAGCGGTGTCCAAGGTAATCGGACAAATTACACCATCGAGCAACAAAGATCAAGCATATTGAAGATGCTCGATGAGTGATACTTAGTGTTGGAGGATCGCCATTGCCTCAACACTCAACAGTCATCTCAAGCACAACGACCACAATGACGGATAAGGATACTCTTGAAATGGTACTTGAGTGCCAGATACCAAAGATCTTTCATTCTTGAAGAAAATCCTGCAAAAAGCGGGTTCCCCAACTCAATGAGAGGGATCAAAGAGCCATCGCCGTAATGATCAACAGGAGGCAACTGAGTTGCATACTCAGGCAAGGTCTGAAGTACCTGAAACTTCAAACAAAGAAGATGAAATGGAACAACAAGACCACACATAGAAGGGTCACAAGTTCCAGAGACCAATCAGCCTGTCATTACTCAGGTATCTGAATGGTTTAACTCTCTATTTGTGATATTTTGTGCCACATAATCTTGTTATTTTAATAGAATTTCTTTGTTACAGGCTGATTTAGAAACACGAGAACAAGAGGAAGCTGAGAATCTTGCCTCAGAAACTGAGAAGGAGGCTTCCACACCCTCACAACTTAAGAAATCTTAGCATGTGCTATAGGTGATAGAGAATTCCTTAAGATATAATTTTTCAGACATTCGGTAATACACTTGACTAATAAGTGTTTGTTTCTAATAGGCTCCAACTGAGAAGAAAAATGAAGAGACTGAAAAGTCTATCTCTTCAGAGAGGAATCCAGAGGCTTCCAAGGCCTCTGAGGAACAAGTATCTGAATCTTCTGTAGAGAAGGTATTTCATTCAGATATTCATACTCCTCAAAGTACAATCTCTGATCATTTTTCTTAGACTAACACATTCTACTTAACAGGTTCAAAAAGAAGTAGAAGTTGTTGAGGAATTGTCCACTCAATCCTCACAACATATGAAAATTGATGAGGCATCAAGGCCTTCATCACAAGAAAAGATTCCAGAAACTGCACAAGTTTCTGTGAGACAAACATCTGAGCCTCCAACAGAGGTAATTGACATCTCAGATATCTGATTTGTCAATAAAAAATTTCTTGATAAAATTTCCTAAGTGTTATGTTTTAATTCTCAGGTTCAAGCAGAAAGAACGGTTGATGAGGACCAGACTTCCAAGTCTCCACCTCACAACAAGATATCTGAGGCAACCCCTCTCGATGGTACAAGTCTCGAGCTCGATGTACTCATTCAGGTACCTCAGAAACCTAACTACACTTGTACTCAGATATCTACACAAGTTTTGAATCTAACTCAAAACTCTTTCTTTCAGGCTCAAACAAGTGCCACGAAGGTCCATGATGATGAGAAAAAGGACCTACTTCCCTTCTTCAAAGCTCCTACCCTACCAAAGCACATTCAATGCTTCAAGAAATGGCAGAGGTTAAGGTGCTCAGATCTCTCTGAAATATTGAGAATCGCATATCAACCTACGAGACGAGCACGAGCTCTTGACTTGGAGAACTACATCCATGCAATGTTTCCCACGGAACAGTATCAAGTTGCGACCTTATTGCATAAGGATTTCTCCAGAGAAGTGGCACAGAAGTTGATTCAAGCCTTCAATCAGGCTGATGGTCAGACAAGATTACAGATGGCATTCAAGCCTGTCCTGCCCCAGACTCTACAATTTATTCCTTCTGAACAAGAGGAGGTTAATGGGCAGAAGATCACTATTCCTGAAGTGATTAATCTTGTATCTGAAGACGATGAAGAGGAAGAAATAGATGAGAATAACTTTGATGAACCTCCATCTGACCATCACAAAAAGGATGATGATGATGCCCCTGCACCAGGGACGGGAGGGATTTCACAAGGACACATTGCCTCAGCTGCTGAAAAGCACACTGAGAGGACTTCACAGCAATCCCCTCCTCCATCTCCTCAGAAATCTAATCATCCAACTTCCCAACACAAAGTTACTACTGAGCAAGTAGTTGAGCACTCTGAGGGAACAACTCAGAAAATAACAGATGCACAATCCAGAGTTGCTCAACTCAAACAACTGTTGGAAGAAGAACAACAGCTACATCTTCAACTGGAAGAAAAGATAGCTGAATCAAGAGCAAAGCTCCAGAAGATTGAAGATCAAACAATCAAGGAAATGGAATCTTATGCTGAAATGAAAGACCTCCGACATTGTTGTTCAATTCTTTGAGGAATTAGATACTGAACAAGTATCTAATGACAAGCATGATGCTAAGGCTGCATTCCAAGAAGATGTTCCATCCTCCTCACTGAAAGGAAAGAAACCCATCTCTGAGATGGTTGCTGGACTAGAGAACAATGATGAAAATGTCCAAGA
Organism: Plantago major; assembly: GCA_026545765.1. Taxonomy (NCBI): domain Eukaryota; kingdom Viridiplantae; phylum Streptophyta; class Magnoliopsida; order Lamiales; family Plantaginaceae; genus Plantago; species Plantago major. Next base: position 97,535,376 of record CM048840.1, read on the forward strand.
GGATGAAGATCACTGGGCTGATAACTCAGATGATGAAGAAGACAAGACATTGGCAGAACACCGCAATGAACATTTAGCGGTTTCTCATTTGAAAAGGAAGCTGATTGCTCCTGAAACATTCAGCAAGCTGCCAAATGTCAACTCCAATGAATACTTGAATAGATATCAAGTAATGGCTAAATTAAAAAAGGAGTTATCTTCTCAAGATAAAGCCGCCATTGCATCCGTCCCTGCATAGCTGAAGTCATTCATTGAGCTCATCACTCAGAGAACAACCAGTCTGGTCATTTCTCAGAAAGATCTAGGCATGGTTAGGGATGATGACCAACTCTTGGCTGCAAAAGCCTTTGAAGAGGCTTGCTATGCTGCTGGAAAAGCAGATGTTGTAGGCCCACTGGCAGAGCATACTGATAAGGATACTGGTCTTATCAAACAAAATCAGGAGCTCAAGGCCGATCTGGAAAAGTTGGTTGCTGCTTATAACTATCTGCAAGGCAACTTCAACTCCCTTTCAGAATCCTTTGTGATTCTTAGTCAGTCAACAATGACTAGGGGGAGAATATCAAGAGGCTCAGAGAGGAAGAGGAAGAGGAAACAAAAGAAAATCTGAACAACCACCTCTCAGAATAAATGAGCCCTCCTTTAGTCAGACTGCTTTACAGATAGTGGCCACCACTCAACTTCCTGAACAAGGAATGACAACAAGGGCCAGAGCACAGAAACCTCCAAGGAGTACCAAGGCTCCAAGGAGAAGACAAGTAAAAGGGATTGATGAATCTTCTTCTGAAGAAGAAGAAGGCCAAATCAAATCCCTGGGCAATGAAGAAGGCTGCAAAAGTCTCACAAGAATTGATCTTGATAATGATGATGAAGAGACTGATGAAGATGAAGCTCCTCTTCATAGAAAAAGGAAAATTGATAGCCTAACCAAGCCCATAGTTGCAAAGCCTTTGGCAGCTAAAACACCCTCTGGAAATACCAAGTCTATCCAGGGTGGTTCTTCAAGCATTACCCCAAAGGAGAAATCAAGACAAAGGAGAAACAGACTGAGAGCTGAACAAAGACAACTTCAACTACCACTCAGGCCTGAAGAAGCCAAGATTGAGTATGTGAAGACCAACAATGACTCCTCTGTCTACAGGTGCATAAATCAGAAGAATGGCTACTGGATTATGGAACTAAAGCATCTACTGGTAAACTCAAAATTTCCAGAACCAATCCATAAACAGCTCATGGCATGGAGAAAAGACAAGCCAATCTTGATTAACACCAACCACATCAAAGCATGGTTGGATTTTGAAGTGATCAAGAGAATAGAAGCCATGAAGAAGGACCTCTCTGATGTATGTCCTTATGGAAAGCCAGATGATGTGCACAGAGTTCCCAACATTACTGGAACAGGCACAAGAGCAAGACTTGCTGTGGAACCCTCTGAGTCTTTCTACTTAACTGAAGATCAATACAAGGGTGACATCAGATATCTGAAGATATCAGAATCGATCATGCCTGGAAATGGGGAAAGTATTTGTGGGTCAAGCACTTTGTCAAGAAAAATCCTACCAAAACCTACAAGGAAGTCTGTGGATTTGCCAGAGACACAGAGATGATTGTCAGAACTCTTCTCTATGACTACTCTAATGATATCAAAAGGTTTGGTGATAGGAAATTTACAGATTGACCCATGGAACTGTTTTTGAAGACTTGAAGTGTTGAAGACTTGAAGACTAGTTTATTAGGATGTCTACTTGGAGCTTGGCTACTCCTGTTGTCCTAATTTACTATGTATTTTTGTATCTTGCTGACTGAGCTAAATTGTATTCTGTATTAAAGTTATATCTAAGCTTTCTCTGTATCATATCTGATGAACTTACTCTCATATATCATTCTTTATAAAAGATAACTTGTCAGCAAAGATCACACCTTATGATTTGGTTGATGTTTACTTTCTGCACTTAATTATATGAACTTAAAGATCATAAGAAATGATTAAGTGATGGATTGTTTCCTCATCCAGATTTGTAATAGGTCATATAGTCATCGTTGACTGATCAAAATGGGGGAAATTTGTTAGGATTATCTGTTTAGATTTTGATCAGCAACCTAATGACTTATCTTAGCTCAGAAAGGTGATTAGTACCCTTGGTTCACTTGAACATTGTAAAAGAGGAAACTCACTAAGTATGATAGTCTAGCAAATTTTGTATAGGATGTTAGGTCTCGAAATGTAATTTTTATTTTCTGAAGAAGACCAAGAAGAAGGCATCCAGCAGGAAAAGTTCAATGGATTTGAAGATTTGAAGACTGCACAAGATTGCTGAAGACAAGGGTTTTTCAGATAACTATGTCCAGGTATCTTGAAGAAACAAGTGTTTCGAAACACAAGTGTTGCAAAAGATATCTGAGAATATAAGGTTTCTGAGACGAGGAAAGTGCCCACAGATATCTACACTCAGATACCTTGGACATAAAATATGCTTCTGAAAAAGAAATATATTATAACAAGTTGTTTAAACAAGTAATATCTGGAGCTATTGTGATCTCTAGAAGAGAACGTGCAAAGCCTCAGAAAGCTTGCATAGTTCCGTTGGCACTACAGGAAAAAGTATAGTACAGTGCATTAAATGCGCGGACAGAAATCTCTGAATAAAAGCTGTAGCTTCTGAAGAAGAAGACAAACATAAAGATTATACTCAGATATCAATAGTTTGAATTTGATTTAAGCCTAAAGGATACTATTCAAACGGCACTCAAATTCATCTATAAATATCAACACTTAGACTTCTTGAGAACACACCTTAGACAACACATAACTACATACTGAATATTCTCACAAGCTCTCTCAAGCAAACTACTTACCTTCAAGCTTTCTGTTGCGACCAAAGCTCTTGATTCTAAGTAGCACAAAAGTTCTAAGTGTCCTGATCCTTAACGAGCATTGTTATTTGTGAAAGAGTTGAACTAAGATTTCATATCTGAGCTTCAGTCTCTTGAACACTTTTCATAGACTTGGGTCAGTAGAGAACAAGATACCATACATTGCAAAGTGTATTAAGTATACTTGATTCATAGAGCTGAAGCTCACCTGACAATTTACCTTAACCAACACCTTAAACGGCGTGGAGTACAGGAAGTACTTAGTTTGGGAAACTAAGGAATAACTCCAAGGTTATTGAGCATAGGAAGTACTTAGTTTGGGAAACTAAGGAACAGCTCAAAAGGTTTCTGAGTACAGGAAGTACTTGGTTGTGAAAGCCGGGGAATAACTCAGGGGGGACACTTGGTTGGGAACCTAGTGTATTTAGGAATCAAGAGAAGATATCTGTAAGGTTACCTCATTTATCTGTCTTAGTGGATTCTAGGTCTGAGAAAGGCCGAAGTGGATTAGTTGAAGGATTACGCCACCTTCAGATACCACTATAAAAAGACTTGTGTTATTTACTTTCTGCAGTTTATTACTTGCTTTACTTATCTTGCAAAGTACTTACACTTATCTTGCTGAGCACGTGCACTTATCACAGAAAAGTCTTCCGCTCTCTGAAATTAAGTATCAGATATCTTCACAGATATCTGAGAAACTGTGTTTATCGACAAAGTTTTAAAAGACTATTCACCCCCCCCCCCCCCTCTAGTCTTTTACTTTGTCGTTATCTGGACCAACAACTTCCAGCCTAGGAGTTATTCCTAACAAAAGAAATGACAAGTATCTTGGTATGTCGTTCCTGCTTGGTAAAAAGAAATCTAATCTTTTTTACCATATTATTGAAAAAGTTAGTAACAAGATTAATGTTTGGTATAACAAGTTCTTATCTTATGCTGGAAGAACTACTCTTATTCAGAATGTTTCTTCTACTATCCCTGCTTATGCCATGTCCTTTTCTAGCCTTCCTGTCTCTTGCATTGATAAAATTGATAAATTAAACAAGAATTTCCTTTGGAATCATTTTAAGGATGGTACTAGAAAATCTAGAGTTGCTTGGAAACAGGTTTGTTCTCCTAAAAGTAATGGAGGTTTAGGAATCAGAAATCTAAGTAATTTGAATAAGGCTTACCTTTTAAAATTACTTTGGAACCTTGTTACTAAACCTAACTCTTTGTGGTCCAGAACTTATAAGATGAAATATTTTCCAAATTCCTCTATTTGGGAAACTTCATCAAAGAATAGTGATAGTTGGTTTTGGAAGGACATGATAAAACACTTAGCCTTATTCAAAAATTTAATTAGTTGGAGATTAGGAAATGGCAAGTCTATCAGGTTCTGGATGGATAACTGGATTCCAGGAATTAAGCTTATTGATTATACTAATGTTCATGTTAATGTTAATGAGATGGTTTCTGATTATATTAATGATAATTGTTGGAATAGAGTTAAGTTGGAAATGGTGCTTTCTCAAGACATAGTCTTGAAAATAATCTCCATGCATATTAATGTTTATGATGGTGAAGATGTGCTTATTTGGCCTCATCACAGTTCTGGTCTTTTCAACATTAAGTCTGCTTATAACTTACTTAGTGAAGATCAAAATGTGAAACCAAGTTGGCCTTGGTATAGAATATGGAATATCAATGTCCTTCCAAGACATAAGTTCTTCATTTGGACTATGGTTCATGGAAAATTACCTACTTCTGATAGATTATTTAAGTTTAATATTGTCAGCAGTCCTATGTGTAGATTATGTGGTAATGATATTGAGTGTTTTGAGCATCTGTTCAGGTATTTTAATGTTTTTAATGATATTAGGATGATATGCTCTCCTGCTGATTGGAATGGAAACTTTGGTAGTTGTATTGATGCCATTTTTAGCCTTAAGATGAACTCTTTTGGACAAACAAATCTTATCATTATGGCTTGGTTAATTCGGCAGGCTAGGAATGCTTTTATTTTCCAGAATGAAGATATTAATCCTTACATTCTAAGAATGAAACTTACCAGTATTAGGAGGGATCTCAACTTAGCTAATGCAAAGGACCAAATTGACAAGTCTCTCATACAGTGCAAATGGACTCCTAATAAAAGTTATAAGTATATAGTTAACACTAATGGCTCAATTGATAACACCTTTGGTCATGCTGGAATAGGAATAATTATTAGGAACAAAAATTATGGCTTTGTGAGAGCAGCTTCAAGTTACATTGGCCTTGCTGATAATAACTTAGCTGAATTGCAAGCCCTTTACCGTGCCTTATGTTTAGTCTTTGAACTAAACATTTCTTCTGTGGAATTCCAAATTGATTCACTCTATGTTTATAATTGTGTTTTCAGGAACCAGGATCCGACTTGGACTCATCATCTTTTGGTGAAGGATCTTAGAAGGATGTTAGCAACAATCAAGGAAGCAAGGATAACTTTTGTTTACCGCGAATGTAATAGTATAGCGGATATTTTGGCTAAAATTGGTAGTGGTGTTAGTATTAATGTAGTTAGTGATAGTTCAATCATCCCTTTTAGACCTAGTTTAACTATTTGGGATAGTTGTCCTAGTTGGTTAGGTAATTTTGTGGACAATGAACTAATTCTTTCGAAGCCTCGCTTAGTCTCTAAGCAGGCTCGTACGGCCTGTAATATTTCGGCTAATTAATATATTAGTATGTTTGCTTTAAAAAAAAATCTCGATGATATAACACATGTATGATCCATGTCTATAATTTGATGGTAAAGAATAATAGTTAAATAGTTATACAACAAATTAAACCTGCATACGATATCGATTTGAACAATGACACAAGTAGTGTAGAAGAACGTCCAAAAGAACATTATGATGATATATCATACTATAAGTTGGTTGAATTTGATCTATTACTGTACAAGCTAGCTAATTTATCTTCCCCTTCTCTTTTGCCATCACACGTGGATTTGATATTCCATTAATGATTTATTGGGTTTTTGTTAGGGGTCTCTTATTGTAATGTCGTGGTGATGATTTCTTGTTCTTAAATTGTAATTTTGTCGTTTCATCCAAAACATTTTTTTTTAAACGACAAAAATTTTATAAATAAATTCAAAAAGTCTACAGGAGCATAAGAAATGCTCGAGATGAAAAACCATTACAACTCAAAACCACATCAAACTCATGCTACAAAGTATTCTCAACCAATTACAAAAGTCATCACATGAAGCTCTAGATCCATCAAGAAAGAAGGCCGAAATGAAAAGTGGACCAATTCGGCAATGATGAGTAACAAAAGAGCGGACGTCAACGGGAACCATTAGCATCCCGGACTTCAAAACATCCAAATCACAAGAGTAGTAAGTATCAACACGTCAACAGAACCATTAAAATTCCGGACTCCAACACCGTCAAATCCAAGATCATGCTCAAAACCTCAAAATCCTTAACCCGACAATTCCTTAATTAAAAAACCGTCAATTCCTTAAACCATCAATTCCATCACCCCACATCTCAACCGAGGGTCTCAAGGTGCTAAAAAATTTCAAGAAAACAAGAGGCAAGAAGTTTAAGAGATGGTCATAGAATACGAAACAATGAGCACTAAACTAGCCACGCCCCTACACCCTATGCCTACGAGGAGACAAGTGGCAAGAAATTTAAGGCGTTATTACGACTCAAAGAGCGTAAACCATATTATCCACCCCCCCCCCCCCCTACACCCAATGTTCTCAAGAAATTCAATAGCAAAGAAACACACCCCTACACCAAAAATTCCCAAGAAAACAAGGGGCAAGAAATTTAAGAGACGGTCATAGAATACGAAACATTGAGCACTCCTAGCCACGTCCCTACACCCTATGCCTACGAGGAGACAAGTGGCAAGTAATTTAAGATGTAGTCATGACTCAACGAGTGCAAACCATATTATCCATCCCCCTACACCCAATGTTCGCAAGACAACAATTGGCAAGAAATTTAAGATGTGTCTCCGGTTCCTTCCACAACCAAGAATCACCAAAAGAGGAGACCTCGAGATATTTAAAACTAAATCGCAATGGTTTAGTTCCTCGAGTTATAACTTAGTTATCAATACTCATACGAATACCAACAACCAAGTCCCTTACCCCTTCATCGGTTTCAAATCCAAGGTACTGCAATTTATACTCCACATGAGCCCCTCGCCCCATAATCAATTGTCACCCACAAATCTATTTGTCAAAACACTGCATAAGATCTCAAACCAACCAAACATTAGTAGTACTGGACTTATAACAAGTAGCATACCTCGGATGTGGAGACTCAACAAAATAAAATTAATCAGGTAATAAAGAGAGAATTCACACCCAATCAATTAAATTATGCCAAAAATCCAACATGCAATGCTGAAATACGACTACTGTTACCTCTTAGCCTCACCGCCTTTTGAGTCAATTGGCAGACATAATCATTGCCATTCCATCAACACATGCGCCATCATGACAAATTCCACTTTTCAACTCTCTGTCCCACATCATTCACACCCAAATCCATATTAGGCCAAAAACATGGCACCATGTGACATCCTGCTCTCCAATCGCCAGTACCAATGATCTAAAGTACCTGAACCTGCGGCAACATACTAAAAGCACAGAGACGGCAACAGCAACCATGAATCGACATTTTTATATTCTGGGAGTTTGCCTTTGCCTTTCAACCAAGTCCAACATGTGATTTTAATTCTTTCCACTAAATTCCAAGGGGTATCCTTACAATCTCGATAAATTCCTTCATTTCTCCTCACCCAAATGGACCACACACATGCATGCCAAATTAATTGCCAAATGACTTTATCCCCTCTCAATCTTATCTTCACATGATTTTCCAACAATTGTTCAATATTATCACTTCTAATTCTCACACAATCTAGCCAATCATAAATCAAGTCCCACACTTTTTGGACAAAAGGACAATCCCCAAAAATATGCCACACGGTCTCAACCTCATTACTTCCACAATTTTTACAAAGATTATTCCCTACTCCTAAGAACACCCTTTTTTTCCAAATTATCTTTAGAAGATATCTTATTTTGGAGTATTTTCCACAAAAAAGCATTCACTTTAGAAGGGACTAGCTTATTCCAAATGACCGACACCCATTTCTTTAAAGGATTTTCACTCACTTGCTTATGAATTTTCCTATATCCATCCTTTGTTGAATACACCCTATCTTTTTCACCTTTCCACACCCAACTATCTTTCTCATTTTGCTTTAGTACTAAAGTATTTACATGAACTTCAATTTCTTTGACCACCTCCAACTCTCTATCTAAAAGCTCCCTAGACCAATCCCATCTACATTCTAAACCAAAATCCTTCACCACTACTCTATCTTTTACCGTACACCCTTTAATAGACTCCAATCTATACAATCTTGGATACAATTCTTTTAGACTCTTATCAAGAGTACCCCCAAGTCTCCTCCCAAATATTAGTGTTTCCTCCATCCCCAAAGATTTTTCTACAATTATTCACAAACCAATCGGATGACCCCTCACTAGGTCCCTCCACCATTCCGACCAATGATTCCTACTAGATCCTCTACTCTCTTTTGCCTTGATATTTTCCAAAAAATCCCCATATTTTGAATCAAGAATTCTTACCCAAAGCTCATTGCCACCCACTAATAATTTCCACCCCCATTTCCCTAGCAACGCCAAATTGAAATGCTTCAAATTTTTTATTCCAAGACCACCCTAATCCTTTTCCGCACACACCAACTCCCAATTTATCCATGCTATTTTTCATTCTTTTTCTACACTTCCACCCCACAAGAAATGTCTTTGTAATCTCACAAATTCATCAATTATCACCTTAGGAGCTTTGAAAAAGGAAAGTAATACATTGGTAGTGCATTCAACACCGCCTTTGTTAAAACTATCCTACCTCCTAGTGACAAAAATTTATTCTCCCAAACCCCAAGTCTTTTTTCAAAATTTTCTTTTACTTTGACCCACATGTTCCTATCTTTTGCCCTACCTCCTACCGGCAAGCCTAAATAAAAAAATGGACAAGAGCCCACTTCACAATTCAAGTACCTAGCAAACTCTTCAACTTCTTCTACTTCACAACCAAAACCCATGAGACTACTTTTTCCAAAATTTATTTTAAGACCGGAGACCAACTCAAAACATCTCAACACACTTTTTATTATTTCAAAATTTTCTCTACACAATTCTCCCATGATAAGTGAGTCATCCGCAAATTGAAGATGTGACATTGGTACTCTCTTTTTTCCAACCAAAACCGGTTTGAATAATCCCAAATCACACACTTTTTGTATCATTCTACTAAGCCCCTCTCCCACAATCAAGTACAAAAAAGGGGATAAAGGATCCCCTTGCCTCAACCCTCTAGACACATTGAATTCTTTTGTTGGACTCCCATTTATTAACACGGAGCTAGTGACACTCGACACACACTCCCTTACCCACTTAATCCATTTATCATCAAAACCCATCACTTTTAACATATCAAGGAGAAAAACCCAATTTTCCGAATCATAAGCTTTTTCAAAGTCAAGTTTGAGCATAAAGATACTCTTTTTCTTTTTCTTAGCTTCATCGATAATTTCATTAGCTATAAGCCCTCCATCCAAAATATTCCTATTACCTACAAAAGCCGATTGGTTCTCTAACACCACCTTATCAAGCACACTACCTAATCTATTAGCCAAGACCTTCGAAAGAATTTTATATACACTATTAACAAGAGAAATAGGCCTATATTCACTTATGTTCACCGGATTTTTCACTTTAGGAATCAATGTAATAAAAGTGGTGTTCATACCTTTACATATTTTGCCATGCCTATGAAACTCCTCAAACATCCGCATTAAATCTTGCTTCACCACATCCCAACAAATCCTAAAAAATTGACTACCAAAACCATCCGGACCCGGGCTCTTCTCCGTACCGCAATCCCAAATCGCATGTTTTTATCTCTTCTTCCTCAAAATTCTTCTCCAACGCAACTCTATCTGCCTCCTCAATAAAGTCCCCTTCAAGTCCCATCACTCTAAAATTCCCCATCTCCCTCGCTTCAAAGTGTTTTGCAAAAAAATCAAGAACGCCCTTCTTAACCTCGTTCACCTCTTCAACCCATTTACCATCAATTCTCACACCCTTCATCCCATTAATTCTCCCTCTTCTTTCCACCACTCCATGGAAGAAACTTGTATTGGCATCACCCGCTTTAATCCACTTTGATTTTGCTTGTTGAAGCATTAATCCTTCTTTGACTTGCAACAATCTTTGTAATTCAGTCAAATCAGTTTGTCTTTTCTTTACCAATGTTGCAGTAGCTTTAGGCCCCATGAAATTATCAGTCTCGTTTCACCTCTCTGTTGACCAAAAATATGGTATTCTGCTCTCTGTCAGGTCGCTCCTCACTATTAAACATCAAACTGGCAGTCTGCTCTCTGTCAGAGTCCTGTTCAACGCCAGCCAGCATCGGCCCAATGACTCCAGACGGGCCACACCTGTTCACCGGCCCATTAACCAACACAGCATCTTCCAAAACAATCTGCCCACTCCTAGATACATCCGACTGTATGCCCTCAAAATTTTCCAGTGCTAAGTCAGCCTTCACCACTTGTTCAGTCAGTAGCTCAATTTTCTCATTAATCTTCCCCACATTCCTTCCATTCCAAGCTTTAAGTTTTACCTTCAACTTTTTCATTTTCTCCTTCAACACAAAACCACCCCAACCTTCAATTTTCTCCGAATTCCATTGTTCTTTCACCACCTTGAGGAAATCCTTTTCTTTCGTCCAACTATTCACAAAACGGAAAGGCTTCGGACCCCAATCTTGGTTTCCTCCTTTTATCATTATTGCCACTTGATCCGACAATCTCCTTTTTAATCCAACTTGTACCAACTCCGGCCATCTACTCAACCAACTACCGGAAAAAAGAAACATATCCAACCTACTACAACTAGTCCCATTATCCCGGTACCAAGTGAATTTTCGCCGAGTTAATGGTAGGTCGACTAGATCTGCTTGAGTGATGAACTCATTGAAAGCCTTCATTCTTCTTTTCTCTTCATTCCTCGCCAACCCTTTCTTCTCCTCCAAACTTCTTATGGCGTTGAAATCACCACAAACACACCATTTCACTTCATCATCCTCCTTAATTTTCTTCACTAGTGTATCCCAAAGCACTTCTTGTTTTGCATCTACATAAGGGGCATACACGTTCACAATATCCACCACCTCTACCTTCCAACTCCCTCTCACACCTAGAGCTCCATCTTCCCCCCAAAAACTCTCCTTCACAAACGAATCCGTACTCCACATACTAAGCAATCCACCGGACCTTCCATTCAACCCGGAGAACACTCAATCCACATTTCTATCACCCCATAAACTCTCAACTAATTTCTTATCAACCGCCTCTCTTTTTGTCTCTTGTAAACACACAAATTCAAGTCTCTCTTTTCGAATCATTTCCTTTATTTCTCTTTTCTTAATGAGACCCCCCAACCCTCTAATATTAAAACACATGAGCTTCATCATCCACTCTTCTCATGACCAATACCCCCAACTGTCACCTTTTTATTCCCCTCTTGGTCTCTCATCTCCCATTCAGTGAAGATCTTCCAAACTTTTTCATTGTCCTGTGGTTTTAGAAGGCCCATTCCAATTCCTCTGTCAACATTGTTCCTTGCTTCCATCTCACAAGAGTATTTTTCCACCTGCCTGTTGCATGATCTTACTTGACTATCAGAGATGATGTCACCTCCATCTAATTGGCTCTCCTTATGCTTCGGTTTCCGCCCCCTCTTGCCTTTAAAATTGCCTCGTCTCACTTTCTTAATTTCTGTTCCTCCACTGCCCATCCCTTGCACAAATTCTCTCCACTTATCAAATCTAGTTCTCTGCGTTACAACATGTTTTTGAATAATTTTTCTGAATTTAGTTTTCCTCTGATTTCCTGCCATCAAAGTTTCGATAATTGGTCCTAGAATGAAAGGGTCACTGTCATTCACAAGCTCCTCATCACTAACTTCTTTCTCATCCTCAGCAAAATCATCTTCTCTTCCATCTCTAACATGTGACACCATCCTGTCTTTTTCCTGCACTATTGTCGCAGCCTTGTCAGATTGTACAGGAATTGACTTTAGACAGCTTGGGTCCACCAGTCCAAATTGTATCCTTGGTTCGGATATATTCCCAGAATTCTCCAATATCTTTCCTTGACCAATGATTTGTGCCCCATCGCCAATTGGTTCCTTATTCCCACAAATATTCTCCAGGCCCAATTCACTTGCTTCTTTGTCCTGCTCACCATCAGAAACGCTTTTCTCTTCCACCAACAGAGTCTCATCATTCATCTCATTCATATCACACTCCAATGGGTTTCTGGGACATACTCCCAATTAAGTTCTTCACCCCTTTCTTCCATTAAATTAGTTTCACTCCAGTCACTAAAATCTCCATCTTCATCCACATATTCATCTGAGGAATTACCAGATCCCGACACCGACCTAGCCGACTTCAATTGACTTTTACAATCATCCACCCGGTACTCAAACTGGCCCTTGAAGCTTTCATTGTACCCCGCCCCTTATTCTACCAAATTAACTGGGAAAAATTCCCCATGAATAAGAATCGATGATCGTTTTCTTATTAGTTCAGACACAGGAGTTTCCAGCAGTACCATGCCTTTTCTACAATCTCTTCTCTCGACTGTATCCGTATGAACTTCGATCACCTTACCTGCATTCCTTCCTACTCTAGTAAACGTTTCTTTCGACCAACCATGAAGCGGAACACCATAGATGTTGATCCAAACACGTCTTTTTCCGTTTATGTCTTTTTTCTCCCAAGGCTTCAAACATACAAAATATTCATGTTTGCATTCGATCTCTTCCTCTAGCAGACTCATTCGACCTTTTGGTTCAACAATCACAACCTTATCAATCCAATCACTTATCAACCTTTCCCCATCGGTTTGCTTCTTCTCACCTCCAGTCTCCTCTTGATTCTCCTTATCCCCCAATTCTACAGCTACTCCTGCAATTTGATCGATTTCCTTCAAAGGTTGTTTCTGTATCGGCGCTACAGTTCTCATTACCCTCTCTCCTTTTCGAATCCATTCACCTCGATTCTTAATATTCTTTCGCTGACCCATTGGCCTTTGCATCTCCTGTCTTTGCAAACCCAAGGATCGGGCTTGTGTCCTAGTCTGCATCTGATGTCCCCTATTTCGCTCCTGCTCTCGATTCACACTCATCTCTCCCAACTTATTGAATCATGCTTTGTTCACCAGCAGCTTATACAGTCCAATCCACACACCTTTCGCTCTATTCACCAGAGCTTCTTCATCTCTCACACGTTGAAATCTCACAAAAGCAAAGCATTTTCCATCCTTTGCTCTTTTATTTGGGATTGATACATCAACCACTTTACCCACGAATTTTTCTAAGATCTCTTTCAATGAAGCTTCTGCCCAATCGTCTGGAAAGTTGGAAATATACAGATTGATAAACTTCTCATTGATCTTTTCCAGCCGGATTTTTTCCTCTCTCTCCCATCGTTGCCGGCGCCGCCCAGTCACCACAGTCCATCCCTCATCTTGCCTTGTTCCATCATCTCCACCTTGACTCCGATTGGCCGAGTTTGCTTCGGTAAATCTGATCGTTGAGTTGAATTGATAGTTGACTTTTGGAATATCACATTTCTCTCTCCTCTCTCTCTACCTTTCTCTCTCATATTAAGGTTTTTTGTTTCATCCAAAACATAAAGCTAGCTGACCAAAAATTAAAAGATTAATGGCGGGGTTCAGTAAGTTAGAAATTAACTATGTTCGAGTTTATGTGTAATTTATCACGGGGTGCTCGAGTAAATAAGTATTCTTTAATTTTAACACTCTTCTAGTTTTCCTCAGGCAATCAGTTAATTTGAATTATAAATTGATATGGACTTTGACTGATCAATAACCATGACCACCAAAAGTTCAAGTTGCAGGTCTGAACTTGAAATGTTCATGTTACGTTTTTACACGTAAAATGAATAAGAATATATATGTCCAAACCTTGACGATCTCATAGGATGTGGTCTTGAGTCTTTAGTAATTAATATCACAAACTAATCCATCTTTCTATATAATGGATTAGTTGCAGACTGTTTAATTAGTCTTATCGGTAAAACAATTCCAGCAGCAGTTAGTATGAAGTTAGACATGAGGATGATCATGCTTTTTGTGCTTGTGATTATTTCAACATTTCTGGGAAATGAAGCAAGAATTTTTTCAGGTATTCTTTATGAAATCTATCTTTTGATATAATCAATTGTATTCTTTTTCGTACTTGACTCAAACGATCGTTTGCTTGACATGCTCTTAAATGAATGTATAGTCTGTATAGAAACGAGTAATTGGACGAGCACGAGCACCCAGCTACGCCGCCCACCAACTCCACCGCCTCCACCACCGAGGCGACCGTCTGGACGTTGGCCCTGAACTATATACAGTACTTTCATGTTTCGTTTGTCACTGTTACACTAATATTGTTCGTTCTTTAAAATTGTAATAAAGTTAAACTTTATCATGTAATTTCATGTTTGGTATTGTCATGTTTCTACGTATAATTATGATAGTAGCTCTATTTTATTATCAAAATGTTTAGGTTAGAGTTGGGAGACTTTCTGCTCAGTGACGGTCTTTAGATAATTTATCTAGAGACGAACATATGTTATCAACAAAATCATTGATGTTATTAATTAAAACGTCTATGTCATCAACATTGGTGTTTTTCATATTACAAAAGAAATGAATTTCGTTACCAACATAAACATTTTGATTAATAACATAGATCATTTTTCTAAAAACATAGGTCGTCTCTAGATAAATTATCTAGAGACCGTCTCTCATGAGACTTTGTGTAGAGTTAAACCTGAACATGAAAAAGATTTAACTGTGAACATGTCCTCCTCAACACTAGAGACCTTAAGGCTTCATTTGGTTTGACGAAAAATGGGGGAAAAGAAAGAAAAAAATAGGGAAAAATATTGTTTTCCACCATTTGGTAGTTCTCAGGAAATCCTGGAAAATTCATCAAAATCTATACAAAATACATCTATCTCCACAAAATAAGGAAATTTGTTTTTCCCTCGCATTTTTCAGAAAAATCTTATTTTTCTTTTTTTTTTTCTTTTCCCCTATTTTCCCTCCAACCAAATGAAGCCTAAAGGAAATCGATGTATAAAACCTGCCAGAGGTGATCGTCTTTGTCAGGCAATACGTGCAGCTTCGATCGAGACCTTCTAGAAATCCTGCAACTTTTGACAAAGGGTTCACAAACATATTAGATATCTACGTAAATTGCAAATTTGATCCCTTAAGTTGAAGTCCTCTTTGTTATTGGTCCCTCTAAATCCTATACTTGCAATATACTTCAAAAAAGGACCAAGTAGAAGTAGGGATGTCGATTTGGGCTAATAGGCCGGGTATAATTTTGTTAATATAGGTCCATTACCACCAGGCCAAGGCATGCGCGGGCGGGGGGCCCCAAATTTTTTGGGGCCCCTGCCCTGGGCCGGCCCCACTACAAGAAAACAGGGTTTTAGCGACGGAATTATCCGTCGCTAAGCCCCCTGCCCATCCGTCGCTAAGGCCTTAGCGACAGCCTTAGCGACGGATAGACGCCCGTCTTAATGACGGGCGTCTCTAAGGCGAATTAGCGACGGATTGTTATTCGTCGCTAATAGCCATGGAATTGGCGACGGATGGGCGTTGACCCTTCCGTCGCCATTAGAGACGGATAATTATCCGTCTCTAATCTAATTAGGGCTAGAGCCCTAATTCGTTGTTTAGCGACGGATAATTAATAATGAATTAGGGAGTGCTACCCTAATTCGTAGTTAGCGACGGATAACTATCCGTCGCTAAATTACGAATTAGGGCGTTCTTTCCCTAATTCGTAGTTTAGCGACGGATAATTATCCGTCGCTAAACTACTGTTTTTTTTTTAAATTAAATTATTTTATAATTTTCACCTATTTTTTCAACCAATATAATAGTGATATGTCACAAAGGAGAAATTGCATTAATTAACAACAACGATTCGTCCAAAAAAACAAATTATCCAAAATAAAGTCTACATATCCGAATATAAATCCAAATATCCAACAAAGTAAAAAGTAGCATAGTATCCAAAACATCACAACATCACTGAGACGAGGGGCCGGGGGTATTCTGGCTCATATACAAGCGGCAGAGCTCTTCCATCCTCTGATTCATACGAGCCTGCTCATCCCTGAGATTTCCAATCTCAGTCTGGAGAGGAGTCACTGCTTGATTCACCATATGCTCGACCTGCACCTGTGTGTAAACACCACCATGTCCCTGAGATTGTTGCTGGGACACGGAGAAGCTCTGCGTCAGTGTCTCTCCATAACTACCAAGACCATAAACCCGACCCTTGTTGTCGGGTGGGTTGACCTGTAGAAAGATTCGGTCTTGTTCTTCCACGGACAACTCCTCACCCTCGAGCAGCCTCTCCGCAATGATCCGCTCCACCTCACTCTGTAATAGTCAAGTGTATACGAAATGAGCTACAATTTCATATTTAATTTATAATACACATGCATATACAACTGTAACACTTAGCAAATACACATACCGCAATAAGCTCGGGCTTCTGGTCCACCCAAACACCGTTCGTGAACTTCCCCATCTTCATTTGCTCTAGGCAAGTCTTGGGTTTGTTCAGGTTCAGCTAAAGAACATTATATATTGCAACAAGTAGTTAGTAAGTTGGTAGGAATGCAAACAAGTGGTAAATTGGTATAAATGAAAGCAATACACATGTGTACAAATCATGTTGTAATCAGAACACACATATATATACTTACCGACATCTGGCGATCAGTGACAACAGCTCGTGACCCGTAGTGATGCCTGGCAGAGCCCTTACCATCTCGCGGCTCAGTCAGCCGGTTCTACCTATTCTTGTAGAACGGATCCTCGACGTGATTAATGCTCCAATACTCATGCCACATAGCCCACTCTTCGTCCCCAATATGCCTATACTGTGGCGGCTTTCCTTTGTCTCGGTATTTTTTCATGTCAGCCACCATATGCCTATAATTGAGCCCAAACTCTCAACAAAGCCACATCTGGGGAATAAGGCCAGTCGGAATGTAGTATTTTTTCTACATTCCAATTCCATTCAAAGTAAAAATTAATGCCCCAAGGTCACAATTTCAAGATAAACAATGGTGCATTTCACCCAAGTGGCTAACATACCACACAAATTGTCCTAGAATTTACTAACACAATGGTGACTAACATATCACCCAAGTAAGTGGATAACATACCACACAAATTGTCCTAGAATTTACTAACACAATGGTGACTAACATATCACCCAATTAAGTGGCTAACATACCACACAAATTGTCCTAAAATTTACTAACACAATGGTTACTAACATATCACCCAAGTTAGTGGCTAACATACTACACAAATTGTCCTAAAATTTACTAACACAATGGTGACTAACTTATCACCCAATTAAGTGGCTAACATACCACACAAATTAGTAAACTAGTTCATTAATCGATTCTCTCTACAAATAAAGCATTGTAACATTTACCACAACAAATTGTAATATTTAAGCTTACCCGAAGCTCATCAAAGTAGAAGTGCTTCGTCTCAGCCTTGAGTGTGCTCCACTTTTCGCCTCCCTGGCCCGGCAACTCCCTCCTAAGCTTGAATATCTCATGCAGGTCGTCTGAAGATTGTTGAGGCCACAACCTGCAGTTATGAATGACATATAGAAGAGTACATATATTTATTAGACAATTCATGTGACATATATATAAACACTTATCTTAAGTTATGTTCTACAAATGTATATATAATACTTACTTCCTCCTGCCATTAGGGAACAACACCAACTTCCCCTCCCACGTAGCACCATCGACGATCTCGGTATATGGACACCCGTCAGGCGGGTACTGTCCTGGTCCATAACCACCACCAGACGTCCCCATGCTCGATCCACTGGGAGTCTGACTAACATGAGAGTAGCTGCCCGATCCACCAGGGCTACTCTCAGCACTCTGTGGTGAACCCTGGGTCCCACTAGACCTGGGAATCTGGTAACTGCACTTTCTTTGTCGGGGCATCTGCAAAAAGCACATGACAAACACAAACAAATTGTATTAGTATAAATTAAGACATGAATTGGCATGTAATGGGAAAAGCAAGCATATAACAATTAAGATACATATAATCTACACTACACACATACTCTGATCCTCGTCACCAATGGTTAAGTCTACATATATGTCTTCGTGCAGGTCAATGTACTCATCACGAGCGTCTACAGGATTTCTCGCTGTTTCATCGACAACCTCTTCTTGGTACGAGTTGGTAGTTGATTTGTCCTTATGAACGTACTCAACTCTGGAGCGGGCTTGTATGTGTATCGCTGCCAACCAGTCCGCCTTATCGCGTTTTAGGCTTGGATATTCAATGAACATCACTTGACGTGCCTGAGCTGCCAAGATAAAAGGTTCGTACTTAGTACGGTACCTCCTCCTATGGTTAATCTCAACCATTTGATATTGCTCGTGCACCCTCGTACCATTTTGACCGGGATCATACCAGTCGACATCAAACAGAACGGTTCTTTTTAGAGGCAATATTCAAGCCTCACAATTCGTTTAAGTTTTCCATAGAAATCAAACAAATCATCACCTCCATTTTGATCAGCCCCTTTCACACACACCTCACAATTGCTAGTAGACTTGGATGTGTCAGAATCCATTGTGTGAAATCTAAGACCATTTACTATATACGATGGAAAAACGGATACTCTACTGAATGGCCCCTCTGCTAAAGTCTCTAAGTAAGGACATGTGACTTGGTTTACAGGATCTCGGGCATAGTCCCCGAACCAATCAGGAAATTCAATTGGCAACTTCTCTTCAAGCAGTTCTTCAAGTGTGTCATCTGCCATATTTGGATCCATCTTCAGACAACGCTTTTTGAAAACGTTGTGGACATGATGACATGATTAGATAGTAGTTAGAAGTTCAAATTTATGTGTTATAATAAGTAAGCTGCTCACCTAGCAAAGATCTTCATAAATTTATCAACTTCAGCACAGTTCGAGAGGACATAATAGTGGGCTGCCTTCACCTCCTTATCTGTCAGCCATTCTGTATTCCTTTCGCCCATAGGTCTACCTGAGATCCTAAATATTGAAAGTGTAACTTCATCATCCTCTTGAACTTCATACATGTCTGCATTTCTGGCCGGCCTAGATGCCTTAGTGGGCACGTTGTTTCCAAAGTAATATCTGCAGAAGATGGCAGCTTCCTGTCTCACGTATGCATTGGCCATCGACACCTCAGGCTTACCTTTGTTGCTGACGTACTTCTTCAATTTTCCCAAATACCTGTAAGTTGTATATATATTTAGGTAAGATAATGTTCCTTCAGAAAAAAGAACATTTTAAGTAAATGGATGCATTTATTACACACCTCTCGAATGGATACATCCATCGATACTGAACCGGTCCAGCAAGTCTCGCTTCATGTGGGAGGTGAACCGGCAAGTGCTCCATAGAATCAAAGAAGCTCGATGGAAAGATACGCTCGAGCTTGCATAGAATCAATGGTATGTTACTTTCAAGATTTGCTAACACTTCCTCCTCAAGCACCCTTGAGCATAAATTCTTGAAAAATAAGCTCAGATCGGTGAGAGCGCTCCATATAGGCTTAGGTAGTAGTTCTCGAAATGCAACAGGGAGAAGCCTCTCCATGAACACATGGCAATCGTGGCTCTTCATCCCATACATCTTTGACTTCTTCAAATCCACACACCCTCCCAAGTTCGATGCATAACCGTCGGGGAACTTCAATCCCCTCACCCAATCAAACAGCTTGTTCCTAGCTTCAATGTCAATTGTGTAGGCTGCCTTGGGCCACAGTCCCTTATCATTCCGCTTTGTCAACTCAGGCCTATTACAAAATGTATCCAACTCAGATCTAGATTTAACTGTATCCTTCGTTTTCCCTGTAATGTTGCAAATCGTGTTGAAGCAGTTTTCGAACACGTTCTTCTCAATGTTCATGAAATCCAAGTTGTGACGGATAAGAAGAGTGCTCCAATAAGGCAAGTCCCAGAAGATGCTTCTCTTCTTCCATCCACAATTTTTGCTAATTGTATCGTTATGCTTCTCCGACCCAAGTTCAGTTACTTTCATAAGACCCAGCCTTTCTATCTCTGCAAGTATCTATGCACCAGTAAGTTTTGTCGGGGGCCCTTTCATTTCTACTCGACCCTTCAAGAATTGAGTCTTGTTCTTCCTGAACGGATGATCTTTTGGTAGAAATCTACGATGATCAAACCAACATTCATTTCCGCTCTCCTTCAGTCTAAATGCACTACTGTCGTCCAAACAATGTGGACAAGCATTAAAGCCCGCGGTTTTCCTTCCAGATAGCATGGAGTAAGATGGAAAATCACTCACGGTCTGCTCTCAAGTTGAAGTTCTTCTTCGTTGACACATCATATGCTGGGATACCTTTTTCCCACAACTCGATCAGCTCCTTGATTAGGGGCTGCAGAACACATCCACCTTCATCTCCGGATCATATGGACTGGCACCAAATCGATCAAGAACATGAGCAGTTCCTTCATGCACTCACCGGGCGGGTTATGCACGGTGTCAAGATAAATAGCCAACAAGAGTACTTAGGTCACTTCCAAAGGGGTTAAAACCATCCGTACAAAGGCCCAATCGTACATTTCTAGGCTCCGCTGTAAACTCCGGATAGCTCTTGTCGAAGTGTTTCCATGCAGGTGAGTCTGATGGATGCTCCATTCTACCCTCTACCGGGATTACTCTCTCCTTGTGCCACCGCATTTTATCAGCACAAGCACTTGAAGCGTACAACCTCTTCAAACGAGGTGCTAGAGGGAAATACTACATTTTCTTATGTGGGAGATTTTTCTTCTGACGTTTCTTTGAGGCGCCCTCCTTGTAACGCTTGTACCGGTCCTTACCACAGAACTTGCACTTCAGTAGATCTTTATCCTCCTCCCAATAAATCATGCACATAACCTCACAACAATCTATGGTTTCCATGGGCAACCCCACCCCTCGCATCTTTTTCTTCGCCTGGTAAAAGTTAGTGGGAACTAGGTTTGGTTCTGAACAAAGCTCCGACATTACTTGTACCCATTCATTGAAGCTCGATTCAGATTGCTGGCCATTAGCCTTACAACTCATTAGCCGAGCCAACAATGACAATTCGGTGTGCTTACACACCGGATAAACCGGCTTCTTTGCGGATTCCATCAAGTCGAAGACGATCCTCGAGATTGAGCTCCTCCGCATCCCCCTCGGTTACTGGCTCCCTGGTGTCCATGAACTCTAGACCCGCAATATCATATACCATTTGCTCAACCAGTTCATGATTATTATTAGCATCAGATGTAGAAGTATTTTGAGTACTTCCTGTTGTTACGGACATGTGTCCAATCCGTTAGGGGCGCCATAGAGCGTGTCCTAAAGCGCATCACGGCTTAACTAGATTGATCTAATTCAAGACCTCACATGGTCCGGCCAAAGTGAATCAACCAGTACGCTAAAGTCACTACACCCTCATAGCTAGTCCGAGCTAACTGGGAAAAGGACTTCTAAACCTGGCTACGTCAGTACAGAGATGCCAAACGGACCATACGAGAGAATCTCGGACGCCACCATCACATCAAGACCAAACATATAACAGAACTACTGAGATACTTCCGTGAGACTCTTGGCTCGGACATCCAGTGGAAGACCGTGTTGTAGCAGAAACAGGTCCGTCCAACCCAAGCACGTCTGGGAGACCCGAAGGTGTCGATGAGGAGGAGGAAGATGGTGAGGAAGAGGAAGACGAGGACGAGGAGGAAGGAGAAGAAGGATCTCCTGTCGCTCGTCCCCCTAGACGCTCTGGTCGGCGGATTGCATTACACCCTGCTACGCCCGTTCAGTCCAGTCTTCCATTAATTGAAGGTCATGGCGTGAAAGCTGCCCGAATCATGTTCCCCCGTCCTGCGTCCGCTGTTACGATAGCGGACGAATTTGGAGAACTAAATACAGACGGACTTCTTCCTACATGTCCATCAAGGGTTAAAGCGGAGGACATTCCAGAATGGAGGCGGAAGTGGGAGATCCCCGACTCCGTAGAAATCATGGTTTCCGAGCCCGGACACGCATTTTACAACCTGCCCGCCGGGTATATGTGTGTGCACGAGGTAGCTTTTGCTTGTGGGTGGAAGATCCCCATTGCAACGGAATTGAAGCATATTCTGAATCACATTGGGATTGGTCCGAGTCAGGTTATCCCAAAGTCATTGGGTAATCTTATCTGCTTCGTTGTTTTTTGTAAGAAGAAAGGGCAGCTAGTAAATTTTGAGAACTTCAGGCAGCTCTGTTTCATTCAGTCCGGGGAATCCCCTCTTCTATACTTTTGTGAATAGGAAACCCTATAACTTCATTTCGGACTCCATTTCGTCGCTGGGATCGAAGTGGTGGGATAATCGTTTTTTAAATGCGGATGGCTCTAAAACCTGGGGCGTCCGAGAGACAGCGAGAACAATGGGAACTGCCAACAGAGTTCCTAAGGGAGAGCATCCCGGATTGGCGCCCCCTTCCAAAGAACGTGGCTCCGTGGGTGGCGGCGATCCACAAAAAGCATAACCCACCAACTTATCCGTTCCACGGATTAATCTGTCAGCCACTTCCCTACTTGTGCGGACTAACAGGCGCAGTGGAGGTTGGAGGGAAGATGGACTTTAGTAAGGATTTGTTGACTTGAAACTTTGTGCTCTTTCTTCTTCAGGATACTCTGTTTTGATTACGTATTTCCGCAATTATGGTAATTCTTCTTTAACATATATGTATCTGACACCTTTGGTTTATTGTGCAGCTCACTGGTTCGACTACATCATGTCGACGCTCCGTGAAAATAAAAGGTTGCAGAGGGAGCAGCAAGCCTTGGAGGTCGCCGCTGGTCAGAGGACCAAAATCATCAACATTTCCGCAGGTCTTCCTATGTCGGATCCGAAGAATGCCGCAGTGTTTGTCGCGGAGGAAGAAAGGCGGAACAAGGCGGGAGAGGATTCTCAGGCCTTGGCGGTGCCCGACAAGGGCAAAGCCCCTGCCACTCGGAGCGCCACTGCTTCAAAGTCCCAGGCTTCCGCTGCTGCAGCACCACAACGGGAGGTGTTGATGCAGGATGCTATTACCTCGGGACGCAAGAGAGGAGCAACCTCGGAGGCTCCCCTGCAACAAAGAGACAGCAATTGTCTGTTGTTCTTCCTGTTGACCAAGCTGCTCTTGATAAGGAGTACGAGCTGGCTTGCGGACTCCCTGAGGTTGAGCGGGTCGGAGGGCTGGATGGGCTATACCAGTGGGTAAGTAATCTTTCGATGATCTCCTTGGCTTGTTCTTAGTATGATAGAAATGTAACCTACATTCTTGCGGACTTCTTGCAGCTCGGATGTTTCGTCAGGGCCATGCAATGGAAGGCCGGCGAACGCGCTACTATTGAGGATGACCTCCACAAGGCTGTGGCCACATCCGCGGATGAGGCGAAGAATTTGAAGCGGTTGGAGATACAGCTGAAAGAGCAAGAAGTGAAGTTCCATAAGCTGAAGGCCAGCTGGGAAGAAATCAAGGCGGACCTCGACTGGCAGGAGAACTTTGTCGACAAGTCGATGAAGGCTTTTCTGGATTCCAAGGATATACTGCTCGAAGGCCTCCAATATGCCCGTCTTCAGGCTGGTCGTGACTTCATGGAGTCCGACTCCTTCAAGTTCTTGACGGCGGACAAATCCGATGCCTCCCGCCTGGATGGGTTCGTGTCCGCTATCGGGCAGCTGCAGTCCAAGGGACTACTTCCACCGGACTTCGACTGGAAGGCGGAAGGGTTAATCCCTTCTTCGGATGCTAATGATGTGGAGGTCCCTGTCGACGGTGTCTCGGATGAACAGTTGACCGCGTGTGAGTTTGCGGAACTAGTCACCGAGGAGGGTGAGATCGAGATTCGAAATGGTGGGCCTTTCCTCCCGATGTGGTCCCGGATGCCCTCCGAAAGGTATGCTTTGTACCTTTCGATAATTACCGGGCTTTCCTAAAGAAGTGGTTCTTCCTGCCTTGCCGGGTCGTTGGCCTTCCCGCGGATTTCAAATTGTTCAATCTTGTTGAATCCCTTGCTGCGCAAGCCGTCTCCAACACGCCTGCCGATCCGCCTAAGTCGGGTGAAGCTGGTCCGAGCCAAGCCGGGCCTCAGTGAGAAGTCCGGGGTATGCCCCGTTGAAATTCTGTACCTGCTGAATTTTTCTGTTGGACTTGTATCTTTTGATAATGCGGAATGTCATTATGTACTATTGCTTTGATTCGTATTTAATCCGAGGAGTTAAACCTCCTATGCTTCCGAATTATTACTTGATCTCTTCTTTGTTTCCTTTTTTATCTGTTGTTCATATGCTGAGTTATTATAAATTACATATCTCTTAAGAGCACGGATCGCTGTAGATGGCGTCTGATGTGGAAATCAAACTATCATCTTTCCGATCCTCGGACCGTTCGCTCTTTGGGATGCGTAATTCTTCTAGAAGGGGGAAGGTAAAACAGTGAAATAGTCATTATGACTACATCTTTTCATCTTCCCAGTCGTCGGATGATCGACAAATGGCGAGATCTTAAGGACCCGTCGCGACTATAAATAAGGATGTGGTAATTCCTCCTTTTTTTCAATACTTTACCCTTCTCCACTCTGTCTTTTGTTCTATCCACTTTAGCCTTCCACAAAAGCCAGCATTCTCCAGGATGTCGGACTCTGATGACGAGGAATATCAACATTGGGTAAACTGTGCTTGTGGACACATGCATCCACCGATTTACCCGGGTACAGGGACCGCGGATGACCCGATCATCCTTGATTTTGAAGGCGATCCCCCTCGATGTCCGGGAATAGCTAGGAGGTTAGCCGAGGAAGAGAGGGAGCGGACGCTGAAGTTGATCCGTAGGAGGATCCGAATGCAGCAGCAAACTCGTCAGGGCCGAGGTGGTGGCTCGGAGTCCCAAGGCTCGACTTCCGGAATCTGGTGAAGGAACAAGGCAGGGTATACCCCGTGGAAGTATGTACTTAGCCTTGGACCTTTTCAGATTGTACTTCTCGTATGTAAATGTTCGGATAATTTTGTCTATAAAATTCAAACTATTCTTCATCGGATAAGACCGCCACCTTTCTCCTGTTCAAGCTTCGTCGGATTATATTGGCGCGCATATCTTTGTAAGATGACCAACAAACTCGGACGTGGTTGATGGGCTTGTTTAGGCTTGATTGGATAAACCGGTCTGGCCCAACACTGTTCAACCCAAATGAATAGTTTAAGCCCATTGTCGACGTCGAAGTTCGACGGTTTAACGCCTATCGTTCACATTTCTATAAATACTCCGGATCCCTCTTGGCCTTGGTCGTGCAAATCCAACTTCCAATTTCCATATCCACTCAATAGCAAGAAGATGATTTCTTGAATAGTTTCCCCCTCGAGACTCCCATCCACTCTCAAGTCGGCGTTCATCCTGAGCTTGAGAGTGGCGTGGGTCTAGAGGGGAAGATTGTTGAAGATCAGTCATCGAAAAGCATAGATCTCGGTATAATGCAGACACAGAGGTTAGCAAACGGACTATCTTATTGGTTGTACGAGTGATCCACCCTTTAGGAGCTTTTTCTTCCCGAGGAGTTGCTGACGGGTGGATCACCGTACGACCAATGCGTCAAATCCGTGTATAGACCTGAGTTTTAATGTCGGACACGATAGATGTGTCCGTGCAATTTTCTTATAAGCATGAGGTTCCCAGTGTTTATCACTTACTCACGATTCTGATGTTTCCAGGCACATTGTGCGCGGGATCCATAGAGAATGTCGTAGAATTTCTGAATTATGAAAACATCTTTTGTTGTGCAGGGATATCAGATCTACGGTTTTCCCAGAAGTAGTGAGTGGATGAAGAAGTGTCATGTCGGAGGAATAGTCTCGACGGAAGATGACGTATCCCCGGAGACTCTCTCTATAGATTATGTATTGCGTCTGTAGATCTGGATAAAGATCCGAGATTGTAAGTTTCACAGATAGGATTATGTATAATTCGTCTTTGTATGAATAAAATCCCTTGCTTTCCTTCTTGTCGTTAAACGAATGTTAAATCTCAGATGCATAAATCGAAAAATCACAAATCGAAAGATAGAGGTTGTATTGATTTGCCGGAAATTCAACTACAACTTGCGGGCTCTATGGCCAATGACAAAAGGATCAAAAAACAGAACTGGTGGAGTTCCGTGTAATAAATAGTTGGAATTTGAGATGACCAATCGACCTGACGGAGATCCGCACAGTCATCTCTATGCGTAGAACTTCTGAAGGTTTCTAGCATTCCACAGACGCTTGAGGGGATGTCCGTTCTCATCTTCTAGTTCATAACTCCCATTCACTCTTGCTCCGACAATCTTGTAGGGTCCTTCCCACTTGGGCTTGAATTTTCCAATATTGTTCAAAATGTCGGCTCGTCGAAGCACTAGGTCTCCGATTTGCAAGTTAGTCGCTCGAACGTTCCTGTTTTAGGTTCGGGCAGCAGTTGCCTGATACCTATGGATATTCGCCAGTGCCTCAGACCTTTTCTGTTCGAGCATGTCTAGGTCTAATATCCGAGCTTTGCGGTTTGCAATGCCTTCGAACTCTTGGATCCTCAAAGTCTCAACGGCAATCTCGGACGGTATGACTGCCTCCGAGCCATATACCAAGGTGAATGGAGTTTCTTTGGTCGCATTCCGTGCAGTGGTGCGATGAGCCCATAGCACGCCTTCCAGGTCGTCCGCCCAGCTTTCTTGTGAAATTCTTATCCGCTTCTCGAGGATCTTGACTATTGTTTTGTTTGTGGACTCAGCCTGTCCATTGGCTTGCAGGTATCCAACAGATGTAAAACGTTGCTCGATTTTGAAGGACGCCAGCCATTCCTTGAGCCTATGTCCTGAGAACTGGGCACCATTGTCCGAGACGAGAATCCTGGGCAGGCCAAAGCGGCATATGATATTCTTCCAGATAAAGGTCCGCACTCGACTCTCTGTAATGGTTGCAACAGCCTCAGGTTCTACCCATTTGGTAAAATATTCAACAGCCACAATCAGGAACCTCCGCTGCTGGGTGCCTCTCGGGAACGGTCCGGCTATGTCAATGCCCCATTGGTCGAATGGACACGCTATGATTGACGGAATCATAGGATGCGTCGGACGATGTGGAATGTTCACATAGTATTGGCAATCAGGGCACTTCCGAGCGTAGTCGGCGGAATCTTTATTAATACTAAAGAGTAGCCTTGTCGATAATTTTCGGCGAGAGTCCTTCCCCGAATGACTTCCAGCACTCCGTGTATCTCCTCTATACGCTTCTTTGATTCTTGCGGGCTCAAGCACCGCAAATGGGTCCCTGCAAATGATCTCTTGTACAAATCTTCCCCCAATAAAGTACCTGTTTGCTCTACATTGGACGCTCCTTGATTCCTTCGGATCAACTGGAAGAGATCCGTCCTTGAGGTAATTCCAGATGTCAGTCATCCAATTTACGCCCGTGTCAGTTATCGTGATTTATGAATTGAGACTCATGACGGATGAGTCGAAGATGAGTAAAATCACTCTCCTTGTGTCCAAAGTTGCTGCCAGACGCCAGTATTTTGCCAGGGCATCCGCTCTTTCATTCCAGGCTCTGTCAAACTTTTCTATGGTGAATTCCTCAAAGTGCTTGGCTTCCTGCTTGAGTAGCTCGAGATACTTGATCATCGAAGGACCTTTTGTGGCAAAAGTTCCCGAAAACTGAGCTTCCACGAGCTGCGAATCCGTGAAAGCTTTGAGCTTTCGAACTTGCAGGGATTTGGCCAGTCGTAGCCCAACTATCAATGCTTCATATTCAACCTCATTGTTTGTAACTTTGAACTCCAGGGATATCGCGTAGTCAAGTTCCGCGCCATCGGGGCTCTTAAAGAAGATTCCAATCCCTCCGACTCTTCCAGTGGAGGAACCATCCACTTCCAATATCCAGGTATCAGAAGGATGTTTTTCGGCTTGGAGGTCTCCTGCAGGCTCTCTAGGTTCCCACCTTTGTGCTTCTATTTCCCTGCTTTCTAGTCCGGAGTTGTTAAGTCCGGAGTTGCTTGCCATACCGTCAAGAAGGAACATCTGGTTGACTCGAGTTTCCTCATAAGATGCAGATAGAGACTGATTGATAAACTGGGCATCTTCGAGGTTTGCTGGGTTGAACTGCGGTGGAACTAGCTTCTGGCCAACCTGCTTGGTGAGTAAACATCAGAATGCCTGTGTGTCAGGGCCCTTCTCTAAATCCGCCTCAGGATATTCCGCTAAGAAATCGGCGAGGACTTGAGCTTTCTTGGCTGACGGAGCCTGATAGCAAATGTCGTATTCACTCAGCTCGATCGCCCACTTAGAGAGTCGTCCAGACTGGTCGGGCTTTCCTGTGACTGTTCAAAGGTTCCGCAGTTAGTACCACAACTTTATGGGACTTGAAATATGGTTTTAACCGTCTTGCGGTGTAAACCAAAGCATATGCAAGTTTCTCAATCTTCACGTATCTCGTCTCCGCCCCAGCGAGGGCTTTGCTATGATAGTAGATTGGGAGGTGATCGTTAATTGCACTAACACTGAACTCATTGCCTCTTCCGTGATAGCTAGGTAGAGGTAGAGTGGTTCTCCCTCGACGGGTTTGGAGAGCAGTGGAGGGGAATGGAGGTACGTTTTCAATTTCTTGAAAGCCTCAGAACATTCCGCAGTCCACTCAAAGCCCTCTCCTTTCCGGAGGATTTTGAAGAACGGGAGATTTTTCTCCGCGGATCGTGAAATGAAACGACTTAAGGACATCAGACGTCATATGAGTTGTTGTACCTCATTGAGGGTTTCTGGTTGCGGAAGATCTAGGATTGCCTTGATCTTTTCTGGGTTCGCGCTTATCCCTCTCTCGGTAACCATGTACCCGAGGAACTTCCCTCCTTTTACTCCGAATGTACATTTCTCGGGATTCAATTTCATTCCGTACTTACTAAGGATAGCGAAGCACTTGTTCAAATGGTGCACATGTTGCTCTTCAGTTTTGCTTTTGACGAGCATGTCGTCCACATACACTTCCATGGTTTTCCAATCTCTTCCTTGAACATTTGATTCACAAGGCGCTGGTAAGTGGCTCCGCGTTTTTCAATCCGAAGGGCATTACCTTGAAGCGATATACACCCTCGGCAGCGAAGAAAGCTGTTTTCTTTGGCCATCCGGATTTGGTAAAAACCTTGGTATGCGTCCATGAAACTCAACAATGCACATCCGGACGTGGAGTCAACCAACTGGTCTATCCGCGGCAAAGGGTACGGATCCTTCGGGCAGAACTTGTTCAACCTAGTGAAGTCGTTGCACATCCGCCATTTGCCCGGTGACTTCTCTACCAGGACTACGTTGCACACCCAGTCAGAATAACGGACTTCTTCAATGTGCCCTGCTTTCAGGAGTCGCTCCACTTCAGCGGATATGATGGCATCCTTGACCGGACCGAAATCTTTCCTTTTCTGTCGGATGTACTTGATCGAGGGATCCATGTTCAGACGGTGAACAGTGATCCTCGGGTCAATCCCCTTCAAGTCATCGGTACTCCAGGCAAACACATCGCTGTTTTCACGGAGACAAGCGATGAGCTTCATTTCTACCTCTGCAGTCATCTCGGTCCCAATTCTTGTTTTCTTATCCGGGTTTCCAGCGACAATCTCGATTTCCTTGAGAGTCTCGTGAGGCTCGATTCGCAATGTTCTAGGAAACTTCTCCTTCTGGCTCTCCACTCCGATCTGCGGGTTCTCCATTTTAGCTGGAAGAACTGCTGACGGACCAGGGGTCAGGGTGGTCGCCAGCACGTGGGCGGATGCTCTTCTTGTGGACATTATGTAACATTCCCAGGATTCGCGGACGTTTCCAACCTCTTCTCCGACTCCAAAGGGAGTTGGAAACTTCATTCTGTTATGGAGAGTGGAGGGGATAGCTCAGAATTGATTAAGCCCCGGGCGCCCAAAGATGGCGTTGTAGTCGAAAGTACGATCCACCACTACAAATCGGACCAACTAAGTAACTCTTTCCGGGAAAGTACCAAGCGAAACATGCAACATAACACTTCCCAGGGGTCGAACTGTTCCCCCTCCAAATCCTAGTATAGAGGTGTGGACCCTTTCATATTGGATTCTCCCTAGGGCCATCCGTCCAAAGGTTCTTTTGGAAATGATATTCGAGGAACTCCCGGTGTCTACCAAAATCTTGTTCACTCAATAAGTTGCGATGGTCAAGGAAACCACTAGCGGAACATCTGGATCATCAATGTCCTCTCCTCCTGCCGTAGGAAGAGGAATCTCACTATCATCGAAAATATATAGCGTTTGTACCCTGAATCGCTGGAGTAGCGTACGCTCTATCGTTGTTCCGAAGATTTTGTGCTGTCCACTCTCTTGCGTTCCTACTGTCACCTCCTGATGGCCCGCCCGCAATGGTGTTGATTACTCCGCTGTAGCGAGGGTTCTCCATATCCATACCGTCGCAGTGTCTATACGGATGTCTATCCGTGCGAGGCGAAGTGATGTGAGGTGGCAAAGATAGCGGACGGGGAGGTAATTTTGTAGCATTATCCTCCCTTCTTCGCTCCGCTCTATCGTGCCTAGAGGGTTCATCCGTGTAGATGTGCTCCTTAATCTTGCCTTCTCGTACCAAGTGTTCAACCTCTGTTTTTAGTTGGATACAGTCATCAGTCTCGTGACCACGGCACTTGTGGAACTTACAATACCCCTTTGCATCCCTATTCTTCCGGTTGTTGTGAGAGGGCTTGGGCCATTGAACGTCCAGCTTTTTCTCGATGATAGTTGCCAAAATGTCGGATCTTGGTCTGTTGAGGCGGGTATAATACACATATCTCCTCGGCGGACTTCTCTCCCTATGGAAGCCTCTGTCCCTGTGATCCTTCTTCGATTCAAACTTCCCCGGGCGTTGCTCTTGCTTCACCGGATCCTTTCCTTTCTTGGAACCAGCTCTTACTGGAACATTCCTCCGATACTCCTCTCCGTACATCATTTCTTCACAGATGTCATCTAAATGCTTCTCACTCCTCACCTCCTGACTAGATAGTTTTCTGCGGAGCTCTGAGTTGAAAGTATTAGCATACAGGTGACGGACCCGTTCCTTAATACTGTGCGGCTCAACTCGAAGAACTTCCGCGTGAAAGCGATCTAAGAAGGTCCTAAGATCCTCTTGCTCCAGCTGTATAACTTCTGCCAGGTGCTCTACGGTTCGCTTTCTCCTCTTTGCCTTTCCAAATCGCGCCAAGAACTTTGAAGAAAGGTCTGCATATGACTTTATCGACTTGTTCGGTAGAGCAGTGTACCAATTCATAGCCGTTCCGAAGAGAGTAGATGAGAACGTGAGAGCTTTTTATTGTCGCTCATTCCCTCGGAATCCATCTTGTTGTTGTACCTTGTCAGGTGTCCAACAGGACAAGCATCCCCGTAATAGTACTCCAAGCTCGGGGTTGCTTGATCCGAGTTTCTGTTCCTTTCCTTTTCTCTCATGATTTCATCACACAAGGGATTTGGTGCACTAGTGGTTATCTGCTCATGGTCTTTTACCAGGCGTCCGAGATTCAGAATCTGGGCCTCCAAAGCCTTCTATTGAGCATAGATTTCGTCGGCAGTCATGATTTCTCCTGTCCTCAGATGCACATCTACATCCGCAGGGAGTTCTTCTATCCGGACCGCTGGAACATTTTCTGCCACCTGATCTCTGTTTCTAGGAGGTGCTTGTCGTGGAGCTCTTGGGTGTCTAATATCTCCTTCTTGATACTCTCTCCTTCCGTTTGGGCTTCCTTCACCTCGAGCGTGAGAGGCTGACGCCCGTCGGTCGAGAAGGTTCCGCAAATCCTCTTGAGGTGGCTGGTTCCCCAACCTCTCTTGGATCGTTGCTGTTCTCGATAATGCGAGCTCGCTGAGGAGGAGTGACCACTGGCAGAGTGGCATGTTGAGGAGGAGCATTGTTAGACCCCAGGCAGCCTTGAATGATTGTGAGCAACCTATCGAACTGCGTCTCGCTTAGTCCAAGATCACTAGTGTGGACAGTGCGACCATCGGGCATAGTGAACTGTTGGCCTGCTGCGGGGCCTTGAGCTTCAGCCGGTGAAGCTCGTACGACCCCTTCATCCGAGGACGGACTGGTCGTGCATCCCTCACTCGGATATCTCCTTCCAATTACAGCGGCTCTGCGTCCCCGGGTGGGCGGACGTCCTCGTGGGCGCGGTGGTGGAGTCCCTACTCCTGCAGCACCAGCCCGCGCTGTTTGTCTTGTTCTTGCCATCAGCTTAATTCTAAACACAAAAACTTCTTGTAAAGTTTCCCACAGACGGCGCCAAAATGTTGAGGGGTAAAACCTCTAACACTAACTAACTAAACTATTACAAATAACATAGTCTAAGGCCCGCCTCCGACTTGAGGTCCGACGTAGTACTGGTCCGAGTTTGTGTACCTGAAAGGACTAAGTTGGGGGGGGGGGGGTTAGAATGGGTTACCCGGATTGCCTATGTCAATCCGGTAAGAGACTTTACTCAAGAGAGAGTTGGAAGCTCTCAATGTAATAGTTATGAGGGATTATGATAATACTTGGGGATTCTTCCCTTGATATCGCTTACCTTAAGGTCTTGGACCTTGTACTATATTTATAGTTATCATATACTTATGAGGTGGCGCACAAGATGATGCCAAGTGTACGTTTCATATTTGGACACCAATGCTACCTTTGGCCCATGGCCCATTAGTGAACAGTAATCCAATACTAATCAATGGGCCTGGGAGGTGTAGTTTGGACCTTTTCCCTACTTGAGTACTGTTCCGCCAGTTGGGTCCGTGTTGGTCCCTCAGATAGATCTGTCTGGTTGGTTGATCTGCCCTTGGGTAACTCTGGATGTCCGAGCCAAGAGTCTCACGGAAGTATCTCAGTAGTTCTGTTATACGTTTGGTCTTGATGTGATGGTGGCGTCCGAGATTCTCTCGTACGGTCCGTTTGGCATCTCTGTACTGACGTAGCCAGGTTTAGAAGTCCTTTTCCTAGCTAGCTCGGACTAGCTATGAGGGTGTAGTGACTTTAGCGTACTGGTTGATTCACTTTGGCCGGACCATGTGAGGTCGGACCAGTACTGAATTGGCTAGTTAAGCCGTGATGCGCTTTAGGACACGCTCTATGGCGCCCCTAACGGATTGGACACATGTCCGTAACAACACTTCCCATCACAGTTTCCTGTTTTCTTTTACGCTTCCCCAAATTCTCATAATCCATGAACGGCTTGTATGTCTCACCATGAGAAGTCCATACCTCATACTCAGCTACAAACCCCTTACGTTTCAAGTGTTCCACTACCGTTTCTGGAGGTAAAAATTGATTATTTCTACATTTATACTGGGTGCAAGGGCACTTCATCATCCCCCACTCAAACAATTAGTCTGTGTCAGTGCAAATGTAACGAAGGCATCAACCCCTTCCACAAAACTAGGTAAAACTCTGCCATTAACTATCCTTTGGTACATCCATGAACGATCGGTGTTCATTGGATGATTATATAACCTGACACGTTTGAATTGATTAGATCGTATTTTTTCAACTCGATTTCCATTTCCCCATTTCTTGCATGTTATAAAGTTTTTGTCTCTTACCAAAATTCCCATTACAAATAAAGCATTCGAACCCTTTAATACGAATTTATAAATTATAAATTACATGCATTTTACGAATGTAATCACCAAATTATATCAACACACTTCATTAATTAAATTCTCATAATTTATAATCTAGTACATGTATAAATTTATCAAATTAAACAATTGCACATCTTAATTAACATACTTAACATACTTAAATCAAAACTACGACATACTTAACATTATACTAATTAATAATTCAAACAATTGCACAAGTTAATTAACTAGCTAGTAAACATACAATTGCTTAAATTAGTCTAAATTAACTAAATTTTCCAAATATGTCAAAAAGTTAGGGTTTCAAAACGAGGTACTAAATCTTCATAATTTTACTAAATATACACCAATATCAAATTAATTAAAAGTCCTACATACTTATAAACGTCCTAACATTATACTAAAAATTCAAATTCACAATCAATATATATCAATTGCACATCTCAAAGGTAAAACATTACCTAATTACAACTAAACTAAGTACTATATACTCTCCATTTACATTCAATTGCTCAAATTAGTCCAAAGTAACAAAATCCCCAAATATAAAAAATTAGGGTTTACCTTCGAATCCAGAGAAATGAGCGGATGAAATTTGAGATTGACGGCAGAATTGACCTCCTTGATTCACGAGCTTCGAATGTACACGAAGAATGGCCGAAATGGTTGAGATTTGGACGGGATTTGCTTTGGCCGAAATGGGGAGAAGAAAGGAAGAAGAATGAGGAAGAAGAAAAATAGGGAGGGAAGCATTCTACTTCCCGTAAAAACCTGAAAGTCTAGCGACGGATAGGACTATGATTTTCATTTTTCGATTTTTCTCTAGGCGGGGAAAATGTAAAAATAGGGTCCTACCATACCCGACTTGTTAATTAGTAACAGGTACATGTTTTTTTACAAAAAAAATCTATCCGTCAAACGGAACCAAAATAAAATACAAAAATATACAACAAAATCAATAGGGTTGTTCCCAACAATCTTGCGGTGATATGTGGTCACCCCACCACACACACACAAATATTATACAAACGTAATTTCACATGTTACAGTTGTTTTTTTCCAACCTCTCGGTTCCCAGCAACCCCGCGGTGGTATGCGTCACCGTCATGGATGAAGAAAGTAAAGAGAGTTTCCCCAGCCCGTTATGGAGATCAAGAAAGTACAAATAAGATCGAAGACATTTTCCCCGCCTAGAGAGTATCAGCTAATCCCCGCCCTCCCCCGGCTCGTTATGGAGATCAGGAAAGTAGAGAGAAGATCTAAGAGAGTTTCCCCACCTAGAGAGTATTAGATCCCCCGGGCCCATTATGTATCAAGAAAGTAGAGAGAAGATCGAAGAGAGTTTCCCCGCCTAGTGAGTATATGCAGAACCCCCCCCCCCCCCTCCGCGGAAAAAAATGTAGTTTTTACCAGACCGGACCTGAACATCATTATTTCGAACGGGGTTGAAATTCAGGTTGGATAGAACCAGTAGTCCTTCCAGTCAGAGATCGTAGAGAAGAGAAACCTTATATCTCATCCTACCGAACGAATCTTATACATAAAGAAAAAGGAAATTGAAAGTATTTACATGTAAAATGTTGTTGATAGACATGTAAAGATCAACACATCATCAATTAGTTCACATGTGTCTCTTCTATCTTCTGAAACTGAATCTGGATTCATGCCCATTAAGAAAATTAGTGTGTGGGTGGTAATTTTGATGGAATTATGGGATTTAGAAGATTTGATTGATCACATTTATAAATAGTTACAAAGGTTTAATATAATTGGCAGAATTATGTAACCAAAATTATATTAAAATTGTAAAGGTAACAGAACCAAATACACATTAACTTGGCATCAAAAATAAATTTACCCCGATTATAATTTTTTTGTAATTTTTTAATCTAAAAAAATAAAGAATTTCTCAATTGATTTGAGGCCAAAGTACTATAGCTAGAATTGATAATAAAAACTGGTATTTATAATATATGGATAGATCTCATCTTCACATGCCTAAAAATTGAAAATTAATTTATTACTTTATTATTTACCCTCTCACATCTTCTACTTTATTCACTATATCCTATGACTATTCATTATCTTTCATACATAAGTATTTAGAGAAAAGTCGAAACCTAAATTCAAAAACAAAAAGAAACATAGAGAGTTAATACAACTTAAAATGAATTTCTTTTTACATTAATTTTGTATCAGAAAATGTCCGAGTAATTAGAAAGCGCTCCAAGTATCATTTATGCACATGCGGATCATGTGTGCTTCAAAGTAAACCATCAACTTTAGAATATAGTAGAAACATATACGAAAGTGCCCAGAATAACCGAAAGTGCACAAATGGTATGGTCGTATGGATATATATATGAGGCTAATCAAAATAATTGTATATTTTAGTTTGTCCAGAATGTTTGATGCTAAATTATTTTAAATGAGTATCATTTTGAACGTTTGATGCAACGTTAATTATTTATAATGTGTTTAAATGAGTCGTTTTTAATTTTTAAAATTTCATTATTTCATTTTATCTTATTCAATAAATTTATATTTTATTTTAATGAATAAATCAATTTATTTAATTGATAATATTATTCAAGATTGGTGTCTATAGATTCGTCTTGTCACGGCGAATTCAAGTTGAAAATATTTTTTGAATTTTTGTAGATAAATATATGAGATCAATATTTTATTTTAGTGGATGAAATGATTTATTTAATTAAAAAATAATAATAATAATAATAATAATAACAATAATAATAATCTATCAAAAACAAAATTCATGGTCGTGGCCACGACCCATTGGTTATGATTTTTTTCAGATTTTATCGTCGTTTCAGTCGTGGCTCACGGATGCCACTATTCACGGCCATCACCATGACCATTGGGAATGGTCTAAGGTTGTATAAGTTCCATTCTTATAAGCTTGAATTATCTTAGTATTGTTCTTAGAGTATATAATCCACTTCATCAACATCTATCTATTATATCGAAATGTTTTAATTTTGTTGAAGATGTACACTCAAACTTAATTATTTTCATGATAACTATGACTTAAATAAGTACATTATTTAGTACTTTTCTACTTCTTTTATGCTTGGACCATCCTCCATAATTGGAGAAACACCAATTGAAACGTAAAAAAAAAATAAAAAAAAAAAGAAGAAGAAGAAAAAGATACGACAAACTGCTTTTTCTTTATTAATACAAACAGATAATCAATATTGGGCATGAAGATGGAGATAAATGATTAATGATTTGTATATAGGTAGGTTTAATAGTGAAAGATATGGAACAAAATTTCCCATCAAATAGTTGAATTTCTTTGAAAATTGAAACAAAGGGGCAAAACTAAAATTTGTCGATTTAAGAAATTTAATCAACAAAGAAAAATCCCTATCAATTACTACATGTTGCCACTCAAAAGCTTGAATAAATTTAGTTCTTAATTTGGCTGGCAAACCTTCCGCAATTTTCAGCAACCATCAGACATAAAAAAATTTCACTAAGCAATAACATTGATCACATGATCTTAGCAACAACACTACTACGTTCCCCTATTCAGACTCTGCTTAACCGTACAATCAAAATTTCACGTAGGATGGATGGAATTTGAATGAATCTGGTGGGTTTAGCTCATCAACTTTATATATTATATTATATTATATAAGAACACCCAACTGATAATCTAAG
Source organism: Plantago major (assembly GCA_026545765.1). Lineage (NCBI taxonomy): Eukaryota > Viridiplantae > Streptophyta > Magnoliopsida > Lamiales > Plantaginaceae > Plantago > Plantago major. The sequence goes on from CM048840.1 coordinate 97,572,820, forward strand.
CGCTAAAACATTAGCCTCAGTTTCTCACGTTTAACCTGACAAAACTTTATGCAACAAAATTCTCTCCCCCTACCCGGAATCTGCTCAACCGTAGAATCAAAATGTATAATTGAAAATATAAATATCTATTATATATTAATTGAAAATATAAATATCTATTAATATAAACATAAATATTTTTTGGAGTTTTATAGATAAATTTATATGAGACTTAATAAAAACTATATATGCAGCCTACATACAAAAAATAAACAGTGAAATATACTGGTTGAAAATGCAACTAATTCCACAAAATTTCACGTAGGATTGAATTAATTTAATAAATGCTATATTTTTTTAATTTAATTATTTCATTTTATCTTATTTAATAAATTTATATTTTATTTTAATGAATAATATAATTTATTTATTGAATAATAGTATTCAAGATTGGTGTCTATGGATTTGTCTTGTCACGGGGAATTTAAATATATGTTCAATAAAGTTTTCGAATTTTTGTAGATAAAATTATATGAGATTTAATAAAAATTATATATGCAGCCAACAAACCAAAAATAAATTGTGAAATATGTATATACCGGTTGAAAATGCAACTAATTCAACGTATGATTGAATTTACTAAATGCTCTATTTTTAAATTTTTATTATTTTATTTTATCTTATTTAATAAATTTATATTTTATTTTAATGAAAAAAAATTATTTAATTAATAATAGTATTCAAGATTGGTTTCTATGGATTCGTCTTGTCACGGCGAATTCAAATATATGTTCAAAATATTTTTCTGAATTTTGTAGATAAAGTTATATGAAATTTACTAAAAACTATATACATAGTCAACATACCAAAAATAACATTGAAATATATACCGGTTAAAATACAACTAATTCCATAAAATTTCACATAGGACTGAATGAATCTGGTGAGATTTGAACCCATGTAATTTACATACTCCCTCCGTCCCGGAGAACTTCATACATTGGGGTTAGCGCGCAGTTTTATGCGAAAAGTTAAAGTAATGATAGAATATAGAAAAGGTGAAAAAAAGTGTACTTCTAGTGGCAAAATGTGTAATTTGAGTGTAAAGTTGAGATTGTTTATTATTTGTTGGATGTGGGGTATCTTCCTTTTTTTGGTAATGTATGAAGTTCTGTGAGACAGCTAAAAATGACAAATGTATGAAGTTCTGCGGGACGGATGGAGTAATATATATAGATGGATTACATCAATTCTCCCATACATACATACATACATATATATATATATATATATATATATATATATATATATATATATATAACCCATGTATTTGAATTATGGTTATTCTTGATAGCCAAGTTATTAACTAGGTGTCTATCCATTTGATTGAATTAGTTATAGGTAGGTTAATAGGTTTTGACCCATATTGACAGTACTAAGTAGAAGGAATTTCATTTGCAACATTAATAAGGATTCAAACGAGTACTAATAACACACAAATCCAAACTAGAGGGCTATTTCGGAAAAAACAACCATTATTCAGGGGCAGGGGGTGTTTTCATAACTAACCCTACATATAAATAGAGCCATTTGAAAAAAAAAAACAACCATTATTCAGGGACTCAAAGGAAGAACAGTGTGAAGCACATGACGAGCTTTACACTTGGCTTCTAATGGTATAGCTTTAGGCATTGTGAGCCCGTTTCCTTCGCTCATATCTATCACAGCTTCACTAACTCGTTCCCACTCGAAACACTGTATCAACGACCCTAGCGCCAATGCCACCACCCGCTGGGCTAGTCCGTTTCCTGGGCACGACCTCCTTCCCATGCCAAATTGAATCAATTTGTTGGTAGCTATCTCTCCTACCTCGAATCTCTCGGGGTTGAAGCTTTCAGGATCCTCCCAGATTGTTGGATCCCTGTGTACCGCCCATGCATTGACGATCAACATTGTTCCCTTTGGTATGTCATATCCCCCAATTTTGCAATCAGCTGATGGTTCATGAGGTACTAGCAGTGGTGCTGCTGGGAATAATCGAAAGGTCTCTGATATGATATTCTGAAGGTATGGCAGTTTTGCCATATCTGATTCGTTCACTAGGCGATTGTTACCTACAACTCTGTCTAGCTCTGCTCTAGCTTTGTTTAATGTTTTCGGGTCGTTGAGCAACGCAGACATTGCCCACTCGATAGTCACAGCTGTTGTGTCTGTCCCTGCGAGTAGGATGACCTGCATTTGGATTTCATATAACTACACGTCAATGTGCCATCATAAACTATGTGAAAGTGGCAGAAATCCTATGTGCATCATTAGAAAAAAAGTTGCATGTTAAAACATACCATTATTATTCCTTTGATGATAATATCTGAGTAGTACTCGGGCTCTGATTCCTGGAGAGACAACAAATGATCTATCATTGTGTTCCTGTCGACGTTACCCCTACGTTCATCGACCAAACTCTGGAGAAATGAATCGAACTTTTTACTCAATCTTGTCAAATCCTTTTCCAATCCCCTATAGTCTATGAGCCTAAACAAAGGGAAAAAATCGGTTGGATTTGTGGTACCACCTAGCTGGAACATCTCATCCATATTCTCCTGGAACTCCTTTGCCTCCATGTCATTCTCACTTTCACCAAAGTACCGTTTCCCGGCTATCATTCTCATGACAATATTGAAAGTCATTGCAGAAAACTCATGTTTCAATTCCACATCAGCAAAGCCATGTTGTGACTTTCTATAGAGCTTCTCCAGCAATAGTCTCATTTCATCTTGTCTTGTGTGCTGAAATACGTTGAGTCGGGCCGTGGAGAGTACTTCAACCATAAAAAGCCGTTTAAGGTTGCGCCAGTGTTCGCCATAGGGGGCATCCGCTAGGTTGGTGAAGTTGTAGCCGAAATATTTGTTGACTATAAAATGAGGCCTGTTTGCTAACACGATATCATTTTTCGTGAAACACTCCTCAACTAGGGTGTTGGATGAGACCACGATTATTCGTCGAGTCCCTACACGGAGGGAGAAAATAGGCCCCAATTTTTGAGAGAGTTGGCCGTAGGTACGGTGAATTGGCATTTTGAGAAGGTAAATGTGCCCGAGAAAAGGAATCGCAGGCACCGGGCTTGGGGGAAGTTTCCATTTTCGTTTGGTCGAAAATTTGAATGCCAGGAAGAGAAGGATGATGGAGAAAATTGTGTATAGAGAACTTGCTTCCATGCTTTTTTTTTTACAATGAAATGATATGATCTTGTGGTTTTTTTACAATGAAATGATATAGACTACAGGTGGTTTGTGTTCTTGTAGTACAAGTAAATTTTTACCATTCTATGATTACTTTTCTGAGTTGAAAATTTCATTTAGATGTTCTTGCTGTCCAAGTATATTACTGTTGTAATTCTTTTCTGGTGGCTGGAAAAGTTTACCCTGTCCCTGAGTATGAATCCCATACTGTATATTTCCGAGCAAAGTCTCTTAGACGGTCCCTATCGATATTATCAATCATAATGTCTATGTTATCAACATTGGTATTTTTTCATACTCCAAAATAAATGGATTTCGTTAACAATATAGACGTTTTGATTAACAATATAGATGATTTTTTTTAAAACATAATCCGTCTCTGAATAAATTATCTAGAGATCGTATCTCATGAGACTTTGTGGAGAAAGAAACCCCTTAGAACGGGGCAATTCGAAAAAGATATCTTATAAGTTATGACAATTCCGGTTCAGACCTGACTTTCGGTTACTTTTTGTCCAATTTAAATACTCCGTTAGTCAAATTTAACAAAACTTAGCAATAATTCCCTCTCCTTATCTTTGATTTCGGAGGATCGGGCGAAAAGTAAAAATCAAGCAGTCGACGAAAATGGCAGAACCCAATTGGAACAACACTGCTCTCCTTGTCATCGACATGCAGGTCAGTATCTTTATCCTTTCCTTTCATGAAACCAAAACTCACTTTCTATTTTAAACTAACTAAATTACTTCATTTCTAGAAAGATTTTATACTGCCAAATGGACCGATGCTCGTGCTCGGTGGTGAATCTATTGTGCCTAATGTTATCAAAGCAGTTGATGTTTCTAGAAGCCGTCGTATCCCTGTTATCTGGGTAATTAATCTCTCTTTACTTTTGCCTTTTCGACTTCAATTTTGTATTCTGATAACTCTACTCTACTTACTGGTTACCAAATGCCCAAATTTTATACGTTACTGCAACATGTGTGTGTGCAGTTGCTTTTGTGTTTCGTAATTCATAATCTTAAACAGTTGCGTTTGGTTTCGAATTGGGTTTTCGACTGATTCCATTCCTGACTGATTCTGGAAGATTTTGGCTTAATTATGAGGGTTTAGTTTATAGCAAGATATCTTATACTAGTAGTAGATTGAATTTGATGATGAGTCGAGTTGGGCTTAAAATTGATGTCATAAAACCACCTTGAATACTCAACAACTACTTCAATGGTAGAGAATAATGTACGGGAGAAGAGGCTCGAGAGTTGGGACTTGGGTCTCACTGTTGCAAACATTCAGGAAAAGGTCATCCGGTTTAACCGTTTAAATTGTTTTCAGATACGGGTTGAGAATCGATTTATTCATTTTTCCCAAAGGAGTAAATAAAAACTGGCCCTTAGGATATTAATGTATTTCCAAGTGTTAGGGATTTACAATTGCAAACATCCATCAACAGGTCCTTAGGCTAAGTTTGTTTTGTGTGCAATGGATGAGAATCTATATGTTCATTTTGCACACATTTGAACAGTCGACATGGTTGCGCAATTGGTTTTATGTACGGCTATTTGAGCCTTTCATGTTAAGGGAGTATTGTCAGCCCATTTTTATTGTTTTTCACGGTACTTGAGGTGAGTGGTGGTAAAGGGCAAACGTCAAACAGCATGCACTAAATGCTCACTGTTGTTGAAGAGTAGAGGGAGGGGGCAAATTGTACACGGACTTACCTAGCATTTTTTGTAAAAAGGCTATTTCATGACCTTTAGTTTGGTTCGGATTATTGTAGTTTTTTCCCAAAGTTAGGGACGCGTGAAAAACTGAAAATAGGAAAGCTCCTGTGTGGATAGTCTTGTTCTTCTTGTAGACGGTGACTTTTATCTTCTCATGTATAAGTAATTCTTGAGTTTCTTGCGTCAGAACTGGGGAAATAAGTTCCGCTTTGCTCAAATTTAGTGATCGAGATAATCAGGATTTTAGGAATGATCATGAATGAATAATGATGGGTGTGTAGGTTGTACGTGAACACGACCCGTTGGGGAGAGATGTTGAATTGTTCCGGCGGCACTTGTATTCTGATGGTAAACCTAAGCCAACTTCAAAGGGTAGCGTCGGAGCAGAACTAGTTGATGGCCTGGTGATTAAAGATGGTGACTATAAGTTGGTGAAGACACGATTTAGTGCTTTTTTTAATACACACCTCCACTCATATCTTCAGGGTGCTGGGATTCATAAGTTGGTAATCACAGGTAACTTGTAGTATTTGTTTTGTTATAAACTACTACATGCTGCTTTCTTATATTTGTGTAATTTTTTATTATCGTATTTAGGTGTACAAACTCCAAACTGTATCAGACAGACTGTGTTCGATGCGGTAGCGTTGGATTATGAAAAGGTTACAGTTATCGTTGATGCCACTGCTGCTGCAAGACCAGATATACATATTGGTGTGTAAGCAAGTACTAAATTGCCTTACAAAATGAACTTATTATAAATTCGTAAGGATTCCTTTGTTCTTCTTAACGATTCTTTCTTTCAGCCAAGGAATTCAGGAGCCATTTTACATTTTTTTATTTATCGTACTATATATCCCTCTGTCCTATAATAAGTTTCATGTTCCTTTCTAATTTACAAACATAAAACATGAAATTTATGATGGGATAGAGAGAATAGTACTAAATAAAAGATATATGTGGAAAAATGTTCAGTCTGGTGTGTAACATGTTTACTGGTATAAAAATCTCTTTACCGGCGTATTTATTTCCTCTCCATTTTCTGGATCCGTAAAGTAGTTTGGTCTTCTTAAATCTTGCTATTATGACTTCAAATTATTGTCTTCTTATGGATCTTGAACTATTTCTATTGATTTTGTTCCTGCACCAGCCAATATCTTTGACATGAAAAATATTGGGGTGGCGACTCCAACTCTAGAAGAATGGAGTAAACCAGATTGCTAATATTTGGAGGAATTCGATACTGTAGAAATGTCTTCCCGGTTTTATCTCTGCCGAACCCTGTACCAAAAGTAATGTCTATATGACTTTCTGAAGTAGTATCTTAGCATGATGTTGTTAATTGTTTGTTCCAGTCAGTTGGAGTACTAAAGCTCAAGTGATGTTGTCCTGTAAAAGGGATTCTACTAATTTTGGCAGGTGTTTTGATAGTATGAGCTTCTCCGTCTCATCTCCAATTAAAACCAAAGCTTCATCAGCACATCCTGTTCTTCTGGTGTACCTGATCCTGTAATTATATGTTCGTTGTGGTATGATCTATCCACTGGTGAAGAAGCCATACATCATCAATCATAGCAATTTTCATTATATCTTCTCCTGCACCATGTCCAATTTAATTACTTCTAGTCTTCTACATATATATTTGAGTGTCATTTGGTGATGTTTGTTTGATTTATACACGTTGCTTACATTCTGTCATATGTCATTGATGATTCCATGACAATTTATCCCACTTTTATGAGTTCTCTCATATTGAACCCATCCAATAGAATAGCAATTGACGTGTTTAATCACTGTAATCACCAAGTTGTGAAAAGATGATTAATGCACAAAGTGTGCGATCAATGCATGATTGAGTTATATGTCAATCTCAACGTATGAATATGTTATCCAATGTAGTAAAATTTGTGTTAAAAGTTAAAACAGTTAAAAGCGAAAATAAAGAAGTGAAAACGAAGAAGGGACGAAAAATTGAATTTTGGTACCATAGCAGGTCGCGGCCTGACATGGTGTTGAAGCTGCCCAGCCTGAGGAGGTAGCTGTCTTGTACAGTTTGACCAAGTATTCAACGTCCTGTAGTCCTTTCTGTTGGTGTCATAGACTTAAGTGAATTAATTTTAACAGTATTCCTCTTTACAATGTCTCTTAAAAAATCTATGGACTAAGAATTACCTTAGGGATCTAACAGACATGTCCTTTTACTCATCAAATTCTAAATATCTTAAACTAACAGTATAATTCATTCACATTTAGATTTGGAGGGTCTACACATGTAATTGGAGCATTCAGATATGTTTTGGTAATTAATTTAAATACAGTTACTAGTTTGTAATTTACCAAAAGTTGCAACTATGATACTAGTGAATTATTGTGATGGATATTATAATAATGTAAGTATCTTATGTATGATCGTTTTCGAGACAATTGGAACACTAAAGTATACAAGAAAAGTCCATGGGTCAATTAGCAAATATAATGAAAATTTTCATAGTTACAAGTGCAATTCATCAAATGTGTTATTTGGATAAGAAATTAAAGAATTTTTGCACTCGTTGATAAATATAAATATGGTCAAAATAACAACCATTTATTTTGGTAGTTTTTTTTCTTTTTTTTTGTATTCGACCAACTTAATTAATTTTGTAAGGCTGCACAGGGTATAATATGATAAAGAGTGATATGATAAAGGGAGGCTTACAAATAATATTAAAAAATGTTTACTTTTACACCTCAAGTGCAAAATTGCAAGTTATACACCCTGCTTAGTGAACAAAGTAGAGTGAGAAATGTATTTTCCATTTAAGTAATGATAAGTTGAAATTGTGACGTTTCAAAATGAAATGTGGGAGGTTGAATCCAGAGATGAGAGAGTATGAATTTAATTTATTTTTACTTTGATGATGTCACACAAATTCTTTTGACCAGTTAATGAATATTATAACGGCAGGGTATAAGTAATAAGGGCTAGATTAATTGTTATACCACTTCGCATTGTACTAATGTTAATATACCATTTAAAATTGACAAATGTCACAATCTAACAATTAAATATTAATCTGTAAACAATTTAAAATACAATTTACACCAAATTACAAAAACCATCCCACCACCACCTCTACAGTCATCAAAGCTCCAATAAATTATCAGAACGTCTATGATTTGAACTTCCTCCTTCGCGCTTTAGAGCTTCCATGTCTGGAAGCTCTTTTCAAAAGCTATAAATTAACTTCCAGTGGTCCATGGCTGGAAGCTCTCCATGCATGAAAGCTCGAAAAAGAGCTTTGAGCTTTCATGCAAGACGACCGAAGCTCCAATTCTTTTTTTAATAAATAAAATGGTATGTTTTGTGAACTTTATATTAATGGAGGGTTGATTTCAAATTATATTTTGGTTCTATTTTGTTAATTTTAATTGTAAAGGGTGTATAGTTAATTCACCATAGGCAATCAATTATTTTTATCTGAAAAAATTATTATTTTAGTTCAATTCAGATTTACTTAGTTGTTTTTATACTACAAATAAATTCAGTTCAATAATTTTCAGACAAATTAATAAAACGGAGGGACGAGTTTAAATCTAAAGTAATTAATCGGTTTATATATATTGTAGTAAGAGTAAATCTCATAGAAGATGGTCTCTAAATAATTTATGTTGAGGCAAACTTATGTTATCAAAAAAAACATCGATGTTATTAATCAAAACATTTAGGTTCTCAACATATTTTCATATTACAGAAAAATTTATTTTGTTAACAATATATATATTTTGATTAATAACATAAAATTTTATTAATAAGATAGGGAGAATTTGTGTTGTGGTAATGGGTTGGCTAGTCATGCCCAAGCCCAACGAACTAGTAACAGACACTTGTTTTGCACTTTTACTGCCACTTTCGATCCAAGACATTAATTTCCGCTAAAGATACACTTCATCTAATCTCAAATCCCGTGGTCTGTTTCCCTTTGTTCCTATATCTCAAAGATATTGAAGTGGTGTTTGATTACATGTTTAAATTGATATTTTTTAATTTCAATTGCATTTTTGAAAAACTCAATTTAAATTGAGAAAACTTAGACCAAACAGTCCGAGAGTTTCTCAATCTATCTTACATGGAACATAATCTCATTTGAAAAGTTGAATGGATCAAGCTTTGATTGGAGCTGGTGTGGGTGCATCCATTCAAGTTGCACTACAAAATATAATCCAAGGACCCATTGAACAGATCATTCAGGTCTGTGGTGTAGATGAAGATATGGAAGATCTGAAAAGCTCACTTCTCATGATTCAAGATTTTGTGTCTGATGCTGAGATGAAGCAAGTCAACAGCAGAGCTGTCAGACGTTGGCTGGAGCAGCTTGAAGATGTGGCTTTTGATGCTGATGATGTGTTGGATGAGTTCAATTACGAAATTCTCCGACAAAAGGTGGAGAAACCAAACCAAGCTTGGAATGAGGTAACTACTTTCTTCACATCTGGTCTTTTTCGCAAACAAATGGGGGATAAAATTAAGAGTCTCAACAAGAGATTGGATGCTATTAACAAGCGGGCCAAGGATTACGGCCTTCAAATGGCAATAATGGGTACTGGTCATTCTAGTATTGTTGGGTCAGTAACACCTCTTGAACAAACTGACTCATTTTTTCTCGAGCCAATTGTTGTAGGAAGAGAGATTGATGAACTGAAAATAGTTGAAATGCTGCTCTCTGCTCCACAAGACGAAACATTTTCTGTTATTCCCATCCTGGGTATGGGTGGACTTGGCAAGACCACACTTGCTCGAAAAGTTTTCCATCATGTCAAAATTGGAGATCATTTTGAGAAAAGGATATGGGTTTGTGTTTCAACTAATTTTGATGCAACAACTTTATTCAAGATGATTCTTCAATCATTGTCTCATGAAAATGTTGAAGTGTTTCTGACCAAAGAGGTTGTCTTGGAAAAGCTTCTGGCGCATTTGGCAAATAAAAGGTACTTGCTTGTTCTTGATGATCTATGGAACGAGATTTCCAAAGAGTGGGATGACTTTATGAGTTCCCTATCAGGAATTAGCCATACCAAGGGAAATTGCATTGTTGTAACCACAAGGAGAGGAACTGTTGCTTCGCTTGTAGGCACGCTTCCTACGCACCAACCGGGGATCTTATCTGTAGTTGATTGTTGGTCCATCATTAAATCAAAAGCATTTTCAAGAGTAGATGTTCCCACTGAATTTGAAGAAATTGGTCAATGCATAGCACAAAGATGTGGTGGTCTACCTCTAGTTGCCAAAGTAGTTGGGGGTTTATTACGAGCCAAGTCAAAAAATGAGTGGCAATCCATTCTCAATGACCAGCTTTTGAAATTTAGGCTAGATGATGACACTGTCATGAAGATACTGAAGTTAAGCTATGATCGGTTGCCATCATCAGCCGTCAAAAGGTGTTTTGCATATTGTTCAATCTTCCCGCAAGATTATAGAATTGAAAGAGAAGAAGTAATTGAGCTTTGGATGGCGGAAGGATTTTTACAAGCTGGCAGAGGAAAATATATGGAGGCCGTGGGTGATGAAATTTTCAACCTTCTCTTGCAAAACTCTTTATTCCAAGATGTGGAGAAGGATGAGTTTGGGAATATCACGTATTGTAGGATGCATGACCTTGTGCATGATCTTGCACACTCAATTTCAAGATCTAGAACCATTACTACAGAGATTGACAGATCAGATGGATTGCATCAAGCTCGATATCTTGCAATAACGTCGATTGGAGAGGAATCATTTGCCATATTAAAGCAACACGCAAAGTGCCTGCACACAATATTCTGTGAAGGCCAACTTACTGACATGCTTGTGGGCTTTAGGAAATTGCATGTTTTGAAGCTAGAGAATGGGAATATTGGGGAGATACCAGAGGTGATTGGAGAGCTGATACACCTGAGGTTTCTTGGCATCATAAATACAAAAACAAGAACAGGATTTAGGTCTTTACCGGATTCAATTGGTAAACTCTATAACTTGCAGACTATATGCATTTCATATTGGTATTGGGGTGTGTATTTGAAGGATCTTCCAAAGACAATAGTTGACTTAATCAGCTTAAGGCATCTTCACATATATCTTGCAGAACTACCTCCTTGGATGGGCAAATTAACTTCTCTCCAAACACTTCCACACTACAAAGTGAGCCATGAGCAGGGCTGTGGTATTGGAGAGCTAGGAAACTTGATTAATCTTAAAGGATGTCTAAGGATTCAAAATCTGGAGAAGGTGAAAGATAAAAAAGAGGCGCAACATGCAAATTTATTTAGAAAAGCAAACATATTTGATTTAGTTTTGGAGTGGAGTGAATCAAGAGAAGGTGAAGTAAATGACCAAAATGTATTGGATGGTCTTCATCCTAATGCAAGTTTGAAGTATTTGACGATTGGAGGCTATTGTGGCACAAAATTTCCTCTGTGGACAATGAAGATGACAACACACGATCCTATTAAAGGTCATGAGGAAGCACTTCGTCATTTGATCAAAATAGTACTAAAAAACTGCAAGGAATGTGAAGAAGTTCCAATGTTTGGGCACCTCCCAAACCTGAGGTTTTTGGAGTTGAAAGGTATGTCTAATGTGCGGTCGCTAGGCCAATCATTCTATGGGTTTGAAAATGGTGGAAAATCAAGCTTGATTGGAGATGCGAATTTTGGAAAAGCAATGATTGCATTTCCAGCACTTGAAAAGCTCAAGTTGTCACACATGAGAATATTAAGTGAGTGGGCAGAGGTGGAGGGGGCAACTGCAAAGTTTCCATGCCTCAAATACCTGCAAATTGAGGAATGCCCCAAGTTGAATAGTCTTCCAAACTGTATCCCATGCCTTGAACGCTTGAGAATTATATCCTGCCCCAGTTTAAAGAGTGTCCCGAGTCATTTTCGATGCCTTAAAGAAATGTATGTGGCTGAGGTGTCATCTGATTTTTATTTGGCGGATATATGTGGCAACACGAGCCATCTCCATTCAGTTGAAATCAAATCATTGCCTGGGTTGATTTGTCTTCCAGACGATCTCTTTGCAAAGAATCAAAATCTCAGAAAATTGAGGATTGAAAAATGCCACAAGTTAATGCATCTTGTTCCGAGCTCACTAGGTGGCGTAGTATCACTTGAAAAATTGGATATAAGCAAGTGTGAAAATCTGAATGAAGTAGACATTAACAGCCTTCAGTTTCTGGAGGAGTTAAATTTATGGAGTTGCCCACAACTTCAGTCGATTTCATATGCAAGAGGACAACCACACAGTCTCACCTCACTCCGAAGATTGAGTATCTCAAACTGCCGAGGATTGATTGATTTGCCTATTGAATTATTTTGGTCTTGCTCTTCTTCCCTCCAGGACTTGTACCTGGTTCGACTTCCGAAGTTGATGAATTTCCCAAGTAGGGAGATTTTCTGTCTAAATAGGAGGAGCTTGCAAAGATTAGGAATTGGTGGATTCTCAGGCTCATTAAGTTTTGATTCCTTCAACCATCATCTAAGTCGCGTCCTCCCCAACCTTCTCTCTCTTGAAACTTTACGATTATATGGAATGGAGGATTGGGGGTCTCTGCCAGATCAGATCCAACATCTCACTTCTCTAAGAACTTTAGATTTAGATGATTTTGGAATGCTTGAGGCTTTGCCTGAATGGATTAGGAATTTCTCTTCCTTATCATTCTTAGGCATTAAAAATTGCAAAATGTTAAGGCATCTGCCCTCTAAGGAAGCCATGGAAAGCCTGACCAAATTATATCGCTTATCTATTCTTAATTGTCCGTTGCTGGTGGAGAGGTGCAGAAAGCAAGAAACCACTGCTGGTACTACTACTTCTGCTGCCGCAGATGTTTCCGAGTGGCCCAAGATCTCCCATATCAAACGTGTTTTGATTGATTGTAATTCTCTTTTGTTATCTGATTTCAGGTACTATATATGACTTCTTGTGGAGTTCTTTCTGTTCACCATTCTCAGTACCACCTGATTTAACTAATTGGCATAATGGCATTCGATATATGTGTTGTTTTTTCTGGTTAATATGATACATATTGATTTACCGATTGGGAATATCAATATGAGTCTGCTGCTTTGCAAATGAACTGAAGAAATGGGAGAACAAAATCCATGACAGAGCTGTTTTGGTCATAATTAGCTCGCTGGATAAATGTTGAGCGTTTGCGCTTTATTATCAGCTTGGAAGAACTTTCAAGTAATTAACTTACTGTTTTCTCATGACTGCTAACTATATAAATTACCTTTTGCAGATAATTTATCAGAAAGTGAGTAAGCAATCATAAGGACTGTTGTTGAATGTTGATGCTGCAAGCAAGGTAATATTTCTGTATTTCGCAGATTTTGTACAGCAAAATCTTCACATTTGCATCAATTTCCAGACCCTTGCCTTTCTCAACACAGCTGAATGAATCACATTATCCGCAGGGATTAGGTGTTCTGTGAGTTCTTTAATCCAACATAGAATAGACATACAAAGAATTTTCTATGACGGCATATTTGCCTTGCAGAGTTGCAGAGTATTGATAAATGTAAATGATTCTGTATATATCAATATCATGATCATGTATTACTCCTAGATTTTTCTACAATACGAAGACTTTCGCTCATTCATTTTCTTTTGCTTAAGAATCCTACAGGTTAGATTATCAGAAAGACAGAAATAGCCTTTAGATGGGAAGCGATGGAGCCTAACCTTGAAGTTAAGTTTTCGGCCTGATTTCTTAGAACGAAATCAACTTTAAACTTTCCGGACACGTTTATTCTCTTTGTTATTGATTCTAATATGTTCGGTTACAAGAATTCGTAAAAGCACTGTAGTGTACTAGTGTTTATGTTTTCTACCTTCATTGTGTTCTGATTGTTGAACTGATCTTTAGTTTCCGGTGCTTCTGCAACCATTCTGATGAAATATAATTCCATTTTCTGGTTTTTTATGAACAAAGATAGAAATTAATATAGCGAGCGTATCTGTAATGAAAGCTATAGTATTCATTCTTAAATTGTAATGTGAAGATGAATAAAGCTGAAAGTTGGGAGAAGAAAACATTACATATCAATGTACTTTACAATCTTGTTATGTACTTCAATTCTTTCTCTTTCCCTCTTGTTCTTTGGTTATCATCCTGGAAAAAAAAATCTTCTAAACCTCTCCCGACAGGACCATGCGGATGACCGGTTATTGGGAACATCCTAGATGTTAAATGATGCCTCACTGCAGAGCATACACAAACTTGGAGCCAAGTTTGGACCTGTTCTCTGGTTAAGATTTGGTATGTGTAACAACGTGGTTGTACAGTCGGCTAAGGCGGCTGAGGAGCTTCTCAAGAAGCATGATCTCCAGTTCTCAGACTGGGTGCTTATTCATTCGTCTAGCTACTGCTCTCAATTACCCTGAGGGGTCTATCGGTCTTGCTCCTTACGGCGAGTACTTCGATGAAGTAAGAAAGCTTTATTCTTCAGAGCTCCTTGTCCCAAAAAAAGTGTGAGTACTTGTGGTGAAGTTCGATAAACTTACATCGAAATCATGATGCAATGGATCAGAGATGATGCCGAGGCTTCTTATCCCAATGGTGGATCAGGTGAAATTGAACTAGAAAGGTATGTTACTCTCATGACTTTTAATCTGGTTTGATAATTTATGATATCTAGAGCAAGGGAACTATTACAAATGACATGATCAGCATGCAGCTCTGTTTCAATTTTCTGAATATACAGACATGAAAAGAAAAGGTTTCAAGAATAATTTCAGGCACTTTGAGAAGATAGAAAATTGTCAAGTACATCCCGAGCCCTGCACTTAGCTTCCAATGGTATTGCTTTAGGGTTTGCAATCCCAATTCCTTCAGTCATATCTACCATTGCTTCACTAGTCCGCTCCCACTCGAAACATTGTATTAACGACCCTAATGCCAATGCAACAAGCCTTTGAGCTAGGCCATTACCTGGACACGACCTTCTTCCCATTCCAAACGTGATCAATTTTTTTGTAGCAACCTCTCCTACTTCAAATCTCTCAGGCTTGAAACTTTCAGGGTCGTCCCAGATTGTGGGGTCCCTATGGATAGCCCATACGTTCACAAGCAAGATAGTCCCCTTTGGTATGTCATATCCTCCAATTTTACAGTCTTCGGATGGTTCGTGTGGTACTAGTAACGGTGCTGCTGGGAATAGCCGAAAGATCTCATAAATTACATTTTGAAGGTATGGAAGTTTTGCTATATCTGATTCGTTCACTAGGCGGTTCTTGCCAACGACCATGTCAAGCTCAGCTTTAGCCTTGTCTAGTTTATCAGGATTGTTGAGCAGAATCGACATTCCCCACTCTAAGGTCACGGTTTGGGTGTCTGTTCCTGCAAGTAGGATAACCTGCAATTTTGGTTTCATATTGTTAAAAACCTGTGGTTTTAAATATTAAACGCTGGCTGGATCTTCTGTCCTACTATTGTTGTGGTCCAACTTTTTAGTTAATTGTAGTGGTGGTATATGAGTGAGATATCAAATTAAATGGGACAGAACCGATAAAATTTACTCGGATTAGAGAAAAGAATGTAACTTGTTAGAACATACCAGTATGATCCCTTTGATAATCATATCCGAGTAGTATTCTGGCTCTGATTCCTGGAGAGATAGCAGATGATCTACCAACGTATTGTCATTTTTACCTCTACGTTCATCGACCATACTCTGGAAAAAAGTATCCAGCTGTTCGCTTAATCTTGCCACATATTTTTCGCGTCCTCTGAAGATCCATCTAAACATAGGAAAAAGATCTGCTGGATTTGCTGAACCACCTAGTTTAGTCATCTCGTTCATATTCTCCTGGAACCTCTTTGCTTCTTCATTATCTTCACCTACATCAAAATACCTCTTTCCAGTCACCATTCTCATAACAATGTTGAAAGTGAACTCTGTAAAAACATTCTTGAGATCGACTTTTGAAAACTCAAGTTTTGAGCTTTTGTACAGCCTCTTCAACATGAGGTTGGTTTCATCTTGTCTTGTGTGCTGGAACATGTTGAGTCGGGCCGTGGAGAGTACTTCAACCATAAATAGGCGTCTAAGGTTGCGCCAGTGTTCACCATAAGGGGCACCCACTAGATTGGTATCATTGTACCCGAAATAATCATTCACAATGAAATGCGGCCGGTTTGCTAACACGATGTCATTCTTTGTGAAGCACTCCTCGACAAGGGAGGGAGATGAGACTACGACCATTCTACGTGAACCAAAATGGAGAATGAAGATGGGGCCTAGTTTCTCAGATAGTCGGAGGTAGGTTCGGTGAATTGGCATTTTTAGTAGGTAAAGGTGTCCGATTAAAGGAAGTGCGACAGGGCTCGGGGGGAGCTTCCATTTTCGTGTTGTCGAAAACTTGAATGCTAGGAAGAGGAGGAGGAAGGAGAGAATTGTGTACAGCCAACTTGCTTCCAGATCCATGTATGTGTCTTTAACTAATGTGGATAGCTATAATCCCTGTGATTTTGGATGATCTGTTAAATGTAGTTATACGGCTATATGTATGATGAATTTTAAGTTTATTTTTTTCATTAGCATACTTGGGACTACTATTTTGTGGCTATAATCTTATGTAGTCATCAATGGTAATGGTGATAACTATGTATTGGACTTTCAAGGGCATTTATCAATGCTAGGCCATGTATTCTGTCATTTTGTCAAGTTGACTCTTAATTGCAGAACAAGGCCATGTGTGTCATTAGTCTATTATAGTGGCTTGAAAACTTGATAAGTATGCAACAACTGCCAAGTACTTGGTAACTTCTTCTTGAAAGTCATCGGTTCAAGAGATATTTGATTTTCGTACACAATAGAAAATAAACATAAGAACATGATGTTAGTATAAATTAGTTAGAACCATTACTTGGTTACTTGGATATGAGGGATATAGTATTTCCTCGTATTCAAAAAAAAATTTTGATTCTTACAAGAAGTTTACTCGTTTCAATTGTTGAACTCGACATGGAAATTGAAACTGTATTTAGTTCTAATCTGCTATCTGAGTTTCAAAGTTGAGATAATGATAAATATCTTAAATCTATTAAATTAATGAAACTGAAAATAGCTCTAGTCAAGTATTTAAGTTTTGAATTCAAGACCAATAAGAGGCTCTCCATTGACAGGTTTCCAGACACAGGCTATTCATCTACTTTCTTGAAGAATGTTGTGAAGTACATCACGGGCTTTGCACCTTGCTTCCAGTGGTACTGCTTTAGGCAATAACGTTCCTCTCAATCCTTCATTCATATCTACCATGGCTTCACTAATTCGTTCCCACTCGAAACATTGTATCAACGACCCTAGTGTCAACTCGATCACTCGTTGGGCTAGCCCACTACCTGGACACGACCTCCGTCCCATTCCAAATGTTATCAATTTGCTCATCGCAATATCTCCTACTTCAAATCTCTCCGGTTTAAACCCTGTAGGATCGTCCCAAATGGCAGGGTCTCTGTGTATAGCCCACGCGTTCACAAACAAGATAGTCCCTTGTGGTATATCATATCCCCCAATCTTGCAATCAGCCGAGGCTTCATGAGATACTAGTAAAGGCGCTCCTGGGAACAATCGGTATGTCTCTAAAATGATATTTTGGAGGTAAGGAAGTTTTTCCATATCTGCTTCATTCACTAGGCGGTTATTACCAACGACAGTGTCCAGCTCGGCTCTAGCCTTGTTTAAGATCTCCGGGTGGTTCAGAAGAGAAGCCATTGCCCATTCCATTGTTGTAGATGATGTCTCTATTGCTGCAAGTAGTATGACCTGCAATTCGGATTTGACAGTATTTATATGTATGATCCTGAACGAGACATATATGTTGGATAACATTTGCCTCTTCGGGACGAGCCAGTATAAAATGCGGGTATTGCAAACACTTTGAATTACTAGCAAAAACTTACCATGATGATTCCTTTGATGATCATATCCGAGTAGTATTCCGGCTCCAGCTCCTGGAGAGACAGCAAGTGATCTATCATTGTGTTGGTTCTGTCTTTACCTCTACGTTCATCAATCAAGCTCTGAAGAAACAAGTCGAGGTTTTTAGATAACCTTGCCAAATTCTTTTCATATCCTGTATAATCTAACCATCTGAACATAGGGAAAAAATCGATTGGATTGGTTACGCTAGCTGCTTTGAACAACTGATCCATATTCTCTTGAAACATTTTCGCTTCTTCGCTGTCCTCATTTTCGCCAAAGTATCGCTTTCCAGCAACCATTCTCATGATATTATTGAAAGTCAAGTCCAAAAAGACGCGTTTGAGTTCAATCTGAACGAATCCATGCTTCGATATTTTGTACATCTTTTGCACTTGCAGTCTGATTTCATCCTGTCTTGTGCCAACAAATGTGTTGAGTCGCGTCGTTGAGAATACTTCAATAGTAGTTAACCGCCTGAGGTTGCGCCAGTGATCACCATACGGTGCGTTCACTAGAGAAGTATGGTTGTAGCCGCTATATTTCCCTATTAGCATACGAGGCCTGTTTGCTAATACAATATCATTTTTGGTAAAACATTCTTCCATTAGGGCATGGGATGTGACCACTACCATGAGGCGGTTCCCAACTCGTAGCGAGAAGATTGGGCCTAGTTTTTCGCAGAGTTTTTGGAACGTTCGGTGTAGCGGTGGCTTGAGGAGATGAAGGTGGCCGAGTATCGGAAGCACCGGAACAGGACTCGGGGGAATTTTTGGTTTCGGTTTCGGCCTAGTCGAAACCTTGAATGCTAGGATGAGAAAGAGTA
Source organism: Plantago major (assembly GCA_026545765.1). Lineage (NCBI taxonomy): Eukaryota > Viridiplantae > Streptophyta > Magnoliopsida > Lamiales > Plantaginaceae > Plantago > Plantago major. The sequence goes on from CM048840.1 coordinate 97,591,527, forward strand.
AACAGAGGAAGGTGTATATCAAGCTTGTTTCCATGGTTGGTTTTTGGATGAAGTGAAAGTGCGGTGTATTTTGTGGTTTTATTATGATTTATGGATAAATGTTGCCAATGTTTGATGTACTTATAGTGATAGTGGAGTAGTGTTTTTGTAATAACATTTTTGTTTTAAAGAACATACGAGGTTCTTGGCCGGCATATAATTTCTTGTATCCCACAATACCTATGCCAAAACCAATATTCCTGTATCCTTTCTACAAAGATACCCCTGGATGTGTACTTTAATTTATAGTAGTAAGATTTACCAACTTTGGCTCTTTTCTTCTCTAGTGTTGCTTTCAGAATATTTCAAATGATTTAAAACAGAAGCATATTTCACAAAAAGATAAGGTAGGTATGTTTAGCACCAGTCAGATAATACAAGGACAATTGTAATATTTGAAAAACTGAATTTCGACATACACAAGGTGAAGTATTTAATGTCACTGATAGCTGTATCTTTCTTCTCCGTTCCGTTGCAGCAGATGTAAAGAAGCTTTTAAAACTGCAGCAGATGTAAAGAAGCTTTTAAAACGCCTCCGGCTCCTGCCCCCTAGGGTGTCGGTAGACAGCAAGTAATCTACCATCGTGTCCATACTGTTCGATCATCAATCAAGCTCCGCAGAAAGCGAGTCCGCCTCGCGAGTCCATGATATATTGAAAGTCGGTAGTTCTATATAATGTATAAAATATGTATAATTTATACATAAAATTATACAACATGATTTTTTTCGCAGGTCGACCCGGCCGACCCGTATTTTTTCCTTACAATACACAGCTCCTTTCATGTGTCCATCAAGTCATATTGGTATTTTGGATCAAATTGTATATGTTTGATATATAATTGTCTATGTTTAGCATAAAATTATTGATGACAACCTATTTATCCCAAAGAAACACAATATTTATAAATAAACATAGAAATCAATTTCATTTATCAATCAATAAATGTCATCATATAAAACAATACAAAAAAAAATTAAAATCACTATATCCAAACTACAATCATCTTGCAAACAAATAAAACACCCTTGAATTGTTCGTCGACTCCTCCATCCACATCTCCATCTTTATCATCAATCGTTTTCTTTATTCGACTACCATTTTTACGAAAACCTAGTATATGCAAAAAAACATTAACAATTTGGCAACTGTCATACACAATTTTACCATAACAATAGACTATTACACTACAACAATAGACAACCAAACTGCAGAACTCATTGGCTTGTCAGGGACAATCCTCACACTAGCATGGGACTCAATGGACACACTCATGAGCATATTCACACAGCCATTTCAACTATTTGGCAATTGTCATACACAATTTTACCATAACAATAGACTATTACACTACAACAATAGACAATTTAAAAATAATACTACATGAAGTCTAACCATAAAGTAATATAACAAACATCAACTATTTACACATAAACATGTATAATTCACACAAAAGCATAGACGATTTTTTTTTTTAAACTACATAAACCCTAACCATAAAGCAATGAAATCAAAACATCATTTATTTACAATTAAACATACAATATTTGCATGAAAATCTAAACATAATCGAACACTACAAACAAACGAAGTAAAAGCTAAGAAAAACAAACTGAAAATATAGAAAACACGCAAACATAAACAATTATAGGTCAAACATGCACAATTAAGGTTCAAACATCAACAATTACACCTGAATATACAGTTACGCGAAATCACTAAAAATCACCAAAATCAAACGAAAAATGAAAAAAAAACTGAAGAATCGAGATAAGAAACCTGCAAATCGAGGAAACAACAATGTTATGACATATATGTGTTGAGTAGTCGGAGATCCGCCGGAGAAGACAACCAGAAAAGCTTCGAATTCCGGCCAACTGTTTCAAAAGTCGACGAAATGAAAAAACAAAACCGGCAGAAAGGTAGATCGGGCCATGAGCTACTCAAATATGCGATCGGATTTAAGATTGGTGGTCGGACGGCGGAGATATCGCCGGAAAAGCCTTCGAATTCCGACCAACCGTTTCAAAAGTCGACCAAATAAAAAAACGAAACCAGTATAAAGGTAGATCGGGCCATGGGCTACTCAAATATGCAATCGGATTGAAGATTGGTGGTCGGATGGCGGAGATATCGCCGGAAATGTGATCGGAAAAGAGAGAGAGAAAGGAAGAGGAGAGGGTATAGAGAGAGAGAAGAAAGAAGGAAATGAAAGAAAAAAAGAAAAATAGGGTATTTATATTAATCTGACAACCCGTTTTTAGATCCATATTACCGAACCCGCAACCCAGGATCCGCGAATTGACCCACGAATTTGAATAGAAACCAAGTCATCCCCAAATTGTGTATAATTGTGTATTTGTTCAGGACTCTTATAGATTCTCATAGTATATAGGACTCTTTTAAGTTTTAGTACAGAAACAGAGTCTTGAGTTTTTTACATAACCTTTTCCAAAACTTTCTCAATTCTCATATCCTGTTAACGCTCTGTTCTATTTAACTGCAATTTTCTAAACTGAATTGAACTGAATGGAACTGAACTGAACTGAATTGAACTGAAACTGAAACGAACTGAACTAAACTGAATAAAATATTTTGTAATAATAATAACAACACAAAGTCTTCTGAGAGACGGTCTCTAGATAAAGACGGCCTATATTATCAATAATACCATCTATATTATTAATCAAAACGTCTATATTGTTAACGAAGTAAGTCTTGTTGTAATATGAAAAAACACCAATGTTGATAACATAGGTGTTTTGATTAATAACATAGGTGTTTTGATTAATAACATCGATGATTTTCTTGACAATATAGGTCCGTCTCTCTAGATAAATTATCTAGAGACCGTCTCTCAGGAGACTTACTCTAATAACAATTATATGATGGTGTATATAATCACAATTAAAAAAAACCATATTATTTTTGTCATATTTCTCACTCTTCCTACTCTTTTTCTGTCACTTTACCTTTTTTATTTATTATTGTATAACAAACTTTAAAACCAACCGTGTGAAAAACAATATGAGAATGATAACTCGATTAAAACCGAATTTTAATCGTCGTACAAACTGTCTTTATCTAGTTTTTTTGAATCGGTGAAATTTATTACAAATTGAAAACATTTACAAGAGCATGGACAATGTTCGGCAAATAAAATAATTAAAAGCTTAACCAAAATCACTAGTCCATAAACCATGCACAAGCTCGTGCCAACAACTTTACATCAACACTCTTTCTTGTCCAGAACCTCCAGTCTTGTTCCATTTTCCAAACTGCTTCTTCAACTTTCATATCCCAATACTCATATTTCAACTTTTATGAAAAGAAATTAAGTATATTTGATTAACGTAACTTTGTTTTTTTTAATTTGCAAGTAATTTACGATTTAAGTTCGGGAAAAAAAATCTCCTTAGAAAGTTAATAATGGACCGAAAGTATATTTGATTAAAAATCGATGTTTAGTGGTTTAATTTTACCTCCAAAATATCAGAATTTTACCTTCAAAACCCCAAACCCTAAGGAAACCAAAAGTCGGAATTTTACCTCCAATACCTCAAACTTTAAGAAATTGTGTGTGTATATATATACACAGTCTAACTATTCACGAACTTCATCCCGACTCCCGAGCTAGCTTCCACCGCCAGTCTCAATTGTAGCTTTTTCTTCAGGCTTTTTTAAGGTTTGTTCTTCGTTACACATTACTTTTGGACAATTTATTATTCATTATTCTCCATGCTAGCACGTTTATGCAGCGCTGCCTGTTACTACTTTTGGATAAAATTACTTTTATTTTCTATGATGCCTGTTCCATGAACGTTTAATGTAATATTACTACTCTTTATTGAATTGATCTACTAAAATTCGTATTAAAAAGAAAGAAAGAAAAAAAAGTTGAAAATAAATCAATTGGATAAATTTTCTTATTTTTCTCGTACAAAAGATCGAGTGTGTAAATAAATGATAAAATAATAATAATACTAATAATAATATTAACAACAACAACAACAACAACAATAACAATAATAATAATAATAATATGAATTTAATGAACTGGACTGAAGACGAACAGAACCGAATGAAACTGAATGAATTTTAGATCCTAAGTTTCCTTAAACTATCTTGCTTCTTCCCCAACTTCATTTTCACCTAAATACATATCACTTACCAGCAAGTAGCAACCATTGTCATGATATAATTACAGGTCAAACTCCAAAAGGACATATCTTAGTTCAGTACTGTACAAAGACGTTCTTCTGACATTTTGCACGTCTGTTTAGTTGACAAATAGGCCAGACAATCTTAAACTTCTGCACAAACAATATTAACTGCTTAAAACGAATTACTTATAGAACCATTGCAAAATTCTGAGCCATCTTTTCAAACACCAGATTATTTACCCAGAAATTAGCAAAGTGCAATTTGCAAATTCTGTTGTTAAACTTACAGTCCTGTTCAAGTACAACACATACACACCAAGCAAGAAACTGTTATGAGACAGAAACTAGCAACACTTACCACAAATAAGCAAGCAAAGCTCATCCACAGAAATGGAAATTGATCATTGATTGATTGCTTAAAACATTTATCATCATCAATCATATCACCTACCAATTAACAGATAGGCGCCACATATTTCATCACGCACTGCATTTAAAACTTCCCGTCGTGATATATGATTGATACTAATCAAATAATCAAAGCTCCAGAATGCTTCAATGAAAAACAAGCTTGTATTACTACGGACTTCATAAGAAGAAAATATCCGACAGGCAAGGTACACAAAACCTTGCAAAATAAAACAAATAGCAAAAAGAAACTCTGAATTACCATAAGTCTGATTAAATAAACATCCAGAAGCCAAGCAGTAGGGCTATATTCGTACAATTCCGGACACAAGCCCGAACCTACATCTATAAGTCTACTCTTGTTCTGCCTCTTTATGCTTCTTTTTCTTCTTATCCTTTTTCTTCTCACTTTTACTCCCTTCATCACCACTGGCATGTACAGCAGAGTCGCCATTCTCAGCATCCTTTTTCTTTTTCTTCTTCTTTTTCTCTGACTTCTCTTCATCAGACACAACAGCTTCTTCCTTTACTTTATCCTTCTTCTTCTTCGACTTTTCACCATCTAAAACAACTTCTTCCTCACCACCCTCTTTCTTCTTTTTCTTTTTCTTCTCAGACTTTTCCACCTCTACAGTTTCCTCAGCCTCTACCTTCAATTTCTTAACAGCCTCTGGAGCAGGACTCCCATCAATCTCATCCGACTTGCGCTTTTCCTTTTTCTTCTTTTTCTTTTCCTCACCCTCACCCACAACAGTCTCCACATTATCAGCCTTCGGCTCCACAGCTGCAGCTAAACTAGCAACGACTGAATCCCCACCAGTAGGCAACGAAGGCACATTTCTTAACCACTCAGCTGGAGTACTCTCAGTCGGCTTGCCATGCTTATCCAACTTACCCTCTGCAATAAGCTTCTTCTTCATCGAAGCCCTAGGGCCCAGACCCCATTTCCTTGGATACGTATCCCTATCCATCACCACCCTCTTAATCTTTGCCACTGTCCCATGATCACATGTCGCCATAACAGCCGTCGTCATCTCAGCAATCCCAAGTGCAATGGCCTCTCCCTTTGTCGTCATCAAAACCACCTCTTCCCCAACCTCCACGTCATTCTCAAACCTCAACAGCCCGGGTATCATAAGCTTCGCACCATAACAAATAGCATTCACCGCACTATCCTTCACCACAAGCCGCTTATAACTAGTCAACAACACCTCCAACGGCATAATGATCCTCCTCAAATAAGTCTCATCCCTATAATTATCATACATCCACTGCCCATCCATAACATCATGCATCGTCACCATATTATCCTTCTCTCCCATAATCCCCGACCTTACACGCCTCAACTCCTGCATATGCCCACCCACACCCAACAACAGGCCCAAATGCACACACATGGTCCTCACATAAGTACCAGCCTCACACGAAATCCAAAACACAACCAAATGCCTATCAGCATCATACTCAAGCAACTTACTCTCGTAAATAGTCCTAATCCTAAGCTGCCTCTTGACAGCAGAGATCAAAGGAGGCCTCTGGAAAACAGCACCAGTAAGCGTCTCCAACGCCCGTGCTACTTTCGAGACTTCCGGAACCTTCGAATGGAGTCTCGCAATGCAAACATACTCCTTCCCTGCTCCTTGCTGAGACTTCACCAACCGCGTAGCACGATCGATACAAACAATCAGATTTCCAGTGACCTTTGGATCGAGAGTACCTAATCACACAAACAAAAACTTAAAACCACTTACAACCCCTAATAAGTAACTTCCTGGAAAACGCTTTTTATCACTTCAACGCACTATAAAAGGGCTGTAAATACTTCTACTCATCTTCTAATTCTACAGATAAACTCATAAGGCACCATCAAACAAAATCTATTAACAGACACCAATTTGTTCTAATTAACCACTTCATATACAATCAGGAAAACAGTGATAATCTAATCCACAAACTAGAATACAATCAACCAAAAGTGGATACACAACAGCATTATAATAAAACTGTACATGAAGGAAAATCAATGAGTACCAGAATGACCGGTCTTTTCGACACGGAGAATCCTCTTAATCCAGGCGACAACCTCATGAGAAGACGGATTAGCAGGCTTGTCGAGGTTCATGATACCGTACTTGATGTACTCGGCGAGAGGTCGTTTCAACGGCGAGTAGCCGGAAGGAAGAGGAGTGTAGTGGCCGGTACGAACGTTGAGCTTGTCGTAGTTTTTGAGGAGAATCGGCCATTGAGAAGTGTCAATTGAGGGAGTGAAGCTCTGAGGCTTGATCTGGTAATCGACGGCTGTGGAGTCGGGTTCGGGTTCATCCTTGGCCGGCTTGTTCTTCTTCTTCGACTTCTCGGAGTGAGAGAGCTGAACGTCTGTCATGGCGGTAGAGGAAGAGGAATTTTTTAGGGTTAGGGTTTTGAGAGGGAAATGGAGGCCAGAGGGTTTATGTAGGGGAGTGATTTGCAGAGGAGATTACTAGGGTTTATGGTTTTGTGGACCTCTCTCTTGGGTGGGTTCTGCTGCGACTGAGGTGCATACTAATTAGCATAGGGAAAAGCTCAACCGGTCGGTCCGAGTCGGTTTTTGCATGTATACTCGGATAATCTCAAGGTTAAAACGGAAGGCCTTGGACAGTTGAGGAGTCCTGATGGGCGAAATCGTATCGCGGACCATGTGCTATGTGACGTTTTTAAATTTTTGCACATAGGTTTCCCATAAAACGTAAATTCGTCAAATCAAGTCGTAAGATTTAACGGATTCGATTATCAAATCGTAAGGTAAACGAGTCAACAAGGTACATGATTCGTTGTGTCCCATACGCTAACCATGTAATCATGTGAAGTCGTAAGTCGTAACACAATCTTACACTAACAACGTAATCACAACAATAGTGACATCCTAATTTAAAGAGTAATATCTTAGTTATTATTCTACTTGTATGGTAATGTATGGTTAAAGAGGACGATGGACCTACTATCTTAGGGCTCCTAACATGTACATCTTCTACCCATCCTGGACCCAGGGACTTAGAAGATCCTCATGTTAAACCTCATCAAGTCACCATTATACTAGTGAGGTTGCACTCTCTTGAGATGTAGAATATCTTATTCGATCAAACGAATAGTCCATTCATTGATGGTATCATAATGCCCACAATAGATAAGCTTGTTAATTGGCATATACATATATAAGATACTCCACAGTTGACTCGTAAGACGAATGTAGGTGAAACTGGTGCCCTTATTTCGCTTTACCTCTTTATCAATGAATGCCATCGAATAGTTTATCCGTCGTTAAACTCCTTCTGACGAACATTTTGGCGACGGAATTTTTATCCGTCGCTACGGATTTAGCGACGGATCGCTACAGTGTATCCGTCACTATACGACTGTTTTTTTGTAGTGTCACATACAAGCATGAACGGGAACCTCATGGACCAGTTAGTCCCCTGACAAATTAGGGCGATCTGAAAGAGGTGAATTAAGTCGTGTGGTCCACACACACCATCCTCTTGGTCGGACACGTGGCACCTGATCATTGCGTGGGCATGGGACTCATTTGTTGAGAATCATGTATTAAATATTTCCACTCTCTACACGGATTATATTGAAAGGTCAAAGATAGACACTGCCATACTGCACATTAAGTTTGCATTTGGTTTTTAACATAAAAAAGTACTAAACCCCTACGATATATTGACATGTACCGTCACCTTGAGGGTACGAAGTACTACCATTGGACTTATGTTGAATTTTACCTCATCAACTTCCATTTGTGCGTTTTTGCCATCTCTGATATTTCAACAAACTAGTATTGCGAATATATTCATCGTGGAAAATGTCCTCATTGATCACCTGCCATGTTGCGTCATTTCAGGGGTGGCCCCATAAGAAAATCATCTCCTGCAATGCAAAATGAAAATATGCTGCAAAAAAAAACCCAAATATGCAATATAACTTTTTAATCAGGTTGCCCTTGGTCATCTGACCATTGTTCTCATATAAAATATGCCATATGCAACTTTGTTAGATACTATACCTAGGACTGAGCACAAATGACCCGGACCAGACTGATAAATTCGGTCCGGGTTTTAGGTCTCTATTTTCCCAAAATACGGTCCGAGCCGGGTCAAAAACGGATTTTTTTTTCCGGAGTGACCCGGAAATATAGTGATTGCAATGTCTCAGGTGTATATTATTATATCTATAAACCTCACTCCCTCCCCTCCCCAAATTAATTCTCCAAATCACACATGTCCAGCCTAGAGTTTACCCAAACTCAATCTTTTTAATGGACTTTCTCGATTTTCATATTTCAAGTATCTCCCTGGAAATCCTACCTCACTTCTTTCTAGAGAGCAACATATCATCTCTCTTTTCTACATCAGCTCATCCTACCACCATCCGCCCACCACCCACTTTTTACGGAAACGATCCAGATCTGAAAGTTTATGTAAAGATCAATCAGATCTCTCGACTTGGGTCAAGTTAAAAGAATAGAGGAAGTTCTGTTACCTATTGTATCATTGTTCTTCTTGTCGCAGAGTGAGATAATAAACATTAACAAATGGGGACATTGTGCACTCGTGGATTTTGTGTGAGGTGTGCTACTAGTATATTTGTCAAACAAATTTCATTTTGATGAACCATGTTTTTACTGGATGAAATAAATAATTTGTTAGCGTGTTTCTTTGTTTGAATTTGTTTACATTACATGTATTGAATGCTTAAACAAATATCTACAATTAAGCTAGATGAACAATCATGCAACTTTCAGTTTAGTATACACGGGATGAATAAATTGAATCATAACTCGAAAGTTGATATTCACAAAACTAGGTCCACGATGCATCATATCTTTGAATTCAATAGTGATCAAGTACGACATATCTTAACTTGTTACATTGAGTTGATTCCACTTCCTATTTTACTTGGCTAGCTTATTTCACATCTTTGAAAACGTGTGTGATCCAATGGTATTCACTATTTCAATATGGAAGGATGAAAGTTGGACTTGGACTCCCACGTTAAGTTGATTCCAAGAGCGCTCGTTAGTCCTAGGTTCAAGTTTTTTATTAAATAATTTGGACATGCGTCGAATTAGTGACCAACCATGGATACTAAGATATACTAGAATAATAAGGTTTATAGTCATATCCATATCTTATTATGAGTCAAATGTGAATGATATTTGATATTACTGGCAAACTTACATAGTCATAAGTACTGTTTATACCGATAGATAATTCATAGAATTAAATAAACAAACATTTATACCTCTTGGATCACGACTTCATTAATATAGTGGAAACTAGTTTGGGTTAACAAAATGATCATGACTTCTAGGATTTGGATTGACATTGATGAACTTGTTGGAGCACCAAGCGTGTAGGTCCATCATCCTCTAGTGCACAGACAAACACAAGATGAGTTGGACGACAATAATAAACAAACCATATAAGAGTATATTATAGGTTGGATTACCACTGATCAAATTTTACAGCGATAACAGTCCGGTTGGCTATAATAGATAGTGTGTTGATGTTTTCCTTCTTTGCAAATATTTATATTACTAATATTTAAATGTTTAAGCAATTATCTAGAATATGTAAGCATAAACATCGTGCAACTTGCATATTCTATGGTAACTTTCGAACCCAATGGTTGTCAAGTAGAACCTCATCTTTTGTTTCCACTGCTTGAAGTTCGTCCCCAGGAACTTCTCTGGTTTCTCCCCGTGGTTGGCAGGAGCAACATTGATTCGGGGGACAGGAACGTCAGCAGCAACTCCGTTGGCAGACATCTTCGATACACTGGCAAAGTACAGTCTTAATTGTTGTGTGTGGCGGTAGTGTATGAGGACAGAAACGGAGTAAGTAAGGAATAGGATTAGATCACCGAGCAAAGTGGCCTTATTCCTTAAGACTGTATTTGCCCCGCTCTGGTGCTGACGGTTTACTTGACAAATAGTCTCCCAAGATAGAACAGCAGTATGTGAATCAAAGTTCTAGCACTCGAACTTTGACTCTGCGAACTAATACAATAAAGGTTTTTCTGGATTTTGGCTTTAGAGAGAGTAATTTAAGAGAAGGAAGAAGAATGGATTGTTGTGTGTTGAAATCGATTCTAGGGGGGGGCTATTTATAATATTGAAGAGTTGCAGCCCGAATAGATGTATCCTTGCGCAGAAAGGTCCCTGCAGAAACAAAAATTCGAACAGACACTTCTGTTGGAATTTTCGTTTCAGTTACATCCTTTAGCGAATGGTCAGACCAGTTCGCTCAAATTCAAACCGAACGGACACAACCGTTCGCTCAGACCAACCGGACTCGACCGATGGGCTGGTTTCAGACTTGACCGATTATCTTATTTGGGCTTAACCAAACACAATATGTTTACGCCCAAAAGATAATAATCAACTCAAGATCGCGACCATGGACCGGACCTCGAGCGGCTCTGGCGTGAGCGAGGATGCGTGTAGGAGCATCTAGCTCCTCCTCCTTCCAAAAGCATATCCCTAAGGGCCCAATCACTTAACCCAAGTCTTGGACTAATAAGTAGTTCCTTCTTCCTCAATTTTAGCCATGTGGGACTTCTCCCATTCCAACTCTTGGCATTCCATATTCAATGCATCAACCAACACACTTTGAGCTTCAATAACTCTTTCACCTTTCAACAGGGGCGTCTCACATATTTCAGGGCCCTGTGCGAACTTCTAAGATTGGGCCCCGAAAAAAAATCTAAAATGAATAAACAATAAAAAAAGGCACGACATACTATAATTGGCTCCGCAAAATAATACTACTAATATGAAGAAAATCTTATTACTAAGAAAATTAAAAAGTTCAAAAAATACAAAGTAAAAATAATCATAGTTTAAATAATAATATGACGATGAGTAAGGTAATGCAGACCAGACTTGAATTTGAGAAAGTGATTTTTCCATCAAAATATTCTACCACCAGCCCATTTCTAGATAGCATATAAGAAAACTACTATAAAATTTGAGGCCCCCAAATTTTCGGGGTCCTGTGCGGGCGGGCTTCCCGCGCATGGCCTTAGCCACCCCTGCCTTTCAATGAATTTTAGTAATTCTTTCTCAAGTGTCATCTACTACCATAGTAGATTATACACGTTTAATGAAACTTCATTTCAAACGTGTGGGGGCCCTTTGGTTGAGGTACAAAGTCATGGACTAGCCTCATTAGTGCTAAAATTCTAACAATCCCCACATGAAAGAGAATTGATGCTCACAGCACAACGTGGTGCTCCAGCCTAGAATTTCCTGCAGAAAATCATATTGCATCAGGATCGATTGTCAGTGACATTTCGTCCCTAGTAGAATACCATCGGATTTACTTGCCACTTGGTGAATGTGATGCCTTGAACCAGTCGGCGTTTTGTGTAAACCAAGACAATGATATCAACACAATAATTTTTCTTATTGCCTCGTTCCTTTTCTCAGTCCGTTAAAGGCCTTGGACTGCTCAGATTCATAGGTGTTCTCGTTTGAAGCGGCCTCCCATACTTCACACCCAAATAGGTGATCTCGTTCTAAGAGCATTCCTGCCAATGCTCTGCTCGTAAGCTAAAGAGATTAAGAATCTTCTTCAGAGATCATTAAGAGTTTAGTGACTCATCCTCTGCCCGGTCTGCAGGAGCACTTAAAATGTCTTTCACGGGAATGGAGCAGGTGGAGTTAGTAACTCCTAAGTGCTCTTACCTCGAAGTACAAAACTTCACGAGGTGCTTATTGGTCCTTTATAGTTTAGTTGTCCCATTGAATCAAATTCTTGGGATCTCCAGTCAGTATGATTGGGTTGCCACCGTAAATTTCCTTATTTTGTGGGTCTTAAGCCCATTCCCCTAGATAAGCAATGTACTTGATCCCTCGGTAGCGCTTTTGTTAGCGGATCCGCCATGTTATCCTTTGATTTTACGTAATCAATAGTGATAACCCCCGTAGAGACCAACTGTCTAATGGTTTTATGTCTTCGACGTATGTGTCTAGACTTACCATTATACATATTGTTTGCTGCCCTTCCTAATGCTGACATACTGTCACAGTGAATTGTCACAGAAGGCACAGGCTTATCCCAACAAGGGATATCCTCTAAAAATTCTCGAAGCCATTCTGCTTCTTCTCCAGCTTTGTCCAAAGCTATAAATTCCGATTCCATTGTGGATCGGGCGATGCACGTTTGTTTAGAGGACTTCCATGAAACAGCACCGCCACCAATGGTAAATACGTAACCACTAGTGGACTTGGTGTTTGTACTATCAGATATCCAATTTGCATCACTGTATCCTTCTAATACTGCCGGATATCTTCCATAGTGTAATCCATAATCTATTGTGGTCTTTAAGTATCCCAATAGATTAAGTAGAGCTTTCCAGTGAGCATTTCCCGGATTACGCGTAAACCTAGCCAACTTGTTGACTGCATGAGCAATATTAGGACGATTGCAGTTCATCACGTACATCAAACTGCCAATTATCCGAGCATATTGCGTTTGGTTTACAGGATCACCTAAGTGTTTGTCCAAACACAAAGATTCGTACATTGGTGTCCTTGCACATTGACGGTCAAAGACCTCATATCTCTTTAACATCTCTTCAATGTAATGAGATTGTGAAAGCACCAAACCCTCGGGTGTTTTAGAGATTTTTATCCCTAAGATTAAATCTGCTACACCCAAGTCTTTCATATCGAAAAGTTGTTTCAACATTTGCTTTGTTTTCAGGATCAAATCCAGGCTACTTCCAGTAATGAGCATGTCGTCTACATATAAGCATATCATGACAAAGGATTCAGCGTTCCCTATCACATAGACACACTTATCACACTCATTTATAGAAAATCCCTTTGATCGCAACGTGTTGTCAAACTTTTCGTACCATTGTTTAGGAGCTTGCTTGAGTCCGTACAATGACTTGACAAGACGACAGACCTTCTTCTCTTGTCCTGGAACCACATACCCTTTTTCCTCGTCCAAATCTCCATTTAGGAAAGCAGTTTTAACATCCATTTGGTGTATCTCAAAACCATGCAGTGCAGCTATGGCTATGAATACTCTAATGGAAGTTATTCTAGACACAGACGAGTATGCGTCAAAGTAGTCAAGTCCCTCCTTTTGTCTATAGCCTTTGACTACTAGACGAGCCTTGTATTTATCAATGGTTCCATCTGCTTTATACTTGCGTTTGAGTATCCACTTGCAACCCAATGGCTTATTTCCCGGAGGAAGGTCAACCACTTCCCAAGTATGATTTTGCAGGATGGAGTCCATTTCACTTTCAATGGCCTCTTTCCAAAAGTGGGCTTCAGGAGTATACATCGCCTCTTGGATAGTCCTAAGCTCATTTTCCACAAGGTATGTGAGAAATTCAGGACCAAAGTCTTTCTGAGTCCTAGCTCGCTTACTCCTCCTTGGTTCGACATCAGGAACCTCCACGTTCTCTTGATGTGCGACTTCGGCTTCTGCGGAATTCTCTGGTGGTAAATCTTCTGTCTCTGTAGCATTCTCTAGAGGAGGTGATCCTATAGTTACGCAACATTTTCTCAAGGTACACCTTGAATTCATTAGGGCCTCTTGGGTCGTGGACCCCACGAGGGACCCGCATACGGGGACCACCGCATTTGACCCTATCATTGTATCATAGTCTCGCTTTACGAGACTATCTTTTCCTTTCTAGGAAAAACTTCTTCAAAGAATTCGCATTACTTGATTCAATGATGCGTTCTCATGGATGTCCGTATCGTGACTTATGCACTAGGAAGCGATAAGCCATCTTTGTTTGCATATCCTATAAATATGCAATCTACAGTCTTTGGTCCAATCTTTACTTGCTTTGGTTTGGGTATTACCACCTTAGCCAAGCAACCCCACACTTTCAAGTGTTTGTAAGAGGGCTTGGTACCTTTCCACAATTCATATGGAGTAATATCACTATTTTTTCCGGGGTATTCTTTTAAGAATGGTAATGGCCGTGAGAATAGCCTCCCCCCACAAATTCTGGGGTAATCCAGAATCTAGTAATAGTGCATTCATCATCTCCTTTAGAGTACGATTTTTGCGTTCAGCAACACCATTAGATTGAGGAGAATATGGAGCAGTGGTTTGATGAATAATGCCAAACTGTGAGCAATATTCTTCAAGTGGTCCTGCATATTCTTTACCTCTATCACTTCGAATTACTTTAATTCGAGTACTAAGTTGATTCTCAACTTCAGTTTTGTAATGTTTAAATGCTTCTAAGGTTTCGTCCTTACTCCTTAGCAAATAAACATAACAATACCTAGTGCAGTCATCGATAAAAGTAACAAAGTACTTTTTCCCTCCTCTAGTTTGCACAAATTTTAAGTCACACAAATCACTGTGAATTAATTCTAGAGGAGACGTGGTTCTGTTCACTGAATGAAATGGTGCCCTTGTTAGTTTTGCTTCCACACAAACCTCGCATTTACTTTGAGGGTTGATTTCAAAGGACGGCAAATGATTCGTTTTAATTAACTTTCGAATCACATTGTAGTTTGTAAGTCCTAATCTATGGTGTCATAAATTAGAAGACTCAATCAAGTAAGTAGAATCATTGTTTTCATTGCTTGCAAAAGAGCGTACAACAGACATTACAGACATTTTGAAGAGCCCATCACACATGTAGCCCTTTCCTACAAACTGACCATTCTTCATCATTACAAACTGACTGGACTCGAAAGTCAACTTAAAACCTGCCCTAACAAGCAGAGGTCCGGACACCAAATTCTTGCGAATATCCGGAACGTGCATCACTTCGTTCAGTATGAGCTCCTTCCCGGAAGTCATCATCAGAACCACCTTGCCAACTCCCTTCACCTCATATGTAGCGTCGTTCCCCATGAACAGCTTCTTATCCTTCACCGGAGAGTAGGTGGAGAAAGCACCCCTGTCAGAACAAATGTGCCGAGCACCACTGTTTCGGATTCTCAACCAGGTTTGCCTCCAAGACCACAGCAGCAAAGGAATTAACCAAATCCTCCACTATAGGGTCATCTTTTGTTTCTGCAACATTGGCCTTCTCCTTCTTGAGTTGGTGACAGTCCGCCTTCATATGCCCTGGCTTTCCGCAATTGAAGCAGTTTCCCATGATCCTCCTGGAAGGTCCTGGTTTCCCGGAATTCCCTTGAGACTTCACGTCCCCATCACGCATCTTGCGTTTCTTGCTGGAGTTCCCCTTTGACTTTCCCTTGGAATCGACAAGGTGAGCCTTTGCTTTAACTTGCTGCTTCCCTTTGCCTAGAGCCCTGCGGTTTTCTTCGTGAATCTGAAGCTTGATGATCAACTCCTCAAGCCCCATTTCCTTGGTCTTCAATTTGAGATAACTCATGAACTCGTTCCATGATGGCGGCAGTTTCTCAATCAGTGAAGCGACCAGGAATGACTCATTAGGCTTCATGCCCTCATGTTCCAAATCATGGAGAATCATTTGATACTCCAGAACCTGACTCATCACAGACTTCGAGTCACTCTTTCTGAAGTTCAAAAATTTCCCCACAATGAACTTCTTCAGACCGCATCCTGCACAAGATTTCGTCCAGCTTGCTCCCACAACTCCTTTGTGGTAATCGGGCAGAGCCGAAAGCGATAGAGAACATCCGAAAGATGCTCGTAATGTAGTTCTTACACATGAAATCTGCATGGATCCAAGCATCATAGGATAGTTGTTTCCGCTTGTTGTCTTTTTCAGCGGCCTTCTTCTCCTTTGGAGACATGGCGGCCTGATCAATCTCCTGCAGAGTGGGTGGAGCAGGAGATTCAGCAGTAAGGTAACTTTCGAACCCAATGGTTGTCAAGTAGAACCTCATCTTTTGTTTCCACTGCTTGAAGTTCGTCCCGTGAACTTCTCTGTTTCTCCCGTGGTTGGCGTGAGCAACATTGATTCGGGGACAGAACGTCAAGAAGAACTCCGTTGGCGGACATCTTGATACATCGCAAAGTACGGTCTTAATTGTTGTGTGGCGGTAGTGTATGAGGACGTAAACGGAGTAGGTAAGGAATAGATTGATCACGAGCAAAGGTCGCCTTATTCCTTAAGACAGTATTTGCCCGCCTGTGTCGACGGTTTACTTGACAAATAGTCTCCCAAGATAGAATAAAGAAGATGTGAATCAAAGTTCTAACACTCGAACTTTGACTCTGCGAACTAATACAATAAAGGTTTTTCTGGCTTTAGAGAGAGTAATTTAAGAGAAGGAAGAAGAATGGATTGTTGTGTGTTGAAATCGATTCTGGGGGCTATTTATAATATCAAGAGTTGCGATCCGAATAGATGTATCCTCGCAGAAGAAGGTCGCAGAAACAAAAATTCAGACATACATTGGAATTTTCGTTTGATTACATCCTTTGGCGAATGGTCAGTCATTAAATTCAAACCGAACGGACACAACCGTCATTGCACTAACCGGACTCGACCGATGGGCTGGTTTCAGACTTAACCGATTATCTTATTTGGCTTAACCAAACACAATATGTTTCTGGCCCAAAAAGATAATAATCAACTCAAGATCACACCGCGAACCTCGGATTTCGAGCCCGGCTCTGGTGGAGCTAAAGGCGTGTAGGAGCATCTAGCTCCTCCCCCTTCCAAAAGCATGGGTGCCCTAAGGGCCCAATCACTTAACCCAAGTCTTGGACTAATAAGTAGTTCATTCTTCCTCAATTTTAGCCACGTGGGACTTCTCCCATTCCAACTCTTGGCATTCCATATTCAATGCATCAACCAACACACTTTGAGCTTCAATAACTCTTTCACCTTTCAATGAATTTTAGTAATTCTTTCTCAAGTGTCATCTACTACCATAGTAGATTATACACGTTTAATGAAACTTAATTTCAAACGTATGGGGCCCCTTTGGTTGAGGTACAAAGTCATGGACTAGCCTCATTAGTGCTAAAATTCTAACAGGTCTAACAGTAAAAACAGGGACCTTGACTGTGTTACTTTGAATTTAATGGTTCAGGTTGATTTGATGATAATTTACCATTAAAATAAGCAAAGGGCAACTAAAAATTGAAGTTTATCTGACTAATTATGATATTTGATAGGTGATATGGTTGATTAATAGTTTGCTAAATATGAGATATAATAAAATAAATAAACAAGCTAATATTTATAATACTATAGTTGATGTACAAACTACAGAGAAAAAGTATCAAATCGACTTCATATTTAATCAGTAGTATTAAAACGTTTGCGTAATAAATTTATTGTATCTAAGTTTGATAGGCCGACGGTAAATGTAAAGTCAAAATTCCAATATGTACATTTGGTTGAATATATGATGATAATGGTACAGTTGGTACTCTACTACGTTAGAGACGGTTTGTTACACCACGATCTTATCTCGATAGTCTCACCCTCTCATTGTACGAGTACCCTCTCATTGTACGAGTGGGTTCCACAGTCGAATTTTCCGTTGGGGACTATACATAAGGAAATGAATGAATTAATGAGAATCTTGGGAAAATGAATTTATTTCTTGATTTGAGTATAGTATGTTGATTCCCAATTCATTGCTCAAAACTTTAGGCCAAGAATCAGAGATATTCCTCCTCCTCATCAATATAATGCAGAAGAAAGGATTCCCATTTGGCCATTTACTTAATTAACCATTTCAAAACCTCGATAAAATCGTTCAAGCTTTTATTCGCGACTGAACAGGTAATTCATGATTCTCACCTTCTTCTTGTTTTCCACCAAAATCATAGCTGTAACTTGCAAGGTTTCTGCTCCAGCTCAATTCTACATGGTTTTTCTTTGTCCGATTTAATTTACATGAATCCTCAAGAAATAATTTTTTGAGCCTTTGTTCGTCTGAGTGGTGCTAGTATGTTATCTTTGTGCATCGTTGTGTTTAATTAGTAAAATGTGTTGTTTCATGGGTTTTTTTGCTTGAGCTAAATTCAAAAGGGTTATTTTTATACGATTTATTTGCAGTAACTTTCAGGGCTTTTATCTATCCGATTTAATTTATTTTAATCTTCAATAAACTCAAAATACAATTTTGAGCCATTTGTTCATCTGACTGATGTTAGTATATTATATTTGTGTGTTGTTGTGTTTAATTGGTAAAATGTGTTACTTCATTGGTTTTCTTGCATGAATCCTCAAGAAACTGAATTTTGTTGAGCCCTTGTTCGTCTAATTAAGTGGTGCTAGTATGTTATCTTTGTGTTTAGTTAGTAAAATGTGTTGCTTCATGGGTTTTGCTTGAGCTGAATTCAGAAGGGTTAATTTTATTTGATTTATTTGCAATAACTTTTAGGGCTTTAATTTATCTGATTTAGTAATTTACATTACTCTTCAAGAAACTCCAAGGTAAATAAAAAGTCGAGCCTTAGCTCGTCTAAGTGATGCTAGTATGTTATCTTTGTGAATTGTTGTGTTTAATTGGTAAAATGTGTTACTTAAAAGGTTCTTTTGCAGTAACTTCCATGAAACGTTGTAGTTCTTGATCTGAGCCTTTCTTCATCTGAGCGACTCAGTAGTTCTTGATTTGAGCCTTTCTTCATCTGAGTGACTGCTATGCGTATTGTTGTAGTTAATGTAAAGGGGTTATTTATTTAATTATTTTATTGTAATTTAGGACACGAGCAGAAGAGAATAAGGATGAGTCAACAAGCATCAGTGGTTTTGGCAACTGCAAGCTATGATCACACCATTCGACTCTGGGATGCAAAAAATGGGCGTTGTTATTGGACTATTTTGTACACTGAATCTGTACAGACATAATTCTCTACTTTTCTATGATTTAATATGTGCATTGTTTGTACTCTTCAAGTACTCAGTGCCTGTTTGCTGATGATTCTTAGTGCTACGATGTGGAGCAAGTGATTACGAGAATAACCTAAAACGTTTTTTTTTTCTATTTAAGCTTCTAATTTTAAGTTGGTTAATAGCACAAGATGTTTCCTCAAACACTTATTTTCTACGTCCGCTACAAGTAAATAATGATTAGTTTTGAAATAGTTATTGCAAACAAATACGTAGGCTGCATTTATTTTGTTATCCAATCTGACCATGGATTCTAGTTATGTTACTGTAATTTGATTCGTCAACTTTGTCTTGACAGCACGTGAACCGGCTTGTGATTACTCCAGACAAAAGGTTCCTAGCTGCTGGTGGAAATCCTCATATTCGACTTTTCGATGTGAATTCAGACAATCCTGAACCAGTATGTTTTATTCTGCTCACTTCTTGATTTTCCTTTCTCATATAAGTCATTATAACCATTGGCGCACTCTTATGTCAGGTGATCAGCTATGAAGCTCACAGTAGTAATGTAATGGCAGTTGGATTCATGCATGATGGCAACTTGATGTATTCTGGTTCTGAAGACGGCACTGTTAAGATTTGGGACTTGAGGTTAATTTACACCATGCATGCTTTGTCTATTGTTTATATTCGACTCAAACTTTGTGCATGTTTTAAATCTATTTCACGGTATATGGCGTAGGGCTCCAGGTTGTCAGAGGGAATTTCAAAGCCGTGCAGCAGTTAATACTGTTGTATTGCACCCGAATCAGGTATATATATATACAGAGGCTCAACTTCTTGTGCGTAATTCCGACCAGTTGAAATTAAAGTTTCTATTGGCTCTACTTCTCATTGCGTATAAGGTATAAACATACAAGAATTCGTCAATAGATGTTGAGGTAGAATTGTGTTGTTTGCACTGCGATTAATGTAATGGACTACATGTTAGAAAAATAGACTCATTAACACGAAATGCATGGAACACAGATTTATTTCTCCATTGACTTACTCTTGCAGACTGAACTGATATCTGGGGACCGAGATGGAAATATTCGTGTATGGGACTTAAGAGCAAATTCTTGTAGCTGTGAGTTGGTAAGCTAAGCTTCATTTTCATTGAATTTGTGTGGCACTATCGATATGGACAATATTGAATTGTACGATCAATTTTTTTTTATTATAATTGGTAAATTTTAAAAACTGAGCATTGAAGGAACTTTATAAATTTTGTTGTACTTGGTATTCACAAATAGTTCACACAGGAACGTAGATTAGAAGTGACACATGAATGTAAGAATTGATATTTCAGGTTCCAGAGGTGGATACATCAGTGAGATCATTATCTATAATGTGGGACGGAAGCATGGTAGTTGCTGCAAATAATCGTGGGACATGCTATGTTTGGTGTTTGATACGTGGGACCCAGGTGATTTGCAAGATCAATATTGTTACATTGACTCCAGTCCTATTAACAAAAATTTGGCGATGAGGAGCCGATTGTGTTGCCAATTGCAGACCATGACAAACTTTGAGCCACTTCATAAGTTGCAGGCTCATGATGGATATATCCTTAAATGTCTCCTTTCGCCTGAGCTATGTGAACCTAATCGGTTAGTATCCTTGCTACACTCTTCATTGCTAGACATTGTGATGTTTAGCAAGAGCCCAGATTTCTTGAAAATAAAGAATGTTGATTTCAGGTACCTAGCAACAACGTCTGCTGATCACACAGTCAAGATATGGAATGTAGATGGATTCACATTGGAAAAGACTCTACAAGGTATAAACTTAGCCATTCTAAACTAAGTCTTAATAATGATTTTTGAAGCAAATATACTACTAATATTGTTGATCATGTTTTTTTTCCAGGACATAGTCGTTGGGTATGGGACTGTGTTTTCTCTGTTGATGGTGCTTTCCTGATCACAGGTATCATTTTAAAATTGAGTACGGTATCTAGAAAGTTCGTAAGGATATTTTGTTTGGCATAGTGTCTTTACCCCAAATTACACAGTATAATGTTTTTTGTTTCTTTTATCCTTTTACATCCAACTGAGAGGATTCGACTTGGTGAGTGTTTTCACATTGCACTTGGACCCTCCCTGTTGATTCAGCTTACTTCAATTCAGCATAAGTGCAGTATTTCGTGTTTGAATGAGACTTTTCACTTCAACCTCCAGTCTTGAGCTGCTAGAATTGATTCCTAAGAAGCTGGTTCTTCATTTTTTCTAGTTTTGGGCCTAGTTAATGAAAAGTGAAAACAAGCCATTAACATAAAATTATTTTCATTACTTTCCATACTTCATCAAAGTAGCTCCTCTATAATTATCTTAAAGGGGAATTTTGGAACCGTAAGCACATGTAAACCAACTATCAGAAACCACCACGAACATAGTACGAATTTTTAACGCTTTGAAACTCTTGGATTGCAGCTTCTTCTGATTCAACAGCAAGATTATGGTCCACGTCCAGCGGGGAGGAAATTAAAGTCTTCAAGGGACATCAAAAGGCAACCGTCTGTTGTGCTCTGCATGAAGGTAATGAAGCTTTATGTTAAATCTGGAGCACTTGCTCTCTTGCAAGTCAAACAAACTGCTCAGAGCAGTGGGTTGATCTGGACGAAACTTGTCTTAAAGTAGCAAAGTTCCTAGTCATTGATAATAACATGTTCTGTAAAAGGATATCCTTATTTCATAATCGGATTTTATGCTACATTAGTACATTGCTTCCCTATGTCTATACAACGAAAGCTAGCTCTTGCTACCTGATGGTGTTCTGTTGTCTCTGTTTGTTTTGTAGTCTATTCTTTTGGCTATTTTGCCTTGTTGTATGTTTATGTGATGCATGTGTGCTCTTTAACGAGTCGAATATCTCATTCTTCGAGCTCCACTAGAACTGTAATCGAGCGAGCCCGAGCTCGGGTAACGAGCTAAATTTCGAGCTTAAGCTCAGTATTGGCAAGAAAAAGTAATGTTGGTCCATTGTCAAAATACACCGGCCCGACACTTAATTCCTTCACCAAAAGAGTCATATACTCATGTTGAACTGGCAACTTGCGAACCAGTTAGAGCTATGTAGTTCAGGGTACCCTACAACTATTTTGGAGGTGTCATAGACATCAGGACACCTAACCATTTTAGAAGTGTCATACACGTCAATTGAAGGTATCAGGTATCCAACTATATATACATTGAGTCATCCAAATAGCTACTTGGAGGCATACCACAAACCACTTTAAAGATTGAGTCATCCAAATAACAAATGATTCTCCACCTATCATACCCCGACTCCAACCATTAACGGCCAACCGATACCTCGCGACCAAAGTTCTCATTGATATCCTACCAAAACCTAACAACTAATCCACCTGACACCGTGAATTGGCCAAGTTTCCTTATTTTATTTCATGCACTTGCATTTACATTATCTCCCATCTTAACGGGGAAAATTCATTTGGTATCTTAACTTGTGAGAGTTACTGTTTTGGTACCTTTAATTGTGACAATTCAATTTTGGTTCCTTATGTTTCGAATTTGTCTTATTTTAGTCCTCGGTTAGTCAAATTTAACGGAAACGTTAATTTTGACCGAATTAGTAAGAATTAACGTGAATTAGTCGATTTTCTATCAAGTAGGCGCGTGAACTACACGCGCTCTTAATAAAATATTAATAAATTTTAATAAAAAAATTAATTCATTTTTGTCATATGTCGCTAGAAATTAATAACGGATGGCATAGCTCAATTTCTTTAAAAAAAATGCTAGTATAGATCAAGAATTAAATCCATTTACCATGTCCATATATTCTCAACAGTGAAGGCATTAAGAAAAGTCAGATTGAAGAATTTGGCTAGCGTCATTAAGAATTGTTGTAGTTAAATGCTGGGAGAAACACGCTTTACTATTTCTTCAATTTTTAGATTATTTTTGTATTTGTTAAATTAAAAAATGAATTAATTTTTTGATTAAAATTTATTAATATTTTATTAAGAGCGCGTGTAGTTCATGCGCCTACTTGAAAGAAAATCGATCAATTCACATTAATTCTTACTAATTCGATCAAAATTAACGGTTCCGTTAAGTTTGACTAACTGAGTGCCAAAATTGGACAAATACGAAACATAGGTACCAAAATTGGACAGTCACAACTAAATGTACCAAAACAGTAAGTGTCACAACTTAAAGTACCAAAAATGAATTTTTACCCTTACAAATCAGTTGATTTTGAGTGTTAAAGTCCATATATGTCGACAACACACCGGTGTCACATTTGGACATTATATTCTTTTTTTGCTATTATTTTACCCTACATGTTGCTGGTGCCCACGAATTGACAAATTTTAATTGTAACAACTAACAACTACAAGCTCAAACTTATGTAAATTTTCATTATATAGTTCATTCAATCGAAGATTTTATCATTACATTTTGAGATTAATTCATAGTTAAACAATTTTGTTGATGAAAAAATTCAAAACTAAACAACTTATATGTACGAACATAACATCTATTATTTTGTTGATCCAAAAAGTAATTGAAGCTTTTGCAAGTACATAGCATAATCAAATTAGAACCATGAAATTCCATTATTATAAATGGTTTATAATTTTTCTCAAGTTTTTAGCTTCATGTAGGGCACAAACTGGGCATTACCACCCGTAGCTTAAACATTCATTTTCCATAATCTTGCACCTCAGTGTAATTAATTCATGAACCAACATACCCTAAAGATCCAGCCCACTCATTCTCAAGTATATCCGGAACAACAAAAAGCCCAATGGGCCACAGGGAAATGCTTCACGGATTGAACACACAAAACACCGGAAACTGCATTATCCTGTCTAACAAAAGCCAGACCATTACTGGAATTGAGACGGTACAAAAGTGACAACCAGACACTGGAGTACCGGAAGTTATCACTAGTTATAATAAGTTTCACAAATATCTATCCACAGCTAGGAAACAAGTCAATGAAAATAACTCGAGGATTCTACAATGACTATGTTCTCTTCAGCACACTGGATATGACCGATCACCTTCTTACAGGTGGAACAGCACCCCTACCACCAGGTGGAGCTCCTCCGCGGCCAGCAGCCTGAGCCTGCCAAGAAGAGAACAAAGTGTAACACAACTCCATGTATGAGAATAACTTGCACCATATCACAATCTTATTAGCTCTTCAGCTTTATTTAGATGTTGATTATTGCATACAAGTACAGAGAACAATTCCAACATCATCAAACTAGAACAAGTTAATATTACTAAGAGAAATAAACAAAATAGCATAGTAAAATGCAGAATAACATTGGGTAATGAGAATAAACATGCTTATTAAGCAGAAAGAAAGCTTACTCTAGCACGCATGGCTACAGCGCGTCCACGTCCAACTCCAAGAGATGAACCCTTGCCCTTCAAAATTTGGGAAGACAATAATTAGTTAACATTGTAAAAACATAAATATAACAATAAATACTGGAGGCCAACAGATTAGTACCTTAATCCTAGCTTCCAAGCGCTTGAACATTGGAGCATTCTTAAGCATATCCGGGATTACCATGAACCTGTAAAAAATGAGCATGAAGAAAGAATCAAATGTGAATCAAAGAGAACTCCACAGTCCACACACAAGATAAAAGGTAAATTATGCAAAAACCACAACAGAGAATGAAATATTTAAAAACCATACATCACCTCGTGTTTGGCAAAACACACAAGAAATTGAATGTCACAACACGAGCAAAAGTTAATAATCTGAACAATAGTGTCATATTTAATTTAGATGACTTTCCATAGCGTACACCCAAAGATACTATGTCGCTGATTTAACCGTGCAGTGCTGAAAAGCACTTTAAGAGGCATAAATGTCATTAATCATGCATCAGGAAATGTTTACTTAACAAGCTGTGCATCTGTATAAACTACATACCACAAGGTTGGATGTGCATGTGTAATTTACATAGGACTAAAAGAAATCCAAAAAAAAGAAAAGGTACCAACCTGACTTTGCTACCTCTGATGAAAACATGCTCAAGCTGTGAGACCTTCCCATCCTGCAATATTTCATGTTATCAGCGGCAATAATAAATTAAGAGAAACCAGGAAAGCAAAAATCCAGGGAAGACATTTTATGCCTTTACTCAATTGTTCAGTTGAAATTTAATAATCAAGAATATAAAGCTCCCCCGTCACATTAAGTGACAATATATCAAGTACCAGAGGTATTGTACATAAGACATGAATTTATATTCGAAACCCATTTAATCATCTAAAATACCAAACTCTGCAACTGTTTACACTATCCAAAACTAATATCCTCACAAAAATGACAAGGCACCACAAGTAAAAAAAAATTCCAAAATCAAACGTTTACAGAAATCGTGAAAAAAGAGAAATGGTAAAGTCAGAAGGCACAAGTGACCAACATATTATATTAGCAATGAGCATATACTTTTGTTTTTCAAAACCGTGGGGTTTATGAAATCCCATAGACCCTCCTACTAAACTATGAGAAGTCAACCTGTTGTGCTACCAACAGACATCGCAAGACATCCAGAACTCTCGAAATTGATCAAAGCAGCAGGTGTAATGGACTATCATAAATTAAAAGGAAAAGGATATCTCAACTACAGAATCCGCCTTTTCCAATCCTCTTACAGGGCAAAGGGTTTTAAAGAAACTAATGTGCACGTACAGATATAATCCTCAAAATACAAGAATACCATGAGCGAATTGGAGTACCGTACACTATCACGTAAGGACATATCAAATCATTATGAATTAAGACAGTATAAAATATCTCAACTACAGATTATACCAATTCACATCCCCTTAAAAATTAAAACACCAAGTCACCAATGGTATAAAAACAACCACTCCACAAAGCAGTACTAAGCACCAAATTACAGTACTATACACTATCAGTCTCATATAATGTTTCAGAACTAAGCACCCATATGCTACAGCCTACAAACTAGCATCGCAAGAAATAAGCAAGGACTCTGTATAAAACAAAAACCAAGGAAATAATGAACCATTATAAATTGGAAAGGGTATATCAAACAAGGAATTACGCCACTTAACATCCTCTTCAAAACCATATGGTTTAGGAAAAAAACCAGAATGAAAGGTCAATGACATCTTTAAATACATGTCCACCAGATTGAGTTATGTAAATCATACACTCCATTGCTTCCTGAAAACATCCCAATAAATAGGCATTGAATACGGTCTAAACATTTCAACCATATACACCACTTCACATCCTCTTCAAAAAGCCTAGTGTTCACAAACAACAAAATGCAAGCGAAATGCCAATCGGAAAGCCAGAATACGTTGAATTTAGTACTATACAGTAGCTCATTAGATTCATATATATAAGGACTAAGGTTTTACTTTCACTGCTAGCTAGGGTTTAACAGCCAAATCACAAGTATTCAACAACGGGAATAACAAAGCTCAAAATCAGCTACAATTCACTAACTTGTCCCAAAATATGGCGAAGAAACAATGAAGAAACGAATGATAGAAGAAGAAAAGACTAGTAAAGTACCTTAGCAGTGTAAGTGATGTTTTCAAGCTGGCAATTCCAGTTATCCTCACACTCTACCATACTTCCACGGTAAAGCTCGCCGCTCTTGAGCTCGACAGTAACGATGTGACCGGACGCCTCGTGTAGCAACTTCACCGGAATCCCTAAGCTCCGACTCATTTTTCCTTTCTCTTTCTCAAAAACAAGGAATCACAGCAGTTTGGGAGAGAGAGAGAGAGAGAGAGAGAGAGAGAGAGAGAGTTTGTATAGTGTCGATTGATTTGGATTTTGGTAGATGATTTAGGGCAACGAAACAGAGGAAAGGTGGGCGGGTTGAAAAGCAGGCCGTAGAGCGGTAGAGGAGTGTTTTGGGAATTGAACAAGGCCAAATTTCACTTTTTGTCCTTCAATTTTGGGGTATTACTTGGTGTTGAGTCTCGATTCTCTTTACATAAAGTTGCACGGATTAGTAGTTTATGTTTCATATCCGATCGTAAAAGTACCTTAGATTTTGTCCGCGAGCAACTCGTAAAAAAGCTCGGCTTGAGTTTGAGACTGATCAACACGAGCTTGATCATGAGCAAGCTCGACTCAGTTTTCAACGAGTAATAAACATACTGATAAAAAGCTTAGCTCGAGAGCATATAAGTAAATGTTATATGTTTGTACTTATATATACATTCAATGAAATTGAAATACTATATTTTAAATCATAAACAATAAATTATTCATTTATGTATATATTATGGTATTAAAAAATGGAGTCACATATTGATATTTGAAAGTTCTATTAATGCATGTACTTCTAGTACATTAAATAACAATAAGTTAAATATTTCTTTTTTATTGTTAAATATTTCTTTTAGAAATTAATAATTAATTTAGTTTCCTTTATTTAAGTAGTCGAATCAGGCTCTATCAATGGAACTCGAATTCGGGCTTTCTAATGGAGCCATTCGACTCCTTAAAAAATTAATTAAAAGAGAATACGAGTTAATTGAATGTAAATTATGTATTAATGATGAAGAAGATGAAATGAAAAATTAATTACCTAGCAAGAAAAAGTATTTTGCTTTGGTTCGTCCTGTCGTAACATATGAAATTGTGAAGAAAAATATTGTATAAATTTTTGGGTCAAAATTATGAAACTTTTACAAACTTAGATAGAGTGATTTAGAGTTATAATAAATAAAGGGGGTTAATTGCAAATTACTTTTTGGAATCAGATTATTAAACTAAGGAAAAACATTTTAAATATTTTTCATTTAATACCCAACATCCCACATTAATTAAAAACGAGAGTGATGAAATGTATATAAGTAGACCAACTAGTATGAAGCTTTTGGGTGATTCAAAAATCAAATCCATGCGGGCTCCAGCCCAAAGCGGACACTATCATACTAGCGTGATGTGTGTGTGGCCCAAGTGCCCAAGTCATGCGTAACCGTGCCGGCCCAAATTGTCGGATCTCGATCGATTAATGGTCGGGTCGTTACAAATGGTATCAGAGAAGGACCACCCCGAACCTGTAAGGATGCAGATGGTTAGTTCCAGGACATGGATACCCCCATCCAAGGCTTGACGAGGCCGTCGGGCAATTTAAGGGGGGTATGCTGTAATACCCAACATCACACATCGATTAAGAACGAGAGGGATGAAGGGTATATAAGTAGACCACCACTCTCAACTAGTATATATGAGACTTTAGGTGATTCAAAAACCAAATCCGTACAGGCTCCGGCTCAAAGCGGACACTATCATACTAGCGTGATGTGTGTGGCCCAAGTCATGCGTAACCGTGCCAACCCAAATTGTCGGATCTCGATTGATTAGTGGTCGGGTCGTTACAAATGGTATCATAGTGGGACCACCCCGAACCCGCAAGGGTGCGAATGGTTGGTCCCTGGACATGGATACCCATCCAAGGCTTGATGAGGACGCCGAGCAATTTAAAGCGGGAATGATGTAATACCCAACATCCCACATAGGTTAAGAACGAGAGGGGCGGAGGGTATACAAGTAGACCACCACTCTGAACTAGTATTAGGCCTTTTGGGTGATTTTAAAAGCAAATTCGTGCGGGTTCCGGCCCAAAGCGGACTATATCATACTAACGTGACGTGTGTGACCCATGGTATGCGTAACCGCACCGGCCCAAAGGGTCGGGTCTCGATCGATTAGTTTGCTTGCTCATATCAACAAGGTGCACCTTTCTTTTCGGGAATACATCCATAAGAACTCCAAAGTTAAGTTTGCTTGCTCTGGATCAATCTTATCACAACTGGAAAATCTTCGGTTCGCGCACGAGTGAGGACAAAGTGTGCCAGAAAGGACATGTGTTGGTACAACGGGGCCAACATATGACTTAGAGAGCTATCCATGAATAATCGTTCCGGCCCAAAGTGTCGGGGCTTGATCGGTTAGTGGTCAGGTCGTTACAAATGGTAATCGAGCGGACCCGTCCCCAACCCGCAAGGGTGCGGATGGTTGGTCCCGGGATATGGATGCCCCCATCCAAGACTCGACGAGGACATCTAGCAATTTAAGGGGAGTAGAATATAATACCCAAACATCCCACATCGGTTAAGAACGGGAGGGATGAAGGGTATGCAAGTAGACCATCACTCTCAACTAGTATGATGCATTTTGGGTAATTCCAAAAGTAAATATGTGCGGGCTCCAACCCAAAGAGGAAAATATCATACTAGCTCGACGTGTGTGGCCCAAGTCATGTGTAACCGTCCGGCCCAAAGGAATCGGATCTCAATCCATTAGTGGTCGGGCATTCCACGTCATTATTAGCATGCCACATACGATATTTGAATTGACTTTTGGTCTATTTTGTTATTGATTTATAAAACTTGGATTGGTGTGTTATTGTTAAAAGGAAAAAAAAAAAAAAAACTCAAAAGCACATGGGCCTAGCCCAATAACCAAGACCTAACTTAGCCGGATTTTACGATCAAACATTTCTTATGCTCTTGTAAAATTCATGGAGTATCAATATAATTTCACAAAGTCTCATGAGAGACAGTCTTTAGATAACTTATCTAGAGACGACCTATGTTATCAATAAAATCATTCATGTTATTAATCAAAATATCTATGTTGTTAATGAAATAAGTCTTGTTGTAATATGAAAAAAGATCAATGTTGAAAACATATATGTTTTGATTGATAACATCAATGATTTTTTTGACAATATATGTACATCTCTAGATAAATTATCTACCAACTGTCTCTCAGGAGACTTGAAAAAAAAACAAAGAGATTTTACACATGAAGCAAGCACAAGTACTAGCACCTCTGTCCTTGAACAAGTTTGATATTACTTTTCATTGACATTTTTTATAGTATAATCCAACGACAAATTAATCTTCATTAAGTACCTTACAAATAATTTTATTTTGAAAATATTAATTTATTATATTTATATTACATCAATTCAACTCGTATATTTAATTTATCAATCATTACAAATTGCAAAGTTAACAAGCAATCTATCAAATCTAAAATACACTAGAGCACAATCGACAATCGACGGGAATCGAATCATAACCCCAGCCTAACCAATTAAGTCGTAAAAATCTATACATTAAAAGAAAACCCATCCTCCATTCTGAAGGCTGCCACATCATTTAATTATGTGAAAATGTTATGCAATCTTATTGGTTGAATTCTATCTACTTGGCAGCATGAACATTTTTCTTTTTCCAGAATTTTTTTTTCAGTATTTTCATTCTCTGCCTAACAAACTCCTCCATCTAAACCTAATTGGCAGAGAAACTCAGCAGTTCAATTGTCGATACTTTGAAATCGAACGACGATTCCCTTCCCCAAATCGACAATGGCCCAGCAGCTCTCTCATTCGAAGGAATTCAGATCGATTCTCTATCAGGTAATTTGTGTAAATTTATTTCTCTCCTTCTCATTCTGAAATCGAATATACTCTTGATCATTAATATTTACAAGTAAAAAATTAATTGGATGAAATTTTCATCTCTTTCACGTTAAGAACTAAGATCAGAAATATATATCTTATATACTTATAGGCTATTTGCACTGCTGATTTGTGTAGACGTTCCAATGTTGGTTATGGGATTTCTAAAGCTCATCATTCTTTCATATTCCAGATGGCCCAGAACGATTATGCTGCTCATGTTGTGTAATCAATTAATTCTCCAAACCTAAAACTACATTCCGATCTATTTCAGAAATTCATGGATAAGAGTACTGGGCCTGGGATGCGATGCCGGTTTCTCAGCAAAGAATCTGGACAGTGGGCACTCATAACAATGACGGCCTGAGTATTCTTCTTCATAGATGCATAGGTAATTCTTCGGTTGCATTGTTAGTTTTTTTCTTCTTCCATATTCTGCCATGTTAGAAGTGAAGTAATGATTCAATACCTTATGCTCAGTACTTCCAGTTAGTTGATTCGTGAATCTTCCTTATTTTTCATTCGAAAGTGTTCTTCAGATTGTACGTTGCTATATTCTCGAGATAATTTTAAAACCTAATATGCGACCAAAATTTAATTTTTATCAATTTCTGAACTGATGCTCATGGTGTACGTCTACGGATAAAGCTTTAATCTTTATTCTCTGTCTTAAGTGTGTCTTATTTCTACAGGTTTACAAGGACGGCTATGTGATTCGATTCATTATATAGATTACCGTCGATACCGCAATTCCATGATGATCTACTGCTTTCAGCCAATCACCCAAATTCATTCGCTCCACCATCGAATCACCAGCCTGCTGTTGCGTTTAGTTAATGATGGAATAAAGAGAATGAGATTTTGGATTAGAGATTGACGAGTATCACCATCGCGAACTGGAACAAGTGCAAGCTCAAGAAATTTGGTCAGGAGTGCAAAGGAGCTGTCGTGTTGCCAAAGCAGTTAATTTTGGTATTTACTTCATCATTTCTTTCAATGTTACCGTCGTTCTTTTAGTTGTGGTAATACTTGATAGATAATTGTTCAACATCGTATATGTTTTCTAAGGCATGAGAAATTGTGTTTGATTGATACGATTGGCAGACATATGTTCTTTAAACAATGAGAAAGTCGCTTTGATCGATTTAACTTTCATAGATAATTGTTGTATGTATATATTTTATCAATTTAATATTTAGTATTGTGTCTATGGTCTGAATCAATGGGTATGAGAATGTATAATATATATGGTGCTGGGATATATAGAAATATTACCATGTTATGTTGTACCCATGAGAGTCTCTCAATCTGCGCAGTGTTTTGGACTTGTGTATTGAATTTAATTTATATATATCCACATTCCACACTTCTATTTTTTATCTTGAATATACTACTTAATTGATTGTTCAATAGTCCTAACTGATGAAGTGAACATGACTCAGTCTGCAAGAAGACTTGCAGGAGTGTGATCATGTGAAGTGAGAAACTTACTTTAGGATACTATTGATTGATGTACAAGCTAACAATAGAACATTAAACTATAGTATGTAGCTTATAGCATATTTTACAAATTAGTAGCTTAACTTTAGTAAAGAACTTTCTTAGAACCCTCTCCAGTAGTTAATTGGGCTGCAGTCATTCTTTATTTTATTTTTCTTTCATTGTAAAGTTTCAAATGTTCTTATTGATCCTCATAAGTTACTTGCGTTTCAAAGTTCAAACTTTGATGTTTATCCTTGGTGAAGAGTTCACATAAAAGAAAACATGCAGGCGGAGTTCTATGTTTGATTTGATTCACTCACATAATTGTGAATATTTGAGTTTATGGTTCTGAATTACCTGCAGGATGCGCATACAGATTTGTTTTAGTTTCTTTCATATTTTTTTCAAATCTTTTTGCTTTTCAACAAATATGTCTTTGTTATTTGAATCCGGATCGTTCCGTTCTAGATGGAAGCCTTGTGCCAAGTCTGGAAATCTGCAATGTTGGCTACTGAAATGTATATAGTAGGCTGTTGTCTCTAATATTTTAAATTTTCGGACAGGTAAATTAAAATACATATGTATTTACTTTTTATTGATTGCATGGTTGTTTGCTTTTTTTCATTTTCAACATATAAAAATTATGAATGACTTCGAGTTTGTATCTGTTTTCTTTTATTTGCATGATCCATTGAAATTGTTATTTTATTGTATAGGAAGGGTTATCAAACATAATATGATTTGATTCTTCTACATGTATTACCGTGCAGGTGCAGGCCTGGGAGTGAATGTTAGTGGAAGTTTTGTTGTGATACTTTCCTGTAATAGAAAAAGAATAGCATACCTTTAACATCACGAGTCAGCTGAAGGAGCAGTAATCCTCTGTTAACTATTCCCAAGGTACGCCATCACTAGAGGCCCAACTCCCTTTTGTCAATTTTTGACTGAGTTGTATATGTCTGTTTATCTTATAGTTTTGAGGTACGAGTTGCTAAAGTTGTGTTGAATACCAATTCCAGGTGTTCCTTTCTATCAATATTTTATGCCCTACTTTAGATGATGATCGATCTCTAACAATGTATTTTAAGAAGTGCCTCATTGTGATTGCTTTAACTGAGAATTCGTCATTATACTTTATTATGTTCATAAGTGCCAGTTTTCGTAAAATAAGATGATTCTGAGCTGATTAAATGAGGCGCAATCCAGTCAAAATGCATGGCTCATTAGTAAATCTGGTGGGTGTTAAGTGTTTTGTCTGAGAATTACCAAAATAGATGCTTATTTTTTTTATATCTTCCAGATTTTTATAGGCGCAATTCACATGTTTTACAAACACCTTCTCGGATGATTTCGTTGCAAATAAGTACCGCTTAATTTTTCCAAAGAACATGCTGCAACTTTCTTTGGATTGAAGTTTGAGCATATCAGTGTTGTTGTTGCTGTTGTTATATATACAGGAGCTTCAAGTGGTATTGGAGCCGAAACCGACCAAATACTTGCACTCCATGGCGTTCATGTCATCGTGGTTGTTCAAAATTTATTTGCTACACATGAGGTCCAATAAGCAATCATTAAGCAAGCAAGTCCCGGCTGCAAAAGTTGATGTTGTGGAGTTAGATCTGAGTTACGATGCCTCCAATAAGGAACTTTGCTTCCATGTTCAAATCTTTAGACCTTCCTTTGAATCTATTCATGTAAGACACCCACTTATTAGACATAATGATCAGTTTTTTCTTTCTTTCTTTGTTTTTTTCTTTCTTTCTTTGATTGTGTTAAAAATTATTACTTTGATGATAGTATTGGTTTGTTCTATTATTTTGCAGAGGTATGGAGGACAATCTCAATATCCATTACACAGTAACCAGATTTAACTCATGTTGTAGCTTTACTACTCAAGACTGCGGGTAAGATACTACACAGTTAACATTCATAGCTTACAAGTGGAGTATTTTTTACGCTTCCTAGAACTCGAAGTTTATAAGCATTTTTGTAATCTAAAGTAGTATGTGTGCAATCTTTAATTTCCAGTTTCTTAGGTTGATTTGATGTTGCATATCTACTAATGCGCATGTAAGGGACGTAGATAAGCCAAGAATACATGCAAAACAATACTGGATTGGTACCAGGAAAAATAAACCAAATAAAATTGCAGAAAATTGAAAAGAATTATGTTCAAATATGTGAATGCTTTGATTTTTCAATTTTATCTTGATTTGATGTTGCATATATAAGAATGCACATGTAACGGACTTAGAGAACCCAAGAATGCATGCAAACAGTACTGGATTGGTGCCAGAAAAAATCAACAAAAGAAAATAGCAGAAAATTGAAAATTTGAGTTCAAATATGGAAAATTTCGATTGACAGTTTTTTAGCTTGGTTTGATGAGATATATATACTAATGCACATGTAAGGAACATAGAAAATCCAACAACGCATACAAAAGAGTAATGGAGTAGTGCCACAAAAAATAAACCAAAACAAATAGCTGAAAATTGAAAATTTGAGTTCATATATTTGAAATATTTTATTTCCAGCTTTTTAGATTGATGTGATGTTAAATATCTTTTGATGTACATTTAAGGGACTTAGAGAATCCAATAACTCATACAAAGAGTACTGGATTAGTGCCAGCAAAAATCAACTAAAGAAAATAGTATGAAAAATTGTGTTCAAATATGTGAAATCTTTGATTTCCAGTTTTTTAGATTGATTTGATGTTGCATATCAACTAATGCACATGTAAGGGATTTAGAGAAGCCAAGAATGCATGCAAAACATTATTGGATTGGTAACAAAAAAAAAAAAAAGAAAAAATAAAAACATGATCTCAACTATGTTAAATCATTGAAATCCAATTTTTTTAGCTTGATTTGATGTTGGATACATCTATATATTATTCAAAAACCATTTCAACCATTCTAAAGGCTGCCAAGTCATTAAATGAGCTGAAATTGTGCTTCATTTTCATTGGTTAAATATTCTTAAGTGATGCTAAGAGATTTATTGCTAAAGTTGTGATGTTGACTGCTTCGGTACATTGCACTTCAAAGTGCTGTGTGCGTTGTGACTTGTGACACCATTCTGAAAAGAGAAAGATGTATGAATTCCGGGAAAAAAAAGATTTAGATAATATGTAAACTCTGTAACTCAAGTCTCTAAAAAAGTTATGTGTTTATGTTATTTAGTTATTTGTATCTGAATTCGGATTTAGTTGTACTTGAGTTATAGACTGAAGTGCTTGATTTTATGTAGCGTTTGCATGTGGATTCTTCCTGTTCTATCCAACCTCAGAATTGTAAATTTATGATATGTTAGCTGCCCTGTTTGTCAATGTGGGTTCGAATATGCTATCCAAGTTGCATAAAGATTGTCACTTTGCTAGGGTATTTAGGGTGTTATCACTTCTCTATAACAATTTAATATATGATATATTCAGAAACATGATATAAATATATCATGATATCCCAATGGAGTATATGAAATAATTGGAATTGCTTGGTACACAAAAATATAAGTTTTTTAAGCCCCACTAGAATGAGTCCAACTCCCTTCTCTGGTACAACTTTTTCCATTGCTGCAACTTCGTTCTCAACAATTCCTGAAATTGTTTGGAGGCAGAATTGAGATGGGCTATATGTTGCAACAAAGGTAAACAACATTTTATTGGGGTTTGTTTACCTTTAATTTGAGGTTGCTTGTGACTGCGTTTGTTATACCGATTGCATATAATCTCATATAGAATAGAGGATGATTAAATGAATTTTGTATCGTATATAATCATATTTAGAATCACATTATATAAAAGCTGTTTTATATTATTTGGCTGGTGGGTGATATATTTGGTTTTGATTTGTAAATGATTGGTGTTACGGCTTTGTATCCTCATTTAGCCGTGAGGTCTATAGCAGCTGAGATTGAGCATGTATGAGTTTGGTAATTTTCATCATGTTTATTGATATGATCATAATCATAACTTATTGGCTTCTGATGTAGTTGGACGGGTAGAAAGCAAGTTGAAATTGGTGATCAGGCCTATGTATTCAAACCCACTAATCCAACATCATACGATATATAAAATCTCAGTTTCAGTTTTTAACCAGAACGAATAATATTTTGCCAACTGAGATTCTTATTCCTGACATGGCATATGC
The DNA here is from genome assembly GCA_026545765.1 of Plantago major. Taxonomy (NCBI): domain Eukaryota; kingdom Viridiplantae; phylum Streptophyta; class Magnoliopsida; order Lamiales; family Plantaginaceae; genus Plantago; species Plantago major. Next base: position 97,628,038 of record CM048840.1, read on the forward strand.
CACGTTCTGACATCTGGTGAAACAAAACTCAGATCCAAACCTAAATATCACGAATATATTCAATCCATTAGATGTATTCTTAGTTTGGGGTATTGATATTGGCACTTAACAAAAGATTGTGAAATTTGCTGCCTATCAGATGGATTTGTTAGATGTCGTAATTCGCTTCAAAAGCCTTTTTCTTCTCTTTTCCTATGTCTTTCGCGCAAGAAACTCGGTCTTCCATTAAGCATTCCCTCCCCAAGCTTCTTTTATTCTCTCCAATTGTCACGCCCCAAAACCAAAATACTTTGGTGCGACCGGCCGTCTATCGTGAGATGGGCTCACACCAAGACGAAGCCTACTTTAAACCCTCAAGTACATCAATATCTCATAGTGGTACAATCAGAGCATCTAAAATCCCATAAACAACAATAATTACAAGTCCTCAATTAATATCAACAATCCCAACAGTACAAATCATCGTATACAATACAAATATCAGAGTACGCTACCATTACTAAACAATCTTCACAAATCCATCATCCGTTTACCGGGTGCAACTCCACTGTACCATCAACCAGTGTCACTTCACTAAACATCTGAAAGGGGGTGTAAGGGTGAGCCTCAATGACACTTCTACCGGATCAAGCAGCGTAGTAAAACATACATATTTATATACACACTATAACAATTCACATATCCAAAATCAGAACATGGAGTACTTTAAAAAACAGTAAGACCGTAGTTTAGCTCAATCAGATTTTACACTAGGCCACTATTAGATCTCGTGGCAGGGAAGATGGCATACATAACAGTAACAGTAGGTTTCCCCGAAAGGTAACATAAACAGTAGGTTTCCTAATCAGGAAACAATAACGGTAGGTTCCCCCGCGGAAAGGAACAGTAAACGGTAGGAAGTATACTTCTATGCCAATAAACCCTCATAAGAGGTCAGTACAGAGCGTAGGCAAAACTGAGAGCTAAAACATATTTCATTTCTCCATGTACAGAAACATAATTTTCACACATCACATGCATCATAAAACATACTTTTGGGAATTCACATACTTGATCCTTTTTACGAATAGACTATTATACCAAGTCCCATTACTTGATATAATAACCACAAGTTGTTTGTCAATTGAAAACTATACATATATACATTTTATATCGGAAAATAAAAGTAAAAGTGTCAAATAAACCCCCTTACCTCAAGGTCGATACGAATCCGGTCAAGCTTACATAATCGCAACATCCTCCAAATAGCTTGCACATTGAATCTCCAAAAGTCACATTCAACCACAATTTATCCAAAGCACCCCTTGCCAACTCCGTCTAGTCTCTACTAGGGTTTTATAGGTCGAAATTGAGAAAATAGGGTAACAAGGCAAAACGGTAATTTATGGAGCTAGTAAAAATAGGATAATGGGTAGAAGGGCATAATTGTGATTCTATAACGTTCAGAGGCAAAACAATAATTTTCTGTGGGCGAAAGGGGCTTAAAAATAAATCTGGTCACGGCAAGGTTCGAACCTGTGACCCACTGATTGAATGCACAGGACCAAACCAAACAGGCTAGCGAACAGTTTGTTGGCAGACGGTTATATATAACTTTCCAATGGCGATTTCTGTAGATTAAGAACGAGCTTAGGGGCAAAATAGGCATTTTACAGATTTGGGGCTAAATTGAAATAAGCTGAAAGTTGGTCTATTACACGGGGGTCCCTGCCAACTTCAAATTCTCAAAAGGAAATCCTTTAACTTTCTGCAAATTCTCAAACTAGTCCCTGCGTTTATGAAAGTTTCTAAACTCGATCAGAACAGCAAAAGATTAACCCCGATCGACTTCCCATCAATTCCTCTAGTAAATTCGATCAGGAAACAGTCCAAAACACACAATTCAGTCCAATGATTTCGCGAATTCAGATTCGATCTCTTGTTTCTGATTTCGTGACTTCAAAGCTCCACAATACATCGATTTCGATCTTGAACTCATCCTACCAAGGTCGATCGGAGGAGATTAGGGGTTAGGCGTGAGGCAGAGAGGTGATTGGTGGGCGATGGTGGCGTGGGCGGAAGAAGAAGATGCAGTAGGAACGAAAAAGGGGAAAAGGGAAAACCTAATACACAAATTGATATTGGGCATTTCTTATTGGGCTTTACGAATTCGATTTATTTCAAAATATAGATAAACCACCGTAGCCCATCCTGATTTATCGATAAATAATATATTAACTAATAACATCCCGCACCTCAACTCAAGTCTAAAAATTCTCGTCTCCACTGTAAACTCAAATAGACGCTTAAAAAATATCCGGGATTTTACACCAATAATCTTCATTGATAGATGAACAATCTCACAAAGTTGCGGTAAGTTAAACTTGATGGGAAATAAATAGGAAAGTTCCCTTAGTTTTGGATGATTTTGTAATTATTTTATTTCCAAATCTATTCTTATTTATTCAGATTACAAAGTTATTGATATATTTATTCTTATGTTGATAAATTTATGTTTCAGGATCATAACATGAACTGAAGTTTGGACATCAACATTTATTTCTAATTTTTTGGGATGATTTACTTAGGTGCTACTGGAATCTTCATGAATTTGCTAATTAGATTCATAATTCCGATCGATTCATACAAAGAAACACAAACAATGGTGTTGATTCATCACTCATATCCGATTTGATTCTTCACCCAAGTCGGTCCTCTCACTGAATGGAGGTAATCCATTTATATTTTAGTTAAAGTTTATCAATGTCGGGCTTATATTGTCCTCATGACTTAAGTTATTCTGATGGTAGGAAGAGATTCTTGATAAATGATATTAATGGTGGCGGAGGATAAATGTTTATGTTTTGTTAGGGTGGTAGTTATTAGGGAAGTCTGCGGGTTACCTTGAAATATTTATATATTTGAATAATAAGGTGAAAGCTGAAGCATTCGAATTTCTTTGATTAGAAGTTAGAACTAAATTTTGTTGTTTTCTGTTACGTGAATACAGATCCAGTATATGGTATGTAAATTGTATTCTTCCAGAAAGGCACAATGTACCCATGCTATTTTAATTTGCAGGCAATATTCCCATTCCTGTCGAAACTTGATGGGCCATGGATTTGTTTCAAGTAATGGTTTTTGAACATTTGATTTTTGGTAATGTTAGTTTGTCTTCTTAATTTTATTATTTGGTAAGGTAGCTGAGTTAAGTGGTAACATTGTGCTGTAGGAAAACATGCCTTGCCCCAAGTTGCGTGAGAAGATTAAAACCAGGAGGAGCAAAAGGCCAAAAATAGGTGAGATTTGTCTATAAGATTCACATTTATTTAAATTTGTTATAGATTTTGAAGGGCAAATGCACACACCTCTACTCTCATATAATTAATTTACTTGGAGAGGAAGGAAAACTAAGATACTGTCCAAAGAGTGAATTCTTTCCCATGTTGCTAAATTTAGGATGTGACGGAGGTCTTTAGGAACAACATTTATGCACTGCTTGCATTTCTACATGTAATGTACTTGATTCTTCTTTTTGTGGTAGTTGATCAAACAACAACAAAGTATTAGCATCTACTTAATTAGATGGAAAATAATCCAATTATTCGAAACGAAGTAGAGGAATAATGCAGTTGCTTGACTTGATCTTTATCTGCACTTCATGCTTTAAGGCACACCCAAAACCTCTCTAGATGTTTTCAGCCTACAAGTACTATACACTATATGTTTCCTAAAACAATAGGTATACAAGACATCAACCACCTTGGAAATAAGTTGTGTGAGTTAATGAGGCTAGAAATTTATAGTTAATAATACCATTTAGGCTCTGTTCTTTTCAACTTAAAACTCATTCAGTTCAGTTCCATTCAGTTCAGTTCAATTCAGTTCTGCTTAGTTATATTTTATACTACAATTCAGTTCAATTCAGTTCAGTTTAGTAAATTTCAGTTGAAAAGAACAGAGCCTTATCAGGAAACAAGTTCCTACATTAATTGAATTACTGCAATTAGATTCACCATTGTTCTTGCTGTAAGAACCCGTACTTTTTATTTTTATTTGATTTATTGGTTTTATTTTATTTTACTTTTATAGTGGACCGGGCTACTAATTTTTATTTTAAAAAAAAATCAATTTCTTAACTACTTAGCCCGAGCCCATATATTTTGTAAAAATTTCCTTACCCTAATTTCATGTTCCAAATCTCTTTTCTTCATGCCTGTGCCGTACCAAATTCAAGTTATTGAACTCCTTGAGCCATTATGATCTGCCTGTCCACCGTGTGTAATCGGTAACTGCATCACCACCTTCTCTCAGCTTCTTCATTGTCAATTCTTCATGATAACCACCCAATATACATATATACACATCGACATATACATATCAAGAAACTCCAGCCTCGTTTTGCAATCCAATCCGTATCAAACGACTTCCAATTTTGACCCAGTTCAAACCATTGAGATCCTTGCGAGTCCTAGATCTTGCTTGTGCAAGCCTTGTCCCGTAAAAGTCTTTGGATTTATCCCCCAGTGGCGTAATTCACTTCTCGGCTTAGTTTCTTCTTATTCACCTACCGGAAGCATAATGCGGTTTCTGTAACGTATCCGTTATCTTGTAATGAACCCGTAGAAACTTGTTTCATGAGAATCGGGTGAAAGATGAATCCGTTCAGACTCGCCGAAGTCCCTGCCCTTGTCAAAACTACTTTAGTACGTACCTTTTCCTCATCCTTACGTTTTGTTATTGAAGTTTATGTAAATTGCAGCCTGGTCCTTGTCCTTTAACCTTTAATTTAGTTCCAGCCCTCTTATTTAATTATTTTATGATTCAGCCCCCAAAAGTATAAGTATATGTATATCAATTTATGTATTTTGGGTTCTTACATTGTAGTGGTGAGTTTTGAAGATTCGAGTTACGGGAGCTTCAGTGATCTTAGCTAGGTTAAGTCGTATTCGAGTCGACTTTCAGGTAAGGGGATTTTCTGACACTTTTGCTCCTATTTTTCGTATAAAATGTATATGTATAGTTTTGCGATTGACAAATAACTTATGATTATTATATCATGTTATGGAACTTGATATAATATTCTATTCAAAGAGGATCAAGTATGTGAATTCCCTAAAGTATGTTTTTGTAATGCATGTGATGTGTGTGAAAATTAATGTTTCTGTACATGGAGATAAAATATGTTTTGAGCTCACAGTTTTGCCTATGAATTATGGGCCGTCTTTGACGGTGATTACGTCTGGCTTTACATGCATGTTCCTTTAGCGGAACTTTACATTGCTCGCGTAGACCTACGTACACGGACTTATACTAGTGGCCATAGTGTGATTTCTGTTGAGCTAAACGTCTGTTACAAGTACTCCATGCAACTGTTTTCTGGCTATGTGATTGATATTGTGGAATGTATATATATATGTAATTTTACTGCTCTGCTTGATCCGGTAAATGTGCCAGGAGATTCACCCTTACACTTTTTTTCAGTTGTCGTCTGAGTGGTCTGGTTTGGAGAAAGTTGCTAGTGGAGGCAAGTCGTTCTAGAGAAGCTAGTAGTATTAGTGAAAGTTTTGTAATTTCTGAAGGTTGTATAAGATTGAGTGTTGTAGAATTGTATTTCTATTTTTGTGTTTAGATGCTCTGAAATACCTTTTCAAACTGTTTTGTAACTGAAACTGAGGCTTCGTCTTGGCGTGAGCCCATCTCACGATAGACGGCCGGTCACGCCAAAGTATTTTGGTTTTGGGGCGTGACACTTGCTCATGAGGACCTCTATAAGATAGTTTTGAGTTGTGAAATGAATTTCCATCGTTTGCTCTACAGAATAAAATATACACATATAAAGCGATTCATGAAGCTTAATTCTCCCGTTTTGTTTTCGTCAGAATCTTATTTATTATTATCCTTTTAGAATTTGATTCTTTTTTTCTTTTTCTAATGTTGAGTTAAGTGTCATTGTAATTCATACTAAGAGGTTTACTTAGTGTTAGTGGGTACATATATCTAGGAAAATAAGAACTACACATTATTTCTTTTTGTGATTCAGTTTATCCCTTCAATTCTCATTAGCTGGATGACATTTTCATTTCCAACCAAAGCTTCAATAAGAAAGATTCGATTTGCCTTGCCAGCTTACTTTTAATACAAGTTCATGTTGATTTATTGTTTTCATATCGAGTCTGAAAAAGTCTTGAGTTGCTTTCGTTTTGGAGAAAATTTTATTTTACATTAAAAACTTTTTGCCGACTTTGAAGTAACACCATCAACTTTTATTTTTTAGAGGTTACACTAAACACTTTATAAAAACTTTGAATTTACATAAAAGTTGGATGGACATTAGCCTAGCACTTCAACTGGTTAAAATGCTTCATTTTTTTTTGTCTTCTTGGATGTTTCCTATTGTTCAATGAGACAATTTCTTATAAACATCATTGAAATCAAGCAATGCATGAGTAAGGATTAAAAAATAAGGCATGAAAACAAGTACACATGCAAATATAAATCCCAAAGTAGACTTCAATCTCATTATTGTCCTCCATGTATAATGCTATTGAAGAAATTAATAATAAAAACACAGAACAATGAGAGGAGAATATAATGCCATCAACCAAGAGTAAAATACAGCAAATTTACATACAACCTTTGTGTAAAGTCAAATGTTTTATAAAGATTTTAGTGTAACTTCTAAACAATAAAAGTTAACGGTGTAACTTCAAATACGATGAAAAGGTTATAGTGCAAAATAAAATTTCCCTTTCTTTTTATTGTAAAAGGTCCACTCCAGTTTGTATATCTAGAGAGTAGGTATGATTTAATTATCATGAGTTGCTTTTATCTTGGAGTCAAGTATCTTAGTTTATCTATCTATAGCTACCTGGTAATATTATGATATTTGCGGTGTCAGATGTAATTGTGTTCGCATACTCGGATTGGATATTATTCTTTTTCTCCGATCTGTTGATTAAAGCCACAGTTAATGGAGCAGATAGAATTTGAAGGTTCAGATTACGCATGTTGGTGTATCTGGTGTGTATTAACAATTTAAGGTGATTTAGTAGAGGCCTGACGATCTCAAGTCAAGAGAAGGGTTGGTGTGGTGATCCAGAACGCTAATGGAATTGTATTAGCTTGTAGGCGACGGGAGTTTAGATCCATCATTTGCCCAGATATTGCAGAAGGTCTAGCGGCTCGATGTGCGTACACTTGGCATGTTAAAAGTTGTGCCGGGATGTTATTTTCGAAGGTGTAAGAAGAACATCATTTCTTAGCTTTATAAGCTTTATAAGAATTGCTTATAGTAGGCATTTATAAATTCTCGGATAATATAGTATTCCGTTATTTTTTTGGGAATTCTTTCTTAATCTTTGTTTTTTATGTTCGAATAATACTTCATATAGTTTTTTCCATATCCATCAATTGACCTTGGATATTTTCATCATCGGCTCTTCTTGCACCTACAAATGAAATATTTGATGATATTAAAACAATTTGTCATGTCGAAGATGTCCAAAGATAGTGTTGAATTATTGAGCGCGTATAGTATTGTTAGGGAAGATAACTTTGAGAACGGTCTAAAAAATGTTTTCACTGTAGAATTTTTCAACAACATTAATTGCTCTAGATTGCCTAACCATAGGTGAAGGTTGGGTGTATGATAATGCTTCTGAAGAATATTGCTCAAACTTTCGAGTTGTGCAATTGAATAAGGCTCATAGTTACTGATCTTGGGAAGCATATCATCGAGACAAAAAAGATATATTGAATCAACGCGTGCCAAATGCCTTCATTCCGATGATCATGATGAGCCACCCGACGAGATGAAGCTCCGTATCAATTTTATTGGAGACAGTTTTCCATACCCGTCTGCTTTGTTATGGCCATAAATAAGAGTTAGGAACATTCTCTCTCACACGTCGGCCTCAACCTCCCCTCACATGTGTTCAACCACGGTTAGTTAATTGTTGTTCTTTCTAGCCATCAGGAAGGAATGGAAGGCAGTAATTAGCGACATAGAGGGTAATACAAGGACACTACAATAAACGTAATTTATAAAGAAGTGTTCGACAAGTTATGAGTTGATTTTATCTTTTATGTATGTGTATAAATTTTAGGATTTTCTTTAACACTGACAAAATTTTATATATGGTTGTGCTCAATCTCACTAATACATTGTGCACTTTCCACAGATAGGGGTGACTTCCGATGCAATATTGAAGCGATTAGATCATGCATTTTGTCACGTTGCAGTTTTTTATATGTTTCTCAACTTCGACATGTTATTATACAAATTTATTCATTTCTTATTTTAAGTTTTTATCCGGCCATTAACTAGTGATTAAGAAATCTAATATCATATTGAAAACACTTTCAAAACTAAAAAAAAATTAATTATTTTTTGGGTAAAGGATTGATTTATCTTTAAAAACCAATTAAAAAATGTTGACGAAACAAAATAATTAGGAATATCTAATATTATATTGATAGTATATTGAGAATACTTTGAAAAAAAAATCCTTAACTATTTCTTTGGTAAATAATATTTAAACAACCAATAAAAATATGTTTAAGAAACAAAATGGGTAGTAATTTGTAAATTTCTTTATTGAAATAAAGATAAAAATGGATATGGGTCAAATAAAGAGTCGAGATGTATTATTTGTACTACCAATCTCTAAGATTACAAGTGTGTATATATGAGAATTACATAGCATAAATAATCTCGGGATTACTTTAGGTTGATATAAAAGGTAACTAATTCCTTATTCTATACGGAGTTACAATATGGAGAATCCTGAATTAATTACTACTAATAGGTAATTATCTTTTAAAGTTATAAACTGACTCCCATTATAGTGAGGTAATTACCATATGAACTTAATTAACTCCTACTACTTCTAGGCCTAGTATTTTTTTGCCCCCTCTATATATATATGACACATTTATTTTATTACTAACTATAACCTTAGCAAACTTTCCCATCTTAATAGCAACAACAAACCAAGTACTCAAATCCGATGACCGGATTGACTTGAGAATAAACTTTGTATTTCCTCCAACATACATAGCAATAAGTCGCTTTCCCTTCAATTTAAAAGCCGAAACTTTTCTTTTGACCACCTCCGCAACAAAATTACGTTGATATTAGTTGCGATGCTCGTACCAATCTTCCCACAAGATTGGAGTTCGTCTGGACTTGTAATCATGTCCAAAGACAACCGTCACCGAGAAGTGCACCCTCCACAAATGCACGAGATGGTGGTTCTCTAATTCAATATGATTGTAATCCTCGAGGGGCTTCGCCTAGCGAGAAAGTTGCAGTTCTCAGATGTTCAAGTGCAATCAGACTCGGAGAACGCTAGATCTATTACGGTCGGTGAAACTCATTGCCCTAAAAAGTGTTTTATGTTTTGGAAGTGTAAGATAGTATGAAGTGTATGTGATTATGTCTAAAGTCACAAAAATTATGAATGTATATTATCAGTCTGGCTTGAATTTGTATGGGCTTTGTGCAAATTTTAATATTACTCTGATAGTCTACTAAGCTATAACAAAATAAAATTCCATACAAAAAATTCAAGAAGTTACATCTTAATGAAATTAAGATTTAAAAATAAATTGATTAAATTAAAACTTAAACTGATTTTGCCCTATATCATTTTCAAATATTGTTTCAAGTGAAAACTAATGTTTCACTTTAAATAAATATGAATGATTTAAATATATTTATAGTCGTTTTCAAATATATGTGTTTTAATTGAAAAAACTAATGTTTTGATTTGAATAATTATAAATGGTTTAAGTATATTTATAATGTTTGACATTAAATATGTAAAGATTTAGAAAGAATTTATTTTCATTAGTCCAAAACGATCATTTTTCAACGCTTATAAATTATCACATAGAAACTAACGGAATTTTATAGAAACGTACTAAAACATATAAAATTTAGAGGGGGAAACTTATAGAACTAGTAGAACAACAAACAACTTACAAACGTTTTTAAAATGCCATTATTTACATGCATATAATGGCCCTAAATATTTTGGGCCATGTGCGGAGGGCATTCTCACACATGTTCAGATTCGGCTCTGTTTACCATACATCAATCAATTTGAATAAGAATGTCAGTGTTATTTGTTTTCGCCGAAATCAAATTTATTGTCTTATTATAGAAAATAAAAAGTTTTGCTCTATTTTTCTTGCGTAATGGATTTATTTATTTAAATCCAGTGTTTGAAGGATTATGCACAATTATTTATTTATTTCTTCATGTGTGAAATAGTAACTAGACCGGAATTCAATACTAAACTAACCACGACAGGAAGTTCAGTGTACCGAGAACACCAAAATCTGTATTAAACAGTTTCCAGTGTTAGCAAGACATTAACCTTCGACAACCCTAAGAAACTTATACTCGATCTTATGACGGAATTGACAACGGAAATAAACAAGAAGGTATAAGTTTCTAGCCGATTATATTGCTATAATCCACCGAGCCTCAAGGCGAAAAGTGTCACGCCCCAAAACCAAATCACTTTAGCGCGATCGACCGTCTATCGTGAGATGGGCTTACGCCAAGACGAAGCCTACCTTTAATCCTCAAATACATTGTATAATATCAATATCTCAGAGTGGTACAAATAGAGCATCTAAAATCCTATATAGAACAACAATTACAAATCCTCAAAACATAACAACCATCGTAGCAGTACAAATCATCCTATACAATACAAATCTCAGAGTCGCAACAATTACTAAACAGCCTCCACATATCCATCATCTGACTACCGTCTCAACTCCAAAGTATCTTCGTCCAATCGCATACTAAATATCTGAAAGGGGTGTAAGGGTGAGTCCTGCCACTTTTACCCGGATCAAGTACATATAAAAAGTTTACATACATATACACTCCGTTTTATATCAAACAGTCGAAAATCATTTGCATGGAACACATGTCACAATACACTATTCACATTTAGCTCGAATCAAATATACACTACGGCCACACAAACCGTGGTGGCACACATGTCGGTTTTCACATACATATCCCCTAACACAATATGGGTCCACACACATAACACTGGGAGTACTCCAAATTACGATATTCCCCCAAAAGGGTCACACACTTTATAGACATATCAATGAGCATCAATGTACAAATAATCCATGCTTTATCAAATCACTTTCACAAATCGCATACACAAGAAAAATATTTTGGGACACACAATAAAATAAAGCAAAAGTGTCAAGAGTTCCCCTTACCTCGAATCTCCTAAGGTTTTAATTAATTGATGTATCTACACCGAAACCACCTCAATTCTTCTTTCACCTCCGTCCATAGCTCAGTCCGTCCACAAATCTAAAGCAAGGACATCCAAAGTAGTCGAGGTGCTTATATGATAAAGATCCCAATTTCCAACTCCTTAATTAATTACAGAACTAGGCCAAAAAGAATTAGCCAGCATAAACGAATTAAATATGATGATTACCTGAACAATGATTTCTTGATATACTAGTGCATGCCGATCCATAGACGGTGAGTTTGGCGTATGGAGTCGAAGTGATTAAAAAGTGGAGGTTCTGGTTGGGTTGGTTAAGGTTCACCTTTGAGTCTTTTGTTGGTTTTGTGTAGTTTTTTGGTCTGAGTTTTTTAATTAGTTGCCAGGAGTCTGTTTACTTCTGTATGGGTATCGGTCTTTTGTATTGGTTGAAGCTCTATGCTGGAACATTCCTTATGTTCCTGGTCATGAATAAAATTTTTCTTTTTCAAAAAAAAAAAAAGTCCAAATCCTTTGACAGTATGAATATAAATAACATAAACCCCAAACCGCCTTACTTACTAACAGGCCGGGTCATAACTGTCCAAAAACTCTTTGATATACTTATTTGGACTTTTATGCTGGTTCAAATTGAATCCAATAAATTACTGTAGCCCATCTCGATTTATCGATCCATAAATGCGAATAATAAAATCCCGTGTAACTCACGTCCATATAATTAATTCAGCTCCATAAAATTAATAGACGATCCAAAAATAAATTCCGGGATTTTACAAAAAGTATCCACTATACGTTTGTTGATAATGAATACAAAAGAACTACTCTAAATCTATTTTAACGAATGTTTAGATGCAAAACAACTGAGTAATCGTAAAGAGCTACCTTAACCAATCTACCTATCAATCTCTGAAACAAACAAAGAATTCTAGCTAGAAACAACTCAGAAAAACTGATGACAAATATGCGAATCTACGAGATATAAACTCAAGGTTTTCTTGCTTGCTTCACGTGATTTGTCTTCGATGTATGACTCTCTATTTATAAGAATGAGAACCGCCTAATAATCAGTAGAGTCCTACATCAATGCTGTTATGATCTTGTAAGTAGAATCCTTGTAGACTTCATCTTCTTTGCTTAATACAACTCGAACACCAGGTTCCTCATTGACTTCGACTTGTAAATACTCTTGGATTCTATGAGATCTTTTGTCCTAAAATATATGCACATATATATCACCAAAACTGTGGAACTTATTAGGAAACCGAATAAAGGTAAAAACTATAATCAAATTAAATAACCAAAGTGTGATACATTATCCAGTGTATCCAGAACACTGAAAAATACAGTGAACATTGTAATAGAAAATATGTGAGTGTTTTCAACACATTCAGAAATCTCACACTTACAATGTGACATTATTCGCAAGTCTAGAGAATTAAACTAATCCACACGAGTCGAGGCCTCCAAGGTGAGTTCCGTCTGACCTAGGTGCACAATTGCTATGTCTGCTAATCAATATCATGAAACCAGACTAAGAAAAGAGGTCTATTGACAGACGGAGTCATCAATTTATAATGTCAATCCTAAATTTATAAAGTGAATGATTAGTATAGAGTTTAAATGTTGATAAATAAAAGTTCAGGTGTTTTCACCTGGTTCTTTGAATTTTAGTTGTTATTCAATCTGATAAGTCTTTTGAATTCAGACTTAATTGAAACTTAAATCAATGCTATACATTTACTTTATGTCATGTTGATACACAATTAATGGTGAATTCACGATTACATTTTAGAGGGTCGATTTTAGGATCAGAATTAATAAAAAAACATCCTAAAAACAATATGAGCGAAGGATAGAGAAGTACAAAGTTAAAAGTACAAAATTAACCTTCACAAAGCAGCTTAGATTCTAAATGTTAGATTAATATAAGTGAATTTGTTACACACCTCTTTATAAGTTCGAGCTTTTAGATAAGATGGAATTCTATCATGGTATCAGAGTTTGTAGATGAGATAGAATTTTTTCATACATAAGAACCTAAAGGTTTAGGAATCGAATTCCACCATCGACATCTCCACCCGCATTAATTATTCACTCGTTGGGCCTCCCTCTTCAGGTTGAAATGAGCCCACGGGTGAGATGGAGTGTTAAATGAATTAATATAAGCGGATCGGTTCAACACCTCTTTATAAGTTCGAGCTTTTAGATGGGATGAAGTTCTATCAACCTTAATAAAAAATAGACTAATACTAGTACAAACGAGAAGAAAGAAAAGAGAAACAAGGTACTATATTAATTACTTTTCCGGTCATTCTGGTCCAGGGCGGGGTTTTGGCCGGAACCGGAATCCAACTATTTACATGGTCCAGAAACCGATCCGATAAGTATCCGGTCCAAACCGATATACCAGTCTGGTTTCGGTTATCTTTGGTCTTGGCCGGATTTTGAACGCCCCTAGTTGACATTGAATCCAAAAATAAAATCAGACTATATAATGTGTAAAGTGTAAACTAGAACATGAGAACACATTGCGCGTGGTTTTTGACATAGTTATAAGCAATGAAAAAGCGTATGAAGGTAAGTAATATCGTTATTTATGATAATATATTGATTTTTTTTTTTTTTGAGTTAAATTATGATTTGAGTTAGTGCGAATTGATTTATTTTAATTTAATTGGAGAAGATGGAGATGAAAGATTGGTTATCGTTTTTTTTTTAACGATGAATTAATTTTGTTGGGTTGAATTATGGCTTCAAATTTAATTGGAGAATACATATTTTGTTTTTTTAATGATATAATGATTTTGTTGGGATTGAATTAAGGCTTGTTATTTAAATGGAGGAGACAAGTTGTGTTTTTGTAATTAAAGTCTAATTTACATATATACTCCCTTAGTCCCGAGTTCAACTTCACGCGGTCCAGACACAAGTTTTAAGAGAAGAGTAAATAAAGAACTATGAAAGATGGTGATAAAGTATAAAAGCGAGAGAATAAAGTATGACAGAGTAAATAAAGTAAGTTATATATTTTTCATTTAAAGCATGTGAAGTTGAAATTGGTACGTCCCAAAATAAAATGCGGGAAGATGAAACCGCGTCAGAGGGAGTATTACAAATGAATCAAATTTAACTTTAATTAAGTATTAAATTGCACAACCCCGATAATTGTCCACTTGTATACTATAAAAATGTGTCATTTGTCATGAGGTAAGTCTGAAGTTATGCCACTTCCTTGATTTCATCTTCTATCTCCACATTACACAATCCTCCTCGTATCCCACTTTCCCATCCGCAGCTTGTTATGCTCGTACGCTTCATTCGAGTCGAAATCTCCAGCATCCAAGTTCACTTGCTGGTCAGTTTATGTGTACATTAGCATGTGCCAAGTGTTAACAGTAGTAGTTGTTCGAAAATGGGAAGTTTGTACAGTAAATTTGCTTTATTCTGAATAATCCTAAGCGGACCCTTGCTGGAACCCATTTTTTTAAAATTTCCGTTGGAGACTAGGGATTATTACTTGTGCCCCTTAAGAAATCTGGAAGCCACCATAGCAACAATACCCTGGGTGAAGTTTCGGAGTTTTTTTTTTCTTCCCATGAGATTAAAGCCACATTCTGATATTTAATTAAATACAAATTACAGAGAGAATATACAAATATATACAAATTCAGTGAATGAGAAGAAGATTAAATAAGAAAAAGCAAGTAGAAACAGGAAGCAAATATCAGCCTCCTCTGCCATTGAAAGAGCAAGTGTTCAAGTCTCCACAATTCCCTTCAATCGAGTTGCTTGATGAAAGCAAGTTCACCTGCATAATATTCAACACTTAACATTCGTTTCTCTCAAAAAAGCAATTAGCAAATGAGTTCATAAACTTGAGCTTTGTTACCAGGGTGATCATACTTCATAGCAATATAGTGCACTCAACACCTACCTTGACGATTTCATACTTCGATCTTGGTCGAGTATGCGCTGCTAGGACAGCCATGTGGAAATGCTGCACTCAGAAAGATCAATGCATGCACAACTTTGATTAGCTTAAACAAGACATGCTTTTGGTAAATACAGATCTAAAATCGAACCTAAACTATTTCTCGGGTAATGAACTTGGAGCAAAGGATTCAAGGGTGCGATTGTAAGAACTTGTAAGGATTTCAGATAGATCTGACTATCTCTTAGCCAATCAACCCAAAACCCCTTAGGTAGCGTATAAGCTTTACACACCAGGCTAAGTATTCTACAAATTCTCTAGATATACGGATTACAATGCTAAAATAAAGAGCACAAGCAACCTATATGATCTACAGACGAAGTAGATCAACCAGTATACAAGAATATGATTGTTACCTAATCCAAGAGACTTCCTGAAAACAAAGAGAAGCCTACTCTCCAAGGATGCACCTAAGCACTACGGATACTGTAAAAGTATGAGCAACATTCTGGAGAAGAAATCTCACAAAAACATCCCAAGAAGAAGAAAATAACTACCAAGTTCTGTGTAATGTTATAGAAGATGAAGGAAGAACATTTGGCTGTTGTTGACACTCAATGTTATGACAACAGTTGCTACAACAGTTAAGACAACATTGCTGGCATACTAAGTCTAGAAAGATCCTTAAAGATATTCGTATATCTTTGTATATATCTCTTACGATTCTGTAATATCTTTTAGATGTAGGAGTCTCTTAGATAATAAATTCTTCCTTATAAATACTAGGAGTAGAAACCCTGTAAATGTAATTCATTCAAGTGATTATGAATACAAGAAACACGTTTTCTTCAAACATGTCTTCCGCCTCCTTTTCTGATAGATACCTAGAGTAGGCATTTGCAACAGAATTATCAGTTCTACTAAATTATCATCATTAATCTGCCTTCTAAAACACAAGGATAGATGATGTATTTATATCTTCTACATCACTATCATGATTTACTGTTTTAGCTAGTAAGAGTTATTTGTACCAATATTTTTCTAACTACCTAAATAGCTTAACAACTAAGCACAAAAACGAAAACATATTAAACTAATAATTGTTCACCAATATAATACTATATAAATAATAATTAATACTCCCTTAATTCTTTATAAACTTGTCATTTTACTATTCTATGGTCAACTGTCTCCGACTTTGATCATAAATTACTCTTAAACGATAATAGTAAATAATTTAATTACGAAAATCATTATTAAATTTTCATTACATGATTTTATTAAATTATTAACTATTATCGTTTAAGTTTAAGAGTAATTTGTGGTCAAAGTTGGAGACAGTTGACCGGTTAAAGTTAAAATGACAAGTTTTTATAAAAAACGGAGGGAGTAATTAATAATTAATAATAAAAGCAATATTAAAACATAGATCCCAAGTCATCTTCTAGATTGTCTTCGCCTTTGACTTCGTTAGGATATGAAATCCTAACATAACTCTACTCCAATTTATCACTTTTCTTAAGATCATTTTTATGGGGGTGACCGGGTGAAGCTTATTACTGAGGAATGTCGTTACTGCTTTTCCTATAATAGCTTATTACTAGAGAAAGGAACTTACGCGAAATGGATCACTTCTCAGCGAATGCACAGATATAGAGCTTCCTATACCCATATCCTGGAAAATAGAAGCCCAAAAATTGTTCATGATTCATAACTGCTATAAAAAGTAACTCACTGCAACTGGAGTATATGTTAAGTTATATGAACGAGTGTCTCTCAGACGTAGAGTACGTACCTCCAACAAAATGTCTCTCAGACGCCTTCCTGTTTGGGCACAACAAATACGGACAGTCGACTCTTGACAACTACCACTAATAATGTAGTCTCTTCCATTCATATAATATGAACGAGTGTAGTTGTGAGGACTTCCTGTTGAGACTATACTGAAATCAGTGTGAAGCCTCCCATCTACTGCTAGAAGTTGCTTCACCTGGCAAATAGTTAAATAACGAAAATTAGACTTGAATACAAAGCAAAATCGAATCAGTTATCCTGTTCAATAAACTTTGATTATATACGGCACGATTAGGACATGCTTCACAGTAGGTAAATTAATGTTATCATCAGTCTTAGGCAAACATTTATCAACGAATCTTCAATACGAACCTCATTATCTACTGCAGAAACTAGTAGATAAAGATCGTCAGGAGAGAAGCAGGCCATCACGTTGCCTCTAGAGCTGGAAGCAGCATAGCAAGGTCGAAACGGCCCCTGTCTTAAATCCCACATCTTTACTTGACAATCAAAAGATGAAGTCACAAAAACGTCAGGAGAATGATTTGAGAATTTAGCTACATTTATCGGTTCATGATGTAAGTCTGCAAAAAGTTGTAGCCGCTTGCCAGTGCAGATATCATACACGCCAATTTTCTTGGAGTAGCTGCTTGTTAAGCATCGGTCATCACTTGAGTTCACGTGAACTGATGTCAATTGCTCGAAGGCATCAAAGATCACTGTAGAGTTGCAATAGTCATCTTCGGCTTTTGATGTTACGCAGTTGATGTCATACAGAGTTAATGTTCCATCATCAGAGCCCACAAGGAGCTATATTGACAACCAAACCAAACATATGACTTTATTATTATCCACGACTCTGTCAAAAGTATGGGATTGCAGCTTTTTTATTACCAAACTTCACAAAAATCTGAAAGCACGCTGATTTAGTGAGTGTTCAAGATAGCTTATGCTTAATGTAAAGTACTGACACAAAGCAAAATTTTCCCATCTTCAGAAAATTGCTGCAAAATAGAAAAGATAAAAGAATTGAGTTGCATTAATTATGTACCTTAGAGGGGTGTTGCTTAAGCCAACAGAGGCCAAGAATGCCATTCACTTGCCAGTATGGCGAAATATGCTTGACGACATTTCCTGTCTCATGGTTCAGCACTGCTACTTCTCCATCGAGCGTTCCAACAGCCATCAAACTAGCATCAGATGGATGGTACTCAAACTGCCTCGGACGAAGCCTATTCTCTGTTTCATTCCTCATCCTATTCACATTAGTAACGGTATGAAAATGTGGCTTCATTGACCCAAATTTCGCTGCAGAAAGGGACCTGGTATAGAAGCATTCCCTCTTCCCATTAGAAGACGACCAGTTCTTCCTCCCTAGGCCGCTCCTAGTATTGTTCGCTCCCATCTCTCGCGAATGCAAGACATGCACAACACTCTCCTTGTGCCGGCGGTTGTATGGTAAGTACTCGTAATACTTCGAGAACACATTTTTTGCCATTTCCATGTTCACTTCTTTGACAAGTAAATCACTCATCATTCTTATATCGACAATGATATGACTAATCACGCTCGAAACAATATTCTTGAAATGGTGACCGGTAACGAGGCAAGACGTTCCTTCAAGTCCCAGTGAACCATAGTAACAAGTGACACAGTTTTCTGACCAACATCCTAATCCTCATCTTGCTTTGCATACTTAATAACCAAATAGCACCAAAACAAGAATATCAGATTAGAAGTCAACATCACAAGCGCAGCCACAAGTGGATCAAAAATACTGTAAGTGGTCAAGTTAAGACAATCTTAGTTCTTCAAAAAGCTAAGCTAACACCTTGGATTGGCCTGTCACATATTTTATTGGTAACTTAAGTAATACAGTATATAAATCATATTATAAACTCACACTTAATTGATTGGATTACGCAAATGGCCTATTCAAATTGTATGATGACTTGGAAATGAGCTGGCATAACTTATCAACAATGCGTATTACTGTACTAGAGCAATAAACAAGGATTCCAACATTATTGAGGGAGGCTATAAAAGATACTTCAATGTTTATAAAGTACTATAAGGGATATTTATCCTCAGCACCCTCATTTAGCCCATAATGTTGATAAAATCACTCGGGCGCAACCAATTCTGAAACCAAGAATACACATTTTTTTGCCTTTTCTAGAATAGTCAACTGCTACATCATGTCGAATGATTACGTAATACCCTCATCCCACGTTGATTAATAGTATAACACTAGTGGGGTTGATATAAATGGTACCCATTAATGACATGGTATTAGACCAATTTCAAAATCAAATAACTGAATAAAGTAGAAATAATCCACAAGCATGTGTGCGGGGGAGCCAAGATTTTTAAGTTTGGAGGGGGCAAGGCGAAATTATATATATGAGCTTATTTTCGAGGTTAGGGTCGAAACCTAAAATTGTTGAAAATATATGCCCCTCCGGGCGGACCCGCAAGTGTGAGTCTAACTTTGACCCCCAATTCAAGGAGGGCTATTGTATCAGGTTAACAACCTCATTTGAATTCCTAATCACAAATTATAGAGGAAAGCTATCCTTAATTAATGGAATTTCTTTTAATAAAATTACTAAGTGATTGTTTGGCATACAGTTTAAATCAACAAAACCCAACCTGTTTTGGTGGAAAAAAAAATGATTTTCTTGATTTTAATCGATATCCAAACAACCCATTATCCTCAGTTTTCCTTCCAAGTGTACAATTTCCTGAATAATCAAACCTTAATCAGAAAATTGCCATCAAAGACAAGAAATTGAAAGCTCAATTCAATACAAGAAAAAGAGAGTAAATAAACTACCCTGTTTTGGTCCCTCTGTTTTCCCTTTCAACACAAAATAACCGAAACTCTGTCACTTAACAAAATTAGCTAATTCCAAAACCAACCCAATCATTTAAGACAAGTGAAAGTTGAGTCCAAGAAACTACATTTCTGTCACAGATACAAAACAGAGTATTAACAAGAGCTCAAATTAAGAAAAGAGTAAGAAAACACTTACTTGAAAATGTCAGGATGCGAGCTCATTGAACTCCATTAAGAAAGAAAACCAAGAGAAAATGCTGGAAAAAGAACAGTCCCTTTCGAGTAAGAGAATGGTGAAAGAGAATAACTGAATAAGGACAGTTCTCATTTCTTTTCTTGCTCTTCTTCTATAAATAGAGATAAAAGACTGAAGGATAAGCAGAGATACATTTCACCTGCTACACATTTCTGAGTTTTTAACACGTGTGTCGGTATTTTGTGGTAAATTATTAATTCGGTCCCTTTATTCTCGGTTCATTTTAATAGTGGTCCTTTTCTTTGGTTTGGAGTTTTGCGGATCCATATTTAAATCCAGACCAGATCTGTTTTTATGGTGAAGATCTAGATGGGCATTTAACTGTTTAAGTTCATAGATAATTGTTAGGATATTCTTCTCTTCGTATGAATAGAACTAAACTGATATGAATTTATTTGTAGTATAAAAAATAACAGGACAGAACAAAACCGAACTGAATGAATCTAAACTGAACTGAAATTAATGAGTTTTCAGATGAAAAAAATAAAGTATTAGTCCATTATGGTGGTCCATAAATATGTCAAGTGATACTTGATTTTGTTGTCTGAAATCCAATAATAAGATTATTTATCATGAAAGTTGATGTTAAATAGAGTTGAAGTGAAACATTTGATGTTGAAAGTAATGATGTTATATATAAAGGTCAAGTCCAACCACGTCGTCAGATGCAGTTTCTGAGTTTGATCAGGGACATTAATCCGAGTCATGCCATGGAACATAAGTGCATTCACTCGAGCAATAGATATTATGGTACTTGGATGTTGGATGTGACCCTTGGAGACCAATGTAGCTTTCGAGTTCAAAGGCTTCACCCTGTTCAAGATGTGTCGTAATGGGAAGTAACCGTAGACGGTCTAATGTGCAAGGTTAGAGGAATTGTGTCGAGCAAGAACCATCCATGAGGGTCCAATTTATATTTTATGGCGAAAATCATGGCCACCATTAAAAAAGTACTAGACTTCAGTAATTGAAATCTCCAATGACCCTTCATGTAATTTCCAAAGTAGTGTTAGCGTAGATAAAGTTCCAAATTAGTATAAGTAGATAAGTTAACAGTGCATATCGTCGTATCGTATAAATGTAAATAGAGTTGTCAATGTCAAGTGTCATCATGGCATGACATTTGAAGAGAGTTGATGCTGAAACAGACAAGATAAAAAGAAAGGATAAGAATGAAGGTATACAAGCATGGAAGACCGCCCCATCCCCATTATACTAAACGCAACACGTTTTCGACTAAACGCAACACAAAATATTTGTAACTTTACCAAAATGCCCCCAACTAAAAAACAATCTTACAAACTTAACGAAAAATCGAAATAACTCGTATATGCAAACACAAAAACATTAACATGCACGATCGAACACAAAATAACAACGCCCCACTAAACATAAATCGGAAAAAAATAAAAATGAATTTTTTTTTCCGAAAAATATTTCGTTTATACAAAAATTTCTAAAAATATAGAATTAATAAAAAAAAAGCAAAAAAAAAAAAGAAAACTGGAAATATGATGTGGCCGGTTTTAAAACCGTCCAAATCGAGATATGGCCGGTTTTAAAATCGGCCATATATTCATATTTTTTAATTAATTCTATATTTTTTTATGCTTTATTTTAATTAATTCTATATTTCCAGTTTTTTTATTTTATTTTATTATTTTTTTAATACAAATTGATTATATATATATATAGTTTTCTATTTTTTTTGTTTTTGCAAATTGAAAAGTTACTTATAATTTTGCAAGTTGAAAACTTTAATTTACTTTTGTCATTTACTTATTCAAAATGAAAAGTAAAAGTTAAATTTAACGGAAATTCGAGAAATTAAACGGCAAACGATTTCATTACAACATGAATTTTGACTCATTACACTATAAATATACAACATAACATATTGAAAGCTTAAGCTTAATATGATTTCACTACAACGAAAACCATTGACGTAGCCGAACGGAATAATGTTGTATCCAATGCCTTGTTCTTTCCTCTGTATGATGTTGCTAGGTCGGCCATAGTGGTGGAAGTGGACATTCACGACCAACGCGCAGCCTAATGTAGTGACCGCCATTGACAAACCCGACTGTCCACTCTTCGTCTGCCGGTGGAGGGTCCAGAGATGCTGACTCCATGTCTGTATGACATTCCAAGGGCAAGTATGTGGTAGACCCACGGAAAACATATGTGGTGAACACCCGTTGATACGTCGTAGTTGTTAGTAACCCCATATCTGGGAGTGTAAACCAATACCGTTGGGCGCATGGTCCTGCAAACCAGCTGAGTGCATTTGATATTTTTGCGACCTGTCTTTCCCCCATCTCTGCGATGTATAGATGTCTGTTGTTGGTCAGCTCATGAAGAAGTTCATGTCTGACACGTACCCACTTTTTTTGGTCATTGTAGAGGAGTTGTGCTATACACCTGTATCCATAGTTCCCATCGGCCTGGACGTCACTCCAACCTTGAATGTATCGCAGACCTTGTGGTGGCATCTGACTTTCATATCTGAATGATCTACCAGTACTTGAATACGTACATGTGTTGTGAGTGTTGGGAGTCCTTTGACTATGGTTCGTGGGTTGATCTTCCCAACTTGACGGGATCCCGCTCCCAGTTGCTCTAGGCTGTCTACCAGCTTTCTTCTTGTGTCTGATTGGTGGCTCCTCCAGGTACGTGCATGATGCGTTTCCATCCGATTCGAAGTATGGTCTGAGTTCCTCCTCCGTGGCAGACTCCCTACGGTCCATGTACCAGTCATCAAACTGGTCCCGTACTGTCTGTTGTCTAGTCTGGTATGGTTCCCCCATATGAAGAGTACTCTAGAACTCGTTGATATCTCTAATAGGATGGACGCTCTTCCCGGTCACACTCTTTTGTTGCAATTCACATGCGCATGGTAGTCCCCAACCGGTACGCAATGCGTGATCGCATTCACCGGGATCAACGTTGGATCTTTCATGGAGTATTTTCTTAATAGCAAGATGTGAAACCACGCCTCCTAGCCTGCGTAAGATTCCACGGGTCGTGACATGAGGATGCTTCGTCGACACTTTCTCAAACTCAGAGCGGATTGCATCATAATGCATTTTAAGTAGGTGGTGCAGCTTGGGGAATTTTTTGTGAAACTTTGAGTTTGCAGTTCCCAACCAATACTTGTACCTGGAGTGCGCACTTTCGACTCTGCAACCAATTTACATTGTTGAATGTCAGTTTAGGCACAACTCTAATTACAGGATAGTAGTGCATTACGAAATAAATTTAATTACGAAATTAAATTACCTGTTCGTCAAGTCAGCTCCAAAGTGCAGGATGTCTTTCGTCCACGCGTGTACAAATCGGTCGTGGTATGGGTCCAACCAATATCTCTTTGCGTACGCCATGAACCTAGGTTGACGTCTCCAGGCCTCTGCCATTTATGCAACAGCCTGCTCATATAATTCCAGAGTATTTGCGTTCACGATCTTTTGCCATCTTAGCTTCACTGAACGTTCATACTTTTTGGTACCTCCCATCATGGCACTTACGTATTTCTGCACATCCTTAGATATATGCCTCCGACATAGTAGGTGTGCTGCTTCTGAAAATACCTCCTTTATGGCACGCATTGCAGCTAACTCTCTATCCGTAACAAATACCCCCGGTAAGACACCACATTCTGTAAGCAACGCCCGCAATCGTGTAATCCCCCACACATAACTTGACGTCTTCTCGTCCGAGACGAAAATGAATGCTATGTGGTAGTTTTGCCCAGTGGGTAAAATGCCAATCACTTCCACCAATGGCATGTCGTACAAATTTGTATTGTACGTAGCATCCATGAGGACAACTTGAGGAAACAAACGGATCATTAACTTCGTATTAGGATGAGCTAAGAAAAATCCAGCCAATATGTCAGTTTCCGGTTGTTTGACCACAGAATATATGTAGCTATATCGTTGCAACAAATGGATAAAATATTCCTTTGGCTCCATCTCGCCCATCTCCATCAGTTGATCTTTCTGGTCAGCATTGTATACGTGTTGTAACGTACTGCAGTTGTGCACAAATTCCTTTTGGAGTTGAACAAGCGTTGCTATAGGAGTCATTCCGGCACGCAACATTTCCACTACTCGCACACCCTCTTCATCAGTGAACTTCGCTGCGGACGTGTGCTAATGGGGGTATTTCCCGAGTCGGTGATTGTGTCTTTGGTGACTGTCTTTCATAACAACTCTCCACTCGCCCGGTAACCTCTCCTGCAGCTTGACCTGAAATGGACAAGAATGCTTTTTACTCCCAGTTGAATTTCTGGATTTTGCCTCGGGGTCTGTTGGAGTCGTGACCCTATGGGCATCAGCACACTCACAACCCATGTACACGTTCTTTGGTCTGGAATGCGTGATCGCAAAAAACATATTATTTTCTCGACCAATAACACGAACCCAGGCTTCTGCGTCTGCACAAGTATTGAAAATCTCTCGGGCTATGAACAAGTCCGTGCAGTCTGGGAATTCATCAGACGTTGTGGACGAATCACTTAAGTAACTCATATTATACGTATGGGAATGGAAGTGTTTGGGATTGGAAGTGTTCGGGAATAGAAGTGTTTGAAGTGTTGGAAGTGTTGTGGATTTCAAGTGTTCGGGAATGGAATTGTTTTAAGTGTTGGAAGTGTTGTGGATTTTAAATGTTCGGGAATGAAATGTTGGAGTGTTTCGGGAATGGAAGTGTTTGAAATGTTTCGGGAATGGAATGGAAGTGTTTAAAGTGTGGAATGGATTTGAAGTGTGGTGAAATGTATCCCATCTCCCTCTCATTATATAGAAGTGTTCGGGTCGAAGTTCGGGTAGAAGACGGGTTAGGGCCGGGATCTGGGCCCGGGTGGGGGTGGGACCCGACTGGTCAACTGTACAGTTGACCGGGTCCGCCCGATCCCCTTTTTCTGACTGGTCGAACCGATCGGTCAAACTGGCAGTTCGACTGGTCGAACCCGATTTTCAGTTTCCGAATTCTATAAATAGGAGGGTTCATTGGGACTCATTTTCACACCACCAACTTCATTTTCCTACTCTAATCAACTTCATCTTCACACAACCAACTTCATTTTCATACTTCAATATTATTAGCAATCCTCTCGGTGTTTAGCAACCATGTAGAAGGTAGTTTATACGAAAACATTGATAAACCATTGTATATTTGATTTCTCACATACTTCAATATTATTAGAACTTCGTTGTATTCGTGATTTCTA
Source organism: Plantago major (assembly GCA_026545765.1). NCBI lineage: Eukaryota > Viridiplantae > Streptophyta > Magnoliopsida > Lamiales > Plantaginaceae > Plantago > Plantago major. The sequence goes on from CM048840.1 coordinate 97,653,343, forward strand.
ACATTGATACTATTCTCAATTTCCTACAGAAATTAACTAAGGGCGGTGTATCCAAAGATGGTGGTGCCGAAGATAAAAGACGGGGCAAAAGGAACGTAATGGATATTCCACAAGTACCAGTTGATCAGTATTCTGGACGCGTGCATGACATCGGTGGAAGGGTTAGAGGTCCCATACCTGCTTCAGCCAGAGCAAGAAGGGATAAAATGATGTACCCTTCAGAAAGTTCGGCAAGTTCTAAAGAAACACCGCCGGCGAGACAAGACTCGCACCAGACACCTAGCTCTATCGGCACAGAGTCAAATTTAAGAATTGAAAGTGAAATGCCTTTTGATGAAGCCTTCGCCGCAGAGTCTATGAGTTCAGGGCCGAGGATGGTGCCATTTGAACGCAACATTCATGGTTCTTCCGCCAGGGGTGGCTATAGTAGAAGCGGAGACCGTGAACAGGTTTTCCATTTCAGTAATGAGGGAGAGCCTAATGATGAGGGTGGAAGCGGAGACCGTGGACAGGCAGAGCCTAATTATGCTATTAATGAGGCGTGGAGATAGCTAACAACCGGTATTGATGGAGGCCCTGCAAATCCGGAGTTACTCACATGATTTCTAGGCCACATCGCTCACTCCATATGGATAGGAAATGTAAGTCACTTCAATGTTTACTATTGTTAAGTCATGTTCTTTGAAATCCGACGATTCTTATTTACTATATTTTAATCCGCAGGACCGCGAGGTTCTAGAGGGATTTCACAAACCCCGATCTTTAATCCGTTTTAAAGACTATTTAAACGATGGTGTCAACCATATTGTCAACAACACCCATCTCTCACGCTTGCCGAACTGTATGCACCCAAAGATCAACATGCCTTTGATTAGTGCATTTGTTGAACGGTGGCATCCTGAAACTAATACCTTTCACATGCCATTTGGTGAGATGACAATAACCCTGCATGATGTCCACTATTTGCTCGGAGTTCCTGTTCATGGTCGTGCTGTCAAGACGACAATGCAACCAGATGCGCTTAAGGTGGCATTAGCAAATGATTGAAGCAACGGTTAAATCCAACTTCAAAACTGCTGGTTTCAAGCGTAGCACCATCGAGGCAACTTTAAAAGCACGAGTTCTTCCACCGGAATCACATGCTATCATGTACTTGTTGTGGTTGTTAGGCACTTATCTATTTGTCGACAAAAGTGGACATCGAGTTCCTGTCGGGTTTCTACAGTTCCTACTTAACCTGAATGAGGTTAACACATACGCATGGGGAGCTGCCGCACTTGCCAATCAGTATAGACAATTGGGAGTTGCAACCCGTATCAACTGCAGACAGATAGATGGATATCTTTCACTTCTGCATGTTTGCCCGCTCTATATTATATATACATTTTTACATAACTTTAAAAATGATCATTTTCTATCAAGTATTTATACTATTTCAGGCGTGGATATGCTCGTATTTTCCTCGTTTTCAATCATGGAACTTGGGAATCGCCGATAAGGATGAGACTGCTATGCATCTTATGTACAGAAGTGCACTAGACAATGTTGCACCGAATGAAGTATGTCATTCAATATAACACGCTTGTCTTCATTACGTTTGAGTCTTTCTTTTAATTATATACTTATGTTACTTGCCTCTCGTGTAATAGAGTTGGACACCTTTTGGACTCGTGACGGAGGAAGCAGTCCCTATTTCTCAATATAGGGGAATTATTCATTGTCTAAAGGTTACGGAGGCTTACATGCCAGACCGCCTTATGTGGCAGTTCGGATACCCCCAATACATTCCTACATAACCGATAAAACCAGTGCGTGTACAAAGGCCACCACAACTCTCACTCTATCGCTGTTCTCATGCTGTTCGAGACTCATTCGAGGACTTTCACACCTGTCGATGTAATTTTCATCAACAAACAATTCGAGTGCATTTTGGACATGAAACAATTCCGACGTACCTGGACTGGTTTCAACAACGTACGCATATGCAAGTGACCCGCCAAGAATCATTTACTCCAAGGCAACAATTCCAACCGGCCGATATGGATCCTAGCGTGGTATGTTTCCTAGACACTCAACATATATACATACACGACGTTTGTTCGAAATCTAGCTCAAAATCCTTATTTGGGTGTGTTTTTACTTTGTAGAGGCTACGATTGATCGCTGCTATGATGGGACGCATCACTCGACCAAACAGACATTATATGGAGGCGAATGACATATTCGCGGTTGTTGATGAAGTTTGTGAACACTTACAAGATTTAATTCCAAATTAAGTATCCAGATTAATTATGTTAAGCATGTAATATTTTCTGATTCAAGTTCGTATCCGTGTTAAAATTGTAACGTTTTATCGGTAAGCATTTAATTTAATATATGTAGTTATTCGTGTGCTGATTAATTTTTAAAATTTCCGTTAAATAGATTATTTAACTTTTACTTTTCATTTTGAATAAATAAATGACAAAAGTAAATTAAAGTTTTCAATTTGTAAAATTATAAGTAACTTTTCAATTTGCAAAAATAAAAAAAAATTACAAAACTATATATAATCAATTTTTAAATAAAAAAATGAAAATCGAGATGTGGCCGGTTTTAAAACCGACCAGATCATGATATGGCCGGTTTTAAAACCGGCCATATCATGATTTCCAGTTTTCCTTTTTTTTTTTTCTTTTTTAATTAATTCTATATTTTTAGAAACTTTTGTATAAACGAAATATTTTTCGGAAAAAAAAATTTCATTCATTTTTTTCCGATTTATGTTTAGTGTTGTTATTTTGTGTTCGATCGTGCATGTTAATGTTTTTGTGTTTGCATAAACGAGTTATTTCGATTTTTCGTTAAGTTTATAAGATTTTTTTTGAGTTAAGAGCATTTTGATCAAGTTATAAATATTTTGTGTTGCGTTTAGTGGAAAACGTGTTGCGTTTAATAGCGCCCCCCATCACTCACCAAGATCACGTATTCATGGTTTATTGCTCCATCCTATTCATGTTGTTTGTGCGGCTCTAACTTTAATGACCGCATCACTGACCAAGATCACGTTTCATGGTTTATTGCTCTCTAGTTGAGTATTTCTGTATTTTGGAGTTTTCCAACCCAGCCCAGTACAGGCTCCAGCCCCAAAATTTAGGCCTGCTATAGACACATTTTCCATGAAAACAGGTACAATTCCGACCAAAACGACTAGTACCTTACTAGACACTTTTGTTCGGAAAAAGGTTATTTACTATTACAGTATATCTTATACTTTCAAATACAGTCAAATTGTATATATTCACTTTATATGTATTGTCAAACTGTATAACTAGCTTTTTTCTCACTTGCATGGGAGTATTGAAGTGCGAAAGTGGACTTTGACAAAACTTTTCCCAAGACCTTCTAGATTATTTAAGGCAGGCAACATATCACTATGGGTGACCATGATATTTCACTGATCGTGTCACACGAAGTTCCACAACCAAAATGTCCCATTATGATAATGGTAGTGGTGTTTGATCTTGAGAATTAATTATTTTCTTTTTAATTACATATTTAAAAATAGTATAATAGTTATAAGAGTATTTACAACTTAAAGTATTGAAATATGAATTAGAAGTAATTTTTTAATCTTTTAATTAAAATCGAATATGAGGAAAAATCATATTTCCGGTTTGTTACATTTTGTCTATTGTTTTGAGGTATCATTGGATACATGACATTGACTCCATTATTCAAATAATTTGGACCTCATTCAGATAACTTAATTTCAACCTTCATTTCATCCGTATTTCAAGTCTTATTCCAAGATGAATTTTGACACCTTTTGACTTCTGCTCCTAACAACTCACCCCAACCAAACACATTCTCATATTAAAATCCTTAAAAAAAACCAAAGAGATGGCTTCCAGCATCAAAATCGCTTCTTCAAACGAATGGAGCGAAGCACAAGAGAAGGTTGCTCGTGCATACCAAAACTCATATTTGTACAATGACAAGATGAACAAAGCAAGTGTCATCTTTATGACTCGATATCTATTGAAGTGTGTGGCAAATAGAGTAGCTTTTAAAAGAGCGGAGTGAGTACTAATGTAGCAAATCAGCTAACAAATTTACAAAACATTAACACCTCCATAAAAACCAACCAGCTAACTTATCAGTTAGTTTTGTTAAACGAGACCTCTAATGCTGATGGAGAAGGCGGAAAATCGGTTATCTCCTTGTTGGGCTGATGGGCTAAGTCTAACAAATACTAGTAGGAAGGGGAACACATTGCTCCATCCTTTCAGAATCTAAACCATGTGGTAATCCGATTCCAGTTTAATTCTGAAATGTTGGACGTTCTCGAAGTTGTGAGACAATAAACTATTTTCTCTTTAAATATAAATGTTTGGCTTTCCGCTTACATTTGAAAAAACTCAATTGTAATTGACCAAATACAAAACATCAAAATGCAACTTCAGTTTACTTATTATTCACCTTTCCAAAACTCACTCAACTCAAATTGGGTTTAAAAATAGGTTCCCAAACATTTCAGTATGCCATTGAGTAAGTTGGACAGTAAGATAAACATGATTGTTTTAGAATTAACTAGGACATCACATGATAAAATTGAAGTATATTATTAGATTTAAAAAATTCTCTCCGTCTCTAGCAAATTATGTCCCCGATAAATTAAACATACGTACTTATATAAGTATGGTCATATATAATAATAAATATAATATAATTAACATATAGAACTGATACCGTCGAAATAAAAAAATGCGCGCAGATCACATGGACATGGTGTATTAAACACAGAAGCTAGCAAGCTATGTAGTGGAGTAATTAGAAGAACAACAAGAGCCAGCTACCGATCATGGCCCCTCCCATTGCAACACTTCCCAGCAACTTCTGCATGCTCATCAATCTCACTGCCCCACTCATCTGCATTCAAATCATCAAATTTTCATTATTATCAATTTATACATGCATGATATATTCTATGTTCCAATTGTTGGTTAACAATTCATCATATATCACTTGCACCAATTAATGTCCAAACCAATTTTTGGTCGAAATGTACTCTACCATTACTATATTATTTATGGTATTCTTTATATTCATACTTAATACGATAGATGAAGTAGACGATTAATTAGATCTAATAAGCTACTTATCAAATGAATTACTTGTATTTACGTACGTTGTGTTAATTATTTTTGTATAATGTATGAATTTTGTAATTGTAAAAAGAAAATACATTAAAAAATACTCCCTCCGTTCCAAAGAAAACTTTTCATTTTAACTTTGAACGATTAACTGCCTTTAACTTTAACCATAAATTACTCTTAAAATATAATAATAAATAATTTTATTGAATTATTTACTATTATAGTTCAAGAGTAATTTGTGGTCAAAGTCGAAGACAGTTGACTGCAACGGAGGTAGTAATAAATAAAAGAGAGGATATTATATATATAAACAGTTGCAAATGTACGCATCGAATTCGAACCATGTACCTTCTATTACTAGTAATTTAAACACACGCCGAATTCAAATTGAATAAGTAAGATGGACGGAATATAATTTAAATTGAGCTATATATAAACTTAACCACACTTGTGTCTCAAAAAAAAAAAAAAAAAAAAAAAAAAAAAAAATTAACAAAGTGTGAATTATTATACTAAAAAAATTACTTTCAAGAATATAATCAGTTAGGTTTCGCTAAAAAAATGACTACTTATTTAAATAATTAAATAACTTTATTTACTCAAAAATATAGTTACAAAATCTCGTGCTACATCTCTAAGTTTATAAATACAGTATAAACTGTCAAACAAGGGATTCACAAGGAATGCAATGCATTCTCGAGAAATGCCTATGCAAGCATGCATGTTTGTCTAACTATATATCTCTAATATCCTCTTTATGTGGCCAACCACCCTTGATAAATACTTCATGTTTGAAGTTAAACTTTCTTCTTAAGGATGTGATTGAGATTAATCTATATATCCAAAAATACAGTAAATCTTAATTTTTTTTTTTAATTTCTCACTGATATCTGCTACATGCGATTGATTCAGTCGAGCACAGTCGGGCTCTTTTTGAAAGGACGGCTCTTCCAACGGTATTTTTTTACATCCAAAAAACTCGAACTAGGCTCGAACCCGAAACCTCACAAAACTCGAATCAGGCTCGAACCCGAAACCTTACTTAAGTGAACTAATGAACTCAAGTCTCAAGTACCTTATGAGCCAACAATTGGTGTAAAAGTTTTAAATATCAAAGGATTCTATACATTCTCAATAATACAAGGTGTCTTTGGAACAAATTGCAGGTAAAAGTAAATGGATTTACCTCATCACTGAGTGATGGACCGGGCGATTCGGAGTCCATGCTAGGTCCAGGAGCCTCCGCTGGTGGTGCAGGTGGTCCAAGCAACTCAGGTGCTGGAGCAGGCGCCGCAATGTGCTTCTTATAACCCTTCCTGCCCCTCCTCTTCTTTCCATGAGCCGGAGCTGGTGCCTTTGCCGGTGGCTCAGAAGTCGGTGGAGCAGCAGCCGGAGCAGACTCAATCGGCACTGGTGTCTGAGCCTCCGGTGCAGGGGCAGGTGGAGACTCCACCACTGGAGCCGGCACCGCAGGAGAGCTGACCGGCTCGGGCACTGCAGGTGTAGGAGAGCTAACATGCTCGGGCTCTGCAGGTGGAGGAGAGCTGACCGGCTCCGGAACAGCAGGCGGATAGCTTACTGGTTCCGGAGTCGGTGGAAAAGTACTTGACACGGGAGAAGCTGAGACATCAGGAGCTGAGCTGGTTGGTGGTGTAGTGATGGTTTCAGCAGCAGGAGAGACGGCTGGTGCTGCATCTGGGGACTGGGCGGACGCGGCGGAGAATACGAGGTAGATGAAGGAGAGTAGGAGTGTGGTTTTTGGAGGCATTATTGTTATGAGAGTGTAGTTTGGTGTGAAGAGGGAGTGTGGAAGTTAGGAGGGTATAAATAGGGTGGATGGAAGAAAGGAAGTATTTTGAGGAAGGTCTGTTGACATCTGGGTGGGACCATGCAAATAAAGACAAGATTCAGCTCCTGTGACCTGTCCATCTGAGTATCTGACAGACAGGTTATCAAACTGGAGATGTATCAACTTATGAAGAAGGTGAAAATGATCGAAGATGTGTAGAACTCGCAAATAGGTCACTCGGGTGGGTTGTTAATTTGGGTATGTGATTTATTTCGGGTTGAAATAATCGAATCATATCCGGGTCTTATTCGGATTATAATACTTCGTGTCATTTTCGGAGCAGAACAAATTATGTTTAATATATTGTTCGTAACATAATGTTTCATGTCATTTAGACCGGGACAATTTAGGATAATTATTTAGGATCAATCATCTATGGACCACTTTCAAATTGCGTGTTTTTAATAAAAATATATAAATAATTTAAAATATATGGATATTCGAGAACGACACAAATGGTCACTTAAGTATAGTAGTTTGTCACGTGCAGGAAAGATTTTCTTGATCATGGTGGACCTAGTCTTCATCATGCCATTTATCCAAAATCAGACCCATAAACCCTAGAAAAACCCTTTCACCCCCAATCTCGCTGCCACATAGTTACTCGTCGGAATTGAAGAAGATGGCGACGTTTGGTGAATGTCCACCACACCTGAACCACCCTCTGCCTCCGGTAGAACAAACATTTTGAACATTTATAACCATTGGTCTTCCTTCAATTTCCTTTGATCTCTTTCTTGTTCTTAAAACACATTTGACAGTCTTGTTTCACTACAAGAATTTCGTCAGGTAGCGATGGAATTTAGTGACGGAATCAGTTCGTCGCCAATCAACGACTAACATATATATATATATATATATATATATATATATATATATATATATATATATATATATATATATATATGTCTTCTTCTTCCTTTGCATATTTTTGTCATGACCGTATGTCAATTCGTATACCTACGTGTTTGCCTTGTTGGTTGCTGACTCATGTCACTATTTTAGACGATTTTAGATAAAACTTTTCATAGTTTCGATTAGATCCAAAATTTCAAAAATGGCAATAGGGTCCCTGGGTATATAGTCAATCAAATCCTTGTACTTTTAATTCGAATACAAAACTTGCCTTGATTTTATCCTTCATTTCTTCTATATGAAATACTTAACTACATCTTTTCCCCTAATCCTGGTGAAGGTAAAGAGGAGGTGAAAGTGTCCCCAACCATTGAACTATACACTTTCGAACTAGCCTACTGCCTTTTTATGAGCCTTAAAGACTCGGAGCAGATATCATAAAAAGGCAGTAGACTCGATTCCTATAAACATTTCGGGGACAAGATACTTGTAAAAGTATGAGCAACATTCTGGAGAAGAAACTACATGGAAATAAATTAAGATGCAATGTTGTCATGATCTCACAAAAGACATTCTAAGAAGAAGAAAATAACTACCAAGTTCTGTGTAATGTTATAGAAGATGAAGGAAGAACTTTTGGTTGTTGTTGAAGACTCTTATAGTCAATGTTGACACTCAATGTTATGACAACAGTTAAGACAACATTGATGGCGTCCAGAAGATCTAAGTTTAGAAAGATCCTTAAAGATCTTCGTATATCTTTGTATATATCTCTTACGATTCTGTAATATCTTCTAGATGTAATTAACCTAGTTAAATGTCTCCTAGATAGCAAATTCTTTCTTATAAATACTAGTAGTAGGAACCTTGTAAACCTAAGTCATTCAAGTGATTGTGAATACAAGAAACACATGTTCATAAAATATGTCTTCCGCTATCTTTTCTGATATGGTATCAGAGCTCTAGGTTTTCGTCCTAGTTGCTTCTTCGAACTGGTTTTCTCCAATTTCTCAGATTTGTTGTGCAAAGATTTCTTTTTCATTTTCTTTTGTGTTTTCCGTTCACTTTTCTGATTCTTCACAACACTTGTTTTTCTGAAACATGTCTGCAACAAATCAAAGTGATCTCACTACTGCTGATAAGACCCCAAACAATGGAGAACTTACAACTTTGATCCATGATGATCCTAACAGTCCATATCATCTTAACCATGGTGATAATGGAACCTATGGATTGGTTACACCTCTGCTCAATGGTGTTAACTTCATATCATGGCAAAGAAAGTTTTTATTGCAAATCTCCATGAGAAACAAAATTGGTTTTCTTGATGGATCAATTGCAACACCTGAAACCGGCTCAAAGCTTTATCAGCCTTGCGTTAGGTGTAATAACACTATTCTATCATGGATGATCAACTCGGTATCTACTGAGATTGGTTACACTATAATGCACAGCTCATCTGCTGAAGAGGCTTGGGAAATATTAAAGATGATATACTCAAAACCTGATAATGTCAGGATTTACCAGCTTCAATATGAGCTAGGTTCTCTTGTTCAAGGTACTCAATCTATTAATGAGTATTTTACACACATCTCTGGAATATGGGAGGAATTGAACAATTATGCTCCATCATATGCACATATCAATTGTGATTGTGTTGCACAAATTGCAAACACTAATGCTATAGATCGTGTTTTTCAATTCGTGATGGGGCTCAATGAAAGTTTTGATGTTATAAGAGGACAAATCAATATGATGAGTCCCGTTCCTACTGTTGAAAGGGTCTATGATTTGGTCTTACAAGAAGAAAGACAAAGACAATCTAGATCAATCAATGTGAATGATGGAAATAATGTTGACAGTGCGATGTTGCTTCAACATCAACCGAGCAACACTGACATGGACTATCAAGCCTCAAGGAACCAGTCAGATGCATAGCCCACCATTGCTTACATCAATTTAACAGGTATCACTACAAAAAATCTGGCCTGTAGCGACGGATAGATCCGTCACATAGTTATCTATCCGTCGCCTCTGGCGACGGATCGGCGACGGATAGAAAATCCGTCGCCCCTGAGCTAATGTGACGGATAACAATCCGTCGTCAATTCATGACGGATTGACGACGGATTGACCATTTTTTTTAAAAATTGATAATGGGGCGACGGATAGATTCTATCCGTTTCACGCATGCATTCGGATAGATCTATCCGTCGCCCCATTTCTATTTTTTAAAAATAAAATCCGATTCAATTTTTATATTCAGATACGGATTAATTAAATATCAATTTGTATTCAGATACGAGATATTGATTTGTATTCAGATACGTATTAATTTGTATTCAATTTTTATATTCGTATCAATTTGTATTAAATGCAGTGCGGTGGTGGTGGGAGGAGAAAGGTGGTGCGGTGGTGGTGGTGGTGGCAAGGTGGTGGTGGTGGTGGTGGTGGGAGGAGGAAAGGTGGTGGTGGTGGGCGGAGCGAGGGGGGGGTGGGGGTGGTGGCGATGGTGGTGGTGCGGTGGGGGGGGGAGGAGAGAGGGGGTGGTGGTGGTGGTGCGGTGGTGGAGATGGTGGTGGTGCGGTGGTGGTGGGAGGAGAGAGGTGGTGGAGATGGTGGTGGTGCGGTGGTGGTGGGAGGAGAGAGGTGGTGGTGGTGGTGGTGGAGATGGTGGTGGGAGGAGAGAGGTGGTGGTGGTGGAGATGGTGGTGGAGGAGGATGGTGGTGGAGGAGGTGGTGGTGGAGGATGGTGGTGGAGGAGGTGGTGGTGGATGGTGGTGGAGGAGAAAGGTGGTGGAAGGAGAAAGGTGGTGGTGGGAGGAGGAGGAGAGGAGAAATGGAGGAGAAGTGGTGGAGGAAAGGAGGTGGTGGAGGAGATATATGGTTTTTTTTTTAGGCTTTTAGCGACGGATAGATCTATCCGTCGCTAAATTTTTTTTTTTTTTTTTTTAAATCTTGGTCAACGCTCTGTAGCGACGGATAAACTTATCCGTCGCTACAGAGCGACGGATAAGTTTTATCCGTCAAACGGGGCGATTTGATTCCGTTGGCGATCTGTCATATGACGGATAAAATCCGCCGCCTTTCCGTCCCAAGCATGCAGAATTCTTGTAGTGTATAAACCCAGAATTGTATAAAATTTCTCAAGACACATTGATCTGAGACATCATTACATAATTGATAGTGGAGCAACAAACCATTTTATCTGTGATTCTAAAGCTCCCACTCACTTAGTTGTTCCTATATCAGCTAGAGTTCAATTACCAAATCACAGTTTTGCTGAAATTACTCATAAAAGAGATATCAAACTTTCTGATATGCTTACTTTGAAGAATATTCTGTGTGTGCCCAGTTTTGAGGTGAATTTAATATCTACAAGTAAGATCACTGCAGAACGAAAGATTTCATTCTTGCTTATCAATGATGCTTGTATCATACAAGAAATCTCTTCTAAGAAGGTGATTAGAACTGCTCAAAAGCATAAGTCTTTGCTCTTACTTGACAAAAAGAGCTTATATTCTCAGTCATTTCATTTCAATCAAGGTCAAGCGGTAGCTACCAAGCCTATTTCTTTTCAAGAAGGTCATGTACCCAGAGCAAATCAAGCTCGTATTCCAAGATTGACCTCTACAAGTCTGAAAAACAAAACTACATATGAAGCTTTCTTCAAGAAAAAACCCAACTACTCCAATATCAAAGTCTTTAGCTGCCTTTGTTATGTATCCACAATAACTCAAGACAGAACAAAGTTTGATGCTAGAGCTGAGGCATGCATTTTCATTGGATACCCTGATCATGTCAAGGGCTACATGGTGTATAACCTGAATACACATAAAGTGATGATTTCTAGAGATATAGACTTTGTGGAACATGTATTTCCCTTTTCAGGAAATACTATGTCTAGTCATGAAGAAATACAAAAAATTTTACCTGTTCCACAAATGTTGGACACCCCTTATACAGGACTTCAACCCCCTGTTCCTGTTTTTCATCCTCCTGGTATAATGCCACGGGTTACACAACAAACTGATAATGTTGTTACCAATGTTGAGAACATTGTTGATCACACTGTTGTATTAACATCTCCACAACAGTCTGTGAGAAATGAATCTTCATTACTTCTAATTCACCTAATAGGTGTTCCTCATCACCTGATATACCTCATAACAGTCCAACTCATAGTTCTGAACAATGTTGTCCCAACAATGTTGACAACATTGACCTATCAACACCGGCTGTTACTTCTCATACAGCTGATGCACCTTCTTCTCCTATTATACGGTGATCAGCTAGAGTTTTGAGATCCCCCTCCAAACTTACAAGTTTTCAATATAAACTCTACCACAAGACTGGATCCAGATATCCTTTAGCCAATTACATTTCTCTTGATAGTGTACCTCCCACAGTTCAATCCTACTCTAAGGTTTTCTTGGCTATCATAGAACCTGTCTCATATCAAGCAGTTGTACAACATCCTGAATGGGTACAAGCAATCAAAAATGAAGTACAAGCACTTGAGGACAACAAAACTTGGATAGTGGCTCATGCTAAGCCTATAGGCTGCTGATATGTCTTTAAAACTAAATTAAAAGCAGATGGCTCCATTGATAAGCACAAAGCTAGACTGGTTGCTAAAGGCTACACTCAAAGATATGGTTTAGAATATCTAGAGAATTTCAGTCCTGTTGCTAAGTTAACATCTGTAAGAATGTTCTTGGCTCTTGCCTCTATGTTTAACTGGCATCTAGAACAACTAGATGTTTAGAATGCATTTTTACATGGAGATCTTGATGAAGATATATACATGGATCTTCCTCCAGGATACCCGTTTCAGGGGAGAATGATACCATGTATGTTTGCAAATTGCAAAAATCCTTATATGGTTTGAAAGAGGCATCTAGACATTGGAATGCCACCTTCACTGCGGCATTGTTAAAGCATGGATTCACTCAATCAAAATTAGAGTATTCATTGTTTACAAAATCTGCAAATGGTTGCTTTACTGCACTCTTAGTGTATGTTGATGATATCTTGGTGGGCAGTACCCATGAAGATGATCTTAAAATTGTGAAAAATCTTCTCAAAACACAATTCAAGATTAGAAGCCTAGGAGAATTAAAATATTTTCTAGGACTTAAAATAGCTAGATCTTCCAAAGGCATCCACATATGTCAAAGAAAACATGTCTTGGAGATCATTGAAGAAACAGGTCTTTCTAGATGTAAGCCTGTCATTATTCCTATAGAACAAAACCACCAACTTAGTTTGTCATCAGGAGAACCTCTCAAAGATGCAACTTGTTACATGAAGTTGGTTTGAAAATTGACATATCTAACCATTACAAGGCATGATATTTCCTATGTTGTTGGCATTCTTAGCCAATTTATGGCTTCACCATTAGTAATACACTTATAAGCTGCTCATAAAGTTGTAAGATATTTGAAGGGTACCATAGGACAAGGTTTATATCTTTCCTCATATCTCAAGCCACAACTTAAGGCCTTTTGTGACTCAGATTATGCAGCATGTTCTGATACTAGAAGATCTATATCTGGATATTGCATTTTTCTAGGAAACAGTCTGATTAGTTGGAAAAGTAAGAAACAATCAGTTGTTAGCAGATCTACTTCGGAGGCAGAACATAGATCTATGGCTCAGACCACTTGTGAAATCACTTGGCTAATATCTTTACTCAATGATTTTGGAATCAAACAGGACAAACCTTTTGTCCTCTTATGTGACAATCAATCAAGCATTCATTTAGCTAAAAATCCTGTGTTGCATGAAAGAACCAAACATACTGAGGTAGATTGCCATTTTGTGAGAGAAAAGATTGCAGACAGCAAAATTGAAGTTCATGTATGATCAGAAGACCAATTGGCAGACCTCTTCACTAAGGCCTTGCCGAGTTTCATGATCAAAGGTTTTCTTTCCAAAATGCACATTATCAACATCTATGCACATCTTGAGGGGGAGTGTAAAAGTATGAGCAACATTCTGGATAAGAAACTACATGGAAATAAATCAAGATGCAATGTTGTGATGATCTCACAAAAGACATTCCAAGAAGACCAATTGGCAGACCTCTTCACTAAGGCATTGCCGAGTTTCATGATCAAAGGTTTTCTTTCCAAAATGCACATTATCAACATCTATGTACATCTTGAGGGGGAGTGTAAAAGTATGAGCAACATTCTGGATAAGAAACTACATGGAAATAAATCAAGATGCAATGTTGTGATGATCTCACAAAAGACATTCCAAGAAGAAGAAAATAACTACCAAGTTCTGTGTAATGTTATAGAAGATGAAGGAAGAACTTTTGGTTGTTGTTGAAGACTCTTATAGTCAATGTTGATACTCAATGTTATGACAACAGTTAAGACAATATTGATGGCGTCCAGAAGATCTAAGTTTAGAAAGATTCTTAAAGATCTTCGCATATCTTTGTATATATCTTTTACGATTCTATAAATATCTTTTAGATGTAATTAACTAGTTAAGTGTCTCCTAGATAACAAATTATTTCTTATAAATACTAGTTAAGTGTCTCCTAGATAACAAATTATTTCTTATAAATACTAGTAGTAGGAACCTTGTAAACCTAAGTTATTCAAGTGATTGTGATGTGGAACGAATGGCGTCAAATTATTTTAGTTTATTATTTTTTTGTTATATTTCCTTTTTCTTAGTTAATTAGGATTTGATATTTTCCTTTTTCTTAGTTAATTAGAATTTGGTATTTTCCCTTTAGTTGATTAGGGATTTTCTATTTAAGCACTTGGTTGGTCATTGTTAGAGGGAAGAGTTTTGAGATATTATATGAAAAATAAAGGTATTCCTCCAAATCTGTCAATTTTCGGTATTCCTGTGAATCAACGAATCTTGATCCATCAATTCTCGGTATTCCGTCGAATCAACGAGTTTTGAGTCAATTCTCGGTATTCTTTTGAATCAACGAGTTTTGAATTTATTGTTCTTGCATCCAACCACGCACACGCTGCATCAGATTGGTATCATATTCAGGTGATCCGGGCCGATTTTTGTGAAGTAAATACAATTTTCGTATAGCATTGCCAGCATAGCGCAGTCCAATTAAAACGGAGTTTCCCGTTGATTAAGCCGTTGGATAGTCACGAAATTTTGACAGCATCAAGCCAACTCGTTGACCTAGAATCGGAACGGTGGAGATTGGAATATAATTAGGGTTGACAGGTCAAATTCCGTGCGCCGTCAAGCAGCAGATTGCTGGAAACTAATATCAGATCTATGACTTTCTTGTGTGTCAATTGTCAAGTTGGAATCGAGAAATTATTCACCACCGAGGAACGTTGCTACGAGACAAACTGGAAAGAGTATCCTATATGGGATGACTACCCGGAGGGAAAGAGTAGTGATGAAGAGAATGATATTGTTATTATTTGGGATGAGAAAGTACTAGAAGATAGAAAAAGATTCGTTGTACGAGATGTACTTATCACAACAACAAATAATTGTTCTCTGTCATCTGGGATCCAAGTTGGTGAAGTAAAATTGAATATACACTTCAGCTATATATCCAGATCTTCCGGTTCAAATTTAGAAGCGTCTGATGAGATGGAGGATGGTCAAGAAGTGCATCAACACTTTTCCATGGAAGATATATAGGATGCTAGAAAAGGACCCGTTTTGGATTGCATCACTGGAGAAACTAAATGGAGTTGCCCTGATCAACATAGTATGCATGCAAGACGAGTGTTACCACCACTACAAGAATCCATCCGTAACGGGACGGAAAGGGGCGACGGATTTTATCCGTCGCCCCTGTAGCGACGGATCGCTACTTGGGGCGACGGATTCTATCCGTCGCCCCGTTTGGCGACGGATAAAGGTTATCAGAAGCGACGGATAAAATTATCCGTCGCTACAGAGCGTTGACCAAAATAAAAAAAAAAAAATTTAGCGACGGATAGATTTATCCGTCGCTACAAGGCCGGAAAATTAAAAAAAAAAAAATTAGCGACGGATAGATCTAGATCTATCCGTCGCTAAAAACCTAAAAAAAATATAATATATCTTCTCCACCACCTCCTTTTCTCCACTACTTCTCCTCTCCTCCTCCTCCCACCACCACCTTTCTCCTCCCACCACCACCATCCTCCACCACCACCATCTCCTCCCACCACCACCACCATCTCCTCCACCACCTTTCTCCTCCCACCACCACCATCCTCCACCACCACCATCTCCTCCACCACCTCCTTTCCTCCACCACCATCTCACCACCACCACCACCACCTCTCTCCTCCCACCACCACCACCCTGCCACCACCACCACCATCTCCTCCACCACCTCCTTTCCTCCACCACCATCTCCACCACCACCACCTCTCTACTCCCACCACCACCGCACCACCACCCTGCCACCACCACCATCTCCTCCACCACCACCACCACCCTTCCACCACCACCACCTCCCACCACCACCTGCACCACACCCACCGCACCACCACTGCCGGAATTAATCCGTATACGAATATAAAATTAGATACGATTTTATTTTTTAAAAAAAGGGGCGACGGATAGATCTATCCGTCGCCCCATAATCATTTTTTTTTTTAAAAAAAAAAAGGTCAATCCGTCGTCCAATCCGTCGCGAATTGGACGACGGATTTTTATCCGTCGCCACAGCTCCAGGGGGACGACGGATTTTCTATCCGTCGCCCGATCCGTCGCCAGAGCTGGGGCGACAGATAGCTAGGCTGTACCGACGGATCTATCTGTCGCTACAGCCCAGATTTTTTGTAGTGCACCATTACAAACACCCAGGCGTGTTAGAATTTATTGGTGACGTCCAACATCTATTTGATAGAGGAAAGAATGACTCAGCTAGGGAATTGACTAGACTTGTGGATGGTCAGTCTGTGTTTCCACAAATTTGCTTTTGTACGTGATTCTTCAGCTGATCATGACGCGGCTTATGATTCGAGGACGAATCTTTTCTGCCCTGGAGAGAATGATGTTGAACGAATGGCGTCAAATTATTTTAGTTTATTATTTTTCTGTTATATTTCATTTTTCTTAGTTAATTAGGATTTGGTATATTTACTTTTCTTTAGTTAATTAATTAGGATTTGGTATTTTCTTTTTTCTTAGTTAATTAAGATTTGGTATTTTTCCTTTAGTTGGTTAGGTATTTTCTATTTAAGCACTTGGTTGGTCATTGTTATAGGGGAGAGTTTTGAGATATTATATGAAAAATAAAGGCATTCCTCCAAATTTGTCAATTTTCGGTATCCATGTGAATCAACGAATCTTGATCCATCAATTCTCGGTATTCCGTCGAATCAACGAGTTTTGAGTCAATTCTCGATATTCTTTTGAATCAACGAGTTTTGAATTTATTGTTCTTGTATCCAACCACGCACGCTGCATCAGATTGTGAAACACATTTTCATAAAATATGTCTTCCGCTATCTTTTCTGATAATACTATAATGCCAGGAAATCAATGCCTACAATAAAGAGTAAACTTCGAGAGATAGTCAGGCAGAGAAGAGCTGCCCTGGAACAGAAGAGTTGTACGTCTTCACTAGATCTTCTGTCACATTTACTTGCTTCTCCAGATGAAAATAGCAAGTACATGTCAGAATCTGTGATCGTAAACAACGTACTGATGCTGCTCTTTGCTGTCCATGACACTTCTATTGTTGCTATAACTATGCTGATGAAGAATCTAGCAGAACTATTGAATCATTACTTGAATTGTTTTTGCATAGAAGAAAGCCTTAAACTTGGAGAATCTGCTCAATTGCAGATAATCTGAACAACTTCACCGTGTCTATTCTTCTTGAGAAGTAAAGTTTATGAACTCATTTCATTTTTAGGACGTTTTCTCTATGAATATCTAGAAGTAGTTCACACCAATCTTATACACTGTCCCTATGCATCAACATGCATCATGCATGGATGATTGGAAATCCTATGAATTATGATGCTTATTTAGATTCATGTTTTCATGGCATTTGAAATAATTTTGCATAACAGAGCACAATGAAATTGCATCTTCTAAAGAACCTGGAGAGTTTCTACAATGGGAGGACACATACAGAAGATGAGGTACTTATAGAAATTGCATCTTCTTCCTTAATAATTTACAGGTTTAGTTCACTTAGCTCGCCGCAATTCGCCTTAGTTCGCCTCAGACGACTTTGAGGACAAAAATCGTGCTTAATTCACCATGTCGACGGATCAGTCCATGTGGTATAGGACCAAAATCGAGTACAGAACTAACCGTATTTTGGCGATTTAGGACCGTATTTGCAAATTTGGGACTCTATACTACTGTATTTGAACAGGACCAAAAGTACAATTTTACTCTATGATAAAGCTATTCCAGAGGCGTATGGAGTGAAAGAACAGTCCTCTTTCTTCTTCAAATCCGTAGAGCATTAACTTGTTGAACATGAATTTATTCAGAAATATCCCATAATCACACGTAGCATAATACACGCACTCTAGTTTTCTTACCAATACAAAGATTAACAACATATTAACTGATAACAAGCGTCTTTAAATGGATCTGGACGTACCATTATTCGGGCGGAACTCAATGCCTTCAACAATGAGTCCCCTCTTCACATCACCCGACCATATCTCAAGCATTCTTGCTTCGACCTTCCCTTTGGTGCCATTGATGAAATCCCCTAATTTTATCTCCATCCATCCGTCAGCTCTAGGGCGTGCAACTTGGCCTAGAGTTTCACCATCAGGTTTTGGCTGTAGGTGTAGTAAGCTAGCTCTTTCTTCAGCTTTCTTACGAGTTTCATGTTTTATAATTCTAACGTACCCGTGAACTGTTTCAAGGCCATAGCTACCATCAGTTAACTTGAATAGCAGATAAGCTCCATAGGTTGTCTTTGGAGCGAGGTTTTTCATCTCCACCTCGCAGTTAATGTCAAGCCACCAAACACGTTCTAGCTCAGCCACTTCCTGGAATCTGAAAATGGATACCGTACCAACATAAGGATTTTGTAGATGATTATAAACATGTACATGCCTACCTCTGATAATGAAGAAAAACGAAAGATTAAGAATTAAAGACCTTGAGTCAGGATCAGATGTGAATTTCCAGTACTCTGAAGTTGATCCCCATGCAATAGTAATCTCCCTGGCTCCTAGTACCTTTCCATTCTTAAATTTTGTCAAGGAAAATGATGTTAGTTTCCAATTAGATATTAAGTGTAGTAGGATATCTAATGAGATATTTAAGCTTCGCCTTAACTTTTTCACTTTGAGCAAAAATTAAACTTTAACTACGAATTAATATCAATTGATAATAGTAAAATCTTCAATTGAATTTTATATAATATAATTTACCAACTAAATTTTCATTATGTATTTAATTAAAAAATTTGCCATTACAGTTTGAGATTAATTTGTTTAAAAGTTCAATTTTGTTGACAGTAAAATGTTAAAATTGAACAACTGATGACGTGAGTCAAAGAAAGTTTATGGTTAGGATCAGATCTTAACTAGCTATCAAAATACTGTAATGATACAGTAAAAATAAGGGTAATTTGTAAACCACTAGATTATATACTATGTTGTAATGTACTTTTGATCATTCTCCACCTGCAGACCACAGTATGAAATATGAAATATGAAATATAAGCAAGTTGATATATGTATAGCTAGCTTACTTGCAAATCGTGAGAACCATAATTGAAGCTGGAGGCCGGGGAGCTAGAGACGCTTGAGGAGTCGATTGACGACGGGCTTGGGCAGTAGGCGAGGTACCTGTCATCCTCCCTTCGCTGAAGAACACCAACCAACTTCGCCCAATTGTCTCTCGTGTGGCTACCCATTAAAACGCAACTCCCTGTCTGTTGAACCAGCTAGCTCTTCTACTGAAAAATTTATCGAAAAGATCAAGTCGGAGTATCTTTTATTTACTACACACTGCACAAGTCTTGGTCCATTAGCCAGACAAATTCAATAGGGGACCCGTTATCGACCGTCCAATAAATTCATTCAGCACGTAACAAAACTAAATGGGCGCCCTACCAAGCGTTCGTACCATTTGCTTATTTAATTTTAATTTTCACACGTTTAATTTGGTTTCTTTTACCAACCTACGGAATTCAAAGTCACCAACCTTTTTATCTCCTCTACTTGTTGAAATCAGTCTGCTTGCTATTAAACATGACTCTCTTGCATATCTCCCCGTTTGAACGAGTCGATCCACGGGCCAAGAAGACCCAGTCTGAACCCTACTAATCCGAGAACTACATCGATTTTCAAAATATCCCAAAACATCAAATTCTCAAAGTTTTACTTAATAGCTCAGCGTACCAACAGTGGTGTCTTTTTTTCTTCAGAAATTCTACATAAAAGATACTATGATACAGTAGAAAACAAACTGATACTTCAATATTTATTTGTACAATAAAATTATGAATGCCTATATATTCTACTACAATTCTGTGTATACTATTCTTTTTCATCTTTGTGTTCTGTAATAGGACAACAAGTTCTAAGAGTACAACATATGCTGTGTAATACAGAAATCTCCATCAATGTTAACTAAATCTAAATCTATCGGCTATATCAATTTCTCAATCCAAATAAGTGCTCAATGCAGCAACGACAGATCCTGTCGTCTCAAGCGTGGATGCTACATCAGGGTAGCCTTTCCAGGATGTAGTGATCTTCAGAGAAGGATAGAGCCAACTCTTTACAGAAGAAATAAAGGAATTGGGATCATGTTCTAGGATAGCTTCCCAGTCGACCTGCACACCCTCCGGAATGCTCCCCGTGAATTCCATGTTTGCTGCAAGTAGTAGGCCAAGCAACACCACAAATCCAACCACAGCAGTGCCTCGAGATAGAGGCATGAAATTGTACCTGAAAACAGCAAGTCATTAGCAGTCATACATGTACAGCGATGTGAAAGTAAATGTGAGTTTTATAGCTCAAAGATGAATGGACTGATGAGATTCGATCTGGAGTTTTCAACGTACAAGATTGATCTGGCAGTTACAAGCCGTTATAGTTCGTTATAAGGCTTAACAGAAAGGAAACAGAGCATGCGTTCTGTTAGCTGCTCTCTTGGTCAATTGCGAGTTGGTTTCTTCACTCAGATAGAAATTGATCGTTCATCATCATCATCTGTAGCTAGAACAACATTCTCTCACTTTCAATTCAATCGATTGTAACCATTTTCTTCTGTAAATCCGTTCAAGGTAGAAGATAGGTTTCGTTGTACTTTGAGCTTGATCATTGTTGATTGAGAGCTTGTATTGTACTCGATTGGTGGCAATAAGATCATTGATTGTTTTCCCGTGGATGTAGGCTTTACGAAGCTGAACCACGTAATCTCTTGTGTTGATTTTGCTATCGTTTTTGTTCGTTGTTTGTTCGTTTGATTGTGAACGAAGAAGAGATTGCTTGTTAATCTCAATAAGTAGCGCCGTCTGCGGGAAGTTCTGATCTCTTCTTGTGTTCGATCATCAATGGGATCTTCTACGAAGTTTGATGTGGAGAAGTTCACTGAGAAAACCGATTTCGGTTTGTGGAAAGCAAAGATGGAAGTGTTGCTTGTTCATCAAGACTTGGATGCAGCTCTCTTAGGCGATAAAGGATTTGCAGATGATGTTGATTCAAAGGAGAAGGCATCAATCATGGGAAGAGCCCGTAGTACTATTATTCTAACTCTGGGAGATAAAGTTCCGAGAGAAGTTGTGAAGATCAAAACCGCTAAAGAAGTTTGGGAGAAATTGGAAGAGATGTATAATTCGAAAACATTTGCAAACAAGCTTCATCTCACGAAGAAACTGTTCAATTTCAAAGTTAGTTCCGATCGATCTCTATCTGAGCAGTTGGATGAGTTTAACAAGATGTGTTAAGATCTTGAGGGTGTTTCAATCATTGTTTCAGATGAAGATAAGGCACTGGTAGTTCTGGGAGCTCTACCTAAATCATATGAACATTTCTTAGATGCCCTTGTGATTAGTAAGGGCACTAAGCTCACTTATGAAGATGTTGATGTTGCTTTGAGAAATAAAGATCTACATAGGAAACCTTCTACTAGTCAAGATATCACAACTGAGAGTCTGAATATAAGAGCAAGGTGGGGCAACAAGCTTCAAGGCAAGAACAAACCATTCAATCATTCAGATGTCAAGAAAGTGATAAGGGAAAGCATACAGAAGGCTATGATGCTAAGAAGATAAAGTGTTTCTATTGTAAAAGGTCTGGACACCTGAAGAAGCAATGTTTTCAATTCAAGAGAGATAAGAAAGCTAGCAAGATTCAACCAACTGGAGCTATAAACACTGCAGATATAGCTGAAGCTCTCAACCATATGGAGATGCTGAGGTACTTATTGCTTCTGAAGCTTGTTCTGTCACTAATTCAATTTCAAATAAGTGTTGGGTGCTTGATTCTGGTTGTTCCTTCCATATGAGTCCAAATCTAGATTGGTTTGTGAATATTAAAAGTAAAAGAGGTGGATCTGTGTTACTGGGAAATGACTATCCATGCAGTATTGAAGGGTATGGTGATATAAGGCTTAAAATGTTTGATAATGTGATCAGGATTCTACCTAATGTCAGATACATTCCAAAGTTGAAGAGGAACTTGATCTCAATGGGTATGTTAGATGGTAATGGTCACAAGTACCAATCTGAGAATGGAATTCTTACAATTATGAGAGGAGAGATAGCTGTAATGAGAGGCATTAAGAGAAATGGTTTGTATTACTTAGATGGAGACACAGAAACGTCTGCAAATGCTACTTCTATGGATAACACTCGGCTATGGCATGCCAGAATGGGGCACTTAAGTGAGAAAGGCTTGAAGGAGCTATCCAAGCAAAATCTTCTAGGTGGTGATCAGATAACCACACTAAAGTTCTGTGAGAACTGTGCCATGGGCAAATCTCACAAGACAAGTTTTGATTCTGCAAAACATGTCACTAAAGCTCCATTAGATTATCTTCACTCAGATCTCTGGGGTCCAACCAACACACAAACTCTAAGTGGTGGCAAGTATTTTCTATCCATCATAGATGATTTCTCAAGGAAGGTGTGGTTGATTATACTAAAATCAAAAGATGAGACATTCATGAAGTTCAGAGATTAGTCTGTTGAAGTGGAGAATCAAATGGGAAGGAAGATCAAGCATTTAAGGACTAATAATGGTCTAGAATTTCTGTCAGGAGAATTCAATGACTTCTGTAAAGAGAAGAGAATTGTGAGACATAAAACAATTCCTGGTACTCCTCAACAAAATGGAGTTTCAGAGAGGTTTAATAGAACTGTGCTTGAAAGAGTGAGATGTATGCTGATAACTTCTAGGTTGAGTAAAACTTTCTGGGGTGAAGCAGCTACTACAGCTTGTTACTTGATCAATAGGAGCCCTTCCGCTCCACTCAACCATAAAACACATGAAGAGGTGTGGTCAGGAAAGCCCCCATCATATACACACATTAAAGTGTTTGGTTGTTTGGCTCTAGCACACACTGGATCCTAGAGCTCTCAGGTGTATCTTCTTAGGATATCCACCAGGTGTGAAAGGTTACAAGTTATGGAGCATTAGTCAAAAGAAATGCATCATTAGCAGAGATGTGATCTTCAATGAACAGATAATGCCACTTAAACCAAGCCAACAAGTTACAGAACTTGAGGTGGAGCAATTAACAGATGATCATGCCACACCAATCAATCATGAGCATAAAGAAGAGCATTTGTGTGATACAGATGATGGTAAACAACAGTTGTCATCTGAAGTGACAAATTCAGTTGATCATAATACTGATGAGATGACAGAAGCTACATAGAATCTATCTTCATACCAACTAACTAAAGATAGAGTTAAGAGAACAAATAAGATTGCTCCAGATATGCTTGGATATGGAAGAATAGGAAAGTCCTATAGTATATCTTATGCACTATCTGTTGCTGAGAATATTAATTATTCTGAGCCTGCAACTTATCAAGAAGCAACAAGTTGTTTTGAGAGTGATAAGTGGATTTCAGCTATTCAGGAAGAGCTATTGTCTTTGGAGAAAAATCACACATGGGATATTGTTAATGCACCTAAGAATCAGAAGCTTGTTGGTTGCAAATGGATCTTTAAGAAGAAATCTGAAACTGGTATTCAAGAATCAATCAGATAGAAGGCTAGATTGGTTGCAAGAGGTTTCACACAAAAAGAAGGAATTGATTATACTGAGATCTTCTCTCGAGTTGTTAAACATGTTTCTATCAGAGTTTTACTAGATATGGTTACTCAGTGGGATTTACATCTTCAACAAATGGCTGTGAAGACAACTTTTCTTCATGGTACACTGGAAGAAACTATTTTCATGAAGATACCGGATGGAGTTCATGTTAAGGACAAAGAAAACAAGGCTTGCATTCTGAGAAGATCATTATATGGTCTGAAGCAAAGCCCTCGCCAGTGGTACAGGAGATTTGATTATTTCATGAGCTCAATTCAATTCAAGAGAAGGTGTATAGCATGCATTTATCTATCAGATGCTTCACAAGAAAATTGCATATATCTATTACTATATGTTGATGACATTCTTATTGCTGGGAGATCAATGAGAGATATATGTGATTTAAAGTTGAAATTGAGTTCTGAGTTTGAAATGAAGGATCTGGGGAATGCTAAAAGAATTTTAGGCATGGACATTGTCAGATATGCCATTGATGGGAGCCTGTCACTCTCTCAATCAAGTTATCTGTCTAAAGTGCTAGCTAGGTTCAACATGAATTTTTCTAAACCTGCTTCAGTACCTATAAATCCTGGTGTTAAGTTGTCAATGAGTCAGTGTCCTACTACTCAAGCCGATATGTTCAAAATGAGTACAGTTCCATATGCTAGTGCAGTGGGGAGTATAATGTACTCAATGATATGCTGTAGACCAAATTTGGCTTTTGCTATGAGTATAATCAACAGGTATATGAGTAATCCTGGTATGGAGCATTGGAATGTTGTTAAAGGAGTATTCAGATACATTAAAGGTACTCTGAATCATGGTCTCAAGTTTCAAGTGACTAAAGAGAGTGAGTTTCCACTGAAAGGGTATGTAGATGCAGATTTTGCATCCTATGTTGATACTAGAAAGTCGATCACAGGTTTTGTTTCACTCTATATGGAACTGCAATAAACTGGAAGTGTACTCAACAATCTATAGTGGCTTTATCAACCATTGAGGCTGAATTTATAGCAGTCACTGAGGCTATTAAGGAAGCTATATGGCTTAATGGATTGCTAAAGGAATTAGGAATTATTCAAGATTGTGTCACAGTGTTCTGTGATAACCAAAGTGCAATACAGTTGTCTAAGCATCAACATTTCCATGAGGACAAAGCACATTGATGTGCGGCTATTTTTCATCAGAGACATCATTGAAGGTGGTTCTACCAAGGTGGAGAAAGTACACACAACTGAGAATGTTGCAGACAGTTTCACAAAGCTATTATCAGCTGCAAAGTTAAATCATTGTGCAGAATTGGTGAATGTGAGGTGCCTTAACACTTCATATGTCGATTGATGAGTTTCTGAGGCATGCTCTAGCCTTTAAGGGAGCCTAAAGGTTATTGGTTCTGCCTATAAATGGACTGCAAAGATAAGTATGTAAAGATCTTTGAGCTAAGGTGGAGATTGTGAGTTTTATAGCTCAAAGATGAATGGACGGATGAGATTCGATCTGGAGTTTTCAACGAACAAGATTGATCTGGCAGTTACAAGCCGTTATAGTTCGTTATAAGGCTTAACAGAAAGGAAACAGAGCATGCGTCTGTTAGCTGCTCTCTTGGTCAATTGCGAGTTGGTTTCTTCACTCGGATATAAATTGATCGTTCATCATCATCATCGTCATCTGTAGCTAGAACATATTCTCTCACTTTCAATTCAATTGATTGTAACCGTTTTTCTTCTGTAAATCCGTTCAAGGTAGAAGATAGGTTTCGTTGTACTTTGAGCTTGATCATTGTTGATTGAGAGCTTGTATTGTACTCGATTGGTGGCAATAAGATCATTGATTGTTTTCCCGTGGATGTAAGCTTTACGAAGCTGAACCATGTAATCTCGTGTGTTGATTTTACTATGGTTTTTGTTCGACTGTTTGTTCGTTTGATCGTTTGATTGTGAACGAAGAAGAGATTGCTTGTTAATCTCAACAGTAAAGGAAGAAAATTTACCAGTAATATGTCATCCTTAGTATTGCCTCTCTAACATTTTCGAGCATACCCAAATCTGTTGACCCGTAATTTTCACCACAGTATGCATCACACAGTGCCTGCACGTAAAATTATTTATCAATATAGACAGTACTCAGGTTGTTAATTATCAATTTAACTTTTCGAAACAAAGATTTTCCCATCTGATCTCGCTCAGTGAATGAGAGAATAGATGAAATTAGGTCAAGTCAAGATGTATGTATCTATTTGAAGGGAAAATTACGCACCCCCCCCCCTCCCCCCCGAAGGTCCAGTCTCCGTTGTTTTTTTACATTGACACCCACCGCCGTCAAGTCAATGTCAAAATTTCCATCCCCACCCCTCTGACATCACTATAATGTCATTATGACTCATAATTTTTAATTTATTTTTAAATCTAAACTTAATTGATTAAAATAATAGAAAAGACCAAAATCTCTAATAATCTTTTAACCCTTACCAATCTATGTAAGAACATAATTCTTACTTAAAAGACCCACATCTAGCAAAAAATTATCACATTCAGGTCCCCCTCCCAGGAAAAGACCAAAAGAGAAAACTCTAAATTTACTTTAAACTATATTGATGTTATTATTCATGAAATTCAAATAATACAAGTGTTTTTTTTTTTTAGAAAGTAGGGCATATATTACTAACCTTATTTAATCTAACATGCATACCCACATTTTATTACTTACATAACCTCATCAACCAACTTCAAGTGCTGTTTGCATTAAAGCCATTGCTCATGGGTGAAGCTATGATTACCTCCATATTTCATATTATTACTTGAAGATGAAAATTTGATATAAAAGAACATGAAGGGAGAAGGAAATAATATACATGGGAAAATTGCATTTTTTCTTACTCAATCTCTTTAAACCCCCTACTTTTGTACCAACTTTACAAATACACCCCTTCACCAATTGTTTTTTAAAATATTTGAATGTTTAAAGAAAAAATATATTCTTTAAAAAATAATTTATTATGAATTTTTCCATAAAACTTGAATGGCAGGGGGTGCAAAATGAAAAACTAAAGGAGATTGGACCTTAGAGGATTTTACAACAAACTCAGGGAGTGTGCAAGCAATTTCCCCTAAATTTGAAATTGCAATGTAATTTATATGAAGATTGGCCTGAAAGAATCTGTAAGCTATATAACCTACAATGATTTGAACATCCAAATGAATCCGTGTCATCTTAAACAAAACCAAAAGATGTAGATAGTGACACAGAAATGAAAACAAGACTCCAATAGGAATACATACCTCCCAAGCTGAATTCATTTCATGTTCGAAGTCATCCCACCTGGCAGGTGTGCTAGGTGTTTTTATAGAAAAATCATATCCATTTTGACCCCTAAAAAATAAGAAGCAAAAACCAGTGATTAAAATTGATCAATTAAAAGACAGCTGGAAGCATGATATTGAAGTAGAGCAAAGCAAGAAAAGCAGTAGCTTACGATTTTGCTAGGGTGATCCTTGTTCCTTCGAGACGCTTCCTGAAATAAGAAAAGCAGGAGCAAATACGTACCAAGTTAAAACATTTTGAACTGTTGCTATAACAATGGATTGACTTTTAGTGGACAAGAAACAAAAATAAACAATACCCCTCGACGGCCGAACTTTCACACCAAGTAGGCAACCAGAAATCATCACCTACAGCTCTGTATAGATCCGAGCAAGATTTCGCTTTCTCTATCTGCAAGTTACGCATAAAGTAGTACCACTACTTCAGTTTGAATTATAATAAACTTTTTTTTTTAGGTAATCAATGTATTAAAAAAAATACTTAAACCCCATATGTATCCGCAAGTATCTTGGCCTACAGGTATCAGAAACGTATTAATATGGAATTGCCAGCCTCAAGAATCTACCGGTGCTTCTTAGCTTTTAAAGGAAATGGGTCCTCAATTGATATCAATATGGTATCAAAGTTAGACCCCAATACATAAATAAATCCCAATATATGCATCGGCAAAGTAAAACCTATGGGGTTGAAGGCTACCTTTCACAGTTTCTAATGGCACCTCCCTTGGCCTACCGGTATCAAAAAATTATTAATATAGATTCACCAGTCTCAAAAATACCGGTGCTTACTTTTAAGGAAAAATAAGTCCTCGATAACTTTTTAATGTGGTATCAAAGTCAGACCCCAAGAGATCTCCACTGATGATCTAGAGGTCCTGAGTTCAAGTCATGGAAATAGCGTCTTTAAAGAAATGCAAGAGTAAGGCTGTGTACAATTAATATAAGGGGTAGTGCTACATGTAGACCCCCAGATAATGACGGTTTACCCTTCTGTATATCCACCTTTGGCCCCTTAGGTATCAGCCCTTGCATGAGTGGGCACGTTTTAATTTCAATAAATTGCACAAGCATATTACATGGTTTCACAAACTATTGACACCTCAACCCCAGGAAAAGAAATGGCAATAACCGAGGATTGTGTTGAAACTTGTGCTTAAGAAGTGTACTAGAAGTCTAGAACAAATAATAATAGGGTTGTTTGGATTACAAACTGTTGGTAAAGTAGTCTACATATCTAGGAGTTCGCAGGGTAAATTCCAAATCAGTATTTAACATCTAGGGCTTAACCAAATGAAAGGAGATAAACATGGCATTCTCAACTTGATGCGCAATGTAACATGACCCTTGAAGTAAAAGAAAAAACACTCAACACATGACGAACAAAAAACTACATTGTGCAGGATTCTCCAAATTAAGTATCATGAAACTTCAACAAAAATGAAATCAAAAACCAAGGAGCAATAGGTTAAAATTTGAGCAGGTAATAATAGCTTACTTCTTGCAGCTTCTCATTTTCATACAGATAAATGATGTTGTCCTTCGTACTGCGCACATACTTATTGTTCTTCATAACTTCTTTGGCGACATTCAATGCTCTGCAAATTGGCAAACCATTAGCACTTGCACCTCACTTCAT
This sequence comes from Plantago major, assembly GCA_026545765.1. Lineage (NCBI taxonomy): Eukaryota > Viridiplantae > Streptophyta > Magnoliopsida > Lamiales > Plantaginaceae > Plantago > Plantago major. The sequence goes on from CM048840.1 coordinate 97,682,347, forward strand.
TAAAGTTCAATTGTCCTCCAAGAGGAGTTCGTAGTTATTGAACCGCTTTTCACTAAACAGATTATCTATTTTGTACCTCTGAGAATTTGGATAGTAGCGTACAACCTTCGCTTGCCCATGAATGAGGGAAGTGTGTGACCCGAATGCTGAACTGAACTCCTCACTAAATCACGGATGAAGCATCGGTTAGATACTAGCTATTCTGTTTTTTTTTTTTTTGGGAGAAAATTGAACATGTATTAACACTGCAAAAAGAGTACAAAATGAAGAGGAGCATACCCAAATTCCGTGCTTTATTAGTCTATTCAAAACCAATTTTGTGTATCTACTGCAGGATTTGATATCTGACCAGACTAAGATATTCTGACTTTTTTTTTTTTTTTTTGAAATGGCAAAATTTTATTAAACTCTAAGCAAATGATCAGTACAAAAAAATAGCGCATTAGATATGCACTAAAATTGCAACCAAACCTCTAGCCTTAAACTAAATCAGTCAATACAAAACCAAGACAAAAGCCAAAGTTTCTCTGATCCAAAACCAACTAACAGTTCCAATTCATCTGTACTTCCCAATAACCTTGAATTGTTGTTATTTGACATACTATCATATTTGTTCCGAAACCACTTCCCTCTACCAACCTTTATCAGACACAAGCCAGTGGATGCAAGTCCCATGAACTGAAAGAATATGAACTTGCAATCAGTTTTTTACTCCGTAGCCACTGCCATGATAGAAATTTTATCTGATCACCTACATCCATCCAGTCTGGGTCCTTCCCTTCAAACACCAACAAATTTTGAGACTTCCATAAGCTCCATACCATACATCTCCAAACCGTCGATCCTACTTTCCAAGTTCTGTTCCCGCAGCCCTCCACAAACTTATTTAGGTGATCAGCAATGTCTGTTGCAACAACATATTTTACATTTATCCACTGAGATTGTGTTCCAAACTTTTTTGTGCAACCAGGCACTCAACAAATAAATGCCAGCCGCCTTCACTATGATTACCACAACTTTTGCAACTGATGTTTGTGTTTCCATCCAAAACACCTCTAGTTTTGAGTCCCTCCAACGTCGGAATACTGTTTAGAATGGCCTTCCATATAAACGCATTAACTTTTAATGGTGCTGCATTATTCCAAACCAACTTCTTTCACCCAAACTGTGAATCCTCTGCTCTAGTTGTATCACGCACCAGCTAAAAGTAACCTTCCCTTGTCGCATACCTCTCCATCTTCTCGCCTACCCATTTCCAGCAATCCTCCCCGGTCCCTACATTCACCCTACTGCAGTACCCTTCTAGTTCAACAATCAAATCACTTTCCCACTCAAAGCGCTCCCTTCTCCAAACCCAATTGAATTCTGAAACTCCATGCCTTTTTACCACTCTGTCACTCACAAAAGCTTCTTTATTAACTTCTAAACTGAAAAGTCTAGGGAATATCTCACTAAGACAAAGCTCTTCTCCGATCCAATTGTCTGTCCAGAACTTTGTTTTTTCCCCATCACCCACAACCCTTTAAGAATCAGTCCTTACTCCCTACATGAACAACTAAATCTCCCCACCACGAAGACCAATCTCTCCTCTTTTTTCTTACTCTGGCATACCTAATGTTATCCCAAATGTCCCCATACATAGAACCCACCACCTCTGTCCAAAGAGAATTGTATCACTTTCCAAACCCAGTTCCCTAATAATGCTAGGTTGAATCTGTTCAAGTCTCTTATCCCTAGACCTCCTTCCTCTTTAATGTTACAAACTCTCTCCCAATTTACCCAAGCTATCTTTTTTACACCCTCCACCACCGCAAGATCTTTATTTTCTGGAAAGGGAAATAAGGATTGATGATGGGGCTCGAAAGAAAGAAAAGTAGTAAAGTGGTAGGGAAGCAAGTATCGAATTTGTCATGACAATTCTCCCTCCAAAGGAGAAATATTTATTCTCCCAACGACCAAGCCGCAGCTCCATTTTTTTCCAACACATTCTTCCAAGTTGATTGTTTATTAGACTTGGCACCGATAGGTAGCCCCAAGCAATTGAAAGGCAGTGTTCCAGCCTCATAATTCAACTCTCTCGCCCAACTATTCAGATCATCAACCTCCACGTGAATCCCAAAAAGATTGCTTTTCTTGAAATTTATTTTCAGACCCGAACCAAAATTCAAAACAACGAAGAATACTCTTTAGAACTTTCACATTTTTTTCCGAAGCTTGTCCAAAAAGAAAGGTGTCATCCGCAAATTGTAAATGCGAAATTTTCACTCTTTTCCTTCCGACCTCAAGAGGACTAGCATCCGACGTCACACGCCTTCTTCATCATCAAGCTAAGCCCCTCCGCAACGATAAGGTAGAGGAATGGAGAGAGCAGGTCACCTTGCCTAATCCCTCTCTTTAAAAGAAATTCTTTTGTTGCGCTTCCATTAAGCGGGTCAACATATCCATTTTTCACCAAAGCCCAACAACTTCATCATTTGGAAAAGAAAATCCCAACTCACGGAGTCATACGCCTTTTCAAAATCAATCTTGAAAATAATCACCTTTTTGTTCCTTTTCCTTGCTTCTTCCACAACCTCATTAGTGATTAAAAATTAAAACCCCATCCAAAATATTTCTTTCTCCTATGAAGGCGGATTGCTTATGCGAAATAATTGCATCTAATACCCTTGCCAACCTTTTCGACAATACCTTTGCCAACACTTTATAAATGCTTCCTATCAACGAAATTGGTCTATAATTTTCAATCATCACCGGATTCAGTCTTTTAGGAATCAGAGAAATAAAACTGCTATTTAATCCTTTCACTAACTTTTGAGTTATTCTGACTTTAAAAACTCAATTTATGCATTCCTAAGGAAGAAACATATCTATACAAGTCTCCTACCACAAGATCATGACTCATGTACCTAATAGGTTTATGCAAAATAGACTTAGACATTGATGAGTTAACCAAGATATTATACCTTACTCTGTTAATCCAGACAACTGGATCACATGGTTCTGAGATCTGTCGCCATTTGACAGCCAATGAATAAACGGTTTGCCACGGCATTGAAGGCCGTCGGGATGATCTATCCTCCAAAGTGCTAGGTGGAGTAGATGTTTCGAACAAGCTGCTGGTGGTGCAACCTGCCCCACCTCTGTTCTGACTGGGAAGGTTCAGCCTTTCTTTTCTCCTGACTCTCTTCCCTTGTTTTGATGTGCCTTTACTTGAATGTTTCCAATCAGTCTGCAGAGAACGCCAGACCCTTGAAACCCTTTGTGCAATCTCTACAGCAGCAAGACCCGCCATGCGATACTGATGCAATTCACAAATATAAAGTGAAATGGCGTAAAGCCAACTAAGTAATGCAGAAGAAAACGACAGGGATCTTGCGGACAATTCATCTTAAGTAGATATTCTGGTGCACACCAGATATGAAATCAACTTAATATTATTCATCGAAGTAGTGAATTTTCATAGTGTGTTGGATCTGTATAGAAAATATAAGTAGACAGCTACACATAATGCGTTTAATGTTGGAAAATTGGCAAAGTTTAAAAGTATCACTGCCTGTCTGGCGTGCATACTTTTTACAGCTGAGGAAAGAGTGTAGTGTAGTGTGTGTGCAGAGAGGGCTAAGTTTTAGAATACAAATAGTTTGGGTCACCTATATTATAACCGCATTGGCAGAGAGAGAGAGAGAGTAATGTGATACTCCAGTCGAGTATCACATTACTCGACTCGAGTTCGATACCTAATCGAGCCTAGACTCGGCTTTAATTATTAAAGAAACTAATATCGAATTGGTCTGGAGCTCGAGTAACTTGTAACGAGCTCGGTACCAAATATGAAATGTATTTTTTTAGACTAAAAATAAATATACAAAATCCATATAATATATACAACGAGCCTTATCGACCCGAGCCCAGCTTAGCTTGCTAGATAAACGAGCACAAAATGGAGCTCAAGCTCGACTCGATTACCTTATCAGGTGAGCTGAGCTCAAGCCTTAACGTGCCAAGCCAAGCCGAGTACTCAATAAGGCTTGACTTGCATAACAGCTCTAGCGAGAGGTCTAACTCCAGGATCACAATTGAAACGATATCAGGCAGTGGCATTAGAGTGAATGCTTGTGAAAGATGAATCATCAGAATTTATGATTACAGAATTAAAGGATCATATTTGAGCTTAAATCTATTAATTCAATCATATAAGCATTCACCTGGCGCCTGTTGGGCAGAAATCCTGAACAATTGTACTGGATCCTCTTGCCGATATTATCTGCAGCTCGTAGCAGAGTTGTCTTTTGCTTAGTAAGTGAAAACTCTTGCTTTTTCAGCTTTCCCTTTCTTAAGGAATCTCGCAAGGGGGGCTGTCTATATACTTTTTCACATACATCCTTCGGATGTAGTCTCTTGCACCAATATTCCTACGAAGAAATGCAATGATGGCTACCAATGAGATTAGAGTTCTAACGAAACATTTTAGCGTTGACATTCTTTGCCAAGCAGAAAACAAATCAAATTAAATTGTGATCAATTTTTGAATTCATAAATCCCTGTGTACTACCAATAACATTAACATGTGTAGTAATGAGATCGATGGCCCACAGAGGTCGAGCCCAGTCGCACTTCACATTTTACCTTAAAAAGTGGGTCTATATCACCATCAAGGTCAAACCAAGAAAATTCAGTGTTGAACTTGGAAGCTGTATATAATGCAATTTCTTTCTGCAAAAGAACACAGGATAAACAAATTAAAAGATCAAATTCTGGTTTTGAATCAGATATTATTTCTACATGATCACATATTATGAACGGTCAGGCAACATCCAAAAACTAAGTCCTGATTTCACGTAAAGCTTTAACAATGCCCTTTTGTTTTTTAGTGGCAAGGATTCAGGTTATGGATTTTGCTTTTGTTGCTACTTTAATGGGGCAACAAGTAAACCTTTGCCTGATATCAGTAGTCCAATCTCTCGTCTGTCTGAGTTGCGGTATAACACTTGCCGTGAATTTTATATCTATATTACATAATTTACCTTTCAAAAAAGAAAAGCAGCTTATTATGCATGATCATCCAGAAATTTTTGAACAACGATGTTAATAAATATTATGGTTATAAGTTAGAGCTGAACTTTATCGATTCTGGCACATATAGGCCAAACCATCCATTTTTACACAAACACAGCTGAAATCAAAGTCCTGTTTGCACGAGTAGGCCTAAGTCAAGCATTTGGCAGGAATTTACTTTTATAGTTTCTCCCGGAACACTTCAGCATATTGTTATCATCAGTTCATCACCCTCATGTATACTGAAGACTGTTCACTACTTTCTTCTTGTTTTAAAGTACTGAAAGTCCAAAAGAACTATGCCTCTAGAACAAAGGGATCAAAAGTTTATTTCTCTTTGCAAAAGTTGATATGGCACAATGTAGGATAGTAAGTAGACAAATTTCACCATAATTAATTCACTGGAAACAAGTTATAGTAAAGGATATATATGTATAACCTGATAGAAGGCCAAACACTGGAGTACAAATTTTTCCATTGAGTCCAACTCGAGATCCAGGGCAGCATCATAGTCTTTCACCTGCATCACGAAAGTAGCCCGAAGAGACTTCTTAAATGGAAAATACAATTTTCATCTAATTAAGAAATCATCGTGAGAATGAGAATGTTTTTCATACCGCCTCTTTAAATTCTCCAACAGCATGATAACAAGAGGCTCTTAGATATAGGCATTCAACATTTGAGCTTTCAATACTTAATCCCAGCGATAATTCCTTGATAGCATTCCTGAAACCATCAAAACAATGACTACACTCACAATAAAACAATGGCAAAAGGCAAAGGTGTGCACTACTCAAGTTGGGGAAATGTGTAAACATATTTATGCCAAATGTCTTTGTTTTTTTAATAATACATAAACAGTATAAATAAATCAATAAATCGAGGAAAAATAAGTCGAGGGAAAGGAAAAATCACAGGATCTAATTGGAACCAATAATATTAAATTGCATTAAAAAAAATATAATTTGCTACCACATCGGGGAAAAACAGAAAAACTACTACACATTCGACATAAAGCAGTAGAGAAAAGGTTGTGAAAGATAAGTTGGACCTAAATTAAAAATCCACACTGATACTCCTTTGGATACTTTTGTTTGAAAGAGAATATGCCATTCTATTAATAGAAATAAAATGTTACATGGGAAGTGTACTACAGAAAAACAGACAAACAGGAATCTAGACTAGGCCAATCAGGCAAAGGGTTCAAGGTTGCCCCATTGAATAATATCCCAAAAAAATCCATACAAACTTCCAGTCCGGGGTAGAAACATCATCGAAAAACCTATTGTTTATTGCATTAAGCCACACAACCGGAAATAAGATTCCAAAGAGTCATAAGTCATTTATCTTTGGCTATGATTCTTCTTCCATGCCCAGAGCAGATCCGCCACTTGGCATTGTCTAAGACAAGTTACATATCCCAAAAATGGAATGACATAACAGCCGAGCCAAGTTATAATTAAGGAACAGATGATCCATGGACTCACCATCCGATTTACACATGAAACACCACTTTAAGACATGTAAACCGCGGTGCCAAAGCTTGTCAGTTGTTAAAATCTTACTCTTCACCACAGTGCACAAGAAGAAAGCCACCCATGGAGGCAACTTGCACCTCCAAATAAATTTCCAAGAGAAAACTAGATCTAAAGCAGACCTCAGAGAATTAAAATAACTCTGTTACCGAGAAAGACCGTCTTTAGTTAGAGACCATCTGCCTCTATACAAATCCCCAAATATGACATGAACACCATAGATGTTGGCCATCATAGCATCTAAAGATTCAACCTCCCAATCATGTAAAATCCCTTCTAAAAGTCACATTCCAAAAAATACTACCATTATTGAACCCCATCAGCAAGTTTGTCGTGAATACTTGAAAAAGAAACTACAAAAGAATCATTTGAATGTTGGCACCAAGTAATAATAGATACTCCCTCCGTCCCGCTAAAATAGGCCACAATCTTTTCGGCGCTGTTTTTAAAACGGCCAATAGTTTATTGTTTGTTGGTGGAGAGTGAAATGATAAAGAATGGAAAAAGTATGAAAGATAAGAGAGAGAAATGATAAAGAATGAAAAAAGTATAAGAAAGTGGGTAAGTGGGATTTACTTTTTTACTATTTTAGGAAATGGCCTAAATTAGTTGGACGTTCAAAAAAGAAAGAGGTACATATTTTAGCGAGGCGGAGGGAGTACATAGAATGAAATTAATATTTAACTTCATTACAAGACGAAATAGAAATAAAAAAGTAAGAAAATTGAATTTAAACTTTAGAAGGTATGCTGGATCAAATCTCAGCACTCCGTAGTTGAAAAGGTTTCCTCTAATTAATAGATTTTCGAGAACGAGCTCATCGTTTAACTACCATTTCCAAGGTATATTCTAATAGCCATATTTCGAATAACCTAAATAGATGACTATTGGAGAACAGCAAAAACATGGGCAGATCCCTAGAGGGTTAGAGTTTATCTATTAACTAACATTCTAACTTATATTCCAATTATCATATTTCAAAGAATCAATACAGCTTGACGGCTAAATAGGTGAACATCAAAGATCAATAGAAACATGGGCAGATCAGATCAGATGGTATTTTACAGACATGAACCTCGAATAAGATCTTTATTTACACTTATAATTATTTTCAAATTTTCCCAAATAAACATTATCTTGACAGTGCTTTCTAGTTCCAAAAACATATAACAAAATGCATCTTGTTTAATGAAAGAAAAACACATACAGAACTACAAGTACTCCAACTAGTTTCGAACAAAAAGAAACTGGAGTATCTAGCTAGACCTTTACAACATCAATCTTAGAAGATAACAAATAGTGATTAGTGAATGGCTAAAATTAATAATGTTACTCTCCTAATCTCAACTTGTAATTTACTCTCCCAGCCTCATGTTGCAAATTACAACTATCATAATTGAAGTATCTTCAAGGTTTACCTGTGCTCTCCCATACCATGGAATAGAAGCCCACGCAGATGATAAGCTTTTGCAAACCTAAAACACATCATCAAATGATCAGTGTCGATAATAAAACAAGCTTATGCCCGCTGAGCTACTCTAACATATAAAGACCTATGGCTTCTCATATTGGTTCGAGTTTAATTAAAATGTGCACATGTAGCAATGAAGCTCCTCCCCAGCCCAAAAACGGTACATCCATCATTACGTAGAAAAATGTTTCTAGATGTATGAAATATATGAAGTGTAGATATCAACAAAAATTGAGACAGAAACTTCATTGCTAGTTTGCTACGTGTGCACACTACTCTAACTCTCTAACATAGACCTCCAGTTAAGTAATGCAAATTCTACATGAAAAATTGTATACGAGCATAAAAATGCAAACATAAGGCAGGGATTACAAATATCACTGAACTGGACTGCTTAATCAACCACAGCACAAACAAGCAAAACCCCCGTCCTGAATATGAAATATATAAATATTGCATGAGAGCAGCTCAAGTGCTTGACATAGGAACATCTCATTGAGGAATAATGAATGCAAAACTACCAAGTTAAAAGTAAGAAAGAAAGAAATATCAATAACCAAATAAAAGAATTCAAAGTAAACTAGAATATGATATAACCTTAAATCATTAATATCCTAAAATTAATATTCTTCCTGATCTCCATCATTTGTTAATGAGTTAGCCCTCCAAAGAAAATTACAATTACTCAACAGCCATCAACTTCCTAATTCACTTATTTATTAGATAAAATGAAACAAGAAGGATTTACACTCAACTATGTATAACATTCACATAGTATACCTGCTATCAATTTGAAGAATCTCATGCAGGCAATTCAAAGCCTTCTCTGAACTTGCCATGTCTAGGTAAAACTGCAAAAAACGAAAGACAGTATCATCCACGCTTCTTTTTTAATTTTCTTTGAATAAAATGTTTGAGGCACATGTCTTAGAGTTAAATTAAGCAAATGAGCATACTTGATTGTTAACTCCTGATTGTTTCTATACCAGATAATCTCTTAATTTATTCTTTCGAACTTGTCTAACATGCATACTGAAAATTACAATCAAGCATCACTAAATACTGTAATAGTGTCAATGGTAGATAAAATAATCCCGGGTTCAATACATAGCATTTCAAAACCAGAACCCCAATTTATAAACAACAGTCTAACAATACTCCAACACACGTGAGACAAAGCTTGTAAGTCTGCAGTTAACAGTTATGCACACTCAAGCACACAAAGTACTTGGCATAAATAAGCTGAAGCATCACCTACAAAAATATTTAAAAATTAAAAAAGCACTAACAAATATGAACTGTATGTATGTAAACAAATACCTGTGCAAGATGAGTCCAAGCCTCGATGAAACTATGATCAATTTGGATTGCTCTCATGTGCGCCTCTTCTGCCCTTCTATATTCACCGAGTGAAGATAGAGCTACACCCTATAAAAGAAAAATTACTTACTTTACAACATATTTGTTGCACCAGCACAGATATCATCCAGCTGGATGCATGTAAAAAGTATGGACTCACCAAATAAGTGAATGCAGAATTGTTATCCTTCTCAACTTCTACACATGCTGATAAGTCTCCAGCAGCAGCTTCAAAATCTTTGAACTTAAAATTTACGATTCCTGAACATTTTAGACAAAAAATATGTGAGTCAGTACAACAAGAAGCACTGGGGTGAAGAAATAGGGATTGGAAGGTAACATTTCTTAACAAGTAATCAAAGCTTAAGCTTTCAAAATAAGCAAATCATCCAAAGTCAAAGAGAGCAGTATACTTAAAAACATCATTTATGCTTTCTTAGTTCTGATCAGTTTCATGGAGTGTCTATCCAAGATGTGTAATAATCCAAGAGGCCACTTGTGAAACGAAATTGCACAACGGAACATATTTAATAGCTTGATTAGTCTAATTAGATGAGAGGCAGTGTTAAGAACATGAACATACGAGTGAAAAGGTGAAAAACTGAGATGGCAAAGTCTGATGACCAAAGTTCAGGGGTATAAGATAAAGAAACGCACAGCTCCGGGGAGGTGTATATCATTCTTTGTAGTTTAATAAATTGCCAATAATAGCCAAAAAATTGAACTTGAACCAAGCAAGATATCTGCCCTTCACATTTTGCAACAATAGATGTCATTCCTAATTTCAAGATGCGAGGAAGCATCCTCCATATATTACTGCTACACTCATCTAGATAAAATGATTTGAGCTACCATATGTACATTTGCTTAATCAACCGTTCCTCTTCCGTCTCTAGAGAACATTTTTGGGATATGTGTGCTCCTTGATTACAATTTACAACCCATCATTCGCACTCTTTTCTCCCTTTATTTGAATGTGAAGACAAACTAAGAAACTCAAATTTTTTTCGCCTATTTCTAATTAGTACAGCAACGAATAATCAAATTATCTATATTTATTCCTTTTTCCAATGTGCAGGATATACCCAAGGTGCTGTGGGGGTTTTTTTTTTTTTTTTTCAGTATAAACAATCAAAACCGCCAAACCCAGAGAGTAGTTCTGCTGTATTTTATGCCTGATGTGGTCCGGACTCAGGATGAAACTTAAACAGTCCCTACGTTTCAAAACAAATGTGTGTGCAAATAAATTTCTCTAGCATAAAAAACTGAGTTTCTGGCTTTTAGAAATGATCTAATACAATCTAGCACCTGGAAAGAGCAAAGGATTCAAAAAGTATATCAAATTAAAGAAACAAGGAGTTTTATACATGTAGTCACTAGTCAGCAGTATTAGTCTCTGGACCGAAACAAGTTTCTATAAACAAGTACCACATGCAGGAGAGAACAATCCAGTGCACTAACTACGACACCTATTCTGAAGAAAATAGGCAAACCACTATGTAACAAACTTATCATGTTCAGAATATCAGAGTAGAGGATCACCCTTGGCTTCATATATTTCATTATATTTATTTAGAAAAGATATAACAGGAAATATAGTAATTTCAAACAGAAAATTGCTAAGTCAGTCATTGCTAAACAGGAAAAACTAGGAGCACCATGTGGAATGCTATAGTCATTGCTAAACAGAAAATTCTCTCAAGTTACACACTGATAATGAGGGAAATAATATGGCAAAAATTGCTACAGATTATCCCCCTCAAACTAGTGTGCATATATCCCATGAATTTGCCCAGCGGTAGAACCCAAGACGGGTCGGGGGGGTCACTCGACCCAGCTGGATTTTCTCCGAGGGAGGGTCGAGTCTCCAAAGTCGGTTTTGTTGTTTTTAGATAATAAGTTGTATATTAACAAAAAGTACACATATCGTTTGGACGTTTAGTGCAGGTGGCAAATGCCACGATATTTCTCCTTACATGTATGGGTTCGATCTCCTTCCCATCCAATAACCTTTTTTATTGCTGCCCTTCTACTTTTCTTCTTTAAACTACAATCTATTTTTGCTCCCCATTCACATTATTTGCTTCTTCATTTTTATTGCTGCTCATTCTTCAAGTTATTATTTTTTTTATTCTTCTTCGTTATACTACTACCATTTATTTTTTTCTTCTTCTTCAGTTACCATTTATTTTTACTCCTTGTTCACATTATTTGCTTCTATTTTTGCTCCCTGTTCCCATTATAAACTTCTTCATTTAATTTTGCTGCTTCTCCTTCGCAATATATTTTTTACTTGACACTTTCCACATCCCCTTGAAAATACATTTATTCCCCTCTTGAAATATACAACTTTCATATGGTGATATCATATCAAAAAATTATACTCTAACCGGCCAATCACTTACAATTACAGTGATATCGTTCCAAAAGTTAGAAAGGGCAAATTATATGTTCATTCTTTTGATTTCTTCTTATTATTTGGAATTTATTAGTTTTAAAATTCACTTTTACTATTTTATAGAATATTAGAATGATACATTAGATATTTCATATTTGAACTTCGACCCCCCTTAAATTTCTACCTAGATTTGCCACTGAATTAGAGCTTGAGCACCTCTGCAGAATTCTTCCAAGGTTCAATGAACCATAAATCTATTGTTGAACTTTATGAATCTTCAACTGCAAAATTTCCGCCCAAAACCTTGCATTCATGCCAGAATAGATTCGGTAACGAGGCACATACTTGAATCCCACAAAAGATAACAAAACAACTTGAACAAATAACTCAAAGATTCGGAGAACACTATTGAACCTAAGAATAACATGATTCCAAGAATGTATGAACCTAAGAATTCAACAGATTCCAAACATACTAGATTCATACCAAGAGAACTCCAAGAGCAAAACTGAAGCTATGAAGTGACTCTAAGTTGACTAGTTTCAGCACACCGAGTTGTTCTACATAAAAGATTCATAGGGTTTCATTTACATTCTTTGAATAAACCTCCAAACACTGTAGCTATTGCTACAAGAAAAATCGTATCTTTCACTATTCATAAATCGGCAGGTTGGACAACTTGATAGAACAGACGCTTTAGGAGTAGATAAAGATTAAAGATAGGATTTGTTGTAGCAATAGCTAAGTTTTGTGGAGTTCTATTAAAATAATGGAAATTAAAAGTTTCCGAAGAGACGAACCACCCGAAAAGGGTGAAATTAAATTTATGGAGCAAATTAGATTAATTCCTGACTGTTCAATAATAAACCCCAACACGCTTCTATAGAAAACCTTCTGATTAGACTTCGATTCTATTAGGTAATAAAGTATCTTAATTAGACTTGAACTCTACAAGGTAACTTTCCCATCGACACTAAAGCTCTATGAGAATAATAAATAATGCAATCCTAATAATAATTTAGTATTCTAGGTCTGTAACAGAACTCAATCTACCCTCACCCAACTTTCCTAGCTGAAAATTATGCCAAACAACCCCACAGTACACAGTCCAAGCAAACACGATTCAATAAGCAACACCACAGATCTGAAGATACGACAAGTCGACAGCAACCCAAGAAATATACAATGAGAATGGATACAGAATAAAATTTCTGACTTTAAGCGAATTCTGAAATTGGACAGAATTCCAGGCCTAGAAATCTGATACTATAAATTCAGGGAATTCGAATGCACCTGTAACATAATTATAAATTTCACAGAACAAACAAGGTCTTGTAATACTTAAATTACAGTATCAAACCACGTTTAGTTCTGCCCATTTCTTGCACCAAAAAAAAAAAAAAAAAAAAAAAAAAAAAAAAAAGACAAGAGCTTGAGCTTGAGCCAAAACAGACAGGACGTCAAGAAAGAACAGATAAAGGCACAAGAATGAGACGAAAATTCTGGAACAATCCTCTCACTACTCGTGTACAGCAGAAGTAAATTTTAAGACTCTTAAGAACTTGTCTATGATTCCATGTTAGAATATATAGAATGGACAGGGTCAGCTTGGCTCCTTATTTTATATTTATACAGAAAAGAGATACAATTATAACAGAAAATATCACCTAAATGTGGTCGAGCCATAGACTATTCGTTATCATTACAAGACACAAAGTTCTCCCAAATTACATACTAAATGAGGTCAATAATGTCCAAAATACTGCTCCAGATTGATAATATGTTTGTGCAAACAGGTATATCGTGATTCATATATCTGAAGGCCAACAGCAAACTAGCAAATAACACAAGCGATTGAACAATTGAACATGAAGTGAAGTAGGTTTTTTTTTTTTATTTTGGGGTGTTTGGAGCTCAAGTTGTGTATTTACCCCTTTCATGCAATATATCCGAGGAGTCTGGTTCGAATTCCAATGATTTTGTCAGGTCCGAAATTGCCTGGAAGGAAAAGAGCTTAGAAAATGTCATTTGCACAGTAAGCTACACATTTCCAAATATTTGCACTTGAATGTGGACTGCGGACATGGAATCAAAACATTTATGTAATTATGCATTCCCTCCGTCCCATAATAATGTGCCTTTGACTTTTAGAGGTTGACTTTGACCAAAAATTACTCCTTGTTACACCAAGAACATTCAATGAAAGTACATTAAATGTCTTCGGTGTAATCTGAGTAATATTGTTGTGAAAGTCGACTTCATATTGTCAAACGGCACATTATAATGGGAACGGAGGAAGTTTTTTTCGTGTTAAGGGTCATATCTAGGCTTTATGATTATTGAACCAGGAAATTAGATCAATCACTATAAAATTGAAGTGGCCATGATTATACCCTCCCCTTGCAGTGGTAATGTAATGAAGTCTAAAGAGTGACCGGTCGTATAGCTGACTTGTGTCAATTTTTCCCCCCCCCCCCCCCCCCCGAGCGGCTAGAAAAGGTCTCCCTTTCCTCAAGGACCCTCAGGAAAATTCACTGATATTATGAGTGTAAAATCTTTTGAAGTTGGACATGTATAAAATGAAGTGTGAGAACCAATACCCAACCAGAACAGCTTGAAATAAAGAAAATGAAATAAAACAGGAGGAAAAGAAAATTTGTTTTCTATCACTACAAAACATTTCCTGGATATAAGATGCAACAACTATACCTCAGCAGTTTCTCCCAGCGCAGCTCGAGCTTGTCCACGCCGTTTCCAAGCCTCACCAGCTGATGGGTTACATTCTATTGCCTGTTCAAATTAAACACATAACAACCAAGTTCCAGTATTACAATTTTGAGCCCATACGGAGAGTCGAGCCTTACCTTTGTAAAATCTGCAATAGCAGAATGTAATTCTCGCTGAAATGCATATGCCGTCCCCCTTCCAATCAGTGCCTCCGGGTAATCAGGCTCCTCTTGTAGAATCTGATATAGTAATCACATTAGATAGAGTTAAATTGAGCCAAATTCCATTCCTCTGTTGACCAACATGAAAGAAAATTGGGTTTATGACCAAGAAGACAGAAATTAAAATGCAGCAACCTTGTCAAAAATGGATATAGCAGAAGAATAGTTTCCATCATTAACCTGCAAGAAGAGAAAAAAAATTAACCAGAGAAAATTATGAGAACATTAAGAGATCTGGATGCAAGTGCATGATCAGAGGACTAACAACATTGAATTGGGGTAAGCTTTTGATTGCCAATGCATTAATACCAAAATAGATAACATGAGTATCCGTGGTAGACTGATAGCCACTATTGTTCATTGTAAACTAACTTATGTTTATAAAAGAGTCAACTCACATTAGATATGGGTTTCTAGTTGTTCCAACATCACAGTAAAATGCAGCGGTAGGATTAAAAACCACCTGATTGATTGCAGAAACTGCCTCAAATGTATACTATAAACCCGTCCAAGAAATCGAAATGATTGAGCCTGTAAGGCTCATCATAAATTTCTAAATTCCATGGGAGAGGAATACAATTTTCTAATCTAAAAACAATATGTATACCATCAATACTGCAGACATATTTTGCCCAAGTAGAAAAATTACTTTCCGCAAATTTTACGATTTCACTTCTTCACAGACCTTGTTTTGTACATGAAATTCTCCAATAAAAAATTATGTCCTAAAAACAATTAAAAACCGCACAGAGCATCGAGAAAAAGGATGAAATGGCTTAGTTACAGGAAAGAGAATATAAAAGCAAAAGGTAAAGGGTGGGAGGAGCAAAGCAGTAAAGTTAACTCCAAAAAATTAGCATTACAACCAACACAGAACCAGAAATAGAAGTAACAAAAGATGGAAATACTTGAAACATATAGCGATGATATCAAGAGCAGAAAGGGGAATGTACCTGCGCAATTCCCCTTGATAATCTTAAATCCACGCTAATTGATGTGTTGTTTGTAATTCTAGCAACACAGAGCTTCCTGCTCTTCTTGCCATCCAATAGCTGATGAATTTCTTCTGGACTAAATGACTGACTATCAGAAAAATCACCAGATTTTCTCAAGAAATCAGAAGAATCAGTGGCCACCTTATCGCTCAACTCAGACTGTCCCCCCAACTTTACATTAGTTTTAGTAGAGTGACTATCATGAGTCTTGTTCGATTGGGTGGAAAACACAGTCTTTCCCTTGGAACTAAGGTGTGCTACTTTGTTCAAATTTCCATGGGTCTCCATCTGATTAATTGACTTGATAGCACTTTCAGTTGATCCATTTGATTCAACATGGTTGTCAGATTTTTCAGCTGACTCGAGATTAATAGCAGATTCAGGTGTAGAGTTAGACCCAACAGACTCAATCATATGATTTGGGCTAGCCACAGAACTATTTTGTTTTGCAGTTTTCAAGAGATCCTCCAGCTCCAAGAGTTGTTTTAAATCAGTGGACTGACAGGCAGCATGTTCATAACCTTCTTCCCAAACTGTGAGAGCATCCGAATTTTTCCCAATCGCATAGAATGCACGACCTATAAAACATTACCAGTTCAGACCAAGTTCAAAAGAGTAACCATAGCATGGAGGTGGAATATGGTCTTTTATCGAGTCGTGCATACATTATGAACTAAGAGACTACCTAACTGTAAGGAAAACTGCATGGTATAATTGCTCCAGAAAATTTTCAAGATTCCTGGAGAAACTTTTTTGTATTGTGCATCCAGAATTTAGGACAATGAGCCCTTATAAGGTATAGCAAGGCTAAAGGATTACACGGAATTCTATGACAAACACCATACTGACACAGTAAACAGGATGTCACGGGTGCAATTGTGTCAACATAATAGGCAGTTTGGGTGGCTGGTCACTGGTGCATCAAATTGGAATATTTCAAAGTTTTATTGAAATTAACATATATCTACTTTGTAATGGTGTTACGTAAATGAGTTGTAAAGTATGCTAAATATCCCGGCATTACTGCAATCAGCTACCCTCTACATAAAGGATATCCATGCATAAGAATTTCCGAATACCTAAAGGATATCCATGCACAAGAAACCAAGTATATACTCAAGCTACTCCGCGTAGAAATTATTACACTGACCTAACAACAACTAACCATGAGCAGAAAAAGGAACCGGAACTCAAATATCCGAGAAGAGCACTCAAAGACACAAGCTATTGACTTCCACTTTCAAATTTTAGACTTGTAACTGGACTAATCTAAAACGACAACGCAAGCAGAGAGAGACTGTGATTAACTACACACAAACAAAATTGAATTGTAATCAACCAGTCTAAACACTCGGTAAGCTCGATTAGTTATAGTTGACTCCTCTCTTTCTTTTCGGCTTTTCCAATAATCACCGGATAGTCAGCTGATTTCAGTTCTTCACAAACCGGTGCTGCGCCTCACATTCCACTCAACTAATCCTACATCCTAAACTCAGCTTCTGATCAACCAAACTTCTCCGCACAGTAAAATTAAACAAATCACATCACGTCACCTTTCAGAATATACGCTTGAAGAAGCTTAGGATCGAGCTGCAATGCCTTGTTACAGTCCTTGATCACATGCTTATGCAACTCCAGCTGGCTATAGCAAAATGCTCGATTGCTAAAATCACACAGAGCCAAAAACTCAACAGATCAATAATTCAATACGCCAATTGAAATCGATAGCTTGAATTACCATAACGAGGACTGGAAATGCGAAACGTGAATCGAGAATCTGAAATTACCATAGGTCCTGAATCGCGCAGGACTTGGAGAGGATGGAATCGAGGACGCGAATGGCCTTTGACCAATCCTTGGAGCCGCAGAGCTTGGCGAGCTCGAGCCGCTCGGTTAGAGGCGACGCCATTGGATAGGGAGAAGCGAGTGGAGTGAGTGAAGTAGCAGATCGCGAGCGAGAGGTTTGTGTTGTTGAGTAGAAGTTGAAATTCTTTGCTTGTGGTTTGGTTCGAGGCGGAAATGGGCGAGAAACAGGGATAGATTAGAGCAGAAGAGGACAAGGGTAGAAATGGAATTCAGATTTGTTTTGGGGAAAAAAGAAAAGGGTACTCGGATTTGGAGAGGGTCTCAGGATGATTATTTTCCTAATCTCGAAGAATTGCATTTTTAACGGTTAGAGACTCAGAGGAACCTTAGACCATGAATTCGTAATTTTGGAATTACATTTAAGTTATGAACTGTGAGTGATAAACTACATTGTCACATCCTTTACAAAAACCTCGTATACGATGTATGTTGCTTGAAGTTATTTTATACTCCTACTTCAATTATAATTTAATAAGTCAATGTAGAATAACCCAGATGCGCATATATAGTACTAACAAATTTGATTCAAATTCAAAGTTAGATTTTGATCTAAAAAGACGAAGGCTGACCATCCGAACACTGATTCGAAATCGCATGAATAAATATGACCCGAAAGCATCCTATCTGAAATTATATGTGTTGATACAGAAATATGTCCAACCTATTAAGGACACTCTAAGGGTGTGTCCTAAGGCACACTAAGGTATCTAAGACCAAGTCACAAAAGGTTCGGCCCTAAGTGGTCCGACCCCGCTGATTCTAGGGTCCGGACTGTAGACCGTGGTGCAAGGTAGATTACGGTTCGGACCCTTATGGTTCCTCCCCTCCTCACCACATGTCGGACTCCACTTGATAATGAGCAAGACCGGATTTCCACAACTGGCCTAGGAGCGGACGACTTATGGGGCGGACGCCTCTTTACCAGCTGAAACCAAGTGTGTGAAATATGGTCCAGGCGTTGAGCCTAGCTCCGGACCTTCACGATAACATAGAAATAAGGATGTTCCCTGTCAAATACTACATGTTGGTCCAGATATCAGGATCGGATACTAATTCGGAGTGCAACTCAGAAACGAGTACTGCCACTCCCCAAGTCTACTCAGGATGGTGAAAAGTCCACAATGTCCTCAAAGGCCCAAAAAGGGATGTGGATTAAGTCAACATATTGGGCCATGGGCCTAACAAGGCATTGGTGGCACAATCTGAAGCTTACACTTTGCACGATCTCGTGAGTCCCTCCATTCTTGATAGATACCTATAAATATGGCATAAGTACCCATAACACGAGGTAAGTCATACCCGAATACTAAACAGAGCAAACATTCAATCTCTCTCTAATAAAGTCTTTCTCAAACCGGGTTTACTGTTCTAAACACCCCCCCCCCCCAGCCTTTGTGCAGGTCCTTATCAGAAGTCACTTTGAAGACCTTAGGACCATCTAAATCGGACTAGCTAGGGCGCATTAGCGGGATTAGGACAAGGACATAGTAAGAACTTAGTAAGTATTGAGGATTCAACCCTCAACAACCTGAATTCATCCGATCTCAATTAAATTGGACTCGAATTCATCAGGTCCAAATTATCCGATTTCAATTTGATCTGATCCACAATAATCTGAATTATACCTAAACCGAATTCATGTGATCCGAATTAAATTTGATCTGAAATCATTTGAATCAAATCCAATTTGAGATGACAAATTATAAATATATTAATTTGTTTGTGAGTGTTTTCTAGTTGATTATGAACTCTTACCAAGCCAAGAACAAGCATAAAACAACTATTAATCCATATATTATAAAGGGAATCTTACATCTGCCCCACCTAATAAACACCTCTTAATCATCCAAGACCCTAACTTTTGAAATATAACACATCAGGCCAGATATAAATAAATCAATAACTCAATAATTCAAGAGTCAACTCAAATATCCTATGTGGCATGCTAATAATGACATGGAAAGTATTTTAGAAAAGTAAATTACAATTAACCTCTTTTATTTATTACGACTTCAAATCAACCCCTTTAACTTTATAAAATAAAATTATTATTTACCCAAAAAAATCATATAGTCTTTCATTTCATCTTCTTCTTCACCAAACCATAATTTGTTAAAATTATACTTCTTCATCATCATCAATAACATTTTACAACCAATCAACTTATAATTCTTTTTTTAAAAATTAATTTTCTCTAAGGAGTCGAATCGGGCTCTATTAGAGAGCCCGAATCGACATAATAGAGCTGTAAAGCTCTTTGCAACAACTCCAATAATTGGAGCAGATGTAAAGCTCCAATTAATTGGAGCTTACATCAGCTGTTGTTAGCTCCATTATAGAGCTCAAACAGCTCCATTGTAGCGGCTATGAGCTTCGTTAATGGAGTTGTTAAGCTCTATTAACAACTCCTATCAACAGAGCTCGAATTTGGGCTCTCTAATGGAGCCCGACTCGACTCCTTAAAAAAATGAGGGGAAAAATAGTGTTTGGTGAAGAAGATGAAATATAATCGATGAAGAAGAAGGTAAAATATAATTAATAAAATGTGGTTTGGTAAAGAAGATGAAATTAAATTGTTATATAGTAATTTGTTTGGTCATTTATGAATTATTATAAACTCAAAGGGGTTGATTGCAATGAAGATAATATCCACGCGGAAATTGAGAAAAATCATGGTTAACTTGGAAAATAAAAAATGAAATGATGTGGTATTATTCAAATGTCAGGATCCTCGATGTTATTACGAAATTTATTAGGGAGAGTAAATGTAATTTGCCCTATTATAAATAGATTGGTATAATTTCAATAGGGGCAATTACATACAGTACCCCTTAAATTATGTCCAATAACATATTTCCCCCCACTATTCAAAGAATAACAGATTCGTCCAAAAAAATGTACAGCGTAATTTCCTTAATTACGGATGGATCCAAAAGTCAACACCCATATCTGATTTTTGCTAATGTGTCATCCAAAGTTGGTTTTATTCACGAAAATGCCATTGAGTATTTTGATTTTTGAGTTTCTTTTATTCTTTCTCTTTAATTTGTTTTGTTTTCTCTTTTCTTTTTATTTACTAGGTTATAACAAATTGCAATTCAAGTCCCTCAAGAAGATAAAATTTTGGGAAAATTACAAATACCACCCCTGCAATATAGCCTCTTTTCAATTTAGCCCCTTCTATTCAAACAATGAACCCATGTTTTACACACGAAAAAAAATGTAATTACAGATAGGCCCAAAAGTCAACTTTTTCACTCATTTTATCTTTTCTTTATAATTCAAAAATTCATTAATTCTCCATTATTGCAAAATAAACCCAAAAATATTTTCAACACTCACAAACAAACCCTAACATTTATTATTCTTCAAATTTACTACCTCCATCTCCAACCATCTTCCACCACCTCCAACCACCATCTTCCACCACCACCATTCTTCCACCACCACTTCTAACCACCAACTCCAATCTCGGACCACTTATTCTTCCTCCCTCCATCTTCTTCTTCCTTCTTAAAAAAGCTCCGGAAATGTAATCCCTAGTTTGGGTAGTAGCGACTCCTCGCCGAGTTGCTTCGATTGGAGCTGTAATGGGGGAGGAAGAAGGAAAAAAATGGAAGAAGAAATGGAGGAAGAAGAAATGGGGGAGAAAGAAGAAAAAAATTGGGTATATTTTGAAAACAAATTTTATTGGGGTTTAATGTGTAGTAAATTGAAGATTAGAGTCCAATGTGTAGTAAATTGAAGATTGTAAATTGCAACTAAGTCCAATTCATTTTCTTTTCCATTTATTTTATTTCTGGTCAACTAAAAAAATCAGGTTTTGGGTGTATCTATAATTGTTTGAATAGAACGGACTAAACTGTAATTGGCCATCCATTAATTTTCTAAAAACCTCAAATAAGTCCCATATAACTCTCAAATCGAAATAAAACATCAACAAAATACCAAAATTTGATTCAAACATGAAAGTTCAGAATTTTTACAGCTCCAATCTGATTTAGAAGCTCCGGTTGGAGCAGTAAATCAACTCCAAAGAAATTTACAAAGACCATCGAGCTTTATATGCAAAGACAATCGAGTTGTCAGAGTCAGTATATACTAGCTCCGATTTGGAGCTATTACAGCTCCAGATCGGAGTTGTTACAGTCTCGATTTGGGGCTGGGGCTGTAACAACCCCAAATCTAATAGCTCCTATTTGGGGATCAGATATGACTCAATTTGGACATTAATCGACCAAATCGGAGCTCTTGATCAGAGGGTAAAGAAGAAAAGAAGGGGAAGAAAAAATAATGAAGAGAAGGGAAGAAGGAATAACGAAGAAGAAGAGGAAGATGATTTTTTTTTAGCTTTTCTTTAATTATAAATTAATTTTAATTGTATTTTTAATTTTGTTTCATATACCAACCTTTAAACGTGAGGGTAAGAATGATTTTGATTACTTTTCTCCCTCTGGAGTTCCCCTTTTCCGCATGGAGTCTAGCTTGAAGATCGGTAACCCTAGCTTCTACAACCGGATTTGATCCTCAGTCCGTCATAGCTAGTTGACGCTGCCTGTCTTCCCCGTGTTCCTTTGACTGTTGTTGCGCCGTTATCGCCGGTGCTACGTAACCCTAGCTTGGAGCCTTTTCCCTCTGGACTCTGCTGCTTGTCTCACGAGACGACTCCTGTTTGTCTTGCCGGATAGCTTCCATCACTCTTTTCAAACAAAAAACAAAAAAAGAAGAAAAACAAAGAATAGTTTCCAAAAAATGTTAGGGTTGGATTGATCGAAAAATCTACGACTGAAAAATAATCCTGAAGGTTGAAAAGATAGGACACCTTCGTCGTAGTACTAGGAAAGAAAAGTAACCTAGGGATTGTGAAAAAAGGAGATCCCTGTAGAAAAATCTACGACTGAAAAATAATGCCTGGGGGTTGAAAAGATCGGAGACCCTTGTCGTAGTCCTAGTCAGAAAAGTAACCTAGGGGTCGTAAAGAAAGGAGACCCCTGTAGAAGTTGGTGGGGTCGTTATCAGTGTTTAGTCGTAGTTTGACGGATTCCTAGTCTTTTCTAGTTTTTCCTGCTTTTCTTAGTTTCGTGTCTTGCTTGTCTTTTCCTGGTTTTGTCTTTTATTGCTAGCCTAGTCTTTGTCTTTTGCCGTTTCCCCTGCTTTCCCGGGGTTTCTAGTTGCTTTTTCTTGCAGGTGGGTGTCGAACTGTTTGTTGCTTTTACGTCGTGCACTCTTAGAGTTATAGTACTGAGAAGCTGTTCTTACGGTTTGCGTGTGTGGGAGGTAGTATGGCTGAAAACAGGGAGGATGTGGATATTAGTTTTACGGAGGAGGAGTTGAATGGGAGTGTGATCACGGATGAGGATTGGGAGGTTGGTGTGAAGAGATCTTCCATGTTGTTGGTAGGGCGGGTGCTTGGGAAGCGCCCTGTGAACTGGGAGAACTTCACTACTTTGGTCTCTAACCTTTGGAGTCCCACGTTGGGAGTGGAGGTGAAGAAGCTCTTGCGGGATAATCGATTTTTGTTCTATTTTAAGCATGCGAAGGATAAGGCGAGAGCCTTAATTGGGGGGGGGGGGGGGCTTGGCACTATAATAAGAATCTGATCATATTGAGTGAAGTACTGAGTGTGGGGACCCCGGAGACGATGGAACTGATTAATTGCGATTTCTATGTGAGAGTGGAGGGACTTGCATGGGGTAGGATTACTCATAGGTTGGATGAAGGTGTGGGTAGACGTATGGAGCAGCGGGATGATGGGAGCAATCCACATAGTTATCTTCGTCTTCGAGTTGGCATCAACGTGGAGAGATCGGTTCCGCGAGTTACAAGAATCAGCTCTAGTAAGGGGGAGAAGATACAACTGAGTTTAGCTTATGAGAAGTTGCCTAACTTCTGCTACTATTGCGGAATTATGGGACATTTGCTAAAAGATTGCCCCAGCCAGTATGACATGGAGGGAGATATAATGGATGCTCCACAAAGATATGGTGAGTGGTTGAGAGTGGGGTTCCGACAGGGTTAGGGCGTGGGGAACCACTCCACGGAACGGAGGCCTGGGCCATTGAACCCTGCGTGCATTGATCTTCGGGCTAAACAAAAGGGGGAGCAGCGTGTTTGGACTGCATCTCGTCTCTTTCAAACGAAGGGTAGGGATCTGGGGGTCGAGTGGGTCTAGGTCGGATGTGGCGGATTGGAGGGTGCATAAGCAGAGCGGTAATGCCTTGTCCATGGAGGAGCTGCGGCAGTGTGTTAATCAGGATTGTGGGGTAGGTGCAGGGAGTAAGGTACAGGTTACAGAGTCGACAGGGAAGGAGTCGGTGGGGAACGAACCTACTTCGACTTCTATGCTCGTGAAACCTAGTGTGGAGGTTAGGGCGGCAAGCCCGACTCTACCACCTCCTGTGATGCCTACTGTGAGTGGAAACACGGCGAGTCCGTTGGCACCTAGCTTGACTGATGTGGGGGTCCTTAAGCAGTTGGTGGCGGGATCATTGGGTTCTTCGGCAACGGAGGAGGTACGAATGAGAAACAGAGTGCATAATGGTGCTTACGAGCGTACGGCGGAGATTAGTTCAGGTAAAAATCTTGTGGAGGTCCCGGTGACTAACTCGCTCCAAGGAGGCCAAAAGAGGCTTAGGAAACCGAGAGTGGTGAAGTGTGAGACGAGGCAGCCGAGTGGTGGGGCATTGGTGGGTGAAGGGTCAGGGCAACAGAGTGGGGAGGCATTGGTGGGCGAAGGGTCGTCGGGAAAGAGGCATTTGGAGGATCCGATGGAGATTTCAGTTTACCCGAGTAAGCGTCATAGTTCAGGTGTGGGTCTACAGGAAACTAACATGGGATCGGTTAGAATGAGATCGCTATCCCCCAACATTATGAATTGCCTAGCATGGAACTGTCGGGGAATTGGGCATCCCCGACGAGTTCGAGCTTTGAGTGAGTTGCTCAAAGCAAAGCGGCCCCAGCTGGTCTTTCTGTCGGAGACTAAGGTTGGTAGTAGACGGATTGATTCCTTGAAGGAGCATTTTTGTACGAATGGTATTGGAGTTGATTCTGTGGGTACTTCGGGAGGGTTAGCGTTGCTATGGGATAAGAGTATTACAGTTGCGATTCAAAGTTTTTCGATTAATCAAATTGATGCGTTTATTTTCCCTGATGAGCTAACGGCACCGTGGAGATTTACAGGTTTTTATGGTGAACCTGATCAGGCGCTCAGAAAGCATATGTGGGATTTACGTAAGCGGTTGGGTTTGCTCTCGTCTCTGCCGTGGTTATGTATGGGGGATTTCAACGAGATCTTAGATGATTCGAAAAGATCGGATGGTGTTCCTACACCTAGTAGGAGGATTCGGCAGTTTAGGGAGGCGGTAGTGGAGGTGGGACTTGAGGACTTGGGGTACCGGGGCTATCCATTTACGTGGTGTGATCGACGTCTTGCGCCTTTGACAATATGGCGCTGGCTGGATCGTGCCCTGCCTCCGCGGACTGGTCCCAACAGTTCCCGCATGCTGTGGTCGACCATTTGGTGTCGCGGGGGTCTGACCACCATTCGATAGTAGTGTGTTTGGAGGGGGCTGTAGTGGGAGGGGGGTTTCAGAAGCAGAAACTGTTTCGGTTTGAGGCAATGTGGGCAAAAGCTAATGATTGCGAAACGGTGATTAAGGAGTGTTACCGGGGGGGGGGGGGGGGGGTACGGATCAGGAGGCGGATCAGTGTGTCTTTGATAATCTGCATAATCTTCGAGTGGGGCTGTTAGATTGGGACCTTGCCACGTTTGGCAATGTTAGGAAGAAAATAGGAAAATTACGTGATGAGTTGAATAAGAAACAAACCGCCATTCCTACGCAGGAGGCCGTGGATGAGGAGAAACGGTTGAGGGTGGAGCTTGAGGATCTTCTCGATAAAGAAGAAATGCTATGGAGACAGCGCGGTAAGGCACAGTGGATTCTAGAAGGGGATAAGAACACAGCTTTCTTTCATTCTCGTGCGAGTTCACGTAAGAGCCGGAATGAGATTCACGGCCTTAAGGGTGGGGATGGGGTGCTTGTTGTTGATGCCAACGGGATGGGCCAGACGCTATGGATTATTTTCAGGGGGTTTTTGGCACTCGATCTCCTTCACAGGTGGAGCTGGAGGCGGTTCTTAGTACTATATCTCCAAGGGTCTCTGCGACGGTTAACCAGCTTATGGGGCGACCTTACACGCGGGTTGAGGTAACAAAAGCTTTATTTGATATGTATCCCCTCAAATCCCCGGGTCCTGATGGTATGCCAGCTTTCTTCTTTCAGAAGTACTGGCATATCGTTGGTTTTGCTGTGTCTGATTGTGTGCTTAATTTTTTGAATCATGGTTCTCTTGACTCTTTCCATCATACCCATATTGTTCTTATCCCGAAATGTGCCAAACCAGACCTTATGACCCAGTTTCGCCCTATTAGCTTGAGTAATGTGACTTATAAGATTGCGTCAAAGGCCATAACCAATAGGCTAAAGCCGTGTATGTCTAGGCTTATAGCGGAGTCTCAGTCGGCTTTTGTCCCTGGTCGTCTAATCACTGATAACGTCCTCGTCGCTTATGAGATCAATCATTTTATTAATAAGAATAAAAGAAAGAGTGATGGATTCTTATCTCTGAAATTAGACATGAGCAAGGCTTATGATAAGGTTGAATGGTGTTTTTTGGAACTCGTTATGCTGCGGTTGGGTTTTTCTGTGCAAGTGGTGACGAGGATTCTCCAATGCGTTACATCAGTCTCTTACTCACTCATTCTGAACGGGGCACCTGGTCCCACCTTTCGGCCGCAACGGGGTCTTCGTCAGGGAGACCCATTGTTGCCTTACTTGTTCTTATTTGTTGCAGATGCTTTGAGTGCTATGCTTCACAGGCTCGAGGATCGAGGAGAGTTACAGGGGGTCCGGGTTTATCGAGGGGCACCTAGTGTCTCGCACTTGTTATTCGCAGATGATACTTTCATTTATTGTAGGGCATCTGAGGTGGCGGCATGGAGGATTAAGGAGGTTCTTCTGGCTTATAGTAAGGAGATTAATTTCCAGAAGT
Organism: Plantago major; assembly: GCA_026545765.1. Taxonomy (NCBI): domain Eukaryota; kingdom Viridiplantae; phylum Streptophyta; class Magnoliopsida; order Lamiales; family Plantaginaceae; genus Plantago; species Plantago major. The sequence goes on from CM048840.1 coordinate 97,709,025, forward strand.
CAGCAGTGGTTTTTAGCGATGGTGTTGAGGCGGGCGTTCAGTTGCGCATACTGGGTATTCTGCAGGTTCAGGAGATTGAGAGTCATGATAAATACTTGGGTTTGCCCTCTGCAGTAGGTCAATCGAGGAAGGAGGCCTTCGCTTGTATTCGAAATGTGATCTGCCAACGTATACAGGGTTGAGAATAGGAATTTGTCGAGTGCTGGAAAGGAAGTGTTGATTAAGTCGGTACTCCAATCGATTCCCACATGCGCTATGAGTTGTTTTCGGTTGCCGAAGACTTTTCTGGACGAGATTGAGTCTATATGATTGCAAGGTTCTGGTGGGGTAATAAGGGGGTCGATAAGATTCACTGGATAAAGTGGGAGGCGTTGAAGGAAAGCAAGCGGGACGGGGGAATGGGTTTCCGGGACCTGAATGCGTTTAATGTGGCATTATTGGCTAAACAGGTGTGGAGACTTCTCTCGCAGCCGGATACTCTCTTGGCTAGGCTCCTTCGGGCTAAATATTATCCACGGGGCAGTGTTCTATCCGCGCCCACTCCGGGGGGCTGTTCTTTCACCTGGAGAAGCATTGCTTCGGCAATTCCAGCCTTGAAGATAGGGGTGAGGTGGCGTGGGGGTAGTGGGGAGGAGATCAGCGTGTGGCGTGATCCATGGGTGTTGCGTGAGACATTTTATCGGTGCATTAAATGGCATGAGGCTGTACGGGACAACATCATGGTCTCGGAGTTAATTACGGATGAGCGGGTTTGGAATGCGGCTTTGGTTCATGAATTATGTGCTGAAGAGGATGCGGACCTGATCCTGGGTATCCCACTAACCGAGATTGCTGTACCCGATCGGATGGTGTGGAGTGGTTCGCCTAATGGGGTCTATACTGTTAAGGCTGGCTATTATACGGCCAGGGGATGCTTAAGGCAGCAGCAGGAGTTTCGGAGTGGAGGGGGGTCGACTTCGGGGGTGACGGTGTCTTGGGACTTTTTATGGAATTCCAAGGTTCCGGGTAAAGTGAAAATCTGCATTTGGAGGTTGTTAAAGGAGGCTGTGCCCACGAAGCAGCAGCTTCGAAGACGGCGGGTGTCGGATGATGCTTTATGTCCGGTTTGTTTGGAGGGCGAGGAATTGGTCCTTCACCGATTGAGGGAGTGCACTTTTTCACGGCAAGGATGGGCTCTTAGTAACTTACCGATGGAGTTTTGGGGTGCGCCTATGGATACTGTTGAAGCATGGGTGAGGCACTTACATAACAAGCTAGGGAGAGTGGAATGGGAGTTTGCTGCAACACTGATGTGGGGGCTGTGGTTTCACAGGAATCAACTGGTGTTTGAAAACCACCCGGGATCGCCAATGGACCTTGTGGAGTTTGTACGGAGGTTTGTTGCGAATAGGACGGAGATTTTGGAGCAGCATAGGGGTGCGGGAGGCACTTCGTCCGTGGGGTCAGGATCGGGGAGGGGTACGGAGCGGGTAGTGGAGAGGGCAGGCATGGAGGATTCGACTACGGTGCTTCTGGAGGAGGGCATCGTTCGTATCAATGTGGATGCTGCTTTCTCGGTTGATGGGTCTAAGGTGGGGATTGGATACGCCGCTTGGATGCACGATGGACTTTTTGCGAGAAGGATGGAAACTCTTGATCATCCCCTTGCTCCTCAAAGTGCCGAGGCATATGCGATTCGGGCTGCTGTTTATTGGGCCGTCTTGCAGGGTTTTGATCGGGTTCAGCTTTATACTGGCTGTCTTTCTTTAGTTTCTGCGTTCAATTCTTGTAGTTTTGCTTTTTCCGTAGTTGGTCCTGTGTTGGCAGACATTCGTACTTTAGCTACTAGTTTTTCTGATTTCAGTTAGGTTATGTGCCGCGCGGCGAAAACTCGCTAGCTCATAAACTAGCTCGACGTGTGGTTAGATAGTTCTTTAGTGATTCATGTACGGTTTGGTCATTATCTTGGTTATATGAATCTTTCCAGTTTGGACTCAAAAAAAAAAAAAAAAAAAAAAATCCACATAGAAGGAGAGAAAGGTGCTTTGGTGTGTTGGTCAACTATAGGGGGTAATTGTTATTGTTTGGATAGTGGGGGGTAACGTGTGAAGGGGTTGTATTGCAGGGGTACCAGATGTAATTATCTGAATTTCAATATGTAACCTTTCCCTCGCACGTACATAAGTATGTGTTTCATTGAACATATTCATCAACACTACAGAGTTTGATGTTACTTGGGGATCAGATTCTGAGCTCTACTTGCCTAGATGATTGATAGTTTCATCTAGTGTCCAATTGCAATTCGGTTGTTTTGCTTAAACCATAGTTATGCACAATAATATAAGTTGTATAACTAACCAGAAAGCAAACAAATTAATTGGAGCTGGCGAGAACGTGCTTAGGTTTTGAAGGGATAAAATTACAAAAAGTTACTCAGAATGCTGCAACGCACCCGCTTTTGGTACTCTATAATGCCCCGTTCAATTTGGGGGCTCTTCAGTCATCAATATGCCACTCTCCGATGCCAAATACAACAAGTTGTTGCCAACTTACCGGTCTCTCCCGGACCATTGTAGGATGTAAGTGGATGTGCGTACACGGGGTGATAAATATACACATAGTACATTACATAGAGTAGGTGAAAATTTTACCTACACATAGTACATTACATAGAGTAGGTGAAAATTTTACCTGGAAACACTGCATAAGACATACTGCAAGGTACAAGCCATACTATTGCAAGACCAAGGGCTAAAAATTAGCAAAAGCTTAATATCAAACACATACTGGTCAAGCATCAAGAATGTCATGATTTATATGCCTGATCAGCACGGGAATCGTGGTCTCTGGTGCACTAAGCTGCGGAAGGTGGCCTTCTGTAGGCACCACCTCGACAATTGACTTCCCACCAAGGTTCTGGTGGAGATACTCTGCCACAGCCACCGGCACAGCCAGGTCCTTTGAGCTCTGGATGATGTGGCAGGGCACAGTAACTTGCTCCAAGAAGTGTCGTAGGTCGAAGTTGAATATGGTCCTGAACACGCTCAAGGCTATGTCAGGTCGCATGTTGAATAGTGTCCGGCTGAACTCTTGAACTGCCACGGAGTCCATGTCTCCTCCCACCACCAGGGGTGCGAAACCAGAGATCCATGACTTGTAATTTGTTTCCATGGCGATGCAGAGTTGACTGATTTCTTCTTTCTCAAATCCCCCATAGTAATCATCAGTGTTTATGAACCTATGTGAAAAGTCATGGCATATATAAGTCCATCAATCAGAAACATTTGGCAGCTAAGCTTGAAAATTGAAATGATCAAAACTTAATCATAGTAAACATAATAAAGTCTAGTGGAAGATCTAATTGTTCGACTATGTTGCTAACAATATCCAATTTTTCAATGAAAAACACTGCTCCCTCCGTCCTCCGTCTCACAACATCCGGAACAAATGTATGTTTTGACTTTTACGGTCAAGAAACTTCAATTTTTTACTATGAATATGTCTAATTATATTAAATTATAGTATTATAATTTATAATTAAACACTTTACATTTAAACCAGATTAATTGATAGTCAAAGTTGGACGGATGGAGTAATAAACAAGTAAACACGCTAAATTTTCAATAAATCTCCATCCGTGAATTTGGATCCGACACTGCTTTTAAGAAATTCAATTATTTATTATTTATTGTTGGGGAGAAGAAATGATAAAGTATATGTAGCGCCCTGATTTTTATAAAGACGAACAAAGGAAAATATGACACGCGCTAGTTCGTGAGCTTATAAATTCGACGAACTTGACTTATAAAAAAATTAAAACGTTACTAGATACCTTGAACGTCTTAAACTTGACATGAAATTCTTGATACTAAACCGGGAACTAGTAAAATAATGTAGCGAAACTTTAAAATAGTAAAAGCTTAGATACAAAGTTCTAAATACATGAAACTGAAAACTGTAAAGATGCTCTTGGTAGTGATCACTGCCCCGGCAACGCTCCACTCCAAAGCTCGACTTCAAACCTAAAATTGATAATTTTAGCACGGGCCAGTCGTGACCACTTGACTGAGCAAATTCCATGCACGTGCCATGACTTAAAGTTCTATCTTTATGTCTTTTAAATCTTTTAATCTTTCTTAATGCAATGCAACCCTGAGATCTGACTTGATCTGACTCTTAACACTTGAACTTGTTTTTCTTCAAAACTCTTAACTTGAACTTTAACTTGAAACTTATCTTGAAGCTTTATCTTTAAATGTCTTAAAACATAACATGATCGCGAGCTCACTTGGCATAGTAGGTTACTATCCTGACCATGGTGGCTATCTGCCGACCTCAGGTCACTTTCGTGACCCTATCCGTTGAATAAATAAAAACTGACGGACTCAGGACCTTGGTCCCTATCCGCTAAACATGAACTAATAACTGCGCCACAAATACCAGGATATTTCCCTAGGAGCCGCTTTACTTATCTCTAAGTTGAAATACTTTATTTACTTTAAACCTTTACATCTTGTTAAAGTGAATGCATGCTTCTAAACTCTTATTCATGAATGCGTGGTCTAGTGTGTGAATACACATCATACACACACACACACACACACACACACATATATATATATATATCAAGATCATAATACACCATATAATGATTAGCAACAATCAAGAAGTATTGAAAATCAAGCAAACATGTCATGGAATAATTCTTGCAGTTAAGTGATCTAGTTAAACCTGTTTAAGGTCACACTATTAGCACATTAAATTTCTCAACCAAACAACACCGCAAACCACACTGGTACTAAATTACTACATGTTGAATGATAATACATGGCTAATGAAAGAAGCAGGCATGGTCACAAAATCATAATCTCATCCTCTACAAGTAATTAATCAGGCTACGTATTTACTATGCAAATCTTTACTTTAAATGCAAGATGACAAGGCTAATATCATAATTCAGATTAGAACTATCACCGATTCTAGCCGTATAACACAAAAGGTACTATAATAATATTCTTAACAATAAACTATCATGTAAACCTAACATAAACATGAAGATGAATAAAGGAAATTGTAAACATCACATATCAAGCATAGATGGAAAACCAAATAATCGTGAATGGGCCTTAGGGGAACTTGCCTTAAGAAATATCCAGCAAAACCGGCGACGGAACGAGCCCCTCTTACTAAACCAACCTCGCTGTTGTTGCGAAAGAAGGACCGTTTTCAAAGGAAGATGAAGCTTCTGATGGAGGTCGATGGTGAAGAAGCAGAGAACGCAATTAAGACGTCTGATCAGCTAAAAGAAACGGCTGAAGCAATTAAACTGAGGTTTAAATGAGTTTAAATGATATTTTGGGCTTCTCAGGGTAACTCATTGGGTCAAGGGTAAAGAATTGGGCTGGAAACAAAGAATAAAAGCTTTGACGCTCCGGTTCGTACTAAATCGCTTAAATTCGTTAAATGAATTTTCGGGCTGTTACAGTATAAGAGTATGAGAGATAAGATATATATATATATATATATATAATGATAAAAAATGAAAAAAAGTAATAGAAATAGTTAAGTTAGTGGAAGTATTTTTTGCTATTTTTGTAGCGGTCTAGTTTTGAATTTTTGCAGCTTTACCACGAATTAATCTCAAATCATATCGGTAAAATCTTCACTATAATGATATTTTATCGAATGCAGAAGTTCAAATATGTACAGCTTCCAAAGGATGGAGGAGTACATTCTTCATGATAGTGATCATTGATCAAAGCTAATCCTAATGTCCAAAAGCCTATATTTCTCCAGGCTCACAACAATCATCTCCACTCTCCAGATAAGGTTAGATAAGGGGAATACCCGAGAATTTTAAATGTACAATATACAATTGCATCAAACTTAATTAGAAGCAGAAATTGAAATTCGCAACAGATCAATCACAAATCATGAGTAAAGTTACCTACCTCGGAGAAGCAGAGATCAGAATAAGCTTACGAAAAAGATCCGGCCTAAAAATGGACGCAATAACCCCAGTCATAGAAGACAGCGAGTGGCCAACAAAAACACAGTCCGTGACAGCAAACTCCTCGAGAATAGCAAGCAGATCGTAGGCATACCCCTCAAGAGTAGCATACCTCTCGAAATCGAAGTAATCGGGATTGGTAGTACCAGCGCCCATATTGTCATAGAGTATGACACGGTAATCGTCGACTAGGTGCGGGACAAGATGCTTCCACACGGACTGTTCGGTGCCGAAGCCGTGACCGAGGACGACCGTCCGGTTGCCGGACCCTAGGACTCGAACGTTGTGAGCTGATTCGACTGAGGTCATTTTAGCTACGACTTTGATTGTTGTGTACGTAATTTTGGTGTTTGGGTTTTGAACTTTTGAGAAGGTGGGTGATGCAGCCTGGTGACGATGGGGATATTTGTTTTGACTGGGAGGAGGCTGCTCAACTTGTTTTTGACTTTGTACATATTGGTGGAGTAGAGAGGTGCCACCAGCAAGCATTTATGGCCACCTTTGACCAGCCTAATTAGCTTCTACCGCGCCTAAAATATCTCTTCACCGGTTTGGCATAAATTTACATCATATAATTTAATTAAATATTTTATTATTACGATTTAAGATTAATTTATAACTAAAATTGAATTTTGTTGACTGCGAAAAGTTATAAGTGGACAGTTTCTGCGGGACGGAGGGTGGTATTCTATACTCCCTCGGCGGTTGAATCCATCCCGTCCCGTCCCAATTTTTTGCATTCCGTTTTAATTCGTGTCAATATCAATTTCACATGACTTACATGAAATCTATATTCTAATTTATTCACTCTTCTTAATGTATATAGTATTTCATTTAATATTTGTCTTCCTTTATCCATTCAACCATACAATTTCTAAAATATACTAGTACTAATTATTTATGTATTTTACTCTTAAAATCCGTATCCAGGTTCACGGTAAGTTGAGCTTGGGACAGAGTAAGTATTTCATGATATACGCAAAAAAAATTACAAGTGATATGGATTTTTTATAAATTCATTTTTCAAAGGGTAGTGTTACATTGAGATCAATGTTTATTATCTCGTATTGTGTTTATACTTAAATTGAAGAAAACATTAAACACTTCACTTTATTAGAATTACTCCCCATTTCACACTACGAATTTTGAATTGAAATCAATTTATGTTTAATCTTTTAAAAATCAGTTTCACTTACAAATCAATCTTAAAGTATATATAAAATTAATTAAATGAATTATACTATGAATGTATAATTAAGTATAAACTCATAGTATGATTTTTTTAATTATTTATATTGTGATTTTAATTAATTTATAATTAAGTAAAGATTAAAAAAGTTAATAAAAAATTAAATTAAAAGTTTAGCGAAAGGAATACAAGTTAGTGTAAAAAAAATAAGAAAAAAGAAAAAGTAACTATTGAAAACAATGGGGTGTAGTATATTGGAAAATCAATGAAATGATACTTCCTATCTTATGTTCTTGTCATCCAAATCGCATCGTGTAAAAGGAGAAATATATATTCTCCCGCGAGCATAAAACATGGTACTTCATCCGTTCTTTTTAAAGGTTTATATTTTTTCATTTTGGCGTTTTTTCTAAACTTTAACATTTTCATTTTTTAAAACCCACTATCTCCACTTATTAATTTTTTAAACACTCTATTTCATACTTTACATTATCCCTCTTACTTTTTCTATACTCTCTATTACTTTTTACTATCTAGTACTTACTATTTTATTCTATTTTCTTAAAATTCACACAAAATTAAAATGTAAACCTTCCAAAAGACCAGAGGGAGTCTTTGCTAATAGACATCAACGTAATAGTGTATGGCTGAAAACAATCGGGTATTGGAAGGTATATAAAAATTCAGCTCGTTGAAGATAAAATATGTCTGAACTTAACGTCGAACTCAACATAGACTACACAATTTGCACTCGTCGAAATCTTTTTCATTTAAATTCGAGCTCAATTCGCGAGATTATAATTTTTACAATCGAACATTTAAAACTTAGAAGTTCGAATTTAACTCGCCACAAAGAACAAAGCTTGAGAATCACCTGAAAGGTAGAAACATACTACTACTTCATAAATATAAGTTGTTGTGCACACCTAAATTAACCCCTCAAAATGGGAAAATAGAGCCCCACGTCACCTATAACGTATGGACAGTAGACATTATCTACGCCATGGATGATGGATCAGATGAGATCGAATCTGTTCTCCCTTCTCAGTCAGAGAGTTTGCAATTTGCAGAAATAATTGATTGTCCCCAAGTCCCAATCGATCTATCTATCCCCAGTCCCCACTCAGCTTGTTGGCTGCATATGCCTTGTTGGCAATGGCACGTATATCACTCCATCAGGATCATTCCCGTTACGTTTAATCAGCTGTTAGCTGTATTCATATTGGACCCACACACAATGGGGTATAAAAATGGTAAAGTAATTTAACTCAGGAATATCAACTCAAAATCTTACCTTTAAAGTTAATAATTGTACTAGATTCTTCGAGTATATTCCACCTGCAAAAATGAGATGAGGAGTTAGACCCTTTATAGACGGTTTGCCTTAGACAAACCGGACTTAAATTCAACTTGTCTTGTCGGTCCAGATGGTGTCTGAGTAGACTAGAGAGTAGTATATTGCAGGTAGTTGACTTACTTGATGTGGATTAAATGCGCTCCCATATATAGAAAGTGCTCCGGGTGACAAGTCTCTGACTTGCCCGGACTTTTATTGGTTCAATTAGCTCCTGACACGTGTAGTCGTAGTAAGGTGGCGCGTTTAGGCCACACAGGGGCATAGCTAGGACCATAGGAGGTCGGTTCCCCCAAAGGTCAGCCTTGATCCGCCGCGGTATTTCTCCTTAGCCGGACCTGTTTGGGTATGATCGGTCCGACCAGAACACTGATAAGTATTTTGTGAGGGTTAAGATCAATTCTTCTACTTCTACCATAGAAGGTCGATCTCCTGAGGTTGTTTAGAGGTATGATCTCCTCGGCTTTCGATGATGTCCGTGGCTTTCGTAACAAAGGGGGGATGAATTCGCCCAAAGCCTTCTTCGATCGTGGGTTCGTGGGGAGGGGTTCATTTGTACATATCACTATTACTTAAAATTTAAAACATTTTAAGATATTATTTTCTGACAATTTAAGTTATGAAGTTGAATTAAGATATTTTTAATTGAGGTATAACTGATGAATTAACTAAATTTTAATTGAGTTGTAAAATTTTTGTTTGGTATAAAATTAAAATTTTGTAGGATTTTCTAAAGGTTGTGAGTTTTAATTGAGTGACTCAATTATAAAAGATAATTATTACATCAACTAAAATGATAAGGCCAAATACAAAAATATGTTCGACTCAATTAAAATGGGTTAATTGTTAATTGTGTGTCAATCAACCCGATATATTTTTGTCAAAATCTTCCGTATGAACTCTATCCGAACCGAAAATCTTTAAACTCAACAAAATTCTGAAACTCGGGCAACCCGGCAAAAAATCGGGTCCAACCGATTGTCATTGAAAAAGAAAAAACTAAAAGGTTGGATATTTGTGCGAAATGTTACTTAAACTTCTAATAATGTTAATAAATTAAATCTTTATAATTTAAGTATGTATAAGTATTAAATTCATCTATCATTTTCAATTGAAGTTGAGAAATGTATACCTCGAATTTTTAAGATATACAGTATCATATTTTTTGTTTTTGAAAATTGATCCGAGTTGACCCGGTTGAATCTCTCTCATGTAGGTAGGCTGGGTCCGAGTTTCAAATACCAATTCATACAGGCCAAAGAACACTTCCAATAAACTACTTTTCATCGTTTTTTAGTGTTATATAAAACCCCAAAAAACCTTCTAATGTATAGGGGATTTTCATGGGCTAATGGCTACATTGGAAGTGTCGAATGAAAGAAGGATTCTAATGATCGTATCCAAAATTAAAAAGAAATTATTAGAACCTTTTCTAATAAACCCAACCAATGAGAGTGATCACCTATAAAAAAAGTGAAAGTAACTAATGTTTTATTATTTTTACTTCCTACTTTATCATCATATTATTTAATCACTCCCTTACTTTATCATTCACTTACAACTTTATCAATTTACTTCCACTCACAAAACTAATACAGTATTTCATTAATTTTCTTTAAACATAGATAAAGTAATCCCTTAGAAAGTTATTATAATAGAACATAGGGAGTAATAACTACTTGTGTGTTTGGCTATGGTTTGAAACTCGGACCCGGACATCGATTGACTCGGTCTACCTCCTGAGGGAAGTTCAACCGAGTCAACTCGGGTCAACCTACGAATAATATTTTTAAAAATAAAAAATAATATAGGCCTTAAAAATTCAACATATACATTTTTTCACCTAAAAAAAAGTTAAAAACAATGCATAAACAACATATATCTCAAGTCCATTGCCACAATTCATATAAAATGACAACAATCCATAAACAACAAGTCACCATAACTCCACAAGTCCATAACATTGAGTTCAAAATAACAAAATAACATCAAAGCATCACCAGTAGTCCAAATACTTAGTCTCCAAATCGAATGAAGCAGCCTGAAGAAGCAGCGATCAAAGAAGAAGGAGAAGATGTCGCAAGACGGCAAGAAGCCAATAGCGGTTGAAAGAAAGTAAGAAACGAACATAATGAAGAAGGAGAAGGCTATTTACTGATTTAGGGGTTTTTGATTAGGTCAAATTGATTTTTCCTTTAAAAAAAAAAAAAAAATTCAATCGGTTTGACCCAGTTTTTTAGCAGGGGACCGAGTTTCCCGAGTTTTTGGGGTTTTTGGCCTGCTTAGCCTACCGAACACCGGTTAAACCGGGTCGACCCGCCAGGTTTCATAACATAGGTGTTTGGCAATCGACTCACAACTCAATTTGAGTTGAAGTTTTGAGTAGTAATTTAAATGGAGTTGATTTTTTAAAGTTTTTTTTTTGCATGGAACTGTGATTTTGATAGAATTTAGTATTTTAGTTCTGAAGTTTAAAATTTTGGAGTTGATAAATAATAAGTCAACTCAAAAATAGTAACTCAATTCGAATAACTTAGTGTAGAGTGGTGAAACAAATACAAAAATTTCACAAAATTCAACTCGAGTCGTTTGCTAAACACACTATATACATTTTAATTTAAATGTATTTTAAGAGTAATATGTGAATACAATAATTTAAACTTTTTGTTGAATGGAGAGATCATAAATATCGTCTCTTTCGTCAACTAGTTCAAGTGTCTTGTGGATCCTGTGATGCCAAGTAGCTAGTATATATTTTCAAACACAAGTTGTGACATGTACAAAATTCAAGACGCAAATGGGAATAGTCTTGACTTGTAGGCTTGTAGTGCATCTGCACGTGGTGATAGCAAAAAACGCTACACAAACAAAACTATATGAATGGACAAATAGTAAAAGGCGACTCATCTTATTAAAATATAAATGAACACTTTTAGTCTACACAAAGTCTCATAAAATACAATCTATAGATAACTTATCTAAAGACGACCTATACTTTTAGGAAAATCATGTATGCAATTAATTAACATGTCTAGGTTGTTAATGAAATTTATTTCTTTTGTAATATGATAAAAAATCAATGAAAGAATATAGACGTTTTGATTAATAACATCAATGATTTTTTTGACAACATAGATCCGTCTCTATATAAATTATTTAGAGACTGTCTCTCAGGTGACTTGATCTTTAGTCTATGGATTACTGAATTTCAATATGTCACACATCAGAATGGTTTACTTGAATTACATGGTCATCCAAAATCAATAATCAAACTCTTCGAAAAAGTAACTACATATGAAATGTTAGATGCTAGTGGACTAACTACTGCTACACCACATTAAATGGTGTCATGTGCACTAGGGTTGGATATTTTATTTTCATAATTTCTGAAAATTTGAGCGAGTAACATAACATTTAAGCACATGCATGGTAATATGCTCAGTACGTTTCTGAGTTAGTTCCTTCTACCATTAACCATAGTTAAGTCTTGTCTAGTTGAGAAAAAGGAGGGAACATAAAAATAAAAAAATTATGAACTACTCATCCCATAGGGCTGCGCAACGGACCGGATCGGATCATACAAACGGATGACTGAAATGTCTATCCATTATCCGATCCATTCAGAGCGAATCGGATAACGGACAAATCTGCGGATATCCGTTATCCATGAAATTTAATTTAAAAAAAAAACCCTGTTTTTCAACATGAATTGGACAATAAAATGATGAATAAAATGATAGAAATCAGCATAGAACACCAAACAACATAGGTTCAAATTAAAGAACGGTAGAAACTTTTATCGAAGAAATTTTTTTTGTAAATGATCGAGTTTTGCTAGAATTTCGAACTTTCAGAATCGAACCGAAAGTTCGTCGAAGAAATTCGATTGTAATTATTATTAATTATATAATATTATATAATATATATTTAAAAATTAAAAAAAAACAAAACAAAACACACCTGTTCAGCGGCCAAAACAAAACACAGGTTGTTCTTGGCTGATGTAGTGATGTTTTTTAAACCCTAGTACTTTGACCAACCTACTACTCATCTTATTCCTCCAACCAACCTCCATTATCAGCCACCATACGTCTACCCACCACCCATACCGAGCCGCCTCTCAACCACCGTCCTCAGCCACGCGTCGCGCCCCCTTCGATCTAGTCCTTCCCCAGCTCCGCCCTTCTCCATTTTAGCGGTTGACTCTCCATCCATTCCTCCCTCACGCCGGACTGACCACCCGTCCACCACCGCACCTCACGCCCTGTGCGCTGTGCCTTCACCCCCCTGTGCGCTGTGCCCTCACCCCCTGTGCGCTGTGCCCTTCTCCACCACCGCACCTCACGCCGGACTGACCACCCATCCGCACCTATGCTTCTCGCTCCTCCACCGCCTTGCAATTCTCAGATCAGATCCGATCCGAATTGAAGGTTAGTGTTTGTCGACGAATTTGTTCCTTTTTCATTCTTCAAGCCCAATTTAATTCTTCCTGATTCTTTCTGATTACTCTCAAGGGTGAAGTAACAGACACAAACAAATTTGAATTCTTCCTGATTCTTTTCGAGCTTTCGAGCCGAGCTTATTTCGAGCTTTCTAAGTTTTCGAGCTCACGAGCCGAGCTCGAGTCGAACAAATTATTTCGAGCTCGAGCTCAAATTTTGCAACTCGATCGAGCTCGTGCTCCAGCACAAAATTGATAAACGTATGCCCGAGCCGTTTGCAGGCCTAGTTCAAATATTCGAAATACACATCAAAAGTTCAAAAATCAAACTACGTGATTCGAATATCCATATTTTGTTTCCTAATGAGGTTGCCGCTCTTTGTCTGACTGAGTGAGAGTGTCTGTTTTGTTTCTTAATGAGTTAGGTTTAGGGCAAAAATATTGTATATACATATAAAAAAAAAATTCGGATACCGGATATCCGACGGATTTATTCCTTCGTGATGGATAGGAGAAAATTGCATCCATTATCCGATCCGTAAATGTGGATAAACAGACCGAATCCGGATCATATGAGCATCCTATCATCCCACGTCCAGTCTCTTCATCATCAGTGTTTCTTGCTACCATCAGTCTGCCACCATCAAACCGGCCAGCCAGACTCCTCCATCATAACTTGCAAGTTCCCTTTTTGTCCAGACATTAGAAACAAAGTGATTTATCTAGGAAACTGATCTAGGAGTTGCTAAATTCATTATTCTTGATAATATAATACTCTATGATTTATGATATAGGTATTTCAATTTTCAGTAATTGTTATGAATGTGTTTTCTTTTCACTCATATCTTGCCCCATGTTGAGGTCTAGATAACATGGATAGTCATTTTTCTCTGTATAATATGTAAACCTATTGTCTTCGCTGAGTTAGTTCCTTCTTTTCTTTCATTTCGCGGCATAACATGAGAACCATTTTCAATTTCTTTTTATCATAGATAATATATATAGGGTGATCATTTTTCTCTCCAACTTGAATCTTTTTTTAGGCTTGTCATTTAACCTAGACTGTAGTTCACTTTTGTATTGTACTTTGTTTTCAAGCATTCCTTGTAATTTTTGTACATTGGTTGGAGTACTATTAACAACTTCCCCCCCCCCCCCCCCCAACCAACGACCAAGCCTACTCTGAACAAGTATCGCTTGTGATTGTTGAAGGATCAAGAAAGAAGAAAAAGGTCAAGGAGACAAGTGGATTCTGAAGAAGGATAAGATGCGGTGTTCCTACAAGAAACTTGTACAAGTGCACATTTGCCAAATAAAAATGAAGATGATGAATATGAGGTAAGCACGATGCAACTGATCACAAAGCTAACCCACTCGGCTTTACCAAGAAGAATGCTAATCCTGAATGTAAAAAATTCATGAATGTACAACTTCAATGGGTTCGCTCTGTTTATGGAATATAATAAAGAGCTCCATAAGTGTCATAACCAAATGTACAACTGTCAATATATAGGTACTAAGTAAATCCCTAAATGATTTGATGTACAATCTTCAAGGCTCCATGTATAACATGTGTTATGAGTTCTATTTTGCGGCAAGATTCAGTTCTCGCCTTGTTTGATAGACCAGCCATGCAAAAATTCAGTGTCTTCAAGAATTCTTCACATTCAGGATTAGCATTCTTCTTGGTGAAGTTGAGTAGGTTAGCTTTGCGAGTTGCATCGTGCTGACCACTCTTGGAGTCTACGTTCATTATACTCTTGGATTAGTATAATGAAAGTCTTGTGGGGTGATCTTGGAGACGTATCGAGATAACATCTTTATTGAACAAGTCTTTAATTTCAAATTCTCTAAATTAAGATTATATATGGAACAATGTTATCCCTTTGAAAATCAACGAATTTGTGTGGAAGGCCATAGAACATATTTCCAACTTTGCCAAACTTCCAAGTCGGTTTTGTTTGCTTTAGTGCTGGATGTTCTGTACGTTCTCTTTCTTTTGGTTTAGGTGACATGAGCTAAGCCTATGTTGCTTAGCTCTCTATATTCACTATAATTAAGAGATTTAATCTAATTTAACTTTTAAAAAGAGTCGTATTATGCAAAAGTCGTATCATGCAAATTATAAGATTCAGACCTAAAAATTATAACTCTTAATAATAAGAGACGCGATTTGAACTTTAATCTGGTGTAATTTGAAGGGGACCGTGCCAATGTTGTTTCGCAACTCCAGAATCCAGTTTCCACACTTTAAGCAATTGGGCACTGTTGTGTAATGTTCTTGAAACTCGATCACCAATAATAATGATCAATCAACTCAAACCACAACAAAACAATTGATGAATATTATAGCAACAATCACTATGACTGTAATATCAACAATTAATAAAACAAAACTCAAAACAATAACTCCAACACAATCGAAACACGACGATTTAAGTGGTTCGGCGAATGCCTACGTCCACGGGAGAAAACTAAAGATTCTTTTATTGACCAATGCAATGACAAAGATACAACCAATCCTAACGATGTCGATTGACAGATAATGGAGAAACAAAGCTTAATCGCAAACTAGAAGAATAAGATTCAATCCTTTCCCAGCTCGAAGAGAAAACAAATACTCTTTATTCCTTTCCCAGTTCAGACAGAAAACCTGATGTTTCTCTAACTGTTGCTGTAACACTCCTTATTTCTTCAGACTTCTTCCTTCACTCTGAATTCAATCTATCTCCACAAATCTCCACCTTAGATTGAATTCCTTTCTAGCTTCTCCAAAACACTCCTAAGGTTGGAGTAGACCCTTTTGTACTTTCATCAACAATGAGCACAACTGAAACTTTGAAACATGCAATGCTTTTGTCAAGCTATCAGCCATGTTCTCTGATGTGTGAATTTTCTCCACTTTAATGCTTCCTTCAGCTATCACATCTCTGATGTAGTACAGTCTCACATCAATGTGTTTTGTCCTCTCATGGTACACTTGGTGTTTAGCCAACTGCAAAGCACTTTGATTATCACAATAGATTGTGACAGATCTCTGAATTATTCCTAGTTCCTCCAACAATCCCTTCAACCACAATGCTTCCTTCACTGCTTCTGTCAAGGCTATAAACTCAGCCTCAGTAGTTGATAAAGCAACCACAGGTTGTTGAGAATTTTTCCAGCTTATTGCAGTTCCATATAAGGTAAACACATATCCAGTATTGGACTTCCTTGTATCCAGATTAGATGCATAGTCAGCATCAACATAACCTACCAATGGTTGATCTGTGTGCTCTGCAACCTTGAAGTATAATCCATGATCTTGAGTTCCTCTGATAAATCTCAGTACTCCCTTAACAGTTTCCCAATGAGCACAGCCTGGATTGCTCATATACCTGTTAATAACACTAATGGAATAGGCCAAGTCTAGCCTGCAGCACACCATGGTATACATGATGCTCCCCACAACACTAGCATATGGAATTGATTCCATTTTCATCTTTTCTGAATCAGTTGTGGGACACTGAGCACTAGATACCTTTATGCTTTGATTAAGTGGTATAGATGTAGGTTTAGCCTCATGCACCTTATACTTTTGCAACACTTTGGATAGGTAACTCAGTTGGGTAAAAGTTGTAACTTGTTGATCTTTGCTTTTGTATATGCCCATGCCAATGATCCTTTTTGCACATCCCAAGTCCTTCATCTCAACCTCCTTGTTGAGACTTCTCTTCACATCTTCTATCATAGCCATGCTCTTCCCAGCAATCAAGATGCCATCCACATAAAGCAACAAGTATAAGAAACCTGTATCATGTCTTCCAGTTTGATATATGCAGCTATCATAGTTGCTTCTCTTGAAACCCACAAAAGTCACAAACTCATCAAACCTCTTGTACCATTGTCTTGGAGATTGCTTCAATCCATATAAAGATTTATTGAGCAAACATGCCTTTGTATCTGCATTACTTACAGTTACACCATCTGGCACTTTCATGTATATCCTCTCCTCAAGATTCCCATGCAAGAAAGCTGTCTTCACATCCATCTGCTATAGATAAAGACCATCTTGAGTAACAATAGACAATAGTATCCTGATTGATGTATGCTTGACTACAAGAGAAAAAAATCTCTGTGTAGTCCAAGTCTTCCCTCTGTGTGAAACCCTTAGCCACAAGCCTTGCCTTGTATCTCACTTTCCCACCAATAGCTGCTTCATCTTTCTTCTTAAAGATCCACTTGCAGCCTACCAACTTGGTATTCCTTGGGACAGTGACAATACTCCAAGTATTATTCTTGTATAGAGATTCCAATTCTTCCTTAATGGCTTCCATCCATAATAACTTCTCTTTACAAGTGACTGCTTCATGGTAGCTATTTGGTTCTGCATAATTAACCTCTTATGCGACGCTCAGAGCATAAGAGACCATGTAGGACTTCCCTACTCTTCCAAAACCATACAAGTTAGGTGCTTATGCAGATTCTCCTTGTTTTGTATGCACATTGCATGATTGCACCAATGCTGAAGATTCCCTAGTTTCATGTACAAAAGTGTCAAGTACCTGTGTATCATAAACATGCTCCACCTCAATCTTGGTGTTATCATCTTCACATGTTGTGTGCTTTCCAGTTTCATAACTTATCTTGTGAGCCTTACCAAGAACACAATTCTCACAGAAACTCAGCTTAGACACTTTATCACCACCCAAAACATCTTGCTTTGACAACTCCTTCAGTCCCTTTTCACTGATATGAGCTAACCTCTCATGTCACAGTTGTGTCTTATCCATTGTTGCAGTAACAGTTGCACTGACAGTTGTACAAACACTTGAAACAACAGATGCCATACCAGACACCACTTCTCCTTGCATGATATACAGACCATTAATGAGGTTTGCTTTGATAACTGGTGTATTCCCCTTCATGACTTGCATAACACCATTCTCAGACCTATACTTATATCCCATCTTATCAAGAGTTCCTAGAGATATCAAGTTCCTTTTCAAGCAGGTATGTATCTAACATTGGTAAGAATCCTAATGACACCATCATGCATTTTCAGCCTTATGTTACCAGTTCCTTTGATACCATAAGCATAATCATCTCCTAACAATACATTACCCCTATTTCCATGCTTGAAATCCTCAAACCACTCTTTTATAGGACATATATGGAATGAACACCCTGAATCTAGAATCTAAGTCCACACTTAGACTCAGTGATAGAGAGTACCTCAGCATTATCAAATGCATCAGAGGATTCTGCAAGATCTGCAGTATTGGCTCCACCTTGCTCAGGTGCCTTTCTTCTTCTCTCCTTCTTCTTTAACAAGTAACAATCCTTCATCAGGTGACCTGGTTTCTTGCAGTAGAAACATGCCCTCTTCTCTGTGTTTCTATTCCCACCAAACTTGGACTCCTTCAGTTGTTGTTTTGGTCTGCCAGATGTCGTGCTTTTACCAGCTTGATGTTTGTTCCATGCTTGATTGACAAACAAGCTCTCAGCTGCAGGATCAGGTTGGTTGCCCACATTCTTTTGATCCATCTTATTCCTTAATGCATTTTCAACATCTGCAGCTGTAAGGTCATCTGGTTTGGTCATAACAATAGCATTAATGAAGTGTTCATAACTTTTGGGGTAGAGAGCTCAACAATATCACTGCCTTGTCATTGTCTTCAACCTTTACTTCCAAAGATTCAATGTCCATGCACAACTTGTTGAATTCATCCAGCTGATCAATGATTGATCTATCAGCTCTCATCTTGAATGAGAAGAGTTTTTGTTTCAGGTGCATCTTACTTGCAGAAGAATTCACAGGATAAAGGGATTCCAATTTATCGCAAACATCCTTAGCAGTCTTCTTCTTAATCACCTCTACCAAGACTTTATCTCCCAAAGACAAAATCAGCGAGCTCCTTGCCTTTCCTATGATGCGCGTCTTCTCAGCCGCATCAAAATCCTTAGGAAATCCGGCATCTCCAAGCAACGCCTACTCTAATCCCTGTTGAACCAGTAGAGCCTACATCTTTGCCTTCCATAATGAGAAATCAATTTTATCTGTAAGCTTCTCGATGTCAAATCTTGCCATTGCCATAACTGCTCCTGAGTTGATTGTCCCTTCTTCCCACAGACGACGCCAATTGTTGTGTAATTTTCTTGAAACTCGATCACCAACAATAATGATCAATCAACTCAAACCACAACAAAACAATCGATGAATTTTATAGCAACAATCACTACGACTGTTATATCAACAATCAATAAAACAGAACTCAAAACAATAACTCCAACACAAGCGAAACACGACGATTTAAGTGGTTCGGCAAATGCCTACGTCCACGGGAGAAAACTAGAGATTCTTTTATTGACCAATGCAATGACAAAGATACAACCAATCCTAACAATGTCGATTGACAGATAATCGAGAAACAGAGCTTAATCGCAAACTAGAAGAATAAGAAGATTTCTACTATGGAATAACAATTCTCTTGTCTTGTGTTGTCTTGTCTTTTTTTGTCTTGTTGTATGACGAACACCCTAAGGCTGTATATATAAGATTTCCTACGCCTCCTACATCACCTTGAGTTAGTAGAATAAGATTCAATCCTTTCCCAGCTCGAAGAGAAAATAAATACTCTTTATTCCTTTCCCAGTTCAGATAGGAAACCTGATGTTTCTCTAACTGTTGCTGTAACACTCCTTATTTCTTCAGACTTCTTCCTTCACTCTAAATTCAATCTATCTCCACAGGAACATTATTGAAGAAACCAAATCTATCTCTTTATATTCTCATTCAGCTATGTTTAGATTTACTCTTGTGTGGTACTGTTTTTGTTCATCTTGTAGCTATTGTTGTTCTTTTGTGTTGGTTCTTATGAGATTTCCGTTGCGATCGAATCCTGATGTATCTTGATGTTTTATTCAATGTAACCTTATTTCTCAAAAATAAAATAGTACTTCCTCCGTCCCGCTCTAAGTGTGGCGCCATTTTAACTTTTTCGGATAAACTTTCTCTAACTTTGACTACGAATTAATTTTAAACTGCAAATGCAAAATGTTCAATTAAGTTCTATAATGATAATTTAATCCTTAACTTGTCATTATATAATTTAAATGTTTAAGATTAATTCATAGTCAAAGTTGAAGACAATTGACCCGAAAAAGTCAAAATGAGACACTTCGGACGGGACGGAAGAAGTAAGAGACACAGATTGTAAAGTGGTCGCAAAAAAGATTTGTCATATTTTCGATTGAAGCTAGCACACGTTAAGAGTCGTACTTTCAAAATTAGAAGTCGTATTTTTTTTTTTTACTTTTTATGAGTTAGTTTTTTGTTTTTTTTATGTGACTATTATATAAAGAGTTGTAAAAATTTTGAGTTGCACTAGAGCAAATGTCTTGTAGTGATTGTACGTACTCGCAAGGATCAGAAGCATTTCTGCCCCTATAGTTGAATAAATTTGTGTAACTTATTATAAAAAAAAAGACAATGATATTCATAGAATATATAATTAATATTTCATTCGTCCTGCTTGTTTGAATTTTTCCGGTCAACATAAATATTATATTAATGTATAATAATATCATGTGACAAGATGGCACTACAAACGTACATAGAGTAGTGGAAGCAAATATGTAAGAAAGAAATTAAGATCACGAGACATTATACACAATTAGAATATATTAATTCAACAATACTAATATACAATATAAAATTCCACAACTCACAACCATGCAGTACTCATGCATGCACACATGAAAAATGCATTGCACACTTACAATGACTAGAAATAAAAATGAACATCTTATTAATTCGGAATGGATGCAGTACATATAATATATGAATCGATGTTAATAGTGCATGACAGTGATGTTATACCCAACCGTGACTTTACCAGCGGTTGGGGTAAAACTGATGGTCCGAAGCTGGGCATAGCCACGAGCAAACCGGAAAAGTCCGGCTCCACCAATGACCGGCACTTCCCTGACGGGAAGCAAATGCTGATTATTCCCCACTATGGTGATGGAGCTCCCATTATACTCGCCATAGGTGAACAAAAAGTTCATGTTGACGCACGTGGCAAATGTTTCTTGTGAAACATATGCATAAAAGCCTTGTGCCCTCCCAACTTCTTTGGAGCTCATTTGAGGACCTAAGGTTAGAGGATCATCGGTCATCACAATCGACCCAAACAGAAACTTCGCATTTGGAGCTGGTTTCACCATTGTTATCGCAGTAGGGGCGCTCCCAGAATTGACGTCTTGCCAGAATACTTGGAATTGACTGACTTTTTCTTTCGTTTGTTCTTCTTTGGTTAGGCAAAAAGAGGCAGAAAGGAGGATGGAGATGCTAACAATGTAGTAAAACAAAGAGTTTGACAAAAACATAGCCATGTAGCCAGCTAGCACTTAGTAATTTGATGCTAAATTTTAGTTTCGAATTCTGAATTTTTTAATTTATGTGGGAATGAGATATAACAAGCTCTAGATGGCAACGAACAAAGTAAGCAGTTGGGTGGTCAAGGCGTGGTATGCATGGGATTATAAAGAAAATGAAATATGCTGGGAAATACTGTGGAACATGATTTTATGGAACACGAGATTAAAGTAGAAAAGAAGTGGTATCATCATGTCAGGTGTAATTAATGTTTAACATGTCTGTACGTGTGTATACTAGAACTAGAATACAAGTACCCTGATGGAACGTTCGCTTTACGGTCCATCACGAATCCGTCTTAACGAGCGTTAGTGCGAATCTAAAGGCACACGGGACGTCTAATTATATTTATCGATCCCTATTACTTACTTTACTTATTTTGTTATTTCAATTAATTGGTCAATGACCGTATACTAGGAATAAAGGCCCATGGCCCGTAGATTAAGAGAACAGGCCTCCGACCCAAGAGTAAGCTCTAGTTAGGAGACACTGATATTTATATCAGAAACCCTAGTTGTATTACTCAGTTATTGATTATTAATAAAGTCTTTAGCCGTTGCATAAACGTGTTCACCATGAAAGCGTGTTATGTCACTAGATCTCTATTCTTGTGATTGATCTTCTCTCTTTTCTTTGCACTTGTGCCAAGATATCTCTTCAAGGCCGTTCTAATGGACGGATTGCTAGGTAATTTGTATCACGGATTACCAGTTGGAACCAAAGTTCCAATACATGGCATCAGAGCCGTGTTTCACGCTTCCACAACGAAGCAATCCACCAAATGGATGATTGGACGAGATCCGGAATCTGCTGCGGCTGAAGTTCGATCCAGGAGGTAACAACTTCAAATCGAAGAAGACGGAGAAGGATGAAGATGGGAGAAAAAAAACAACTCGCCACTTTCGATTGGGTTGAGTTCGGAAGAGTTAGGAGGCTCCATGACGGAGAGAGAGGTCGACGGGGTGCAAGGATGGAAAGAGAAGGGTGGATTTGGCGTGAAGGACGTGAAAGACGAAGATTTGGAGCTCCAAATCGACATCAAAGGCGACCAAAACCCTAGAGACAAGCTGGAGAAGAAGCGGTCGGCGGGTGAGGAACCGGGTCCTGACGAACCGGAAATTTTGGTTCAAACGGATTGTGCGACGAAGACCGACGAACTAGGAGGTGAAGGGAGCGCGGGTGACTAGCAGAGTGCTACAGGAAGCGCCACGGGCCCGACCAACAACAAGGGAAACGCGCCAGAAATGCACGTACAGCACGTGGAGGCGCGTGAGACATCAACAAGGCGTGTGGAGGCATGTGAGTCGGCTTGGAAGGGAGTGGCAGTGCGTGGAGACTTCTGGGAGGTCGTGGCAGAGCGTCGGGATGACCTAGAGGATGTTAGATGGGTTTACGACCCTGGGGTACAAGCTCAGAGGTTATATCTCATCTTAGGAGAGGGAAGGCTCAATCTCGCGGGAGGAACTGCACCAGATTCAAATTAGGTAACTTATATATGTCTTGATTTAGGTCTGGTTATTGATAAGGAGATTGGGTATGGCAGTAGGGGTGATAAACATGGTCTTAGAATATAGGAGGATATGTTAAATCATATGGGGATAGTTGGTGGACATCAATCTTTAGGCTATACGGTCAAATTCTATGAGATTGATAGGGCTGAGTGGGTTGTTAGTGCTGAGATTCATGAGAAGATGGACACTTTTAGCAAGACGCCCAAGGATGAAGAGTACATGGACAATACTGTCGAAGTGTCCATGTAGAATAAGGGGAAGTATGGAAACAACCAGTATCACAGAGGACTTGAAGGTTAAAATTGTTGAGGATCTAGATAGTGGTCAAGCTATTCAAGCTTCACACTATTTGTATCAGCATAACGAGGAAGCCATGGAGGTATGGTAGTCTACCGAGCCTGGGAAGAAGAATGTGGAGCAGTGGAGAATCCAAACTACCACGGTTCTGGAAATAACAAGTGTCCAGCGAACGTGTTCTAGTCATGTGAATCCAGACGTGCCAGTATATCGGCCAGGTAATCTACTTCTAGTTACTATGCTTGAGTCTGGTTGTTATACATTGGATAAGGTTGCAGTGTCGCCATTGTTTTGGTTAATTTTTACTCGGCGTATTAGTCTTGGGTATGGTAATCAATGCACTTGTGTGGTGGTGGACTATCTACTGGTTGATGTGAAGGGGAGGGTGTTGGGACACAATGAACTGGTTGAGCAAAAATGTCATGATAAGCTGCCATCGAGTGTGCAACAATTGAAGGTTGTGGCTTTATACATCAGACTATGTTAGGACTTGAATGGAAGGACCAAGTCACCAGGGAGTAAAATCTCACGGCGGCAAAGATCATCATCATAGCTGGTGGTAGAGAAGAATTGGTTGTGGCTACAACCGAGAAAAAGAAACCACTCCGGGATGGGGCAAGATGGTCGAGTCAGCTGAAAGACTTGAAAGAAAAAAGGAAGCCCAACCGACATGCGCGTAGAGGGGAGGGAGGGGTCATTCAGCCAAATGGCAAGGACATGTGTTAGGAATATCTGTTTAGATTTTGATCAGCAACCTAATGACGTATCTTAGCTCAGAAAGGTGGTTAATACTCTTGGTTCACTTGAACACTGTAAAAGAGGAAAATCACTAAGTATGATAGTCTAGTAAATCTTGTATAGGATGTTAGGTCTCTGAATGTAATTTTTTATTTTCTTGAAGAAGACCAAGAAGAAGGCATCGAGCAGGAGAAGCTCAACTATAAAATGAAGTTTTGAAGACTGCACAAGATTACTGAAGACAAAGGTTATCAGATACCTATGTCCAGATATCTTGAAGAAACAAGTGTTTCAATAAACAAGTGTTGCAAAAGATATCTGAGAATACAAGGTTTCTGAAACGAGGAAAAGTGCCCATAGATATCTACACTCAGATACCTTGGATAAAGATTATGTTTCCGGAAAACAATATATTTTTAACAAAGTGGTATCTAGAGTTGTGATAGTCTCTGGAAAAGGACGTGCAAAGCTTCAGAAAGCATGCATAGTTCCGTTGGCACTACATGGCAAAGTATAGTACAGTGCATTAAATGCACGGACATAAATGTCTGAACAAAAATGGTAGTCTCTGAAGAAGAAGACAAACGTGCAACAGTACTATACTCAGATATCAATAGTTTGAATTTGATTTAAGCC
Organism: Plantago major; assembly: GCA_026545765.1. NCBI lineage: Eukaryota > Viridiplantae > Streptophyta > Magnoliopsida > Lamiales > Plantaginaceae > Plantago > Plantago major. The sequence goes on from CM048840.1 coordinate 97,733,599, forward strand.
TAACGGATACTATTCAAACGTCACTCAAATTCATCTATAAATATAAACACTTAGAATGTTTGAGAACACACACACACACAGAACTTACACCAAGAACACTGAATATTCACACAAGCTCTCTCAAGCATACTACTTACCTTCAAGCTTTCTATTGCGACCAAAGCTCTTGATTCTAAGTAGCACAAAAGTTCTAAGTGTCCTGATCCTTAACAAGCATTGTTATTTGTGAAGGAGTTGAATTAAGATTTCATATATGAGATTCATTCTCTTAAACACTTATCATAGACTTGGGTCAGTAAAGAACAAGATACCATACATTGAAAAGTGTATTAAGTATACTTGATTCATAGAGCTATCTGCATAACTGAACAAATTATTAAAGAAGCTCACCTGACAAACTACCTTAACCAACACCTTAATCGGCGTGGAGTACAGGAAGTACTTAGTTTTGGAAACTAAGGAATAACTCCAAGGTTACTGAGCGTAAGAAGTACTTAGTTTGGAAAACTGAGGAATAGCTCAAAAAGGTTTCTGAGTACAGGAAGTACTTGGCTGAGAAAGTCGGGGAATAACTCAGGGGGAACACTTGGTAGGGAACCTAGTGTATTTAGAAATCGAGATAAGATACTTGTAAGGTTACCTCAATTATCTGTCTTAGTGGATTTTAGGTCTGAGAAAGGCCGAAGTGGATTAGTTGAAGGATTACACCACCTTCGGATACCACTATAAAAGACTTGTGTTATTTACTTTCTGCAATTTATTACTTGCTTTATTTACCTTGCTAAGTATTTACACATATCTTGCTGAGCACGTGCACTTATCACAGAAAAGTCTTCCGCTCTCTAAAAATAAGGATCAGATATCTTCACAGATATCTGAGAAACTGTGTTTATCGACAAAAGTTTTAAAAGACTATTCACCCCCCCTCTAGTCTTTTACTTTGCCGTTATTTGGACCAACAAGCGGTATCAGAGCAGGAGGTTCCCAAGCCTTCTGCACTGAACCTAGATCCCAGATAAGTGCCCACTAACTACTTTTCTCCTACACTTGATTTGTTTGTTTAGTGTGTTTGCTGCAGGATGTCTTTAAGTGATGCCCCAATTCTCAAGCCAGAGAATTATGAGAAATGGAAGAACAACATGATGCTCCACCTAGAAGCCATCAGTGACGAAATGATCGACGTGATAAAGAATGGCCCCATAGTCATTCAACAACTCAAGCAGGTCATGGAGGTTTCTAATGGTAGAGACAGAGAACAAAGCGATGGGTCTTCACGCAGACGGATCGTCAACGGTGGGAGACCTACTACCAAGTTATTCTGAGCCAAAGCCCAGAGAGCTCTGGACATCGGAAGACGCCAATAGAAATCGACTGGATGGTCAGGCTCGCAATATCATCATACGTTCTACTCCAGAGCACATACAGTGTAAACTGTGGGGTGCAAAAACGGCGAAAGTGCCCTGGCAACTGATTGAAGAAATATGTGCCGGCACTGAGAAAAAAAAGGAAAATAAGTTCGAAGTTTTGAAGCTCAAATTCCAAAACTTTAAACAATGTCCCACAGAGACTCTTAAAGAACTAGATTTCCGGTTTACAACACTCATGAGTGACATGGCTGCATTTGGCGAAAGTAATAGATATACCCAATCAGAAAAGATTAAGACTATTGTGAGAAGTCTAAATCATAACTGGGAGCATATAAAGTTTTTCTACTTTAACCAAGGAATGCCAGATGTCACTCCAGTGGAACTTCTCTCTCACCTTGCCACTGTTGACTATGAGACAACTTAAAGAGAACAAACAACTGAAAAGTTGCAGAATGTTGCTCTAGTTGCCCAAGGAACTTCTGAAAAGAAGGAAGGCAAGGAGGTGACTGAGGATGCTCTTGCTGTAAAGCAAATGAGAAAATATGTCAGTCGAGAGATTGAGAGAAGAAAAGCCAAAGAGAAGCTGAAAAAGCATCTAGGCTCAAACTATCACCAGTACAAAAATATGCAACTGTCAAACTCGCTAAACAAGCCGGCTCAGAAAGAATCTAGTACTGAGGAAGCAGAAATCGGAAACGATATCTGTTTCTATTGTCAGAAACCTGGTCATTTCAAAAAGGATTGCCCTGCCCTCAACAAGCTAAAGACAGGCGACAAAAAAGATAGAAGAAACTTCAAGAGAAGTCAGAGAGCTCTGCTCACTGAGGAAAGAAAGAAAATACAAATCCAACTGGATGCTCTAGACATTGAGTCTGATTCTGAGGATGAAGACTCAGATGATTCCACAATGCCTTCTCCAGAGATGGGTGGTAGTGTTTCTCATGAAGTGATTGACTTTGGTCAAAAGAAGACTTTGGTCAAAAGAAGAAAGAAGTGTGTGGAGTGGTTGAAGAAATCTTTCCAGATATCTCCAACATTGAACCTTGTCTAATGGTTGATGAGGTAACACATACTTCTTGTTATACTTATGAAAGTGATGAGGAAGGAATCAAAGATCTGGAACATCTCAAAAGAGAACTTGACCTCTAAGAAAGAGAATTTCTGATGGTCCGAGCTAGAGCCGAAATCCTTGAAGAAGAAAAGAATTCTCTTGTAAAGGAAAATTCACAATTACTCAAGATATCTGAGAAAAAGGATGCTGAAAATGCATTTCTCAAAGCTCAGATATTTGAGACAGAAAAGTCACATAAAGAAGCATTGGCCAAACTTCAAAAGAAATGTGAAGATCTTCTTTCTGAGAATAAAGAACTCAAAAAGAAAGAACTATCTTTTCAATCTTATGCCAAAGCTAGTGACACTCTTACTGAAGTACAATCTTATTTAAGAGATCCTTCAGAAAAGAGAGGACTTGGGCTGGACACACAAACATATAGTTCTACCACTCTGAATAAGAGTGATGAAAGAAGAACATTTGTCAGTACTCAGCAAGGTGGTTCCCAAACAACCTATAGCATTGGTCAGAGAACTAAGGTTGTTGACAAAGGAAAGGCAGTTGCGACCAAACCTTTGTGGGAAAAACAAGTCCCAAGGAAAATCGTTGGGAACATTTCTAAAAAGAAACATAACACTGAAAAGTGTAATCACCCATAGTGCTATGTCTCTCAGAAAGGAAGAATTGCAGGAGCTGGAAAATTCTCCTATGTCACATTTTCTGAAAAGAAACTAGACGTTCCAGAGACTAATAAAGCTGCTGAGATGAGAACTCAGATAGCACCAGGCACTCGAAATGGCATTGGCTATAAAGCCATCGGGAAACAACTTGCTCGAGAGTATAAACAAGAGCAAGAACGATGGTTAAAGGCTAGAATTGCTCACGACAATTATCAGAAGTGGAAAATGAGTCAAGCCACTGAAAATCTGAATGCCAGGGCTAGAAGAAATCTGGCTAGGAAAGCTAAGTTTGCTGAGAAGCAAACTCAGAAACCTGACAGGTATCTGAAAGCACCAAATGGAGCACCAAGGAACACACCAAGGAAGAAAATAGTTCTTAATAATAATGATACTAATCATTTAATTAGAATTCCTCCTTATGTTCCTATTAGACAAAAGAATGTTCCTAAGAAATTCATTCAAAAATGGATTCCTACTGGAAGATTCTTTAGTCCAGATGGTTCCATTGTTGGTATGAGAACCTAATCTCCTGTTTCCTGTTTTGTGCAGAACACTCTAAAGACTAATCCAAAGTGGCATTTTGATAGTGGATGTGGGAAGCACATGACAGGAGACAAAGCAAATCTGATTAACTACAGAAAATGCAATGATGGGCCAATTATTAGATTTGCTGGAGGAGATGAAAATCCAACCATAGGATTTGGCAATCTGAAGTTTAGAGCCCTTACAATCTCTGAAGTACTACATGTAAAGGGATTGAAATATAATCTCCTAAGCATGAGTCAATTAGTAGACAAAGGGTATACTGTCAAGATCAAGTCAAAACTATGCAAAGTGATTGACAATGAGTCAAAGCAGACAATCTTGGTTGCTAGGCGAAAAGGAAATCTTTATGTTGCTGATTGGGCATCCGCCACAACTGAAGAATGTCTCATGGTGAGTCAATCTGGCCACACTGAAGAAAATTGGCTATGGCATAAAAGAATGAGTCACTTGAATTTCAAAACTCTGAACAAGCTAGCCAAGAAAGAGTTGGTGGTTGGTTTACCCAAAATGACATATAGAAAAGATGGTACATGCTCAGCTTGCCAAATGGGAAATCAATCCAAAACATCTTTCAAGTCTAAAACTAGACACTCCAGTGAAAGGCCACTGCAAATGTTACATATGGATCTTTTTGAATCCTCTGTAACTAGTTATGCAAGAAAGAAGTATGGTCTGGTTGTTGTTGATGATTACTCAAGATTCACTTGGGCTGTTTTTCTCAGACACAAATATGATGCAAGGGTTGAGATACCCAACTTGCTGAATAAGCTCGAAATCATGAAAAATGACAAGGTATCTGTAATCGCAGACCATATGATCGAGTTTGTGAACCAGTACATAAAAGAGTTTTGTACCTGCAAAGGTATACAACATCAACTATCTTCCGTAAGAACACCACAACAAAATGGTGTTGCTGAAAGGAAGACTAGGACCCTAAAAGAAGCGGCAAGAACAATGCTCGTTGACACTGAAATAAGTAAAATCTATTGGTTTGAAGCTGTAAACTCAGCCTGCTACACTCAAAATAGATGTTTGATTAACAAGCACCATGACAAAACTCCTTATGAGCTTTTGATTGGTAGACCCCCTAGTATCAAGCATCTAAGGGTGTTTGGTTGCAGATGTTTCGTTCTTAACAATGGAAAAGAGTACTTGAGAACATTTCAACCAAAGGCAGATGAAGGAGTATTTCTTGGTTATTCTTTGAATAGCAAAGCCTATAGAATCTACAACAAAAGAATGCAAAAGAGTGTTAGATATCCATGGCATTTTCCATGTGTCAGATATCTCAGATACTGCACAAGTATCCCATCAAGATCATATTGATTCACATTCAGATCAAAATGATATTGATCCTACTAATTCAAAACCCATTATGAAATGGATAAGAAATCATCCTGCAAAGGATGTGATCGGTCCATTAGACCAAGGAGTTAGAACTAGAAGAGCAATCGCTGAAAATGCAAATTGTCTCTATGGATGTTTCATCTCAAATATTGAACTTAAAACTATAGAAGAAGCATCAAAGGATCAAGATTGGATCTCTGCAATGCAAGAGGAGTTGGATCAATTTGAGAGAAACAAAGTCTGGAAACTGGTTCCATTTGTTGATGGAATATCTGTAATTGGAACCAAGTGGGTTTTTAGAAATAAAATGAATTAGTCAAACAAAGTATGCAAAGGATATGCTCAACAAGTTTAATCTAAAGCCTTCTGAAAAGAATGCTAAGATACCTATGAGCATTGGAACCAAAATGACCTATACTGAATCTGACAAGAGTGTTGAAGAACACAAGTATAGGAAATTGATTGGGTCTCTATTATATCTCACAGCAAGTAGACCTGATATTCAATATGCAGTTGGTGTGTGTGCTAGATTTCAGACAAATCCAATGCAATCACACTACAACATTGCTATGAAAATATTAAGGTATGTAAAGGGTACTGTAGAAGTTGGATTGTGGTATCCAAAAGACAGTGGATTGAGTTTGGTTGGCTATTCAGATGCTGACTATGCTGGATCATTGCTTGATAGAAAAAGCACCTCAGGAACTTGTCAATTTCTTGGTGCCAGATTGATATCATGGTTCAACAAGAAACAAAACTCAATTGCTACATCTACCACAGAGGCTGAATATATTGCTGTTGGGTGTTGTGCTTCACAAATATTGTGGATACAACAACAACTCAGAGACTATAAACTCAATGAAGAGAAAACTCCTATTTTCTGTGACAACACAAGTGCTATTGCCATAACTCAGAATCGTAAGTTCCATGCAAGAACAAAGCACATTGATGTTAGACACCACTTCATTAGAGACCATGTTGAAAAAGGCAATATAGAGATACTCAAGATTTGCACTGAAGACCAACTTGCAGATATCTTCACTAAGCCACTACAAGAAAGTAGATTCTTAGCTTTAAGACATAGTCTTGGACTAATGGAGCTACCAAAGAACTGAAAAAGTTCAGATATCTGAAGAAGATATCACAAGAGGGAAAGAGATATCTGGAACGGGTATCCAGATATAGAGGGAAAAGAAACCTGGAACGAGTATCCAGAAAAGAAGTATCTGAGACGGGTACTCAGATATCAAAGGTTAGAGGGTAAAATGGCTATTTGAAGATTTCTGAGACAGGTACTCAGATATCTAAATCACTCAGTGAGGGGGAACACAAAAGAGAATAGTACAACTGTCTGCAGTCAACTACTCTCTTGAAATTTGTATTATTTCTATCTTTGTGTAAAACTTGGACATATACTGAGTGTGAGATAGACTCAGATGCAAACAGTGTTCTAAGTCACACAGAAATGTGATTCAGATAGCAAATCGCCAAAATTTATTAATTGGGCACAATTACAATTGCTGATTGTGATCATTACTGAAGAAGCAATATTGACCCTTGATGAAATGGGCGTTTGATCTTAACGGACGAGATTATTTCTTTGTAAAATAGTGGACTGTAAAAACTCAGTCGTGGCCCACTAAGCTAATATCAAAAAAACTTTTACCCACGCCTATCTGCAAGTACACAGATACTTACACACAAAATTAATTTGTATGTATATGTCTGTTGAGATTACATTGCTATATATATAGGATTTTGGCAAAAGAATTCACTTTCGCCTAATCCAACATTCAGACTTGCACAAGAATTGCAAAAATATTTCTGCAAATCTCTGTTCCTCAATTAGTTTTTATGCAAAGAATCAATAATCTCTCACCCTAATCTCTTTCAGACTTTCGAAAACTTACACTATATAAAGAGATGGCTCCAAAACGTGCTTCTACCCAGAAATCCCAATCTACTACCACTGGTACTGCTGAAAAGCAAGCACCAGAGTTGGTAGTTGTAAACAATCGGTTGGTAGGAGACTTTAATCCTGATCATTGGACTTCAAATCACAGGATGATTTGGGGTGGTGCCATGATTGAGGAATACCTTACGGCTTTAATTGAAAACTAAGCCGATAGGAAGCTAATTCTTGACATGCTTGAAAAGGCACAAATCAAGGGTTTCCTATCTGCTACTCCCAGTAGAGTTTCCTCACTGGATGTGTTAGAATTCTACAACAACTCCAGGATTATTTTCTGTGTTTCTGAAGGCACTGAAATAGTGTCTATAAAAACAAAGGTCCAAGGAAAGGAAATCCTTTTGGACTTAACAACTTTCTGTAAGTTGTTTGAACTTCAAAATATTGGAAAGGATTTTGAAATAAACATCAAGGATGATGATCTCCTTGAAGGTGTAAAGCAGTTGTACAGTGATGTGTGTGATCTTGAAAAACCAGATACACCCACTGATTTCAAACTTGCTGACATCAGAACCAGACATCTATTGGTTCACTGGGATGTGTTGGCATGCATTCTTCACAGATGCTTTGATGGTCTACAAGGAGGTGCTGACCAGATAAGCCAAGAACGCTGGATAATGATGTTCTTGTTGAGTCAACAAGACAAAAGGCTGGAAAATCCTTTCAACTGGGGACAATACGCCTTTATGAAGTTTGTGAAGAAGATTCAAGGCTTTGAGCCCAAAGTCGTTAAAGGACATGCTGAGCCAAAAGCCACAGTAAGCTATGGATTGAAAATATGCTACTTACTGGAGTGCCTAGGCATTGAGCTCAGAGAGACGGCATACATAGCCAACAATAACCTACTCTAAAAATATGAGTATACGAACATGATGAAAAAGGTTACTGGATCTCAGAAAGGTTCCAAGAAGCGAAAAACTGAAGAGATATCTGAAGGAAAAGTTGCGACCAAAAAGCCCAGAACTTCACGAAAGAAGTCTGCTGGCAAATCAGAAGACACACCCATTGTGGTTGTCGACTCTCAGATATCTTCCGCCACTGCTGATGAACTCATCAATGCTGCAAAAGATACAACTGCTGATGAACTCATCAATGCTGCTAAGGAGAGCCTTGCTGATAAACTCATCAATGTTGCTAATGAGAATAGTGGTAGGTACCAAGCCCTATATGCAGAAATCGCAGGGATCATGGACCAATCAGTTCCTAATGCTGATGAGAGCTCTGACGATGAAGATGATGAATTAGTTATCTCTCAAGTCCTGCAGAAATCAAAGAGGGCTAAGGTTACTGAAAAAATAACAAGTGTAGAGGTATATGAAGAAGAACCTATACCATAGGTTGCTGAACAAGCACCTGTTTCAAAGGTTGCTGAAGAAGCAACTGTGTCCAAAGTCACTGGACAAAACACACCATCAGAGCAAGTAACACTTAAGCATATTGAAGATGCTCTGATGAGTGGCAACTTAGTGTTGGAGGATACTGCCATTGCCTCAACACTCAAAAGTCTGTCTCAAGCAGATCTGGATAGGCCCCATACAGCATCACCTTCTTCATCCAGATCAGAATCACCACAACAACCACAACAACCAATAGTGGATGCTGTTGAGATGATGCTTGAGTTACAACATGAGATACCAGCATCTTTCCTTGCTGAAGAAAATCCTGTAAAAGAATAGGTTCCCCAACTCAATAAGAGGGATCAAATTGAGGCATCTGCTCAGAATGATCAACTAGGGGAGGCAACTGAGTTGCACACTTAGGAAAGGTCTGAAGTACCTGAAACTTCAAACAAAGAAGTTGAAATGGAACAACAAGACCAACGCATAGAAGGGTCACAAGTTCCAGAGACCAATCAGCCTGACACTGCTCAGGTAGCTGAATGGTTTAACTCTCTACTTGTGATATTTTTGTGTTTGATAAATCTTGTTATTTAATGAAATTTCTTTGTTACATGCTGAATTAGAAACACAACAACAAGAGGAAGCTGCAAAGCTTACCTCAGAATCTGAGAAGGAGGCCTCCAAAGCCTCACCACGTAAGGAACAGGAGCCTGTCTTACAGGTAGAAGATAGTTCCTTAAGATATAACATCTCATATATGTGCTTTACTAATACTATAAAGTGTTTGTTTCTAATATGCTCCAACTGAGAAGAAAAATGAAGAGACTGAAAAGTCTATCTCTTCATAGAAGAATCCAGAGACTTCCAAGGTCTCTGAGAAACAAGTATCTGAACCTTCTGCAGAGAAGGTATTTCATTCAGATACCTATATTCTTGAAAGAGCAAATCTCTGTTCATTTTTCTCAAACTAACACGTTCTACTTAACAGTTCAAAAAGAAGTAGAAGTTGCTGGGGAATTGCCCGCTCAATCCCCAAAACAAATGGAAATTGATGAGGCATCAAAGCCTTCATCACAAGAAAAACTTCCAGAGACTGCACAAGTCTCTCAGAGACAAGTATCTGAGCCTCCAGCAGTGGAGGTAATTGACCTCTCAGATAACTGATTTGTCAATAAATTTTTTTCTTGATAAAATTTTCTAAGTGTTATGTTTCTAATCTCAGGTTCAAGCAGAAAGAAAGATAACTGAGGATCAGACTTCACAGTCTCCTCCTCATATCCATATATCTGAGGCACCTGGAACCTCAGTAGTCAAGTCATCTGAGCTTGTCACACAGGTTACTCAGATACCTTTCTACTCTAACGCCTAGATATCTACTATAGTTTTGAAATTAATTCAGAACACTTTCTTTCAGGCTCAAACACGTGCCACTTAGGTCCCTGTTGATGAGAAAGAGGACCTGCTTCCTTTCTTCAAGGAACACACTTTGCCAAAGCATCTAAAATGCTTCAAGAAATGGCAAAAGCTCCGATGCTCCGATCTATCTGAGATCTTAAAGGTGACTGATCACCACACCAGGAGAGCACGAGCCCTTGACTTGGAAAACTACGTCCATGCAATGTTTCCCACTGAACAATATTCTTTCGGAACATTGATGGATAAGGATTTTGTCAAGGAAGTGGCCAAAAAGCTGATCCAAGCTTTCAACTAAGCAGATGGTCAAACCAGAATGCAGATGGCATTCAAGCCTATTTTGCCCCAGACTCTACAGTTCATACCCTCTGAACAAGAGGAAGTAAATGGGCAAATGGTCACTATTCCAGAAGTGATCAATCTGGTCTCTGAAGATGAAGAAGAGAAGGAGACTGATGAGAATGTTTATGAAGAACCTCCTTCTGACCATCACAAGGATGAGGATGACAAAAAGGATGATGATGATGCCCCTGCACCAGGGACAGGAGGAATTTCACAAGAAAACAATGCCTCAATTGTTGAAAAGCACACTGAGAGGACATCACAACAATCCCCTCCTCCATCTCCTCAGAAATCTATCCGTCCATCTTCCCAACAAAAGGACACTACTGAACAAGTAGTTGAGCACTCTGAGGAAAACACTCAGAAAATGGTGGATGCACAAACTAGAGTTGCTCAACTCAAACAATTGTTAGAAGAAGAACAACAGCTAAATCTTCAACTGGAAGAAAAGATAGCTGAATCCAGAGTCAAGCTAAATAAACTTGAAGAACAAACACGCAAAGAGATGCAAGCTTACTCTGAGATTAAAGAGCTCCGGGACGCTGTTGATTATATTGTTAAGGAGCTAGATACTGAACAAGTATCTGAAGAAAATCATGATGCTAAGGCTGCATCTTCACCAAAGAAACCATCCTCCAAAGGCAAGAAACTCATATCTGAGATGGTTTTCGCCTTCAGAAACCTTGATGAAGAAGTGCAAGAGGATGAAGATCACTGGGCTGATGACTCAGATGATGAAGAAGACAAGACATTGGCAGAACACCGCAATGAACATTTAGCGGTTTCTCATCTAAAAAGGAAGCTAATTGCTCCTGAAGTATTCAACAAACTGCCAAATGTCCACTCCCAAGAATACATGAATAGATACCAAGTTTTGGCACATCTTAAATAGGAGTTGTCTTCACAGAACAAAGCCGTAATTGCCTCCGTCCCATCAGAAATGAAGAAATTCACTGAGCTCATCACTCAGAGAACAAACAGTATGGTCCTTGCCTAGAAGGATCTGGGAATGGTAAGGGACGATGATGTGTCATTAGCTGAAAAAGCTTTTCATGAGGCAAGTTACACTGCTGGACAAGCAGATGCCATACTAGGCCCATTGGCAGAGCTCACTGATAAGGAACATGGACTTATCAAACAAAATCAGGAGCTCAAGGCTGAACTTCAGAAGTTGGTTACTGCCTACAATTACTTGCAAGGGAATTTTGAGTCTCTCTTAGAATCCTTTGTGGTACTTATTCAGTCAACAATGACTAAGGGGGAAGGATTTGGACCTCAAGGTAAGGGGGAAGGTAAGAAGAAATCTAGAGTTGGTGCTGCTCAGAAAGGAAGAGGAAACAAGAAAACTTCCCAACCACCACTCAGAATAAATGAGCCCTCATCAAGTCAAGCTGCTTTGCAAATAGTAGCTACTTCCCAGCAGCCAACTGAAGAAACAACAATGGTAACAAGGGCCATGGCAAAAAGACCTCCAAGGAGTACCAAGGCTCCAAGGAGAAGACAAGTAAGAGGGATTGATGAGTCTTCTGGAGAAGAAGAAGAAGGCCAAATCAAATCCCAGGGCAATGAAGAAGGCTGCAAAATTTTCACAAGAATTGATCTTGATGATGATGATGAAGAGACTGATGAAGATGAAGCTCCTCTTCACAGAAAAAGAAGAAAGGTTGATAGCCTATCTGAGCCCATAGATACAAAGCCTTTGGCAGCTAAAACACCCTCTGGAAATACCAAGTCAATCCAAGGTGGTTCTTCAAGTAATCCCCCAAGGGAGAATTTAAGACAAAGGAGGAACATGCTGAGAGCTAAACAAAGAAAACTTCAACTACCACTCAAGCCTGAAGAAGCCAAGATTGAGTACGTGAAGACCAACAATGACTCCTCTGTCTACAGGTGCATTAATCAGAAGAATGGAACTGGATTCTGGAACTCAAGCACTTACTAGTAAATGAAAGATTTCCAGAACCAATCCATAAACAGCTCATGGCATGGAGAAAAGTCAAGGCAATCTTGATTAACACCAACCACATCAAAGCCTGGTTGGATTTTGAAGTAATTAAGAGAATAGAAGCCATGAAGAAGGACCTCTCTGATGAATGTCCTTATGGAAAGCCAGATGATGTGCACAGAATTTCCAACATCACTGGAACAGGCACAAGAGCAAGACTTGCTGTGGAACACTATGAGTCCTTCTACTTGACTGAAGATCAATATAAGGGTGACATCAGATATCTGAAGATCATTTATGAATACTTCAAGCTATCAGATATCAGAATCAAGCATGCCTGTAAGTGGGGAAAGTATCTGTGGGTCAAACACTTTGCCAAAAAGAATCCTATTAAAACCTACAAGGAAGTCTGTGGATTTGCCAGAGACACAGAGATGATTGTCAGAACTCTTCTCTATGACTACTCTGATGATATCAAAAGGTTTGGTGATAGGAAATTTGCAGATTGATCCATGGAACTGCTTTTGAAGACTTGAAGTTTTGAAGACTTGAAGACTAGTTTATTAGGATGTTCACTTGGAGCTTGGTTACTCCTGTTGTCCTAATTTACTATGTATTTTGTATCTTGCTGACTGAGCTGAAGTGTATTTTATGTATTAAAGTTATCTGTGAACTTTCTTTGTAACATATCTGATGAACCTACTCTCAGATATCAATTTATAAAAAGATAACTTGTCAGCAAAGATCACACCTTTTGATTTGGTTGATGTTTACTTTCTGTACTTAATTGAAAGAATTGAAAGATCTTATGAATTGATTAAGTGGTGGATTGTTTCCACATCCAGATTTGTAATAGGTCAGATAGTCATCGTTGACTGATCAAAATGGGGGAAATTTGTTAGGAATATATGTTTAGATTTTGATCAGCAACCTAATGACTTATCTTAGCTCAGAAAGGTGGTTAATACTCTTGGTTCACTTGAACACTGTAAAAGAGGAAAATCACTAAGTATGATAGTCTAGTAAATCTTGTATAGGATGTTAGGTCTCTGAATGTAATTTTTTATTTTCTTGAAGAAGACCAAGAAGAAGGCATCCAACAGGAGAAGCTCAACTATAAAATGAAGTTTTGAAGACTGCACAAGATTGCTGAAGACAAAGGTTATCAGATACCTATGTCCAGATATCTTGAAGAAACAAGTGTTTCAATAAACAAGTGTTGCAAAAGATATATGAGAATACAAGGTTTCTGAAACGAGGAAAAGTGCCCATAGATATCTACACTCAGATACCTTGGATAAAGATTATGTTTCCGGGAAACAATATATTTTTAACAAAGTGGTATCTGGAGTTGTGATAGTCTCTGGAAAAGGACGTGCAAAGCTTCAGAAAGCATGCATAGTTTCGTTGGCACTACAGGACAAAGTATAGTACAGTGCATTAAATGCACGGACAAAAATGTCTGAACAAAAACGGTAGTCTCTGAAGAAGAAGACAAACGTGCAACAGTACTATACTCAGATATCAATAGTTTGAATTTGATTTAAGCCTAATGGATACTATTCAAACGGCACTCAAATTCATCTATAAATATCAACACTTAGAATGCTTGAGAACACACACAGAGAACTTACACCAAGAACACTGAATATTCACACAAGCTCTCTCAAGCATACTACTTACCTTCAAGCTTTCTGTTGCGACCAAAGCTCTTGATTCTAAGTAGCACAAAAGTTCTAAGTGTCCTAATCCTTAACAAGCATTGTTATCTGTGAAGGAGTTGAATTAAGATTTCAAATCTGAGATTCATTCTCTTAAACACTTATTATAGACTTGGGTTAGTAAAGAATAAGATACCATACATTGAAAAGTGTATTAAGTATACTTGATTCATAGAGCTATCTGCATAACTGAACAAGTTATTAAAGAAGTTCACCTGATAAACTACCTTAACCAACACCTTAATCGGCGTGGAGTACAGGAAGTACTTAGTTTGGGAAACTAAGGAATAACTCCAAGGTTACTGAGCGTAATAAGTACTTAGTTTGGGAAACTGAGGAATAGCTCAAAAAGGTTTCTGAGTACAGGAAGTACTTGGCTGAGAAAGCCGGGGAATAACTCAGGGGGAACACTTGGTAGGGAACCTAGTGTATTTAGGAATCGAGATAAGATACTTGTAAGGTTACCTCAATTATCTGTCTTAGTGGATTCTAGGTCTGAAAAAGGCCGAAGTGGATTAGTTGAAGGATTACGCCACCTTCAGATACCACTATAAAAGACTTGTGTTATTTACTTTCTGCAATTTATTACTTGCTTTATTTACCTTGCTAAGTATTTACACATATCTTGCTGAGCACGTGCACTTATCACAGAAAAGTCTTCCGCTCTCTGAAAATAAGTATCAGATATCTTCACAGATATATGAGAAACTGTGTTTATCGACAAAAGTTTTAAAAGACTATTCACCCCCCTCCCCTCTAGTCTTTTACTTTGCCGTTATCTGGACCAACAACGTGCCTTAGGGAGGCGGAAAGAAAGGAGAGCCTTGGGGACAAGGCTCGTTTTAAGGGGAGGGAAGTGATGGAACGTTGCTTTACGGTCCATCACGAACCCGTCTTAGCGAGTGTTAGTGCAAATCTAAAGGCACGTGGGACGTCCAATTATATTTATCCCTATTACTTGCTTTACTTATTTTGTTATTTTAATTAATTGGTCAATGACCGTAGACTAGGAATAAAGGCCCATGGCCCGTAGATTAGGAGAACAGACCTCCGATCCAAGAATAAACCCTAGTTAGGAGACACTGATATTTATATCAGAAACCCTAGTTGTATTACTCATTTATTGATTATTAATGAAGTCTTTAGCCGTTGCATAAACGTGTTCACCGGGAAAGCGTGTTATGTCACTAGATCTCTATTATTGTGATTGATCTTCTCTCTTTTTTTTCTAATTTGTGTCAAGATATCTATTGGAGGCCGTTCTAATGGACGTATTGCTAGGTAATTCGTACCAGTTGGAACAACGTTCCAACATAATCTCACATGCAACACGTTTATCTATTGGGGTGACGGCAGTGGCGGATCCAGGAGCATATCTTGGGGGGGGGGGGGGGGGGGTGTCGAAATTAAGTTGTATGGTGTTCCACGTAATTTTTTATATACTCCCTCTGTTCTTTTACAAGGTTTACCTTTTTGTTTTGTGTAAATTTTAAGGAATTGGAATAAAATATTAAGTAAGTGGTAAAAGGTAAGATGAAGAATCCATATATATAATAAAGATAGGTTTTTATTCCCATCCTTAGATGTGCTAGAGCACCCAAAATCCTATGTGGATTTTCCTATCTAATTTGTTTGTATTTTAAATACACAAAAACATGAAAAACTAATGAATGGTCTTGACATTTTTACCACATTTAAAGTAGTGCCGTCCGTTACTTTTAAGGAATGAAGGCTAATAGTGTAGTATAATTGTGGTCGTCATGTTGGTTTCGTTATTATGGGACAATTAATGAATTTGAAATTGGAGGAATAACTATTGTAGTAAAAATACCATTCTATATTAGAAAGTCAACCTAACATTATTGTTAATTTATTCCGTTCATGATACATTATGATCAAATTTAAAAGCATTAAACAAATGACAAAGTAACCTCCACAATTTACCATTACAATAGTTCATGGAAATACCGAAGTTTCAGCATAAAGAATTAATGTCAAAACTGAGGAGTATTTTATCAAGGAGCGGAAGCAAGATTATGAGGCTAAAATGGTATTTGTTTCTTGGTTAAAGCTTTGTAATTGAAGAATGCATGAAGTCTTTTAATCAAGAACCCGGTGTGCAATGATGTATGGGAAAAAGGAAGGAGCCGGAATGAGGTCCAGAGTACTACCAGCTCGGCTATACAAAGGTCGCTTGAGTAAGCACAATGTCTCAAATAGAATTTTGTTAGATAACTTATCTAATTGTGTGTTTTGTCTTTCATGTCATCCAAATCTTTTTTTTTTTTTGAAGAATTTAAAGTACTATTCATTCACCAAAACATAGAACACCATAAGTGTTCAGAGTATCCGCAATTACATAAGCCAATATTAAATCTATTTGTAGTTCTACTCTAGCTGGGAATTTAGATACAATGCGAGCTGTTATACTACAGTCTTGATCAGTTCATTTGACAAGAGACATCGAGCATCTTGCATAGAGAACAAAGAGAACAATTAGTTTTTTTTTTAGTTACTCATAGACTAATAATTTTTTGTCATGCCTCATTATAGAATGCATCATCAGATTTTAGTTTTATCAATATCATAAAGTTCGTAACTTTCGAGTGCAAATAAAAAAAGATAGTTAAGATATTCAAGATCAAATTTATACATGATAAATAGTTCCCTAAGCTTATGATCTTGGGTAAAACTATTGAGATGCAGTGAACTTATTAATGTATGTCCATCTCAATTGTGAATTGTAATTTATTACTACTATAGGCACATGTGATCCTAAGTTGTTGTCCTCATTGACAGAAAGATTTGGCAGCTCGCAAATCATAGTTGTTACTCAGTTTAGTCTGCCTTTCATCTCGGATGAGATTTAAAAGAAAGGCAATGGATGTTGTGCGAGCTGTGTTCGTTAAATTGGACTATGATTTGGGGTATAAACATTCGTTTGGTAAGATGACTTTTTCCCCGTGAAATGCTCGCAAGCCTCCCATATGCTTTTTTGCTGTCCTATGAAATTGGATGGAACATGTGTTGAGTGATTTAGGCTCTCTTCTCTTCATATGCACTGAACTGAATTATAGTATAAAATATAACTAATCGAATCGAATCGAATGGATCTGAATTGAATCGAATCGAATGAGTTTGCGAGAGAAAACAGAGCCTTATCCGATTAACTTAACTTTGTAATATGAATTTAGCTTCAATCTTCGCCTACACTGGGACAACTATACCCTTCTTTTCTTTTTCTTTCTTGCTTTCTCCCAAAGCAGAGAAATTTTAATTATGTATAGAAACGCGATGTAGTCGGAAAAATCCTCCATCTGTCCAATGCGAGGAGAATCGACACATGGAAATGAAAAAGTAAGTTTTGTATAAGGTTCGAAATGATGAATTGAGGTAAAAAAAGGAAGAGATGCCATTGCATGTGAGCGAAACTGGGTGAAGAAATAGACTAGATATAAGTTACACTCCGTTTGGTGGATTGGCTTTCGGCTTGATTTTTGGATTAATATGATAGCCTGGATTATAAATTGGTTTTCAAAGTTGGTTTTCAGATTTTAGTTTCCTGTTTGATTTGAATTTGAATGTTGGAGTATGCGGGGTTGTGGGTTTGAAAGCCAAAACTAATTAAGTCCAATTTGCTTTGCAAAATTGTAGAATGTTTAATTGGTTTTGGGTTTATAAGGTAGGAAAATACAATGTATACCCTTATGAAGAAAGAATTAATTTATAGAAAAAGCTTACATTGAAACGAAATGTAACGTTATTTTTCTTGAAACAAAACATTAATTATATATTATAAATAATAGAAAAATATAAAGTACAAAATGACACGGTTATAATAGTTTATTGTCACGCTTACATATAATTTAATATAATCTTATATTCAACATATTCATGGAGTAAGTCTCCTAAATGATTGTTTTTATACCGTGACTAAAATGATCGACACAAATGTTTATAGTTATAAATGTTAGAGATTTTTACTAATAACACTAGTGCTACACGTACACAAGTAAAACATTAATACTATTTTCTAAAAAATTAAATAAAATATTTGATGGAGTTTAATTTAAATTCCGTAGTAGCAGAACCGAGAGGGACCAAGTCAAGAATTAAGGTCCCTCTCGGAAGAAAACGGAGGGATGAATGTTAGTAGAGAACTGGGGATGTGAGGAGGCGCGATCGGAGTAGATAGAGGCGGCGTCAGTATGAGGCTTGTGAGCAGCAAGAAGGAGGCAGTTGTAAATTTCGATTAGGGTTTCTGGGATTGGTTGTCTACTTTAAAAGAGTTATCTCTTTTTAAAATAGAGTTATGCATTTTCATTTGGTACTCAATTTTAGTATAATTGTAAATTAGTTTTTTTACCTCCTTTAGGAGCATGTGGTGTACGACTCTTCATGACGGATATCCTTCACAAAATATTCATTTATAAAATAGGGTGATTTTCATTTGACACCCTTTTAAGATGGTCACATAACGTTTAGGTCCTTAATGTTTGAAATATTACATCGAACGACAAAATGTACTTACGAAATAAAAATAATTACAATCAAGGATAGCAGTCAACCCTCATCATTGATGTTACAGTTTTACCGTTTCATTTCTCCTTTTGTTTTCTATTTAATATTTCATCTTATTACAGTCAACCCCACAACTTTTTAATTTAGATATATAAATCACCAAAATTTTCTATTTTTTTTTGCTTCATATTTTTAACTTTCTTCATCCTTATAACTAAACCATAAAATAAAATATTTAAATTTATCGTTAAAATAGAAAACTATAAGCTCCGATTTGGAGCTTCCTGGAGCTCGATTACCGGAGCTCCAAAGAAAATCTATGGAAGCTCCTTATTAATTCATAAAAAATAGTTTAATAAAGAATGAAGGAAAATACGAGTTAGATAGGATAAAAGTATCGTGGTTTAATTAATAGATTTGAAAAGTTCTGAGTCAAATATGTAAGTAAATGAAACTTGCATTTCAAAGTAAATGGTTTAATTAAGAAAAACTAGTGTAAATATAACTTTACAACAAAAGTCAACAAAAAACAAAACAAATGTCCTCAATGTAATATTTCAAACATTAGGACATAAACGTTCAGTGACCATCTTAAAAGATGACTATTTAATAATAATGGGTAAATATTAAAAACGAAAAAAAGGGTGCCCCATAGAGAAAGAAAAAGAGTAGTCTAGGTCGAGACACTTCCAGTTTAAGTGAGCAAGATTGGTATTGTCTGATCAATTTATATTTGATTTATCAACCGTACAATTAGAAACTCTGACCCGTATTTGGCCAAAAGAATTAATAATGTTTGATTGCAACAAGTGTTCTAAAAACAATAAAAAATTTACGACCTAGAAAAGTAAAATTTCGATACTAATAATTAAATAACAACAATTATCCGTTTACAATATTAAACCTACCTATGTACAAATCATTTATCGTTTCTATACGTCTCCTTTATACAGATGATTTGCACTTTGATACACATTCGTGTACCATCAAACTTAGTTAGAAAACAATATATACAATAAGATATTAAATTTCACAATCATATGTGTATAAATGATAAACAATTAATAGATCATACATTTTTCTATGCATGTTTACTAACAAGAGTTAAGGACAATGTTGAGGTCATCTCGGTCTATATCTTACTACACTGGTATTTCGTTACATTTTTTTCGAAGAGGGGTGGGGATCTGATACTCTCTAGGTGTGGAAACTCTTATCGATCTTCTCTCTACTTTCTTGATCTCCATGACGGCGTTGGGAACCGATACTCTCTGGGCGGGGAAACTGTCTTTGATATTCTCTCTACTTTCTTGATCTCCATGACGTGTCACTAGGGGGGGGGGGGGGGTTGTTGTCTTGCATATACTTTCTAGGCGGGGAAACTCTCTTCGGTCTTCTCTCTACTTTCTTGATCCATAACGGGTCTGGCGAGGGGAAACTCTCATTGATCTCCATAACGGGGCCGGGGGGGGTCTGTTACTCTCTAGGCGGGAGAACTGTCTTTGATCTTCTCTCTACTTTCTTGATCTCCATGACATGAGTCGGGTCTGTCAGATACTCACTAGGGGGGGAAACTTTCTTCGATCTTCTCTCTACTTTCTTCATCCATAACGGGCCCGAGAGTTTTTTTTTGTGGGGGGAGGGGGGGGGGGGTGTTGTGGGAAAAGAACAACCGTAGTATGTGCAATTATGTTTGTAGAACAATAACTTTTGTGTCTTTGGCGGGGTGACTCATACCACCGCGAGGTTGTTGCGAAAGGGAACCGGGGGGGGGGGGGGGTCGGAAACAACGGTAACATGTGAAACTATGTTTGTAGAATAATAATCTTGTTTTGTGTGTGGTGAGGTGACCACATACCACAACGGGGATTGTTGGGAACACTCTATTGATTGTGTTGTATATCTTTGTATTTTATTTTGGTTCGGTTTGAAGGATACAATTTTTTGAAAAAAAACATGTATATGTTACTACTAATTAACAGGGCGGGTACGGTAGGACCCGATACAAAATATATCTTACAAACCCGCCGGGTCCCGACCGGGTTAAGACTGGATCCTACCTCTTTCAAAGCATATCCGTCATGATGAGTTGTATTTTTACATTTTCTATAGTAAGCATAAATAAAGACTCAGTGATATAATATTGGATGAAGAAGGACTACCCACTGATACCATGACCAACGTTGTTTACATAAGTTTGACTAACATATTTTCTCGATTAATTTATTTTATCCTTCTCTTTCTATTTATTATTAACAGTAAACTATACCGTGGCATCGCCACGGGTTAGTACTAGTAGGAAAAAGTAAGTTAGAGAATAGATAAAGTATAAAAGAGAGTGTTTAAAAAATTAATAAGTAAAGATAGTTGGTTTCCAAAAAAGGAAACGTTAAATTTAAAAAAAAAAACTCCTGAAATGGCTATATATTTAATTTGAAATGATAAGTCATTGAAAGTCTCATGAGAGACGGTCTCTAGATAAGTTATCAATAAAACCATCCATGTTATTAATCAAAACGTATATGTTATTAATGAAATAAGTCTTGTTGTAATATGAAAAAATACCAATGTTGAGAACATATGTGTTTTGATTAATAACATTGATGATTTTCTTGACAATATAGGTCCGTCTCTAAATAAATTACCTAGAAACCATCTCTCAGTAGACTTAGGCTCTGTTCTTTTCAATTGAAATTCTTCGAATCGAATCGAATCGAATGGAATCGAATCGAATCAAAGCAGTGGCCGAACCTAAACGAATCAAGAAATTACATTTGTCCCATTTTTTAATAATAATGAATACTACATCCGGTCCATTAATAAATTCGTAAGGAGACTTTTTTCTGGACGTTGACTGTAATTACTCGCAAATTACACGACAAAAGAATATAATAAAATTATATTATAAAAATAAATTAAGTATATTTGACTAACATAACTTTGTTTTATACTTTTTTGTGCGTAATTTGTAGAGTTTGGTTTGACTTTAGTTTGGTATAACTTGTTTTTTATTTATTAAGTTTGAGAAAAAACTCAACGTATGCTTCTGAGTTTACTTCTATTGTTCTAATATCTTCCAATAAAAGAACATGTCGATTTTTTGTTAGAGATGTACGTACAAAGTATGTGAACCAGTTTGAATGGTACTCTCAGGTTCCTGTAGTTTCTTATCTTAACTCAACTTTTACGGTAGAAAAGAAGGGTAATTTGAATCGTAACTATACTTTTTATTTCATTGATCTACTAAAAGTCGTGTTAAAAAGAAAGAAAGAAAAAGGTTGAAAATATCTCAATTGGATAAATTTTCTTATTTTCCTCGTACAAAAAATGGGTTGTGTAAATAAATGATAAAATAATAATAATAATAGTAATAATAATAATAATAATAATAATAATAATAATAATAATATGAATTTAATGAATCAAGAGAAGAATTTGAAGACCGAATCAAGAGAGTGAATCAAGGCGAATCGAATGGAATCTGAATCGAATCGAATCGAATGAGTTTTCAGTTGAAAAGAACAGAGCCTTACTCGAATTAAAATAAAAATATGAACAAAGAATAAGGAAATATAATGTCGAGAGTGTGAAAATATAAATAAGAATGATGGAGAGAGAAAACTGAAATATTTTAAGAAAGTTAAAAGAACAGGGCTGAAAGGCATGAAAATAATTGAAAGAGCAAAGAACGGGAATATAGGTTGTTTTGAGGGAAAATGGAAGAAAAGAAAAAGAATAGGGGAAAATAAGATTTTCCTGGAAACTACTTTCCTTATTTTGTGGAGATAATTATATTTGATAAAGATTTTCTTAAAATTTTCAGAATTTCTCGAAACTACCAAATGGTAGAAAATAATATTTTCCCCTATTTTTTTCTTTTCCCCCTCAAACCAAATGAATCCTTTGTGCAAATGATGATGAAAAGTATAAAATGATGATATTGAAAGAGTAGTTAAAGATTTTTTTCCATAGGTAGAAAAGGATGGGAATATAAATAAAAGGATGGAATTGAGAGATTACAAAGAAAAATTAATGGAAAGAGTAGAAAAATGAAAAATAAGTAGAAACACAAATGTAAAGAATAAAAATAAAAGGATAAAATTGATGTAACATGATGATGGGACCTTGCTTTCGGTGCATCACGATCCCGTCTTTGAGCACTAGTGCGGATTGAGAGGCACACATAAAGCCCAATCATATTGACTTCTACTATTCATTTTACTTATTTTGTTATTTCAATTAATTGGACCATGACCGTTGATTAGGAATAAAGGCCCATTGCCCGTAGATTAGGAGAACAGGCCTTCGGCCCGTGAGTAAACTCTAGTTAGGAGACTCTGGTATTTATATCAGAAACCCTAGTTGTATTATTCAGTTGATTATTAATAAATTCTCTTTCGTTGAATAAACGTGCCTACCATGAAAACGTGTTACGTCATGAGATCTCTATTCTTGTGATTGATTTCTTCTCTTTTTCTTCTAATTCGTGCCAAGATTACTCTTGGAGGTCGTTCTTATGGACAAATTGCTACATAATTCGCGTGTCGAATTATCTGTTGGAACCAACGTTCCAACACATGGCGTCAGAGCAGGTTCCAACACTTCAACAACAAGGGAGTCCACCAGACGGAGGATTCATCGGGTTGAAGAATCAATGAGTCGGATCTAGGACATGGTACGAAGCGTGGCAGCAAGTCGAGAAATCGGTGTGGCGGCCACCGCAACAGATGGCAGACGAACAAATCCGACGCCTTTGAGAGCGGATCGGGTGGATCTAATGCAAGAAGAGGAGTTCGGTCATGGTGCAAGGAGCAAGAAAGGAGGATACCTAAGTTGGGAACGTGCTTGGGAGGGGCGAGAAGGGTTGAAATTTGTTAAGCACGGGGAGGTTATGTTGAAGAAGACGAGCATGGAGGGAGCGGAAAAGGGACCCGATTTGTCACTTTTTGTTGGGTCTATTTCAAAAACCTTGGTAGGCGCCATTACGAAGAGGGAGGTCAACCACTACAAGAAATCCGCCAAATAGCGACGGGGGTAGCGACGGATAAATCCGTCGCTACCTAGCGACGAATCGCTAGGTTTAGCGACGGATATTTTCCCGTCGCTATTTGGCGACGGATACAAAATATCCGTCGTTATTTAGGGACGGATATAATGTCCGTCCCTAAATAAGTTGACCAGATTAAATAAAGAAAAAAGAAGAAGGAAAATAGAAAAAGAAAAACGGATTTAGCGACGGATAACGATCCGTCGCTAAAATGAATATAGAATCGGGGCAGAACCCCTTTTCTTCCCCATTTTTGTTTCTGCATCTCTTTCTTTGCCTCTCGCAATTTTGCCAATTCCGAACAAATCTCCGCCATTCCGGCCAATTTTGGAGTGTTTTCGAAGCTCGTGGGACAAGAAGTTCGGGTGTTCAATCAATTTCGTCTTCCTTCCGCTTAATCGAAGGTATTTTGGCTAAAACCCTAACTTTGCCAAATTTGGGGATTTTGTTAATTTCGACTAATTTGAGCAATTGCATGTTTATTGTAAGTATGTAGTAGTTAGTTTAGCTTATATTACGTAGTGTGTTAACTTTGAGATGTTCAATTGATATATTTATTGTGAATTTGGATTTTTAGTATAATGTTAAGATGTTTGGAAGTATGTAGGGTTGTTAATTTGATATTTTCGTATATGTAGTAGGATTAGAATGATTTAGTTGAGTGTTTTGGAACCCTTACTTGTTGACAAAATTGGAAATTTTGTTAATTTCAACTAATTATATTAATTGTATGTTTATGGGAGCTATAGTATACTAGTTAGTTAACTTTGTGCAATTGATAAATTGATTGTGAATTTGTATTGTTAATTAGTATAATGTTAGGATGTTTGTAAGTACGTAGTAATTTTGATTCGATAAATTCGTATATATAAACTAGATTATGGGTCGCGAGATGGCACTGGCAGACATTATTATGGGTCGCGAGCTGTTGTTACATATCACGTGATGGAGGTTAGTAAATATGTTGTTTATGACTTGGAATATGATACATAACAGTTTTTTGCTTTCACACCTGTCAACTAACTACTTGTTTGCACATATGTTTTTTTAGGCCAATAGAGGACAGCCGAAGAGTGCTATGTACCACTTCAAGAAGGCTAAGCTGAAGAATGGCATCTGGACTGACGTGAGGGCCGAGCGTATTGCGGTACGTTTCTTTCTTAAGGTTAACATGTGTATTTGAGTATTTTAAAGTGATTCCTAAAATTGCATCTCATTTCGTATGCAACCAACAATTGCCGAGTGAGGTCGAGAGGAGGATGGACGAGAGGATGATCGACGGTCATGAGCTGTCAATTAAAAAGCAAGACCAGATCTTCTTCGAGGTCAACCCAATGGACAACAAGGGTCGAATGTATGGATTGGGAAGTTTGGGCCCTTCCATGAGTTCTGGTAGCTTCTCAGTGTCCCAGGGATCAGGATCGCGATCTAATCTCTACACACAGGAGCAGGTTCAAGAGATGATGACTCCTCTCCACCAGGAAATAGATGTGACCAAGGCAGCTTACGAGCAAGTGCTTGAGGAACAGGCTCGTATGGCTCAGCGGATGTACGCTTTGACCCAGATGTTCAGTAGTTCTTCCCAGTCTCACCCACCGCCTCCTCCCGATCATTCTTAGTTACATCAGACTTATTATGGACTTGTTATGGATAATTTGACACTATTTCACCTTCTTCTTGTTTCGGATAATTTATATTGTTTCGGATATATTAATGCAATTTAATTGTTTTGGGTATATTATCTATGATTATATTATGTGAAAAAACAGGTGAAACGGAAATATTAAAAAAATAAATTTAAAAACAGTAAATTTAGCGACGGAAATAATTCCGTCACTAAATTCACGCATTAAGGCGAATTAGCCCATGGAATTTAGCGACGGAATTATTTTCGTCGCTAAATTCCATACGAATTAAGGGCGAATTAGTTACGGAATTTAGCGACGGAAATAATTCCGTCACTAAATTCCGTAACTGATTGGCGACGGATAAGTAATCCGTCGTCAATTCGGACGGACTGGTCAACGGATTAATCCGTCGCCAGTTCGTCGTTATTTAGCGACGGATTACTTATCCGTCGCCAAAAAAAATAGTGACGATTGGTTTGGAGACGGAGGGTTATCCGTCGCTAAGGATTTAGCGACGGATCGGCACAGTTTTAGCGACGGATAATTCCGTCGCTAAAACTGGTTTTTTTTGTAGTGGACGTGGTGCAAGGATAGAAGCGGAGTGGCGGATTTGGCGAGAAGACAGAGGAAGGAGACGAATTGGAGCTTCAATTCGGCATCCATGGCGGAAGAAACCCTAATGTCATGTTGGGGAAGAACGATCGGTCGAACAGATCGGAACCGGGACTGGTTGAACCAACGACTATGGTCGAGCCGGATCTGATGG
The DNA here is from genome assembly GCA_026545765.1 of Plantago major. Classification (NCBI taxonomy): domain Eukaryota; kingdom Viridiplantae; phylum Streptophyta; class Magnoliopsida; order Lamiales; family Plantaginaceae; genus Plantago; species Plantago major. The sequence continues at coordinate 97,759,282 of CM048840.1, forward strand.
TTGGACCAGCTAAGGGCGTAACCAGTGGCGAATTAAAGCGAGAGAAGGGCGCGAGCGATGAGCAGAGCGCAGGGCTGAGAGCGTTAGAGCGCGCACGCGCCTAACCAGCGACGAGATTGACGCGTGGGACCCGCATCAGCACGTGGAGGCGCGTGTAGGCATTTGGGAAGGACCTGGCGGTGCGTGAAGGTCATATGGGACCTTGCTTTCGGTCTGTCATGATCCCGTCTTAGCGAGCGCTAGTGCAGATTGAGAGGCGCACATAAAGCCCAATCATATTTACTTCTCTTATTTATTTTACTTATTCTGTTATTTCAATTAATTAGTCCATGACTGTAGGTTAGGATAGGAATAAAGGCCCATAGTCTATAGATTAGGAGAACAGGCCTTCGGCCCGTGAGTAAACCCTAGTTAGGAGACTCTGGTATTTATATCAGAAACCCTAGTTGTATTACTCAGTTGATTATTAATGAATTTTCTTTCTGTTGAATAAATGTGCCTACCGTGAAAACGTGTTACGTCACGAGATCTCTATTCTTGTGATTGATTTCTTCTCTTTTCTTCTAATCCGTGCTAAGATATGATTACTCTTGGAGGTCGTTCTTATGGACGAATTGCTACATAATTTGCGTGTCGAATTATCTGTTGGAACCAACGTTCCAACACATGATTTCATGAAGGAAGCAATTAACCCAAAGAATTAATAATAATAGAGTTTAATCCTAGCATGAATCAAACCCTAAACATTTAGGTTTAAGATTATATGAGCTAGACCAAACCACTCAAACAACGCATTACCACATAACATAGCAGTACTGTAAATTATATATAAGAGATCAGGGGGGTCAGCTGACCCATCTTGACCCCCTTTGGATCCGCCACTGGGTGACGTAGTCAGGATAAAAGAAGAAATACGACGCATATCTTAAATTTTTTATTATTAAAGAGTGGATAAACTTGAGATATACTTTATGCTACTTGATTTTGTTCATTCACTACGTTCATGGTGACTATCTTCGTTATATAGTGTATCTATCCTAGTTTATTTGTTGTTGTTGCAAGTCATTACGTGATTAAACTACCACTAGAACGACAACTTTAGTAGGAAGTTTGGGTACAGGAACACGCACCTTAACTTCTTGGATTACTATATTACGTGGTCTCTCACTCCCACTAATTTAATGATTTTCAATGAACTTAGCATTCCAAAATTAGATAGGACTATAAATCTACATGCATTTATAGATCTTAGAATACAAGTAATCTCGCGTACAACATGTGTGGGTGTGTGTATATATAAGTATACATATATCTTAGAATATAAATAATCTCACAAACATGTATGTTGGCCAGTCGTGGTGGGCGCACTGGTTTCTCTCTAGTATACCAACGTGAGTGTGGTATAGTTTAAGTGATGGAATAATATGACAAATAAGCAATAGGGAGAGGACAGACACGTAATCTTATTTAGACTAACTTATCACCCATCTTGATATGTTCAGTTAAAGATCTATACTGATCCAAACCATCCAACCAATTAGGGTATAAATAAGCTACAATATAATTATAAGTTAGACACCAGGTATAGAACAAACTCTTATAAGTAATTATAAGGTGGTCTGGTGGTAATGAGTTAAAACTGTATGTAGGAGGTGTAGAGTTTGAACCCCGACGACGTCAGTTATTATTGAAAGTAGTTATAAGGTGGTTGAGGCAAGGAGTGTTATAAGGTGGTTGATGCGTCAATTATTGAAAGTAGTTATAAGGTTGTTGAGACAAGGAGTTATAAGACCATAAATATCCATGAACACCCAACCATCCTAACCTTTTAAATAAACAATTAATTTCTCTCTCATTCACATACCCAACCTTCCAACCAACCCAACCACAACAACAAAATGTAGTTTATCCATGACCCCCACCAATACAACCAATTCAATAAATATTATTATTCTTTTCATTATTATCATAAAATAGCCATTGATCATCTTAGGGTGATCCTTTTGTCGACGGATGCTCCTTTCTTTAGAGTTAGTGTAACTACTTGAGCCGGATGAAAGGAAACTTTCACGTCTAATTATAATAGATCTAATTAAATATAATAATCATATATAATATTAAAAAATTTTAACTTAAATTGAAAAATTAAAATACAAGGTGATGTAGCAATTTAAGACTACAATACTAAATTACATGAAAAAAAAATTACAATGCTTCAAATGTAATTTCAAAATAAACAACACTGCTGAAGGATAAAAAATTGAAAATTACACATTTAATCCTCATCATTAAAATGCTCCCATATGTGCTCAATTAAGTCGTTCATAAGTTCCTTGTGACCATTTCTGTTGCGAAGCTGCTCCCTGTTAGTCATATATCGGGCTAGACTTGCAACTCGTTCAGTGGAGTAGTTGAAAATAGGATCAACAACGTCTTCTTCATCATCATCTTCATTCACATGTCCGGGACGATCTTTCATGAATTCAGTGGGATCGGTATAGTTTAGGTAAGTGTCTCTTTCATCTTCAACTATCATATTATGGAGGATGATGCAAGCAATCATAATTTTCCCCATGGCATGTCGATCCCATAGAAGGCATGGTTGTTTAATAAAAGAGAAACGAGCTTGTAGAATACCAAAAGCCCGCTCAACATCTTTCCTAACAGCCTCCTGATGTTGAGCAAATAACTTGTGCTTGCGAATAATAGGAGCCTTAATAGATTTCACAAATCCAGCCCATTCTGGATAAATTCCATCAGTGAGGTAATATCCCATATTCCTTTCACGACCATTAACAGTGTAATTGACTTTCGGCGCTCGGCCTGATAAAATATCATTGAAAACAGGAGATTTGTGTAGCACATTAATATCATTGTTCGTACCTGGGGTTCCAAAAAATGCATGCCAGATCCAAAGAATCTTCCGATGCAATGACTTCCAAAATGATTGTTGGCTTCCCACTTCTTCCTCGATCTCGCCACAAGCAGTAGGACAATTCTTCCATTCCCAGTGCATGCAATCAATACTGCCCATCATTCCTGGAAATCCGTGTCGTTCACCAATATGTAGAAGCCGCGCCATGTCTTCTTCGGTTGGACTCCTGAGGTATTCATTCCCAAAGTTGGCAATTACGCCTTCTACAAACTTCATAACTGATTTTCTTATCACATGCTCGCTCATTCGCAAGCACTCATCATGCACGTCTGGTGGTGTTCTATAGGCTAAAACTCTTATAGCAGCAGTGCATTTTTGAATCAAAGACATACCTAGTCGACCAGTGGCATCTCGCTTTTGTTGAAAATATTCATCTGAACTGAGCTTTTCCATTATACGTTCGAACACATGCTTTCTCATTCGAAACCTCCGGCGGAAAGTGTCTTCTGGGTAGATTGGTTCCGGAAAGACTGAGAAATACATTTTGAACAAGTTTTGATGGCCTTCCTCACGAATTCGTTCAATATGCCGCCTCCTAGCTCTAATATTGTGGTCTGTAGGTTGTAATAACATAATAGGAATTTGAATGACCACATCCTCGATAATGCGGTTAATTGTTTGGTTTTGTTGTGCAACACGTTCTTCCCACTCATCTATTTCGATGAAACTAGAAGAATCATCACCAGAATTAGAACCATGGAAGATGTGTTCATTCGATGACATTATTTTTAGTTGAAAATACACTACTTGTGAGGAAATGGAAGGGGTGAGGAAGACTTGAGTGTGAGTATGGTAATGATCTCAGCCATATTTAAAGAGAGTTAGAAATGTACCTGAGCCATTCCTAGCCACGTAAATCATATCTCCAACTATATCATCATGTGATACACTACTTGCAATAAAGTTGAATGAACAATGCAATGGTAAAAGTAAAAGTTGATTGGACTATAGTAGAAGAATCATGTGAGATATCTTGGAAAAAAATGAAAGTAGGATAGACTATAGACTAACAAAAGTTCATGGATCCAAAGTAGAATATATACTAGGCTATAGACAAAATATAACATAAAGATTTGCAAATCTAAACACAATATATTTTATTGCAAACATAATCATACATGATAGAACTAATCAAACACAACTGAAATAACACGAAAACATAGTAATACATAACGACAACATAACATAATTAATTAAAATTACAAGTAGGTAAAGTACTCTCCCAACAGGCGATTCTTGAGGTCTTCTTCTTGTGAAGATAGATTTGGTTTTGCCAACAACACACTCAACATATTTGCATTTAGCTTCTTTTTCTCCAATTCAATCCTTTCATTCCCAAACTTGTTCATTGACTCAAGTTCTTTCTCACGCGTGATCCTCATCGCACGAAGTTCATTAGTAAATTCATCTGGAATTGTAGCAGGGCTTGATGATGATGATGCTTTTGCTTTTCCCTTTCGCTTAGCTTTGGCCGCATCTCTACCGGTAGGACGATTTATTGCTGAAGCACCACTCACCGGAGTTTCTGGAGCAGATTCGGTTGGACCGTCATCATCAGTTCTTGATCTTTTTGAACTGCCATGACCTTCTTCCTCGGAATCCGGTGCATCTGGATGAGGCCTCCTATGGTCACCACCCACATTCAACTCCCACTTGGGTACATGGCGCATAACTTGTTCAAACACAAGAGTATGCGGAAATCCACTCTTTCCGTGAGCTGCATTTTCAACATCTGTCATACTCATTCCGCTCGTTTTCTGGCGATAGGCTTCTTTGTATGCACCAATCCACTTCAAAACATTTTTGTTGAGCCGCGACCAACGACCTCTCATTGACTCCACAGTTCGCTTTGATAGTGTACCGGGATTTTCTTCCCGGGATTTCTCATACAACTTGAGAACTTTGTTCCATAAAGTATCACCTTTTTGATTAGTGCCGGTAATTGCATCTCCACCCACGTAAACCCAAGCTGACATTAGGGCTACATCTTCAAGGGGCTCCCAATTCACGGATACATTGGTTGAGTTCGTTTCAACTTCGGGTTCAGTGTTATTTTGAGTAAGATTAGGAGGGTTATTCTGAGTAAGATTCGGAGGAAATTGGGTACCCATATTTATTTCATAACTAGGAAATGCTTGAGAGTTTTGTGTATTTTCATAAGTAGAATAATAGTGTGGGTAAAATGGATCATTTGGATCCATCGGAGAGAATCGAAAATGATTTGTGTTTGAGATATGAAATAGTTGATAGAAGGGGATTTTTCAGATGTTAAAATTGTAGTAATATTGGTGTCTATTTAAAGATAATTTTTTTTTATGAATTTTAATATATTTTTTATTTTTTTCCGAAAGGATAATAAAAAGTTATTAAAAGAAATAAAAAAATCTAAAAAAAAAGAAGGTCCAATAGGGAGGGGACACTTGTCCCCTCCCTATCCAATTGGACCAAGCAACCAGCAGGTTGCTGGTTGCTTGGTGGGCGCCCAGGTCTGGGTGCCCATCACTCAATTAATTTTTTTGTGGTGGGTCCCACCCACCACAAATGGTCAAACTTCTACCGATATTTTCGGTCTAAGGTGATGCAGAAGGTAGAGGGGTTGCAAGGAGTTATAAGGTGGTTGAGGCGGAAGATAAGAAGTAGTTGGTAATTGAGCCATTGTCATATAATTAGTTTATTCAAAAAGGAAAAAAGCACAAACTCTTATATCAAGTGCTTGGCAAACATGGGCAAAGTCATAAGGTGTGAGGGATTTGGTATTGCAAATTTGGTGGGGGTGGAAAAGGAAGTGAAAGGTGATAGTATTAAGGAGAGAAGTGGTGCGATATTCACAAATTCTATAAAAAATACCTCAATTTCCATTAGAATAGGAAAAGCCACTTTTTAAAGTTGCTCGTGGTCAGTGATCAGATCAGTGCGTGGTCAGTATTAATTACCTCCGTTATAAAAACTTACAGACACAACATTAATTCTCAGAGACACAACATTAATTTCCCCATATATAAAACCCACAGACACAACATAAATTCCCTAGTTATAAAAACTCACAGACACAACATTAATTCCCCTAGTTATAAAAATCCACAGACACTACATAAATTCCACAGTTATAAAAATCCACATACACAACATTAATTTCCCCAGTTATAAAAATTCACAGACACAAAAGAAATTTCACTGATGCAAAAACCCATAGACACCAGATAAATCTCCTATATAAGTCCGAACTTACAGCGCCCTAGATGCAAAAACTTACAGTCACAACATAAATTCCTCCAGTTATAAAAACTCACAGACACAACAATAATTCCCCCATATAACTTACACTAGTCTAACGTGGACTTTCTTTTGTAAAGAAAAATCAGTACTTTTATTAGACTTTCTTCGTGATATTTGGAACTTGGAAGCACATAGGAAAAATAATTAGGGGCTGAATGGACGGATCATTGTGCATGTTGATAACACTCTGCTAATTAATGTATAAACAAGAAATCTCCAATTCACATTTATGAACCCTAGAACAATATGTCGAGTCAACCGAAACCAACAATCGAATGTACAAACAATCAAAGCAACACAACATATAGGTGATTTTTCGGTTTACACCTACATCCACGGAGAATACCAAATCTTTCACAATATAATGGTCAATTATTATAGATTACAAGGATGAATCTCAAAATTCTAGCTACTAACCGCTATTTTCTCTTGACCTCTCTATTTTCTGTGATTTCTGAGAATTTCTCTACAAGAAACTGATTACAATGAATTGAGATGCAAACGAATTAAGAGAGAATGCTTTTATACTTCCATCATGAAGAAAAAACCTCCAATTCTTCAGCCTTTTGTGTAATCTGTTGTGTTCCCTCACCAACAATAATAACACCATCAGTTCATCAAATCAGTGTTCCCAGCAGATCAAGTTTCTGTTAGAATATACATATCACTTGTGAGAATATCATACAAACAACATATAAGGTGGATAACTTTCTCCCTTAAATGTATTTTAAGGGAATATGATATCAGAGCAAGCCTAAGTTGACGATGGGTACCCGGCCGATAATAATTTTGGCTTGTCCAATGGCTATTATGTTTCCACGCATAGAGCCAACTAACCACGGCCTATTCGTGAGGGACCGTTCCACATGACTTGTGAGAAGATCATGCAAACAACATATAAGTGTGGATAATCTTCTCTCAATTAAGACTTTTAAGGGCTATTCGTGTGGGACCGTCCCATATTACTTGGGAGAAGATCATGCTCAACTTAATAGTTTCTTCCAATAAATATCTAAGTTACAAGCTCACTATGTAGATGAAAATATTGAATAATGACCTTGCTGGTGCAAGAGACAATCGATACATAAGAGGTGACAAGTACCATAAAGCAACTATTGGGCATGAATGGGTTTGAGGAATTAAGGAAATCAGAATGTATTAACTGAAACACGTTTAATTTGAGCCGCATGATAAATAATCGAAAACAGGTTACATATGCAAAGAAGAGAAAATAATGAATGGAAAGACTTTTCTGAAAGTCTGAGGTCAGAAAACAATGGAGAATCAAGCAGATCAATAATAAAAGGCGTAGATAGAATGTCGAAGAAGAGAACAAAGAAAAAAAAAAGAGTTACAGACGGAAAGGCCAACAGAAGGGAATTTGAAGGGCAGTGGTAATATAAAAGACTGTTCTTCATGGTGGAGGGATTCAATTAAGTTTGTGGGTTCAAAAGAGTGGTTTAACAAGAAATGTAGTTTGAAGTAAGGGATGGAAATAAAATCAAGTTTTGGGAGAATATGTGGATTCATGAAACGAGGGTTCTTCAGGAATTATTTTCGAGACTGTACATATATTGATGAGTCGATATATTATCGATTCATCCAGTTATTTTTATTTTAATCTTGTTTCGTAAGTCTTTAAGCATTTTTTTAGAGTTTCTTGTACGTTTTTATGCTTTTGGTGTTTTGGTTATATTTGCAAGATTGTGTGTTTTTAGATACTCCCTCCGTCCCGGAGAAATTCATACATTAGGGTTAGCGCGTAGTTTTATAATAAAAGTTAAAAGTAACGATATAATATACAAAATGTGGGAAAAAGTGTAATTTTAGTGGAAAAAAGTGTACTTTTAGTGAAAAGTTGAGATTGTTTATTATTTATTGGGTGTGGGGCAGCTTTCTTTTTTGGTAATGTATGAAGTTCTATGTGACGGTTAAAAATGGCAAATGTATGAAGTTCTGCGGGACGGAGGGAGTACGAATTTTAAAGAAAAACGTGTGTTACAAGCTTGCACGAGGTTCGTGCATGTCGTAGTTTGGAAGCTCGTATTGGATGGTTTTGAGTGGTTTTACTTAATCACGAGAGGAGAAAACTTGAAGACACTCATGTTTTTTTTTTCGTTTTTTGTGGTAGGCCGCATCCCAGAGGTGTCAAAACCCCCCAAAACGGTCCGACCATGGCATAAACATTGGAAGTTGCAAACAAGTAGTGGCCCGCATCCCACTAGCTTCAGGGGAAGGTTGAGACACAAACCAACCTGATACTCTGCGTTTTGCATATGCACGAATTAGTTTGTTTTTGTTAATTTTTTTCCCTTTCTTTACTTTATAAATTTTGTAACTCGGGTATTGGAGGGAGTTTTGACCTAGAAATCATTGGGAGACAATGTTGTAATTCGTAACATCTTTGCCAACATATTCGTGTGAATTTGTGTGTGGATATATGGGAGCTAGATTCTTCATTATATATCCGATTTACTACTGGTATAATTTATATGTTCTTGCGTTCTTTTAATCTATTGATTGTATATTGTTATTGCATGATTATGTTTATTGCTTGTGACCTTAACATGATTCTTGGGATCATATTTGTTGGGGGATAAAACCTCAAACACCAACACTACTACTACCAGTAACCTAATCTAGGATCCGCCTCCAACTTGAAGTCCGAGCAAAGGCTTGTCTGAGCAAGAGTACCTGAAAGGACTAAGTGGGGGGGGGGGGGGGGGTTAGAATGGGTTACCCGGATTGCCTAAGTCAATCCGGAAGGAGGCTATACTCAAAGGAGAGCTGAAAGCTCTCAATGCAATAGTAGTGGGAAAGGTTATGAAATCAAGGGTGCTTATGACTTGGGGACAACACAATTTCCTAGGGAATTCACTTACCACAAGGTCTTGGACCTTGTGTTATATTTATAGTTATATCATGCTTGTGAAGTGGCTCATAAGATGATGCCAAGTGTATGCCTCAGATTTGGACACCAATGCTACATTTGGCCCATGACCCCTTGGTGAACAGTAACCCAATACTAGTTAATGGGCCTGGGAGGGTAGTTTGGACCTTTTCCTCTGAGAGTACTGTTCCGCATGTTGGGTCCGTGTAAGTCCCTTGGACAGATCCGCATGATTGGTTGACTCTGCCTTGGGTAACTCAAGGTGTCCGGACCTTAGAGTTCCACGGAAGCATCTCAGTGGTTCTGTCAAATACGTTTGGTCTTACTGTACTGGTGGCGTCCGAGATTCTCTCGTCCGGTCCGTTTAGCATCTTAGGACTGACAGTTTGCGGTACTTGGGAGGACCAGGTAGCCTTTTGTCAGGTTCGGAAGTCATCCATCTAGCTTGGTTGGACCTGGCTGAGATGGCGTGCTGACTTGTGAGTACTAGTTGACCTGAGATGGTTTCCTTTAGGACGGACCACTCGAAGGTCGGACTAGCTTTGAATGGCTATCTCATCCTTGATGCGCTCTAGGACAAGCTCTATGGCGCCCTTAACGGATTGGACACATATCCGTATCAACATATGTCCCCCCAGTTTTCAAGTATCTTAGTAGAAGATAGTTGGTAACTATGAGGGAACAATCGTGTTTGTGGAGCGTGTCCGAATCGTTAACTAAAAGAAAAAAGGAAAAAAATCCTTTTTGTCGGGATCCGTCGTCCGTGTTCTCAAGAGTCCAATATATCTCTTTCCCCCCCCCTTTTCCGTCTACAGTCCGAGTTATCACAAAACTGGGATTGTAGATGGAAAAGGTATTTGTATCCGAGATATGTAGGTCCGAGTACGGTTAGGATCTGACGAAGCCTTCCGAGGAAGATCAAGTAGGAGGTTATCCGTTGGGCCAAATATGTGTAATGGTCCTGATGGACCTCCGAACAGTAAATCAAAGGGGTCCAACAAGTGGCCTGTCCATCCCATGGGGTAAGATCCCGAGGGAAACGGTGCGACCGTTGGATTGGAAAGCCTCAACGGTTGAGATCAAGTGATGTGACTCCTCTGTCGAGCATCAGACGCAATGTGTTGTTAGCCATTTATTCGTGAATCGGCATGATCGTTGGATTAAACAGATCGACGGTCGCGATTTAAACCTAAGTGATGTGACGCTTGGCCTTCCCAATTTGCCCCTATAAATAGTTAGGCGATCGGTCACTTTCACACTTTAGCTAAATTGAAACTTTGAGCAATCTTCAAGCAATTCAAACAACGCCAGATCGATCCGATCAACCGGAACTTGTAAGACTTTGGGCTATCTAGCTGAGATCTGTAACCTCGGAGCACAATCCCAACTCTAGAGTCCGCTGAACTTTCCAGTTTGAATATTAACAAGTCAGTACGCCTCCTTTTTTTTTTGTTAAAGTTGCTTGTACTTGCTACACGCCCTTTGCATGTCTAGTGTATCCTTCCCTTGCTGCTTCCGTAATTGCGCTTGTCTTTAGTAATAGGCCCTTTGCGATACATTCGGTCGAGATGCTAGTTGATGTGTTTCTCCTGCATGCTTATAATATGCCCATTTTGCCTCACTGATGCCTTGTACTTTTGTTTGGTACGTCCTGTCCGACACAACCCTTCTTGACAATGCATGCTTACTTGATGATAAATTGATATGGGTTGTGGCGTACGCTCAGAATCGCTCTTTTATTGCCGTGCCGTAAGGGGCAGATCGTGGTGCCATTGGCACAGCTTTGTGTGCCAGGGCTTTGGGGCCCCTGTCCTTCTCTGGACTTAATAAGACATCTAAATGAACTCTCGGACAATAACAATCATCGTTTTTGATCCGTTTCCTTCTGCCCTAGGATGTCCGGGAGCGATAGTCAAAATGTTCACGAGGCGCGGGATTACCATGATGAAGTAGATTCGGGCGGTGAATCCGCGGGCGTGAGCGTGTCCGTAGAAGATTATCTCGTGGATGTCTTATCTTCTACAGATTCTGACGCCCGGCATGGAACCCATGATGTAGTCGATCCTCCGACGGACGGACCAGTGGTCGAAGAAGATGTTAATGAGGCGAGATCGTTAGTCCAATCTCGGACTATAGGCGGTGTGGGAGAGCCTGTAGATCCGAATAAGCCTCAGATTGAACGTGAGGGCGACAGCGGGCATGAAGCTGATGATTTGGAGATGTTTGAGGCTGGAGTGGAGGACCGTGTTGTGGTGGAGACAGGTCCGTCCAACCCTGGTACATCTGGGAGACCTGATGATGGTAAAGAGGAGGAAGAAGGCGGAGAGGAAGAAGGTGAAGATGGGGAGGAAGAAGAGGAAAGTTCTCCCGATGTTCGTCCCCGGAGAGGTGCCGGTCGTCGGGTTGTATTGCACTCTGTCGCTTCCGCTCAATCCAGCCTTCCGTTAGTTGAAGGCCGTGGTGCCAAGGCGGCGAGGATCAAATTTCCTCGTCCTGCGTCCGCAGTGGTGATAGCAGATGAATTTGGAGAGCTAAACGCGGACGGGCTTCTTCCTACCTGTCCATCGAGGGTCAAACCTGAGGAGATTCCGGAATGGAGGCGAAAATGGGAGATCCCCGAGTCCGTAGAAATAATGATCCCTGATCCCGGGCATGCATTCTATAACCCTCCCGCTGGATATATGTGCGTGCACGAGGTGGCCTTCTCCTGCGGATGGAAGATCCCCATTGCCACAGAACTGAAGAACATTCTGAACCATATTGGTATAGGTCCGAGTCAGGTTATCCCCAAGTCCCTGGGTAACCTTATTTGCTTTGTAATTTTTTGTAAGAAGAAGGGGCAGACAGTGAATTTCGAGAACTTTAGGCAGCTCTTCCATGTTTCTTTTAGTCCGGGGAATCCCCTTTTTTACACCTTTATGAATAGGAAACCCTATAACTTCATTTCGGACTCCATCTCGTCGTTGGGGTCGAAATGGTGGGATAGGTACATTTTTGTACGGATGGCTTTAAACCCAGGGATGTCCGAGAGATAGAGGGAACGATGGGGGCTACCCACAAAGTTTCTAAGGGAGAGTATCCCTGATTGGCGCCCGCTTCCGAAGAACGTTGCTCCTTGGGTGGCGGAGATCCACAAGAAGAATGATCCGCCTACCTACCCGTTCCACGGACTAATTTGTCAGCCGCTGCCATATCTGTGCGGACTGACCGATGCCGTGGAAGTCGGAGGAAAGACAGATTTCAGTAAGGAGTCTAACTTATGATTTGTGCGGCTCCGTGTTTTGAATGTCTCGTTATGAATTTTCTCATCTCCGATATTCCTGTTGTTTTTCTGTTATTCGTCCGTGTTCTGAAATGTTTACATTGCTATGTAGCTCACTGGTTCGACTATATCATGTCGACACTCGCTGAAAAGAAGAGGCAGCAGAGAGAGCAACAATCTCTGGAGGTCGCCGCTGGTCAGAGGACCAAGATTATCAACACGTCCGCTGGTCTTCCTATGGGAGATCCCAAGAATGCGGCAGTGTTCGCCGCAGAGGAGGAGAGGCGGAACAAGGCGGGAGAAGACCCGCAAGTCATGGGGGTGCCTGACAAGGGCAAAGCCCCTGTTACTCGGAGCGCCACTGCCTGTGCCACCAACCGCCGGATCCACGCCAAGAAGAAGTGTTTATGCGGGATGCCATAACATCTGGGCGGAAGAGGAGAGCTCCCACGGAAACATCCCAAGCAAGCAAGAGGCGATTGGCCGTTCTCAATCGACCAGCCGCTCTCGACAAGGAGTATGGCGTGCCTGCGGACTTCCCGAGGTTGAGCGGGTCGGTGGCCTCAATGTACCATATCAGCAGGTTCGTGATCTTCTAATGGTTTTCTCATTATGTCCTTATGACAAGCATACAACTTATGTTTATATGGATTCTTTGCTACTGGTGCTTCGTCCGAGCCATGCAAAGGAAAGCTAGTGAGCGGCTACCATTGAGCACGAGTTGTTCAAGGCCATGGCGATTCATGGATGAGGCCGAAAAAGTGAAGCGATTGGAGATGCAATTGAAGGAGCACGGTGAAGTTCCATAAGTCAAGACCACCGGAGGCAATCAAGGCGGACTTGATCGTGAGGGTTTCACCTGAAATCAATGAGAGCCTTCCGAGAAATGAAGGATTACCTTTGGAAGACCTCCAATACGCTGCCTTGAGGCGGGCCGAGATTTCATGAAGTCGGATTCTTTCAAGTTCTTCATGGCGGACAAGTCCGATTTAATCTCGATCGAATGGGTTCTCCGCGCCATCGCCGCCCATACCAAGGGGTTACTTCCTCAAGATTTCAATTGGAAGGCGGAAGGGTTAAACCCTTATGCGGATGCTAACGGCATGGAAGTTCTCGTGGATGTTGTCTCGGACGATCAATTGGCCGCTTGTGAGTTTGCGGATCTTGTCACTGAGGAAGGTGAACTGGAGATCAAGAACGGTGGACCCTTCCTCCCGAAGTGTGTGCCGGATGCCTTACAAAAGGTGTGCTTCGTCCCGTTCGAGAATTACCGGCCTTCTCAAGGATCGGTATTATATGCCTTCCGGTAGTTGGTCTTCTTGAGGATTTCAACTGCTCGCGTTCGCGGAAGCCCTTGCTTAAGCCGCCGCCAACGCGTCATCGCCGATCCGCCTCGCAGTGGAGAATTGGGTCCGAGCCAACCCAATCCTCAGTGAAGAATCCGGGCGTATGCCCCGTGAAACTTATGTAATGTCTTGGATCTGCATCTCTTTGTGGCACGGAACGTTGCCTTGAACAATGCTGCTTTATTTTTTTTTTATCCGTACTAATTGTCTGTAAAACAATATTTCCTGTAATTTCGAGTTATCGCCTGCTTTCTGCTTTATTTGCTTTCGTCCATCGTTCGTATGCTTAACTATCATAAAATACACATCTGTAAAGGACACGGATCGCAGTAGATGGCGTCCGACGTAGAAGTCTAAACCATCATCTTTCCGATCCTCGAACTGTTCGCCCCTTGGGATGTGTAATTCTTCTAGAAGGAGGAAGGTGAAACAGTGAAATAGTCATTATGACTACGTCTTTTCATCTCCCCATTCGTCAGATGATCGACAAGTGGCGAGATCTTACGGACCTGTTGTGACTATAAATAAGGGTGTGGTAATTCTTCCTTTTTTCACCGCTGTACCCTTCTCCATTCTGTACTTTGTTTCATCGAGAACCTTCCACAAAAGCCGGAGTTTTCCAGGATGTCGGAATCTGACGACGAGAAATATCAGCATTGGGTAAACTGTGCTTGTGGGCACATGCATCCTCCAATTCACCCGGGTACGGGGACCGCGGATGACCCAATCATCCTTGATTTTGAGGGAGATCCCCCTCAATGTCCGGGAATAGCTAGGAGGCGAGCCGAGGAAGAGAGGGAGCGGACGCTGAAGTTGATCCGTGGGAGGATCCGAATGCAGCAGCAGGCTCGTCAGGGCCGAGGTGGTGGCTCGGAGTCCCAAGGCCCGACTTCCGAAATCTGGTAAAGGAGCGAGGCGGGGTATGCCCCGTGGAAGTATGTATTTATCCTTGGACCTTTTCAGATTGTACTTCTGTTATGTAAATGTTCGGATAATTTTGTCTATAAAATTCGAACTATTTTTCCTCGGATGAGATCGCCATCTTTTTCTTGTGCAAGCTTCGTCGGATTATATTGACGCACATATCTTTGTAAAATGACCAAGAAACTCGGACGTGGTTGATGGGCTTGTTTAGCCTTGATTGGATAAACCCGTCTGGCCCAACACTGTTCAACCCAAATGAATAGTTTAAGCCCATTGTAAACGTCGAAGTTCTGACGTGTCGGACACCTATTGGTTCGTTACTTCTATAAATACTCCGGATCCCTCTTGGCCTTGGTCGTGCAAATCCAACTTCCAATTTCCATATCTATTCAATTAGCAAGAAGATGATTTCTTGAATAGTTCCCCCCCTCTTGACTCCCGTCCACTCTCAAGTCGGCGTTCATCCTGAGCTTGAGAGTGGCGTGGGTCTAGAGGGGAAGATTGTTGAAGATCAGTCATAAAAAAACATAGATCTCGGTTTGAATGTATATCTGTCCGTCTCCTCTGATTTCTTCCAACCCCAATTTAGTGGTTCAAATCTCTCTTATATTGGAAATGGTTTCCGAATTTCAAGAGGGTTTGAGTCTCTAAAGCCGGTGAGGCGGAAATCTCTTCCTGTCCGTACTTTGTTTTCCCCGGGCACAGGATTTGCAATGCCACGTTTTGGTGGTATCATGAGGGATTCCACCACGTTTAACCATTTTCCTGTGTGCATGTAGATCGAGTTCCTGGCCTCCGCGGAAACCAGACTTGTCGCTCGGCACGGAAGAAGCTTTTTCCGACGGGGGAACGATCTTTGCTGGGAGATGACGTATCTCCAGAGACGTTTTCTGCCTTTTTCATATTGCGTCCGTAAGTCCGGATATCGATCCGAGATTGTAAATTGTACAGACAAGATTATGTATAATTCGTCTTTTTATGAATGAAATCTCTTGCTTTCCTTGTCATTAAACGAACGTTAAACCACATATGCATGGATCGAAAAATCACAAATCGAAAGATAGAGGTTGTATTGATTTGCCGGAAATTAAATTACAACTTGCGGGCTCTAAGGCCAATGACAAAAGGATCGAAAAACAGAACTGGCGGAGTTCCGTGTAGTAATTTGTTGAAACTGAGATGACCAATCGATCTGAAGGAGATTCGCACAGTTATCTCTATGCATAGAACTTCTGAAGGTTCCTAGCATTCCACGGACGCTTGAGGGGATGTCCGTTCTCATCTTCTAATTCATAAATGCCATTCACTCTTGCGCCGATAATCTTGTAGGGTCCTTCCCACTTGGGCTTGAGTTTTCCAATATTGTTCAAAATGTCGGCTCGTCGAAGCACCAGGTCTCCGATTTGCAAGTTAGCCGCTCGATCGTTCCTGTTGTAGGTTCGGGCAGCAGTTGCCTGATACCTATGGATATTCGCCAGTGCCTCAGACCTTTTCTGTTCGAGCATGTCTAAGTCGAATATCCGAGCTGGTCGGTTTGCATTGCCTTCGAACTCTTGGATCCTCAAAGTCTCAATGGCAATCTCAGACGGTATGACTGCCTCCGAACCATATACCAAGGAGAATGGAGTTTCTTTGGTCGCAGTCCGTGCAGTGGTGCGATGAGCCCATAGCACGCCTTTCCGTGTCGTCGCCCAAATTTTCTCGGGAAGTTCTCAAACGCTTCTCCAGGATTTTGACTATTGTCTTGTTTGTGGATTCAGCCTGACCATTGGCTTGTGGGTATCCGACGGATGTGAAACGTTGTTCGATTTTGAAGGAGGCAAGCCATTCATTGAGCCTACTACCTGAGAACTGAGCGCCGTTATCCGAGACTAGAACTCTTGGTAGGCCGAAGCGGCAAATGATGTTCTTCCAAATGAAGGTCCGCACTCGACTTTCCGTGATAGTCGCTACAGCCTCCGCTTCTACCCACTTGGTAAAATATTCCATCGCCACAATGAGAAATTTCTTCTGTTGGGTACCCCTCGGAAATGGTCCGACAATATCGATACCCCACTGATCGAACGGACACGCTATGATTGACGGAATCATAGGGTTCGTCGGACGATGTGGGATGTTTGCGTAATATTGGCAATCATGACATCTCCGGGCGTGGTCGGCGGAATCTTTATCAACGGTAGGCCAATAGTATCCTTGTCATATGATTTTCTGGGCAAGAGTCCTTCCTCCAGAATGACTCCCACAGCTTCCGTTGTGTATCTCTTTCAGCACGGTTTGTGCTTCCTGTGGATTCAAACATCTCAGGTGAGTCCTGGCAAAAGATCTCTTGTACAAATCGTCACCCAGTATAAAGTATCTATTTGCTCGGCATTGCACGCTCCTTGAATCTTTCGGATCGACTGGCAAAGACCCGTCCTTGAGATAGTTAAAAATGTCAGTCATCCAGTTTCTTCCTGTGTCAACTATCATGACCGCCGAATTGGGACTCTTGACTGATGAGTCAGTAATGGTGAGTAGGATTACTCTCCTCGTATCTAGAGCTGCTGTAGCAGACCCGTATTTCGCCAAGGCATCAGCTCTTTCGTTCCAGACTCTATCAAATTTTTCCAAGGTGAATTCCTCGAAGTGGCTGGCCTCATTCTTGAGTAACTCAAGATACTTGATCATCGAAAGACCTTTTGTGGCAAAAGTCCCTGAAAATTGGGCTTCAACGAGTTGTGAGTCCGTGTATGCTTTGAGCTTCCGGGCTTGGAGTGCCTTGGCTAGACGCAGCCCCACTAAAAGTGCTTCATACTCAGCCTCATTATTGGTAACTTTGAACTCCAAAGAAATTGCATGGTCGAGTTCCGCGCCATCTGGGCTCTTAAGGTAGATTCCAATTCCTCCTACTCTTCCAGTGGAAGAGCCATCCACTTCCAATGTCCAGATATCGGAAGGATGTTTTTGGGTTTGGAGATCTCCTGTGAGCTGCTGAGGTTCCGATCTTGGTTTCTCCCTTTCCGTGATTTCCGTTCTGATGTTGTCAGCACCGGAGTTTCTGGGAACACCATCAAGATGGAACATTTGGTTAACCCGAGTTTCCTCATCTGACAAAGGAAAGGGCAGATTGATGAACTGAGCCTCCTCGAGGTTTTCCTGATTGAACTTTGGCGGAACTGGCTTTCGGACTATATGCTTGGTGACTAGGCATTCGAGCACCTGCTTGTCAGGGACTTTCTATGAATCCTCCTCTGGATATTCCGCTAGGAAGTCGGCGAGGACTTCAGCCTTTTTGGCTGACGGAGCCTGGTAGCAAATGTCGTACTCACTCAGCTCGATCGCCCACCTAGAGAGTCGTCCTGATTGATCGGGCTTTCCTATAACCTGTTTCAAAGGTTCCGTAGTTAGTACAACTATTTTGTGAGACTTAAAATATGGTTTCAACCGTCGGGCGGTGTAAACCAGAGCATACGCAAATTTCTCAATCTTCACATATCTTGTCTCCGCCCCAGCAAGGGCTTTACTAAGATAGTAGATTGGCAAATGATCATTAGCTTGAATCATTTAGTACGAACTCATTGCCTCTTCCGTGATTGCTAGGTAGAGGTAGAGTGGTTCTCCTTCCACGTTTGGAGAGCAATGAGGGAATGGAGGTACTTTTTCAAATTTTCGAAAGCCTCAGAACTTTCCGCGGTCCACTCAAAGCTCTCTCCTTTCCGAAGGATTTTGAAGAACGGAAGGTTCTTTTCTGCGGATCGGGAAATGAAACGACTTAAGGACATTAGACGCCCAATAAGCTGTTGTACCTCGTTGAGGTTCTTCGGATGGGGCAGATCTAGGATTGCCTTGATCTTCTCAGGGTTTGCGCTTATCCCTCTTTCTGTGACCATGTACCCTAGAAACTTTCCTCCTTTCACCCCAAACGTACACTTTTCGGGGTTCAACTTCATTCCATATTTCCGAAGAATGGAAAAGCAATTGTTGAGATGCTCAATATGCTCTTCTTCAGTCTTACTTTTAACAAGCATATCGTCCACGTAGACTTCCATAGTTTTGCCCAACTCCTCCTTGAACATCTTATTTACCAACCGTTGGTATGTAGCTCCCGCATTTTTTAACCCGAATGGCATCACCTTGAAGCAGTACACTCCTCCTGCCGCGAAGAAGGCTGTTTTCTTGATGTCGTCCTTGGCCATACGGATTTGATAGAAGCCCTGATATGCGTCCATGAAGCTTAGGAGTGCACATCCCGCAGTAGAATCTACCAACTGGTCTATGCGAGGTAGTGGATATGGATCCTTCGGACAAAACTTGTTGAGCCTTGTGAAGTCATTACACATCCTCCACTTTCCTGGGGCCTTCTCGACAAGTACCACATTACAGACCCAGTCCGAGTACCTAACTTCTTCAATGTGCCCTGCTTTCAGGAGCCGATCAACCTCAGCGGATATGATTGCGTCCTTGACTGGGCCAAAGTCTTTCCTCTTCTGTCGGATATATTGGATCGAGGGATCCATGTTCAGACGGTGAACAGTGATTCTCGGATCTATTCCCTTCAGATCATCGGTGCTCCAAGCAAATACATCCCTGTTGTCTCGGAGACAAGCAATAAGTTTCATTTCTACTTCTGCGCTCATCTCTGTTCCGATTCTAGTCTTCTTTTCCGGGCTCCCAACAACAATCTCGATTTCCTTGAGAGTTTCGTGAGGCTCGATCCGTGCAGTTCTAGGGAACTTCTCCTTCCGCTTCCTACTCCTATCCGTGGATTCCTCTTTTGGTCGGAACTTTCGGATCGGAGGACCGTAATGGGATGCGCATAATGAGGCAATATAATCGTGGACATAATGTAACACTCGGGGATATTTCCACCTCTTCTCCTTCTCCTCCTACTCCGAAGGAGAGGGAATTTCATTACATTGTGTAAGTGGATGAAATCCTCCGGCGGAATTGATTGAGTCTGGCGCCCAAAGATGGCGCCAAGTCGAATGTCCAGTCAACCACAACAAATCGGACCATTGTGTGACCTGGCCGGAAGGTTCCAGTGAAACGTGTAACATAACACTTCCTAGTGGTCGAGGTTCCTCCAAACCCTAGTATAGAGGTGTGAACTCTGTCGTAGCGGATTCTTCCCAACTCCATCTGATCTAGGGTCCTCTTAGAAATGATATTCGAGGAACTCCCGGTATCCACCAGAATTTTGTTCACTCGATAAGTCGCGATGGTCAATGAAACCAAAAGAGGAACATCCGGGTTGTCAATCTCCTCGCCTCCTGTCGTAGGAGGGGGGATTTCGCTATCGTCGAAGGATATTGCATTTGTTCCTCGAATCGCGGGGGCACCATACGCCCTATCATTGTTCCGAAGATTTTGGGCGGTCCGCTCTCTTGCATTCCTGCTATCACCTCCAGAGGGTCCGCCTGCGATAGTGTTGATCACTCCGCTGTACGGAGGGTTCTCCATCTCCATCTCATCGCCGTATCTGTACGGATATCCTTCCGTGCGCGGCGGATAGCCTACTGGCGGAGGTGGCAAAGATAGGGGGCGAGGTGGCGGGTCAATGGCGTTATCCTCCCTTCTCCGCTCCGTTCTATCATGCCTGGAGGGCTCGTCCGCATATATGTGCTCCTTCAACTTGCCCTCTCTCACCAGGTGTTTGACCTCTGTTTTTAACTGGATACAGTCGTCGGTCTCATGACCTCGGCTCTTATGAAATTTGCAGTATCCTTTCGCATTTCTGTTTCTCCGATTATGGGATGGCTTGGGCCACTGGATGTCCAACTTTTTCTCAACAATGGTGGCCAAGATGTCGGATCTCGGCTTGTTGAGGCGCGTGTAGTCCGCGAATCTCCTGGACGGACTCCTCTCTCTGTAAATGCCCTTGTCTTTGTGATCTTTCTTCGGGTCAAACTTCCCCTGGCATTGTTCTTGTCTTTGCGGTTCCTTCCCCTTCTTCGATCCTGCTCGGACTGGAACGTTCCTTCGGTATTCTTCTCCGTACATCACCTCCTCACAGATGTCATCCAAGTGTTTTTCGCTCCTCACTTCCTGACTAGAGAGCTTCCTCCGCAGCTCGGAGTTGTAAGTATTAGCGTACAGGTGACGGACCCGTTCTTTAATACTATGGGGCTCAACTCGGAGTACTTCCGTATTGAAGCGATCTAGAAAAGTTCGAAGATCTTCCTGCTCCCTTTGGATAACTTCGGCTAGGTGCTCCACGGTACGTTTTCTTCTTTTTGATTTTCCGAACCGTGCTAAGAACTTAGAAGATAGATCTGCATACGACCTTATTGACTTGTTTGGCAAAGCGGTGTACCAATCCATAGCCGTTCCGAAGAGGGTGAATGAAAACGTAAGAGCTTTAGTATTGTCACTCAGCCCCTTGGAATCCATCTTGCTGTTGTACCTTGTCAGGTGACCCACGGGACAAGTATCCCCGTAATAGTATTCCAAGTTCGGAATCACCTGGTCCGAGTTTCTATTTCTTTCCTTTTCCCTCATGATGTCATCACACAGAGGATTTGGTGCGCTGGTAGTGATCTGCTCGTGGTCTTTCACCAGGCGTCCGAGGTTCAGAATTTGGGTTTCTAAAGCTTTTTGTTGGGCGTATATTTCGTCCGCTGTCATGACCTCTCCTATCCGTGGATGGACTGCGACATCCGCGGGGAGTTCGTCTAGCTGGACCACTGGAATGGTCTCCGCTACATGATCTCTGTCTCTCATTGGGGCTTGGCGCGGACCTCCTGGATGCCTGTTACCCCCTTCGTGGTACTCTCTCCTCCCATTCGGGCTTCCCTCACCCCGAACTTGCGAAGCAGAGGCCCGTCGGTCTAGAAGGTTTCGCAAATCCTCATGGGGCGGCTGATCTCCCAACCTCTGTTGGATCGGACTCTGTCTGTTTCTTGACAATGCGGGCTCCGCTTGAACCGGAGTAGCCACTAGCGGAGTGGCTTGCTGAGGATGGGCATTGTTAGACCCTAGGTATCCTTGGATAATCGTGAGCAATCTACCAAACTGAGTTTCACTTAGTCCGAGGTCGCTTGTGCGGACAACGCGACCATCGGGCATTGTAAACTGTTGTCCTGTGGTAGGGCCTTGAGCTTCTGCCGGAGAAACTCGCACTACTCCTTCTCCATGGTCCGTAGGCATGACATTCATAGGGACACTTTGGCCTCCCCTAGGCGAGGCGTCTCTTCCCTCATCCGAGGATGGGCTGGCGGTTCGCCCGTCGCTCGGATATCTCCTTCCGGCGTTCCTTCCAGCCACATCGGCCCTTCGTCCCCGGGTGGGCGGACGTCCTTGCGGGCGTGGTGGTGGAGTTCCTACGCCAGCGGTACTAACCGATCCGTCGCCCTGCTTCTAGCCATTAGCACAACACAAACATGCACCTTTTGTAAGTTTCCCACAGACGCCAAAATGGTGGGGGTTAAAACCTCATACACCAACACTACTACTACCAGGACCCTAATCTAGGCTCCGCCTCCACCGTGACGTCCGAGCACAGGCTTGGGCGAGCTAGAGTACCTGAACGGACTAAGTGGGGGGGTTAGAATGGGTTACCCGGATTGCCTAAGTCAATCCGGAAGGAGGCTATACTCAAAGGAGAGTTGAAAGCTCTCAATGCAATAGTAGTGGGAAATGTTATGAAATCAAGGGTGCTTATGACTTGGGGACAGCACAATTTCCTAGGGAATTTCACTTACCTCAAGGTCTTGGACCTTGTGTTATATTTATAGTTATATCATGCTTGTGAAGTGGCTCATAAGATGATGCCAAGTGTATGCCTCAGATTTGGAAACCAATGCTACCTTTGGCCCATGGCCCCTTGGTGAACAGTAACCCAATACTAGTTAATGGGCCTGGGAGGGTAGTTTGGACCTTTTCCTCTGAGAAGACTGTTCCGCATGTTGGGTCCGTGTAAGTCCCTCGGACAGATCCGCATGATTGGTTGACTCTGCCTTGGGTAACTCAAGGTGTCCGGACCTTAGAGTTCCACGGAAGCATCTCAGTGGTTCTGTCAAATACGTTTGGTCTTCTCAGTCTTGGTGGCCGAGATTCTCTCCGTCCGTTTAGCATCTTAGGACCAGCAGTATGCGGTACTTGGAGGACCAGTAGCCTTTTGTCGTTCTAAGTCATCCATCTAGCTTGGTTGGACTGGTGAGATGGCGTCGACTTGAGTACTAGTTGACTGAGATGGTTTCCTTTAGGACGGACCACTCGAAGGTCGACTAGCTTTGAATGGCTATCTCAAATTGATGCTTTTCAGACACGCCTACATTTTAATCTTGGACACATATCCGTATCCACAATATTAATTTATAGATGCAACAAAATGAAACAATAAAAATTCTTATAGCAAGAAACATAAGAGATTTTTATTAAAGACATTAGTGTTATACATGCATTAACATAATACATTTATCTATAAAAAAACATATTAATTTAGTTTAAAATACTATACTTAGAATTAAAAATATGAATCTTTGTGAGTTAGAAACAAATGGTATGTAGCTGCTTGAACTATTAGGCCCACAACAGTGGTCCGGAGTGATGCTTAAAGGGTAGAAATCGGTACTATCCGGGAAATTTTAATTCAAAAAAATACCTTTCATTTTTACCCTCAAATCTCTCTTCTATATTGACTTTTATACCCTTTAACCTAATATAGTCACCTCACTTATTCTGATCTCTTCTCCATCTCTCTTCTTTCATCATTCTCTCCAACAACCACCGACCACCTTCACCGCCACTTCTGCCGTCAACCACCCACCACCACTTCCCCACCACCCTTCCACCGCCCCACAACCTCCCATCCACCGCCCCACTGCCTCCACCACCCACATCCGTCCACCACCACCACTGCCTCCACCACCCACCTCCGTCCACGATCACACCGCCCCACCACCAACCCACCTCCACAACACCAACACTCCGGCCACCACCCACCCACCTCAACACCACCACCAGTCCAGCCACCATCGCTCCACCCCCCACCCACCACCCTACGGATCCACCAACCCCGTCCGGATCCTCCGCTCCAGATCCACTACCACCTCCGTCCAGATCCACAACAACCCCGTCCGTAACGGAAGGCATGCAGAAGTAGCAACAAGGACCGAAAGTCAGATAGAAGTTTGATTCTCTACTCTCTCCGTTCAGATCTCACTCACCATTTTCTCCGGTCACCATTACCGGATCTCACCATTTAGACTACAAATATACAGTCCGACGGCATATTTGAATTTACCGTAAAGTTACAAAAATCGAAAAAGAGAATTTGAAATTTACAAAATATGACAATTTAAAATATACTAATTTAAATATGACAATTTAAGATATTAAAGATAAATTTTCAAAATTAGGTCATTTTGGAGTATTCAGGAGCATAATTGTACATTCTAACTGTGTAGGTCCTTTTTGATTTGGTTTTGATTCATGGGCGTTTTTAAGGTCCGACTCCTTAATGTACATTCATCTTAGTTGTACTAATCCACAACCGTTAGATCGTTTGTACAAATATTATTTTAAGTTGTAATTAATCATAACCGTCTAAGAGACTTATAAGTCTCTGTTCTTTTCAACTGAAAACTTATTCGCCCATTCGATTCAATTGCCTTCGCTCTCTTGATTCATTAAATTATTATTATTATTATTATTATTATTATTATTATTATTATTATTATTAATATTTTATCATTTATTTACACAACTCATCTTTTGTACGAGGAAAATAAGAAAATTTATCCAATTGAGATATTTTCAACCTTTTTCTTTCTTTTTAACACTTTTTAGTAGATCAATCAAATAAAAAGATATACGATTCAGACAATTCTTCTTTTCTACCGTAAAAGTTGAGTTAAGATAAGAACTACGAGGAGCACTTCATTCAAACCTGCTCACATACTTTGTACGTACATCTCTAACTAATTGTAGGTAAAAATGTAATTTTTTTGGAGGTAAAATTGTAATTTTTTGGAGGTAAAATTGTGAATTTTTGGAGGTAAACTAAAACTAATGTTTTCCTTAGGGTTGGAGTTTTGGGTAAAATTACGATTTTCGAGAAAATTAAACCACTAACAATCGATTTTTAAGGAGAATTTTTTCGAACTTAAATCGTAAATTACTTGCAAATTACGCAAAAAAGTATAAAACAAAGTTATGTTAGTCAAATATACTTAATTTATTTTATAATATAATTTTATTATATTAACTTTTGTCGTAATTATGAAGAATTGATCAACGTCCATAAAAAAGTCTTTACGAATTTATTAATGAATGGATGTAGTATTCATTATTATTAAAAATGGACAAATGTAATTTATTCATTCGTTTTCCACTTCGTTCAGCCCATTTCGATTCAGTTCAAAGAATTTCAAATTCAGTTAATGTAGAAATTTTAAATTTTACAATGACAATTTTTGTAAATATATCTGTACAATCAGGATCGCATTGTAAATTCAATTTTAAAAGTTAAAATTAAATTATTTTTATTCTAGCTAACTAAAGTTCTTCCCCAATTCATCCTTATGAACCCTAATTTATGAATTTTTGTCCAATGCGATGAATCATCGCTTCAATCAATTCATACTTCCATTGGATTACTAAGCCGAGTAATTTCGTCAAAGGAGATTCATGGTATGAAAATGAGTGTGAGACATCAATGTTTTCAAACTCTGCAAAGTTACAGAGACCGTGAATCGGTAAAGTAGCGCGATCTAATTGATTTTCTAGTGTTTCTTTCTGGGTCTATCATTCTTTTCCTAATTAATAAACGAGAAGATAATCATTCAATAATTAGGAATAGTCATGAAACATGGAATGAAGAATGAAGTAGTAGCAATCTTTGTGGAACGGAAGATTAATAATTTTTTATGTTTTTGAATTTCACAAAGATTAAATTTATAATTTATGAATTTAAAATGACGTTACAATCTAATTTTTACAGTAAAATTTACACAAATTGCCATTGTATAATTTTTACAATGACGTGAACGGTCAGGATTAAATACAACTTAAAATATAATCAGTATAAATGATTTAAGGGTTAAAAACGAGTACAATTGAGATGGGTATATGTTAAGCCATTACAACTTTAGTCGGACCGTAGACTAACCCTTGATTCATGGGGTATTGTTTTACAAGGAGGTATTTGGCAAGAATTAACCCATATTTAAACTTGATTAAGGGAAAAAATTCAAAATATCTAGAAGCAAAAAGGAATGTGTAGCTGATCTAGAAGCATAAGTCTGAGCAAGAAACAGATACTACTGTACGAACAAGTCATGATGATGACCATGAGATCGATCGAAATAAGCGGACCACAATCCAAAGGTTAGGCAAGCAGCCAAGCACTGTATCTTGTTGCTGTCGGAAAGGAAAGCACTAGTGTCGGTAGGCCACAAATATCGATCGATTCCAGCGTGCTCTTACTTCATTTTCCATTCTCGTATATTCCTTCCTTTTTTTCTTTTTAAATTCAAACCAACTAAATTACAGTAAAAATTCCATACAGTAATATCGTTGGAACCGGTAAAAACTATTCTTATAAAAAGTTTATTTCTAAATAGAGTTTTTTTTAAAACGTTTATACACTAATTGTGAGCGTAAATTTTTATTATTATAGAAAGTTTATTTAATTCATAGAGTATTCTTTTAGGTGAGTTTTACAGTATCTCTTACTAGACCTTATAACATACCATAAACACTTTTCTAAAACTATTTTGAACATTTTGCACCAGTCAAATTTAAAAAAAATATATGCATAACAAACAATTAGACGAGTACTAGTGTATGTTTATACTTACTGCCACCTATGGGTCGCACGAGTATGTATTACATTGTGCACTTTGGGTTTTAGTCCCAGGCAGGCTAAGACCATCTTTCTTTAACAGTTGCAACTCTCTGCAACTCATTTTCTTTGCTATGTCAGTATTCCACTTACTGCAACTCACTTTGCAACTCTCTTTGATTTTCTACTCCAATAGTTGAGGCCCAAATTTATTTTATTTTAACATTTCTTTCAAACTTAATTTTTCATTTCATTTTCTTTTCTCATTTCCTTTTAAACTTTATTCTTGAATTTATTTTAAATGTCGTTAATTAATTATAATAAAATCATTTTAATTTTTTAAAAATATATTACTTGAAAATAAAAATTACATTACTTAAGAAAATTACAATGCTTGAAATTGAAAATTCTAATACTTGAAATTGAAAATCACAATACTTGAAATTGAAAATTACAACAATTAAACTACTAGAGCGAACTTATTGCAGAAAGACATGATCGAGCACGTATGTCAAAATCGTAAGGATAGGTCATTAATATAGTTTACATTTTTTCAAGTGCGTTTTTACGTTTTTTAGTATATGTATTTTTTTTTACAAGTGTGATTTTAAATTCAAATAATATGTATTTTAAATTTTAGAAGTAATGTTTTATATATAAGTATATTTCTATTGCTACAAATATTATTATCATATGAAATCTTTGTTTTCAAATCTTTAGAAAAATTAAAGCAAACAAATAATGATAAGAAATGAAAAATAATTGTACAAAACACAAAGAAGTAGAAACAAAATTTTTTTAAAAAAAATTGTAAAGTTTATGAAGACTAGCCATTGTGTGGTGAATCTGAATTATTATTAGACTAAAAAGTTGGAATACTTCCCAAGTAATAAAGTATTCTTTTGTATTTAGTTGATTTATCCGTTTACATCTAAGTATATATTCTTGTGTGGTGATATCCATTTTGAAAAATTATTTTATAGATTGAGACTATGAGTAAGTTGTATATCTTATGGTTAAATATAATTCATAAGGCCTGGAAGAATAATCGTAAATTCACTCAATCTCATTTCCAAAGTGATGTGGTTTATTTTTAATCATAAGATATACAACTTACTCATAGACCCGATCAATGGAAAAGTATCCCATCTATTTCTACCCCTTTCTTGGTTGAGATCTTAACATTTACCAAGTAGTAATATTTTAGATAAAAGTAAATTATCTTTATACGGAATTACCAACATACTTATAAAATTTGAGTGACAACTCCCTAGAAAAGAAAAAAAGAATGATCTTATGTACCTACCTTATGAAATTAAAATGTGAGAAAAATAGATGATTATTTTAGTAATGTTGACATGTCACCGCACCACAACTAATTAATTTTAAAGGCCAACACCAGCCACCAACAACAAGAAGAAGTTTGAGCATTCACCTGGGATTCCATATGTACATCTTTGTGTAGATGTTTGAATATTTTTGTCCATTCATTATGTTTCTTTTAACCCGTCTGTCCTCGTGCTTCATGGCAGTGGTGAAATGGAGCTTTCAGCACTGTACGTACCCTTATGAAAATAAAAGAAAACACAATGATAATCCATACTCAATAAATTAAAATAATACTCCCTCAATTCCACCAATTTCTGTCCATTTTATTTTTGCACAAATTTTAAGAAATTTGAGTAAAAAATGAGTTTATATAGATAAAGTAGTAAGTGTATAGTAAAAAGTAAGAAAGAGGATTGAAAAAGTATGAAAGATAGAGATTAAAATATTAATAATGGAGATAGTGGGTTTCCATAAAAGTAAATGGAAAGTTTTTAATGAAATGTCCAAAATGAAAAAATGGAAAGAAATCTATGGAACGGAGGGAGTAATTAAAGACTTCACACACTTGTCATGAATCATACTCACTCACTACCATTTATCATTGCCCTCGATCTCCTTCCACATTCATAATTCATTGTTTTGTTGCGGTTACTTATCACGCATTTTAAGCTCGACTCATGTTGTCCATTTTAATTGGATCAAAGAAAATCCATACAATTATAAGGATAAAAGGATATTAATTTATTCATATGATTTTCCTATGTTATTGGATCCAATAACAACATGCAATGTGCAAAGAATATGTTATTATAGGAGTTCATTTATATTAATTTTCAGATATTCCTAGCACTCACGTGGTCGGTTTTCCTTTCATTTTGAGAGGTTATTTGAATGGAAATTAGAAATACAGTGAAGTTTGTACCGTGGTCATTCGCACCCAGGCTTATGCGTGGCCAAAGTCTACAATAGTATAGTATAAGAGAATTCAATCTAATAAAAAAAACTCAAACATACAGAGATGTAGAATCAACTATTGTATCAATTCTTCTTATCTATTACTGTAAAAGAGTGAAGAAAGGGAACTTCAAAAGTGAGTAAAAAATCCGAAAAAAACTATATACTCATCAAATACTACTAATTACTGGTGATGGAGGGGTGTACTTATGACTCATGAAGGTGGTTTTGGCTCCTTTTGGTCGGTTAAGGACTTGGTTGTAAACCTGGTGGGAATTACATAGTTGTAGTGGTTGTGGTTTTGATGTTGGTTTTCGGTCAATTGACCATGTAATTACGCTTATGAGCATCTCTTATGCTCCCCATGACTATTTAATTAATATAATTTTTGCTGCTTGAAAAAAAAAAAAAACTACTAATTACAACGACTATGTACAACTCTCATAATTGGAAATACAAGAGTAGTATAATTTTTAAAATAAAAATGTAACACTACAAACACGCCTCCGCACACTTAAGCCGAATTAGGATGGATGCATCTTTAAGCTCGGATTTGTATGTCTAAATTTTTAATGCATATTATTGGTAAAAATTGATCACAAAATAAAGGAGTAGGAAGAACATTTGTAAACATCAACAAGCCGAAACTCATTCTTGATATAAACCAACTTCAACGAACTGCTTCATATCTATTTACAAATTATAAGTTGAATTCCAAGCATGAAGAGAAGTGACACAATAAAAGTATGTGAAGAAAAGGGAATTATTACAAAAGAGAGTGAAAAACTGGAAACGAACGATCAAATACTAATTACAGCGAGTCAGCGACTAGGTACTAAAATAGTATAACGTTTATAATAAAAACGTAACAACACAAACACGCCTTTGCACACTGAAGCTGAATCTTTTACTATATAAAAGAGAACTTATTAAAAACAGTTTTTACACCAATTAATTTATTTTGACCACTTCCAACAGAATAGGGAAAAAGGAAAAAAAATAAAAAAATACAACATAAACCCACGTCCTGAAGATTTTGACGGTTAGTTACTACTTACTGCAGTTTCGCCTTTCTACTATCAAATACAAATGGATGAAATGGTTTCTACATGATCAAACCAGGTAATAGTAATTTCCTTCCCCAAATACCACTCTGCCTATTTATTGGTACAATATATATCATACTTCAGCTATGGCATGTCGTGTAAGGTTCTGCACAATTTCTTAGCTAGGTGTCTCATGAAGAAATTCTTCTTCATTTAGATTTTAGGATTGTGTAATCCTCTGCATATTGTGTTAGGTGTTTGATAAAGAAAGTACTCTTCATTTCAACTAATTAATCACTGTGTCAAGAATTTGTAGGTGAGATTTTATATCAAGAGTGTATGTTTATGCATTGTAGGTGTTTGAAAATAATATGATCAGGATTCCAGATACTATGGTTATACCGCGAGCAATCAATTGATGATTTGATTTCATGGACTTTCCTGAATCTAGAATCTAATTTAGATGATGTTGCATACATGACGATTAGAGCCCCTCTAACTCCAAAGAATGAAGACATCAGGAAGTTGAATGAGAAGGTTATTGAAATATTTCCGGGTAATGAGGTTGCTACATACTACTCATTTGACTCTGTGGCTGATGACGTGCGTAATCTATACTTGCCAGAATTTCTAAACTCACTTTCTCCAGGTAATTTACCACCTTATAAGTTGACTTTGAAAAAAGGATGTCCAATTATGCTTTTGCGGAATATTTATCTTGGCCTCTGCAATGGAACAAGAATGGTTTGTCATGGATTCAGCAGAAATTTTATTGATGCTGAGGTTTTAACAGGTTCTTTTAAAGGGAAACGAGTCTTCTTGCCCCGCATTCCAATGGAACCATCCGAAGATGCCCGGTTACTGTTCAAGATGACGCGTACTCAGTTTCATGTGCGGCTAAGCTTTGCACTAACCATTAATAAGTCACAGGGGCAAACTATACCTCATGTTGGCATTTACTTACCTGAATATGTTTTCAGCCACGACCAATTATATGTTGCTCATTCTAGAGGAGTTTTCCAAATGACTACTAAAGTCTTGGTTAAGCAAGGCGAGTTAGAGGGGCATGAAGGTGTATACACAAGAAATGTGGTATATCCGGATTTTTTTACAAAGTTAGCTGACAACCACAGGTATGATGCTTTACATATTTATTTAACTGAGTATTAGTTTCCTCATTGCTATATTTATCATTTTTACCCATAGTGTTTTAATGTATAAAACAAATATGTTGTTTCTAACCATTTGTTCTTAAAGCAGGAATGCCTCCTCAAGCACACATATGCGAACATCCTAGGAAAACCAACGAAGCACCTCACCAACACAATGCCTCAATCACTAGATTTGGTCCAAGTGGAAGTCTCTGTTCACTTACAACAAATATGATAAACAGTTTATTTAATTAACTGTATAAGGTGCTAAAGTGATACTTCGTGTACATTGAGTTTCGTGCATCATTTGTAATTTCAAAAGTTTCAGTTTATGGTTTATAAAGTTAATACAATATTGTTTGCGTATACATTTATGTGTCGTGTATTATAATTAAATTATTCATCAAAATTATTTCCGATTCACTGATGATTTTTGTAACTTACATAAAATCTTAAGTATTATATCTGCATCAACATCTTTTCAATGATTAACAGTGCAATTTTACATATCACAAGTAAATAAGCACGCAGGTTTCGCGTGCACCGTTTACTAGTTAGGATAAATGCATATTAAAGCCTACATTTGCCTGTCTTAAAAATTTGTGATGCAGATTTCTAATAAAAAGATAAATTACAAAAACTTACAATTAACCCCTCCTCTTTCCTGTAAAATTAGAAAATAAAGGAGTAGGAAGAACTTGTGTAAATGTAGACAGGCTGAAACCCATTCTTGATGTGAACCAAGTTCAACAAACTAGATGCTACTTTCATCTAATTCTATATGTTTTGTCCTTTGATGCTGGACATTATTATGAGCTAGGTGGATAAGTTGACAAATTATTTGTTCGGCGAATAATAGGAGCATACGTGGAAATCTTAAACTCTGGAAGAATATAGGTTAACCATTGTGCCTTACAAGCCCAGGAGCTCAGTACTCAGATATAAGTAGAACTTTACTATTCATCTGTTGTTTCTTAGATCTCCAAGAAACATGAGACTGCCACCAAATAGTAACAATAGCCAAATACACTATGCCTGGTGGTCTTGGGAATGTGATAGGTGACGTTGAACTCAGGAGAATGGCGATGGATGACTGAGTACTTTGATCGGAAAGCTTGAAATTGATGATGGCCTATAAAGATAGCTAGGGTTTTTCGTAGTATCAATCAGATCTCCTCCCCCTTTTCCACCTACCTTCTATATAGAGCAATCCATCCGTTGGAATCCCTACTCCTATTACAGGTTGGTCGTTCTACTCCGTTAACCGGGTATGACCGCATCTCACGTAGTTGGACGAGTCACTTCCCATTGAACTCTTATCTATACGGTTGGTTGACTAGCTCTGCTGACTTAGTGAGGAGGGTTGGCTAACCTTTTAACCAGTTGGCTGGCTAGCCGAGTGAGCTAGCTAGCTTTCCAACCAGCTGGATGTTTGGCAAGGTCAAGTGAGCTAGGTGACTTGGTTGAAGAACCAAGTGGGATGGCTAGCATATCCACTATTTGGTTGGTTGGTTGGTGGGCTAGGTGAGCTAGCTAGCTTGTCAACCAGCTGCTACGTGACTTAGTTGAATGAGCCAGGTGGGATGGCTAGCATATCCACTATTTGGTTGGTTGGCTGTGTGGGCTAAGTAGAATGTAGATTACTTGGTTGGATAGACGACTCAACCCTTGAAATCCGACTTACCTACGAAGCTAAGATGGACTTGTATCACAAGGGTAAAACGGTAATTTTTGGAGCTAGGAAAAATATGTTTTGAAATGGTAGAAGGTCATAATTGTGATTCAGCAACATCCAGGGGGCAACACAGTAATTATATAGGTCCAAAATAGGCTGGAAATAAAAAGTAAAGAATTAGGGATATCATGGTATTCGAAGACTAGACCTCCAAGTTCAATGCACCAGGCCAAACCAAACGGGCTAACAACCAAATTGTTATTTAATTGGCAGAAGATGATCTATAAGTGGGTGATGGCAATTTCTGTAGATTAGGTGCGAGTCAGGGGCAAAATAGGTATTTCGGGGTCTGCGTCAAAACTGAAATATGCAAAAACTTGTCAAATTGCATGAGAGATCCCTGGCACCTTCAAATTCCCAAAAGCAAGGGTTTTAAGTTTCCAAAAAGTTCAAATCGGTCCCTGCGAATTCCAAACTTTTGAAACTCAACTCAATCAACTCCGGTTCAAGGCCAAGATTCCGAAATTCATATACCCAACATCTCCTCCAATCAAATCGATCAAGAACAGTCTAAAATATGAACAAATCAGTCCAACCAAATCGTCAATTCGATCTCCCTATCTCTTGTTTCTGTTTCGCATCCATAACTCTCAATCTTCACGATTCACAACTTCCCCAATCCAGTTCGATATTCACATCACTACTCGATTTAGTCAGATTCCGAAATTCAATCGTCATAATTGCAAGAACTCGTCAAATACGAATCCACACTCCAGATTCCGGGCGTAAGAGACGAGAATAGGGAAGAAGAAGGAGAAGACGATTGGTACGAAGGTGGTGGCGAGATTGGAGGCTGAAGATTGTGGCGGCTCTGTTGAAAAATACAAGGAGAAGGCAGTTTTAAGAAGAATGAAATGACTAGGTTTAGGGATTAAGCAATAGTCTGAATTTCGTAAACTTGGGCTTTACACAACTGGGCCTTTACTTCCCTCCAAACTCAAACCAATAATCATTATCGTAGTCTGCTTCAATTTATTGATCCGTAAAATAATTATTTATAAAATCTCGTATATCAACTCACGTCCAAATAATTTCTCGTCTGCAAATTAAATTCAAATGGATGACCCAAAAAAATAAATTCCGGGATTTTACACCAGGAGTAAGCACATGGATTTGTATATTAGTATACTTGACAAACCACTCAACATTGCCCAATTACTTGTCAATACGAGAATAGATCAAATCTTGTACATGTTTGTTTGACCACGTAAAATGATTACCAATAGTAGGCGCTTCAAACAAACCAGCTCGTTGCATCATCCTTTCCAAATCAACAAATTCATGTAGTTGTACCACACTTCCTCCCACTCTATCATTAACAAAAAGGACATTATTGAAGTCTCCTAAAATAATCCACGGCATACAAATACTCTGTTGCAACTGCTCAAGCTCATTCCAGCACCTTTTCCTCAACTCTAATTGGTTGAAGGCATAAACAACAGTTAGCAAGAACCAGTCACAATCATCCAAACCCTTCACATGTAAATGAATAAATTATGCAGTAGCTTTGAGAAATTGAACCTTTAAATGTCGACTATCCCATAGACACCAAATCCTACCATTCTCATGAGCAACATAATTATCATAATAATCCCATCTTTGACCAAAAACCATCCTCACCTTATCAGAACTATTTTTCTTAACTCGTGTTTCAACTAGGATAGCTATATCCACATTTAACCCCGAGAGGCGGGAGCTAACCTCTCTACTCCTAGCTTTTTTATTAAGCCCCCGGACATTCCAAGCAAGAATCATGGCACAATTAGTGCCATGCATAGGATCCTTCTCAATGCCTAATGGAGCAAAATCATTTTGACAAGGAATGGTGAATTGTCCAACAACAACATTCCCAGTATCCCTTCTACTCTCACCATGCCTACCATGCGGAGAAGTTCTAATCTCAACCCAAGGCTCTCTTGCGGTTCCATTAACATTAGAACTTGTAGAAGCCCCAGACTTAGCCACACTACTCACACCGCCATTATTAGACTTAGCCACACTACTCACACCACCTTTACAAATGGGAGCAGCAGGAAGTCCCTCATTCCTTACAACACCAGTTTGTTGATTACCAATATTCTGACCATCAGTTTGAGGTTTAGCTTTCCATACCACTGGATTTGTTTGTCCCATCCTAGTGTGTACAGTAAACTTATGAGAATTCTACTTTTTTGCACAATCATGGCCTATCTTAAGCAAGTACCACAATACATGGGCTTCCACTCATAGACAATAAATTATTCAAACTTCCTATTCAAATGATCTTTGATGCTCATAGTCTCCCTCAAAGGTTTAGTAATGTCCACTTCAACCAAAGCACGAGCGTACGAGAGCCGAAACTTTTTTGCAGTACACTCGTCTCTTAATTACCACAGGTTTACCCACAGAACTTGTTGATACGGAAATATGTCCAATCCGATATAAAGGACCTAGGAACATTTTCCTAAGGCGTCCTAAGTCATCCAAAGGATCCGAGGCACTTTAGTCCGAGCCAATGGTCCGATCCGGGCAGACCATCTATGGTCCGACCCACCCTAAGAGAAAGGGACAAAGGATTTGGACCTGCAAGGCCCGACCCGGAACCCTAGGTCCGACCCACCTTGGTCCGAGCCTCCCTGGGAAAGGAGCATAGTGCTAAGTCAGCACCCTCTCCGATCCAAGGACTCCGATACGGCTGTCAACTCGGATCCAACATGACCATCTCATAAAGCAACCAAGCAAATGGGCACCAAAGAGTGAGGTGTCCGAACCCAGGAGCTCCGAATCGGAAGAGTCGGACAGACAGGAGAACTTCCTCAGCTGACAACCAGGCCGTCGACTGCATCCGGACCGACCTCTCCGAACCTGGGATCTCGGCAGACTCTGTCACATCCTCAAGAACTCTCCCAATAATGACCAAACTACCCCTAAAGCCCAAGATGGCATGGGCTAAAACTTCATTATTGGGCTATGGGCCTCATCTTAGCATTGGTGGCTCAATCCTAGCCGTACACATGGCGCAATCCTAGCAAGGCCTTCCATTTCAATGGTAGCCTATAAATAAGGCACATATCCCAATAAGCAAGGCACTTCAAGTAAGTCACTTCGAACAAGTCTTCTCGCTAGTCACATCACGAAAGATATGAGTTGATCCTCAGTCACTCGAGTAAAGTCTCATCCCGGTTTGACACTTAGCAAACCGGGCACTAACCCCCCCCCCCCCACTCAAGTGTGCAGGTCCTTACCGGAGTAGTTGGCAGCTGGTTCTTACGCTTCGGTCCTCACCTAGCAAGGAGCCTCTTACCTTGGCACCATTTGGAAGAGTCAAATAAATCTAAGTGATTGGGGAGTTACACCCACAACATTTTGGCGCCGTCTGTGGGAATCTTTACAAAAAGTCCCGTTCTCTTCAGTAATGGCAAGAACAAGAAGGTCCGCAAGAACCAACGCCACTGCCATTGGTACGCCAGCTCCGAGACAAAGGGGGAGACCTCCCACTAGAAGAGGTGGAGTAACAAGAGTCTCGGCAAGAGAAGTGGTAGACAATCCAAGTGATGGCCATACCGCCAGTCTTTCTTCTGACGAGGAAAGAGCCACTAATCCACCAGTAAGGGTCCAGACACTTGGGGACGGATGTTCCTCTGTCAGGAACACATGGTCCTCCCCCAGGTAGAAACTTTACCCTCCCAAATGGACAGATCATTCGTCCTAGTGAATTTGGAATGAATGAGAATCAGTTTGGCCTCTTACTCACCACTATTCAAGGGTGTTTTGGATCAAACAACCTCCAGCCTCCTCGCCACCCACCGAGGCAAGTGAACCGCTCAATCGAGAAATGAGCACCGTCCGATCCAACAAAGGTTGGGGGAGCAAGCTCAACCAGAAGATCTGAGACACCTTCTCAATAGAAGAGCCGCTGCCTCTCACGAACAACGAGGGAGAAGTCCAGAAGTGCCGCGAGTAGACGAAGTGGGAACCAGTCGGCGAGGAGCTCAACAACAAGTGCCTAGGGATCAAATGGCAGAAAGCACCCCGATTGTTCCAATCAATGATCTCCCTCCAGATGTAGCCATCAACCTGTGGATGGTGAAAGACCGACGGTGGAGATCTACCTCCAATGAAGGCCTTGGAAACACAAATTGCCACCTTGAGCAGGATGGTCAAAGCACATGAGAAGGTGGTAGTTAAAACTCCCAACCCTCTGTGCGATGAGATCAGAAAAGAAAGAAAGCGCCCCGACTGTGTTATCCCAAACCTTGAGCATTACTATGGAGATACTTGCCCTGTAGGGCATCTTACTATGTACGAAAGTAAGATGGAAAGCAATGGACTCAACGACAACATGAAAGCTCTCAACTTTTCCACCACACTCTTTGGAGAAGCAATGGATTGGTGGACCTCACTACCCAATGGTTCCATCAAATCATATGCGGACGTCGCCTCCCTTTTCCTGAAAAGGTTTGAGAAGGCGAAAAGAAGAAAGAGATCAGTTGAGCACCTGGCTGGCGTAGTCCAGAGAGAGCATGAGGACCTCAGAACCTTCCTTGATCGCTTCAACACTGAAGTACGACAGGTAGAACCTCATAGCATCAAAGAGCGGGTCCGACACCTCTATGCCAACACTTATAATGATGAGCTTAGAAGGAAGCTCTCTAACGAAGAAATCACCACTGAAAAGTACTTGGAAGAAATATGCGAAGGAGTCTTGTATGGAGAAGATTACCGAAGGAATGTCCCGATAAGAGCAGGGATCAAGAAGGGAAAAGAACAAGTATGACAGGAACTCCCTCCTCGTCAAGGGAAGTTTGAGCAAAAAAGAGATCTCAGAGACAGAAAAAAACTTCACAGAGAAAGAACTCCACCCAGAAGGTTTGCCGAGTATACTCGCCTCAACAGACCAAGATCCGAC
This sequence comes from Plantago major, assembly GCA_026545765.1. NCBI lineage: Eukaryota > Viridiplantae > Streptophyta > Magnoliopsida > Lamiales > Plantaginaceae > Plantago > Plantago major. The sequence goes on from CM048840.1 coordinate 97,796,782, forward strand.
ATCTTAGCTTCTATTGTTGAGAAGGACTTGGATATACAATGGCCTAAACTAGTCAAGAGCAGCAAGAAGAGTAAATTCTCTAAAGACTACTGTAGGTTCCACAAACAGAAAGGTCACCCAACTGAGGATTGCATCCAGTTGAAGACAGAAATTGAAAGGCTAGTGAGAAGTGGGAAGTTGAAAGAACCACCAGTTGAAGATGAGCCCTCCAGGCATAGAAGGAATGAGCAAAGAAGAGAGGAGCGTGGTTCTGAACCTCCGACAGGATCTTTACCACCACCTCCCGCCGAAATCCCACCTCGGCAGGCCCAAAGATATCAAGGTTACCGCGAAGAGACAGAAATGGAGAATCTCCCTTACAGTGGAGTTATCAACGCCATTGCGGGAGGACCAACAGGGGGAGATAGCAGAAATGCAAGGGAAAGGATCACAAGAACACTTAAGAAATAACGACAGGGCTTACGGTCCACCAGCTTTGAAAGGCACAAATGCAATCACCTTTGACGGTAGCGAGATCCCCCCACCAACGTCTGGCGGAGGAGATCTCAAGGACCCCGATGTCCCTTTGGTTGTTTCTCTAGTGATTGCCACTTACAAAGTCAACAAGGTGCTAATTGACACAGGAAGCTCCTCCAATGTCCTATCCAAAAGGACTGTCGAGCAAATGCATCTGGGGCAAATACAATATGGACGAGTATATACCTCATTAGTAGGTTTTGGAGGGTCTGTAGTACGTCCCATTGGAAGTATACCACTGCAAGTCTCCATGGGCACTTTTCCGACAAGAGTGACCCAGACTATCCTCTTTGTGGTAGTAGATAATACCTTCGACTATAACGCGATCTTGGGCCGCCCGGGACTTAACCAATTCAGAGCAATCGCTTCTCCCCTACACAACAGGGTGAAGTTTCCAACCCCGAACGGCGTAGGGGAAGAAATGGGCAACATTAGAGAAGCCTGGGAATGCTACATCATGTCAACCAGAGGAGCCACAGAACCTGTCCTTTCGGTCGCTAAGGGCCCTCTTAGCCATTCTTCCAAAACTCTGACACCACCAAAGGAAGAGATCGGTATCGGATCGTTCAGAGAAAAGTTCCCCAAGACAGCTAGGATAGAATCCCATGAAGCCTTGAAAGAGGTCCAACTGGTCGAAGGAAATCCGGAGAAAACAACTCGGATTGGAACAGAGATAAGTGCGGAAGTAGAGCGAAAGCTCATCACCTGCCTTCGGGACAATCGCGACATCTTTGCTTGGAGCACAGATGACCTCAAGGGGATAGACCCAAGGATCACAGTTCACCGTCTGAACATGGATCCTACGGTCAAGCACATCCGTCAAAAGAAGAAAGACTTTGGGCCAGTTGAGGATGCTATCATAGCAGGGGAGGTTGACAAATTGATGAAAGCAGGACATATCGAAGAAGTCAGATACTCTGATTGGGTATGCAACGTGGTCCTCGTCGAAAAAGCTCCAGGAAAGTGGAGAATGTGCAATGACTTCACCAGACTCAACAAGTTTTGTCCAAAAGATCCCTATCCATTGCCACGCATAGACCAGCTGGTTGATTCCACTGCAGGATGTGCACTTCTAAGCTTCATGGATGCATACCAAGGCTTCTACCAAATTAGGATGGCTCAAGAAGACATCAAGAAAACGGCATTCTTTGCGGCCGGAGGAGTCTATTGTTTCAAGGTCATGCCCTTTGGCCTCAAGAATGCAGGAGCTACTTACCAACGGCTGGTAAATAAGATGTTCAAGGAAGAATTGGGAAAACCCATGGAAGTCTATGTGGATGACATGCTTGTGAAAAGCAAGACTGAAGAAGAACACATCGGACACCTCAACAATTGCTTCTCCATTCTCCGGAAATATGGAATGAAGCTGAACCCTGAAAAGTGCACTTTCGGGGTAAAAGGAGGAAAATTCCTTGGTTACATGGTCACAGAAAGAGGCATCAATGCTAACCCAGAGAAGATAAAGGCAATTGTAGATCTGCCACAGCCCAAAACTGTCAATGAAGTTCAAAAACTTCTAGGAAAGGTGATGGCGTTGAGCCGTTTTATCTCCAGGTCCGCCGAGAAGAACCTTCCCTTCTTTAAGATCTTACGAAAAGGAAATAAGTTCGAGTGGACAAAGGAATGCGAAGAGGCCCTGGAAAACTTGAAAAAGTATCTCCTCTCGCCGCCCCTTCTGTCTAAACCCATGGAGGACGAAACCCTTTACCTTTATTTGGCCACCACTGATGAAGCAATGAGTTTTGTACTGGTACGACTACAAGACAACGAGCATTTACCAATTTACTATTTGAGCAAAGCTCTTGTAGGCTCCGAAGCCAGATATGTCAAGGTTGAAAAGCTCGCCTTCGCATTGGTTTACACTGCACGGCGACTGAAGCCTTACTTCAAGTCGCATCGGATTGTGGTCCTTACAAATGAGCCACTCAAACATGTCTTGGAAAAACCGGATCAGTCAGGACGCCTATCCAAATGGGCTATTGAGCTAAGTGAATATGATATTGGCTACCAAGCCCCATCTGCCAAGAAAGCACAAGTCCTGGCCGACTTCCTGGTAGACTATCCAGAGAAAGCAGAAAAGGAGAACGAAAACTCCCAGGAAAAGGCTAGTCATGTGGTGATAGCCCAGATCAAGGAATCAAGTGGAGAGAAAGAGACTGAAGAAACACAAAGAGGTAGCATCCAGCCTAAGACTCAGTATCACCAACCTATGGATGATTCACTGAGAGTGAGGCACATGTTTCTTTTGGACGAAGAACTCAGTATCTCAATGACTGCATCTTCTGACAAGAAGCAGAAGGTTTCACTCCTACTTTAGGAGGAAAGGAAGGAAACAAAGAATGTTGGACATTACAAGTGGATGGATCATCAACCGGACGGTTGGGAGGAATAGGAATTTTCCTTGAAAATCCTGAAGGAGCCAAACTTGAGTACGCCATCACTCTCAACTTCAAAGTGACGAACAACGAGGCCGAGTATGAAGCACTTATCACCGGCCTAAGAATGGCGAGAGCCCTTCGGGTGAAAAGGATCAAAGCCTACACAGACTCGCAGCTCGTACAATCCCAGTTCTCTGGGTCCTTTACCACCAAAGGACCTAACATGATCAAATACTTGGAGCTCCTCAAGAAAGAGGTTGATCACTTTGAAGAATTTACTCTCGACCAATTCCACAGAGAGTGGAATGAAAAAGCCGACGCTCTCTCCAAGTACGCCTCAGCCTTAGGAGCTTTAGACACAAGAAGTGTCATCCTAATGACCCGCGCGGAATCCTCCCTAGCTAACCCCAACGGAGAGATGTTTCTCTTGAGCACAGAAAGAAACTGGATGACCGATATATTCCGTTACCTCAAGGATGGTACTTTACCTGTGGATCCTAGAGAGGCCAGGAAGATTTAATGTCGAGCTAACAGATACTTTATTTTGGGAGAAGACCTCTACAAAAGATCCTACAGCGGAACTCACTTGAGATGCCTAGATCCTCAAGAGGCGAAAACTGCGATGGAAGAGATCCACGCCGGAAGTTGTGGAAGCCATTCTGGAGGAAGGACTTTGGCACAAAAGATCATAAGGCAAGGATACTATTGGCCAACCATCGACATGGACGCTGCCAACACCGCCCGCGCCTGTGAAGACTGCCAATACTATGCCAACATACCACACCGTCCGACCAACCCTATGATTCTGTCAATCATAGCTTGCCCATTTGATCAATGGGGCATAGACATCGTTGGTCCCTTTCCACGAGGAACGCATCAGAAGAAGTTCTTGATAGTGGCAGTAGAGTACTTTACTAAGTGGGTCGGTCAAGCGGTGTCAACCATCACCGAAAAGCGAGTTCGGACATTCATCCGGAAGAACATCATCTGCGGTTTGGACTCTCACAGTGTTAGTTTGCATAATGGAGCACAATTTTCTGGGTCAAGGCTGAAGGAGTGGCTTCAGTCCTTCAAAATAGAACAACGCTTTACTTCCGTTGGCCACCCCCAAGCCAATGGTCAGGTGGAAGCCACCAACAAGACCATAGTCAAAATTCTGGAGAAAAGGTTGAGAACTTCCCAAGACAGTTGGGCGGATGATCTTGACGCGGCCCTTTGGGCGCATCGAACGACAGCCCGAACTGCCACACAAGAAACACCTTTCTCCTTGGTCTATGGATCCGAGGCGGTCATTCCTTCAGAGACAGTGGTGGCAACTCAGAGAATCCAGCAATACAACCCAACTGATAATGAGCTCGCAAGGATCTATGACCTTGAGCTCCTTGAAGACAAGCGCGATAAGGCACTGGCCAACATCCTTCGGTACCAAGCCATGACTGCTCGAGCCTATAATAAACGTGTCTTTCCCAAGGACATACAAGTTGGAGACCTAGTCCTTAGAAGAGCTGATATACTAAGTCATGTGGGGAAACTGAAACCCAAGTGGGAAGGACCGTACAAGGTTACTGGTGCAAGAGTTAATGGAAGCTTTGAGCTAGAAGATGAACAAGGGCGGGCCTTGAAGAGAACTTGGAATGCCAAGAATCTCCAAAAGTTTTACACTTAGAGAAGTATGGCAACGACTGTCACCTTCATCTATCGTGTCGACCTGTTTTTTGTGTTTGTTTTTTGAAAAAAGGCCTTGAAGCCCTCAAGTTGTAAGTCGATTTCCGTCAAATCAATACAACTGCGATTTCATAAACATTGTTGATAATCATGTCCTCGAAGATATTTAACTACTCGATCCGAATCTAGATCATACATTGATCCGGATCGGACTGACACAATCAAGCAGTGTCCGACCTTCACAAAGGCAAATACGCTTTTATTAAAATAGTGCAGGTTTACAAGGTCAGGGTCCGAAGAGCCCTAATCAAGCTTACAAAAACAAGCTCCTACTCTATCTCTTTTCTACTATTACAACGAAGCTTCCTAATTAACCCTGAGCTACCAAACCAAACCCCATCCGAACATCACATTTGCATCAGAGGCGCTCAAGGAAGAAGGAACTATACCATCCGAACTTTGATTGCTTACGGGCAGAGGCTTCAAAGCCCCTTCGGACGATCCAAAGTTTAACAGCAACCGGACTATGTAACCTAGGCCATTCATTGATTCCAGAAAGGATACTTCATCACTTCTGAATGATAGAAAGCTCCGAAGCACACTGACCATCCGAATCGCATCATACCAAATACTATGAACACACCCCAGATTCAGCGTATTTGGAAAGCGACCAGCCCGGATTGTCGGATCAACACAAGTCACTCCGGAGGCTCCCGTTGGTCCGAGTCCCAACAAGACCGGCATTGTCAGGAAGGTTACTTCCGAAGGTCCTCAATGATCCGACTCCAAACAAGCTCAGCATTGTTAGGGACCCCATTCCAAAATTGCAAATAGCTCCCTCGAGCCTTCAATCATGGAAATGCAGTCACCAACAAAACCAAACCGCTCGGATACACATCCTCAAGGACGAGCTAATAGACCTACTCAAAGTGATACTTCTCCCTCCATCCGAGAAACGAGCAACTAGACACAACAGATTAGAAAGCCTTCCAACATTTCGGGCGGTTTCTTACGACCGAACCACGAAATACTGGAAGGGATTCTATCAAACCAATTCTGCCGACTTGTCGCCCCCCGGGCGCATAACCAGAGCGGATTGCCTCGGACGCATTGAGATTCAAAACCAACTATTCGAAGATCCCCGAACCATCCAGCTAATCTACCTCTCCGGGGTTAGAAGTCACGAATATAGACCACAGCCCCGGAGAAAGAAGATTAGCCTGACGATCAGAGGAATTGATTGGCAAAAACTTTGGGCCTCACTCGGTACGGACCTTATCCTCGAAGATCCGAAGCTGGCTTTCCGAGCAAACTAATTTCCACGACTCTCACCGAAGAACCAGCCCGGGTAGACTTCTGAAGCATCGGAGAAACCCTTGGGACGAGATCACGGGCAAGAGTAATGGCATAAACATGCTCACCAGCCGCTCGGACTCGAGCTCCGGACCTTTGATTACTATAAAAGGGCGAGATGTCTTAATCAAAAGCCGTACAAAGCAGGAGTATATATAGAAAGAGAAGACCAATTGGAAGCGGACACGTGCCCCATATTCACAGGAGATGGGCTTGGGCCGCACATGGGCCTAGCTCTTCGGCTTCCATTGGCCCAACCCAACAATCCATCCACACGGTTGAGCATACCGACTATGCTACTCACTCGGATGTACCAAGCTCGGGGCTAACATAGCAACATCCGAAGCAACTGTGATTCGTACAGAGACACCACAGACTTGATCGATCGACTTTTCACTATCTCACAAGTCTGCATGACTCGGAAAGACACACCAAGTCAACGTCCGAATCGTCTTAACTTATCACGATACAAGGAGATTCTTTTTCTCGAAAGCCCGACCACTCTAAGACGTGGCTCCGGACCGTTCGTGATCCAGTTTATTTCTATTATAGTTTCCGGTTCGGATGGGAACAACGATTGATCGTCCCTCAAGACCCGCAAAGGAAAATTTGAATCAGGCAAACTAATGACCTGGCGGTATGGATCTCAAAGGTCCGAACCCACTATCCGAGTCTACGAGAGTTGATGAGTTACTAAGCAAATACGAAATTAAACGTGCAAGGATGGAAACAGCAACAATAGTATATCAGCAACAAAAATAGTTCCGAGCCATCAAAGGACTCGAACCAATACCATTCATCAAAGATAAGTATATGTTTGTACAAACAAAAGATGATGGGCAAAAACGACAAACATTTCTTTTTGGCCCGGAGGCACCCTATTACAAAAAATCCGGGGCATACCCCGTCTTCATCGCCGCCGCAGATTTAACTAGGTTGCGACTGAGAGGGGCTGCCCGTATCCTTCTCCGGAGGCGCTTGACCTTGCTGTTGGGCTATCCTCTGTGCTCTCCGAGCCTCAACCTCTTTCAGGAAGGCCGGACACTCCTCCATCAGGTCGAGGTCGCGATCAAAGCCTTGGACAGGCCCGGGCAAAGTCAGCCAGTCTCGGTTGTGCTCCAAGTGGTCCTCCAAAGGAACGAAAACACTAGACATGAGCACCCGAGGGACGAAGGATGGGAGATACGGACCGCCATGGTTGTACTTCTTGCCCTCCGACTCGTCGCAAACCAGCTCCACAAATTCACATTTGAGCAAATCTTCGTCCAAAACACCCTCCGGAGCGAAGTCCGAGCCATCTCCATTTTTAAAGGCGGATACCCCCTCAGCCTCCAAATTACAATCGTCCGGTACCCAACCTTTCCTTCGGCACTGCTCCACAGCTGCATCAAACCCATCTTGACGGGCCTCATCATACTTTGACTCGAGTAAGAACTTGTAGGAGTCCGAATCAAGGAAATCTTGGACAGCCCTTGTCCGGACTCCCCGAAGCTCTTTCAGCATCTTATCCTTGAAAGTCCGAGAGACGGCCACGAAATCGTCCAAACTATCTTGGTGCACTTTCAAATCAGCCTCCAAAGATCGAATGGCACTTTTCATCTTGGCCGTCTCCGACTCGGCCTCTTGTTTCGCAGCTATGGCCTTCTTCAGCGCTCAAGTCAGGTAAACCGGACGCCTCAATCGCCGGCAGCCTCACTTGGCTAGATCTTCTTCGAGGTAGCCTCCGGCGACCACCAAGGAGCATGCTTCAACAAAGAAGTGTCGAAAACAAAAATGGAACATCAGAAGCGTTAGATACCTCCGAATCAAAGAAAGATGTGAAACCGACGGAAAGCTTAAACTCACCTTGCGCTGAGCGGCAGTTAACTCCGCAATCCGCTCTAGCTCCAAAGCAGCAACCAACCGAGCAACTTCAGCATCCGACTCCAGCGCAGGAGCCTCGCCCACCTTTCCTTTGCCCTTCTTGGCGGGAGGATTCGGACCTTCGGAGGAGCGCTTTTTTGGAGCTGCAGCACTCGATCCGCTTGCGGGAGGATCTCGCGACACGGATCTCGGAGGCTTCTTCGATCCCTTAGTTGCGACCACCTTACCCTTGTCTGGAGTAGGGATGGTCTGGGCCTCTTCGCCCGCAGCAGCTCTCCGAGACTCCTCCACTCGGAACACAGCAGCATTTCTGGGCTCGTTCATCGGAAGAACGGTGGAGGTCTTGATAATCTGGGTCCGAGAACCCTCTGCCAACTCCTTCAAGGCAGCGTTTCGTTGACGCTCATTCCCGCATGGTCGACATCGTATACTCGAACCAGAAAGCTGCACATCCAAATCACAATAAGTTGCAAGATACAAAAGAATCTACAAATGATAAATCATATAGTCGACAAACAGACAACCGACTCGGACAACCAACCAGAGGCAGAGAGAAACCACTTACTCAAATCCTCCATGTTGTCACAAAAACTTGGCTCGGACAAGCCGGCCAAGAAAGGCAGAGGCTGACATATCAGACCTCGGAAAAAGTACTTCTCCGGCTCTTGACTCCGGTGGAACGCTTGCATCCACAAGGGGATGTTCCGTGTCGGTAGCTTCCAATCTGGCAGATTGCCTCGGAAGAACTTCTTCTCAAAACGCCACGTGGGCCTCTCCGCTTCGGATTGCCCGGGCTTCAGAGCCGGACGGACAAAAATGTACCTCTTGAACCATTGGATTCCCAATGAGGACAAGGGATCAACAAAAAATGTGTATGCCTGGCGACATACGAATGTATAAAACCAAGTGTTCCTACTACTTACACTAATGTTAAACAATTTACGGAAATTGTCGAAGGTGAGCGGGATGCCTTTATATTTACATAACACTCCGAAGCACATCAAATTTCCTAGGGAGTTGGGGATGATCTGGTGCGGACTCAAGCCCATGATGTTCAAAATCTCCAGAAACTCGGACGATACCGGTAGCCGCCATCCGCAATGGAGACTTATCTCGTAGACAGACATGTAGCCCGGAGGTGGATTACAGAAAGCATGAGATTCGTCCGGGATAAGAATCTCGACACACTCCGGGATCTCATATCTCCTCCGGAGCTCATCCACTTCATCGGCTCGGATGGTTGAGGCACAAGTAGGCAGAGTACCATCTTCATTCAACTCGTCCTCCGGATCGGGGTGAGTGACCTGGTCTCTAGACCGAGGGAACTTCACTTGGAAAACGTCCTCACCCTTCCTCAGCCTCTCCGGACGATCTTCCTCAGCCACCTGCCGACTCGGCCCTGCTTTCCCAGAAGTTTCCACACGGAGCACATTAGCGGATGGCTCTGCACCTTTTTCCTCCTCGGAACCAGAATCTTCGCCAAGACACCTTCTTACGCCTCATCTTCCTCGGATGAGGACGCTAACTCTACAATCCTAATAGGCGCAAAGAACTTGCACACGATCCTCCTCACCTCTTGAAGATGCTCAAATTGGGAGGTGCTTGAAGTATCATGCACTTCCTCGATAGTTGGCGCTGCGGATCCGAACGAACGGGACTCGATTAGGATTACTCCTAAAGTTATAACCTAGGGTGCGAATTAAAGCACGGATCTCACCGGAAGTTCGATTCTGGCCACCAGGCGACGAGTTCCTATAACTCGCGAGCTTGTCTCTTGAGCCGCTACAATAACCTGCACATGCGACACTCGCAGGTAATCCGGACGCCTCGGAGGACCAGAATCTGGAACAACTAACCGAAGTAAGGAACTTACCTCGGGCTCTTCCCGACTCGGATGGGGTGCTTGCTCCGCCTCCAGCACTACGTCATCATCCATGATCTCAATCTCCTCGGAGCTATCAGTTAAGGATATCACCTCGGAGTCATATCCCTCAGCCTCGGATCGATTTTGGCTATCACTCTCGGACATCCTAGGGAAAGGAGAAAGCAATATCGTAAGCTTTAAGATGGCAGTCCGAGAGGTCGTTTATGTATATTTAAGTGGCCAACTCGAAGCCGAAACTAGCAGCTTACTCGGTACAGTTAGTTCGGAGTCAGTACTACACTTATTCGGTGCTAGTCAACATCAAGTACGTATTGGTTATCAACTATACTACACATTATAAGCATACATCTAAGTAACTTGAAGGTGAAAGACAACAGAGATAATTTAATCATAAAACGAGACAAGTAAACTTACTTGGACTCGGATGATTAGAAAGACGTGACTTGACTCGCTTGGATCACGCTTCAACCGCCTCGCTCGCTGGACATCGGGTAGTTGCTTCGGATGTACTCGGAATGCAAAAATTATCTCTCTAAACGATGAGAAATGAACCGGCCAACCCCTCTATTTATAGAGGGCCATATTGGGAACTCCAACCGTCGCGATTTTTCGGATTTAATCTCCACCGTTGATCAAGAACCATCCAACGGTATAGTACAATTATACCAAGTGAAATGACGAATGGGTACAACGAATTTACCTCTTGGATAGATGAATACAACAACTCTCCCTCTCTCGGGCGACAGACAACACGAGAGCTCCGGAGTATCATCTTCTCGGACGTCTAGCGGCTTGCCAGTCCAATATAATTTGTCCACACAGGGAACCTCGTAGACTCGAGCGATTACCCTTCAGACCCTCCCGCAACCACAGAGGTTGGTTCGAACGGGACACGCACCTACGGTCCACCACCATAGCGCATCAAAGGTACACCACCGACGTTCGGAGCCTAAACTTAGTCTCCATTACAAATACCCTTTTTTCTTTTTTCTTCACTTCGTTGCCATTCGGACCTACTCCCTCGGGTGGCGACGATGTTTTAGAAAAAGAAAAAAGGGGGGGGGGGAGAGACTAAGTCAATGGCCACACGAAGTACGGAGTACACCATTTTTCAACGAGATCGAAACGGATTGAACTGAAGAACGGATTCTTTCCTTCAAAACAGCTTCCCAAATCAATAGTTCCACAACTATCTTCTACTAAGATACTTGGAAACTAGGGGGACATATGTTGATACGGAAATATGTCCAATCCGACATAAAGGACCTAGGAACATTTTCCTAAGGCGTCCTAAGTCATCCAAAGGATCCGAGGCACTTTAGTCCAAGCCAATGGTCCGATCCGGGCAGACCATCTATGGTCCGACCCACCCTAAGAGAAAGGGACAAAGGATTTGGACCTGCAAGGCCCGACCCGGAACCCTAGGTCCGACCCACCTTGGTCCGAGTCTCCCTGGGAAAGGAGCATAGTGCTAAGTCAGCACCCTCTCCGACCCAAGGACTCCGATACGGATGTCAACTCGGATCCAGCATGACCATCTCATAAAGCAACCAAGCAAATGGGCACCAAAGAGTGAGGTGTCCGAACCAGGGAGTCCGAATCGGAAGAGTCGGAGACAGAGAACTTCCTCACCGACAACCAAATTTGTCCGACCAGCATCCGACCAACCTCTCCGAACACAGGATCTCAGACATCACATCCTCAAGAACTCTCCCAATAATGACCAACTACCCTAAAGCCCAAGATGGCATGGGCTAAAACTTCATTATTGGGCTATGGGCCTCATCTTAGCATTGGTGGCTCAATCCTAGCCGTACACATGGCGCAATCCTAGCAAGGCCTTCCATTTCAATGGTAGCCTATAAATAAGGCACATATCCCAATAAGCAAGGCACTTCAAGTAAGTCACTTCGAACAAGTCTTCTCGCTAGTCACATCACGAAAGATATCTGAGTTGATCCTCGTCCACTCGAGTAAAGTCTCATCCCGGTTTGACACTTAGCAAACCGGGCACTAACCCCCCCCCCCACTCAAGTGTGCAGGTCCTTATCGGAGTAGTTGGCAGCTGGTTCTTACGCTTCGGTCCTCACCTAGCAAGGAGCCTCTTACCTTGGCACCATTTGGAAGAGTCAAATAAATCTAAGTGATTGGGGAGTTACACCCACAACAGAACTCGCAATCTTGGCAATGCTCCTCTCACCCCATAAGTGCAACGGCAATTGAATCCAGATCGGGAGAACTCTCAGCAAGGTATCCTGTTAGGAATATCTGTTTAGATTTTGATCAGCAACCTAATGACTTATCTTAGCTCAGAAAGGTGGTTAGTACTCTTGGTTCACTTGAACACTGTAAAAGAGGAAACTCACTAAGTATGATAGTCTAACAAATCTTCTACAGGATGTTAGGTCTCTGAATGTAATTTTTATTCCTCTAAAGAAGACCAAGAAGAAGGCATCCAGCAGGAAAAGTTCAACGAATTTGAAGTTTTGAAGACTGCACAAGATTGCTGAAGACAAGGCTTTTCAGATACTCATGACCAGATATCTTGAAGACACAAGCGTTTTTAAATAAATAGTGTTGCAAAAGATATCTGAGAAATAAAAGTTTTCTGAAACGAGGAAAGTGCCCACATATATCTACACTTAGATACCTTGGACATAAACTATGTTTCTGAAAAGAAATATATTATAACAAGTTGTTTCAACAAGTGGTAACTGGAGTTGTGATAATCTCTGGAAAAGGACGTGCAAAGCTTCAGAGAACTCTAATAGTATAAGATCTCTGATACAATGCATAGTTCCGTTGGCACTACAGGACAAAGTATAGTACAATGCATTGAATGCGCGGACAGAAATGTCTGAACAAAAACGGTAGCTTCTGAAGAAGAAGACAAACGTACTACAGTACTATACTCAGATATCAATAGTTTGAATTTGGTTTAAGCCTAACGGATACTATTCAAATGCACTCAAATTCATCTATAAATATCAACACTTAGACTGCTTGAGAACACACCTTAGAACACTGAACACACCTTGAACATGCATTGAATACTCTCACACAAGCTCTCTCAAGCACACTACTTACCTTCAAGCTTTCTGTTGCGACCAAAGCTCTCGATTCTAAGTAGCACAAAAGTTCTAAGTGTCCTGATCCTTAACAAGCATTGCTATTTGTGAAAGAGTTGAATTAAGATTGGATATCTGAGATTCATTCTCTTGAATATTTATCATAGACTTGGGTCAGTAAAGAACAAGTTACCATACATTGCAAAGTGTATTAAGTATACTTGATTCTCAGAGCTATCTGCATAACTGAACAAGTTATTAAAGAAGCTCACCTGACAAACTACCTTAACCAAACCTTAATTGGTGTGGAGTACAGGATGTACTTAGTTTGGAAAACTAAGGAACAACTCCAGGAAAGAGGTTTCTGAGTACAGGAAGTACTTGGCTGTGAAAGCCGGGGAATAACTCAGGGGAACAGTTGGTTGGGAACCTAGTGTAATTAGGAATCGCGATAAGATATTTGTAAGGTTACATCATTTATCTGTCTTAGTGGATTCTAGGTCTGAGAAAGGCCGAAGTGGATTAGTTGAAGGATAACGCCACCTTCAGATACCACTATAAAAAGACTTGTGTTATTTACTCTCTGCATTTTTTACTTGCTTTATTTACCTTGCAAAGTATTTACACCTATCTTGCTGAGCACGTGCACTTATCACAGAAAAGTCTTCCGCTCTCTGAAATTAAGTATCAGATATCTTCACAGATATCTGAGAAACTGTGTTTATCGACAAAAGTTTTAAAAGACTATTCACCCCCCCCCCCCATCTAGTCTTTTACTTTGACGTTATCTGGACCAACAAGTGGTATCAGAGCAGGACGTTCCCAAGCCTTCTGCACTGAACCTAGATCCCAGATAAGTTCCCACTAACTGCTTTTCACCTACACTTGATTTGTTTGTTTAGTGTGTTTGCTGCAAGATGTCTTTAAGTGATTCCCCAATTCTCAAGCCAGAGAATTATGAGAAATGGAAGAACAACATGATGCTCCACCTAGAAGCCATCAGTGACGAAATGATCGACGTGATAAAGAATGGCCCAATAGTCATTCAACAACTCAAGCAAGTCATGGAGGTTTCTAATGGCAGAGACAGAGAACAAAGCGATGGGTCTTCACAGATAGATGCGTCAACCAGTGGGAGACCTGCCAGTCAAGTTATTTACGAACCAAAGCCCAGAGAGCTCTGGACATCAGAAGATGCCAAGAGAAATCGACTGGATGGTCAGGCTCGTAATATCATCACACGTTCTACTCCAGAGCACATACAGTGTAAACTGTGGGGTGCAAAAACGGCGAAAGTGGCCTGGCAACTGATTGAAGAAATCTGTGCCGGCACTGAGAAAATGAAGGAAAATAAGTTTTAAGTTTTGAAGCTTAAATTCCAAAACTTTAAAAAAGGTCCCACAGAGACTCTTGAAGAACTAGATTTCCGGTTTACAACACTTATAAGTGACATGGCTGCACTTGGTGAAAGTAATAGATATACCCAGTCAGAAAAGATTAAGACTATTGTGAGAAGTCTAAATCATAACTGGGAGCACACAAAGTGTTTCTACTTTAACCAAGGAATGCCAGATATCACTCCAGTGGAACTTTTCTCTCACCTTGCCACTGTTGAGTATGAGACAACTCAAAGAGAACAAACAACTGAAAAGCTGCATAATGTTGCTCTAGTTGCTCAAGGAACTTCTGAAAAGAAGGAAGGCAAGGAGGTGACTGAGGATGCTCTTGCTGTAAAGCAAATGAGAAAATATGTCAGTCGGGAAATAGAGAGAAGAAAAGCCAAAGAGAAGTTGAAAAAGCATCTAGGCTCGAACTATCACCAGTACAAAAATATGCAAAGCTCGCTGAACAAGCCGGCTCAAAAAGCATCTAGTACTGAGGAAGCAGAAATCGAAAACGATATCTGTTTCTATTGTTAGAAACCTGGTCATTTCAAGAAGGATTGCCCTGCCTTCAACAAACTAAAGACAGGTGACAAGAAAGATAGAAGAAACTTCAAGAGAAGTCATAAAGCTATGCTCACTGAAGAAAGGAAAAAGATTCAACTCCAACTGGATGCTCTAGACATTGAGTCTGATTCTGAGAATGAAGACTCAGATGATTCCACACTGCCTTCTCCTGAAATGTGCGGTGTTTCTCATGAAGTGATCGACTTTGGTCAAAAGAAGAAAGAAGTGTGTGGAGTGGCTGAAGAAATCTTTCCAGATATCTCCAACATTGAACCTTGTCTAATGGCTGATGAGGTAACACATACTTCTTATTATACATATGAAAGTGATGAGGAAGGAATCAAAGATCTGGAACATCTCAGAAGAGAGCTTGATCTCTACGAAAGAGAGTTTCTAATGGTCCGAGCTAGAGCCGAAATCCTTGAAGAAGAAAAGAATTCTCTTGTAAAGGAAAATTCACAATTACTCAAGATATCTGAGAAAAAGGATGCTGAAAATGCATTTCTCAAGGCTCAGATATCTGAGACTGAAAAGTCACATGAAGAAGCATTGGCCAATCTTCAAAAGAAATGTGAAGATCTTCTTTCTGAGAATGAAGAACTCAAAAAGAACTATCTTTTCAATCTTATGCCAAAGTTAGTGACACTCTTACTGAAGTACAATCTTATATAAGAGATCCATCAGAAAAGAGAGGACTTGGGCTGGACACACAAACAAATAGTTCTACCACTCTGAATAAGAGTGATGAAAGAAGAACATTTGTCAGTGCTCAGCAAGGTGGTTCCCAAACAACCTACAATATCGGTCAGAAAGCTAAGGTTGTTGACAAAGGAAAGGCAGTTGCGACCAAACCTTTGTGGGAAAAATAAGTCCCAAGGAAAACTGTTGGGAATGTTTCTAAAAAGAAACATAACACTGAAAAGTGTAATCACCCACAGTGCTATGTCTCTCAGAAAGGAAGAATTGCAGGAGCTGACAAATTCTCATATGTCACATTTTCTGGAAAGAAAATAGATTACCCAGAGACTAGCAAAGCTGCTGAGAAAAGATCTCAGATAGCACCAGGTGCTCGGAATGGTATTGGCTATAAAGTTATCGGGAAACAACTTGCTCGTGAGTACAAACAAGAGCAAGAACAATGGTCAAAGGCTAGAATTGCTCACAACAATTATCAGAAGTGGAAGATGAGTCAAGCCACTGAAAATCTGAATGCCAGGGCTAGAAGAAATCTGGCAAGGAAAGCTAAGTTTGCTGAGAAGCAGACTCAGAAACCTGACAAGTATCTGAAAACACCAAATGGAGCACCTAGGAACACAGCAAGGAAGAAAATAGTTCTTGATAACAATGATACTAATCATTTAACTAGAATTCCTCCTTATGTTTCTGTTAGACAAAAGAATGTTCCTAAGAAATTCATTCAAAAATGGATTCCTACTGGAAGATTCTTTAGTCCAGATGGTTCCATTGGTATGAGAACCTAATCTCATGTTTCCTGTTTTGTGCAGAACACTTTAAAGACTAATCCAAAGTGGCATTTTGATAGTGGATGTGGGAAGCAAATGACAGGAGACAAAGCAAATCTGATTGACTACAGAAAGTGCAATGATGGACCAATTATCAGGTTTGCTGGAGGAGATGAAATCCAACCATATGATTTGGCAATCTGAAGTATGGAGCCCTTACAATCTCTGAAGTACTACATGTAAAGGGATTGAAATATAATCTTCTAAGCATGAGTCAATTAGTAGACAAAGGGTACACTGTGAAGATCAAGTCAAAACTATGCAAAGTGATTGACAATGAGTCAAAGCAGACAGTCTTGGTTGCTAGGCGAAAAGGAAATCTTTATGTTGCTGATTGGGCATCCGCCACAACTGAAGAATGTCTCATGGTGAGTCAATCTGGACACACTGAAGAAAATTGTCTATGGCATAAAAGAATGAGTCACTTGAATTTCAAAACTCTAAACAAGTTAGCCACGAAAGAGTTGGTGGTTGTTTACCCAAAATGGCATATAGAAAAGTAGGTGTATGCTCAGCTTGCCAAATGGGAAAACAATCCAGAACATCTTTCAAGTCTAAAACTAGACATAACAGTGAAAGGCCACTGCAAATGTTACATATGTATCTTTTTGAATCCTCTGTAACTAGTTATGCAGGAAAGAAGTATGGTCTGGTGGTTGTTGATGATTACTCAAGATTCACTTGGGTTGTCTTTCTCAAACACAAATCTGATGCAAAGGTTGAGATACCCAACTTCTTTGAATAAGCTCAAGTCATGAAAATGACAAGGTATCAGAATCGTAATGCACCATGGTATCGAGTTTGTGAACCAAAGACATAAAAGAGTTTTGTACCGCAAGGAATACAACATCAACTATCTTCGTAGAAGAACACAACAAAATGGTGTTCTCAAGGAAGAATAGGACTTAAAAGAAGCAAGAACATTGCTCACGACATCTGAATAAGTGAAATCTATTGGGTTGAAGTCAAACACGACTGCTACACTCAAAATAGATGTTTGATTAACAAACACCATGACAAAACTCCTTACGAGCTTTTCATTGGTAGACCCCCCAGTATCAAACATCTAAGGGTGTTTGGTTGCAGATGTTTCGTTCATAACAATGGAAAAGAGTACTTGAAAACATTTCAACCAAAGGCAGATGAAGGAGTATTTCTTGGTTATTCTCTAAATCGCAAAGTCTATAGAATCTACAACAAAAGAACGCAAAAGATTGAGGAATCTGTTCATGTAGTATTCTATGAAGGAAACAAGAAAGTACTTGTTGGTCCAGATAACGGCAAAGTAAATGACTAGGGGGGGGGGGGGTGAATAGTCTTTTAAAAACTTTTGTCGATAACAAATGTTTCTCAGATATCTGAATGGATATCTGATACTTAGAATCAGAGTGCGGAAGACTTAAAGTAGATAAGTGTAGAAACAGTTAATAAGTGTGTGTGTGTGTTGCTGAAGTATAAATACAGAAATGTAAATGACACAGCAAGTATAGTGGTATTTGGAGGTGGCGTAATCCTCCAACTAATCCACTTCGGTCTATCAGAGACCTAGAATTCACTAGAACAGATAATTGAAATAACCTTACAAAAATCCTATTCTAAGATTCTGAACAATTGGTTCCCAACCAAATGTTCCCCCTGAGTTGTTCCTCAGCTTCAAACCAAGTACTTCCTATACTCGAAACCTTTGAGTTGTTCCTCAGCTTCCCAAGCTAAGTACTTCCTATAATCAATAACCTTGAGTTATTCCTTAGTTTCCCAAATCAAGTACTTCCTATACTCGGTAACCTTGGAGTTATTCCCGATTTTTCAAACTAAGTACTTCACATACTCCACCGGTTTTGGTGTTGGTTTCATTTTGAGTTGTCGATGAGCGTCTTAATAACTTTTCGCTTATTCAGATAGCTCTGTGAACTAAGTTACTTAATACACTTTACAGTATGGTATCTAGTTCGATTTTATAAGTCTGTCTTATTATGATATCTGCTCAAGAGAATCCGGATAGTTGAATCTTTTGATTCAACCCTTCTGTCAACTGATATAGCTTTGCTTGTTTCGGATCAGGACACTTAGAACTTCAGTGTTTACTCAAGATCACAAGCTTTAGTCGCAACAGAAAGCTTTGATAATAAGTAAGATGCTTTGAGAGAGTAGGATGTTCAGAGTTCTATGTTTCAGCGTATGCAATGTGTGTGTACTCTCAAGCTGTCTAAGTGTTGATATTTATAGATGAATTTGAGTACCGTTTGAATAGTATCCGTTAGGCTCAAATTCAAACTATCGATATCTTGAGTACTTCTGTCAAAGTTCTCTCGTCTGCTTTTACTCTTGGTTTTACTCGCATTAAATGCACTATGCATTTTTGTCAGTGTGTCAACGGAACTATGCTTTGTATCAGAAACTAGACTTGTTGTCTGATTCTTTGCACATCCTTATCTTCATTCTTCAGATACCACTTGTTATTTATTGAAACAACTTTGTTTACAATATATGTTTCTTTTTCAGAAACGAGTTTAACGCTCAAGGTATCTGAGAATAGACATCTGTGGACACTTTCCTTGTCTTCAGATATGTATCTCATTTCTCAGATATCTCTTGTGACACAGTTTGTTTGAAACTGTTCGTGTCTACAAGATATCTGGCTAAGATATCTGAACAACAAATTCAGTAATCTTGCGCAGTTTTCTTCAAGTCTTCAATTCTTGTTGAGCTTTCTGCTTGGATGTCTTCTTCTTGGTCTTCTCTTCATAAAATAAAAATTACATTTTGAGACCTAACATCCTATACAAGATTAGCTAGACTATCATACTTAGTGGGTTTCCTCTTTTACAATGTTCAAGTGAACCAAGAGTACTGATCACCTTTCTGAGACTAAGATAAGTCATCATGTTGCTGAACAAAATCTTAAACAGATATTCTAACAAAATATCTAACAAATTTCCCCCATTTTGATCAGTCAACGATGACTATCTTCCCTATTACAAATCTGGATGAGGAAACAATCCATCACTTAATCATTTCTTGAGATCTTTCAAATCGTATAATTAAGTGCAGAAAGTAGACATCAACCAAATCACAAGGTGTGATCTTTGCTGACAAGTTATCTTTTATAAAATACTATCTGAGAGTAAGTTCTTGGATAAGTCAACTAAGGATTTGAGATAACTTTAATACGTAGCTTGAGCTCAATCAAGAAGATACAGCAAAAATTACATAGTAAATTAGGACAACAGGAGTAACCAAGCTCCAAGTAAACATCCTAAAGAACTAGTCTTCAAGTCTTCAATCTTCAAGTCTTCAACAAAATTTCTATGGATCAGTCTGCAAATTTTCTATCTCCAAACCTTTTTATGTCATCAGAATAATCATAAAGAAGAGTTCTGACAAGCATCTCTGTGTCTCTGGCAAATCCACAGACTTCTTTGTAGGTTTTGGTAGGATTTTTCGCAAAATGCTTGACCCATAGGTACTTTCCCCACTTCCAGGCATGCTCTATTCTGATATCTGAAAGCTTGAAGTATTCATAGATAATCTTCAGATATCTGATGTCACCCTTGTATTGATCTTCTGTCAGATAGAACGACTCATAGGGTTCCACAGCAAGTCTTGGTCTTGTGCCTGTTCCTGTGATGTTCAGAATCTTGTGCACATCATCTGGCTTTCCATATGGACAATCATCAGAGAGGTCCTTCTTCATGGCTTCAGTTCTCTTGACAACTTCAAAATCCAACCATGCTTTGATGTGATTGGTGTTGATCAAGGTAGGTTTATTCTTTCTCCATGCCATAAGCTGTTTGAGGATTGGTTCTGGAAATCTTGAATTTACCAATAGATGCTTAAGTTCCAGAATCCAATAGCCATTTTTCTGATGGATGCACCTGTAGACAGAGGAATCATTGTCATTCTTCACATACTCAATTTTGGCTTCTTCTGGCCTGAGTGGAAGTTGACTTTGTCTTTGCTCAGCTCTCAGTCTGTTCCTTTTCTGTCTTGAATTCTCTTTGGGGTTGTTGCTTGAAGAACTACCACCCTGGATAGACTTGGTATTTCCAGAGGGTGTTTTAGCTGCTAGTGGCTTTGCAGCTATGGGCTCAGTTAGGCTTTCAAGTTTCCTTTTTCTGTGAAGAGGAGCTTCATCTTCATCAGTCTCTTCATCATCTTCATCAAGATCAATTCTTGTGAGATCTTTGCAGCCTTCTTCATTGCCCAGGGACTTGATTTGACCTTCTTCTTCTTCTTCAGAAGATTCATCAATCCCTCTAACTTGTCTTCTCCCTGGAGGTTTCTGTGCCATGGCCTTGTTACCATTTTGGTTCCTTCAGTAGGTCTCTGGGAGGCAGCTTGGCTTGAGAAGGATTCATAGATTCTGAGTGGTGGCTGGGAAGTTTTTCTTCTTCCTTTCTGAGCAGCACCAGCTCCAGATTTCTTCTTGTTTTCATCTCCTTCTTCCCATTCCCCCTGACTTTGAGGTCCAGATTTGTACTTTCTTTCCCCCTTAGTCATTGTTGGCTGACTCAGTCTCATAAAGGAATCTGAGAGAGAGTCAAAATGCCCTTGTAAATAGTTGTAGGCAGTGACCAACTTCTGAAGTTCGGCTTTGAGCTCCTGATTTTGCTTGATAAGTCCATTGTCCTTATCAATGAGCTCTGCCAATGGGCCTAGGATGGCATCTGCTTTTCCAGCAGTGTAACTTGCCTCTTGAAAAGCTTTTTCAGCTAAAGACACATCATCGTCCCTTGTCATTCCTGCATTTTACGAGCAATGATCATGCTAGTTGTTCTCTCGAGTGATGAGCTCGGTGAACTTTCTCATTCGAGGGACGAGGCAATTACTTCCTTGTTTTGTGAAGACATCTCCTTATTCAGAGTAGCTAGTACTTGGTACCTGCTCATGTACTCATGGGAGTGGACGTTTGGCAGTTTGTTGAAGATTGTAGGAGCAATCAACTTTCTTTTTAAGTGAGAAACCGCTAGATGTTCATGGCGGTGTCCTGCCAAAGTCTTGTCTTCTTCATCATCTGAGGGATTAGCCCAGTGATCTTCATCCTCTTGGACATTTTCATCAATCGTATCAAGTCCAGCAACCATCTCAGAGATTGGTTTCTTTCCATTCTGGGAGGAGGATGGTGCTTCTTTCGAAGAGGATGCAACCTTAGCATCATGTTTGTCTTCAGATACTTCTTCAGTATCGAGTTCTTTGGCGATCTCTTGCACAGCATCCCGTAGCTCGTTAACCGCAGAGTAAGCATTCATTTCTTTGAGTTATTGATCTTCTAGTTGATCAAGCCTTTCTCTGGATTGAGCTATTTGATCTTCCAGTTGAAGATGGAGCTGTTGTTCTTCTTCCAACAGTTGTCTGAGTTGATTACTTCTGTTTTGAGTATTCAAAATTTTCTGATTAGTTACCTCAGAGAACTCAACTACTTGCTCAGTAGGAACTGCGTGTTGGTGAGAAGATGGATGAGTTGATTTCTGAGGTGATGAAGATGGAGAATTATGTGAAGTCTTCTCAGTTTGCTTTTCAGCAGCTGAGGCATTGTTTCTCTGTGAAATTCCTCCGGTCCCTGGTGTAGGAGCATCATCATCATCCTTTTTGTCATTATCATCCTTTTGGTGATGATCAGTGGGAGGTTCATCAAAGAATTTCATTCATTTCTTCCTCCTCATCATCTTCAGATACAAGATTGATCACTTCCGGGATAGTGATCTTCTGCCCATTAACTTCTTCTTGTTCAGAAGGTATAAATTGCAGAGTCTGGGGCAGAACTGGCTTGAATGCCATCTGTAATCTTGTCTGACCATCTGCCTGTTCAAAGGCATGTATCAAACTATGCGCCACTTCTCTGGAAAAGTCCTTGTGTAGTAGAGTCGCAACTGTATGTTGTTCTGTAGCGAACATTGCGTGGACATATGTTTCCAGGTCAAGAGCTCGTGCCCGTCTGGTTGGTTGATCAGTTATTCTCAATATTTCAGAGAGATCAGAGCACCTTAACTTTTGCCATTTCTTGAAGCATTGAATGTGCTTGGGCAAAGTGTGAGCTTTGAAGAAGTGAAGTAGGTCCCTTGTTTCTTCAATGGGAACCTGCTTTGCATTTGTTTGAGCCTGAAAGAAAGAGTTTTGAGTGAGTTTCAAAACTTTGGTAGATATCTGAGTAGAAGTGTAGTTTAGTTTCTGAGTTACCTGATTATGAACATCAGGCTCAGATACTTGTTCTACTGGGACAATTGGTGTCTCAGATATCGTGTGGTGAGGTGGAGACTTGGAAGTCTGGTCCTCATCAACCTTTCTTTCTTGAACCTGAGAATGAACATTATCACAATACTTAGGAAATTTTATCAAGAAGAACTTTAAGTGACAAGTCAGATATCTGAGAGGTCAATTACCTCCATGGGAGGCTCAGATACTTGTTTCTCAGAGACTTGTGCAGTCTCTGGAATCTTTTCTTGTGATGAAGGCCTTGATGCTTCATCAATTTCCATAGGTGCAGGGGATGTCGCAACTCTGTCCCCTTGCACTTCTACTTCTGAGTGAGCCTGTAAGTAGATAGTATTGAATAATTTAGAAGAAGTTTTAAGATAACCCAGGATGAAGAGTACTTATCACTGATTTTCAAGTTTGAAAGCTCAGTGATGTGTGCTTCAGAAACCTTGTTGGTTTCTGGGTTTGTCTCTGGCATTTCTGCCTTATCTTCTTCCATCTCAGTTGGAGCCTGTTAGAAACATTTATCATTAATGAGCATACAAACATTTTTACTGAAAAGTTAGTTCTCTTTAAGAATTATTTACCTGTGGCACAGGCTCAGATTTCTCAAGAGTTGAGGTTGAAGGAACCTCTTTTTCAGTATCTGAGGTAAGCTTTTCAGCTTCCTCTTGTTTTTACGTTTCTAACTCAGCCTGTAACAAAGAGATTCTTATAAGGTAACAAGATTTATAAGTATAAAATTTGCACAAGATAAGAGTTAAACCATTCAACTACCTGATCCATGTCAGGCTGATTGGTCTCTGAAACTTGTGACCTTTCTATACATTGGTCGTCTTGTCCCAGTTCAGTTTCTTTGTTTGAAGTTTCTGGTACTTCACACCTTCCCTGAGTATGCAACTCAGTTGCCTCCCCTGGTTGATCATTCTGAGTAGATGTCTCAGTTTGATCCCTCTCATTGAGTTGGGGAACCTGCTCAATTACAGGATTTTCTTCAAAGATATCGTATTCTTGGTATTTCAAAATGGAGTTCATTTACCATTTCATCACCCACTTGTGGTTGTTGTGTTTGTGTTTGTTGTGGTTGTCTGGAAGCAGAAGATTGATCAGTAGAATGTTCTTCCAGATTCTTAGATGTGGCATTTCCATCAGCATCTGCCAATACTAAGATACCACTCATCAGGGCTTTGTGAAGTTGTGGAAGAGAGTCAATCCCTGATGATGTGTTTGCACCAACAACCTTTGCTATAGGTTCAGCAACCTGTGGTGTAGGTTCTTCTTCAGATACCTTATTATCAGTTACTTGTTCAGTAACTTTAGCCCTCTTTGATTTTTCTAGGACTTGAGAGATGAC
This sequence comes from Plantago major, assembly GCA_026545765.1. NCBI lineage: Eukaryota > Viridiplantae > Streptophyta > Magnoliopsida > Lamiales > Plantaginaceae > Plantago > Plantago major. The sequence goes on from CM048840.1 coordinate 97,820,531, forward strand.
TAGTTCATCATCTTCATCTTCAGAGCTCTCATCAGCATTGGAAACTGATTGGTCCATTATTCCTGCGGTTTCTGCAGATGGGGCTTGGTGTTTTTCACCACTTTTTGGCAGCATTCATGAGTTCATCAGCAAGGCTTTCTGCATTAGTCGCAATATTTCTGAAAGCACTTTCTCTTGCTGAGTCTACTTGTTCAGTAGGTGATAACTCTTTTGCAACATTGATGAGTTCATCTGCCATGTTTGTAGATTTCTGAGAATTGACAACCTCTTTGGGTGTGTCTTCTGATTTTCCAGCAGACTTCTTTCTTGAAGTTCTGGGCTTCTTGGTCGCAACCTTTTCTTCAGATATCTTTTCAGATTTTCTCTTCTTAGGACCTTCGAGACCCAAGAACCTTTTTCATCGATTTGTGTACTCATACTTGTAGAGTAAGTTCTCGCTATTATTTCACCGCCTCTCCGAGCTCAATGCCAAGCTTTTCCAAAGAAGTAGCATATCTTCGAGACCTTATCCCATCGTGGCCTTTGGCTCAGCTAGTCCTTTAACAATCTTAGGCTCAAGCCTTGAATCTTCTTCACAAATTTCATGAAGGCGTACTTTCCCAGTTGAAAGGGTTTTCCAACCTTTTGTCTTGTTGATTCAAAGAAGAACATCATGATCCATCGTTCTTGGCTTATCCGGTCAAGACCTCCTTGTAGACCATCAAAGCATCTGTGAAGAATGCAAGCCAAGACATCCCAAAGGAACCAACAGATGTCCGGTTCGGATGTCGACAAGTTTGAACTCGTGGGTGTATCCGATTTCAAGATCACACACATCACAGAAAGTTCTTTAACACCTTCAAGGAGTTCCTCATCCTTGGTGTTTATTTCAAAATCCTTTCCAAGATTTTGAACCTCAAACAACTTACGTAAAGTTGTTAAGTCCGTAAGGATTTCCTTTCCTTGATCGAGGTTTTGATAGACACTATTTCAGTGCCTTCAGATACACAGGAAATAATCCTGGAGTTGTTGTAAAATTCCAACACATCAAGTGATGAAATTCCACTAGGGCGAGCAGATACAAAGCCCTTGATATGTGCCTTTTCAAGCATGTCAAGAATTAGCTTTCTGTCGGCTTGGTTCTCTATTCCAGCTGTTAGGTATTCCTCAACCATGGCACCACCCCAAATCATTCTGTGACTTGAAGTCCAATGGTCAGGATTGAAAGCTCCTACCAGTCGATTGTTAACAATAACCAACTCTGGTGCTTGCTTTTCAGCAGTACCAGTGGAAGATTGGGATTTTTGTGTAGAAGTGTTCTTGGAGGCCTTCTCTTTATATAGTAAGGATTTGAAGCTTGTATTTGAAAGAGATTCGATTGAGTGATTCTTTTCAGAAAAACTTAATCAAGATTTGCAGAGATTTTAGAGAAGTTGCAGAGGATTAGGAGAAGGTTTTTGCGGTTTTGATGCAAGTTGAAATTTCGGATTAGGCAAAAGTGATTTCATTTGCCAAAATCCTATATATATAGCAAGTGAATCTCAACAGACAAATACATACAAATTGATTTTGTGTGTATGTATCTGTGATTTGCAAACCGGCATGATCAAAAGTAACTTCGGCATTAAATGCAAAGTGGTCTTTGTCGGAATTTTTACAGTCCACTATTTACTGTGAATTAATTTCTGCCGTTCAGATCAAGCGCTTGAATTCATCAAGGGTCACCATTGCTTCTCCAGCAATGATCACAATCAACAAATGTAATTGTGCCCATTTAATGAATTTTGGCTATTAGCTATCTGAATCACAATTCTGTTTGAGCAAGGACACTGTTCGCATCTGAATCTGTCTTATACTTAGGATTTTTCCAAGTTTTTCATCAAGATAGAAATAATGCGAGTTTCAAGAGAGTAGTTGACTGCAGAAAGTTATACTATTCTCTTTCGTGTTCCCCGTTCATAGAATGATTCAGATATCTGAGTTCCCGTCTCAGAGATCTTAAGCTATCTTTTTGCTCTTTAGCCTTTTTGACTTCTGGGTTCCCGTTCCAGATACCTCTTCTCTCTTTTCTGGATACCCGTTCCAGATATCTCTTCTCTGTTTTCTGGATACCCGTTCCAGATACCTGAACTTTTTCAGTTCATTGGTAGTTCCATTAGTCCAAGACTATGTCTTAAGGCTAAGAATCTACTTTCTTGTAGTGGCTTAGTGAAAATATCTGCAAGTTGGTCTTCAGTGCCAATCTTGAGTATCTCTATATTGCCTTTTTCAACATGGTCTCTGATGAAGTGATGTCTAACATCAATGTGCTTTGTTCTGGCATGAAATTTAGGATTCTGTGTAATCGCAATAGCACTTGTGTTGTAACAGAAAATGGGAGTTTTCTTCTCATCGAGTCCATAGTCTTTAAGTTGTTGTTGTATCCACAGAATTTGTATTGCACAACAACCAGCAGCAATATATTCAGCCTCCGTGGTAGAAGTTGCAATTGAGTTTTGCTTCTTGCTAAACCATGAGATAAGTCTAGTGCTAAACCCACAAGTTCACGAGGTGCTTTTCCTATCAAGCAATGATCCAAAGATAATCAAGATCCGAGTACCCAAATAAACTCAATCCACTTTCTTTAGGATACCACAGTCCTACATCTCGTACCCTTCACATACCTTAATATTTTCATAGCAATGTTGTAGTGTGTTTGCATTTGTCTGAAATCTAGCACATACTCCAACGGCATATTGAATATCAGGTCTACTTGCAGTGAGGTAAAGTAGTGAACCTATCAATTTCCTATACTTATGTTCTTCAACACTCTTATCTGATTCAGTATAGGTCATTTTGGTTCCAATGCTCATAGGTATCTTAGCATTCTTTTCAGAAGGCTTAAGATTGAATTTTGTGAGCATATCTTTTGCATACTTTGTTTGACTAATGAATATTCCATCATTGAGTTGCTTGACTTGCAATCCTAGGAAATAATTCATTTCTCCCATCATGCTCATCTAAAACTTGCTTTTCATGAGATTTGCAAAGTCATTACAAAGTTGCTTGTCCTTAGATCCAAATATAATGTCATCAACATATACTTGAACTAAGAGTAGTTTCCCATCATGGTTTAAGGTAAATAGAGTTTTATCAACTTCACCTTTCTTGAAACCACTTTCCAGAAGGTATTTGGCCAAAGTGTCATACCATGCTCTTGGAGCCTGTTTCAGTCCATACAGAGCTTTCTGTAGTTTATAGACCATTCTACTTTCTGAGGAAACTTCAAAGCCAGGTGGTTGCTCAACATAAACTTCTTCTGCAAGTTCACCGTTTAGGAATGCGCTTTTGACATCCATCTGATAAACTTTGAAATTTTTATGAGCTGCAAAGCAGAGAAAGAGTCTTATTGCATCCAATCTGGCAACTGGTGCATATGACTCATCAAAATCTAAGCCTTCAGTCTGAGTGAATCCCTTGGCAACCAATCTTGCTTTGTTTCTGGTTATTTCACCAGTTTCATTCATTTTGTTTCTGAAAACCCACTTAGTTCCAATCACAGATATTCCTTCTATAAATGGAACTAGTTTCCAGACTCTATTTCTCTCAAATTGATCCAACTCTTCTTGCATTGCAGAGATCCAGTCTTGGTCTCCTAATGCTTCTTCTATACTTTTAGGTTCAATATTTGAGATGAAACATCCAAAGAGAGAATCAGCATTTTCAGCCATTGCTCTCCTAGTCCTAACACCCTGGTTAATTGGTCCAATTATATCCTTTATAGGATGATCTTTGATCCATTTCATCAAAGGTTTAGTGCTAGTAGGATCAATATCCAGGTGATCTGAATGTGAATCACTAAGATTTTGATTTGATACTTTTTCAGTATCTAAGATATCTGACATATGAGGAATGTTATGGATATCTGACACTTTTTCAGTGTTAGAGATATCTGAGACATGCATTTCAGCATTCTTATTTTCAAATACCTCTCCATGATGAAGGTTCTCAGTAACCTGTTCCATTTCTGGAAAACTCATAGGAAATTCCTCATCATGTTTGTGAGTCATCTTGTTGTTACTAGGCTTTTCAAGCTTTTCTACGTCAGAGTCATCCTCACTTTCCATAACGATGTTTTTCCTTTCTGAGGATTCTTCTTTAGTATCCCTCAGTAATAGTTCTTTGAACTTTTCTGAGAGTTCATCAGTAGGAGGTGATTTCATACTTCCTTCATAGAATACAACATGAACTGATTCTTCAATTTTCTTTGTCCTTTTGTTGTAAACTCTGTAAGCTTTGCTGTTTGTGGAATAGCCAAGAAAAACACCTTCATCTGCCTTTGGTTGAAATGTTCTCAGATAATCTTTCCCATTGTTTAGAACAAAACATCTACGACCAAATACTCTCAGATGTTTGATATTAGGGGGTCTACCAACCAAGATTTCATAGGGGGTCCTGTCATGGTGTTTGTTTATCAAGCATCTGTTCTGAGTGTAGCAGGCTGTGTTTACAGCTTCAACCCAATATATTTCACTTATCTCAGTGTCAGCTAGCATTGTCCTTGCAGCTTCTTTAAGGTTCTGTTTTCCTTCGCAACACCATTTTGTTGAGGTGTTCTTACAGAGGAAAGTTGGTGTTGTATACCTTTGCGTAAAAACTCCTTTATGTCTTCGGTTGACAAACTCAAGACCATGGTCTGCTCGATTGCAGATACCTTGTCATTTTCATGACTTCAAGCTTTTTCAAAGAAGTTTGGTATCTCCACCGGCATCGATTTGTGTTTCGTAAAAAGACAACCCAAGTGAATCTTAAGAAGTCATCTACAACAACGGACCATACTTCTTTCTGCATAACTAGTTACAGATGATTCAAAAGATCCATGTGTAAAAGTTGCGTGGTCTAACACTAGAGTGTCCGATTTTGGACTTGAAAGAGATTTTAGATTGTTTCCCATCCGACAAAGTGGTAAGATACCATCCTTTCTGAAAGATGTTTTGGGAAGACCAACCACTAACTCTTTCTTGGCAAGTCTATTCAGAGTTTTGAAATTCAAGTGACTCATTCTTTTGTGCCATAACCAAAGGCTCTTCCATGTGACCAGATTGACTCACCATGAGACATTCTTGATTGTAGATGCCCAAAGGCAACATAAAGACCGCTTTCCGCCGACCAACTAAGGTATGCGCTTTGACTCATTGTCAATTAGTTTGCAGTATTTAGCTTTGAATTTTATAGTAAAACCCTTGTCTGCAAACTGGCTCATGCTAAATAGATTGTATTTCAAATCCTTAACATGTAATACGTCAGTGATTGTTAAAGTTCCCAATTTGACGTTGCCAAATCCCAGAGAGGGATTTAATTCTCCTCCAGCAAATCTGATATCTGGTCCTGTGTTGCAAGCTTTGTAGTCAACCAGATTTGCTTTGTCTCCTGTCATGTGCTTTCCGCATCCACTATCAAATAGCCATTGTGCTTTGGTCCAGGAGGCATTCTGCACAATGTAAAATGGAGATTAGGTTCTCATATCTTTGATGGAACCGTCGAATCAAAAGTTCTTCCAAGGGAATCCATTTTTGAATGAATTTCTTTGAAATATGCTTTTGTCTGACAGGAACATAAGGAGGAATTCTTTTTGAATGAAAGTTATCATTAGTAAGAATTATTTTCTTCCTTGGTGTGTCCCTAGGTGCTCCATATGATGCTTTCAGATACCTGTCAGGTTTCTGAGTTTGCTTTTCAGCAAACTTAGCCTTCCTTGCTGATTTCTTCTAGCCACGGCATTGATTTTCAGTGGCTTGATTTAACTTCCACTTCTGATAATTGCTTTGAGCAATTCTAGCTTTCAGCCATCGTTCTTGCTCCTGCTTGTACTCATGAGCAAGTTGTTTTCCGATGCCTTTGTAGCCAATACCGTTTCGAGCACTTGAAGCTATCTGAGATCTTTTCTCAAAGACTTTGCTAGTCTCTCGTTGATCCAATTTCTTTCCGTAAAAGTGACATGGGAGAATTTGCCACCTCGCAATTCTACCTTTTTGAGAGACATAGATCGTGGTGTTTACACTTTTCAGGTTGTGTTTCTTTTCGTAGACGCATCCATCGGCTTTTGTTTTTGACTTGTTTTTCCCACAAAGGTTTAGTCGCAACTGCCTTTCCTTTGTCAACAATCTTTGTCTTTTCACCGATACTATAGATTGTATGGGAACCGTCTTGCTGAGTACTTATGAATGTTATCTTCTCCTTACTCTTATTCAGAGTAATAGAGCAATCTGTCTGAGTATTCAGGCCAAGTCCTTTCTTTTTCGAAGGATCTCTTAAGTAAGATTGTACTTCAAGAAGAGTGTCACTAGCTTTGGCATAAGATTGAAAAGATAGTTCTTTCTTCTTGAGTTCCTTGTTTTCGTAAAGAAGATTTTCATAATTCTTTTCAGAACTCAACCATTGCTTCTTCATGTGACTTTTCAATCTCGGATATCGAGCTTTGAGAAATGCATTTTCAGATCCTTTCTCTCGATTCTTTAACTAATTGAGAATTTTCCTTTCAAGAGAATTCTTTTCTTCAAGGATTTCGCTCTAGCTCGGATCATTAGAAATTCTCTTTCATAGATGTCAAGTTCTTTCATGAGATTTTCTAGATTTTTATTTCCTCTTCATCACTTTCATAAGTGTAGCAAGTATGTGTTACCTCATCACCATAAGGCTTTTCTATGTTGAGATGTCCGGTCCATCAATTTCAAAGAACTCCACACATTTCATTCTACCCGAGGTCAAGTCGATTATATCATGAGTAACTCCACATAATTACGGTGATGGTAGGTTGAATCATCTGAATTGTCATCTTCGTAACTGTTTAACGTCTAGAGCATCCATTGAATCTGGATTTTCTTTCTTTCTTCGATTAACAAAGCTTTACGCTTCTTCAAGACTCTTACATCTTTCTTGTCACCGTCCTTAGTTTGTTGAGGCGGACAATCCTTCTTGAAGTGGCTGTGTTTCGACAATAGATAGCAGATATCGCTTTCCAATTTCGCTTCCTCAAGACATGATGCTTTGTGAATCGGCTTGTTCAATGAAGCTCGCATATTTTTGTCTTGGTGATAGTTTGAGCCTAGATGCTTTTTCAACTTCTCTTTGGCTTTTCTTCTCTCAATTTCTCGACCGACAAATTTACTCATTTGCTTTGGCAAGAGCATCCTCGCTTCCTCCTTGCTTTTCTTCTTTTGAAGTTCCTTGATTAACTAGAGCAACATTCGCAACTTTTCGCTTGTTTGTTCTCTCGAGTTGTCTCATAGTCAATGATAGCAAGATGAGAGAAAAGTTCCTTTGGAGTGATATTTAGCATACCTTGGTTAAAATAAAAGAATTTAGTATGCTCCCGGTTGTGGTTAAGACTTGACAATAGTCTTAATCTTCTCCGATCGAGAGTATCTATTGCTTTCCCAAGTGCCATATCACTCATAAGAGTGGTAAATCAAATCAAGTTCTTCCGAGTTTCTGGGACCTTGTTTGAAATTTTGAAATTTCAACTTTAGAACTTCGAACTTGTTTTCCTTGGTTTTCTGCCCGCAGATTTCTTCAATCACCGCTGGCAACTTTCGCTGCTTTAGCACCCTACGCTTTATAATCAGATATGCTCGTGTCGATCCGATGATGATGTTACGAGCTTGACCATCCAGACGATTCCTCTTGGCATCTTCCGATGTCCGAGTTCTCTGGCTTTGGTTCATAAATAACGTGACCAAGAGATCTTCCACTAGTCGACGATCATGCTTGCGAAGATCCTTCGCTTTGATCTCTGTCTCTTCCACTTGAAACCTCCATGACTTGCTTAAATTGTTGAATGACTATTGGGCCATTCTTTATTACTTCGATCATCTCGTCACTTATGGCTTCAAGGTGGAGCATCATGTTATTTTTCCATTTCTCGTAGTTCTCTGGTTTGAGAACGGGTGCATCACTCAGAGACATACCTGCACACTTAACACACAAATTAAATAGTCCTAAAAAATGGACAAAGTTCCTTCACCTATCTGGGGATCTAGGTTCAGTGCAGAAGGCTGGTGAACCTCCTGCTCTGATACCACTTGTTGGTCCAGATAACGGCAAAGTAAAAGACTAGAGGGGGGGGGGGGGTGAATAGTCTTTTAAAAACTTTTGTCGATAACAAATGTTTCTCAGATATCTGAATGGATATCTGATACTTAGAATCAGAGTGCGGAAGACTTAAATTAGATAAGTGTAGAAACAGTTAATAAGTGTGTGTGTGTGTGTTGCTGAAGTATAAATACAGAAATGTAAATGACACAGCAAGTATAGTGGTATCTGGAGGTGGCGTAATCCTCCAACTAATCCACTTCGGTCTATCAGAGACCTAGAATTCACTAGAACATATAATTGAAATAACCTTACAAAAATCCTATTCTAAGATTCTGAACAATTGGTTCCCAACCAAATGTTCCCCCTGAGTTGTTCCCTAGCTTCTTCAGCCAAGTACTTCCTATACTCAGAAACCTTTGAGTTGTTCCCTAGCTTCCCAAGCTAAGTACTTCCTATACTCAATAACCTTGGAGTTATTCCTTAGTTTCCCAAATCAAGTACTTCCTATACTCTGGTAACCTTGGAGTTATTCCCTGATTTTTCAAACTAAGTACTTCCTATACTCCACGCCGGTTTTGGTGTTGGTTTCGGTTTGAGTTGTCAGATGAGCGTCTTAATAAATTTTCAGTTATCCAGATAGCTCTGTGAACTAAGTTACTTAATACACTTTACAGCGTATGGTATCTAGTTCGATTTTACTGACCCAAGTCTTATGATATCTGTTCAAGAGAATGAATCTCAGATAGTTGATCTTTTGATTCAACTCCTTTACAGATAGCTTTGCTTGTTTCGGATCAGGACACTTAGAACTTCAGTGTTTACTCAAGATCACAAGCTTTAGTCGCAACAGAAAGCTTTGATAATAAGTAAGATGCTTTGAGAGAGTAGGATGTTCAGAGTTCTATGTTTCAGCGTATGCAATGTGTGTGTACTCTCAAGCTGTCTAAGTGTTGATATTTATAGATGAATTTGAGTACCGTTTGAATAGTATCCGTTAGGCTCAAATTCAAACTATCGATATCTGTGTATAGTACTGTAGCAGGTTTTGTCTTCTTCTCAGAAGTTGCCGTTGCTTTTACTCAGACATCTCTGTCCGTGCATTAAATGCATTGTACTATACTTTTTGTCCTGTAGTGTCAACGGAACTATGCTTTGTATCAGAAACTAGACTTGTTGTCTGATTCTTTGCACATCCTTATCTTCATTCTTCAGATACCACTTGTTATTTATTGAAACAACTTTGTTTACAATATATGTTTCTTTTTCAGAAACGAGTTTAACGCTCAAGGTATCTGAGAATAGACATCTGTGGACACTTTCCTTGTCTTCAGATATGTATCTCATTTCTCAGATATCTCTTGTGACACAGTTTGTTTGAAACTGTTCGTGTCTACAAGATATCTGGCTAAGATATCTGAACAACAAATTCAGTAATCTTGCGCTATTTTCTTCAAGTCTTCAATTCTTGTTGAGCTTTCTGCTTGGATGTCTTCTTCTTGGTCTTCTCTTCATAAAATAAAAATTACATTTTGAGACCTAACATCCTATACAAGATTAGCTAGACTATCATACTTAGTGGGTTTCCTCTTTTACAATGTTCAAGTGAACCAAGAGTACTGATCACCTTTCTGAGACTAAGATAAGTGATCATGTTGCTGAACAAAATCTTAAACAGATATTCTAACAAAATATCTAACAGTACTCTTGAATGATGATCTCTCAGATAGGTTTAAAGAACTGATGATTAAAGATTCTGAAAACGGACCCTCAAAAGGAAACAATTCTATCATTCAATTAGAGGATGAGTCTGACGATGAAAAGCAACCTATGCTTAGTAACAACCAGATGACTCTAAGACATGATGAAGAATTTCCTATGAGAATTCCAGAAATGGAACAGGTTACTGAGAACCTTCATCATGAAGAGGTATATGAAAATGAGATTGCTGAAATGCAAGTTCCAGATATCTCTAACACTGAAAGAGTATCAGATATCCATGGCATTTCTCATGTGTCAGATATCTTAGATACTGCACAAGTATCCCATCAAGATCATATTGATTCACATTCAAATCAAAATGATATTGATCCTACTAGTTCAAAACCCATTATGAAATGGATAAGAAATCATCCTGCAAAGGATGTGATTGGTCCCATAGACCAAGGAGTTAGAACTAGAAGAGCAATCGCTGAGAATGCAAATTGTCTCTATGGATGTTTCATATCAAATATTGAACCTAAAACTATAGAAGAAGCATTAAAGGATCAAGATTGGATCTCTGGAATGCAAGAAGAGTTGGATCAATTTGAGAGAAACAAAGTCTGGAAACTAGTTCCATTTGTTGACGGAATATCTGTAATCGGAAGCAAGTGGGTTTTCAGAAACAAAATGAATGAGTCTGGTGAAATAATCAGAAACAAAGCTAGATTGGTTGCCAAGGGATTCACCCAGACTGAAGGACTAGATTCTGATGAATCTTATGCACCAGTTGCAAGATTGGATGCAATAAGACTCTTTCTAGCCTTTGCAGCTCATAATGACTTTACAGTTTATCAAATGGATGTCAAGAGTGCATTCCTAAATGGTGAACTTGCTGAAGAAGTCTATGTTGAGCAACCACTAGATTTTGAAGTTTCCTCAGAAAGTAGGATGGTCTATAAGCTTCAGAAAGCTATGTATGGGCTGAAACAAGCTCCAAGAGCATGGTATGATACATTGGCCAGATACCTATTAGAAAGTGGTTTCAAGAAAGGAGATGTTGATAAAACACTCTTCACATTGAACCATGATGGGAAACTACTTTTAGTTCAAGTATATGTTGATGACATTATATTTGGATCTAAAGACAAGCAACTTTGTGAAGACTTTGCTGAACTCATGAAATGTAAATTTGAGATGAGCATGATGGGAGAATTGAATTACTTCCTAGGGCTGCAAGTCAAGCAACTCAATGATGGAATATTCATTAGTCAAACAAAGTATGCAAAAGACATGCTAAACAAATTCAATCTAAAGCCTTTTGAAAAGAATGCTAAGATACCTATGAGCATTGGAACCAAAATGACCTATACTGAATCTGACAAGAGTGTTGAAGAACACAAGTATAGGAAATTGATTGGGTCTCTACTGTACCTCACTACAAGTAGACCTGATATTCAATATGCAGTTGGAGTGTGTGCTAGATTTCAGACAAATCCAATGCAATCACATTACAACACTGCTATGAAAATATTAAGGTATGTAAAGGGTACTGTTGAAGTTGGATTGTGGTATCCAAAAGACAGTGGATTGAGTTTGGTTGGCTATTCAGATGCCGACTATGCTGGATCATTGCTTGATAGAAAAAGCACCTCAGGAACTTGTCAATTTCTTGGTGCCAGATTGATATCATGGTTCAACAAGAAACAAAACTCAATTGCTACATCTACCACAGAGGCTGAATATATTGCTGCTGGGTGTTGTGCTTCACAAATATTGTGGATACAACAACAACTAAGAGACTATGGACTCAATGAAGAGAAAACTCCTATTTTATGTGACAACACAAGTGCTATTGCCATAACTCAGAATCCTAAGTTCCATGCAAGAACAAAGCACATTGATGTTAGACACCACTTCATTAGAGACCATGTTGAAAGAGGCAATATAGAGATACTCAAGATTGGCACTGAAGACCAACTTGCAGATATCTTCACTAAGCCACTACAAGAAAGCATTTTTAGCCTTAAGACATACTCTTGGACTAATGGAGCTACCAAAGAACTGAAAAAGTTCAGATATCTGAAGAAGATATCAAAGGAGAGAAAAGAGGAATCTGGAACGGGTATCCAGAAACCAAAGGCTAAAGGGTAAAATGGCTATTTAAAGATTTCTGAGACAGGTACTCAAATATCTAGATCACTCAGTGAGGGGGAACATAAAAGAGAATAGTACAACTGTCTATAGTCAACTACTATCTTGAAATTTGTATTATTTCTATCTTTGTGTAAAACTTTGAAAAGATAACAAGTATAAGATAGACTCAGATACAAACAGTGTTCTCATTCACACAGAAATGTGGTTTAGATAGCTAGTAGCCAAAATTCATTAAATGGGCACAATTACAATTGTTTATTGTGATCATTGCTGAAGAAGCAATGGTGACCCTTGATGAAATGGGTGATTGATCTTAACGGCAGAGATTAATTCTCTGTAATTAGTGGACTGTAGAAATTCAGACGCGGTCCACTATGAATTTAATGTCGAACAAACTTTTACCCACGCCTTACTGCAATTCACAGATACGTACATAACAAAACCAATTTGTATGTATATGTTTGTTAGAATTACGTTGCTATATATATAGGATTTTGGCAAAAGAAATCACTTTCGCCCAATCCGACATTTTGCCTTGCACAAGAATAGCAAAAACCATTCTTCAACCTCAGCAAATCTCTGTTAGTTTTTCTGCAAAGAATCACTAATCTCGCACCCAAATCTCTTTCAGACTTTCAAACACTTGCACTATATAAAGAGATGGCTCCTAAACGTTCGTCTACCCATAAATCCCAATCTTCTACCACTAGCACTGCTGAAAAGCAAGCACCAGATTTGGTTATAATGAACAATTGATTGGTAGGAGACTTTAATCCCGATCATTGGACTTCAAATCACAGGATGATTTGGGGTGGTGCCATGATTTAGGAATACCTCACGGCTTCTGTTGAAAACTAAGCCGATAGGAAACTGATTCTTGACATGCTTGAAAAGGCACAAATCAAGGGTTTTCTATCTGCTCTTCCCAGTGGAGTTTCTTCACTGGATGTGTTAGAATTCTACAACAACTCCAGGATTATATCCTGTGTTTCTGAAGGCACTACAATAGTGTCTATGAAAACTAAGGTCCAAGGGAAGGAAATCCTTTTGGACTTAACAACTTTTTGTAAGTTATTTGATCTTCAAAATATTGGAAAAGATTTTGAAATAGACACCAAGGATGAAGATCTCTTTGAAGGTGTAAAACAGCTGTACAGTGGTGTGTGTGACACTGATAAACAAGATACACCCACTGATTTCAAGCTTTCTAACATCAGAACCAGATATCTGTTAGTTCACTGGGATGTGTTGGCATGCATTCTTCACAGATGCTTTGATGGTCTACAAGGAGGTGCTGACCAGATAAGCCAAGAACGTTGGATGATAATGTTCTTGTTGCAACAACAAGACAAAAGGCTGGAAAACCCTTTCAACTGGGGAAAGTACGCCTTCATGAAATTTGTGAAGAAGATACAAGGATTTGAGCCTAAAATCGCTAAGGGACTTGCTGGGCCAAAAGCCACAGTAAGCTATGGACTAAAGATATGCTACTTGCTGGAGAAGCTTAGCATTGAGCTCAGAGAGAAGGCTGACATAGCCAACAGTAACCTACTCTACAAATATGAGTATACGAACCTGATGAAAAAGGTTACTGGATCTCAGAAAGGTTTTAAGAAGCGAAAGACTGAAGAGGTATCTGAGGGAAAAGTTGCGACCAAGAAGCCCAGAACTTCACGAAAGAAGTCTGCTGGAAAATCAGATGGCACACCCATTGAGGGTGTCGATTCCCAGATACCTGCCGCCACTGCTGATGAACTCATCAATGCTGCAAAAGAGGTATCGACTACTGAACAAGTAGACTCAGCAAGAGAAAGTGCTTTTAGAAATATCAAGACTACTGCCGAAAGGCTTGCTGATGAACTTATCAATGCTGCTAAAGAAAGTAGTGGTAGATACCATGCCCTATATGCAGAAACTGCAGGGATTATGGACCAATCAGTTCCTAATGCTGATGAGAGCTCTGACGATGAAGATGATGATTTAGTTATCTCTCAAGTCCTAGGAAAATCCAAAAGGGCTAAGGTTGCTGAAAAAGCAACAAGTTCCAAGGGTGTAAAGGTATCTGAACAAGAAGGTTGCTGAACAAGCACCTGTTTCAAAGGTTGCTGAAGAAGCAACTTTGTCCAAGGTCATTGGACAAATTACACCATCAGAGAAGGAAAGATTGAAGCATATTGAAGATGCTCTGATGAGTGATACTCTAGTGTTGGAGGATACTGCCATTGCCTCAACACTCAAAAGTCTGTCTCAAACACAACAACCACAACAGCCAGATGTTGATACTGCTGAAATGGTACTTGAGTTACAGATACCAGCATCTTTCCTTGCTGAAGAAAATCCTGCAAAAGAGCAGGTTCCCCAACTCAATGAGAGGGATCAAACTGAGACATCTACTCAGAATGATCAACCAGGGGAGGCAACTGAGTTGCATACTCAGGAAAGGTCTGAAGTACCTGAAACTTCAAACAAAGAAGCTGAAATGGAACAACAAGACCAACGCATGGAAGAGTCACAAGTTCCAGAAACCAATGCCTGACATTGCTCAGGTAGCTGAATGGTTTAACTCTTTACTTGTGATATTTTTGTGTCTGGTAAATCTTGTTATTTAATGAAATTTCTTTGTTACAGGCTGATTTAGAAACAGAACAACAAGAGGAAGCTGCAAAGCTTACCTCAGAATCTGAGAAGGAGGCTTCCATAGCCTTACCACTTAAGGAACAGGAGCCTATCTCACAGGTAGAAAATAGTTCCTTAAGATATAACTCAGATATGTGCTTTATACACTTGACTAATAAGTGTTTGTTTCTAATAGGCTCCAACTGAGAAGAAAAATGAAGAGACTGAAAAGTCTATCTCTTCAGAAAGGAATCCAAAGACTTCCAAGGTCTCTGAAGAACGAGTATCTGAACCTTCTGTAGAGAAGGTATTTCATTCAGATATCTATATTCTTCAAAGAACAAATCTCTGATCATTTTTCTCAAACTAACACATTCTACTTAACAGGTTCAAAAAGAAGTAGAAGTTGTTGAGGAGTTGCCCACTCAATCCTCACAACATATGGAAATTGATGAGGCATTAAGGCCTTCATCACAAGAAAAGATTCCAGAGACTACACAAGTCTCTGAGAGACAAGTATCTGAGCCTCCAACGGAGGTAATTGACCTCTCAGATATCTGATTTGTCAATAAAAATTTTCTTGATAAAATTTCCTAAGTGTTATGTTTCTAATCTCAGGTTCAAGCAGCAAGAAAGGTTGATGAGGACCAGACTTCCAAGTCCCCACCCCAGAACAAGATATCTGAGGAACCCCCTACCTCAGTAGTACAAGTCTCTGAGCCTGATGCATTCATTCAGGTAACTCAGAAACCTAACTACACAAATACTCAGATATCTACACAAGTTTTGAATCTAACTCAAAACTCTTTCATTCAGGCTCAAACAAGTGTGCCAAAGGTTTCTGCATTCTCAACAGAAGACCTGCTTACATTCTTCAAGAACCACACACTCAAGAAACATCTCAAGTGTTTCAGAAAGTGGCAAAAGCTCAGAAGCTCAGATCTGACTAAATTAACAAAGGTGACTGATAACCAATTGAGAAGAGTCAGAGCTTTTGACTTGGAGAATTATGTCCATGCTACGTTCCCAACAGAGCAGTACTCTTTTGCTACTCTGATGCATAAGGACTTTATCAAAGAAGCTGCACACATGCTCATAGAAGCTTTTGAGAAGGCAGATGGTCAGACCAGAATGCAGATGGCATTCAAGCCTACTTTGCCCCAGACCTTACAATGCATACCCTCTGAACAAGAGGAGGTAAATGGGCAAATGATCACTATTCCAGAAGTGATCAATCTGGTCTCTGAAGATGAAGAAGAGAAGGAGACCGATGAGAATAATTATGAAGATCCTCCTTCTGATCATCACAAGGATGAGGATAAGAAAGATGATGATGATGCCCCTGAACCAGGGACAGGAGGGATTCCACAAGGAAACAATGCCTCAGCTGCTGAAAAGCACAGTGAGAGGACTTCACGACAATCCCCTCCTCCATCTCCTCAGAAATCTTCCCAACAACAAAAGGACACTACTGAACAAGTAGTTGAGCACTCTGAGGAAACAACTCAGAAGATATTGAATACACAAACCAGAGCTGCTCAACTCAAACAACTGTTGGAAGAAGAACAACAGCTCCATCTTCAACTGGAAGAAGAGCTAGTTAAATCCAGAGATAAGCTT
The DNA here is from genome assembly GCA_026545765.1 of Plantago major. Lineage (NCBI taxonomy): Eukaryota > Viridiplantae > Streptophyta > Magnoliopsida > Lamiales > Plantaginaceae > Plantago > Plantago major. Next base: position 97,836,674 of record CM048840.1, read on the forward strand.
AATAAGCTTCAAGATCAATACTTGAAACAAATGGTAGCTTACTCTGAGGTCAAAGAGCTCCAGAATGCTGTAAATGCCATTGCTAAGGAGCTAGATACTGAAGAAGTATCTGGAGAAAAGCATGACGCTAAGGCTGCATCACCATCAAAAGTGTTGGTCCAGATAACGGCAAAGTAAAAGACTGGGGGGGGGGGGGGGTGGTGAATAGTCTTTTAAAACTTTTGTCGATAAACAGTTCTCGAAACACAGGGGATTCGATACTTACATTCAGAGCGCGGAAGAGTTTAAGATAGGTAAGTGCGTAAACAATAAGTAAGTGTGTGTGCTTTCTTTGAAATGTAAATCTGAGAAAGGTAAATAACACAGCAAGTATAGTGGTATCTGGAGGTGGCGTAATCCTCCAACTAATCCACTTCGGTCTTTCTGAGACCTAGAATTCACTAGAACAGATAATTGAGTTCACCTTACAATAATCCTATTCTAAGATTCCTAAACAAAGGGTTCCCAACCAAATGTTCCCCCTGAGTTATTCCCCAACTCCTAGAGCTAAGTACTTCCTCTACTCAGATAACCTTAGAGTTATTCCCTGATTTCCCAAATCAAGTACTTCCTCTACTCCACGCCTTGATGGTGTTGGTTATAAGGTTTGTCAAAGAGGCTTCTCGTATAACTTTTCAGTTATGTTTTCAGAGAGCCTAATAGAACAAGACTACTTAATACACTTGTTCAGTGGATGACGACCGCTCTTCTTGACCCAAGTAATTGGTGTCCGTTCTGGAGAATGAGCTTCAGAAAGGGTATCTGATAGTTCAACTCTTTCACAAATAACAATCTCTTGTTAAGGTTCAGGACAACTTAGAACTACTAGTGATTCTTCAAGCAACAGAAAGCTTTCAGAAAGGGTAGTAGAGTGCTTGAGAGAATACTTTGCTTGATGGTAAGTTTGCAAGATAGAGTGTTCTAAGGTGTGTTCTTCAAGCATCTAAGTGTGTGATATATATAGATAAATTTGAGAGGCGTTTGAATTGTATCTGTTGTGATCTCTATCAAATTATATCCGTTTATATCTTGAACTATGTACTCAGAAGTCACTATCTCTTGTTTCAGAGAGGACTTGCTTTTTGCAGCATTTCTGCCGATGCATTTAATGCATAGTACTGTTCATTGTCCTTTAGTCTCAACGGATACATGAGCCTTTCTGATGGCTTGCATGCTCCATACTCATGATGTCATATGTCCAGAATCATATTTCCAAAGTAAGTTAATGTACTTAAGAAAGGATTAAGGACATAGTCTTTCTGAGTTAGACTAAACCTTTGTGTCTTCATAAACCTTGTGCAATCTTCAGTCTTCTAATCTTCAGAAAAGCTCCATTGCTAGGATTGATCTTCATGGTCTTCTTGAAATACAAAATTACACTCAGAGACCTATAATCCTAATACAAGATTTACTAGACTAATCATACTTGGTGATTTCCTCTTTTACAATGTTCAAGTGAACCAAGAGCACTTAATCACCTTTCTGGCTAAGATAAGAACATGTGATGAGTGATCAAAATACTAACAGATATTCCTAACAAATTTCCCCCTTTTTGATCAGTCATCCATGACTATCTTTCAAGTCCTATTACAAAGTTGTAATCCTGGAAGAGAAAACAATCCACCACTTAATCATTTCAAATGATATTCAATTTTAGTTGAATTAAGTGCAGAAAGTAAACATCAACCAAATCACAAGAAGTGATCTTTGCTGATAAGTTGTCATCTATTAAAATGTATCTGAGAGTATGATCTTCAGATAGGTACAGTTTACAGAGTAAGATGCAACTTTTACAGATAGAGAATTTCAGAAACAATCAGCAAGATTACAAAAAGTAATAAAACAAACTAAGTAAATTAGAACATAGGAGAGTCCAAGCTCCAAGAGAGTATTCTAATGTTACTAGTCTTCAAGTCTTCAGAAACACAACTTGGGTTCAGATACCTCAAGTTCTTCAGCACCCTTTCTGGATCAGTTGACATGATCATCCACTTTTCTGCATTCTTGGACATAGTCATAAAGAGTCCTTCTGACAGAGAGCTCTGTCTTTCTGGATAAGTCACATATTTCATGGTAACTCTTACCAAGCTTGTGATTCTTCCGCAGAAAATGTTTGACCCAGAAGTACTTTCCCCAGACCCAGGCATGGTCTACTTGCAGCTGAGATAGGTTGAAATACTTGTATATTTCTTCCAGATAGTGTATATCATCTAGGTATTCATCCAATGTCATACAGAATGACTCATAGGTTGAAACACCTAGTTTTCTCTTCCTGCTGTAGCTACCATCCAGTTTTCTTACCTTGTGTACATCATCAGGTTTTGGGTAAGGACAGGCAAAAGAAAGATCCATCTTTCTGGCTTCATTCCTCTTTTCTACTTCAAAGTTTAACCAGGCATGAAGGTGCTCGGTTTTAGATTCGCTTGCCTTCTCTCCATTTCGTGATCCGGTTGAGGATGGGAGTTGAAACTTATCATTGACAAGTAGATGTTGTAGTTCCGTAATCCAATACCCTCTCTTGTTCGAATGCACCTATATGAAGATTCTTCATTCGGTCTTCATATACTCAATGGGTATCGGTTGGCCTTTCTTGATGTGTTTCATTGTTTATTCGCCAAACCGAAATCCTTCTTGCTTTTCATTTGGTGGCCTTCGCCAGAGATCCTCTAACCCTTTCTTCCGCCTTGAAATGTCTTTGGTGGATGTTCCTTGTATTGACTTGGTATTTCGGAAGGAGTTCATTGCTAAGGGCTTTGCTGCCAGAGGAGGTTGTGAAGTAGTTGCCTGTCTCCTTTTCTTGTGAAGTGGATGTTCATCAGAATCATCCTCATCATCATTGTAGTCCAAAATTGGAGACTTGCAGCTTTCTTGGCCTCTTACTTTTCCTTCTTCCTTTTCTTCTTCTTCAGAAGTCTTCTTCTCTTCTGAGATTCTAAGGGACTTGGTTCCCCTAGTGACCATACTTCTCAGCCTTCTGGCTGGTTGATCTGGAACAACTTCTTCAGCAAGGGTGTCTCCAATGGTGTCCTTAATGACAAGTTGACTTGAGGAGGGAGGATTTGATTGTTTTTTTTTTTCTTCCTCTGCCTTTCTGAGGCATCTCTTCTTCCCCCTTAGTCATGAATGACTGACTCATGATAGCATAAGCTTCAGAGAGAGTTTCAAAGTTTTTCTGGAGATTGTTGTGCACCCTGACTAATTCTTGAAGTTCTTTCTTCAGCTCGTTTGTTCTGCCTAACCAGTTCCTGCTCCTTTCTGTTGAGCTCTTCAAGCAGCCTTGGGATGGCGTTGGCTTGCAGGATAGCATGGCTGGCTTCATTCAATGTTGCATTAGCATTGTTACAATCCTCATCCCTGACCAACCCTAGGTCTTTCTGAGAGAGAGCGATGCTGGTTGCTCTGTTGAGTAAAGCAGCAGCCAAAGGCTTCATCTCTTCTGGGACGGTTTTTAGCACTTCTGTGTCTTGGGCAACTAGTGTCTTTCTGAGTTCTAAAAAGACACTGTTCCTTGCACGGTGCTCTTCACTTCTTGACTACTTGGTGCAGAGAATATATGAGGAGCAAGTAGGGCTCTTTTGTGCTGAGTAACAAGTCTCTCATCTTCTGCTTCAGTGATCAAGTTGTGGGTTTCAGCATCACTGTCATAATCTTTTTCTTGGATTGTTTGCAGATTGACAATCTTCTTCTGCTTTCCGTCAAGTGTGCTGGCCTTCTGCGAAGATGTAGAAGGTCTTTCTGATGCAGTCGCAGCATCATGCTCTTCATCATCATTGTCATCCATTGCATCTATTTCAGCAGCTGTGACAACAATGGCATTCTTCAAATTTCTTTGCTCATCTAGGAGCGCCAATTCTTTGGCATTAGCTTTTTCGAGCTTTTTGATTTTGGCTTCCTTTTCATCAACAAGAGCTTGAGTCTCAATGTTGATTCTCTTCTCTTCTTCCAATACCTTTCTGAGTTGTTCAATCCTAAACTCAGTATCTTGATGAGACTTGGGATGTGATGATGATGGAGCTTTCTGAGCAATTGAGGGAGTAGCCTTTTCTCCACTCTTTTTGCTAGCTTTCTGAATCCCGCCTTGTCCAGGTTGGGGATCATCATTCTGATCATCATCATCATCACGCTTGTTCTTTGTTTCTTGGTTTGGATGCTCAGAGGGAGGTCCTTGATAATTATTTTCGTCCATCTCCTCGTCATCTTCTGAAACCAGGTTGATCACATTTGGGAATGTAATCATCCTCCCATTAACTTCTTGTTCAGCAGGATAAGTAGTGAGCTTGCTGGGCAAGGCAGGATGGGTAACCATCTGATCTTGGGTTTGAGCATCCGCAGACTTGAAATCTGCTATAAGTCTTTGTGCTACTTCATGAATGAAGTCTTCATGCATTAGAGTGGCAAATGAGTAGGACTCTGTAGGGAACAATGCATGGATATAATCCTCCAGATTTAGGGCAATTGCTCTCTTTTCTGGGACATCGATTACTCTGGCTACTTCAGAAAGGTCAGCCTTTCTGTTTCTGCCATTGTCTGAAGCACTTGAGATGTTTCTTTAAGGTGTGCTTCTAGAAGGCCTTGAGTAAATCAACTGGCACTAGACTTTGAGCCTGAAAGAAAGTGTTCAAGTTAGTTTTGTTCAAACCACTTGTGTTAGTATCTGTGTGCAGAAGTGAGCTTTCTGAGCATACCTGTGTAGAAACACTAGGCTCATCTGCTTGGATTTTTACTTGCTTGGGCACAGAGGCCTCAGATACTTTGATGTGAGGAGAAGTTTTATCCTCATCAACCTTTCTTTCTGCTTGAACCTGAGAATTACAATCAAATATGTTTAGAAACTGTTAACAGAAAAGATAGGTGGAAAAGTGCTTTCTGAGACTTCACTTACTTCCAAGTGAGGAAGCTCAGTAGCAAGTTCCTCAGAAACCTTGGCACCTTTTCTGCAGATACCGCTTGTTCAGCAGTTTTAGTTTCTTTTGGAGGAGATGACACAACTGTTTCTCCATCCAATTGTTCTTCTGACTGAGCCTGTAAGAACAAACATAAGAGATTTTAGTAGTGGGTTCTCCAGAGCATTCGTTGAAGAAGATTATTACTGATTACTTACCTTCTCAGCAGAAGGCTCAGTAAATACTTCCTCAGAAAGCTTTTCAGCTTCTGGAATCTCTAGGTTTTGGGGCTTTGGTTCCACCACCACTACTTCCTCAGTTGGAGCCTAAGAAGAGACATTAAGAATATTAGAACATAAGAGCAATTTTAGTTAGTTATTTCTTGTTCAGAGATAACTTTTACTACCTGTGGGACAGGCTCTTCTTGATGTTCTGAGGTTGGAGGAACCTCTTCTTGATTCAAGGGGGTGGACAAGTTTTCTTCCCCCTGAAAGTGTGTCTCCAAGTTGGCCTGTAACAAATACAGCTTATGAGTAACAAGTTAACATACAATTATGTTGACATGTTAGATACAAACTATCTTTGTTACCTGAATAGAGTCAGGCTGATCATTGATCTCTTGAACTTGTGGTGAATCCACAGTCTCTCTGTGCTCATTATTGATCTCCTCTGCAGTATCATTCTGAGTTTCCATCTCAGTTTGATCCCTTTCTGAGAGTTGAGCTCTCTCAGAAGGTTGAGGAACCTGTTCAAGAACAGGGTTTTCTTCAGCAATATTAAATGCTGGCATTGTGAATGTGGAAGCAATGGCAACATCTTCCATCATTCTATCTTCCTCACCCAGGCCTTCTTCTTCCTGCTGGGCAGAGGGGCTCTTGTCTTTCTGAGCTTGAAGCTCCTCCATGGGTCTCATACTTGAACCTTTTGAGTACTTTTGCAAGTACTTCATCATCCTCAGAATCACTATTCTGTGTTGGTGCAGACCCATCTATGATATTTCTATCATCTCTGGAGAGTTCTGGAGCATTCTGGTTCAGGACTCTTGGGGGATTCTGGATTTGCCTTTCTGAGCGTCCAACATCTTCTGAGACCTTGTCTCCAGAAGGTTGTGCCTCTTGTATGATTAGGGGCTTGGAGGCTCTTTTGCTATGAGTCCTCTTTCTCTTGGCAACTGGAGGTTTAGCTTTGGCTTGCTCAGAGACCTCCTCACCTTGCTGTGCAGTTTCTTCTTCTTCTGCCTTTCTGAGTGCGTTCTCAGCAGCAAGTTTCTCCTTTTCTTCAAAAGCGTGTCTGAAAAGGGAGTTGGTGACTGGGATTTCCTGCCTCTCTCTGAGAGTGATTCCCATTGTTTCCAGAATGTAACAGATCCTGAGACCAAAGTGCATATTGGCCTTTGGCTCAGCAAGGCCATTGATGATTTTGGGCTCAAATTCCTCAATATGTCCAAGGAATTTGTTGAAGGCGTACTTCCCCCAATTGAAGTGGGTTTCCTGCCCTTCATGCTTCTTGTTCAGAAGATGCATCATCATCCATCTCTCCATGCTTATCTGGTCTACTCCACCTTTGTTGCCATCAAAGCAACGGACCAGAATAAGAGCTAAAGTACTCCAGTGTTTCTGGAGATGACTAGTTCTGATGGCCTTCAGAATAAAGTCTCCTGGGCAACCTTTTACATTTTCTAACTGGATTGCTTCAAATAGCTCTTTGACGCCTTGAATCATGGAAGCGTCCTTGATGTTGATGTCTTCAAATGTTCCTCGATTTTTCAATCGGAATATCTTGCAGAAAGTCTTGCAGTCTAGAACAATTTCTTGTCCTTGGACTTCAGTCTGCATGTATTTTTCTTCTTCATCATTCACAATTTTTGTAAAGATTTCGGAGTTGTTATAGAACTCCAGTACATCCAGTGTGGATAGTCCACTGGGTGCAGCAGATAGAAGCTTGTAGATATGGGAATTCTTCAGCATTCCCAATATCAGTTTTCTTTCTGGTTTTGAAGATATAACTGCTGGTACATATCTCTTTACTAGAAAGGCTCCCCAATTCATTTTGTGTTTAGGGTTCCAGTCTGATGGGGTAAACTTTCCCAGAAGGCGTTTATTCAACACCTTAAGTTCCTTTCCTCCTTGCTTTTCAACAGGAGCAGAGGATGTTGCTTAGGGTTCTTGGTGGTCATCTTCTTGGGTGCCATCTCTTATATAGAGTTTAGAGTGAGTGTTTTTCAGATGAATATTGCACAATTAATCGAGATTAGTCTATCTTTTCAGAAGACTTTGCCTTTCTGGATACCCGTTCCAGAAATGTTTTGTCTTTCTGAGTATTGCTACTCAGAAACCTTTGCATCACTTCTTATCAACTTGGCTTTCTGAGAACATGTTCTCAGAGGCCTACTCACTTATTCAGCCTTTAGAGATTCAGGACAATTTTTTCAGTCCTTAGGCAACTCCATTAATCCAAGATTATGTCTTAAGGTCAAGAACCGGCTTTCTTGTAAGGGCTTAGTGAAGATATCTGCAAGTTGGTCTTCTGTGCCAATCTTGAGTATCTCTATATTGCCTTTCTCAACATGGTCTCTGATGAAGTGGTGTCTAACATCAATGTGCTTTGTTCTGGCATGGAACTTGGGTATCTGTGTGATTGCAATAGCACTTGTGTTATCACAGAAAATGGGAGTTTTCTCTTCATTGAGTCCATAGTCTCTGAGTTGTTGTTGAATCCACATAATTTGTGTTGCACAACAACCAGCAGCAATATATTCAGCCTCTGTGGTAGAAGTTGCAATTGAGTTTTGTTTCTTGCTAAACCATGAGATAAGTCTAGTTCCCAGAAACTGACAAGTTCCTGAGGTACTTTTCCTATCAAGCATTGATCCAGCATAATCAGCATCTGAGTAACCAGCCAAACTCAATCCACTTTCTTTAGGATACCACAAACCTACATCTACTGTACCTTTCACATACCTTAATATTTTCATAGCAATGTTGTAGTGTGATTGCATTGGATTTGTTTGAAATCTAGCACACACTCCAACTGCATATTGAATATCAGGTCTTCTTGCAGTAAGGTAGAGTAGTGAACCTATAAATTTCCTATACTTGTGTTCATCAACACTCTTATCTGATTCAGTATAGGTCATCTTGGTTCCTATGCTCATAGGTATCTTAGCATTCTTTTCAGAAGGCTTAAGATTGAACTTTGTAAGCATGTTTCTTGCATACTTTGTCTGACTAATGAATATTCCATCATTGAGTTGCTTGACTTGCAATCCTAGGAAATAGTTCAATTCTCCCATCATGCTCATCTCGAACTTACTTTTCATGAGATTTGCAAAGTCATCACAAAGTTGCTTGTCCTTAGATCCAAATATGATGTCATCAACATATACTTGAACTAAGAGTAGTTTCCCATCATGGTTTAAAGTAAATAAAGTTTTATCAATTTCACCTTTCTTGAAACCACTTTCCAGAAGGTATTTAGCCAAAGTGTCATACCATGCTCTTGGAGCCTGTTTCAGTCCATAAAGAGCTTTCTGTAGCTTATAGACCATTCTACTTTCTGAGGAAACTTCAAAGCCAGGTGGTTGTTCAACATAGACTTCCTCATCAAGTTCACCATTCAAGAATGCACTCTTGACATCCATCTGATAAACTTTAAAGTCTTTATGAGCTGCAAAGGCCAGAAAGAGTCTTATTGCATCCAATCTGGCAACTGGTGCACATGACTCATCAAAATCTAAACCTTCAGTCTGGGTGAATCCCTTGGCAACCAACCTTACTTTGTTTCTGGTTATTTCACCAGATTCATTCATCTTGTTTCTGAAAACCCACTTAGTTCCAATCACAGATATTCCTTCTACAAATGGAACTAGTTTCCAGACTTTGTTTCTCTCAAACTGATCCAACTCTTCTTGCATTGCTGAGATCCAGTCTTGGTCTCTTAATGCTTCTTCTATAGTTTTTGGTTCGATGTTTGAGATAAAACATCCAAAGAGAGAGTTAGCATTTTCAGCTATTGCTCTCCTAGTCCTAATACCTTGATTGATTGGTCCAATCACGTCTTTTGCAGGATGATCCTTGATCCATCTCATCATGGGTTTAGGGCTAGTAGGGTCAACATCTATGTGATCTGAATGTGAATCACTATGATTATGACTTGATACTTCTTCAGTATCTGTGACATTTTGCACCTCAGAAGGGCGGTGAATGTCTGACACTTGCTCAGTGTGAGAGCTTTCTGGGACATGCCTGTGAGAGAGGTCATTTCCAGAGTTAGCTCTCTGATGAACATTTTCAGTTTCCATTTCTAGAATTCTCATAGGAAAATCTTCATCATGTCTGAGAATCATCTGGTTGTTACTAGGCATTTCATGCTTTTCTTCTTCAGATTCATCCTCCCTTTCCACAATGATGTTTTTCCTTTCTGAGAGTTCCTCTTCAGAATCCTTTATCATTAGTTCCTTGAACCTTTCTGAGAGTTCATCAGCAAGGGGTGTTTTCTTGCTTCCTTCATAGAATACAACATGAACTGATTCTTCAATCTTCTTTGTTCTTTTGTTGTAAACTCTGTAAGCTTTGCTATTCATAGAATAACCAAGAAACACACCTTCATCTGCCTTTGGTTGAAATGTTCTTAGATACTCTTTTCCATTGTTAAGAACAAAACATCTACAACCAAATACTTTTAGATGATTGATATTAGGGGGTCTACCAACCAAGAGTTCATAAGGGGTCTTGTCATGGTGTTTGTTTATCAAACATCATTACGAGTGTAGCATCTTTGTTCTGACTTCAACCCAATAAACTTCACTTATCTCAAGGGTCGCCTAGCATTGTCCTTGCTGCTTCTTTAAGTGTTCTATTTTTCCTTTCTGCAACACCATTTTGTTGTGGTGTTCTTACAGAGGAAAGTTGGTGTTGTATACCTTTGCTGGTACAAAACTCCTTTATGTACTGGTTGACAAACCCAGTACCATGGTCTGTTCTGATTGCAGATACCTTGTCCTTTTTCATGACTTCAAAGCTTATTCAGCAAGTTTGGTATCTCCACCCTAGCATCAGATTTGTGCTTCAGAAAGATAACCCAAGTGAATCTTGAGAAGTCATCTACAACAACAAGACCATACTTCTTTCCTGCATAACTAGTTACAGATGATTCAAAAAGATCCATGTGTAATAGTTGCAGTGGTCTAACACTAGAGTGTCTGATTTTGGACTTGAAAGAGATCTTAGATTGTTTCCCCATCTGACAGGCAGAACAGATACCATCCTTTCTGAAAGATGTTTTGGGAAGGCCAACCACCACTACAAAAAATCTGGCCTGTAGCGACGGATAGATCCGTCGCTACAGGCCAGCTATCCGTCGCCCCAGCTCTGGCGACGGATCGGGCGACGGATAGAAAATCCGTCGCCCCTGAGTAATGGCGACGGATAACAATCCGTCAATTCATTGATTGAATGACGGATTGATCGATTATTTTTTTTTTTAATTCGAAATTTAGCGACGGATAGATTCTATCCGTCGCTAAATATATGACGGATAGAATCTATCCGTCGCTAAATATTAATTGGACTAGTGACGAATTTGAAATTCCGTCACTAATTCAAATCCTTGAATTCGTCACTAATTCCGTCACTATTTATTTCATATTAATCCCTATTTTCGTAGTTCACCTATTTAATCAATATAATGTTCGATAATAAATCAATAATACGAAAATGTTTCAATGAATAAAAAGTAATATTGAATGGAGAAATTATCCAAACAAGTGTAAATATGAAAAAATCGAACATACAGATACATAACTAGCTATCGACGGGGGTGGTGGGTGATGGCGGACATGAATCGCTCCATCTCAGAATCAAGGCGCCGTTTCTCCTCCCTTCGTTCTCTGTCATGGCGCTCCATCTCGTCCTTTGTTGCTCCATCTCTTGAGTTAGCCGAGCAACATGTTCCGGACGCGATCGCACCATTTCGAGACCTGGTCACGTGTGTAAACCGGACGTCTGGATGCTTGGGACGATGATGAGGAGCACGCCGGACTAGCCGATTGCAAACCGAGGCTCCGAGTCCATATATTCGTCCTTTCTTGTCCGGTTTGTTGACCTCTAGGAAGATGTTGTCAACTTGTTCGATTGACAACACATCACCCGTCTCGTCCTCCTCGCCGCCACCGAGCATCAACCTCACCTGAAATCGTAAATAGCAGATATAATGATCGATTCTTGTTTAAAAAGTAACTTGTAATAGTGTACAAATATGAACTTTAAGCAACATAAACATACATAATAGGCGATGCCCGACAATGGTCCATACCCATATACCTTGGCCTTCTTGAAGATGGCATACTTGGATGTCACCTCCCCGTGCCACCGAATCAAACCAGATCTAGTCAACAATTTATCATCTACAAGTAATAGAGCATACACGTAATGCTAGATTGCAAAACACATATATACGCACCGATTGATAATAATCGATGATAGATCGCCTCCCAAGCGGTGAACGGCCCTTCTGCCGTGATCGGTGGGATGCCCGGTTCACTGTTGGTCCAAGCAACGTCTGGACATCGATTCGGCCGATGAGGCATCCCAAAGGCCCACTCGTTGCATCAACTCGTGGAGGATTGGCCACCCGATCCCGAATGGCCTTCCACGTCTGACCATATCCTCAGACGGTTTGGATCCCACAGTCGTAAACACGCCAGATCTGGATCAACCTCTTGGAATGAAGTACTCCTTCTACATTCCCAATTTCATACAACATCCAAAGTCAATACATGTCCTAACAACATAATGAGATATGGTGACTAACATATCACCCAAATAAAGTGGCTAACATACCACTCACATACATGGCTAACATACCACTCACATTGTCCTAAAATTTACTAACACAATGGTGACTAACATATCACCCAAATAAAGTGGCTAACATACCACTCACATACAGTGGCTAACATACCACTCACATTGTCCTAAAATTTACTAACACAATGGTGACTAACATATCACCCAAATAAAGTGGCTAACATACCACTCACATACGTGGCTAACATACCACTCATATTAAAACGATTAATTATAATTACAAACAAATGAATGTCATATTTTAACTTACCTCAGCTCATCAAGTACTCGCCCTCATGCGCCCGAGATGTGGCTCCAACACTCACCACCGCCTTGGTGGCTCTCTCGCCCTCAGGAAGATGTCACCTAGTTTGTTGTGCACCTCCCGAGGCCATAAGCTGTTGTCAATGTATAAGATACAAGAAACGAATATGCATTACTTTAGTACAACAATTTATACTTGTCAACTATCATTATCAGTTATGTTTTAGATATTTAAGAAGAATGTATAATACTTACTTGGCAGGACCAATAGGGAAAATCACAGTCAAGCCGTCCCACGTGACGTTGGGATTGTTTGGATCGAACACGAGGTAGGGACAATCGTCGTGGTCGTCCTCCAGCATGTGTCCGGGCTGACTGGTAGAGCCACGGCTGCTCTCTCCTGCCCGGGGGTCTCAGAATCCGAGACCTCTTGTCACGATCTTGAGCCCTCCTCGTTCGGTGTCCCGACCCACCACTATCATGCTGCCGGCTGCGTGGGGGACGATAGGTGGACGGCCTCATGCATCTGCAAAAAATGTAATAAATACAATAAAATGTGTTAGTACGAGTTATAATACATAATGATTATAATAACACATATAATTACTCATAATACACATAATATACCGTTATCGCCATCTCTAAGACTACATATTGGTCCTCGCAGATCAAACAGCTCATCATCCGCTTCTATGGGATCTTACGCTTGTTTATCGACATCCTCTTGTTGGTACGAGTTCGTAATTGAGTCGTCTTTCTCAATGTACTCCACTTTCGAGCAGCACGAATAGGTACCGCAGACTAACCATTCCCCTTATCGCGTTTCTGCTTGGATATTCAAGAAACACCACTTGTCGTGCTTGAGTCGCCGTAAATAAATGGTTCATACTTGGTTCGCACCTCTTCTTTCGTTCACATCAACCATTTCAAACCGCTCGTTCTTCCTCGTACCTCCTAGATTAGGATCATACCACTCAACGTCAAACAAGAAGGTTCGTTTAAATGGCAATCCAGAATATTCAATCCTCACAATTCGTTTTAGCTTGCCGTGGAAATCAAACAAAGTAGCGTCTCCATACTCTTCTGCACCATTAACACACACCCCGGAGTTGCTTGTCGCCATGGCCGTGTTACATTCAGTCGTGTGGAACCTAAGGCCATTGACTATATAACCTGGGAATGTGTAGACCTTTTTGAATGGACCCTCTGCGAGAGCCTTTAAGTATATGCATGTGACGTTGTTAATAGGATTCTGGACATACTCTCGGAACCAATCTGGAAATTCTGTAGGAATTTTTGAGTCAAGTAGTTCCTCTAGTGTATCCTCTGTCATCTGAGGATTTTCTTCCAAACAACGCTTTTTGAAAAAACTGCAAACATTGATTCATTGATAAGTCTATAATTGAAGTAGAGACTTGCGTAGCTATATTAAAATTTAAATAAATGGTTGCTGACCTCGCAAATAGTACCATATACTGGTCAACCTCAGCACAATTCGTGAGGACATAATATTGAGCTGCTTTCAACTCTTTATCCGTAAGATATTCTTTCTTAGCTGCACCAAGAGGTCTCCCTGATACCCTGAAGACAGATAGGGAAAACTCATCATCCGCTTGAACTACGAATGTGTCTGCATTTCGAGCCGGCCTTGCTGTCTTCGTAGGGACGTGTTCATCAAAGTAATAAGAGCAGAAGGTTGCAGTTTCCTCTCGAATGTAGGCATTGGCAATCGATCCTTCAGGTTTACCTTTGTTGTTGACATACTTCTTCAATTTCCCCAAGTACCTCTCGAATGGATACATCCATCGATACTGAACCGGTCCAGCAAGTCTCGCTTCATGTGGAAGGTGCACCGGCAAGTGCTCCATAGAATCAAACCAGCTCGGTGGAAAGATACGCTCGAGCTTGCATAGAATCAATGGTATGTTCTTTTCAAGATTTTCCAACACTTTGTCATGAACCACCCTTGTGCCTAAATTTTTGAAAAATAAGCTCAACTCGGTGATAGCAGTCCATACGTGTTTCGGCAGAAGCTCTCGAAATGCTACCGGGATAAGCCTCTCCATGAACACATGACAGTCGTGACTCTTCATCCCATAAACCTTTGTCTTCTTCAAATCCACACACCTCTCTAAATTTGAGGCGTAATTATCTGGGAAACTCAATGCCCTCACCCAATCAAACAAAATTGACCTAGAAGCGTTGTCAATTGTGTAGCACACTTTCGGCCACTTACCATTCTCATCCTTCTTTGTCAACTCAGGCCTTTTACACCACGTCGACAACTCGGATCTAGACTTCGCATGGTCCTTTGTTTTTCCCTCAATGTTGCAAAGTGTATTGAATAAGTTCTCGAACACGTTCTTCTCAATGTGCATGAAATCTAAGTTGTGACGGATAAGAAGATCGCTCAAGAAGGCAAGTCCCGAAGATGCTTCTCTTCCTCCAACCACATTTTTACCAATTTTCTCGTTATGCTTCATCCACCCAAGCTCGATCACCTTCATAAGACCCAATCTATCAATCTCGCAAGAATTTGTGCACCGAAGTCTTATCCGGGCTTTTTTGTTGACGACTTTATTTTTCAAGAATTGATCCTTGTTCTTCCTGAACGGATGGTCACTTTCTAGCAACCTACGATGACAATCAAACCAACAAAATTTTCCACTACCCTTCAGTCTAAATGCATCTGTATCCTCCAAGCAATGTGGACATGCATATTTCCCTGATGTTTTCCTTCCAGATAGCATGGAGTATGCAGGGAAGTCACTCACGGTCCAAAGAAGAGCTGCTCTCAAGGTGAAGTTCTTTTTTGTCGACACATCATATGTAGGGATACCATCCGTCCACAACTCGATCAGCTCCTTGATTAGGGGTTGCAAGAAAACATCCAACGTCAGTCCAGGATCTTTCGGCCCAGGCACCAATGCAGTCAGAAACATGAATGGCTCCTTCATGCACTCACCGGCGGATTATGCGGTGTGAGCATAAGCGCAACAAGAGTATTTACGTTCACTACCGAGCAGGTTAAAACCATCCGTACAAAGTCCCAAACGTACATTTCTAGATTGGTACGCAAACTCGGATATGTCTGTCAAACGATTTCCATGCGGGTGAGTCTGTTGGATGGTCCATTCTACCACCTTGAGATTATCCGAGATTACTCGCTCCTTGTGCCACCGCATTTTATCCGCAGAAGCACTTGAAGCATACAATCTTTTCAAACGAGGTGCTAGAGGGAAGTACCACATTTTCTTATGTGAGAGATTTTTCTTTTGTCGTTTCTTTGCAGCCCCCTCCTTGTAACGCTTGTACCGTTCCTTACCACAGAACTTGCATTCTATTAGATCTGCATCCTCCTCCCAATATATCATGCACATTTTCGGACAACAGTCTATGGTTACCACAGTGACCCTAATCCGCATCTTTTCTTCGCTTGGTAAAAGTTGGTGGGAACTAGGTTTTCTTCGGACAAAGGTCCGACATTACGTCAACCCATTCATTGAAGCTCGTTTGATTCGGCCATTAGCCTTACAACTCATTAGCCGAGATAACAAAGACAACTCAGTGAGCTTACACCCCGGGTAAACCGGCTTCCTTGATGATTCTAACAAGTCAAAGAACAACTGATCCTCGGGATTCGGTGGTTCCTCCACCTCCACCTCGGTTTGATGTTGGTTGTGTCCACGAACTCCGCCCTACTGACGCCGTACACCATTTGTTCGACTCGAGCTCGAATAGCATCACCTTGATTAGGATTGTTCCCGACTTGTTCATTTTCTCTTCCTTCCACGTTATGCATATTGGTCATATGTATTGACGGTCTTGCTTCCTCACCATGATGATTCCATACGTCTGTGAGCAGAATCCATTTTCCTCAAGTCTTTGGACTACCACTTTAGGAGTCACGTATTGCTTGTTTCAGACCTTTGTTTCATTGCACAAGGACACTTTATCAACCCATCCTTTACACAAGCCAGTTGACATTGCAAATTCAATGAAACCTTCACCTTTCGGAAAACTCCATTGAACTACGCCATTGAGAATGCGACAATACATCCATCCACGATCGGTATTCATTGAATAATTAGATAATAACGACACGTTTGAATTCATTAGATCGAGTTCTTTCATTTACGATAATAAATCAATTTCACAATAATTCAATCAATTGCTACGTAATATAAGTTATATTAGCTCCGATCAATTGTTACGGCATTACATAATATAAGTTACATCACTTCAATTTTACCATAATGTTTGGTTTCATATATATATAAACTAATGATTACTAGTTATACAAGCTCAGAGACAAAGCGGATCAAACTCCTCATTCTCATGCACCCCCTCCTCATCACTTGTGGCGCTCCCTACCACGTAACTTGCATTCCAACAGATCTACATCCTCCTCCCAATACACCATGCACATGTTCAAACAAGCGTAAAGGCACTCGATAGGCGGCCCCAACCCCGCCTCTCCCTCCATTGGAGGTATGACATGGACGGTGCTTCCTCACGTGATGAATCCATACATGATACTCAGCATGAATCCATAACGTCAAGTGCTCGAATCTGCAGTGCGTCATAAATTGCTTGTTCTGCAGGTTTCCAATGTGCAAGGACACTTTATCAACCCCCAATTGTACAAACCGGACGTCCCATGGCAAACGAGATGAAACCTTTAACCCCTTCTACAAAACTCCTACAAACTCTGCCATTTACCGCCGTACGATCGTACATCCATGAACGGTCGGAATTCATTGTATATATACTTTATTTTTAACCTGAGACGTTCCAATTGATTAGATCGTATTTAATTTATTAGATCGATTCCAATTCGGATAAGAAGATTGTAGAGGTTAATTGTTAATTATTATATGTTGCTTATAAATTAATTATTAATTAAGTGTTCGATATTTACAAAATTGGGAATATAATTTAACCATTTCAACCTCTTAGTACATATATTATATATTTAACATACATATCAAATTAACTAATTACTCTATACATATCAATTACTACATATATTCATATCAAATTACATACTTAACATACAAATTTATCAAATCAAAACTACATACTTCTATACTTAACAAACATATCAAATTAACTAAACTAACTATATATACTTAACACACAAATCAAACTAACTACATACATTCATACATACCAAACTTAATTAACATACTACATACATTCATATCATTAATTAAACTAACTATCAAATTGAACAAATTACATATAATTAATCAAATTAACTAAACTAACTACTACATACTTATCATATATACATATAATTGCTCAAATTAATCAAAATAAACAAAATCCCCAAATTTTAAAAACTAGGGTTTTAGCCAAAATACCTTGATTAATCGGTAGAAATCAAATTGATCGAAGAAACAAACTCCTTGTCCCACTAGCTTCGATTAGGCACCAAGATTGGTAATAATAACGAAATTCACCGGAACCGAAGAGAGGAGAAGAAGAGAATGAGGAAGAAGAAGGGAGAAGAGGAAGAAAGTGAGGCATTACGCCTCTGTCGATTATGAAACTACGGGCAGCGGACACGTGTCCGTCGGCCGAGTCATCCGTCGCCACATGTGGCGGCGGATAGGTATCCGTCGCTATAAAGCGGATAATCTATCCGTCGCCCGTTTTTAAAAAAAAATTCCTTTTTTTATCAAAGTCAAACTTAGGCGACGGATAATAATTATCCGCCCAATTTAGCGGCGGACACGTTATCCGTCGCCAATAAGCGACGGATAACAATTATCCGTCATGATTGGGCGACGGATAGATTCCGTCGCCCCAATAAGCGATCCGTCGTTATGGGGCGACGGATTTCATCCGTCGCCCCATAACGTCGTTTTTTCCAGCTTTTCTTGTAGTGCACTAACTCTTTATTGGCAAGTTTGTTCAGAGTTTTGAAATTCAAGTGACTCATTCTTTTGTGCCATAACCAGTGCTCTTCTGTGTGACCTAATTGACTCACCATGAGACATTCTTCAGTTGTGGCAGATGCCCAGTCGGCAACATAAAGACTGCCTTTCCGCCGAGCAACCAAGGTATGCTGCTTGACTCATTGTCAATAAGTTTGCAATACTTTGCTTTGAATTTCTGATAAATCCCTTATGCAAAAGCGGCTCATGCTAAATAGATTATATTTCAAACCCTTAACATGTAATACGTCAGTGATGGTTAATGATCCTAATTTGACGTTGCCAAATCCCAGAGAGTGATTTAATTCTCCTCCAGCAAATCTGATGTCTGGTCCATTGTTGCAAGCTTTGTAATTGACCAGATTTGCTTTGTCTCCTATCATGTGCTTTCCGCATCCACTATCAAATAGCCATTGAGCCTTAGTCCAAGAGGCGTTCTGCACAAAACAGGAAACAGGAGTTAGGTTCTTGCTTCAGAGATAGAACCATTTAGACTAAACATTCTTCCAGTAGGAATCCACAATTTAGTGAATTTTTTGGGAGTTTGTTTTTGTCTATCTTGATCAGAAGGAGATGCAATAAAATTAGTAATTTTGATCTCAATTTTCCTTCTTGTGGTGTTTCTAGGTGTTCCTTTTGGTGCTTTCTGGACCCTGGGTTTCTGGGATTGCTTTTCAGCAAACTTAGCCTTTTCCGGCGTGTTCCTTCTAGCTCTGGCATTCAGTTTTTCAGTGGCTTGAGATTTCTTCCACTTCTGTCTATTGCTACGTGCAATATCAGCCTTGCGCCATTGTTCTTGTCCTTCCTTATATTGTTGCAGAAGAACTTTTCCAATCGCACGATAGCCAATGCCATTTCGAACACCTTTGGCTTTCTGAATACGTTCTTCAGAAGCCTTACTAGTTTCTGCACCGTCTTTATTTTCATAAAATGGTACAATAGAGAATTTGCCTATTCTAGCAATTCTTCCTTTCCTAGTAATATAGCAATGTGGATGGTTACATGTCTGAGGGTTGTGTTTCTTTTCAGAAACCTCATCCACAAGTTTCTTGTGAACTTGTTGTTCTTTCAAAGGTTGGGTTGCTACTCCTTGTCCTTTGTCAGCTACCCTAGCTTTCTGACCAATACTATAGGTGGTTGAAGAACCATTCTGTTGACTTTTTACAAAGGTCAACCTTTCATCACTCTTCTTCAGAGGAGATGAATTACTCGATTGTTCATCGAGTCCAAGTCCACCTTTCTCAGAGGGATCTCTTAGATAGGATTGAACCTCAGTGAGAGTGTCACTAGCCTTTGCATAAGATTGGAAGGATAGCTTTTTCTTTCTGAGTTCTTCATTCTCAGAAAGCAGCTTCATCATTTTCTTGGTAAGTTCATTCAAGGCTAGTTTGTGAGAATTTTCCTTCTCAGATATCTGAGATTTCAGAAAGGCTATTTCAGCGTTCTTGTTTTCAGATACTCTGGTTAGCTTAGTAACCTCTTTTTCAAGAGTTTCTTTGCTTTCCTCTAGAATTCTGGTTTTGGATTGTGCTTCCAGAAATTCTTTCTCATAACGATCCAATTCACTCTTGACCAACTCCAGATCCTCAATTCCATCATCACTCTCATAGTACAGAAATTGTGAATTGTTAGTTACCTCATCAGCCATAAGACACATTTCAATGTTGGAGATGTCTGGACCAGCAATCTCAGCAACTCCACACATTTCTTTCTTCTTCAGGCCGAAGTCAATTACATCGTGGGTGATTCCACACAATTCTGGTGATGGTAGGTTTGAGTCATCTGAATCTCCATCTTCAGAATCTGTCTCAAAGTCTAGAGCATCAAGTTGAATTTGAATCTTCTTCCTTTCTTCAGTCAGTAAGGCCCTTTGATTTCTCTTGAAATTTCTTCTGTCCTTCTTGTCACCTGTCTTGAGCTTGTTTAAAGCAGGACAATCTCTCTTGAAGTGACCAAGCTTTTGACAATAGAAGCAGATATCATTTCCTATTTTTGCAGCTTCAGTACTAACACCTTTCTGAATGGGGGTGTTCAGAGAGTTGTTCACTTGTATGTTCTTATCTTGATGATAGTTTGGGCCAAGATGCTTTTTCAGCTTTTCTTTTGCTTTTCTTCTCTCAATCTCTTGACTCACAAATTTCTTCATGTGTCTTACTGCAAGAACATTTTCTTCAGATGCTTCTTTGGTATCCTTCTTTTCAGAAGTGCCTTGAGAAACTAGAGCAACACTTTGCAACTTTTCAAATTTGTTCTCTCCGAGTTGTCTCATAGTCTCTGATGAGCAAGATGAGAGAAGAGCTCTCTTGGAGTAATATTTGGCATCCCTTGATTGAAATAAAAGAACTTAGTGTGTTCCAGTTGTGATTGAGACTTGACAATAGTCTTAATCTTTTACATTGGGAGTATCTATTGCTTTCACCAAGTGCAGCCATATCACTCATAAGTGTAGTAAATCAAATCAAGTTCTTCGAGTTTGGTGGGACCTTGTTTGAAGTTTTGGAACTTCAATTTAAGAACTTCAACTTGTTTTCTTTGGTTTTCTCTCGGTCCGCATGCATTTCTTCAATCAATTACGCAACTTTTTAGTTTTAGCACCCACGCTTTAATCGTATGTGCTCAGGTGTCGATCTGATGATTATATTACGAGCTTGACCATCCAATCTGTGTCTCTTGGCATCTTCAGATGTCCAGAGCTCTCTTGGCTTGTCTTCATATATAATGCTTCCATGAGCAACATGACCACTATCACTAGCAGCCATGTCCTCACTTCCATCTTCCTTGTCTGAGGCTTTTCTTCCATCAGACACCTCAGTAACTTGTTTGAGTTGTCTGATTTTGATAGGCCCTTCATTGATGACATAGATCATCTCATCACTAATGGCCTCCAGATGGAACATCATGTTGTTCTTCCATTTCTCGTAGTTTTCTGGCTTTAGAACGGGAGCATCACTCAGAGACATACCTGCACACTTAACACACAAATTATATAGTCCTCAGAAAGGGACAAACACAGTTTCTCAGAAACCTGGGGGTTTCTGATACTTAAATTCAGAGCGCGAAAGACTTTAAGATAGGTAAGTGCAGAAAAAGTAAGTAAGTGTGTGTGTGCTTTGCTGAAATGTAAATACAGAAAGGTAAATAACACAACAAGTATAGTGGTATCTGGAGGTGGCGTAATCCTCCAACTAATCCACTTCGGTCTTTCTGAGACCTAGAATTCACTAGAACAGATAATTGAGTTCACCTTACAATAATCATATTCTAAGATTCCTAAACAAATGGTTCCCAACCAAATGTTCCCCCTGAGTTATTCCCCAGCTCCTAGAGCTAAGTACTTCCTCTACTCAGATAACCTTGGAGTTATTCCCTGATTTCCCAAATCAAGTACTTCCTCTACTCCACGCCTTGATGGTGTTGGTTATAAGGTTTGTCAAAGAGGCTTCTCGTATAACTTTTCAGTTATGTTTTCAGAGAGCCTAATAGAACAAGACTACTTAATACACTTGTTCAGTGGATGACAGTCTGCTCTTTACTGACCCAAGTAATTGGTGTCCGTTCTGGAGAATGAGCTTCAGAAAGGGTATCTGATAGTTTAACTCTTTCACGAATAACAATCTCTTGTTAAGGTTCAGGACAACTTAGAACTACTAGTGATTCTTCAAGCAACAGAAAGCTTTCAGAAAGGGTAGTAGAGTGCTTGAGAGAATACTTTGCTTGATGGTAAGTTTGCAAGATAGAGCGTTCTAAGGTGTGTTCTTCAAGCATCTAAGTGTGTGATATATATAGATAAATTTGAGAGGCGTTTGAATTGTATCCGTTGTGCTCTCTATCAAATTATATCCGTTTATATCTTGAACTATGTACTCAGAAGTCACTATCTCTTGTTTCAGAGAGGACTTGCTTTTTGCAAGATTCTGTTTGATGCATTTAATGCATAGTACTGTTCATTGTCCTTTAGTCTCAACGGATACATGAGCCTTTCTGATGGCTTGCATGCTCCATACTCATGATGTCATATGTCCAGAATCATATTTCCAAAGTAAGTTAATGTACTTAAGAAAGGATTAAGGACATAGTCTTTCTGAGTTAGACTAAACCTTTGTGTCTTCATAAACCTTGTGCAATCTTCAGTCTTCTAATCTTCAGAAAAGCTCCATTGCTAGGATTGATCTTCATGGTCTTCTTGAAATACAAAATTACACTCAGAGACCTATAATCCTAATACAAGATTTACTAGACTAATCATACTTGGTGATTTCCTCTTTTACAATGTTCAAGTGAACCAAGAGCACTTAATCACCTTTCTGGCTAAGATAAGAACATGTGATGTGTGATCAAAATACTAACAGATATTCCTAACAAAAATATATACCATCCTCCTCACTGAAAGGAAAAAAGCCCATCTCTGAGATGGTTGCTGGACTAGAAAATCTTGAAAATGTCCAAGAGGATGAAGATCACTGGGCTGATGACTCAGATGATGAAGAAGAGAAGAAATTGGCAGAACACCACAATGAACACTTAGCGGTTTCTCATTTAAAAAGGAAGCTGATTGCTCCTGAAATATTCAGCAAGCTGCCAAATGTCAACTCCAATGAATACTTGAACATATATCAAGTACTGGCTAAATTGAAAAAGGAGTTGTCTTCTCAAGATAAAGTCGACATTGCATCAGTCCCTGCAAAAATGAAGACATTCACTGAGCTCATCACTCGGAGAACAGCCAGTCTGGTCGTTGCTCAGAAAGATCTAGGCATGGTTAGGGATGATGACCAAAACTTGGCTGCAAAAGCCTTTGAAGAGGCTAGCTATGCTGCTGGAAAAGCAGATGCTATTCAAGGCCCATTGACAGAGCTCACTGATGAGGAGAATGGACTTATCAAACAAAATCAGGAGCTCAAAGCTGAACTTCAGAAGTTGGTCACTGCCTATAACTTCTTACAAGGACATTTTGAGTCTCTCTCAGAATCCTTTATGAGACTTAGTCAGCCAACAATGACTAAGGGGGAAGGATTGTACAAATCTGGACCTCAAAGTCAGGGGGAATGGGAAGAAGGAGAAGGATATAAGAAGAAATCTGAGTCTGCTTTCGAGAGAGGAAGAGGAAACAAGAAAACTTCCCAGCCACCACTCAGAATCAATGAGCCCTCCTCAAGTCAAGCTGCTTTGCAAATAGTAGCTACTTCCCAGAAACCAACTGAAGGAACTTCAATGGTAACAAGGGCCATGGTAAAAAGACCTCTAAGGAGTACCAAGGCTCCAAGGAGAAGACAAGTAAAAGGGCTTGAAGAATCTTCTGAAGAAGAAGAAGAAGGCCAAATCAAATCCCAGGGCAATGAAGAAGGCTGCAAAAGTCTAACAAGAATTGATCTTGATGATGATGAAGAGACTGATGAAGATGAAGCTCCTCTTCACAGAAAAAGGAAAATTGATAGCCTAACTGAGCCCATAGCTGCAAAGCCTTTAGCAGCTAAAACACCCTTTGGAAATACCAAGTCAATCCAGGGTGGTTTTTCAAGCAATCCCCCAAAGGAGAATTCTAGACAAAGAAGGAACAAGCTGAGAGCTGAACAAAGACAAAGTCAACTTCCACTCAGGCCAGAAGAAGCCAACATTGAGTATGTGAAGAATGACAACAATTCCTCTGTCTACAGGTGCATTAATCAGAAGAATGGCTACTGGATTCTGGAACTCAAGCACTTACTGGTAAATTCAAGGTTTCCAGAACCAATCCATAAACAGCTCATGGCATGGAGAAAAGATAAGCCAATCTTGATTAACACCAACCACATCAAAGCATGGTTGGATTTTGAAGTAATCAAGAGAACAGAAGCCATGAAGAAGGACCTCTCTGATGAATGTCCTTATGGAAAGCCAGATGATGTGCACAGAATTCCCAACATTACTGGAACAGGCACAAGAGCAAGACTTGCGGTGGAACCCTATGACTCCTTCTACTTAACTGAAGATCAATACAAGGGTGACATCAGATATCTGAAGATCATTTATGAATACTTCAAGCTATCAGATATCAGAATTGAGCATGCCTGGAAGTGGGGAATGTATCTGTGGGTCAAGCATTTTGTCAAGAGAAATCCCACCAAAACCTACAAGGAAGTCTGTGGATTTGCTAGAGACACAGAGATGATTGTCAGAACTCTTCTCTATGACTACTCTGATGATATCAAAAGGTTTGGTGATAGGAAATTTGCAGACTGATCCATGGAGCTATTTTGAAGACTTGAAGACTTGTCATTTAGAATGTTCACTTGGAGCTTGGTAAATCCTGTTGTTCTATTTGACTAAGTAGTTTCTGTGATTTTGCGGATTGATCTTTTCTGTTAAATCTAGAAAAAGTTATCTGTAAGCTTTCTCTGTATCATATCTGATGAACTTACTCTCAGATATCATTTTATATATAAGATAACTTGTCAGTAAAGATCACACCTTGTGATTTGGTTGATGTTTACTTTCTTAGCAACCTAATGACTTATCTTAGCTCAGAAAGGTGATTAGTACTCTTAGTTCACTTGAACACTGTAAAAGAGGAAACTCACTAAGTATGATAGTCTAGCAAATCTTGTATAGGATGTTAGGTCTCGAAATGTAATTTTTATTTTCTGAAGAAGACCAAGAAGAAGGCATCCAGCAGGAAAAGTTCAACGGATTTGAAGATTTGAAGACTGCACAAGATTCTTTGAATACTGAGGTTTTTCAGATACCTATGTCCAGATATCTTGAAGAAACAAGTGTTTCGAAACACACGTGTTGCAAAAGATATCTGAGAATAAAAGGTTTCTGAGACAAGGAAAGTGCCCACAGATATCTACACTCAGATACCTTGGACATAAAATATGCTTCTGAAAAAGAAACATATTATAAAGTTGTTTAAACAAGTGGTATCTGGAGCTATGATGAACTCTGAAAAAGAACGTGCAAAGCCTCAGAAAGCTTGCATAGTTCCGTTGGCACTACAGGACAAAGTATAGTACAGTGCATTAAATGCGCAGACAGAAATGTCTGAACAAAAGCTGTAGCTTCTGAAGAAGAAGACAAACCTGCTAAAGATTATACTCGAGATATCAATAGTTTGAATTTGATTTAAGCCTAACGGATACTATTCAAACGGCACTCAAAATTCATCTATAAATATCAACACTTAGACTGCTTGAGAACACACACTGAACACCTTAGATCACTGAACTTATACTGAATACTCACACAAGCTCTCTCAAGCAAACTACTTACTTTCAAGCTTTCTGTTGCGACCAAAGCTCTTGATTCTAAGTAGCACAAAAGTTCTAAGTGTCCTGATCCTTAACGAGCATTGTTATATGTAAAGGAGTTGAACTAAGATTTCATATCTGAGATTCATTCTCTAGAACACTTACAATAGACTTGGGTCAGTAGAGAACAAGATACCATACATTGAAAAGTGTATTAAGTATACTTGATTCATAGAGCTATCTGAATAACTGAATAAGTTATTTAAGAAGCTCACCTGACAAACAAACCTAAAACCAACACCTTAAACGGCGTGGAGTACAGGAAGTACATAATTTGGGAAACTAAGGAATAACTCCAAGGTTATTGAGCACATGAAGTACTTAGTTTGGGAAACTAAGGAAACATTCAAAAGGTTTACGAGTCTGAGAAGTACTTGGCTGTGAAAGCCGGGGAATAACTCAGGGGGGACACTTGGTTGGGAACCTAGTGTATTTAGGAATCAAGAAAAGATATCTGTCAGGTTCTCTCATTTATCTTAGTGGATTCTAGGTCTGAGAAAGACCGAAGTGGATTAGTTGAAGGATTATGCCACCTTCAGATACCACTATAAAAAGACTTGTGTTATTTACTCTCTGCAGCTTATTACTTGTTTTACTTATATTGCAAAGTACTTACACTTATCTTGCTGAACACGTGCACTTATCTTAGAAAAGTTTTTCGCTCTCTGAAATTAAGTATCAGATATCTTTCCAGATATCTGAGAAACTGTGTTGATCGACAAAAGTTTTAAAAAACTATTCACCCCCCCCCCCCCCTCTAGTCTTTTACTTTGCCGTTATCTGGACCAACAAACACTATAAAAGAGGAAACTCACTAAGTATGATAGTCTAGCAAATCTTGTATAGGATGTTAGGTCCCTGAATGTAATTTTTATTCCTCTAAAGAAGACCAAGAAGAAGGCATCCAGCAGGAAAAGTTCAACGGATTTGAAGTTTTGAAGATCGCAAGATTCTTTGAAGACAAGGGTTTTCAGATACCCATGACCAGATATCTTGAAGACACAAGCGTTTTTAAATAAACAGTGTTGCAAAAGATATCTGAGAAATAAAAGGTTTCTGAAACGAGGAAAGTGCCCACAGATATCTACACTCAGATACCTTGGACATAAACTATGTTTCTGAAAAGAAATATATTATAACAAGTTGTTTCAACAAGTGGTATCTGGAGTTGTGACAATCTCTGGAAAAGGACGTGCAAAGCTTCAGAGAACTCTGATAGTATAAGATCTACGATACTGATAGTTCCGTTGGCACTACAGGACAAAGTATAGTACAATGCATTGAATGCGCGGACCGAAATGTCTGAACAAAAACGGTAGCTTCTAAAGAAGAAGACAAACGTACTACAGTACTATACTCATATATCAATAGTTTGAATTTGATTTAAGCCTAACGGATACTATTCAAACGACACTCAAATTCATCTATAAATATCAACACTTAGACTGCTTGAGAACACACCTTAGAACACTGAACACACCTTGAACTTGCATTGAATACTCTCGCTCTCTCAAGCACACTACTTACCTTCAAGCTTTCTGTTGCAACCAAAGCTCTTGATTCTAAGTAGCACAAAAGTTCTAAGTGTCCTGATCCTTAACAAGCATTGTTATTTGTGAAAGAGTTGAATTAAGATTTGATATCTGAGATTCATTCTCTTGAACATTTATCATAGACCTGGATCAGTAAAGAACAAGATACCATACATTGCAAAGTGTATTAAGTATACTTGATTCTCAGAGCTATCTGCATAACTGAAAAAGTTATTATAGAAGCTCACCTGACAAACTACCTTAACCAACACCTTAATTGGCGTGGAGTACAGGAAGTACTTAGTTTGGGAAACTGTTGGTCCAGATAACGGCAAAGTAAAAGACTAGAGGGGGGGGGGGTGAATAGTCTTTTAAAACTTTTGTCGATAAACACAATTTCTCAGTTATCTATGAAGATATCTGATACTTAGATTCAGAGCGCGGAAGACTTAAGATAGATAAGTGCAGAAACTCTTAAAGTGTGTGTGTGTGTTGCTGAAAAGTAAGTACAAAAAAGTAAATAACACAGCAAGTATAGTGGTATCCGGAGGTGGCGTAATCCTCCAACTAATCCACTTCGGTCTTCCAGAGACCTAGAATTCACTAGAATAGATAATTGAGTTCTCCTTACAAAAATTCTATTCTAAAAATTCCTTTAAACAGATGGTTCCCAACCAAATGTTCCCCCTGAGTTGTTCCCCGGCTTTCACAGCCAAGTACTTCTCATCGAAACCTTTTGAGTTATTCTAGCTTCCAAGCTAAGTACTTCCTATACTCAATAACCTTGAGTTATTCCTAGTTTCCCAAATCAAGTACTTCCTATACTCGGTAACCTTGAGTTATTCCCGATTTTTCAAACTAAGTACTTCTGTACTCCACGCCATTTATGGTGTTGGTTTGATTTGAGTTGTCAGATGAGCTTCTTTAATAACTTATTCAGTTATTCAGATAGCTCTGTGAATCAAGTATACTTAATACACTTTTCAATGTATGGTATCTTGTTCTTTTTACTGACCCAAGTCTTAGATAAGTGTTCAAGAGAATGAATCTCAGATACTTGATCTTTCGTTTCAACTCTTTCACAGATAGATGTGCTTGTTTAGGATCAGGACACTTAGAACTTTAGTGCTACTTAAGATCAAGAGCTTTGGTCGCAACAGAAAGCTTTGAGGATAAGTAATTTACTTTGAGAGAGTAAGATGTTCAGTAAGTTCTGTGTTTCAGCGTCGTATCTTCTCAAGCAGTCTAAGTGTTGATATTTATAGATGAATTTGAGTGCCGTTTGAATAGTATCCGTTAGGCTCAAATTCAAACTATTGATATCTGTGTATAATCAGATGTGATTTTGTCTTCTTCTTCAGAAGCTGTCGTTGCTTTTGTTCAGACATCTCTGTCCGTGCATTAAATGCATTGTACTATACTTTTTGTCCTGTAGTGTCAACGGAACTATGCTTTGTTAGTATTATTTGATTCTTCGCACGTCCTTATCTTCAATCTTCAGATACCACTTTTATTGAAACAACTTTGTTTGCAATATATATATTTCTGTTTCAGAAATGTGGTTAAAGCTCAAGGTATCTGAGAATAGATATCTGTGGACACTTTCCTTGTTTTCAGATAGACCTTTCATTTCTCAGATATCTCTTGTGACACAGTTTGTTTAAAAACTATTTGTGTCTTCAAGATATCTGGCTAAGGTATCTGAGAAACTGTTTTAGTAATCTTGTGCAGTTTCTTCAAGTCTTCAATGTCGTTGAGCTTGTTCTGCTTGGATGTCTTCTTCTTGGTCTTCTCTTCATAAAATAAAAATTACATTTTGAGACCTAACATCCTATACAAGATTAGCTAGACTATCATACTTAGTGGGTTTCCTCTTTTACAATGTTCAAGTGAACCAAGAGTACTAATCACCTTTCTGAGACTAAGATAAGTCATCATGTTGCTGATCAAAATCTAAACAGATATTTCTAACAAAATATCTAACAAATTTCCTCTCAGAAACTAAGGAACAACTCCAGGAAAGAGGTTTCTGAGTACATGAAGTACTTGTCTGTGAAAGCCGGGGAATAACTCAGGGGGAACACTTGGTTGGGAACCTAGTGTAATTAGGAATCGAGAGAAGATATTTGTAAGGTTACATCATTTATCTGTCTTAGTGGATTCTGGGTCTGAGAAAGGCCAAAGTGGATTAGTTGAAGGATTACGCCACTTTCAGATACCACTATAAAAAGACTTGTGTTATTTACTCTCTGCATTTTATTACTTGCTTTATTTACCTTGCAAAGTATTTACACCTATCTTCTTTGAAAGACGCGACTTATCACGAGAAAAGTCTTCCGCATTCTCGAAATTAAGTATCGAGATATCTTCACGGATATCTCGAAAACGTGTTATCGACAAAAGTTTTCAGGACTATTCGCTCTGATGCTAGATTATCTGGACCAACATATCCTTAAGCTCAAAATTCGGTGCTCATTTCCGAAGAAACATAGGCATCCCATAGATCGTATAAGGCCCTTGTGCCAATACCTTCTCCAACTCCTCCTGACATTTGAACCAAATGAGAAAATATCCGTCATCATGATAATATAGCTCCGGCAACGCCACGAAATTCCAAATTTTAGTCATAAACTGCTTAACAACGTTCATGGACAAATCTTCACCAAGGGCAAACATAATCAATGTGCTAGCCCAATATGTCAGCTCCGATTGCACC
The DNA here is from genome assembly GCA_026545765.1 of Plantago major. Lineage (NCBI taxonomy): Eukaryota > Viridiplantae > Streptophyta > Magnoliopsida > Lamiales > Plantaginaceae > Plantago > Plantago major. The sequence continues at coordinate 97,866,181 of CM048840.1, forward strand.
TCCTGCACATCAATCTGAATCTGAATCTGAATCTCAATCTCACCATCTACAATTTTCGGAGTAATATACTCAACAGACAAACCCCGATCGTGAATACAATTGCCTCTTACCGCATCAATCCAAGGCTGAGACTGCAGCTTCTCGCCCGGCTGATCCTGACTCCCCGCCATCGATTCAACATCAAGTTCCACCTCATAGTCAGGAGTCATCACCGGAGGTGGCGATCGACTTCCTTCCAGCATCTCTTCATCACCCAATTCTTCCTCTGAAACCTCATAAACAAGCGCTTTCTATGTCAATTGACCCAAGCTATCAGATTGACACTGCATACGAGACGTCACAATAGGCAGCAGAGGCGTCGCCGCCTTCTTCCGCGGCCGGCCGACACGCCCACGTCCTCGTCCTCGTCCCCGTAACGTAGAAATATATTTCTTAGAGAGAGAAAGTGTTGTTTCCATTTATGTGCTTTCTAGTTTTTGTTTGTATGATTAAACTTGAACGCAGCTTCAAGACACAACACAACAATCAATCTGACTGAAGCAATCAAGCAATTATTCGAGCAAGTTTTTGAGAGTGTTTCTTCACTAGTAACTCCGTGTGTTCTTAAGAGTGTTTTTCTTTGTATTCTGAGTCAAGTGAGGTGTTTCATTTATTTCATCCTTGTAATTCAAGAGTGCTAAGAGTTGTTAGCGTGTGGGTGAGAGGGAGTTGGGATTGCTCCTTTTTGCACGAGTCACTTAGTCTAGGTTGGGTTTAGCTTAGACGTAAGCAAGAGGGAAAGACGAGGTGTCTTTGACTGCTTGTGTGTTTTGTGTCTCTCACCGTTTTAGTGAAAATACTCAAAAGTAAACATTTGGGGAGTGGACGTAGGTCTGTTGTGACCGAACCGCTATAAATCTCGTGTGCAATTTAAAGCTTTCTGCATTGCATTCGTTACTGCATCTAAAAAAAAAAAAATCACTTATGTACTGTTTTAGTTTCGCAGAAACTTTGCACGAAACTTATAGCTTCTTTCATATATTTTTTCATTGGTATTTTCAAAGTCGGAAAAAAACTTTGAAAAAGTTTTTAACACCTAATTCACCCTAAGGAGTATAAGAAATGATCACTTGTGATACTGAAATTCGTTTGTTGGATTCTTTACCGCATTTGTTAGAAGAAAAACACTCTTCTACTTATTTCTTTTACTTGGGCTAACACATGCATGTACTAGAAATTAGATTTTGGTATGAAGTGGACTGATATTTAATTTATGAACTTCGGTCTTCTAGAATCTTCAATACGACAGAAAGGAATATAGTTCCTTGCCACCATCACTATATTCTCCACTTCCAAAATAACAGATATTATATACTCAATCTTACAAACCAATTTCTCACTAATTCAACAATTTTCCGAATTTGACAGAGTAAAATAATGAGAAAACATGGAGTAGTATTTTCATCACTCTTTAATCCATAAGATGAATCAAATGGTCTTTCGAACGCCTCTTTAGCTAACCTAAGCATGTAGGCTTGTGATATGTGACTTGCTTGACCCAAATGTTGTCCATCCATACAAACAAAAATACAATAAAGTATGGTGATTAAAAAACACGATTATTAACATAGTAGTACAAAATATACAGTGGTCAAATGATTGGCCTAGGCTTAATACATAAACAATCATTACAAACTACAAACTACGAACATTAGTGATGGATTTTAGTGCAAAGTGAAAGTTAATGAAGTAAGAATGCAAGGCACGTAAGAAAAGACAAGTTAACATCAATACAAAAAGATACGCATGCCGCTATGCAATAAAAATCACTAATCACGCCTTTAATCATCACCACTTGCTGCCTCTAGTGAAAGTTGCCTTAACCATTCAAACGTTCGACGATGCGACATCTCTTTTTTCACCTCTCTATTCTTTATTGACGAATTCTCGCTCCCGCTCTTAATTAACACACTTTTAGACTGAACCGTGTCGATTGCATCGGCTGTGCACTTACACCCGGACCCGAACAGCCCACGTTTCTTCTTCTTCTTCTCGCTCGCATTTGCATTTTTAGTACTCCCACTGCTATTACTATTCGTACTGTTCTTGCTATTGCTCCTCTTGCTAGGAAATCGCGTTTTCAAATCCTGAAACGCGATTTCCGGCGGAGGAGTGACCAATCCGACTCGAAAAACACTCCACAGAGACGATTTATTAACAAAACTCGCATTACTAGGGTTCGAATACGAATTTGAATTCAAATTCAAAACTCCCGGTTTGTGGATCCTGGGTGACGGACTCGGGTGCGAATGGAACCGGTTACGCGGCGGTTTCGGGTGGCGCCGCTGTGTCGCTGTGGAGCTTCCGCTGCTCGATGACTGATGGCTACTGTTGATGCTACTGCTCCGGCTCGAAAACAACCCGTTCGAATTGCAGCGATCAATCGAATCCGATCTTGAAACAGAGTACTTGAGCAATCCCTTTTCGGAACTGACTGAGTGACGTAGAGGTAGAATCTGGCCTTTGAAAAAGACTTCATCAGCTGTACACATTTCCGATTTGGACGAAAATGAGCGGCAGAAATTGAAGTCTTCTTGAATTTCGATTTCTCTGCTCTGTTTTTCTTCTTTGTCTGAATGCTGGCCTTGTGGGAGATCACATAAAGAGAGTGTATCTTCTTCTTCTTCGTCTTCGTTTACATTAACTGATTTGGTAGTAGAATTCGATGCGAGCAACCATGTTTGTTCATCGGAAGGCTTCTCCATGGATGGAATTCAAGAAAATCTGAAATGCGGGATGAGAAATTGAAAATGAGATTGATTTGGTGTTTGAACTTTGAAGTGAGAAGGAAAGAAGAGTGGTTGGTTTGGGACGTATATATACTCAAGTGAGAAAATTGAAAGAGAGACAAGTGGAAGAAAAACATGAGGAAAAAGAGAGGCTGAAAAGTGATTAAAATAGAAGTATGAGAGAAGTATGAGAGGTGAGTAGTGCAATTTGCAGGCGACACAAAGAGAAGTGCTTTTCTTGTTTGGGAGTCGAAGGAACTTATTGCGTGGGCCCCACGCCGGCCACCCCACACCATCCCCTACCCCAACACCAGCGTGACTTTCGTTACTCATTTCATTATTTTTTTTTATAGAGAGAAGCATTATAGTGAGGGTCGGCTTTAATTGTTATGATCTTTACTTGGACATAAAGCTTGGATTGGATTGGATCGGATCATTGGGTGGATGGTTGTCCAATGTTGATTTTCGGTTTTGCAGTTGGCTAATGAGATTTGGCTTCTAACATGAATTTGTTCAAAGTTTGGTTATAATATAATGAAATTTTTTTTTTTTTACACTAAAAGCTTTTGTATATTTTTTAACTTACCCCACAACCTTTTTTGTTTTCATTTCACACTAAAAAGTTTTACAAAATTTTAACGTTACACTAAAAATTGACGACCGTTAAGTTTGTATTTTAAATCACACTAAAACCTTTTAAAAAATTTACACCCGCTACCAAAACTTTTCTCCAGTTTTTTAAATCACACCAGAACCGTTCTTGACTGGTTTGAGTTATTAAAATATATGTTCGCATGAATTGTTTGGGGTTGCTGGTCTAGTGGTGGTTGGATTATGCATCGTATTCGGCGTGACTTCTGCTTTTTGCAATCAAATTCTTCATAGAATTTGTTGGTTCAGTGTATATATTTAAGGCACTACATATGTGCATATGTCAATTGTATATCTTCCTGCGTTTGGATCAAAAAACGACACAAAGCTACTCATATATGTGGAACGAGCATATAATTTTGGTGCCTTCTTTTTTGTAATTTTATTGAAGCAACTAGGAGGGATGGAATGTTAAGAGAGTTCAAACACTTAGTTTTATAGATAGAAGAAAACATATGAATGTCAATTGATATACTAATAAATTTTGTCATTTATTATCCGTGTACTGTGGAGAATTTGACATTCACCATATAATTATGCAGTATCTTATTGATATATTTATCATAAAAAAAGTTATTGTTATATTTAACAAACAAGGGAAGAAAGTGTGTTTGGTAGATAAAATACACTAGTGTATCATGTTTATGGAGTGAGTGATAAGAGTTAATCATTCTATTTTAAGTTTAATGGATGCTTGTTATATTGTTGGGGAAATTTTTGTAGGTCCCCTGGATAAATTTGCTAATAACACTTTGATCCCTCTGATTCTAACAATAACACCGTAAGACAAAATTAACATATCAATTACAAAACAATCCAAAAGTTAAATTACTGCCAAACACATTCTTAATTTAAACTTCTAAAAAATTTAAATTCTTATTATAAATTTTCATTTTATTATAAAATCGATCCAAACAATTTGTATTTACTCCCTATAACTTTTTTCTATTTTCAAACTTACCAACAAAAATTGCAAATAACCGTCTTAAGAAAATTAATAAATATTTTAAATATAAAAATTTATTATGAAAGAATAAAAAATTATAAAACATAATTAAAAAAATAGAAACAAATCCATATTTTCATTCTCCATGAAAATAGCTTCTATGGATACTATGATTTGGTATTTTTTGTATTATGGTGGAAGAAAGATTTATAAAAATGGAACCGGGAACCTATAGTTGAGACAACAAAAAAGGCTAAACAACAACCATATTTCATGACTGAGTAAGTATCTTAATTTTGACATGTTTGTTATCTTTTTGAAAGATTATATTTGAAATATCATTTATTTCTTTTTGTAATCATTATATATTTTTAGAATTAGTTTAAAAAATTAGATTGTCATCTAATTTATTTTAATTTTAACGTTTAATGATTTCGTAATATTTTCTTTTATTTATAAATATTGCATATTGGATGATCGTGAAATGGAAGAGAAGGAAACTAGAAAATGTGACTGTTAAAATAAGTCCATGTTTGGAAAGCAAATTTTGAAGGTGAAAAATGGACCAATATGTTATTGTTGAAATCAGAGGGATCAAAGTGTTACTACCATATATATTGGGGGGACCTGTGCTAATTTTCCCTTGTTTATATTGGTAGACAAAATACACTAGTGTATCATGTTTATATTAAGTTCAATGCATAATAATAACAATAACGACGAAGGCCACTACAACATTAACAATAATTATATGGGATAAGAGGTTTATTGTTTAGCATTTGTGGTTGTAAAGTAAAGTGTCGTTGTTGGTTTGTGACTCGCATTGTAATTCTTGTTTTCCGGAACACTTCTGGTATTCTTTTGATTGGAATAAAATTTTAAATTTTTCAAAAAAATAATTATTATTATTATTATATAGAAAGGTTCTGGTGGCGAGTACAAGTTTTTTCAAAGGCCGGTTTTGGTGTAATTTAAAAATAAGTTAACGGTAACTTAACTGCCACCAACCTTTGTGTAAAGTCAAATTTTTTATAAACGTTTTGGTGTAAAATGAAAAGAAAAGGTTATAGTGTAAATTCAAATTAGCCCAAAAGGTTTTAGTGTAAAAAAAATTTATTCTAATATAATTCATCCGCCCTGAACAAGCTTCGTGTTTATTTTTTGTATAGTTTGAAACATATTGACACGCCCATATTGAAAATGGCAAAGAAACATTCCCTCCCCCCCCCCCCAGTTTATATGTTTGTACGATTTGCCCCTGATCTTTGCTAGGTCACGATTTGCCCCCCAAACTTTAAAATGTATTTCTATATGCCCCTTATAAATTAATGTTTTCCGTAAGTAATCTGTAAACTATTCCTTAGGGAGCAAATAGTAACACATTTAGAAGTTAACTTTAGGGGAAGATCAATTTTTTGCCATTGATAATTATTACCACAATTCAATGCACCCACTATGGAGTAATAAAATTTGAAATATCTCATACTGCATTACCAAAAATATATTTTACCCAAAAAATAAAGAAGGTGGAAGAATGAGTATTATTAAATGGAAAACTAATAAAATTTGAATAAAAATGGTAGGGGGTTATAAATTGGAGAGTTGAATATTATTTATAGAAATAGACAATAAAGGATGAATAAAATATGGAAATTTGAGTTGGTAAAGTTATAAATAGGATAAATTATTTTTTTAGTAGGGTATTAGTTAATTGGACCATAAAATGGGAAGTTTTATGTGAGAATACACAAATGAAAAAATGAAAAACTTATGCTCAGACTGAGACAGGAAGAAATATGCATTTGTTAAATGCTTGAGTCGACTTTGTTCATGTCATTGTTAAATAAAAGAGATGGTGAAAATGAAATAAAACAACCTTACAAATTTCAATTTAATCCAACTGATGATTGTTCTAAAGTTTTTTAAAACAACTTTTTAAATTAATTTTGGGATTATATGTGCATTTGTAAAATAATTTTATAAAATATGTTCCATTATAATTTAAGAGTAATATGCAGTTAAAGTTAATCTTGAAAATTATTCAAAATTCAAATGAGACATTTGTTTTGAGACGGAGAAAGTAATTACTTGCAATATGCTATTACTATATGTAATTGTTTTGAGTACATAGACCTTTTTGTGAGAGGTATAGCTGAGCATAGTTGTCAATGTAATAAACTCTAAAACAATAAGTCAATTATTGTAAATTTAATTGTTTTCATAATATAAAGTAAAATCATATCTCTCCCATCTGAAATACGTGGAACACTTACTTCTTTTATATTCACAAGCAACTCTGACACGCGAATACTCGCATGTACTCGTTGCAGCTATATACATAAATTATAACCTATATATTAATTCTTGTTATCTGTTCTGCGCTAAGTCAGTGCAAATTTTCTCCCAGCACCTGCAATGGATCAAACATAATTATCTTTTACTATATAAAAGAGAACTCCTTGAAAGCAGTTTTTACACCAATTAATTTATTTTGACCATGGATTGATTTTGACCACTTCCAACAAAATAGGGGAAAAGGAAAAAAAATAAAAAATACAACATAAACCCACGTGCTGAAGATTTTGACGAATAGTTACTACTCACCTTTCTACTATCAAATACAAATGGATGAAATGGTTTCTACATGATCAAACCAGGTAATAGTAATTTCCTTCCCCAAATACCACTCTGCCTATTTATTGGTACAATATATATCATACTTCAGCTATGTCATGTCGTGTAAGGTTCTGCACAATTTCTTAGCTAGGTGTCTCATGAAGAAATTCTTCTTCATTTAGATTTTAGGATTGTGTAATCCTCTGCATATTATGTTAGGTGTTTGATAAAAAATGTACTCTTCATTTCAACTAATTAATCACTGTGTCAAGAATTTGTAGGTGAGCTTTTATATCAAGAGTGTATGTTTATGCATGCTAGGTGTTTGGAAATAATATGATCAGGATTCCAGATACTATGGTTATACCATGGCAGGGCGAGCAATCAATTGATGATTTGATTTCATGGACTTTCCCGAATCTAGAATATAATTTAGATGATGTTGCATACATGACGAGTAGAGCCCCTCTAACTCCAAAGAATGAAGACGCCAGGAAGTTGAATGAGAAGGTTATTGAAATATTTCCGGGTAATGAGGTTGCTACATACTACTCATTCGACTTTGTGGCTGATGATGTGCGTAATCTATACCTGCCAGAATTTCTAAACTCACTTTCTCCAGGTAATTTACCACCTCATAAGTTGACTTTGAAAAAAGGATGTCCAATTATTGATGCTGAGGTTTTAACAGGTTCTTTTAAAGGGAAACGAGTCTTCTTGCCCCGCATTCCAATGGAACCATCCGAAGATGCCCGATTACCGTTCAAGATGACGCGTACTCAGTTTCCTGTGCGGCTAAGCTTTGCACTGACCATTAATAAGTTAGAGGGGCAAACTATACCTCATGTTGGCATTTACTTACCTGAACATGTTTTCAGCCACAGCCAATTATATATTGCTCTTTCTAGAGGAGTTTTCCAAATGACTACAAAGTCTTGGTTAAGCAAGGCGAGTTAGAGGGGCATGAAGGTGTATATATACACAAGAAATGTGGTATATCCGGAAATTTTTACAAAGTTAGCTAACAACCATAGGTATGATGCTTTACATATTTATTTAACTGAGTATTAGTTTCCTATATTTATCATTTTTACCCATAGTGTTTTAATGTATTAAACAAATATGTTGTTTCTAACCATTTATTCTTAAAGCAGGAATGCCTCCTCAAGCACAAATATGCGAACATCCTAGGGGAACCAACGAAGCACCTCACCACCACAATGCCTCAATCACTAGATTTGGTCCGAGTGGAAGTCTCTGTTCACTTACAACAAACATGATAAATAGTTTATTTAATTAACTGTATAAGGTGCTAAAGTGATACTTCATGTACATTGAGTTTCGTGCATCATTTGTAATTTTAAAATTTTCTACGTTTATGCCTAATGTCAGTTTATGGTTTATAAAGTTAATACAATATTGTTTGCGCATACATTTATGCGTCGTGTATTATAATTAAATTATTCATCAAACTTATATCCGATTCACTGATGATTTTTGTAACTTACATAAAATCTGTAAGTATTATATCTACATCAACATCTTTCCAATGATTAACAGTGCAATTTTACATATCACATGTAAATAAGCACGCGGGTTTCGCGTGCACCGTTTACTAGTAAATGATAAAATGGTTGGTGAATTTGAAAATCAGAATTACATGTAAAGAAACAAAATATACAACCTAGATTCTAACATGCTCATTTAAAAGGGTGAAATCATGAAAGAGCAAATGTGCATGCAGTTGAAATGATAGAAGTAGAACCACGTTAATGTTAACTGGGAGATGGAGTTGAGTGGGTTCTTAAGTGCTCAGTTTTTTGGGATATTGAGGGTAGAAGTGGAAAAGTATAATTTTGGTATTACAACTACCTCTTGTGAGGGAGAATTAGCTTTCTTTTAAGAAGTAGCATAGAAGTATAGATATGGTGTGATATTCTTATACATTACTTCCTCCGTCCTGAAAATAGCTTCCGACTTTGACTTTTTGCAGTCAAACTTTTTCAACTTTGACTACGAATCAATCTTAAACTGCAAATGTAAAATGTTCAATTTTTCATGTCATAAAACTTTAGGTACTAAATTTTCATTATATAATTTCATTGGCCATTTTAAATTTACGGTTTAAGATTAATTCGTAGTTAACGTTGAAAAAGTTTGACTGCAAAAAGTCAAAGTGGTAAGATATATCCGAGACGGAGGAAGTAGTTCAAAACTTAATTAAAAAATAAGGGTGAATTTCTTCTAGTTCCCCTTATAAAGTTCGTAATAACAGATTAGTCCCTCACATTTGAACAATAACATTTTGGTCCAAAATTTATTTTCCGCGTTGACCGGTTCATTAAATAATTTCCACGTGGATAATTAAATTACAAATTGCACATCAACTCCTGTAAAGTTTAAAATGATTTCACAATTGACCCAAAACAATATAAACTTTCATTTTCATCTTCTTCTTCATCAAACCTCCATGTTTCACCATTCTTCATCTTATTCTTCATCATCAAACTCAATTTATTTTCAAATTACAAGTATCTTCATCATCATCAACATATAATTTGCATTCAACTAACACTAAACCCTAATCCCTTAAAGAAGAAAAAAAAACTTTACCACCATTAATGAAGCTTGAAGCTCCATTGATGGAGCTGTTCATGCTCCACTATTGGAGCTTTTCAAGCTCCAATAATGGAGCTTTGAAGCTCCGAAAGTGGAGCTTCAACAGCTCCGAAAATGGAGCCTTTTCGGAGCTATTCAAGCTCCATTAATGGAGCTTCAACAACTCCATTAAAGGAGCTTTGAAGCTTCGAAAATGGAGCTTCAAAGCTCCGAAAATGGAGATTCAAGCTCCATTAATGGACAAATTAAAAAAAAAAAGTTTGAGGAGTTTTTGAAAGAAAATGATTAAAAGAGATGCTATTGCAATTTGTTTTGGATTGAAATTGAATGGAATAAAATAAATATGGGTTGGTTTGAATTTATAATAAACTTTAGGGTTATGAATTGAATGTTAAATAATTAAGAGGGGTTAATTGTAATTTGTAAAATAAAGAAAATCATTTCCGGAAAAATCCATGTCACTAATTGTCCGCCACGTAGGACAGAGCCTTTGACTTTTAAACTAATTAAAACGTAATTGATTTATGAAACTTGTCCTGTGGTGTTATTGTTCAAATGCGAATGACTTTTTTGTTAATAGGGTGTTTATTGAGGGGATTTAGCGTAATTTTTCCAAAAAATAAAGTTGTCACATTATCATCATTGTAATTTCTAATAGTGTGAACCAAAATTTATTGGACACTATTAGCCACATTATTGAACTTTCTTTTTTTTCCATTTTTGTTAGAGATATACTGCTCCTAATTTTGTTTCCGGCTAATGGAAGATCGTATCGAGACGAGTTTCTCACTCTTCATCAGATGTCTTGATTCTCCTAAGTCTTTTAAAAGTTGTCTGTATACGATTAAATATTATGCATAACACATTAAAGGAAAGGTAATCGTCATCTTACTATAGGATAGAAAAAACGATCGAGAAGGAACAAACAATGCCGTCAGATTTGGATAGAATCTTTGAAGGATTCATTAGAAATTGTTATAATTATCCAAGCTGTATTAGCAAACTGGTGAATGACAGCTAGGAATAATTGGATATAATTGTGCATGGTCGGAGTGTTGTTTGTCATATATATATATGCCATTGCAGTAAGTACGAGGGTTTACAGATTTCATGATATATCAGTTAATGTTAAAATAAAACAAACATGACTTTGATGTTAGCTAACTCATGTTGGTCACAGACGACATATAGTTATATGTTATGTTTTTATATTGTTGTCATAATGTTTGATCTCAGGGAACACAGTCAATGAGTTCTCCTTGTTACATTCAATTTACATTAATTTACAGATTTCGATATGTACCCATTTATCAATAGTTGTAGGAGCCTTAAATTTTTCCTGTAAAATCCATCCTAAATAATCTGCTATACAATATTTAAGGAGCGATAGTTTTAGTCAAAAAGTACAGAAAAAACCACTAAATAAGTATGTAGGGCCCATTAATTATACCTTCTAAAAATTTTAAGGAATACCCAAATAAAAGATTTAATTTATACCAAAACATGAATTTAGTGTGGACCCCACTAGTTTGAGCATCCTTAGATTGTGATTTTTAGTGCTTTTTTTTTTTTTTTTTGTGCTTTTACCTTATATATGAGATAGGAGTGAGCTTTAGGATTCCAATATCTAGTGCTCTAATAATACTAGTTCTCGAGGGTGCAACTAGGGAGATAATTGAGAATCTACTTAAACTAGTACTAAAGCCTGCTTCGTAAATGCAATCGAATTGAATCGAATCGAATTAATTTGTAGAGTATAAAAAATAAATTAAGCAAAACTGATATTTGTAGTATAAAAAATAACTAAGCTGAACTAAACGAATCTGAACTGAACTAAACTTAATGAGTTTTCAGATGAAGAAAAATAGCCAACTAAGTTGGGCTTTTCTATTCTTAGGTCAGCTTTGCACTGACCTGTACATAGGTCTACATTGGATGATTGCCAAGTGTCACTTAAATTAATCTGGTCCATTTATTTTGGTTCGAAGCCATTTTACCTATAATTTAGGTACGATTATCAATAATTAACTTTTTAATAATTTATATTCATTACAAAATATAAATTGACTATAATATCCTTAATGATATAACTAATTTTATATAAAAATATAATTCAAGTTTTGTAAAACTACACATAAAACCTATATTATTAACAATCAACCGTATAAATATTTACAAAATCCATCACTTGTTACTTAAACATAATTGGATGTTGATAAAAAAAAGGTCAATTTTTTGTCCAAAATTATAGCTCACGGGCTGGAACTTCATATCAATGATATTTGCAGAAATACCAATTCTCCAGGCAACCAACCCCAATTACTCTTATTCACATTGCTCTGGCCTAATTTAAAAATCTAATTCCGAAATTGAATGATGAACCATAACCCTAGCCATGGAGATTCCAGTTTTGAAGCTACAAAATTATAATTCGATCCTTCTTTGTCTATACAGCACATAATATATGAATTTGGAGTCCTAACGAATATGAATTCATTCTTCATCGACGACTTGTTGCACGCTTCGAAAACATTAGCTTTAATTGCAGCAGGATTATCCTCGACAAATTCGAAACGATTCCATCTTCATTGCTGTAATTTGGTTCAGTTGCAAACGTGGTTTCGAAGTTTATCTGATTTGGCATAGCGCAGTCGAGTGAAGACGGAGAAAGGGACAACCACCATACACAGAAGAAATTAAGATATTAGAATTGAATGGTGAACAATATTGCAGTAGTCCAAGGAAAGAAAAATCGTAGAGGCTGGTTTCATGATGAAAGAAAAAATAAAATCTATTGTTCTTTGGCTCCATGGATGGATATCAAAATTTTATTTTGAATTACGGATTTCGAGATCATTGCGTCGTGTTTAATTTTTAATATTCTCATCTTGTTAGTGGTTAAATATGTAAATCAATTTCACTATAATTACATCGTTTTAGTAAATGAAAACAATTTTAAGGGTATAACGGTAACTGCACTTTCTAAGTGAAAATTAAAATAAAAAATTTAAATTGACCTACTTTCAGGTCGGTACGAAGCCGACCTAAAAATTGAAAAACCCAACTAAGTTCACCAGTCCATCTTTATCGACTAACTAATCACTACGTACCTATACAAAATCTGCCTTATGTTGCTTAGCTTGAGAGTTGAGAGACAATACTCCAAACAACAAGGATTTTCCATTTTAGCCAGGCCAGAGGAATTTCCTCAAAATACTTTTTATTCCCTGTGTGACACGACACCAACACGCAAGGGAAGAATAGAAGCCCAAAATCTTTGTACGCTCTCTAGAACATATTGAAGAGAACTGAGCAGAAAAAACACACACCATAAATCTATGGAAAAACCAAGTACTAAAGCCATAGTAACAAAGAACATGCTAGAGGAAGCTACAAGAGATAGTATCGTATGCTTAGGTCAATTTTCAATAGACATTTGGGAGAGACATTCTTCTTTTTTTGAGTCAAAGATAATATATTCATTAGGGAGAGACATTTTTCTTATTATAGCCTTTTATCAATTTATGGCTCTACAAGATATTATGATGCATAAGAACACACTTTTTTCACATTTTACATTCGGATACAAACATATCACATTTAGGTACAGATGGACCAAAATTTTGGTACAACATGAATTAAAAGATGACCCATTTTGCATTTTGCAATAACCCTTTTTGCAAATTTAATTGCCAATTCCGCATTTAATATATTTCATTTTCATTTGCAATGCATAGCCAATTTTGATTTTTTTTTTCTAATTTTCCTAGTACCTAATAACAATCTCAAAAGGAGAAATATACCTCAATCAAATGGTTGACCCGGATTCTATACTTGAATACGACCCGCCCTATGCAATTTATACTGCGGGTTCTTTACATAATCTTCCCAATTCATTTAGAAGACAAATTGTGTGAATGGTTGCATTTATAATTTAGTATCCTTGGTCACGCTAACCAGATTATTGTTACTAATTATAGAAGCGAAGTAATATTCCATTTGTTCCCGACAATCTTGCATGATCCATTGAACCATATAATGTATGTCAACATTCATCAAAGTCCGGATTCATGTAATTCGTAGTTTAGAAAAGAGAATCAAACCAGTTTGTGGAGGGTAAACGAAAATCATGTGAGACAAATCACTTTACCTATATGAGGGGAAAGGAATTCACACATATATACCCTTGCCTTGAAGCAACATACTACTCCATAATTCATGAAGAAAAGCTTCAAGCTAGCCATCACTAGTTATGATATATTGCCAGGTGCCCCGTTCTAATGAGCTTATTGTATTACTACTTCTTTTTATTTTATAAAAAATGTGATCATAAAAAGTATACTGCCTTTTATCATTAGCTAGCCTAGCTGGTTCTCCATTCTTTTCGTAAAAGATTTTAAATCACGTTAAATTAAACAAGTATTGTAACTCATTTTGACAAATAAAGGTATCCGATGATTAATACTTTTAAGGGAGTAAGAATGTATATGGCAGTGTACGAAAAACCGGACCGGGGGTAGAACCGGACATGCTACAAAATACTGGTTCAATCGGTTCAACCGGTCAAACCTCTTATTGACCCGGTATGACGTCTTATATATGTGTTTGTTAATATTAATCTAATTAATATGGGGTTTATAATTAATATTTATGAAGTTGAACAATCACAATAAATAGTAAAAAGATTAGACTACATATAATCAAACTACAACGTAACTAATAAATAAATTGTCTAATATGAACCTATATTGAATTGTAATAATTCGAACTTATATTGAATTATAAAAGAAAATTTCTAAAATACTAGATCTGCCATATTAATTTATGATGGTTCAAATGTTAGAATTTCAAACATGTAAAGATGTAACTTGTAAAATAAATGTTAAAAATATTAAGTGATTGTTCTTTTACTTAGTAGAGAATTAATATTCTTGAAAAATGTTAACATATATATAAATTTAGGTTATTACTAGAATAAAACAAGAGTTTAAAACAAATAACTTGTGTCCAAGTGGTAAGTAACTAAGCTATTATATTCTAGACTCAAGTTCAATTCCCACCACTTCCATTTTATTCAATATTCATCAAATGAAATAAAAAATCGGTTCTCAACCGGTTGACGGTTTACCGGTCAAACCAATGAACCGGCCAGTTCTCAACGGTTGGATATCCAGGACGGTTACATGCACTAACCGGACCGCTATTCCCATAATTTCCGCTTCGCCCAGTCTAACCGGCCGGTCCGGTCCGATTTTTCAAACACTGGTATATGGGACATATGAATATGAATGAAATATTCTACACCTCTTTATAAATTCGAACTATCATATAAGATGGAATTTTAATTCACGTCAGCCTGTGAATCTGGATACAAACTCCACCTCATATTAAATTAATTTTTACTCGAATTAATAACCTCTCCAAAGAGGTTGAAATCGGTCACAAATCAGTCATGATGCGGGGAGTATTAGATAATTAATATAAATCAATAGATTACGCTCCACCTCTATACAAGTTCGAACTTTTAGATCGATGAGATGAAATTTTATCATATGCTACACCACCTTTTCAATAACTTCAAGTTTTCAGATTTCATGAATTTCTATAGAAAGTATTGATTGTTTGGTGTACGAACATTTGGTTAAAAACACCTAAATTTTTTTTACTTAAAGTCATTATAGATGGTAATCGATCATCACTCAATCTATTAAAGCTAGCATACATTAGAACACAAATCCACTTCAGCCTAACTAAATGAGTAAAGCCTCATTGGCCCACTTGTTTAATTTGGAGGATTATAATTTTTATATATGTTTCAATCTATACTAGACAGAAACATTCTCACGTGATCTGGGTGCAATTAGTATTTGTCACATGAATGATGGCAAATTGGTACTCCATCATATCACCTCAAATACATTATGGAATCTAGTCCATCAGTCTTGAACTTCTAAAGCGGTTTGGTTTGTTCCCGTGTTTTTAAGAAAGTGCAAATTCAAGAAATGAGAACATCTTCTAGTCAGATTAGCCCTATAATCTAAAATCCGTAAAATAATAGAGACTGATACATGCAATTGACAGGATATATTACTACAAGAAAACTGTCGAATAGTAACGCTAAATAGTAACGGATAGTTTATCCGTTACTAAATAGTAACGGATATCCTATCCGTCGTTAAATTGTCTGTTGACTAATTTTAAAAAATAAATAAAAAAAAAAACTTAGTAACGGATAAGGCTATCCGTTACTATTTAGTAACGGATAAACTATCCGTCGTTAAACTGTCTTTTAACTAATTAAAAAGAAAAAGAAAAAGAAACTTAGTAACGGATAAGGCTATCCGTCGCTAAATTTAGCGACGGATAGCCTTATCCGTTACTAAAATCGGCAGAAACCCTAATATATATCCCCCTTTCGCTTCCTCCCACCACCACTCACAATTCCATCTTCCTCTTCCTCCCACCACCACCACCACCTCCCCACTGCCACCACCACCTCCTCACTACCACCACCACCTCTGCACCACCACCTCCCCACTGCCACACCACCACCTCCGCACCACCATCACCTCCCCACTTCCACCACCACTACCACCACCAATAAACCACCACCACCACGAGATCTCCCTCCGACCACCACCACCACTCTCCCACCACAAGATCTGCCTATGACCTCCACGAAGTTGCCTCCCTTCGTTCACCACCACCAGATCAGCCTCCCGCCGTCTCCGTTCGCGAGATCTGCCTCCCTTCGTCTCCAACCAGTCACGAGATCTGCCGCCCTCCCATGAGATCCGTCCACCCCACCTCCCTCCCATCCACCACGAGATCTCCCTCACCACCACCACCACACCACCACCTCCCCACTGCCACTAACACTACAAGAAATCCGCCAAATAGCGACGGATAAATATATCTAGCGACGAATCGCTAGGTTTAGCGACGGATTGAGCGAATTCGCTCAATCCGTCGCTAATCCATTGCCAAATTAGCGACGGATATTTTTCCGTCGCTATTTGGCGACGGATAAAAATATTCGTCGTTATTTAGGGACTAATCGATTTTAGCAACGGATCGCTATCCGTCGCTATTTAGCGACGGACGTTAGCGACGGATAGCGATCCGTCGCTAAAATCGATATACAATCGGGCAGTAGCCCTTTTCTTCTCCATTTTTCAGCAGCTTCTTTTTGTTCCTTCTTTCTTCTTCATTCGCCATTTCCAATTTCCGACCAAATCTCGACCGTTCCGGCCAATTTTGGAGTCTTCTCGAAGCTCGTGGGACAAGGAGCTCGTGTGGTCAACCAATTTCATCTTTTTTCAGCTAAATCGAAGGTATTTTGGCTAAAACCCTAACTTTGCCAAATTTGGGGATTTTAATTTCGACTAATTTGAGCAATTGCATGTTTATTGTAAGTATGTAGTAGTAAGTTTAGCTTATATTACGTAGTGTGTTAACTTTGAGATGTTCAATTGATATATTGATTGTGAATTTGGATTTTTAGTATAATGTTAGGATGTTTGGAAGTATGTAGGGTTGTTAATTTGATATTTTCGTATATGTAGTAGGATTAGAAAGATTTAGTTGAGTGTTTTGGAACCCTTACTTGTTGACAAATTTGGGAATTCTGTTAATTTCGACTAATTAGATCAATTGTATGTTCATGGGAGCTATAGTATACTAGCTAGTTAACTTTGTGCAATTGATATATTGATTGTGAATTTGTATTGTTAATTAGTATAATGTTAACAACTTTCTGTAAGTTGTTTGATCTTCAAAATCTTGGAAAGGATTTTGAAATAGACACCAAGGATGAAGATCTCCTTGAAGGTGTACAACAGCTGTACAGTGGTGTGTGTGACACTGATAAACAAGATGCACCCATTGATTTCAAACTTGCTGACATCAGAACCAGACATCTGTTGGTTCACTGGGATGTGTTGGCATGCATTCTTGACAGATGCTTTGATGGTCTACAAGGAGGTGCTGACCAGATAAGCCAAGAAAGCCAAGAACGCTGGATGATGATGTTCTTGTTGCAACAAAAAGACAAAAGGTTGGAAAACCCTTTCA
The DNA here is from genome assembly GCA_026545765.1 of Plantago major. NCBI lineage: Eukaryota > Viridiplantae > Streptophyta > Magnoliopsida > Lamiales > Plantaginaceae > Plantago > Plantago major. Next base: position 97,883,854 of record CM048840.1, read on the forward strand.
ATTGGGGCAAGTACGCCTTTATGAAGTTTGTAAAGAAGATTCAATGCTTTGAGCCTAAAATCGCTAAGGGACTTGCTGAGCCAAAGGCCATAGTGAGCTATGGTCTAAAGATATGCTACTTGCTGGAGAAGCTTGGCATTGAGCTCAGAGAGAAGGCTGACATAGCCAACAGTAACCTACTCTACAAATATGAGTATACGAACTTGATGAAAAAGGTTACTGGATCTCAGAAAGGTTCCAAGAAGTGAAAGACTGAAGAGGTATCTGAGGGAAAAGTTGCGACCAAGAAGCCCATAACTTCACGAAAGAAGTCTGCTGGCAAATCAGAAGGCACACCCATTGAGGTTGTCGATTCCCAGATACCTGCCGCCACTGCAGATGAACTCATCAATGCTGCAAAAGAGGTATCAACTACTGAACAAGTAGACTCAGCAAGAGAAAGTGCTTTCAGAAATGTCAAGACTACTGCCGAAAGCCTTGCTGATGAACTTATCAATACTGCTAACGAAAGTAGTGGTAGATACCAAGCCCTATCTGCAGAAACCGCAGGGATTATGGACCAATCAGTTCCTAATGCTGATGAGAGCTCTGACGATGAAGATGATGATTTAGTCATATCTCAAGTCCTAGAGAAATCAAAAAGGGCTAAGGTTACTGAAAAAGTAACTGGTGTAGAGATATCTGAAGAAGAACCTACACCACAGGTTGCTGAACAAGCACCTGTTTCAAAAGTTGTTGAAGAAGCAACTGTATCCAAGGTCACTGGACAAATTACACCATCAGAACAAGAAAGACTGAAGCATATTGAAGATGCTCTGATGAGTGATACTCTAGTGTTGGAGGAAACTGCCATTGCCTCAACACTCAAAATTCTGTCTCAAGCACAACAACCACAACAGCCAGATGTGGATACTGCTGAAATGGTACTTGAGTTACAGATACCGGCATCTTTCCTTGCTGAAGAAAATCCTGCAAGAGAGCAGGTTCTCCAACTCAATGAGAGGGATCAAACTGAGACATCTACTCAGAATGATCAACCAAGGGAGACAACTGAGTTGCATACTTAGAAAAGGTCTGAAGTACCTCAAAGTTCTAACAAAGAAGTGGTCCAAGAACAACAAGACCAACGCATGGAAACTTCACAAGTTTCAGAGACCAATCAGCCTGACAAAGCTCAGGTAGCTGAATGGTTTAACTCTTTACTTGTGATAACTTATGCCTAAATCTTGTTACTTATTATAATTTCTTTGTTACAGGCTGATTTAGAAACACAACAACAAGAGGAAGCTGCAAAGCTTACCTCAGAATTTGAGAAGGAGGCTTCCATAGCCTCACCACTTAAGGAACAGGAGCCTGTCTCACAGGCTCCAACTGAGAAGAAAAATGAAGAGACTGAAAAGTCTATCTCTTCAGAGAAGAATCCATAGACTTCCAAGGTCTCTTAGGAACAAGTATCTGAACCTTCTGCAGAGAAGGTATTTCATTCAGTTATCTATATTCTTCAAAGAACAAATCTATGATCATTTTTCTCAAACTAACACATTCTACTTAACAGGTTCAAAAAGAAGTAGAAGTTGCTGAGGAGTTGCCCACTTCTATCCTCACAACATATGGAAATTGATGAGGCATCAACGCCTTCATCAAAAGAAAAGATTCCAGAGACTGCACAAGTCTCTGAGAGACAAGTATCTGAGCCTCCAACGGAGGTAATTGACCTCTCAGATATCTGAATTGTCAATAAAATTTTCTTGATAAAATTTCCTAAGTGTTATGTTTCTAATCTCAGGTTCAAGCAGAAAGAAAGGTTGATGAGGACCAGACTTCCAAGTCCCCACCTCACAACAAGATAACTGAGGAACTCCCTACCTCAGTAGTACAAGTCTCTGAGCCTGATGCATTCATTCAGACTCAAACAAGTGTGCCAAAGGTTTCTGCATTCTCAACAGAAGACCTGCTTACATTCTTCAAGAACCACACACTCAAGAAACATCTCAAGTGTTTCAGAAAGTGGCAAAAGCTCGAGCTCGATCTGTTGAATTAACAAAGGTGACTGACCACCAATTGAGAAGAGTCAGAGCTTTTGACTTGGAGAATTATGTTCATGCTATGTTTCCAACAGAGCAGTACTCTTTTGCTACTCTAATGCATAAGGACTTCATCAAAGAAGTTGCACACAAGCTCACCGAAGCTTTTGAGAAGGCAGATGGTCAGACCAGAATGCAGATGGCATTCAAGCCTGCTCTGCCCCAGACTCTACAGTACATACCCTCTGAACAAGAGGAAGTTAATGGGCAAACGGTCACTTTTCCAGAAGTGATCAATCTGGTCGCTGAAGATGAAGAAGAGAAGGAGACTGATGAAAATGACTATGAAGATTCTCCTTTTGACCATCACAAGGATGAGGATGATAAGAAGGATGATGATGATGCCCCTGCACCAGGGACATGAGGGATTACACAGAGGAAGAGTGCCTCAGCTGCTGAAAAGCACACTGAGAGGACATCACAACAATCCCCTCCTCCATCTCCTCAGAAATCTACACATCCATCTTCCCAACAACAAAAGGACACTAATGAACAAATAGTTGAGCACTCTGAGGAAACAACTTAGAAGATATTGAATACACAAACCAGAGTTGCTCAACTCAAACAACTGTTGGAAGAAGAACAACAACTACATCTTCAACTGGAAGAAGAGCTAGTTAAATCCAGAGATAAGCTTAATCAACTTCAAGATCAATACTTGAAAGAAATGGTAGCTTACTCTGAGGTCAAAGAGCTCCAGGATGCTGTACATGCCATTGCTAAGGAGCTAGATACTGAAGAAGTATCTGAAGCAAAGCATGATGCTAAGGCTGCATCACCTTCAAAAGATATACCATCCTCCTCTATGAAAGGAAAGAAGCCCATCTCTGAGATGGTTGCTGGACTAGAAAATCTTGAAAATGTCCAAGAGGATGAAGATCACTGGGCTGATGACTCAGATGATGAAGAAGAGAAGAAATTTGCAGAACACCGAAATGAGCATTTGGTGATTTCTCACTTGAAACGGAAGCAAATTTCTCCTAAAATCTTCAACCAACTGCCAAATATCCACAACTCCAATGAATACTTGACCAGATTTCAAGTACTGTCTAAACTACATAAGGAGTTATCTTCTCAAAATGAAGCCGCCATTACACCAGTGCCTCCAGAGATGAAGACCTTCACTGAGCTCATCACTCAGAGAACAACCAGTCTGGTCATTGCTCAGAGAGACCTAGGCATGGTAAGGGATGATGATGTATCATTAGCTGAAAAAGCTTTTCATGAGGCAAGTTACACTGCTGGAAAAGCAGATGCCATACTAGGCCCATTGACAGAGCTCACTGATAAGGAAAATGGACTTATCAAACAAAATAAGGAGCTCAAAGCTGAACTTCAGAAGTTGGTCACTGCCTATAACTACTTTCAAGGACATTTTGAGTCTCTCTCAGAATCCTTTATGAGACTTAGTCAGCCAACAATGACTAAGGGGGAAGGATTGTACAAATCTAGACCTCAAAGTCAGGGGGAATGGGAAGAAGGAGAAGGATATAAGGAGAAATCTGGAGCTGGTGCTGCTCAGAGAGGAAGAAGAAACAAGAAAACTACCCAGCCACCACTCAGAATCAATGAGCCCTCCTCAAGTCAAGCTACTTCCCAGAAACCTACCGAAGGAACTTCAATGGTAACAAGGGCCATGGCACAAAAATCTCCAAAGAGTACCAAGGCTCCATGGAGAAGACAAGTAAAAGGGATTGAAGAATCTTTTGAAGAAGAAGAAGAAGGCCAAATCAAATCCCTGGGCAATGAAGAAGGCTGCAAAATTCTCACAAGAATTGATCTTAATGATGATGAAGAGATTGATGAAGATGAAGCTCCTCTTCACAGAAAAAGAAAAATTGATAGCCTAACTAAGCCCATAGCTGCAAAGCCTTTGGCAGCTAAAACACCCTCTGGAAATACCAAGTCTATCCAGGGTGGTTCTTCAAGCAATCCCCCAAGGGAAAATTCAAGGCAAAGGAGGAATAGACTAAGAGCTGAAAAGAGAAAAAGTCAACTTCCACTTAGGCCAGAAGAAGCCAAAATTGAGTATGTGAAGACTGACAACTCCTCGCTCTGGTGCATAAATCAGAAAAATGGCTACTGGATTCTGGAACTCAAGCATTTACTGCTAAATTCAAGGTTTCTAGAACCAATCCATAAACAACTCATGGCATGGAGAAAAGACAAACCATTCTTGATTAACACCAGCCACATCAAAAACTGTTTGGATTTTGAAGTTATCAATAGGATAAAAGCCATGAAGAAGGACCTCTATGATGAATGTCCTTATGGAAAGCCAGATGATGTGCACAAAATTCCCAATCTGATTGGAACAGGCACAAGGCCAAGTCTTTTTGTGGAACCCTATGAGTCCTTCTACATGGATGAAGAACAATACAAGGGTGACATCAAATATCTGAGGATCATATATGATTATTTCAAGCTATCAGATATCAAGATTGTGCATGCCTGGATATGGGGAAAGTATCTGTGGGTCAAGCATTTTGTCAAGAAAAATCCTATCAAAACCTACAAAGAAGTCTGTGGATTTGCCAGAGACACAGAGATGATTGTCATAACTCTTCTCTATGACTACTCTGATGATATAAGAAGGTTTGGTGATAGGAAATTTGCAGATTGATCCATGGAACTGTTTTGAAGACTTGAAGATTTTGAAGACTTGAAGACTAGTTTGTTAGGATGTTCACTTGGAGCTTGGTTACTCCTGTTGTCCTAATTTACTATGTTTTTTTTTTTTTTGTTTTGCTGACTGTACCTTATAGTTGTTTTATCTTGTAAAAGTTATCTGAACTTTCATTGTAACATATCTGATGAACCTACTCTTAGATATCAATCTATAAAAGATATCTTGTCAGTAAAGATCACACCTTGTGATTTGGTTGATATTTACTTTCTGCACTTAATTATATGAATTGAAAGATCATAAGAAATGATTAAGTGATGGAGTGTTTCCTCATCCAGATTTGTAATAGGTCAGATAGTCATCGTTGACTGATCAAAATGGGGGAAATTTGTTAGGAATATCTCTTTAGATTTTGATCAGCAAACTAATGACTTATCTTAGCTCAGAAAGGTGGTTAGTACTCTTGGTTCACTTGAACACTGTAACAGAGGAAACTCACTAAGTATGATAGTCTAGAAAATCTTGTATAGGATGTTAGGTCTCTGAATGTAATTTTTTATTCCTCTTAAGAAGACCAAGAAGAAGGCATCCAACAGGAAAAGTTCAACGGATTTGAAGATTTGAAGACTGCACAAGATTGCTGAAGCCAGGGGTTTTCAGATACCTATAACCAGATATCTTGAAGACACAAGCGTTTTTAAATAAACAGTATTGCAAAAGATATCTGAGAATTAAAAGGTTTCTGAAACGAGGAAAGTGCCCACAAGATATCTACACTCAGATACCTTGGACATAAACTATGTTTCTGAAAAGAAATATATTATAACAAGTTGTTTCAACAAGTGGTATCTGGAGTTGTGATAATCTCTGGAAAAGGACGTGCAAAGCTTCAGAGAACTCTGATAGTATAAGATCTCTGATACAATGCATAGTTCCGTTGGCACTACAAGACAAAGTATAGTACAATGCATTGAATGCGTGGACAGAAATGTCTGAACAAAAACGGTAGCTTCTGAAGAAGAAGACAAACGTACTACAGTACTATACTCAGATATCAATAGTTTGAATTTGATTTAAGCCTAACAGATGCTATTCAAACGACACTCAAATTCATCTATAAATATCAACACTTAGACTGCTTGAGAACAGACCTTAGAACACTGAACACACATTGAATACTCTCACACAAGCTCTCTCAAGCACACTACTTACCTTCAAGCTTTCTGTTGCGACCAAAGCTCTTGATTCTAAGTAGCACAAAAGTTCTAAGTATCCTGATCCTTAACAAGCATTGCTATTTGTGAAAGAGTTGAATTAAGATTTCATATCTGAGATTCATACTCTTGAACACTTATCATAGACTTGGGTCAGTAAAGAACAAGATACCATACATTGCAAAGTGTATTAAGTATACTTGATTCTCAGAGCTATCTGCATAACTGAACAAGTTATTAAAGAAGCTCACCTGACAAACTACCTTAACCAACACCTTGATCGGCGTGGAGTACAGGAAGTACTTAGTTTGGGAAACTAAGGAACAACTCCAGGAAAGAGGTTTCTGAGTACAGGAAGTACTTGGCTGTGAAAACCGGGGAATAACTCAAGGGGAACACTTGGTTGGGAACCTAGTGTAATTAGGAATCGATAGAAGATACTTGTAAGGTTACCTCAATTATCTGTCTTAGTGGATTCTAGGTCTGAGAAAGGCCGAAGTAGATTAGTTGAAGGATTACGCCACCTTCAGATACCACTATAAAAAGACTTGTGTTATTTACTTTCTGCATTTTATTACTTGCTTTATTTACCTTGCAAAGTATTTACACCTATCTTGCTGAGCACGTACACTTATCACAGAGAAGTCTTCCGCTCTCTGAAATTAAGTATCAGATATCTGAGAAACCGTGTTTATTGACAAAAGTTTTAAAAGACTATTCACCCCCCCCCCCCCCCTTCTAGTCTTTTACTTTGCGGTTATCTGGACCAACAAAACTTATCCATTATAAATCCTACGGAGGAAGCGATGAACCCTACCCCCTAATGACACATGAAATGCAAATTCAGGTTATTACACAAAAAGATAAAGGTTTAAGTGTAACCCTGTAAAGGTTCTAACATTACATATAAACCTTAGCATGAACATACAATAACCTAAAACGTTTTGAACATAAACTTTAACAATTTTTCAATAAAAACTTATCAATTATAACTTAACTAGATTAACAGTGAAAAATATCTTACGCCCTTAATTAAGGTTTAGGATGGGGCATGGGGCTATCGCCCTATGCATCATTCTAAGCCCTAATTAAAGGTTTGTCGAGGGTCATTGAAGCATTCTAAAACCCTATGGCTAAATGATGAACCCTAAAACCCCCTTGACACATGAAACACAAATTTAAGTTATTATAAAAAAATGTAAAGGTTTAAGTATAACATTGTAAAGGCTCTTTCATTACACATAAACCTTAGTAGGAACACACAATAACCTGAAATATTATAAACATAAACCTTAATCATTTTCTAAAATAACATTAACCATTAGAACTTAACTAGATTAACTGTGAAAATTATCTTAAGTCCTAATTAAGGATTTTTCGGGATCATTCAAGCATTCTCAACCCTATGGAGGGTGAGGGTGAAACCTTAATCCTTATCCGACACATGAAATACAGATTCGGGTTATTATAGAAAAAGGTAAATGAAGTGTAACCTTTTGAAGGTTCTATCGTTACATACAACATTTAGTAGGAACACATAATAACCTAAAACATTTTAAACATAAACCTTAATGGAGGAAATGGTAAACTCTAAAATCCCTGGACACACGAAACAAAAATTTAGGTTATAACACAGAAAGGTAAAGGTTTAAGTGTAACTTTGTGAAGTTTCTAGTGGCTTTCTACCGTCAGTCAAGGTGTTGCCCTGACTAACTTCAGTCGAAGTGTCATTAATTGGCATGTGTCATCACTCTCTATCACCCTAACTTGTTACTATATATAGAAAAAAAAATCTTTTTAATAAAAACTCAATTAAACATTTAATAATCTGAAACAAATGCCCTTTCTAAATTTATCAAACATTTTGTTCTTTACTTTTGAAAGAGAAACGTTTTGGTGATATAGAAACCTTTGATTCTGATTTGCCCAGTCACCACCTCCCGTCCGCCGCCGCCAGGAATCCGCCAACCGATAGTAGAATAATTGTCATTCAATCGTGTTTTATACTTGGAATGGGTTTATTTGAATCGGGCATTTTGAATTTAATTTATGAATATAGATTCGATATTTACAAGTGTTGATATTAAGAACGGAAGTTTAGAACCCTAGATTAGATTTAGGAATGGTAAAGTCGTCTATAAAACATTGATTCAAGTTACAGGGATTGGATTGAGCTTTTCCAAAACTCAAAAGTACTATTTTTTGAGAATTAGGGTGACCAAGGAACATTGATGTAATTTCTAAGACATTCTAGATCTCTTTATAATTTTCTAAAACCAAACTGAAAAACTTATTCTGAAGCAAATACGGAATTACCCGAAGTCCAGGTGTTCCGTTCAATAAGGGCAAAACAGGAGGGACTTAATTTTGCAATACACAATCAAATTGCAAATTGCATGAAAGGTCACTAGGACCTTTCAAATTCTCAAATGGAGGTCATTCAAGTTTCTAAAATGTTCCATTAAGTCCCTGCAAGGTGCAACTACAACAAAGTTTCTTCAACTTTAGTTCTCGATCAAATCTGGGTTCGAAACTCGGTTTTGAACACCAAAACTCGTTCATAAATCATAATTTTAGGGAATTCTCCATCTCTCCTTGGTTCGCCATTAATGGCAGCCAGAGCTTCGCAAGCTTTCATATCGTGCAACAAACCAATCGGGGCAAGATAAGAAAGAGGAATCAGTCGACAGATCGGAGAGACGAAGAGACGGTGAAGGTTAAATGGCCGGATTCTGGCATTTCACGTTTACAACTGTTGCTCAAGAAAATCATACACCATAACAAGCAATGAGATTCTAAATTATAGTAACAATTCGGATTTTAAGAAAAGAAAGAGAAAGAACTCCATGGACTTATAATGCTTTAATGTAATTCGATTAGTTAGTAGATTTAATTATGAATTATAGATAATTAAATAATTTTAAGTACTTTTTTTAATGTCAATTTTTTTAAACGATAGAGACCGATAAAAGCAACACGATGTGCTACGGCACATCAGCAACATTAAAATGTAACACTTAGTATAATAGATGGCAGGTCAATCAATCTCAACCGTTAGATACATAATCTAATGGATTAGATTAGGTGACTGATATTAGTCAGCGACACTTTAACTGACAATAGAAAGCCCAAGTTTCTATCATTACATACAAAATTTAGTAGGAACACTCATTAACCTAAAACATTATAAACATAAACCTTGACCATTTTTTCAAAATAACCTTAACCATTAAAACGTAACTAGATTAACAGTGAAAAATATATAAACCATCTACGCATTCATTCATTCATTCATTCATTATAAACAGAGTCTATGGTCCAACTTCATTTTCTTTAAGAAAAAACAATGTAGATTCAATCAAAAGTTGAGATTACAATGATAATAGCAGTAAGTACACCTTTGCTACATTAAAATTGGCACAATCTACTTTAAAACAAAACTAGTCTACATTTCTAGCTTGGAGGTGCGGACTGCAATGAGCGTGAGTGGGTTTCGGGGTAAGGTTGTTGCTTGCTCTTCAAAACTGTAAAACAACCCATTTTACAAGTGTACAAGCTTTCGGGCTCTACATGTTCCTCCTGATAATAGAAAGATAACCATATTAATATAGTTACAGCATGATAAATTTTTATCTTGATCAACAAAAGATCATACACAAACTGAGAGAGAACACACTAATGATCTTGGCCCAAAGACATGATTACGCATGTTAATACAAATACATGAGCCACAAATCACCATGAAATGAATTTGCAATTACAAATCATGCACACGGTCATAAAAATAGTGTAAATATACATGAAAACAAACAGAGACCCAAGTTCAAATAAATAAACTTTCAAGCAGAAAAATAGACCAGCACATGTTATGCTTTGCTTGCTGAACTCAAGAAGCACGAAGCAAAAGTAGTTTCCTAATGAATCAAAGACCAGCTAAATCACTATAATAATAATACTACTCCAGGGAACAAATGAAACTGATACATAGCCATAAAGTTAATAACATGAAACGACATGACCACAAACAAAGACATTTGAACACGCAAATACATATCGCTTTTTTCTATGGAGTTCATGAATCAAAGAATTATCAATCACAAACACCTCATATCAAATCAAGATCCATAAACAATCTAGTAACAATAAAAATCAATGACAATTGAACACAAAACCACGAACACATGATGACACTGCTGAGAATTTGATTTGTCTCAAAGCATAACATATTATAACAGAAACATCAACCAATCTAATAGATTGATATTTTTCTCTTCGAATAATTTTTTTGAACTACATTGATCAATTTCAACATAATATCACCCTCAAACAGACATAAATTAAATATAACACGAAAATAGGCATCGAACCAAACAGAGATGCAAACTTCGAGCAGCACACCAACGATTAACATTAAAACACCAACAAAAACAACGATCCATATGATTTAAACAACAAAACACCAACAAATCAAGTCCAGAGCAAAAAAAAACCCTAACTTCAGTTCAAAAATACCTTCAGTCAGTTTCCTTTCATTCATCGTTGAATTACCCACTATAGTTACGTTTCCGGCACCATTTAACACTTCGCAAGTAGATTTAGCAACAAATTCGTGAGAATCCGCCATTGTTGAGCATGAATTTTGGATTAAAATGCAGCTCTTCAACTGCAGTATCCATCGGCGAGAACAAAGGAACGATTAGAGATGAAATCGGAATATAAATATAGATTAAACCTGAGAGAATTGAAAATACCTAAGTTTTGCGTCTCTGGAATTAAACGATGAAGGGGAGATCGATCTGATCTGATCTGATGAAACGATGAGATCGAATGGCGATGACTGTTTAGGTCGGTTGAGATAGAAATATATACCTGACCCGACTTGTTTTAGCCAGTCCGATCCGTTTGAAGACATAAGCCGGGTCAGATCCGCGAAAATAAGGAGACTTGATTTATTAGGTAGTTTATTTGTGTCTTTCTTTAGTCTCTCTATAAGTTGGTCACTTACAAGTAATGGAACACTATTTTAGCTATAATTGATCAATGCATGCCCGTCTTGACAATATAAAAGATTCCATGTAGTATAAATGCGGGTAAAATTCATTTTTGATACTTTACTGTGAAATATTTTTAATTTTGGTACTTCAAAGTGGCCGCGTCCAATTTAGGTACTATTTATTAATAACTATTTACGATTGAGTTACTAATTGTAAATTAGATGGTGGGTGTGCAAATCAGTACCAAGTTACAATTAACATAACTCCAATTTCACGTGAATTCGATAAATTGAAAGTCGATTGAAACAAAATTGGTGAAAAAGCCTACAAAAAAGAATATGCCGAGGAACAATCTGACTCTTGTGAGTGGGACGAAGTCCACGATATCTTGTGAACGGTCAATTTTCTATGTCTATCTTTCGGCGTTTGACATTCGCCCGCACGTGAATGCGATGGTGCACCTCATAAGTTCCATTGTACATAAATTGTACATAGTTATTGATAATTAGTATATAAATTGGACGCGATCACTCTAGAGTACCAAAATCGGAAATGTCTCACACTGAAGTATCAAAATGGATTTTACCCTATAAATGCTAATCTAAGAACAAAGACAAGAAACAGGATCCCCTGGATGATAACTCAATCTAACATCCGATTTAATTTTCTTGTACCATTCGGATAAACTGCAAACCACCACGACTTAAACTGAAAAGTAGCACCAAATCCCCTTAATTGTCAAAACTGCATAAAAAGTTAAAAACTCCTCGAGTTATTAATGAAGAGTGTAGCATACTCAAACCATGCAACTTGGTCCTTTTCTCTTTGAAGCTTTTGGTTTTTTGAAGAATTAAAATGAATTCATTGCAAAAAACCAGAACACCAGAAGTGTTCAAGTAATGTTCAAATACAGAGTATGGTCCTCAACACACAGCTAAAACTCCAGTTACACAAATACTACACCTCCAGGCCAATATTAAGAAGCACCAAACTAAACAGCTAGAAAAATGGAAAAAATCTAAACCCGAAACAGACATCACCACGACCACCTTCCAATAAGTAATGATCCAAGATGTACATTTGGTCTCTCCATCGTCTAGTATGTCTCAACACCGAAGTATCAAGCCAAGAGTTAGGAGATTCACCAAAATCGAAAGGACGGAATATCGATCACGAAAGAAACAAAGAAGGATCGGTGATTTTCCCTTAAGGCGTCCCAAACCAAAACTCCCAGAAAAATAGTAATAATACCTGCCCAGGTCCAGACATCGACCATAACCCAAACCGCATAGCAGCCGACTGAGAACAAAAAAGAAAAAGACCAAGCTGTGACACACGGGCCAGAACCCGACTCAACTGAAGCCAGAAAATCTCCCAGCTCACCCCAAGTTTGGAACCTGCTTAGGACATATCTCCCAGTCGGAGTAATTATAACCAGAATCTATCATATTTCCATTTTTAACCCATGTCCAGATATAATTTGATCGATTCAAACATTTCCATAAATTTGCAGACTTCTCCCCTGAAGATTCTCGCGTTTCTAGCTCTCCAGATGATCCATAAAGTTCCATGCCATCCCTCTCTGCTTTTGACGAAACTTTCGTGCGGAATTCCTCCATAGATTCTGTCACATTCACCACCTCAGAGCAACTAAACTCCAGCCAGTCGCTAAGCTTTTTCCAAACAGCACTTGCGAACTCACAATTAAAGAAAAGATGTTCTAGTGTCTCCTCCTTGTCCGTCTCACACATCTTGCACCAGCTTGCAACCTCAGGATTAGATTCCTTTTCCGTAGGTTAGAAAAATAGGAATTCTACCATAAACTACCTTCCACACAAAAGCACAGATTTTTAACGGAATTCCTTTTGCCCATACACAATTTATCCACTCCATATTCGGCACTTGTTCATCTTCCAATCTGTCGAGCAACTTTTCATACCCTTCTTGTACCGAATAGCCAGCTAGCTTTCCTACTCTCCACAGCCATCGATCTGAAACTGATGTCAAAGGACAACACCTGGATAACAAACTTAACAGGTCAGTCACTATTAGGAATATCTGTTTAGATTTTAATCAACAACCTAATCACTTATCTTAACTCATAAAAGTGGTTAGTACTCTTGGTTCACTTGAACACTGTAAAATAGGAAAATTCAAATTTGATATGCTCAAATTATTACTTAAAAAACAAGTAGTAAGCAGTTGTTGTTGTAGATAGATAATGCTAACCACATGATCGTTCGCTAAGGAACCAATTAAGCTACCACAACGGTTTGAAATCAAACAGTTACTTGTGAAAATAGATTGATTTGTAAGATGGTTGTTTCTAAAAACTAGAATAAGATAAAGCAAATAAAGGTTTATAACAATGAGAGAAGATGAACACAATAGTAATGATCAAGTAATGCTAATTCGTTCTAGGGCAATCATTTGGCGTGCAGAAATCAATCAATCCAATTCAACCAATCGTTATTTGAATATTTCAAACTAGAGTAATCGTGGGTTGTCAACCCACGATCCTTAACCGAAAACGATTTTGAAAGTCTTGAACTAGCTTATTGGATTGAAGGTTTTATGAAGATTTTGAACTAGACGCACCCATATGAATGAATCCAAAACCCTAGAAACGAATATACAATACTATCACATAACTACCGTGTTCGGAGTGGTTTAGCTACTCATGATAGAAGCAAGGATCAAAGAATTCAAGATATTGCTCATGTTAAACATAAACAGAATGATAATCGCATGCAAGCTCATACAATTCGACAACAAGAACAAGAACGAATTGTAAAGAGAGAAACAATAGAGAATTACCACAATAATCAGGAATTTGATATCAATCCTTCAATCAAAGATAAAACCAAGCTCCAATGTGTTTCAACGTCAAGAATAATGTCTAGAAGCTTTTCTCAAAACTAGGTTAAAAGAAGTATGAAAGAAAAGAAATCAAAATTCTAATCTAATAAGGAAAATAAAATCAATTCTGCGTCGCTCGCCGCGGCGGAAGAAATAGCTCCTTCTTAATCGCATTGTATATCCAACAGATAATCTCGCCGTGACTAATTTCACCGCATGAAGCTTCAATCTTCAAACAGAGCATCACTGCTAAATCTCGCCATGAAGCCATGCTGGAACTTCCAATGGCAAGCTCGTAAAATCTCGCCGCGGGGGACTGAATACCTCGCCGCGGTGAGCCATGCTAACCGACTTGCCTTCATCCGGCACAAAAGACACAGATTTCTACAAAACACAAACAAAACACCAAAGCGTAAAAACGAACTAAAAAGACTACAAAACTAAGGTTAAAGACTAACAAAAGACCGCTAAAAAGGACCAAATGAGACGTTAGAATATTGTCTCATCAGTTCACTTGAACACTGTAAAAGAGGAAAATCACTAAGTATGTTAGTCTAGCAAATCTTGTATAGGATGTTAGGAGACCAAGAAGAAGGCATCTGGCAGGAGAGTTCAACAAATTTGAAGATTTGAAGACTGCACAAGATTGCTAAAGACAAAGTAAATTGGTCTCATCAGATACTTATGTCCAGATATCTTAGAGAAACAAGTGTTTCTTAATAAGCAGGTTTCACAAAAGATATCTGAGAACACAAGGTTTCTGAACGAGGAAAAGTGCCCACGGATACCAATTAAGCTACCACAACGGTTTGAACGCAAACAGTTACTTGTGAAAATAGATTGATTTGTAAGATGGTTGTTTCTAAAAACTAGAATAAGATAAAGCAAATAAAGGTTTTTAACAATGAGAGAAGATGAACACAGTAGTAATGATCAAGTAATGCTAATTCGTTCTAGGGCAATCATTTGGCGTACACTACAAGAAAGCCTGTTAATAGCCACGGAAGAATAGCGACGGAGTCTATCCGTCGCTAGCTAGCGACGAATCGCTAGCTCTAGCGACGGATAAAATCCGTCGTTAGGTTTAACGATGGATAAGCCTATCCGTCGTTAAACATAACGACGGATAGGCTTATCCGTCTTTAGTTAACGACGGATACGACTATCCGTCGTTAAACCTAGCGACGGATTATTCTTTGACCAAGAAAAAAAAGGGGAAAATAATTTTTTTTAAAAAAAAACTGGAACTCTAGCGACGGATAGGCTTATCCGTCGTTATTAGCGACAGATAGCCTATTCGTCGCTAGAGTAGTTTTTTACGGGAAGCAGAATGCTTCCTTCCCCATTTTCTCTTCTTCCTCATTCTTCTTCCTTTCTTCTCCTTATTTCGCCCAAAGCCATTCCGGTCCAAATCTCAACCATTTTGTCCATTCTTCGTGTACATTCGAAGCTCGTGAATCAAGGAGGTCAATTGTGCCGTCAATTTCAAATTCCATCCGCTCATTTCTCCGAATTCGAAGGTAAACCCTAATTTTTTATATTTGGGAATTTTGTTACTTTGGACTAATTTGAGCAATTGAATGTAAATGGAGAGTATATAGTACTTAGTTTAGATGTAATTAGGTAATGTTTTACCTTTGAGATGTGCAATTGATATATATTGATTGTGAATTTGAATTTTTAGTATAGTATGTTTGTAAGTATGTTGGACTTTTAATTAATTTGATATTGGTGTATATTTAGTAAAATTATGAAGATTTAGTACCTCGTTTTGAAACCCTAACTTTTTGACATATTTGGAAAATTTAGTTAATTTAGACTAATTTAAGCAATTGTAATTGTATGTTTAATTAACTTTGAGATGTGAAATTATTTGAATTATTAATTAGTATAATGTTAAGTATGTCGTAGTTTTGATTTAAGTATGTTAAGTATGTTAATTAAGATTTTCAATTGTTTCATTTGATAAATTTATACATGTACTAGATTATAAATTATGAGAATTTAATTAATGAAGTGTGTTGATATAATTTGGTGATTACATTCGTAAAATGCATGTAATTTATAATTTATAAATTCGCATTAAAGGGTTGGAATGCTTTATTTGTAATGGGAATTTTGGTAAGAGACAAAAACTTTATAACATGCAAGAAATGGGGAAATGGAAATCGAGTTGAAAAAATATGATCTAATCAATTCAAACGTGTCAGGTTATATAATCATCCAATGAACACCGATCGTTCATGGATGTACCAAAGGATAGTTAATGGAAGAGTTTTACCTAGTTTTGTGGAAGGAGTTGATGCATTCGTTACATTTGCACTGACACAGACTAATTGTCTGAGTGGGGGGATGATGAAGTGCCCTTGCACCCAGTATAAATGTAGAAATAAGCAATTTTTACCTCCAGAAACGGTAGTGGAACACTTGAAACGTAAGGGGTTTGTAGCTGAGTATGACGTATGGACTTCTCATGGTGAGACATACAAGCCGTTCATGGATTATGAGAATTTGGGGAAGCGTAAAAGAAAACAGGAAACTGTGATGGGAAGTACTCAAAATACTTCTACATCTGATGCTAATAATGATCATGAACGGGTTGAGCAAATGGTATATGATATTGCGGGTCCAGAGTTCATGGACACCAGGGAGCCAGTAACCGAGGGGGATGCGGAGGAGCCTCCGAATCCTGAGGATCAGGTCTTCTTCGACTTGATGGAATCCGCAAAGAAGCCGGTTTATCCGGGGTGTAAGCACACCGAATTGTCATTGTTGGCTCGGCTAATGAGTTGTAAGGCTAATGGCCAGCAATCTGAATCGAGCTTCAATGAATGGGTACAAGTAATGTCGGAGCTTTGTCCAGAACCAAATCTAGTTCCCACCAACTTTTACCAGGCGAAGAAAAAGATGCGAGGGATGGGGTTGCCCATGGAAACCATAGATTGTTGTGAGGGTATGTGCATGATTTATTGGGAGGAGGATAAAGATCTACTGAAGTGCAAGTTCTGTGGTAAGGACCGGTACAAGCGTTACAAGGAGGGCGCCTCAAAGAAACGTCAGAAGAAAAATCTCCCACATAAGAAAATGTGGTATTTCCCTCTAGCACCTCGTTTGAAAAGGTTGTACGCTTCAAGTGCTTGTGCTGATAAAATGCGGTGGCACAAGGAGAGAGTAATCCCGGTAGAGGGTAGAATGGAGCATCCATCAGACTCACCTGCATGGAAACACTTCGACGAGAGCTATCCGGAGTTTGCATCGGAGCCTAGAAATGTACGATTGGGCCTTTATGCGGATGGTTTTAACCCTTCGAAGTGACCTAAGTACTCTTGTTGCCGCTTATGCCGACACTGCATAACCCGCCCGGTGAGTGCATGAAGGAACCGTTCATGTTCTTGACTGCTTTGGTGCCCGGTCCATATGATCCAGGACAGAAGGTGGATGTGTTCTTGCAGCCCCTAATCAAGGAGCTGATCGAGTTGTGGGAAAAAGGTATCCCAGCATATGATGTGTCAACGAAGAAGAACTTCAACTTGAGAGCAGCACTATTGTGGACCGTGAGTGATTTTCCAGCTTACTCCATGCTATCTGGAAGGAAAACCGCGGGCTTTAATGCTTGTCCACATTGTTTGGACGACAGTAGTGCTAACCTTAAGGAGAGCGGAAAGGAATGTTGGTTTGATCATCGTAGGTTTCTACCAAAAGATCATCCGTTCAGGAAGAACAAGACTCAATTCTTGAAGGGTCGAGTAGAAATGAAAGGGCCCCCAACAAAACTTACTGGTGCACAGATACTTGCAGAGATAGAAAGGCTGGGTCTTATGAAAGTAACTGAACTTGGGTCGGAGAAGCATAACGATAAAATTAGCAAAATTGTGGATGGAAGAAGAGAAGCATCTTCTGGGACTTGCCTTATTGGAGCACTCTTCTTATCCGTCACAACTTGGATTTCATGCACATTTAGAAGAACGTGTTCGAAAACTGCTTCAACACGATTTGCAACATTACAGGGAAAACAAAGGATACAGTAAATCTAGATCTGAGTTGGATACATTTTGTAATAGGCCGGAGTTGACAAAGCGGAATGATAAGGGACTGTGGCCCAAGGCAGCCTACACAATTAACATTGAAGCTAGGAACAAGCTGTTTGATTGGGTGAGGGGATTGAAGTTCCCCGACGGTTATGCATCGAACTTGGGAGGGTGTGTGGATTTGAAGAAGACAAAGATGTATGGGATGAAGAGCCACGATTGCCATGTGTTCATGGAGAGGCTTCTCCCTGTTGCATTTCGAGAACTACTACCTAAGCCTATATGGAGCGCTCTCGCCGATCTGAGCTTATTTTTCAAGAATTTATGCTCAAGGGTGCTTGAGGATGAAGTGTTAGCAAATCTTGAAAGCAACATACCATTGATTCTATGCAAGCTTGAGCGTATCTTTCCACCGAGCTTCTTTGATTCTATGGAGCACTTGCCGGTTCACCTCCCACATGAAGCGAGACTTCTTTGGACCGGTTCAGTATCGATGGATGTATCCATTCGAGAGGTGTGTAATAAAGGCATCCATTTACGTAAAATGTTCTTATTTTCGAAGGAACATTATCTTACCTAAATATATATACAACTTACAGGTATTTGGGAAAATTGAAGAAGTACGTCAGCAACAAAGGTAAGCCTGAGGGGTCGATGGCCAATGCATACGTGAGACAGGAAGCTGCCATCTTCTGCAGCTATTACTTTGGAGACCACGTGCCCACTAAGGCATCTAGACCGGCCAGAAATGCAGACACGTATGAAGTTCAAAAGGATGATGAAGTTACACTTTCAATATTTAGGATCTCAGGTAGACCTATGGGCGAAAGGAATACAGAATGGCTGATAGATAAGGAGGTGAAGGCAGCCCACTATTATGTCCTCTCGAACTGTGCTGAAGTTGATGAATTTATGAAGATCTTTGCTAGGTGAGCAGCTTACTTATTATAACACATAAATTTGAACTTCTAACTACTATCTAATCATGTCATCATGTCCACAGCGTTTTCAAAAAGCGTTGTCTGAAGATGGATCCAAATATGACAGATGACACACTTGAAGAACTGCTTGAAGAGAAGTTGCCAATTGAATTTCCTGATTGGTTCGGGGATTATGTCCGAGATCCTGCAAACCAAGTCACATGTCCTTACTTACAGTCTTTAGCAGAGGGGCCATTCAGTCGAGTATCCGTTTTTCCATCGTATATAGTAAATGGTCTTAGATTTCACACAATGGATTCTGACACGTCCAAGTCTACTAGCAATTGTGGGGTGTGTGAAAGGGGCTGATCAAAATGGAGGTGATGATTTGTTTGATTTCTATGGAAAACTTAAACGAATTGTGAGGCTTGAATATGCCGGTGTGCCTCTGAAAAGAACTGTTCTGTTTGATGTCGACTGGTATGATCCCGGTCAAAATGGTACGAGGGTGTACGAGCAATATCAAATGGTTGAGATTAACCATAGGAGGAGGTACCGTACTAAGTACGAACCTTTTATCTTGGCAGATCAGGCACGTCAAGTGATGTTCATTGAATATCCAAGCCTAAAACGCGATAAGGCGATCGGTTGGCGGTGATACACATACAAGCCCGCTCGAGTTGAAATGCGTTCATAAGGACAAATCAACTACCAACTCGTACCAAGAAGAGGTTGTCGATGAAACAGCGAGAAATCCTGTAGACGCTCGTGATGAGTACATTGACCTGCACGAAGACATATATGTAGACTTAACCATTGGTGACGAGGATCAGAGTATGTGTGTAGTGTAGAGTAGTATATGTATCTTAATTGTTATATGCTTACTTTTCCCATTACATGCCAACTCATGTCTTCATTTATACTAATACAATTTGTTTGTGTTTGTCATGTGCTTTTTGCAGATGCCCCGACAAAGAAAGTGTAGTTACCAGATTCCCAGCTCTAGTGGGACCTGTGGTTCACCATCGATCACCGAGAGTAGTCCCGTGGATCGGGCACTACTCTCATGTTAGTCGACTCCTAGTGGATCGAGCATGGGACGTCTGTGGTGGTTATGGGCAGACAGACCACCGACGGGTGTCCATATACCGAGATCGTCGATGGTGCTACGTGGGAGGGGAAGTTGGTGTTGTTCCCTAATGGCAGGAGGAAGTAAGTATTATATATACATTTGTAGAACATAACTTAAGATAAGTGTTTATATATATGTCACATGAATTGTCTAATAAATATATGTACTCTTCTATATGTCATTCATAATCGCAGTTGTGGCCTCAAGAATCTTGAGACTTGCATGAGATATTCAAGCTTAGGAGGGAGTTGCCGGGCGGGAGGCAAAAGTGGAGCACACTCAAGGCTGAAGCACTTCTACTTTGATGAGCAATTCGGGTAAGCTTTTATATTTCGACAATTTGTTGTGGTATGTTAGCCACTTAATTGGGTGATATGTTAGTCACCATTGTGTTAGTAAATTCTAGAACAATTTGTGTGGTATGTTAGCCACTTACTTGGGTGATATGTTAGTCACCATTGTGTTAGTAAATTCTAGGACAATTTGTGTGGTATGTTAGCCACTTACTTGGGTGATATGTTAGTCACCATTGTGTTAGTAAATTCTAGGACAATTTGTGTGGTATGTTAGCCACTTACTTGGGTGATATGTTAGTCACCATTGTGTTAGTAAATTCTAGGACAATTTGTGTGGTATGTTAGCCACTTACTTGAGTGATATGTTAGTCACCATTGTTTATCTTGAAATTGTGACCTTGGGGCATTAATTTTTACTTTGAATGGAATTGGAATGTAGAAAAAATACTACATTCCGATCGCCTTATTCCCCGGATGTGCTGCTTTGAGAGTTTAGGCCACGACTGTATAGGCATATGGTGGCTGACATGAAAAAATACCAAGACAAAGGAAATCCGCCACAGTATAGGCATATTGGGGACGAAGAGTGGGCTATGTGGCATGAGTATTGGAGACTTAATCACGTCGAGGATCAGTCCTACAAGAACAGGCAGAACCGGCTGACTGAGCCGCGAGATGGTAAGGGCTCTGCCAGGCATTACTTCGGGTCACAAGCTGTTGTCACTGATCGCCAGATGTCGGTAAGTATATATATGTGTGTTCTGATTACAACATGATTTGTACACATGTGTATTGCTTTCATTTATACCAATTTACCACTTGTTTGCATTCCTACCAACTTACTAACTACTTGTTGCAATATATAATGTTCTTTAGATGAACTCGAACAACCCAAGATTTGCCTAGAGCAAATGAAGATGGGGAAGTTCAAGAACGGCGTTTGGGTGGACCAGAAGTCCGAGCTTATTGCGGTATGTGTATTTACTAAGTGTTACAGTTGTATATGCATGTGTATTATAAATTAAATATGAAATTGTAGCTCATTTCGTATACACTTGACTATTACAGAGTGAGGTGGAGCGGATCATTGCGGAGAGGCTGCTCGAGGGTGAGGAGTTGTCCGTGGAAGAACAAGACCGGATCTTTCTACAGGTCAACCCACCCGACAACAAGGGTCGGGTTTATGGTCTTGGTAGTTATGGCGAGACACTGACGCAGAGCTTCTCCGTGTCCCAGCAACAATCTCAGGGACATGGTGGTGTTTATACACAAAGGTGTCGGCGGATGGTGAATGAAGCGGTGACTCCTTCCGGTGATCGAGATTGGAAATCTCGGATGAGCAGCTCGTATGAATCGAGGATGGAAGAGCTCTGCCATGTATATGAGCGTAATACCCCGGCCCCTCGTCTTAGTGATGTTGTGATATTTTGGATACTATGCTACTTTTTACTTTGTTGGATATTTGGATTTAAATTCGGATATGTAGACTTTATTTTGGATAATTTGTTTTTTGGACGAATCGTTGTTGTTAATTAATGCAATTTCTCCTTTGTGACATATCACTATTATATTTGTTGAAAAAAACAGGTGAAAATTATAAAATAATTTAAAATTTTTTTTTTAAAAAAAACAGTAGTTTAGCGACGGATAATTATCCGTCGCTAAACTACGAAATAGGGCGTGCTAGCCCTAATTCGATTAGAGACGGATAATTATCCGTCTCTAATGGCGACGGAGGGTCAACACCCTATCCGTGGCTATTAGCGACGGATACAAATCCGTCGCTAATTCGCCTTAGAGACGCCCGTCATTAAGACGGGCGTCTATCCGTCGCTAAGGATCGGCAGGGGTTTAGCGACGGATAATTCCGTCGCTAAACCCCTTTTTTTGTAGTGGTACAGAAATCAATCAATCCAATTCAACCAATCGTTATTTGAATATTTCAAACTAGAGTAATCGTGGGTTGTCAATCCACGATCCTTAACCGAAAACGATTTTGAAAATCTTGAACTAGCTTATTGGATTGAAGGTTTTATGAAGATTTTGAACTAGACGAACCCATATGAATGAATCCAAAACCCTAGAAACGAATATATAATACTATCACATAACTACCGTTTTCGAAGTGCTTTAGCTACTCATGATAGAAGCAAAGATCAAAGAATTCAAGATATTGCTCATGTTAAACATAAACAGAATGATAATCGCATGCAAGCTCATACAATTCGACAACAAGAACAAGAACGAATTGTAAAGAGATAAACAATAGAGAATTACCACAATAATCAGGAATTTGATATCAATCCTTCAATCAAAGATAAAACCAAGATCCAATGTGTTCCAACGTCAAGAATAATGTCTAGGAGCTTTTCTCAAAACTAGGTTAAAAGAAGTATGAAAGAAAAGAAATCAAAATTCTAATCTAATAAGGAAAATAAAATCAATTCTGCGTCGCTCACCGCGGCGGAAGAAATAGCTCCTTCTTAATCGCACTGTATATCCAGCTCGCATAATCTCGCCGTGGCGGACCAATTCCTCATGGCGAAGCTTCAATCTTCAAACAGAGCATCACTGCTAAATCTCATGGCCAAAGCCATGCTGGAACTTCCAATGGCAAGCTCGTAAAATCTCGCCGCAGGGGACTGAATACCTCGCCGCGGTGAGCCATGCTAACCGACTTGTCTTCATACGGCTCAAAAGACACAGATTTCTACAAAACACAAACAAAACACCAAAGCGTAAAAACGAACTAAAAAGACTATAAAACTAAGGTCAAAGACTAACAAAAGACCGCTAAAAAGGACCAAATGAGACGTTAGAATATTGTCTCATCAGTTCACTTGAACACTGTAAAAGAGGAAAATCACTAAGTATGTTAGTCTAGCAAATCTTGTATTGGATGATAGGAGACCAAGAAGTAGGCATCTGGCAGGAGAGTTCAACAAATTTGAAGATTTGAAGACTGCACAAGATTGCTAAAGACAAAGTAAATTGGTCTCATCAGATACTTATGTCCAGATATCTTAGAGAAACAAGCGTTTCTTAATAAGCAGGTTTCACAAAAGATATCTGAGAACACAAGGTTTCTGAACGAGGAAAAGTGCCCACGGATACCAATTAAGCTACCACAACGGTTTGAATGCAAACAGTTACATGTGAAAATAGATTGATTTGTAAGATGGTTGTTTCTAAAAACTAGAATAAGATAAAGCAAATAAAGGTTTTTAACAATGAGAGAAGATGAACACAGTAGTAATGATCAAGTAATGCTAATTCGTCCTAGGGCATTCATTTGGCGTGCAGAAATCAATCAATCCAATTCAACCAATCGTTATTTGAATATTTCAAAGTAGAGTAATCGTGGGTTGTCAATCCACGATCCTTAACCGAAAACGATTTTGAAAGTCTTGAACTAGCTTATTGGATTGAAAGTTTTATGAAGATTTTGAACTAGACGCACCCATATGAATGAATCCAAAACCCCTAGAAACAAATATACAATACTTATCACATAACTACCGTGTTCGGAGTGGTTTAGCTACTCATGATAGAAGCAAGGATCAAAGAATTCAAGATATTGATCATGTTAAACATAAAGAGAATGATAATCGCATGCAAGCTCATACAATTCGACAACAAGAACAAGAACGAATTATAAAGAGATAAACAATAGAGAATTACCACAATAATCAGGAATTTGATATCAATCCTTTAATCAAAGATAAAACCAAGCTCCAATGTGTTCCAACGTCAAGAATAATGTCTAGGAGCTTTTCTCAAAACTAGGTTAAAAGAAGTATGAAAGAAAAGAAATCAAAATTCTAATCTAATAAGGAAAATAAAATCAATTCTGCGTCATTGTGGCGAAGAAATAGCTCCTTCTTAATCATCAGTATATCCATTTCATAATCTCGCGTATGGCGGACTAATTCCTTACCATGAAGCTTCAATCTTCAAACAGGAGCATCACTCGCTAAATCTCGTCGCGGCGAGCCATGCTGGAACTTCCAAGGGCAAGCTCGTAAAATCTCGTCGCGGGGGACTGAATACCTCGCCGCGGTGAGCCATGCTAACCGACTTGCCTTCATCCGGCACAAAAGACACAGATTTCTACAAAACACAAACAAAACACCAAAGCGTAAAAACGAACTAAAAAGACTACAAAACTAAGGTCAAAGACTAACAAAAGACCGCTAAAAAGGACCAAATGAGACGTTAGAATATTGTCTCATCAGTTCACTTGAACACTGTAAAAGAGGAAAATCACTAAGTATGTTAGTCTAGCAAATCTTGTATAGGATGTTAGGAGACCAAGAAGAAGGCATCTGGCAGGAGAGTTCAACAAATTTGAAGATTTGAAGACTGCACAAGATTGCTAAAGACAAAGTAAATTGGTCTCATCAGATACTTATGTCCAGATATCTTTGAGAAACAAGTGTTTCTTAATAAGCAGGTTTCACAAAAGATATCTGAGAACACAAGGTTTCTGAACGAGGAAAAATGCCCACGGATACCAATTAAGCTACCACAACGGTTTGAACGCAAACAGTTACTTGTGAAAATAGATTGATTTGTAAGATGGTTGTTTCTAAAAACTAGAATAAGATAAAGCAAATAAAGGTTTTAACAATGAGAGAAGATGAACACAGTAGTAATGATCAAGTAATGCTAATTCGTTCTAGGGCAATCATTTGGCGTACAGAAATCAATCAATCCAATTCAACCAATCGTTATTTGAATATTTCAAACTAGAGTAATCGTGGGTTGTCAATCCACGATCCTTAACCGAAAACGATTTTGAAAATCTTGAACTAGCTTATTGGATTGAAGGTTTTATGAAGATTTTGAACTTGACGAACCCATATGAATGAATCCAAAACCCTAGAAACGAATATATAATACTATCACATAACTACCGTTTTCGAAGTGGTTTAGCTACTCATGATAGAAGCAAGGATCAAAGAATTCAAGATATTGCTCATGTTAAACATAAACAGAATGATAATCGCATGCAAGCTCATACAATTCGACAACAAGAACAAGAACGAATTGTAAAGAGATAAACAATAGAGAATTACAACAATAATCAGGAATTTGATATCAATCCTTCA
This sequence comes from Plantago major, assembly GCA_026545765.1. NCBI lineage: Eukaryota > Viridiplantae > Streptophyta > Magnoliopsida > Lamiales > Plantaginaceae > Plantago > Plantago major. Next base: position 97,909,118 of record CM048840.1, read on the forward strand.
ATCAAAGATAAAACCAAGATCCAATGTGTTCCAACGTCAAGAATAATGTCTAGGAGCTTTTCTCAAAACTAGGTTAAAAGAAGTATGAAAGAAAAGAAATCAAAATTCTAATCTAATAAGGAAAATAAAATCAATTCTGCGTCGCTCGCCGCGGCGGAAGAAATAGCTCCTTCTTAATCGCACTGTATATCCAGCTCGCATAATCTCGCCGTGGCGGACCAATTCCTTCGCCGCGGCGAGCTTCAATCTTCAAACAGGAGCATCACTCGCTAAATCTCGCCGCGGCGAGCCATGCTGGAACTTCCAATGGCAAGCTCGTAAAATCTCGCCGCAGGGGACTGAATACCTCGCCGCGGTGAGCCATGCTAACCGACTTGTCTTCATACGGCTCAAAAGACACATATTTCTACAAAACACAAACAAAATACCAAAGCGTAAAAACGAACTAAAAAGACTATAAAACTAAGGTCAAAGACTAACAAAAGACCGCTAAAAAGGACCAAATGAGACGTTAGAATATTGTCTCATCAGTTCACTTGAACACTGTAAAAGAGGAAAATCACTAAGCATGTTAGTCTAGCAAATCTTGTATAGGATGTTAGGAGACCAAGAAGAAGGCATCTGGCAGGAGAGTTCAACAAATTTGAAGATTTGAAGACTGCACAAGATTGCTAAAGACAAAGTAAATTGGTCTCATCAGATACTTATGTCCAGATATCTTAGAGAAACAAGTGTTTCTTAATAAGCAGGTTTCACAAAAGATATCTGAGAACACAAGGTTTCTGAACGAGGAAAAGTGCCCACGGATACCAACACCTTAAACGGCGTGGAGTACAGGAAGTACTTAATTAGTTTGGGAAACTAAGGAATAACTCCAAGGTTACTGAGCATAGGAAGTACTTAGTTTGGGAAACTAAGGAATAGCTCAAAGGTTTCCGAGTACAGGATGTACTTGGTTGAGAAATCCGGGGAATAACTCAGGGGGAACACTTGATTGGGAACCTAGTGTAAAAGGAAATCAAGGGATAGGTTTATTGTAAGGAGAACTCAATATCTATCTTAGTGAATTTCAAGTCCTGAGAAAGGGCGAGTGGATTAGTTGAGGGATTACGCCACCCTCAGATACCACTATAAAGATCTGTGTTATTTACTTTTTGCAACTTATTACTTGCTTTATTTACCTTGCTGAGTATTTACACACTTATATCTTTCTGAGCACGTGCACTTATCACATAATAGTTTTTCGCTCTCTGAAATTAAGTATCAGATATCTTCACAGATATCTGAGAAATTGTGTTTATCGACAAAAGTTGTAAAAGACTATTCACCCCCCCCCCCCTAGTCTTTTCCTTTGCCGTTATCTGGACCAACAAGTGGTATCAAAGCTGGAGATTCCCAAGCCTTCTGCAGTGAACCTAGATCCCAGATAAGTTCCCACTAACTGCTTTTCACCTACACTTGATTTGTCTGTTTAGTGTGTTTGATGCAGGATGTCTTTAAGTGACGCTCCAATTGTCAAGCCAGAGAACTATGAGAAATGGAAGAACAGTATGATGCTCCACCTAGAAGCCACCAGTGACGAAATGATCGAAGTAATAAAGAATGGCCCCATAATCATTCAACAACTCAAGCAGGTCATGGAGGTTTCTAATGGTAGAGACAGAGTTCCCACTGATGAAGAACCAAGTGGTGGTTCCTCACAAACAGGTGTGTCAACCAGTGGAAGACCTACTGGTCAAGTTCTTTATGAGCCAAAGCCCAAAGAGCTCTGGACAACGAAAGATGCCAAGAGAAATCGACTAGATGGTCAGGCTCGCAATATCATCATACGTTCCACTCCAGAACACATACAGTGTAAACTATGGGGTGCAAAATTGGTGAAAGTGGCCTGGCAACTGATTGAAAAAATCTGTGCCGGCACTGAGAAAGCAAAGGAAAATAAGTTCGAAGTTTTGAAGCTTAAATTCCAAAACTTTAAACAAGGTCCCACAGAGACTCTTGAAGAACTAGATTTCTGATTTACAACACTGATGAGTGAAATGGCTGCACTTGGTGAAAGTGAGAGATACTCTAACTCTGAAAAGGTTAAGACTATCGTGAGAAGCTTGAATCAAAACTGGGAACATACTCAGTATTTTTATTTCAACCAAGGAATGCCAAATATCACTCCAGTAGAACTCTTTTTCCCACTTAACTACTGTCAACTATGAAACTACTCAGAGAGAACAAATAATTGCTGAGAAAGTTCACAATGTTGCTTTAGTAACACAAGGTACTTCTGAAAAGAAGGATACCAAGGAAATGACTGAGGAAGATGCTCTTGCTGTAAAGCAAATGAGGAAATATGTCATTCGGGAGATTGAGAGAAGAAAAGCCAAAGAAAAGCTGAAAAAGCATCTAGGCTCAAACTATCACCAGTACAAAAATATGCAGCTGTCAAGCTCGCTGAACAAGCCAGCTCAGCAAGCATCTAGTACCGACGAAGCAGAAATCGGAAATGATATCTGTTTCTATTGTGGCATCACTCATGAATTGGTTGACTTTGGTCAAAAGAGAAGGGAATTATGTGGGGTTGATGAGGAGATCTATCCAGATTGCTCCAACATTGAGCCTTGCCTAATGGCTGACGAGGTAACCTACATTTCTCAATTCATAAATTATGAGAGTGATGAGGAAGAAATCAAAGATTTAGAATATCTGAGAAGAGAACTTGATCTCTACAAAAGAGAATTTCAAATGGTCCGAGCTAGAGCCGACATTTTTGAAGAAGAAAAGAATTCTCTTGAGAAGGAAAATTCACAATTACTCAAGATATTTGAGAAAAAGGATGCTGAAAATGCATTTCTCAAAGCACAGATATCTGAGACGGAGAAGTCACACAGAAAGGCAATGGATATACTCCAAAAGGAAAACAAAAACCTTCGTTCTGAAAATGAGGAACTCAAAAAGAAAGAACTATCTTTTCAATCCTATGCCAAAGTTAGTGTCACTCTTACTGAAGTAAACTTTTATTTAAGAGATCCTTCAGAAAAGGGAGGACTTGGGCTGAACACACATACAAATAGTTCTACTACTCTGAATAAGAGTGACGAAAGAATAACGTTTGTTAGTGCTCAACAAGATGGTTCTCAAATAACCTACAGCATTGGTCAGAAAGCTAAGGTTGTTGACAAAGAAAAGGCAGTCGCGACCAAACCTTTGTGGGAAAAACAAGTCCAAAAGAAAACTGTTGGGAATGTTTCTGTAAAGAAACATAACACTGAAAAGTGTAATCATCCACAGTGCTATGTCTCTCAGAAAGGAAAAATTGCAGGAGCAGACAAATTTTCCAACATCACGTTTTCTGGAAAGAAAGACGTTCCAGAGACTAGCAAAGCTGCTGAGAAGAGAACTCAGACAGCACCAGGTGCTCGAAATGGCATTGGCTATAAAGCCATCGGGAAACAACTCGCTCGTGAGTATAAACAAGAGCAAGAACGATGGATGAAAGCCAGGATTGCGCATAGCAATCATCAGAAATGGAAGAAAGAACAGATTACGACCACTCTGAATGCCAGGGCTAGAAGAAATCTGGCAAGGAAAGCTAAGTTTGCTGAAAAGCAGACTCAACAATCTGACAGGTATCTGAAAGCACCACGAGGAGCACCAAGAAACACACCAAGAAGGAAAATAGCTTTAAATGATAATGAAACTAATCATTTACCTAAAATTCCTATTTATGTTCCAACAAGACAAAATAATACCCCAAGGAAGTTCATTCAGAAATGGATTCCTACAAGGAGATTCTTTAGTCCAGAAGGTTCCATTGTTGGAATGAGAGCCTAACTCTATGTTTCTTGTCTTGTGCAGAACACTCTGAGGAAGAACTCAAAGTGGCATTTTGATAGTGGATGTGGGAAGCTCATGACAGGAGACAAAGAAAATCTGATTAACTACAGAAAATGCGATAAAGGACCAATTATTATATTTGCTGGAGGAGATGAAAATACAACCATAGGTTTTGGCAATCTGAAGTTTGGAGCTCTTACAATCTCTTAAGTACTACATGTAAAGGGATTAAAATATAATCTCCTAAGCATGAGTCAATTGGTAGACAAAGGGTACACTGTAAAGATCAAGTCAAAACTATGCAAAGTAATTGACCATGAGTCAAAGCAGACACTCTTGATTGCTAGGCGAAAAGGAAATCTTTATGTTGATGACTGGGCATCTGCCACAACTGAAGAATGTCTCATGGTGAGTCAATCTGGCCACACTGAAGAAAATTGGCTATGGCATAAAAGAATGAGTCACTTGAACTTCAAAACTCTGAACAAGCTAGCCAAGAAAGAACTGGTGGTTGGTTTACCCAAAATGTATATAGAAAAGATGGTATATGCTCAGCTTGCCAAATGGAAAAACAATCCAAAACATCTTTCAACTCTAAAACTAGACACTCCAGTGAAAGGCCACTACAAATGTTACATATGGATCTTTTTGAATCCTCTGTAACTAGCTATGCAGGAAAGAAGTATGGTCTGGTTGTTATTGATGATTACTCAAGATTCACTTGGGTTGTTTTTCTCAAACAATAATCGGATGCAAGGGTTGAGATACCCATCTTGCTGAATAAGATTGACGTCATGAAAAATGACAAGGTGTCAGAACAGACCATGGTACTGAGTTTGTGAACCAGTACATAAAAGAGTTTTGTACCTGCAAAGGTATACAACATCAACTATCTTCAGTAAGGACACCACAACAAATGGTGTTGCTAAAAGGAAGAATAGGACCCTAAAAGAAGCAGCAAGAACAATGCTTCCTGACACTGAAATAAGTGAAATCTATTGGGTTGAATCTGTTAACACAACCTGCTACACTCAAAATAGATGTTTGATTAACGAACACCATGACAAAACTCCTTATGAACTTTTGATTGGTAGACCCCCTAGTATCAAACATCTAAGGGTGTTTGCACTACAAAAAAATCGGTTCAGACGGATCCGTCGCCTCACCGGCGGATAGAAATTCCGCCCACCGAGCTGGCGACGGATAAATAATACGTCGTCCAATTCGCGACGGATTGGACGACGGATTAGCATTCTTGACTTTTTTTTTTTTAATCGATTATTGGCGACGGATAGATTTCGCCTTATTTAACGACGGATAGAGTCTATCCGTCGTTAAATTGGGCGACGGATAGAAGCGATCCGTTGCCCAATATATTATTGGAATCAGATTACGTCACTAATTTTTTTTTTAAATTTTGTTTTTTTTTTATATTAATCCCTGTTTTTCGTAGTTCACCTATTTAATCAATATAATGTTCGATAATAAATCAATAATACGGAAAATATTTCAATAAATGATAAATAAAAAATGTAATATCCGAATAAGTCTAAATTATCCAAACAAGTATAAATCTAATAAATCCGAACGTACATAGTACATATACATAACTAGCTACCAAAGGGTGGGTCTTTAACCGGACATGAATCGCTCCATTCAGAATCAAGGCGCTCGTTCTCCTCCCTTCGTTCTCTGTCGCGCCGCTCCATCTCTTGAGTTAGAGCTGCAACCTGTTTCCGGACCTGCAACTGCACCATTTCCGAGACCTGGTCTTGTGTGTAAACCGGACGTCTAGACTGCTGGGATGATGATGAGGAGCACCCCGGACTAGCCAAGCTCAAACCGAGGCTCCCGAGTCCATATATTCGTCCTTTGCTGTCCGGTTTGTTGACCTCTAGGAAGATGTTGTCAACTTGTTCAATGAGACATCACCCGCTCTCTTCCTCCCGCCGCTACCGAGCATCAACCTCACTGAAATCTTAAATAGCGTACATCATGATCGATCTTGTTTTCAAAAATAACTTGTAATAGTGTACAAATATGAACTTTAAGCAACATAAACATACCGCAATAGACAAGGCCCGGCAGTCGGTCCATACCCCGCCCTTCTGCTTGGCCTTCTTGAAGATGTCATACTTAGATGTCACCTTCCCCCGTGAGATCTGAACAACATATATAGTCAACAATTTATCATCTCAGAAGTAATAGAGCAGAGACACAATACATACATGTAATGCTAGATTGGAAAAAACATATATATACTTACCGATTGGTAATAATCAGTGAGAGTAGATCGCCTCCCAAGGTGGTGAATGCCTTCCGCCGATTAGATTGAGACGCTGTGTTCGGCTCATTGATGTAGGCATTGTCTCGACATCGATTCGGCGCCAGAGGCATCCCAAAGGGCCCACTCACGCATCAACTTGTGGAGGCATTCCGGGCCATCCCGAATGGCCTTCCAAGTTCAGACCATATCCTCAGATAGCTTTAGATCCGCCTCGTAAACACGCCAGATCTGTGGGATCAATCTGTTGGGAATGAAGTACTCCTTCTACATTCCCAATTTCATACAACATCCAAAGTCAATACATATATAATGTCACCATGTTACATCAATTTAATAAGATACAACAACATAACATATATGGTGACTAACATATCACCCAAACAAAGTGGCTAACATACCACTCACATTGTCCTAAATTTTACTAACATAATGGTGACTAACATGTCACCCAAATAAAGTGGCTAACATACCACTCACATACAGTGGCTAACATACCACTCATATTAAAACGATTATAATAACAAATAAAGGAATGCCATATTTTAACTTACCCTCAGCTCATTAAAGTACTCGGCCCACATGCGGTCCAAGATGTGAGACCAACACTCACCACCCTGCCCCGGTGGCTCTCTCCTGCTCCGGAAGATGTCACCTAGTTTGTTGTGGACCTCCCGAGGCCATAAACTGTTGTCAATGTATAAGATACAAGAAAAAAAATATATATTACTTTAGTACGACAATTTCTACTTGTCAACTATCATAAGTTATGTTTTACATATTTAAGAAGAATGTATAATACTTACTTGGCAGGACCAACAGGAAAAATCACAGGCAACCCGTCCCACGTGACGTTGGGATTCAGTGGATCAAACACAAGGTAGGGACAATCGTCATGGTCGCCCTCCAGTATGTGTCCGGGCTGAATGGTAGAGCCCCTGCTGCTATCACCTGATGGGGGGGGGGGGTCTCAGGAATCTGAGACCTGCTGGCCAGACTACTAGAGCCCTCCCTGTCCTTTGACCCTCTCCCCGACCCAGCACTATCATGCGGCTGGCTGCGTGGTGGGGGGGGGGACGATAGGTGGACTTGCTCTGTCACGGCATCTGGAAAAACATGTAATAAATACAATAAAATGTGTTAGTACGAGTTATAATACAGAACAAATTATAAGAACACATATAATTACTCAAGTGTTATCAACTACTAACTAGTTATAATACACATAATATACCGTTATCGCCGTCCTCTAAGTCTACATATTGGTCCTCGTGCAGATCGAGGTCTATCATTTACGATAATAAATCAATTTCAGAATAATTCAATCAATTGTTACGTAATATAAGTTATATTAGCTTCAATCAATTGTTACTTCAATTTTACGATAATGTTTGGTTTCATATATCAACTAATGATTACTAGTTATACAAGCCTAGAGACAAAACGGATAAAACTCATCATTCTCTTGCAGCCCCCTCCTCATCACTTGTGACGCTCCCTACCACAGAACTTGCATTCCAACAGATCTACATCCTCCTCCCAATACACCATGCACATGTTTCGACATGCAAAAACGTACTCAATAGGCGGCTCCAAACCCCGCCTCTCCCTCCATTGGAGGTATGCCATGGACGGTGCTTCCTCACCGTGGGAATCTATACATTATACTCAAGCATGAATCCATAACGTCGCAAGTTCTCGAATCTCTTTGTAGAGTCATAAATTGCTTGTTTCAGGGTTTCAATGTGCAAGGACACTTTATCAACCCCAGCTGCATGTTTGGACGTCCCATAGCAAACGAGATGAAACCTTTAACCCCTTCTACAAAACTCCTAGAAACTCTGCCATTTACTGCCGTACGATCGTACATCCATAAACGGTCGGAATTCATTGTATAATTTTTTAACCTGACACGTTCCAATTGATTAGATCGTATTAATTTATTAGATCGATTCCAATTCGGATAAGAAGATTGTAGAGATTAATTGTTAATTATTATACGTTCCTTATAAATTAATTATTAAGTGTTCGATATGTTACAAAATTTATTAAGTGTTTTACTACTACGAGTTATAAATTATAAATTACACGTTAATATAATCAACAAATTATTCGTAGCTCAAAACACTTAGCTACATCCTCGTAATTTAGTACATATACGAATTTATCAAATCAACCAAAACTACTTCATACATACATATCAAATTAACTAAACTAACTACATACATACTTAACATACATATCAAATTACACATACATATCGAATTACTACATACATACTTAACATACATATCAAATTAACTAAACTAACTAAACTAACTACATACATAATTAATTAACATACATACTTCACTACATACATACTTATCAAATTAACATACATACATATTGAATAACTACATACATTCATATCAAATTAACTAAACTAACTATCAAATTACATATACAAATCAAATTAATCAAATTACATATAATTGATCAAATTAACTAAACAAGCTACTACATACTTCATATAAACATACAATTGAGAATAAGTAGTCAAAAATCAAAAAAATCCCAAATTTCCAAAAGTTAGGGTTTAGCCAAAATACCATTGATTCCAAAGAAAATAGCGGATGAAATTTGAAATTGATGGAAGAAACGAGCTCCTCGTCCAACGATCTTCGAATTGACACCAAGATTGAGAAGAATCGTCAACAATTTGTCGGATTTGACGGAGGAGAAAGGAAGAAGCAGAAGAGCGAAAATGGCTTATGCTTCTGCTTCAGTCCAACTAAAGGCCTTCTAGGCCAACGGAAATGTATCCGTCGGCCCAAAGGCCGATCCGTCGCTACGGGAGCGACGGATAGTTTTCTGTCGCCCCGTAGCGACGGATAAGTTATCCGTCGCCATTTTTAATTTTTTTTTTAATTTTCAATATAAACATTAACGACGGATAATTCATCCGTCGTTAATATTTATTTATTTTTTTAAGTCAAAGTATGGGCGACGGATTAATAAAATCCGTCGCCCATATAGCGACGGATAACATTATCCGTCGCTAATAAGCGATGGATAACTATTATCCGTCTCTAGGTTTGGCGACGAATAAAATCCGTCGCCAAACCTAGCGATCCGTCGTTATTTTATCCGTCCCCCCTTTCCGTCGTTTTTCGACAGAATTCTTGTAGTGTTGGTCGCAGATGTTTTGTTCTTAACAATGGAAAAGAATACTTGAGAACATTTCAACCAAAAGCAGATGAAGGAGAATTTCTTGGTTATTCTCTGAATAGTAAAGCCTACAGAATCTACAACAAAAGAACGCAAAAGATTGAAGAATCTGTTCATGTAGTCTTCTACGAAGGAAACAAGAAAGTACCCTTGAATGAAGAACTCTCAGATAGGTTCGAAGAACTAATGGTTAAAGATTCTGAATCCTGAAAAGGAAACAACTCTGTCATTCACTTAGAGAATGACTCTGACGATGAAAAAGCAACCATTGCTTAGTAACAACCAGATGACTCTAAGACATGATGAAGAATTTCCTATGAGAATTCCAGAAATGGAATAGGTTACTGAGAACCTTCATCATGAAGATGTTTCTGAAAATGAGATTGCTGAAAATCAAATTCCAAATATCTCTAACACAGAAAAAGTGTCAGATATCCATGCCATTTCCCATGTGCCAGATATCTCAGATACTGCACAAGTATCCTATCAAGATCATATTGATTCACATTCAGATCAAAATGATATTGATCCTACTAGTTCAAAACCCATTATAAAATGGATAAGAAATCATCCTGCCAAGGATGTGATTGGTCCTTTAGACCAAGGAGTTAGAACTAGGAGAGCAATTGCTGACTCTCTTTATGGATGTTTCATCTCAAACATTGAACCTAAAACTATAGAAGAAGCATTGAAGGATCAAGATTGGATCTCTGCAATGCAATAAGAGTTGGATCAATTTGAGAGAAACAAAGTCTGGAAACTGGTTCCATTTATTGACGGAATATCTGTAATTGTAACCAAGTGGTTTTCAGAAATAAAATGAATGAGTCTGGCGAAACAACCAGAAACAAAGCAAGGTTGGTTGCCAAAGGATTCACCTAGACAGAAGGACTAGATTTTGATGATTCATATGCTCCAGTTGCAAGATTGGATGCAATTAGACTATTTCTAGCCTTTGCAGCTCATAATGACTTTAAAGTTTATCAGATGGATGTCAAAAGTGCATTCCTAAATGGTGAACTTGCTGAGGAAGTCTATGTTGAACAACCACCAGGCTTTGAGGTTTCCACAGAAAGTAGAATGGTTTATAAGCTTCAGAAAGCTCTGTATGGACTGAAACAGGCTCCGAGAGCATGGTATGATACTTTAGCCAAATACTTGCTAGAAAGTGGCTTCAAGAAAGGAGATGTTGATAAAACACTCTTTACTTTAAACCATGAAGGGAAACTACTTTTAGTTCATGTATATGTTGATGACATTATATTTAGATCTAAAGACAAGCAACTTTGTGAAGACTTTGTTGAGCTCATGAAAAGTAAATTTGAGATGAGCATGATGGGAGAATTAAAGTACTTCCTAGGATTGCAACTCAAGCAACTTAATGATGGAATATTCATTAGTCAAACAAAGTATGCAAAGGATATGCTCAACAAGTTTAATCTAAAGCCTTCTGAAAAGAATGCTAAGATACCTATGAGCATTGGAACCAAAATGACCTATACTGAATCTGACAATAGTGTTGAAGAACACAAGTATAGGAAATTGATTGGGTCTCTACTATATCTCACAGCAAGTAGACCTGATATTCAATATGCAGTTGGTGTGTGTGCTTGATTTCAGACAAATCCAATGCAATCACACTACAACATTGCTATGAAAATATTAAGGTATGTAAAGGGTACTGTAGAAGTTGGATTGTGTTATCCAAAAGACAGTGGATTGAGTTTAGTTGGATATTCTAATGCTGACTATGCTGGATCATTGCTTCATAGAAAAAGCACATCAGGAACTTGTCAATTTCTTGGTGCCAGATTAATATCATGGTTCAGCAAGAAACAAAACTCAATTGGTACATCTACCACAGAGGCTGAATATATTGTTGCTGGGTGTTGTGCTTCACAGATATTGTGGATACAACAACAACTCAGAGATTATGAGATCAATGAAGAGAAAACACTGATTTTCTGTGACAACACAAGTGCTATTTCCATAACTCAGAATCCTAAGTTTCATGCAAGAACAAAGCACATTGATGTTAATTAGACACCACTTCATTAGAGACCATGTTGAAAAAGGCAATATAGAGATACTCAAGATTGGTACTGAAGACCAACTTGCAGATATCTTTACAAAGCCTTTGCAAGAAAGTAGGTTCTTAACCTTGAGACATAGTCTTGGGTTAATGGAGCTACCAAAGGAACTGAAAAGTTATAATCTCTGAGACGGAAACTCGGAAAGGAGAAAGATATCTGGAACAAGCACCCAGATATTCAAGGCAAAAAGGTATCTGAGACAGGAACTCAGTATGATTGAGAAAGGAAAAAGAAGAGATAAGATATCTGGAATAGGAATCCAGAATATCAAAGATAAAAGGTGAAACACATAGCAAAAAGATATCTGAAATGGGTACACAGATATCAAAGGTTGAAGGGTAAAATGGCTATTTGAAGATTTCTGAGACAGGTACTCAGATATCTAGATCACCTAGTGAGGGGGAACACAAAAAGAGAAATGTGGTACAACTATATTCAGTCAACTACATCTGTGGTGTTTTGTATCTTTCCATTTATATGTTAAGTTACACACAGTCTCTGAACTGACTACATAAGTCCAAAGACTGTCCCCTAGTCATAGAAAAGAGATGTGATTCAGAAAGCCTTACGCCAAATTTCATTAATTGGGCACAATTACAATTACTGATTGTGATTATTGCTGAAGAAGCAATCGTGACCCTTGATGAAATGGGCGTTTGATCTTAACAGACGAGATCAATTCTCAGTAAAAAAGTGGACGGTAAAAACACAGACGTGGCCCACTAAGCATTTAATGCAAAATGAATTTTACCCACGCCTATCTGCATTGGCACAGATACATATGTACAAAATCAATTTGTATGTATATGTCTATTGAGAGTAAGATGCTACATATATAGGATTTTGGCAAAAGAAATCACTTTCGCATAATTCAACATTCACACTTACACAGAAATAGCAAAATCTTTCAAAGTTTTCTGCAAATCTCTGTTCTTCGCTTAGTTATTCTGCAAAGAATCACTAAACTCACACCTTAATCTCTTTCCGACTTTCAAAAACTTTCACTATTTAAAGAGATGGCTCCAAAACGTGCTTCTAACCAGAAATCCCAAGCTACTACCTCTGGTACTGCTGAAAAGCAAGCACCAGTGTTGGTTATAACAAACAATTGGTTGATTGGAGAGTTCAATCCTGATCATTGGACTTCAAATCACAGGATGATTTGGGGTGGTGCCATGATTGAGGAATACCTTGTAGCTGCAATAGAAAACCAGGCTGATATGCTTGAAAAGGCACAAATCAAGGGCTTTCTATCTACTCTTCCTAGTGGAGTTTCTTCACTGGATGTCCTAGAGTTTTACAACAACTCCACGATTATTTCCAAAGTCTCTGAAGGCACTGAGACAGTGTCTATCAAGACTAAAGTCCAAGGACAGGAAATCATGTTGGACGAAACAGCTTTCTGTGAGCTGTTTGAACTTCAAAATCTTGGAAAGGATTTTGAAATTGACACCAATGATGAAGATCTCCTTGAGGGTGTCAAAAAGCTCTACAGTGATGTGTGTGATCTTGACAAGCCAGACACACCCATAGACTTTAAGCTTGCTGACATAAGGACCAGACATCTGTTGGTCCACTGGGATGTGTTGGCATGTGTCCTTCACATATGCTTTAATGGTCTACAAGGAGGTGCTGACCAGATAAGCCAAGAACACTGGATGATGATGCTCTTGTTGAATCAACAAAACAAAAGGCTGAAAAACCCTTTTAATTGGGGGAAGTACGCCTTCATGAAATTTGTGAAGAAGATACAAGGCTTTGAGCCTAAAATCGTTAAGGGCCTTGCTGAGCCAAAAGCCACAGTAAGCTATGGACTGAAGATATGCTACTTACTGGAGTGCCTTGGCATTGAGCTCAGAGAGACGGCTGACATAGCCAACAAAGAATCGCTTCTACAAATATGAGTATACAAACATGATGAAAAAGGTTACTGCATCTCAGAAAGGTTCCAAGAAATGAAAGACTGATGAGGTATCTGAGGGTTCCGTTGCGACCAAAAAGCCCAGAACTTTACGAAAGAAGTCTGCTGGCAAATCAGAAGGCATACCCATTGTAGATGTCGACTCTCAGATATCTGCCGCCACTGCTGATGAACTCATCAATGAAGATGAACTCATCAATGCCGCTAAGACCACAGCTGATGAACTCATCAATGCTGCAGAGTGCCTTGTTGATGAACTTATCAATGCTGATAAAAGCAGTGAGAAACTTCAAACACTCTCTGCAGAAGCAGCAGGGATTGTTGATAATTCAGTCCCAGATTTCGATGAGGAATCTGAAAATGAGGGGGAAGCCATAATTCCCAAGGTTGCTGAAAGAGAAACAAGTGCAGAGGTTGCTGAAAAGGCAACTAGTTCAAAGGTTGTTGAAGAAGCAACTGTGTCCAAGGTCACTGGACAAAACACACCATCAAAGCAAGTACACTTAAGCATATTGAAGATGCTTTGATGAGTGGCAACTTAGTGTTGGAGGATACTGCCATTGCCTCAACACTTAAAAGTCTGTCTAAAGCAGATATGGATAGGCCCCATACATCATCGACTTCTTCATCCAGATCAGAATCACAACACCAACCACAACAGCCAATAGTGGATGCTGTTGAGATGATACTTGAGTTACAGCATGACATACCAGCATCTTTCCTTGCTGAAGAAAATCCTGTAAATGAGCAGGTTCCCCAACTCAATGAGAGGGATCAAACTGAGGCATCTGCTCAGAATGATCAACCAGGGGAGGCAACTGAGTTGCACACTCAGGATAGGTCCGAAGTACCTCAAACTTCCAACAAAGAAGTGGTCCAAGAACAACAAGACCAATGCATGGAAACTTCACAAGTTCCAGAGACCAGTCAGCCTGACAAAGCTCAGGTAGCTGAATGGTTTAACTCTTTACTTGTGATAAACTATGCTTAAATCTTGTTACTTATTAAAATTTCTTTGTTACAGGCTGAATTAGAAACAAAAGAACAAGAGGAAGCTGCAAGGCTTGCCTCAGAGATTGAGAAGGAGGCTTCCATAGCCTCACAACTTGAGGAACAGGAGCCTGTTTCATAGGTAGAAGATGGTTCCTTAAGAAATAACATCTCAGATACGAACTTTATACACTTGACTAATACTCTTAAGTGTTTGTTTCTAATAGGCTCCAACTGAGAAGAAAAATGGAGAGACTGAAAAATCTATCTCTTCAGAGAAGAATCCAGAGACTTCCAAGGTCTCTAAGAAACAAGTATCTGAACCTTCTGCAGAGAAGGTATTTCATTCTGATACCTATAATCTTTAAAGACAAATCTCTGATCATTTTTCTTAAACTGACACTTTCTACTTATAGGTTCAAAAAGAAGTAGAAGTTGCTGGGGAATTGCCCACTCAATCCCCGCAACCAAAGGAGATTGATGAGGCATCAAAGCCTTCATCACAAGAAAACCTTCCAGAGACTGCACAAGTCTCTGTCAGACAAGTATCTGAGCCTCCTACCGTGGAGGTAATTGACTTCCCAGATATCTGAAATTGTCTAATGTAGTTTTCTTGCTCAAATTTTCTAAATGTTATGTTTTTAATCTCAGGTTCAAACAGAAAGAAAGATCATTGAGGATCAGACTTCCCAGTCTCCTCCTCATATCCAGATATCTGAGGCACCTGGAACCTCAGTAGTCAAGTCATCTGAGCCTGTCACACAAGTAACTCAGATACCTTTCTACTCTAAAGCCTAAATATCTACCATAGTTATGAAACTAATTCAGAACTTTTTCTTTCAGGCTCAAACAAGTTCCACTAAGGTCCTTGTTGATGAAAATAAGGACCTGCTTCCTTTCTTCAAGGAACACACTTTGCCAAAGCACCTAAAATGCTTCAAGAAATGGCAAAAGCTTCGATGCTCCGATCTATCTGAGATCATAAATGTGACTGATCACCCCATAAGGAGAGCACGAGCCCTTGACTTGGAAAACTATGTCCATGCTATGTTCCGGACTGAACAATACTCTTTTGGAACATTAATGCATAAGGACTTCGTCAAGGAAGTGGCGAGAAAGCTTATTCAAGCTTTTAACCAAACAGATGGTCAGACCAGAATGCAGATGGCATTCATGCCTATCTTGCCCCAGACTCTACAGTTCAGACCCTCTGAGCAAGAGGAAGTTAATGGGCAAATGGTCACTATTCCAGAAGTGATCAATCTGGTCTCTGAAGATGAAGAAGAGAAGGAGACTGATGACAATGACTATGAAGAACCACCTTCTGACCATCACAAGGATGATGATGACAAAAAGGATGATGATGATGCCCCTGCACCAGGGACATGAGGGATTGCACAAGGTAATAATACCTCAGTTGCTGAAAACCACACTGAGAGGACATCACAAAAATCCCCTCCTCCAACTCCTCAGAAATCTACCCATCCATCTCCCCAACAAAAAGTCTCTACTGAACAAGTAGTTGAGCACTCTGAGGACAACACTCAGAAAATATTGGATGCACAAGCCAGAGTTGCTCAACTCAAACAACTGTTGGAGGAAGAACAACAGCTACATCTTCAACTGGAAGAAAAGATAGCTGAATCCAGAGTCAAGCTAGATAAATTAAAGAACAAACGCGCAAAGAAACGCAAGCTTACTCTGAGATTAAAGAGCTCCGGGGCGCTGTTGATTATATTGCTAAGGAGCTAGATGCTGAACAAGTATCTGAAGAAAAGCATGATGCTAAGGCTGCATCTTCACCAAAGAAACTGTTGGGGGTTAAACCTCTCAACACCAACACTACCACTGCAAGCAACCTAATCCAAGCTCCGCCTCCAACTTGAAGTCCGACAAGAGGGCTGTCCGAGAAAGAGCACCTGAAAGGACTAAGTGGGGGGGTGGGGGGGGGGGGGTTAGAATGGGTTACCCGGATTGCCAAGGTCAATCCGGTAAGAGGCTTCACTCAAGGGAGAGGTGGTAGCTCTCAATGCAATAGTAATGGGAAAAGTATAATGGATATCACTTTGGTCTCGCTTATCGACCTTTACTTACCCCAAGGTCTTGGACCTTGTGCCGTATTTATAGTTATCATATACTCATGAGGTAGCTCATAAGATGATGCCAAGTGTACGATCCAGATTCGGGCACCAATGCTACCTTTTGCCCATGGCCCATTAGTGAACAGTAGTCCAATACCGATAAGTGGGCCTGGGAGGGTAGTTTGGACCTTTTCCCTCTGAGAGTACTGTTCCGCCTGTTGGGTCCGTGTTAGTCCCTCGGACAAATCTGTCTGCTTGGTTGATCTGCCCTTGGGTGACTCTGGATGTCCGAGCCAAGAGTCTCACGGAAGTATCTCAGTGGTTCAGTTACATACGTTTGGTCTTAGAGTAATGGTGGCATCCGAGGTTCTCTCGTACGGTCCATTAGGCATCTCTGTACTGACATGGTCAGGTTTACAAGTCCTTTCCTTAGCCAGCTCGGACTAGCTGTGGGGATGTAGTGACTTCGGCGTACTGGTCGATTCACTTTGGGCGGACCATGTGAGGTCGGACCAGTACTGAATTGGCTAGTTAAGCCGTGATGCGCTTTAGGACACGCTCTATGGCGCCCTTAACGGATTGGACATATTTCCGTATCAACAGAAACCATCCTCCAAAGGCAAGAAACTCATATCTGAGATGGTTGCCGCCTTCAGAAACCTTGATGAAGAAGTGCAAGAGGATGAAGATCACTGGGCTGATGACTCAGATAATGAAGAAGAGAAGAAATTGGCAGAACACCGAAATGAGCACTTGGTGGTGTCTCATTTGAAAAGGAAGCTGATTGCTCCTGAAATTTTCAGCAAGCTGCCAAATGTCAACTCCAATGAATACTTGAACAGATATCAAGTACTGGCTAAATTGAAAAAGGAGTTGTCTTCTCAAGATAAAGCCGCCATTGCATCAGTCCCTGCAGAGATGAAGACATTCATAGAGCTCATCACTCAGAGAACAACCAGTCTGGTCGTTGCTCAAAAAGACATAGGCATGGTTAGGGATGATGACCAAAACTTGGATGCAAAAGCCTTTGAAGAGGCTAGCTATGCTGCTGGAAAAACAGATGCTATTCAAGGCCCACTGGCAGAGCTCACTGATAAGGAAACAGGTCTTATCAAACAAAATCAAGAGCTCAAGGCTAATTTGGAAAAGTTGGTTGCTTCTTACAGCTATCTACAAGGCAACTTTGACTCCCTTTCAGAATCTTTTGTGATTCTTAGTCAGTCAACAATGACTAAGGGGGAAGGATTTCAAGGTGCTCAGAGAGGAAGAGGAAACAAAAGAAAAACTGAACAACCACCTCTCAAAATAAATGAGCCCTCCTCCAGTCAGACTGCTCTACAGATAGTGGCCACCACTCAACAACTTCCTGAAAAAGGAATGACAACAAGGGCCAGGGCACAAAAACCTCCAAGGGGTACCAAGGCTCCAAGGAGAAGATAAGTGATAGGGGTTGATGAGTCTCCTGAAGAAGAAGAAGAAGAAGAGGAGGAGGAGGAGGAGGAGGAGGAGGAGGAGGAGAAGAAGAAGAAGAAGGACAAATCAAATCCCAGGGCAATGAAGAAAGCTGCAAATCACCTAACAAGGGAAATCTGGAAGATGATGATGAAGATGAAGCTCCTCTTCACAGAAAGAGAAAAAGGGTTGATAGCCTAACTGCGCCCTTAGCTGCAAAGCCAATAGCAGCTAAAACACCCTCTGGAAATACCAAGTCAATCCAGAGTGGTTCTTCAAGCAATCCAAGGGAAAACTCAAGGCAAAGGAGGAATAGATTGAGAACTGAAAGAAGAAAAGGTCAACTTCCACTCAGGCCAGAAGAAGCCAGAATTGAGTATGTGAAGACTGACAACAACTCCTCCTCCTACAGGTGTATTCATCAGAGGAATGGATACTGGATACTGGAACTCAAGCACTTGCTTGTAAATGAAAAAGGATTTCCAGTTGCCATCCATCAACAACTTATGGCATGGAGAAAAGATAAGCCAATCTTGATCAACACCAATCATGTCAAAGCTTGGTTGGATTTTGAAGTTGTCAAGAGAGTTGAAGCCATGAGGAAGGACCTTAATGATGAATGTCCTTATGGAAAACCTGATGATGTGCATAGAGTCCCAAACCTCACTGGAACAGGCACAAGGCCAAGACTTGTTGTGGAACCCTTTGAGTCATTCTACATGACTGAAGATCAATACAAGGGTGACATCAGATATCTGAGGATCATATATGATTACTTCAAGCTATCAGATATCAAAATTGAGCATGCCTGGAAATGGGGAAAGTATTTATGGGTCAAACACTTTGCCAAGAAGAATCCCACAAAATCATACAAAGAAGTCTGTGGTTATGCCAGAGACACTGAGATATTGGTCAGAACCTTGCTCTATGACTACTCAGATGATATCAAAAGATTTGGAGATAGGGAGTATGAAAATTGATCCTTGGAGCTGCTGAAGTTTTGAAGACTTGAAGACAAGTTAATTAGGATGTTTACTTGGAGCTTGGTTACTCATGTTGTCCTAGTTAACTATGTATTTTGTATCTTGCTTGTTGGTCCAGATAACGGCAAAGGGAAAAGACTAGAGGGGGGGGGGGGGGGAGCGTGAATAGTCTTTTACAACTTTTGTCGATAAACACAATTTTTCAGATATCTGTGAAGATATCTGATACTTAATTTCAGAGAGCGGAAGACTTTTCTGTGATAAATGCATGTGCTTAGCAAGATATGTATAAATACTCAGCAAGGTAAATAAAGCAGGTAATAAATTGCAGAAAGTAAATAATACTGATCTTTATAGTGGTATCTGAAGGTGGCGTAATCCTTCAACTAATCCACTTCGGCCTTTCTCAGACCTAGAATCCACTAAGACAGATAATTGAGTTCACCTTACAAATATCTTCTCTCGATTCCTAAATACACTAGGTTCCCAACCAAGTGTCCCCCCTAAGTTATTCCCCGGCTTTCTCAGCCAAGTACTTCCTATACTCAGAAACCTTTGAGCTATTCCTTAGTTTCCCAAACTAAGTACTTCCTATGCTCAGTAACCTTGGAGTTATTCCTTAGTTTCCCAAACTAAGTACTTCCTGTACTCCACGCCGTTTAAGGTGTCGGTTAAGGTAGTTTGTCAGGTTTGGTAGATTAATAACTTCTACAGTTATGTAATACGACCTTCTTGAACAAGAGTCATTTAACAGACTTCACAATGTGTGGTGAGATATTCTTTTACTGACCCAAGTCTATGATAAATGTTCTAGAGAATTAATCTCAGATACTTGATCTTTTGATTCAACTCCTTCACAGATAGCAATGCTTGTTAAGGATCAGGACACTTAGAACTTTCGTGCTACTAATTAGAATTCAAGAGCTAAGTGATGATATTTATAGTTGAAAATCATGCCATTTGAATAGTATCCGTTAGGCTGAAATTCAAACTATTGATATCTGAAAATAGTACTGCAGAAGACGTTGTCTCTTTTTAGAGATTTCCTCTTTTGTTCAGATGTCTCTGTCTGCGCATTTATTGCATTGTACTATTTTTGTCCTGTAGTACCAACGGAACTATGCACGCTTTTTGAAGCATTGCATGTCCCTTTCCAGAGACCTTCTCATCTCCAGGTACCTGTTGAAACATTGTTTCCCAGAAACATAGTTTTATCCAAGGTATCTGAGTGTAGATATCTGTGGGCACTTTTCCTCGTTCAGAAACCTTGCGTTCTCAGATATCTTTTGCAAAACTGGTTCATTGAGAAACACTTGTTTGTCAAAGATATCTGGACATAGGTATCTGATAACCTTTGTCTTCAGCAATCTTGTGCAGTCTTCAAAACTTCATCTTTAAGTTGAACTTCTCCTGCTGGATGCCTTTTTCTTGGTCTTCTTCAAGGAAATAAAAATTACATTCAAAGACCTAATATCCTATACAAGATTTGCTAGACTATCGTACTTAGTGATTTTTCTCTTTTACAGTGTTCAAGTGAACCAAGAGTACTAACCACCTTTCTGAGCTAAGATAAGTCATTAGGTTGCTGATCAAAATCTAAACAGATATTCCTAACAAATATCCCCCTTTTTGATCAGTCAACGATGACTATATTTAAAACCTATTACAACATGGTCATCATCCCTAACCATGCCTAGGTCTTTCTGAGCAACGAGTTCTCTGAGTGATGAGCTCAGTGAATGTCTTCATTTCTGCGGGGACTGATGCAATGGCGACTTTATCTTGAGAAGAGAACTCATTTTTCAATTTAACCAGTACTTGATATCTGTCCAAGTATTCATTGGAGTTGACATTTGGCAGCTTGCTGAAGATTTCAGGAGCAATCAGCTTCCTTTTCAAATGAGAAACCGCTAAGTGTTCATTGCGGTGTTCTGCCAATGTCTTGTCTTCTTCATCATCTGAGTCATCAGCCCAGTGATCTTCATCCTCTTGCACTTCTTCATCAAGGTTTCTGAAGGCAGCAACCATCTCAGATATGTGTTTCTTGCCTTTGGAGGATGGTTTCTTTGGTGAAGATGCAGCCTTAGCATCATGCTTTGCTTCATATACTTGTTCAGCATCTAGCTCCTTAGCAATTTAATCAACAGCGTCCCAGATCCCTTTAATCTCAGAGTAAGCTTGCGTTTCTTTGCGCGTTTGTTCTTCAAGTTTATCTAGCTTGACTCTGAATTCTGCTATCTTTTCCTCCAGTTGAAGATGTAGCTGTTGTTCTTCCTCCAACAATTGTTTGAGTTGAGCAACTCTAGCTTGTGCATCCAATATTTTCTGAGTGTTGTCCTCAAAGTGCTCAACTACTTGTTCAGTAGAGACTTTTTGTTGGGGAGATGGATGGGTAGATTTCTGAGGAGATGGAGGGGATTTTTGTGATGTCCTCTCAATGTGCTTTTCAGCAACTGAGGTATTATTACCTTGTGCAATCCCTCCTGTCCATGGTGCAGGGGCATCATCATCATCCCTCTTATCATCCTCATCCTTGTGATGGTCAGAAGGAGGTTCTTCATAGTCATTCTCATCAGTCTCCTTCTCTTCTTCAGATACCAGATTGATCACTTCTGGAATAGTGAACATTTGCCCATTAACTTCCTCTTGCTCAGAGGGTATGAATTGTAGAGTTTGGGGCAAAGTAGGCTTGAATGCCATCTGCATTCTGGTCAGACCATCTGCTTGGTTAAAAGCTTGAATAAGCTTTCTGGCCACTTCCTTGACGAAGTCCTTATGCATCAACGTGGCAAATGCATATTGCTCAGTTGGAAACATTGCATGCACATAAGTCTCCAAGTCAAATGCTCTTGCTCTTCTGGTAGGGTGATCTGTGACCCTCGTGATTTCGAACAGATCAGAGCATCTGAGTTTCTGCTATTTCTTGAAACACTTTAGATGTTTTGGCAGAGTATGAGCCCTGAAGAATGGAAGTAGGTCCTTGTTCAAATCTTCAGGGACCACTAAGGCACTAGCTTGAGCCTGAAAGAAAGAGTTATGAATTAGATTCAAAACTTGTGCAGATATCTGAGTATTAGTGTAGTTAGGTTTCTGAGTTACCTGAATGAGTACATCAGGCTCAGAGACTTGTACTACTGAGGTAGGGGGTACCTCAGATATCTTGTTGTGAGGTGGAGACTTGGGAGTCTGGTCCTCATCAACCTTTCTTTCTGCTTGAACCTGAGAATTAAAATTATCACAATACTTAGGAAATTGTCATGAAAGAATTTATGCAATTAAGCTTCAATGATCTCTGAATTTTTCACTTACTTCCTTAACAGGAGGCTCAAAATCATTTTTCTCAGAAACTTTCTCAGTTTCTGGTGTTCTTTCTGATGATGTTGCCTTGGGGGCTTAATCAATTTCCATGGGTGCAGGGAATGTCGCAACTCTTTCCCCTTGCACTTCTACTTCTGAATGAGCCTGTAAGTAGAAAGTATTGAGTAATTTAGAGAAGAATTTATATTAACCCATAATGAAGAATGTTTATCACTGAGTTTTATATACCTTCACACGAGAAGGCTCAATGACATTTTCTCCAGTAACCTTGACAGTTTCTGGGTCCTTTTCTGACATTTATGCCTTATCTTCTTCTTTCTCAATTGGAGCCTATTAGAAACATCCACTTAATTAGTTAAGTGTATTAACATATAACTGAAAAGTAATATCTTAAGGAACTCTTTATCACCTGTGGTACAGGCTCAGATTCCTCAAGAGGTGAGGTTGTGGTAGCCTCTTTCTCAGTTTCTAAGGCAAGCTCCAGCTTCTTCTTGTTCTTGTGTTTCTAATTCAGCCTGTAACAAAGAAATTTTATTGAATAACAAGATTAATAAACACAAAATATCACAAGTAAAGAGTTAAACCATTCAGCTACCTGAGCAGTGTCAGGCTGATTGGTTTCTGGAACTTGTGACCCTTCTATACTTTGGTCTTGTTGTTCCATTTCAGCTTCTTTGTTTGAAGTTTCAGGTATTTCGGACCTATCCTGAGTGTGCAACTCAGTTGCCTCCCCTGGTTGATCATTCTGAGCAGATGTCTCAGTTTGATCCCTCTCTAGGAGTTGGGGAACCTGCTCATTTGCAGGATTTTCTTCAGCATATTGCATTGCTGGTATGTCGAAATGGAGTTCATTGACCATTTCATCAACCACTTATGGCTGTTGTGGTTGTATGGAAGCAGAAGTTTGAGCATTTGAGAGCTCTTCCAGATTTTTAAGTGTGGTATTGACATTAGCGTCTACCTAGGTCACCACTCATCAGGGCTTCTTGAAGTTGTTTATACGTGACTTTCCCTGATGATGTGTTGGCACCAACAACCTTTGCTATAGGTGCTTGCTCAGCAACCTTTGAGCGAGTTGCTTTCTCAACAACCTTGGACCTTTTGGTCCTCTTTCCCTTGGCCTTGGTTACTTTTCAGTAACCTAGGGGGCTGGAATCTTATCCTCGTCCGATTCATCATCGAAATCTGGAATGGAGTTATCAACAATCCCTGCTGAAACTGCAAAGAGAGTTTGAAGTTTCTCACTGCTTTTATCAGCATTGATAAGTTCATCAGCAAGGCACTCTGCAGTATTGATGAGTTCATCTGCATTGATGAGTTCATCAGCAGTGGTCTTAGCAGCATTGATGAGTTCATCTGCAGTGGCGGCAGGTATCTGAGAGTCGACATCCATAGAGGGTATGCCTTCTGATTTGTCAGCAGACTTCTTTTGTGAAGTTTTGGGCCTCTTGGTCGCAATGGAACCTTCAGATACCTCATCAGTCTTTCGTTTCTTGGAACCTTTCTGAGATGCAGTAACCTTTTTCATCATGCTTGTATACTCATATTTGTAGAGTAGGTTACTATTGGCAATGTATGTCGTCTCTCTGAGCTCAATGCCAAGGCACTCCAGTAAGTAGCAAGTCTTCAGTCCATAGCTTACTGTGGCTTTTGGCTCAGCAAGGCCCTTAACGATTTTAGGCTCAAAGCCTTGTATCTTCTTCACAAATTTCATGAAGGCGTACTTCCCCCAATTAAAAGGGTTTTCCAGCCTTTTGTCTTGTTGATTCAACAAGAACATCATCATCCAGAGTTCTTGACTTATCTGGTCAGCACCTCCTTGTAGACCATCAAAGCATCTGTGAAGGACACATGCCAACACATCCCAGTGGACCAACAGATGTCTGGTCCTTATGTCAGCAAGCTTAAAGTCGATGGGTGTGTCTGGCTTGTCAAGATCACACACATCATCAGATAGTTGCTTCACGCCTTCAAGGAGATCTTCATCTCAGGTCAATTTCAAAATCCTTTCCAAGATTTTGAAGTTCAAACATTTCACAAAAAGTCGTTTTCGTCGATAGGATTTCTTGTCCCTGGACTTTGGTCTTGATAGACACTGTCTCAGTGCCTTCAGAGACTTTGGAGACAATCGTGGAGTTGTTGTAAAACTCCAGGACATCCAGTGAAGAAACTCCACTGGGAAGAGCAGATAGAAATCCCTTGATTTGTGCCTTTTCAAGCATATCAAGTACCAGCTTTCTGTCAGTCTGGTTTTCTATTGCAGCTACCAGGTATTCCTCAATCATGGCACCACCCCAAATTATCCTGTGATTTGAAGTCCAATGATCAGGATTGAACTCTCCAATCAACCGATTGTTTGTTATGACCAGCATTGGTGCTTGCTTTTCAGCAGTGTCAGATGTAGTAGCTTGGGATTTCTGAGTAGAAGCACGTTTGGGAGCCATCTCTTTAAATAGTGAAGTTTTTGAAAAACGAGAAGAGATTAAGATAGGAAATTAGTGATTCTTTGCAGAAAAACTAAGAAGGAATCAGTAGTTGCAGAGAAAATTGCAGAGAGATTTGGGAGAATTTTGTAGTTTTTGTGCAAGAGCAAATGTAGGATTAGGCGAAAGTGATTTCTTTTGCCAAAATCCTATATATATAGCAGTGTAATTCCAACAGGCAAAAATACACAAATTAATTTTGTGCATTTGTATATGTGTACGTGCAGTAAAACGTGGGTAGAATTTGGTTTGCATTAAATGCTTAGTGGGTCACGTCTGAGTTTTACAATCCACTATTTTACAGAAAATTAATCTCGACCTTTAAAATGGAACGCCCATTTCATCAATGGTTGGGATTGCTTTTCCAGCAATGATCACAATCAACCTATGTGATTGTGCCCAATTAATGAATTTTGGCGATTAGCTATCTGAATCACATCTATTCTGTGTGACTAAGGGACAATTTTGTATCTGAGTCTATCTCACACAGTGTCTGTTCATGTTTTACACAAAGATAGAAATAATACAAATTTCAAGAGAGTAGTTGACTGCAGACAGTTGTACTATTCTCTTTTATGTTCCCCCTCACTGAGTGATCTAGATATCTGAGTACATGTCTCAGAAATCTTCAAATAGCCATTTTATCCTTTAGCCTTTGATATCTGAGTACCCGTCTCAGATACTTGTTTGCTAAGTGTTTCACCTTTGTGCCTTTGATATTCTGGATTCCTGTTCCAGATATCTTATCTCTCCTTTTTCCCTTCTTAATCATACTGAGTTCCTGTCTCACTCACATTCTTAGCTCCTTTTAGTATATGAGTTCCCGTCTCAGATACCTTTTTGCCTTGAATATCTAGATATCTGATCCAAATATCTTTCTCCTTTCTGAATCCTCATCTCAGAGATTAGAGCTTTTCAGTTCCTTTGGTAAATCCATTAACCCAAGACTATGTCTCAAGGTTATGAACCTGCTTTCTTGCAAAGGTTTTGTAAAGATATCTGCAAGTTGGTCTTCAGTACCAATCTTGAGTATCTCTATGTTACCTTTTTCAACATGGTCTCTAATGAAGTGGTGTCTAACATCAATGTGCTTTGTTCTTGCATGAAACTTAGGATTCTGAGTTATGGCAATAGCACTTGTGTTGTCACAGAAAATCGGAGTTTTCTCTTCATTGACCTCATAGTCTCTGAGTTGTTGTATCCACAATATCTGTGAAGCACAACACCCAACAGCAATATATTCAGCCTCTGTGGTAGATGTGGCAATTGAGTTTTGTTTTTTGTTGAACCATGATATTAATCTGGCACCAAGAAATTGACAAGTTCCTGAGGTGCTTTTTCTATCAAGCAATGATCCAACATAGTCAGCATCAGAATAGCCAACTAAACTCAATCCACTGTCTTTTGGATACCACAATCCAACTTCTACAGTACCCTTTACATACCTTAATATTTTCATAGCAATGTCGTAGTGTGATTGCATTGGATTTGTCTGAAATCTAGCACACGCTCCAACTGCATATTGAATATCAGGTCTACTTGCAGTGAGGTACAGTAGAGACCTAATCAATTTCCTATACTTGTGTTCTTCGACACTCTTGTCAGATTTAGTATAGGTCATTTTGGTTCCAATGCTCATAGGTATCTTAGCATTCTTTTCATAAGGCTTTAGATTAAACTTGTTGAGCATGTCCTTTGCATACTTTGTTTAACTAATGAATATTCCATCATTAAGTTGCTTGACTTGCAATCCTAGGAAGTAGTTTAATTCTCTCATCATGCTCATCTCAAATTTACTTTTCATGAGCTCAGCAAAGTCTTCACAAAGTTGCTTGTCTTTAGATCCAAATATAATGTCATCAACATATACTTGGACTAGAAGTAGTTTCCCTTCATGGTTCAAAGTAAAGAGTGTTTTATCAACATCTCCTTTCTTGAAGCCACTTTCCAGCAAGTATTTGGCTAAAGTATCATACCATGCTCTCGGTGCCTGTTTCAGTCCATACAGAGCTTTCTGAAGCTTATAAACCATTCTACTTTCTGAGGAAACCTCAAAGCCTGGTGGTTGTTCAACATAGACTTCTTCAACAAGTTCACCGTTTAGGAATGCACTTTTAACATCCATCTGATAAACTTTAAAGTCATTATGAGCTGCAAAGGCTAGAAATAGTCTAATTGCGTCCAATCTTGCAACTGGAGCATATGACTCGTCAAAATCTAGTCCTTCATGCTGGTGAATCCTTGGCAACCAACCTTGCTTTGTTTCGTTATTTCACCGACTCATTCATTTTATTTACGAAAACCCACTTGGTTCCAATTACGATATTCCACAACAAATGGAACCAGTTTCCAGACTTTGTTTCTCTCAAATTGATCCAACTCTTCTTGCATTGCAGAGATCCAATCTTGATCCTTCAATGCTTCTTCTATAGTTTTAGGTTCAATATTTGAGATGAAACATCCATAAAGAGAGTCAGCAATTACTCTCCTAGTTCTAACTCCTTAGTCTAAAGGACCGATCACATCCTTGGCCGGATGATTTCTTATCCATTTCATAATGGGTTTTGAACTAGTAGGATCAATATCATTTTGATCTGAATGTGAATCAATATGATCTTGATAGGATACTTGTGCAGTATCTGAGATATCTGACACATGGGAAATGCCATGGATATCTGATACTTTTTCAGTGTTAGAGGTATCTGGAATTTGATTTTCAGCAATCTCATTTTCAGAAACCTCTTCATGATGAAGGTTCTCAGTAACCTTTTCCATTTCTGGAATTCTCATAGGAAATTCTTCATCATGTCTTAGAGTCATCTGGTTATTACTAAGCAATGGTTGCTTTTCATCGTCAGATTCATCCTCTAAGTGAATGATTGAATTGTTTCTTTTTGAGGATTCTTCTACAGAATCTTTAATCATTAGCTCTTTGAACCTATCTGAGAGTTCTTCATTCAAGGGTACTTTCTTGTTTCCTTCGTAGAAGACTACATGAACAGATTCTTCAATCTTTTGCGTTCTTTTGTTGTAGATTATGTAGGCTTTGTTATTCAGAGAATAACCAAGAAATACTCCTTCATATGCTTTTGGTTCTTTTCCATTGTTAAGAACAAAACATTTGCAACCAAACATCCTTAGATGTTTGATACTAGGGGGTCTACCAATCAAAAGCTCATTTGTCATGGTGTTTGTTAATCAAACATCTATTTTGAGTGTAGCAGGCTGTGTTAACAGCTTTAACCCAATAGATTTCACTTATTTAAGTGTCAGCAAGCATTGTTCTTGCTGCTTCTTTTAAGGTCCTATTCTTCCTTTCAGCAACACCATTTATGTTGTGGTGTCCTTACGGAAGATAGTTGATGTTGTATACCTTTGCAGGTACAAAACTCTTTTATGTACTGGTTCACAAACTCGGTACCATGGTCTGTTCTGATTACAGATACCTTGTCATTTTTCATGACTTCAAGCTTGTTCAGCAAGTTGGGTATCTTAACCCTTGCATCAGATTTTTGTTTGAGAAATACAACCCAAGTGAATCTTGAGTAATCATCAACAACAACCAGACAATACTTCTTTCCTGCATAGATAGTTACAGATGATTCAAAAAGATTCATATGTAACATTTGTAGTGGCCTTTCACTGGAGTGTCTAGTTTTAGACTTGAAAGATGTTTTGGATTGTTTTTCCATTTGGCAAGCTGAACATATACCATCTTTTCTATATACCATATTGGGTAAACCAACCACCAATTCTTTCTTGGCTAGCTTGTTCAGAGTTTTGAAGTTCAAGTGACTTATTCTTTTATGCCATAGCCAGTTTTCTTCAATGTGGCCAGATTAACTCACCATGAGACATTCTTCAGTTGTGGCAGATGCCCAGTCAGCAACATAAAGATTTCCTTTTCGCCTAGCAACCAAGACTGTCTGCTTTGACTCATTGTCAATTACTTTGCATAGTTTTGACTTGATCTTGACAGTGTACCCTTTGTCTACTAACTGACTTATGCTTAGTAGATTATATTTCAATCCCTTTACATGTAGTACTTCAGAGATTGTAAGAGCTCCAAACTTCAGATTGCCAAATCCTATGGTTGGATTTTCATCTCCTCCAGCAAACCTAATAATTGGTCCTTTATCGCATTTTCTGTAGTTAATCAGATTTGCTTTGTCTCCTGTCATGTGCTTTCCACATCCACTATCAAAATGCCACTTCTGGTTCTTCCTCAGAGTCTTCTACACAAAACAGGAAACAAGGAGTTAGGCTCTCATTCCAACAATGGAACCTTCTGGACTAAAGAATCTCCCTGTAGGAATCCATTTCTGAATGAACTTCCTTGGGATATTCTTTTGTCTTGTTGGAACATAAGGAGGAATTTTAGGTAAATGATTGGTATCATTATCATTTAAAGCTATTTTCCTTCTTGGTGTGTTCCTTGGTGCTCCTCGTGGTGCTTTCAGATACCTGTCAGATTGCTGAGTCTGCTTTTCAGCAAACTTAGCTTTCCTTGCCAGACTTCTTCTAGCCCTGGCATTCAGAGTGGTCGTAACCTGTTCTTTCTTCCACTTCTGATGATTGCTATGCGCAATCCTGGCTTTCATCCATCGTTCTTGCTCTTGTTTATACTCACGAGCGAGTTGTTTCCCGATGGCTTTATAGACAATGTCATTTCGAGCACCTGGTGCTGTCTGAGTTCTCTTCTCAGCAGCTTTGCTAGTCTCTGGAACGTCTTTCTTTCCAGAAAATATGATGTTGGAAAATTTGCCTGCTCCTGCAATTTTTTCTTTCTGCGAGACATAGCACTGTGGGTGATTACACTTTTCAGTGTTATGCTTCTTTACAGAAACATTCCCAACAATTTTCTTTCGGACTTGTTTTTCCCACAAAGGTTTGGTTGCGACTGCCTTTTCTTTGTCAACAACCTTAGATTTCTGACCAATGCTATATGTTATTTGGGAACCATCTTGCTGAGCACTAACAAATGTTATTCTTTCGTCACTCTTATTCAGAGTGGTAGAACTATTTGTTTGTGTGTCCAGCCCAAGTCCTCCCTTTTCTGAAGGATCTCTTAAATAAGAGTGTACTTTAGTAAGAGTGTAACAAGCTTTGGCATAGGATTGAAAAGATAGTTCTTTCTTTTTGAGTTCCTCATTTTCGGAAAGAAGATCTTTATTTTCCTTTTGGAGTATATCCATTGCCTTTCCGTGTAACTTCTCTGTTTCAGATATTTATGCTTTGAGAAATGCATTTTCAGCATCCTTTTTCTCAGATATCTTGAGTAATTGTGAATTTTTATTCTCAAGAGAATTCTTTTCTTCTTCAAGAATGTCGACTCTAGCTCAGATCATTTGAAATTCTCTTTTGTAGAGATCAAGTTCTCTTCTGAAATATTCTGAATCTCTGATTTCTTCCTCACCACTCTCATAAGTTATGAATTGAGAGATGTTGGTTATCTCGTCTGCCATTAGGCAAGGCTCAATGTTGGAGCAATCTGGATAGATCTCCTCAGCAACCCCGCATAATTCCCTTTTCTTTTGACCAAAGTCAACTAATTCATGAGTGTTTTTTCACATTCAACCCCATCTAGCAACTAAGTCAGATATCGGAGATCATGAAACCAACAGACAAAAATGAACGTCGATCTGCATCGTCGGGTTCTTAGGTAACAAGATCAATCATAATTCACATAAGAACCTTACTGTATACGACTCATGCTTCCCTTTAAAAATTAATTTACAGTACACACATACTTCTGATGCAATCAGAGATTAGGCTAGAAAAAGGATTAAGGCAGGGTATGCATAAGTAAGCTAAATGCTGAGATATAGGTCTTCCATGCTCCTCATGAAATACTACCAATAAGTGTTTCTTAATAAGCAGGTTCACAAAAGATATCTGAGAACACAAGGTTTCTGAACGAGGAAAAGTGCCCACGGATACCTACACTCAGATACCTTGGACAAAACTTTGTTTCTGGGAAACAATGTTTCAACAAGTATCTGGAGATGAGAAGGTCTCTGGAAAGGGACATGCAATGCTTCAGAAAGCGTGCATAGTTCCGTTGGCACTACAAGACAAAAATAGTACAATGCAATAAATGCGCATACAGAAACATCTGAACAAAAGAGGAAATCTCTGAAAAGAGACAACGTCTTCTGCAGTACTATTTTCAGATATCAATAGTTTGAATTTCATTAAGCCTAACGGATGCTATTCAAACGACATGATTTTCAACTATAAATATCAACACTTAGAATGCTTGAAAAACACACCTTGAACTTACACAGAACGAACTTATTCATTCAAGCATACAAGCCTTCAACCTACTTATTCACTAGCTTACAGTTGCGACTAAGCTCTTCAATTCTAAGTAGCACGAAAGTTCTAAGTATCCTGATCCTTAACAAGCATTGCTATCTGTAAAGGAGTTGAATCAAAAGATCAAGTATCTGAGATTCTTTCTCTAGAACATTTAACATAAACTTAGGTCAGTAAAGAACATATCACCACACATTGTGAAGTGTGTTAAGTGATTCTTGTTCTATAGAGTATTCCTACATAACTGAGAAAGTTATTAAGTCTACTCACCTGACAAACTACCTTAACCAACATCTTAAACGGCGTGGAGTACAGAAAGTACTTAGTTTGGAAAACTAAGAAATAGCTCCGAGGTTACTGAGCATAGGAAGTACTTAGTTTGGAAAACTAAGGAATAGCTCAAAGGTTTCTGAGTACAGGAAGAACTTGGCTGAAAAAGCCGGGGAATAACTCAGGAGAAACACTTGGTTAGGAACCTAGTGTAAAAGGAAATCAAGGGATAGGTTTATTGTAAGGAGAACTCAATATCTATCTTAGTGAATTTCAAGTCCTGAGAAAGGGCGAGTGGATTAGTTGAGGGATTACGCCACCCTCAGATACCACTATAAAGATCTGTGTTATTTACTTTCTGCAACTTATTACTTGTTTTATTTACCTTGCTGAGTATTTACACACTTATATCTTGCTGAGCACGTGCACTTATCACAGAAAAGTCTTCCGCTCTCTGAAATTAAGTATCATATTTCTTCACAGATATCTGAGAAATTGTGTTTATCGACAAAAGTTGTAAAAGACTATTCACCCCCCCCCCCTAGTCTTTTCCTTTGTCGTTATTTGGACCAACAGTCACCAAACTCTCCTCCCATGAGAACAAAACTCTCATCCATTCCCAGTTTCCACAAACCTCAAACCCCTTAGAAACAACTCTTTTCGCCACAAGACAACTTTTATTCTTTTCCAGCCTAAACAAACTAGGAAAACTTTCTTTTAACCTGACTCCCTCACCTATCCACGCATCCTCCCAAAACTGTGTATTCTTCCCATCCCCCACATCCCTCTTGAGCTCGTCCCAAAACCACCCATTACTCCCGACTAATCTAACAAGATCTCTCCACCACGAGGACCAATCTCTCCCCCGCAAAAATCCTCTTCTAAAACCCTCCACGACCTCAAAGAAACTTCCATACTTAGACTTAAGGACTTGACACCATAACTCATCACTCCCATTCAACAATTTCCACGCCCATTTCCCCAATAAGGCCGCATTAAATAATTCTAGATTTTTTACCCCCAGCCCTCCCCTCCTTTTCGACCTACACACAATCCCCCAATTTACTCAAGCAACTCTCTTTTTACCGCCCAAAGACCCCCTCCCCCCCCCCTCCCCCCAATAAAAAATGGCAAAGAAGTTTCTTTAGACGAGAAAGGACTTGAGACGGGGCTTTAAAGTAGGATAAATAATAAATAGGTATCGAGGATAGCATCGGGTTAACCAAAACTAGTCTTCCACCAAAAGAGATAAAATTATTCTCCCATCTTGCGAGGCGCTTCTCCACCCTTTCTAGCACACAGTTCCATGCCTTTACATCACCGGGTTTGACACCTAACGGTAGACCCAAGTGCACAAAAGGAATATCCCCAACCACACAATTTAAGCTTTTCGCCCACCTGTCCAACACTTCCCTTTCCACCCATACACCCATCAAGCTACTTTTCCAATAATTAATTTTCAGCCCCGAATGAAATTCAAAGCCTCTTAATGTGCTTTTCAACGCCAAAATGTTTTCCTCCCTTGCCGATCCAAATAGCAGTGAGTCATCAGCATATTGCAGATGTGATATTTCCACCTCCTCTTTACCCACCCGTACTGGCTGGAAACAACCAAAATTACACGCCGCTTCCAGCATTCTGCTTAAACCCTCATCGACGACCAAATACAGAAAAGGGGAGAGCAGGTCGCCCTGCCTGAGACCTCTGCCCATCTTGAAAGGCGAAGTAGGACTTCCATTTACTAAAACAGACACCTCCGCAGTCGTCACACACTCCTCGATCCAACGACACCATCTATTGCCAAACCCAAGAAGCTTCAACATATTCATCAGAAATTTCCAGCTGACCGAATCATATGCCTTGTCGAAGTCTATCTTAAACATGAACGAACTCTTCTTTTTCTTGATGACTTCGTCAACTACCTCATTAGCCACAACCACCCCATCCAAAATAAATATGTCACCCATAAAAGCCACTGACACTTGGATATAACTTTCCCCATAACCTTAGCCATCCGATTCGAGAGAACCTTCACCACAACCTTGTAAATACCACCAATCAAAGAGATAGGTCGGTACTCCTCTATTGCCATCGGATTCTCACACTTTAGTATTAGTGTGATAAACAACGCATTCAAACCACGTGCCAGTCTTCCCTTTCAAAGAAATCATCGAACACAGCTAAGAAATCTCCCTTTAGATCTTCCCAAAAAGTCCTAAAGAACATGAAATTAAACCATCCGGGCCTGGGCTCTTCTCAAGCCCACAGCTCCAAACAGCCTCCTTTATCTCTTCTAAAGAGAAAGCCCCTTCCAAGAACAGCGAGTTTTCTTCACTTAATTTTTCTCAAGTCAGCACCTCAAGCAGATTACTGTTTAGACTTTCCACAGCCGCATAGTGTGTCCTGAAAAAAATCTTCTATGCTCTCCTTCACCTCGACCACTCCTTCCCTCCATTTACCCCTAATCCTAATACCCTTCAAGCCCTTCGACCTCCCTTTTCTCTCCACACATTTGTGGAAATAGCTTGAATTTGTATCTCCTTCTTGAATCCACTTACTTTTCGCTTGTTGCTGTCGTATTTAGTTTTTGACCTCCAGCAACTTATTCAACCTTACCTAAGATGATTTCCTTTCTAAAACTTCTTCCTCAGTAAGTGCCTCACTTTCCAGGTTCTCATCCCACTTATTTACCCTGTTGGTCTCCACCTTTATTCTCCCGTCTACACTTCCCAAATTTTTCTTATGCCAAGATCGGATCCTTGCTTTAAGCAACTTAAGTTTCTCCTTGAAAACATATCCACTCCATCCTTGAATCTTAAACTCCTTCCACACCTTCGACACCATCTCCTTAAAGCCCTCTTCTTTAAGCCAGCACCTTAAGAACTTGAACGGTTTTCACCCCCATTAGTAGCTACTTCTTTCAGCAAAATTGCCGCATGTTCCGACACCTTCCTCTTCAACCCGAATTGGACTATATTCGGACATTTTTCCATCCATTCACAAGACATTAGAAACCTTGTCAATTCGACTACAACTCGTCCCATTGTCTCTGTACCATGTGAACTTGCGCCTTTCCAATGGCAAGTCCACCAGCTTCATTCTACTAAAAGTCATTAAACTCGTTCATCTCTTTCCTTTTCCCATTTCTAGTACTGCCCTTTCTCTCCGCTTCACTCCTTATTGCGTTGAAATCTCCGCAAATACACCAACACTCATTCTCCTTTCCCCTCATCTTCTCCTCAATCCTTCTCCACACGGTGCATATACGTTTACAATATTAACCAATTCTCCGTTCCACAATCCCGACACTCCAAGCACTTCCTTATCACCCCACAATTCAACCTTTTCAAACACTGACTTATCCCAAACACAACACAAACCCCCAGAACTCCCTTCCGAACCACTGTAAATCCAATCGCAGTCTCCACTTCCCCACAGAATATTCGCCAATCTCTCATCAACACAGCTTAACTTAGTTTCTTGGGGACAAAGAAATTCTACCTTTTCTTTTGACACAATCTCCCTTAATGCACTCTTTTTCACCATTCCCCCCAAACCTCGTACATTAAAGCTAACGATCCTCATCACGAACCTCTGAACTCTCCACAACCTTTTTTGAAACAGGCCCATCGCTATTAATTCTATCTCGACATTCCAATTCTGAAAATTTACCCCTAACCATATCCACCTCTTCATCTCAACAACCCCATTACTTTACCCACCTTTACAAGCTCCGAAGCTTCCTGCGCTGCACTTCTCAAGATTTTTGTATTACATGCCCTGATGTCGCTGTCGGAAAGTATTAGTCCTCCATCAATCACATCCTTACTCTGATTCTTCTTCTTATAGGCCTCCGCAATTTTTCTTCCCCTTTTCAATTTCCTCACAACTCCAACTCATTCCTCCTCAGTTCCTCCCTTTCCGCTTTTCTGTTTCTCCACCACCCTGTCAACGCCCATCTCAATCTCCGGCAAAATTTTCTGCCCTACCCTCCTCTTCTCCTTTGAGTGATTTTGTGTTCTAGATCAGAAAAAATGAGTGGATAAAGATTGAAAGGGTCATCAGACTCCACTGTTTCACCAGCTTGTCTTGATTCTCGACCCAAATCCGCCTCTGCCTCAGTTCGATCAGATCTTCTACACCCAAGCGCGTCTTCTGTTTCACGCCGCCTTCCTGTACTCTACTCTGATTTGATATTCTTCTTCTGGTCTCAGATTCCTGGTCCACTTCATTATTAAGCCCAGTTGAGTTCTCTCCAAATTCGGCCCAATACTTGGCCCACCCTCTTCAATACTTGGTCCAGTCTTGTTTAGATTCTCTTTGGCCCAACTCTTTTCTACCATCTCTTCACTCCCAAAACAGTCAACTATTGCATTATTAATTAATCTCAACTCTTTTTCCTGTTCATAATCACCAGCCGCCATCATCTTTTCACCCAATGTCTCGTTATTGAAAATCACTTGATATTCCATATTCCCAACCCCATCCAAATCTCGTTCATCAAGATCATATCTGTCCTCATTAAATTCCACCTCATCCATCCACGACTCATCGTCTTCTCCATCGAAATAGAATTGTTCCGGCTCCGACTCCTCTATCTCCGACGATTCTCCAGCTTCCGACGCACAATCCGCCTCCAATTCTCCATGACAGCAGTCTCCTTCCATCACATGAATACAAAATGTTTTGTTCCAGATACAAAAATTCAACGTCTTGCAAATTTTGTTCCAAACAGGAGTCTCAATAAGAATCTTCCCTCTACATAAATCAGATTTTGACAGTGTGTTCTTATCAATCTCCACAAGTTTCCCAATTCTGTTTCCAATTCTCTTAAAAAACTGTGCACACCATGCATGCATGGGAACTCCGTAAACATAAACCCAGACCTTTCTTCTGCCATTGACATCGCATTCTTTCCATGGACGTACGAATTTGAAGCACAAACTCAACCATTTCGGATCTTCATGGATAATTCTATCGCTTTCGATCGTCTTTTGTTTTTGGACCGAGCACCCCACAAATTCTCTGCCAAGTGATTAACCTTGGTTTTCAAA
Source organism: Plantago major (assembly GCA_026545765.1). NCBI lineage: Eukaryota > Viridiplantae > Streptophyta > Magnoliopsida > Lamiales > Plantaginaceae > Plantago > Plantago major. The sequence continues at coordinate 97,945,403 of CM048840.1, forward strand.
TAACCTCTGGACTGAATAAATTCCACCACCTCTTTCGCCGATAATCCATCCTTGATCCCACACACAATGCATTTCTTAGCCCATCGAATCGACTCATTTTCAGGTACAAACACAACACCTTTATTCACCACCATCTTACTACTCTTTTGATCTTCCTCCTCCGCCACTCCGACCCTTATGCCTACTGTCGCAATTTCCTCCACTCTGCAGTCTGCACCCCCTAGTCTTCGATTCCGACCTTTTCCCCAAGACTCCTCCATCTCCGTCTTTCTTTTCCTACATATTTGCCCGAAATTTTTTGTGTGACATGCACATAACTCTTTCCCTCCTCTCTCCATGTTGCCGTTAGAATCTTCTTCACAGGCTTTCTGACCTCCTTTACCTCTGTCTCCCCTCTATTGAATCTCGCAATGTTCGCAAGGATTTTATAATTTCCAATCCACAAACCTTTCAATGTTGCTAGCACTTCGATTATGTTCTCCTGGCTATTAAACCTTACAAAAACAAACTTCTGTCCCAACCTGTTCCTTTTTTCTAGCATATAGACATCTTTCACTCTTCCCACCTTTTCTAGTGATTCTTTCACATCACTTACTTTCCAATCTTCAGGAAAATTCGTAACATTCAGCGACTTAGAGTTTACCATTAGCTTATCGACCCATTTTAGCAAAACTTCATCCGATCTTCCTTTTGGCTTCCGACTAGTTACAGTTTTCCCGATGCTAAGAGGTCCCCTACGAAGTTCTATGGCCGAGGGTTCAAAGGTAGGCCTTTGGCTAGACAAACCCTAAAACTTTCACTCTTGTTGGTACAGATAATGGCAAAGTAAAAGACTAGAGGGGGGTTGAATAGTCTTTTAAAACTTTTATCGATAAACACAGTTTCTCAGAAACCTGGGGTTTCTGATACTTAAATCCAGAGCGCGGAAGACTTTAAGATAGGTAAGTGCAGAAACAATAAGTATGTGTGTGTGCTTTGCTGAAATGTAAATACATAAAGGTAAATGACACAGCAAGTACGTATAGTGGTATCTGGAGGTGGCGTAATCCTACAACTAATCCACTTCGGTCTTTTTGAGACCTAGAATTCACTAGAACAGATAATTGAGTTCACCTTACAATAATCCTATTCTAAGATTCCTAAACAAATGGTTCCCAACCAAATGTTCCCCCTGAGTTATTCCCTAGAGCTAAGTACTTCCTCTACTCAGATAACCTTGGACTTATTCCCTGATTTCCCAAATCAAGTACTTCCTCTACTCCACGCCTTGATGGTGTTGGTTATAAGGTTTTGTCAGAAAGGCTTCTCGTATAACTTTTCAGTTATGTTTTCAGAGAGCCAAACAGAACGAGACTACTTAATACACTTGTTCAGTGGATGGCGCCTACTCTTTCTTGACCCAAGTAATTGATGTCCGCTCGAGAATGAGCTGAAAAAGGGTATCCGATAGTTCAACTCTTTCACAAATAACAATCTCTTGTTAAGGTTCAGTGACAACTTAGAACTACTAGTGATTCTTCGAGCAATGTAAAGCTTTCGAAAGGGTAGTAGAGTGCTTGAGAGAATACTTTGTTTGATGGTAAGTTTGCAAGATAGAAGCGTTCTAAGGTATGTTCTTCAAGCATCTAAGTGTGATATATATAGATAAATTTGAGAGCGTTTGAATTATATCCGTTGCTCTCTATCAAATTATATCCGTTTATATCTTAAACTATATACGTAAATAACTATCTCATGTTTGAGAGGACTTGCTTTTGCAAAGATTTACGCGATGCATTTAATGCATAGTATCGTCATTGTCCTTTAGTCTTAACGGATACATGAGCCTTTACGATGGCTTCCATACTCATGATGTCATATGTCCAGAATCATATTTCGAAAGTAAGTTAATATACTTAAGAAAGGATTAAGGACATAGTCTTTCTGAGTTAGACTAAACCTTTGTGTTTTCATAAACCTTGTGCAATCTTCAGTCTTCTAATCTTCAGAAAAGCTCCATTGCTAGGATTGATCTTCATGGTCTTCTGGAAATAAAAAAAATTACACTCATAGACCTATAATCCTAATACAAGATTTACTAGACTAATCATACTCAGTGATTTCCTCTTTTACAATGTTCAAGTGAACCAAGAGTACTTTATCACCTTTCTGGCTAAGATAAGAACATGTGATGAGTGATCAAAATACTAACAGATATTCCTAACAAATTTCCCCCTTTTTGATCAGTCATCCATGACTATCTTTCGAGTCCTATTACAAAATTATAATCCTGGAAGAGAAAACAATCCACCACTTAATCATTTCAAAAGATATTCAATTTTAGTTGAATTAAGTGCAGAAAGTAAACATCAACCAAATCATAAGAAGTGATCTTTGCTGATAAGTGGTCATCTATTAAAATGTATCTGAGAGTATGATCTTCAGATAGGCACAGTTTACAGAAAGAGATGCAACTTTTACATATAGAGAATTTTAGAAAAATCAGCAAGATTACAAAAAGTAATAAAACATACTAAGTAAATTAGAACAAAGGATAGTCCAAGCTCCAAGAGAGTATTCTAATGTTACTAGTCTTCAAGTCTTCAGAAACGCAACTTGGGTTTAGATACCTCAAGTTCTTCAGCACCCTTTCTTGATCAGTTGACATGATCATCCACTTTTCTGCATTCTTGGACATAGTCATAAAGAATCCTTCTGACAGAGAGCTCTGTCTTTCTGGATAAGTCACACATTTCATGGTAACTCTTGCCAAGTTTGTGATTCTTCTGCAGAAAGTGTTTGACCCAGAAGTACTTTCCCCAGACCCATGCATGGTCTACTTGCAGCTGAGATAGGTTGAAATACTTGTATATTTCTTCCAGATAGTGTATATCATCTAGGTATTCATCCAATGTCATATAGAATGACTCATAGGTTGAAATACCTAGTTTGTTCTTCCTGCTGTAGCTACCATCTAGTTTTCTTACCTTGTGTACATCATCAGGCTTTGGGTAAGGGCAGGCAAAAGAAAGATCCATGTTTCTGGCTTCATTCCTCTTTTCTACTTCAAAGTTTAGCCAGGCATGAAGGTGCTCAGGTTTTAGTAGTTCTGGCTTGCCTTCTCTCCATTTCAGTATCTGGTTGAGGATGGGAGTTGGAAACTTATCATTGACAAGTAGATGTTGTAGTTCCAGAATCCAATACCCTCTCTTGTTCAGAATGCACCTATTTGAAGATTCTTCATTACTAGTCTTCATATACTCAATGTGGGCATCAGTTGGCCTTTCTTGATGTGTTTCATTGTTTACTCTACCAAACTGGAAATCCCTTCTTGCTTTTCTGTTTGGTGGCCTTCTGTCAGGAGATCCTCAAATCCTTTCTTCCTGCCTTGGGGCTGTGCTGATGGATGTTCCTTGTAATGACTTGGTATTTCCAGAAGGGGTTCTGGCTACTAAAGGTCTTGCTGCCAGAGGAGGTTGTGAAGTAGTTGCTTGTCTCCTTTTCTTGTGAAGTGGATGTTCATCTGTGTCAGAATCATCCTCATCATCATTGAAGTTCAAAGTTGGAGACTTGCAGCTTTCTTGACCTCTTACCTCTCCTTCTTCTTGGTCTTCTCCTTCTTCAGGATTATTCTGGTTGTTCCCATCTGAGATCCTAAGGGACTTGGTTCCCCTAGTGACCATACTACTCAATCTTTTGGTTGGTTGATCTGGAACAACTTCTTCAGCAGGGGCATCTCCAGTGTCCTTGATGACTAGTTGACTTGAGGAGGGAGGAATTTATTGTTTTCTTTTTCTTCCTCTGCCTTTCTGAGGCATCTCTTCTTCCCCCTTTGTCATGAATGACTGACTCATGATAGCATAAGCTTCAGAGAGAGTTTCAAAGTTTTTCTGGAGATTGTTGTGCACCCTGACCAGTTCTTGGATTTCTTTCTTCAGCTCCGTGTTCTGCCTAACCAGTTCCTGCTCCTTTCTGTTGAGCTCTTCAAGTGGCCTTAGGACAGCGTTGGCTTGCGTAACATGGTCATTTCATTCAATGCTGCATTAGCATTGTTACAATCCTCATCCCTGACCAACCCTAGGTCTTTCTGAGATAGAGCTATGCTGGTTGCTCTGTTGAGTAAAGCAGCAGCCAATGGCTTTATCTCTTCTGGGACGGATTTTAGCACTTCTGTGTCTTGGGCAACTAGTGTCTTTCTGAGCTCTAAAAAGACATTGTTCCTTGCACGGTGCTCTTCACTTCTTGAACTACTTGGTGCAGAGAATATATGAGCAAGTAGGGCTCTTTTGTGCTGAGTGACAAGTCTCTCATCTTCTGCTTCAGTAATCAAGTTGTGGGTTTCAGCATCACTATCATAATCCTTTTTTTGGATTGTTTGCAGATTGACAATCTTTTTCTGCTTTCTATCAAGTGTGCTGGCCTTCTGAGAAGATGTAGAAGGTCTTTCTGATGCAGTTTCAGCATCATGCTCTTCATCATCATTGTCATCCATGGCATCTATCTCAGCAGCTATGACAACAATGGCATTTTTCAAATTTCTTTGCTCATCTAGGAGTGCCAATTCCTTGGCATTAGCTTCTTCGAGCTTCTTGATTTTGTCTTCCTTTTCATCAACAAGAGCTTGAGTCTCAATGTTGATTCTCTTCTCTTCTTCCAATACCTTTCTGAGTTGTTCAATCCTAAACTCAGCGGCTGAAATTTCTTCTAAGGCATCATTGTGTTCAGCCTGTTGGGTATCTTGATGAGACTTGGGAGGTGATGATGATGGAGCTTTCTGAGCATTTGAGGGAGTAGCCTTTTCTCCACTTCCTTTGCTAGCTTTCTGAATCCCGCCTTGTCCAGGTTGGGGATCATCTTTCTGTCATCATCATCATCATCATCCTTATTCTTTGCTTCTTGGTTTGGATGCTCAGAAGGAGGTTCTTGATAATCGTTTCTTTCCGTCTCCTCGTCATCTTCTGAAACCAGGTTGATTACATTTGGGAATGTAATCATCCTCCCATTAACTTCTTCTTGTTCAGCAGGATAAGTAGTGAGCTTGCTGGGCAAGCAGGATGGGTAACCATCTGCCCTTGGGTTTGAGCATCCGCAGACTTGAAATCTGCTATGAGTCTTTGTGCTACTTCATGAATGAAGTCTTCATGCATCAGAGTGATAAATGAGTAGGACTCTGTTGGGAACAATGCATGGATATAATCTTCCAGATTGAAGGCGATTGCTCTCTTTTCTGGGACGTCGATTACTCTGGATAATTCTGAAAGGTCAGCCTTTCTGAGTTTCTGCCATTGTCTGAAGCACTTGAGATGTTTATTTAAAGTGTGCTTCTGGAAAGCCTTGAGTAAATCAACTGGCACTAGACTTTGAGCCTGAAAGAAGGTGTTCAAGTTAGTTTTGTTCAAACCACTTGTGTTAGTATCTGTGTACAAAATTAAGCTTTCTGAGCATACCTGTGTAGAAACACTAGGCTCATTATCCTGTACTTCTGCTTGCTTGGTCTCAAAGACCTCAGATACTTTGGTGTGAGGAGAAGTTTTATCCTCATCAACCTTTCTTTCTGCTTGAACCTGAGAATTAAAATCAAATATGTTTAGAAACTGTTAACAAAAAAGATAGGTGGAAGAGTGCTTTCTGAGACTTCACTTACTTCCAAGTGAGGAAGCTCAGTAGCATGGTCCTCAGAAACCTTGGGGGTTTCTGGCACCTTTTCTGCAGATACTGCTTGTTCAGCAGTTTTAGTTTCTTTTGGAGGAGATAAGACCACAGTCTTTCCTTCCAATTGTTCTTCTGACTGAGCCTGTAAGAACAAACATAAGAGATTTTAGTAGTGGGTTTTCCTGAGCATTCTTGAAGGTGACTATTACTGATTTCCCAAATCAAGTACTTCCTCTACTCCACGCCTTGATGGTGTTGGTTATAAGGTTTTGTCAGAAAGGCTTCTCTTATAACTTTTCAGTTATGTTTTCAGAGAGCCAAACAGAACGAGACTACTTAATACACTTGTTCAGTGGATGGCGATCGCTTTCTCGACCCAAGTAATTGATGTCCGTTCTGGAGAATGAGCTTCAGAAAGGGTATCTGATAGTTCAACTCTTTCACGAATAACAATCTCTTGTTAAGGTTCAGGACAACTTAGAACTACTAGTGATTCTTCGAGCAACAGAAAGCTTTCAGAAAGGGTAGTAGAGTGCTTGAGAGAATACTTTGCTTGATGGTAAGTTTGCAAGATAGAGCGTTCTAAGGTATGTTCTTCAAGCATCTAAGTGTGTGATATATATAGATAAATTTGAGAGGCGTTTGAATTATATCCGTTGTGCTCTCTATTAAATTATATCCGTTTATATCTTGAACTATGTACTCAGAAGTCACTATCTCATGTTTTAGAGAGGATTTGCTTTTTGTAGCATTTCTGTCGATGCATTTAATGCATAGTACTGTTCATTGTCCTTTAGTCTAACGGATACATGAGCCTTTCGGATGGCTTGCATGCTCCATATTCATGATGTCATATGTCCAGAATCATATTTCGAAAGTAAGTTAATATACTTAAGAAAGGATTAAGGACATAGTCTTTCTGAGTTAGACTAAACCTTTGTGTCTTCATAAACATTGTGCAATCTTCAGTCTTCTAATCTTCAGAAAAGCTCCATTGCTAGGATTGATCTTCATGGTCTTCTGGAAATAAAATAATTACACTCATAGACCTATAATCCTAATACAAGATTTACTAGACTAATCATACTCAGTGATTTTACAATGTTCAAGTGAACCAAGAGTACTTAATCACCTTTCTGGCTAAGATAAGAACATGTGATGAGTGATCAAAATACTAACAGATATTCCTAACAACTCTCTTCACAGATATTAGTGATCAAATAAACCTGAAGTAAAATTCGATGTCCCGGAAAACTCCCAGGAGGACATGTATGTGAAAATTATACTTTCACTCTCTCTCGCACGAAACTTCTCATTTTGCCATTTTCGACGTTGCGTTTAAAAATTCTCTTTTCCATTTTTTAAAATTATTACTGCAACTATAATATCTAATATTTCAATTTTTCACGAAATCACATACATTAAAGTTAATTAACACAAAATCTCAACCCAACACCATAATTTAATCAAAAATTAATTCACCTTATTTTCCTCACTCCAAAATAAAATGGGAACAAAAATTTGCGGGACCTGATCAACATCACATATTTAATTACAAACATAATATGATTTAACTTAAAAATTCGCGTGTATAATAATCCGTTGCATTATCTCCATTTTAAAACATGTGGAGGTGTTTGTAAGAAAATGACACCTATGTTAAACGCAACACAGTTTTCGTTAAACACAACACAAAATATTTGTAAATTGACTAAAATGCCCCCAACTCCAAAAAAAACTTATATATTCAACAAAAATTCGAAAACGCACTTTTATGAAAACTTTTATGAAAACACTAAACATAAATCGATAAAAAAAAAATCGGAAAAAATTCCGTTTAAACAATTCTTCTTTCTTCAAAAATATAGAAGTAAATTTCGAAAAATAAAAGGAACCCCGGAAAACCCGGGAAAAAAAATTTCATTCAATCGGGTTTGAAATAAAATTATTTTTTCTTTTTTTTATTTATTTTATTTTTTTTTTAAAAAAAAATTTCCCGGGTTATGAACTGTCGGGATTTTCCCGGCAGTTTATAACCCGGAAAAAAAATTAAAGAAGAAAAAAAAAAGATAAAGAAGGAATTCGCTTGTATGAACGAGATATTTTTCGAAATTTACTTCTATATTTTTGAAGAAAGAAGAATTGTTTAAACGAAATTTTTTCCGATTTTTTTTTTTTATCGATTTATGTTTAGTGTTGTTAATTTGTGTTCAATTGAATGTTAATGTTTTTGTATTTGTATAAATGAAAAAAAATCGGAATTTTTTTTTCTCCGATTAATGTTTGGTGTTGTTATGTGTTAGATTGTGTGTGTTAATGTTTTTTCGTTTTCATAAAAGTGCGTTTTCGAAATTTTGTTGAATATATAGTGTTGTTTTGAGATAGGGGCATTTTGGTCAATTTATAAATATTTTGTGTTGCGTTTAACGATATTTGTGTTGCGTTTAACGACCCCGAAAATGATGTTTGATCTGATATTTCCAAATCAAAACAGTTTCTTCCTTCAAAATGGCAATATAAATATTGTCTACTCTATGATTTATAACTTCACCTTTTGTATCATAATTTTCATTCCACTTCTATATCACAAGATGGGGAAATTCTAATACTAGGTTCCATTGCAACATGTGAGTTGAAGTTAGGTTCTCGTGTACCCAAAAATCGTAACCACCATAATTGATACAAGTACTGGTTTATTTCCAATCTAAAGTTTTAGAACGGGAAAAAAATTATTGGCAAGATACTTTTGTTATATATATACTACTTATATATCTGGACGATTATCTTGAGTGATACTACTCCCTACGGATAACTTAAGTATAACTTCATACCTTAAAGGTAAGAAAAAAAAAGTACATTTTTAATGACAAAATGTATAATTCGTAGGTAAAGATTAAAAGATCAGATAGTTAATTATTTATTGGATGCGAATATCTTACTTTTTTTGGTATGATATAAAGTTATGTGAGATGTCTATAGACAAATAAAATTCTACCCGATGGAGGGAGTACATAGTTAACAAAAAATAAAACTCAACCAACCCGTCTCACTTAAAAACTTCCCAAATCACCATATAAATCCCAGACAAATTGTTACAGTCAAGCACAATGGTAGGTAAGTATTCAAACGAATGTGAAAATTCAATACACGAGATTATAAAAAAGATCGCTTATTTATTTTTACAATCTCTCCTGATATAAACAAACCAGAGTAAGATTGATGATGGTAAATTTACAACAAATGCAACGATGCCAATACAAAAATAAAACACACTACTATAACCAGAAAGTGTTACCGTAAAAAGGGTAAAAAAAAGATCGACTATGCCACGCCTTGACGGTTTATCTGATCGGTTGCGGACAACTGATCCTTCGGGTTGTCATACACACCACCAGCCTCGGTCGGAGCATCAGTAGAGCCGGCGGCACCACGGCCAGGCTTAGGCTCCTGGTGGCCCTGAGTGCCGTAGGCTTGTTGCTTGTAATCCTCCAAGTCCTTGTATTGAGTGTACGGGCTTGTATCCACCGGTAAGCCTTCTAAATTAGGCTTGTTCTTGTTGCTATCATCTTGTTTCTTCTCCATTGTAATAATTCCTTCTTGGTCGATGTTTTGGCAGTGATATGATTTTATCATTGGTCATCTTGCTAATATATAATGTTTGTAATTTTGACACGTTTCATGGTATTCTACGAGGTGTCAAACGGTGAGCAAGTGAAGGATACGTTCTTGTAGTACCAATGAGATTTTTACGATTTTGGATATACTTCATTGTGTCCCCGATATATATGAGGAAAAGGGGAAATTAAATTTGTTACCCCTTAAATTTAAGCCAATAACAGTTTAGTCCCTTCTATTCAAACAATCTATTTATATATATTTAAAAGACCAGTTTTTATTTAAGTCATTTTGTATAGGACTTAAGCCAAGATTGAATGTGGTAATTTATAACAATTTTAATTTATTTTTTTCTAAATACATCAAAGAAAATACCATGTAAAGAAATCAAATACTTTCCCATCCTTTCATTTCGGTACAAGAACGCAATCCTATTTATAGTTATTTTGCTATTTTCTTAATTGTGTCTATCTTCCATAAACCGTATTCTGTAATCTCCTATTATTAGTAATTATAACTTTATCTACAAAAAATTATAAAAATATTTTGAACATATATTTGAATTCGCCTTCACAAAACGAATCCATAGACATCAATCTTGAATACTATTATTAATTAAACAAATTATTTTATTAAAATCCATATAATATGTAAAGTTGGTGGTCTATCTCAAACCATATTCATTCTGAAGGCCAAAAAGTTATGTGAATTAGCACCATTTAAATCCTATTTTCCAAACATACTATATTTAAGATGCACACAAACTTAAAGCTGTAGTCAAACTATCATTTACTTTGTTTGCATTCACACCAAAGACGTTCAAATTGGTGAGGTTAATATGGAAGTTAATTAATTGTATTACAGGATCAATGTTAAATCATCAGTTTCTTTTCTATGATAAACAAAGACATTTATTCCATTTCCATATCCATTGCATTCTTCTTCCACAAGTACCATCAAAACATAAGAGCTTAGACGATTAGCTTCTTCTCCGAAAACCATTTCTTTCATCTTTTAAATCTCAGTTTCGATATTCGATGCCTCGAGAAACAAAACACCACCACCTGAGAAGATGAAGTGAGAGCCGCCAGCTAACTTCACGGCTCCCGGGAGAGACAATTGGAGATGGAATGCTAAGGGACGTGTTGATGGTGATAACGAGGTGAGAGCGGAGTGGAAACTGAAAGCCTATTTTTTTCTTTCTCTCAGTGGTTCTTGGTTAGAATTTTTTCGATGTGCGAAACAGGTTCGTGAAATTCTTAATTTAATAGGCTAATAACCCCATATTTACATTTGGGGATGTGATGCAGAACATTGATTAGGTTTTGATATACATATTATTTTTTAAAATGATTTTAAGTAAATGGAATAAGTTGATATCCATATCCCGAACTCGATTCATTCGGTGCAACAGAATAATTACTGAATTCCAATTCAATCCACTGGAAGAGCTGGAACTAGGTGCCTCGCTCATTCATCCACTCATTGGTAATTCTTAGACCCCCCATCTCTCATTCTGTTTATGAAGCGTCTGATATAATATTTGTATAATGAAAACGCGAGTTTGGTGCCATAAAACAATGACATATTTCTGGGGTATAGCTTCTCATGGTTCTGTTAAGATCTTAGATAGCATACGACTAATTTAAGCATTTGAGTAATTTCCTACAGGAATGTGTCATATTTTCAAATAAGGATTTAAAAGACATGCTGCTTATTTGACTAATGAAAACAAGATGTAGTAAATAATTTGATCTTTATGTATCTTATGTGAATTTCATTGTTGTTTTGTGTGAAGTTCACACAATATATATATATATATATATATATATATATATATATATATATATATATATATTCACACTGTGGACTTTATATATATCATAATTTGAAACAGGGAAACGGGATAAATACCACCATAAACATAGGGTTCTCAATTCTATACCCGCAATACTGGAAGTATGTATCTTCTCCAATTTGGACCGGTCTAGAAATGATTATGTTAATCTACAACTTTCAGGGCAATTTTATACTAATGGCCCCACCTTCGAACGAGATTTTGAAGAACAAGTGTTTCATATTATAGAGTGTACGATTTTAATAAAAACTATACCAAGTCCAGGTGAACTATATAATATGGATATGAGCACATTGATATATTGATAGCTAGATAAAACCATGGTCGAATCAGTTCATATCATTCACTGCTGCAATTTTACTATACTTTCAGATTTTTCAATGCTACAAGTAGTAATGTAGTACAACCCGTTTATTTAGAATATGTTTATGACTTAAAGGTTGCGTGCTTTCAAACATTTTTGTCAAAAAATTTTTGCATGAATGTTAATCTTTGTTTCTCTTTGATTTGCAGACAAGATTCATCATAAGCTTCAGAATTAGTTTGCTTCTATGTAATCATCTTCACCGATCATCAGATTCTCAACCTAAAAAGTTAATAAATTGCAATCCCGTTCTCCCTATCTCAGAGTCCAGTGATCGATGTTCTGGAATCACCTTCAATTCTTCAACCAAAACAGGTTTGTTTTTGTGAACCATAGATGTACCGGTAACTAGGATCAGATGACGACATTGATTGGGGATCGAACATTCATAAGTTTTTGTCAAGAAGGTACTGATTTCAGTTTCACATATTCAATCTGGAAATGCTCAAATGAATGATCCAGCCTCTCTATTTTTCTATTCATGAAATCACCAAAAAAAGTTGCATAAATTTTATGGAATTTCATAAAATTTAATTGTACTTTATCCTGGAATTGGATGAGTGTGAATCAACTTTTGAATAATCGAATCTCACTGCATTCTTTTTGCCAGATAGATTTTTATATACTTCTAATCGATGTCTTCATTCATTTGGGAGTATGGTTTTGGTGTTATGTAGTGACTGTTTTAGAAGAAAAAATCTAGGCCTTACAATGTGTTGATTCTTATGATTTCTATAATTTCATATTCCTAAACTGTACTTTTTAGTGGATGCTTATATTCACTTATTATGCTAAATGCTCTATGGAAGGTGAAAAATGGGGTAAAATTCAAAGATGGGGGGTCCTGATGAGATCTATCTTCTCCAATCCAACTATATTGGGTTTGCAACTCTGTTTTTGGTGTAGTTGGTGCTAGAAAGTCAAGGGTACATGCATCCTCCATGACATTTATTCTTTTGACTGCGAACAATTAGTGTTAGTATTTGCTTATGAATGTTATCCCTAATCTATGGTATGGTGCATATGCCTGAGTCTTCTTGGGAGTGTGTTATCCTAAAGTAAAATTTGATTATGTTGTTTGTTTCCTGATGTCATTGAGCACTTCTATTTTAAGTAGGCTGCATGTATTGATGACTGGCCCATATTCGTTAAAGTATGTTGTTTTCATTTCTTCGTTCTTCCATTAAAATAGATGGGAATCGGACACAACATGGTGGGTCAGTTCTTCGTTCTTCGCATGTGCCGGTTGTATTCCACCTTTGTGGTCTTGGTTTAGGTTTCGACCGCGACCCCTCATTCATGGCTAGACTTCGGTTTAGACATACTAGACGACGGTCGTGACCAAGATGAAAATGAAATTTCATGTCTTAAGTTGATGCTCGCCATGGTGTTTAAGAATTGACGGTCTCGATTTGGTTTCACTGGTGGTATTTTGATGGAGAATGCGTGTGACCCAAAATCAGTACAACATGAAAAGATATCATACAAGTTGGCTTCTTGGTTGCGACAATGAAGGATTAGTCTCTGTAATTAGTTTTGTGGCTTTTGCTTTTAGCTTAGGTTAGACTCTGGTTTGGGTGTTTGAATTATTCTCATTTGTAATCAAGGAGCATTCATGATGCTCATGCACACGCTTTTGAGTGATTAATATATTTTTGTTGTTTGAAAAAAAAACATGGTGGGTCAGTTGACGAATAAGAATTCATATAAATACATGCAAATATAACACTATAATTTACGATGAAGTTGTACGATTATGTGTCTTTAACGTGTTTTTGTTGTTGATATATTAATGGTTATTTTTGAGATTGTGATGGTTATGCAAGACATAGTTGAGACATGAGAAATCTCTAACTTGCCTTCTATTTTTATTTTCATTGACTGATTTGATTTTTGGGATTGGTTACAGTGTTGCAGTGAATTTGGTCTCTAATCAGTTTGCACTTTCATGTAGCATTCTTGGGCATATGGGAAAGTCGAACATGTTTCCTTGACATTTGCTTCAGATATTCGAGATTATCTACCGCTACTCGAGCTCAGGGATCAGCAGTACATTAAGAATGAAGGATGGTCAGTTGACTTGGCATCACACAAAGCATGGTTTCTACTCAGTGAGGTAGGCGTATCACTTGGCAATGGAAATCAAGATTAGTCAACATCAGAATAATCGGGGTCAACCACAAATTCAATCCAAAAGGACTGAAGATTTATTTGGCATGTGAAGCTACTTGGAAAAATAAAGAATTTTTGTTGGAGAGTGCTTTCGAATTCCTTGCCTATAAGATCAGAATTTTAACATCTGGAAACGGACAAATAAAGAATTTTATCATTTTTAGGCATGTGAAGATGAGATCTATCCATATATTATAAAGATATTTTTTTATTCTCAATTCTAGATATAGGACTTTGGCCTAAATCAATGTGAGAATTTCTTTCATTTTTTTGGATTAAAAAATTACATAACTATTATAATCAAGGTAAATTTATTTTTTATGCCAAGTTATCAACTTTTGTAACGATTTATAGATGTGAACAATCACATCTTTTAAACCCCATAATCCATTAAAACTGCCACACACATACTGAATTTAGGCACACATAGTGAATTTACATAATGCTTATAAGAATGGTATTAAAAAAGTTGTTGAATGTATACACACCCAAATCGAAGATCACAAATTCCTATATATAAGAATGAGTTTGGATGCTATAATTACTTGAGGTAATTATGATGCCCGTCTACTGTATGCTTTCCAATTTGTTGAGCATGACAAATTTATCTTTTTTACATTTAAAGGTATTTATGAAATCCAATTAAGGTTATATATTTGATAGTACTATATGATTCCAAATTGTTAGTTTTAAAGAAATGAATTCAATCATTTTATTGGACTCAAGTAATCAATTTACATTGTTCAATAAAGCTTAATTTTATTTTATAGCTACGGATTTTTATGATTTACTGTTGAATATGAATTTTCTTAATGGGCATGAATCCAGGTAGGAGGACCTTTGGATCAATGCTTGATATATTCCCTGATCTTCTAAGAATGTTGTATGAATCGTGTACTACACGTGCTCTTTTCAGTTCCAAAAATATAAAAGAGATACACGCGAGCTAATTGGTGGTCTGTTGATCTTTAGTTGTTTACATGTTTATCAATAACATTTTACATGTGAAGACTTTCAATTTCATTTTCTTTATGTATAAGATTTGATTGGTAGGATGAGGTATAAGGGTTATCTTCTCTACGGTCTCTGGCTGAAAGGACTGGTTTTATCCAACCCGAATTTAACCATGTTCGAAATAATAATGTTCAGGTCCGGTCTGGCATATACTCAAATTCGTTCCATACCTTTGTTACAAGATTGGACCACAACATTTTATGATTAATTTCGTACAAGCTACATTTTTGTTGCGGCGAGGTTTGGGGGTGGGGTGGGGGAGTCTGCATATACTCTCTAGGCGGGGAAGCTCTCTTCGATCTTCTCTCTACTTTCTTGATCTCCGTAACGAGATCAGCGCCGGGGGGGGGGGGGGTCAGTTGATACTCTCTAGGCGGGGAAACTGTGTTCGATCATCTATGTACTTTCTTGATCTCCATGACGGGCCGGGAGGTGGGGTCTGGAAGATACACTCTAGGCGGGAAAACTATCTTCATCTTATCTCTACTTTCTTGATCTTTATAACGAGCCCGACGCGAGGCGGGGTGGGGTGGGGGATCAACTGATACTCTCTAGGAAGGAATTTGTCTTCGATCTTCTCTGTACTTTCTTGATCTCCATGACGGGCCGGGAGTTGGGATCTAGCAGATACTCTCAAAGCGGAAAAACTCTCTTCGATGTTCTCTCTACTTTCTTGATCTCCATAAAGAGCATGGCGCGGGGGGGGGGGGGGGGTCAACTAATACGATATAGTCGGTGAAACTGTCTTCAATCTTCTCTGTACTTTCTTGATCTCCATGACGGGCCGGTCCGGGATGTGGGGTCTGGCGGATACTATCTAGGCGGGGAAACTCTCTTCTATCTTCTCTCTACTTTCTTCATCCATAACGGGCCCTGAGGAGGGGGGTGTGGAAAAAACCATCATTAGCATGTGTAATTGCGTTTGTAGAATAATAATTTTTGTGTATTTGGTGGGGTGACACATATACACCATGCACAGTGGGGTTGTTGAACCGGGGGTTGGTAAAAACAACTGTAACATTTGAAATTATATTTTTATAATATTTATTTTGCGTGTGGTGGGGTGACCACATACCACCGCGGAGTTGTTGGGAACAAACCTATTGATTGTGTTGTATACTTTTTGTATTTAATTTTGGTTCGGTTTGTGATTGATATAATTGTTTTGAAGAAACCATGTACATGTTACTAATTAACATGCCGAGTACGGTAGGACCATAATTTTTACATTTTCTATAGTTAGCATAAACAAACACTCAATGATATAATATTTGATGAAGAAGGACTACAAACCGACACCACGATCAACGTTGTTCACATAATGACTATATTATTTTCTCGAATAATCATAATGTATCACCCACTTTCTATTTATTATTAAAAGAAAACTATGCCGTGGCATCGCCACGGGTTAGTACTAATTACATATAAACCCAAAACGTGATTTTTGAGTTGACCAGGAAAAAAATATTGGAAAAGAAAATGAATTGGACTTAGTTGCAATTTATAATGTTCAATTTACTACACATTTGACTCTAATATTTTTTAATTTACTACATTAATACAATATTATTATAAATTAAACCCCAATAAATTTAATTTTCAAATTATACCCAATTATTTTCCTTCTTCTTCGTTAAAACTCCGACCAACCACTCCAGCACATCTCCTCCGATCAAAACAGCTCCGACTGTCAGCTCCACTCGAAGGTTTGAAACAGCTCCGACCCGGAGCTGGAAAACAGATCTAGATCGGAGCTTTTGACAGCTCCATCGGAGCTTCGTAATTCAGCTCCGATCGGAGCTTTTTTTTGGAGAAGAGGAAGGTTTTTTCTTGAAGAAGATGGAGGGAGGAAGAAGGAGGAGGTGGTGGAAATGATGGTTAGAAGTGGTGGTGTAAAATGGTGGTTAGAGGTGGTGGAAGAAGGTGGTTGGAGGTGGTGGAAGGTGGTTGGAGATGGTGGGTAGTAATTTTGAAGAATAAAAAATGTTGGGCTTTGTTTGTGAGTGTTAAAAATATTTTGGGGTTTATTTTGCAATAAGGGAGAATTAATGAATTGTTGAATTATAAAGAAAATATAAAATGGGTGAAAAAGTTGACTTTTTGGCCTATCTATAATTACATTTTTTTCGTGTGTAAAAAATGGGTGTTTTTGTAATTGTTTGAATAGAAGGGACTAAAGTGACAAGAGGACAAATTGCAGGGGTGGTATATGTATTTTCCCTAAGGAAAAATACTACAATTGTTGCCCATTTAGTCCTGTAACTTTTTCACTGCCACTTTTGGTCCTCTAAGTTATCGAAATTTCTAATTTTGGTACTTTGATGATGATTCCGGCCAAATTATTTTAAATTAGGGTAAATTCACCCTCAATTTGTTTGATCATGCGAATTAAAAATAAATAACTATCTAATGTCCAAAACGTAGCCTGCTCCAGTCCCGCTTTGAAACTCTCGTTATTAGGTTAGTGATAACTTCACATGTTTCTAGCGATTCATGTGGCATTATCGAATGATAAAAATTTTGTATGAAAATCTACAACGCAAAATAACGCCCTTGTTGTCGATCTTTTACTCCAACAACATTTAGGATTACTCGAATAGTGTGATCTTACACCGGGTAAATCCTTAATCCTCCTATCCCTCTTAATTATGATTTATACTGGTTATATAAGCAATGATTTCAAATCCAAAGGTTAATGTACTCTGGTAATGAAATATAGAAAATAAAAATGGAAATGTTGAAACCATAACCATAGTTGTGTTTAGTGTTGATGGTGTTTGGTGTCTGATTAGAGTTTTTGGGAAGTAGAAATATGAATGATGTATTTTACCCTTTTGATTTTCCTTTTCTACTTAATTGGGAGGCAAATTCTTAATAATTCGACATTTTGAAAATAAATTTGAAGCAAATTTCCTGTAAACTAAATTTGTTAATACGGAGTTGTCGTCAAAGTACCAAAATTAGAGTTTTAGATAACTTATAGGACCAAAAGTGACAGTAAAAAAACTTATAAGACCAAATGGAGGATTTGTCCATATATATAAAGTCTTTCATTATATTATCATTGTAGATAGTTTACTATTTTTAGAGATTGGACCTGTATAATAGAAGTGGTTAACCTTGCTTTTCAACACATTAAATAAACTAATAGCATTATAAATACTATATTTAATATGAGGTTACTTTATAACTTATTAGTTATTAGTTTGATTGTTTCTTTACTTTTGAATGTTATTGAAGATGTTTGAGAATATAAAGTTATATAATCATTTCTAAGATGATAAAATATTGAAAATGCACAACTCTAACATGACTCTCAAAATGATAAGAGTTGACAAGTTCTATGTGGCGGGGTTATATCTCCATCTTATATGTATATGTGCCATCTATTCAAGTAAAAATTTCCGATAGAGCATTGTCAAGACATTACGAGATGTTGGTATATGACTAAAAAAAAAAATGGTTATTTTTCCTAAATTCAAAGTTTTATAGCAAACACTCCCTACATAGTTACAATCATTACATGTTTAATGATGCGGGTGATGCATAACACATGGATTAAATAAAAGTTGGGATTAAATGTATTTTGTGGATGAAGACCCCAAATTAAATAAAAAAAAATGGCGTACTTATATGTTTAAGTAAACCTATAATACTTCAAATACAATAGAAAATATTTTATTAATGAAAATTGTATGTCTTGCTGTTGAATGTTGTTTTATCATCAACTATTTAAATGTGAACATCGGTATCTTGAGATACTTATATCTTCAGTTAAAAAATTTATTATTGAATATATAAATTTTGATTGTGTCTAAAAAAAAAAAGATATATAAATTTTGTACGTCCCTTTTAATCTATTCGCAAAAGGTGTTTCTCAGAGGATTGACTCACAAATACTAAGCATGTACATCCTCCGTCTCGGGAATAGCTTTCTGTTTACTTTTTTAATGGAGAAAATAAGGTATATAATAATTTTGAAAAAAATAGTACTAGTGGGTCCCTCAAATTGATTTTTAATGTAGAAGTTGGATAAAATATTTTGAGTATATTTAATGTTAAAGTTGGATGGATGATTGTCAAAAATGAAAAGTTTTGTTTGGGAAACGGCAAAATGGAAAGCTATTTCCGGGGCGGAGGAAGTAATATTTATTGCTCAATATGTGATTTTGATCATGTCTCCCATACCGTATTTGTAGAAGTTACTAATTACTTCAAATGCAGCATTTGACTGTTCTCCTTCAAATGTAGCACACATTAGTATTGTACTTACGAGCGATTTACATCTAGCCACCTTTTTAGATGCCCTATAATCGGTTAGGTCCCCAACGTTCAAATATTACGGAGAAGGACAAACTTAGAACTGAATTAAAATATTATTTACACCGAAGGACAAAAGTCAAACTTGGTGATGATGTCATAGGAGAGAGAGTGGAAATGCATTTTCTTTTCTCTTTTCTTTGAAATTCCATATTTCATTTTATTATAATTAACCCCCTAAAACTTTCAAGTTATAATAAAGAAGCCTCTTAATGTTTTAAATTTTCATATTTCCATCTATGTTCTTCTTCAAATCACTTTTAAAAAAATGAAAAATGGAGCTTCCATGAAGCTCCATGGAAGCTCCCCTTTTCCAATTTTTTTTTAAATTTTTTTAATGAATAAGAAGATGGATAAAACTATATAAAGTTAAAACTTTGGGGTTAACTTGAAAGTTTTAGGAATTATATTGAAGTATTATGTCTATGTGGTAAAACGCAAAATATTTGAGACAAATGTGTAATAAAATAAAACTTGTATTTTTAAAAGAAATGCTTAAATAGAGGGGCAAACTAGACTTTTTGCCAAAAGTCAAACTTTATACTCAGATTGGACTTTATTGTAAATTTTGAATCGTTAGGGACCTAATCGTTCACAGGATATCTAAAAAGGTGGCTGGGTGTAAAATTCCCTTGTACACTTAATTGCTATATTTCATCTTATAGAAATGAATTGGGCCAATTTACTTATGGGTTACAATGAAAATGACATTTCAGTCCACTGGGCTATTTCTCTAGGTGAATGAATGAACTGGTAGAGGTACCGAACTGATTTCTACTCCCAAATCTGGCTCACCTGCATACTATGGGCCGGGCCTAATAGTTATAGTAGACTTCATGCATTAATAAATGCTCTGGTACGAAACAAGCCCATAAAAGTCCAACTGAGTCCAATTTCAGTTTACTGGCCATAGCTATCCCGGATCTAGGCTTCTAAAATGGGTTAAAGGTGTGGAAAATTCTAACAAAAAACCCTTTGCCACTAAGTATTTACAAAAAAAGATTCGATATGATTTAATACAGTGTTGTAACTAAGAGAGTCATGTGTTAATATGATGATGTAACTCAGCAAGTCATGTGTTAATATAGTGTTGTAACGCATAGGGTCTCTAGCTATAATAAAATTTGGGTAGGGTTCCTGCATGTGATGAACCACTTAAGCTCTGTTTTTTTTATCTGAAAACTCATTAATTTCAGTTCAGTTCAGATTCATTCATTGATTTAGTTCGATTACGCTTGTTGTTTTTATACTACAATTGATTCGATTCTGTTATGTTATATTACATTGAAAAGAGCCTTATAATACATATTTTAAAATACATGTATTTGGCCAAGGTAAGTCCTTTGGTAGGGAACCGTGTATGTTTCAGGTTATTGGGTCGAATAGGGTTGAAATTTTCTTTACGGGTACTAAATGAGTCTGAATACTTATTCTTTCATATTCCAAATTTACCTTTTTATTCGGACGTTGAACAGATTAGCTGATTAGGAGCCGGTGGCCGATAGGATTGAATTGAAGCCTAGCTAACCTGGTCCAATAAACTAATCTAGAACTGTGCGGATTTTCGCCTTCTAGAATCCCCAATAGCCTTGGCCCTTAATTGTACATATTAATATTGAAGCTTGAACAAATCAAAGAAAACGTTCAAATTGGCAATAATTTCTTACCTAATGCATTACATACCATGTTACTCCATTATAATCATGTGCAAAATTTAAACCAAAGACACTTATCATCACAATTCACAAATGTGAAATCTATGATTGAATAAAGTCGTAGATTTGATGATTTCTATTAGGAGCCAATACATGCACTATAATAAATTAATGATCATGATGATGGTTGATTAATGTTCCAATTGACAGAGGTCGTGGACCAAACCATGTGGATCTATATTAAATTCATCATTTTCTCCATGTTCCATCAACCACTAACTACGATGTCTACATTTATGAGTACTAGCTCGGAAATTGACTCCTTAGAGATTCAAGTATAAATTGACTGAGATTCTTATGAACATTGATTACAGGCTGCAAATATCTAAAACCACATGAGTGTATCATGTGATCTTCGGTAAAATAAAGCTTCTATGTTAATGTAGACATGTAGTAACAATTTAATTTACGGTATGAACCAGCGCCCTATCCAAATCAACCACTATCCCGAATAAAATTGGGAGTTTTTAGTACAGGTAGAGTACATTTCCAAACTCGTTTAGCATTCATGAGCGAAGTGATCGATATCATTTAGCATTAATTCATAAACGAAGTGATCGATATCGTTTAGCATTCATAAGCAAAGTGATCAAGACCATACCCGATTAACCAATACCTATCGGTTCCAAATCCGTCCTAAGAGATAAATTTTACAAGATACAAACACACCGTTAGTAAACAATCATAAATGTCCACCTTAAATAAATACTTAATTTCTTGAAATCCATTTTAAAAGATTTCCTTTTGTATGTAAACGTGTACCTGTAATATTTTTATGAGTAGGGATAGGATTAGGATTCAAATTAATTGAGTACCTATCAATAGTTTAACGGTGTGTACTCAATGAATAATTCGTGTAGCATTGGGTAGGGTGACATATAAGTTTATAAACCTATTTATAACTGCACTATAATTAAAACTTATAAGTTCACCATGTTTGGTGGTGTATAAATATGTCTAGGTAACTTTTCATTCTTTCTAGCATTGGTGTTACCTCTCTAACGTATGTTAGGTTTATAGTAATAAATACATACATCATTATTGTCGCTTGGATGAATATTTATAGATTAGTGAAGGGAACCAGCTTATGCCTGATGCCAACTGCATGACGTGGTGCTGGGACCCTATCAAGCCGCCTCAACTCAGGTGGATTCTTCCCTTGTTGGGAGCCTTTGGTCCAGTTGGTTACTTCGAGTCATGTTCCCCCGAACTCCTCTTGAAGAGGCAACTCTTCATCCTCAAACTCATCATATCGACTGTCATTTTTGTTGTGATTTGGAGACTTAGGCTCTATTCTCTTCGTCTGCACTGAACTGAACTAAATTATAGTATAAAATATAACTAAGCTGAACTGGACTGAATGAATTTGTCTTATGCCGGATCATAAGTGAGTTATAATACAACCCATCAATACAATTTTAAATTAAAATTTTACAACAAATTCATCCATGAGTAATGTACCAAACTAACTTTCCTATGAATTTCGTTGCTAGTAATATTTTAAGTTATCCGCTCATTAGGATAATATGAGCATAATAAACTAGCCAGGTCACATTATGCACTATGTCCCGAACAAATAGAGTGTCATTGTGTATAAGCAGTTTGTATTTTTAACCACTAATAGTGGGTGGTTAATAAGTGGTTGAGAATTTCTTCGAAGCCTTATTGGAGCCAAAAAGGATGGAGAAAGTGGTGGTAAAAAGAAGTGGGGAGCAAAAGTTATCTACAAGGATGTGCAAACTGAAAAGCTACAATTTGTTATATATATCATCTCTAAACATTTGAGGCCTTGAGGGCATTATTTTGATCATAAACCTATCCGTGTATAGAAGTGTAAAATGATTTCCCAGTACGTTGCAGTTAAGTTGGTAAGTCGGATATTAGGAGACGCGATAACAACTATGGCTATAGCAAGTCATTTTCCACATCTTATCTTCTTATGATTTCTTCAATACATTGCTTCACTGCCAAATGTCCTGTTGAAAGCTAAGGAACTTGAAATGCAAAATATGCTTTCTTAACTTGAGCGTATTGCAACTGTAACATAACTATACAATGATCAAGTGAAACACTTTCCAACAACGTACGCCATATTACAATCCCAGCTTTCTTTGCTTTTTCCCATTGCTGGTTAAACCGAAACAAACATGAAATCAACCATCACAATTAGGCCAACTAAGGCTCGCACTTTGTGCTAGCCTAAGCCCTAAATGTACCAAGCTCTCTCAATTCCAATTTCATCTAGGTCCAACTAAATGCTACTGGACTCCCAACCACATGCTTCCCATCCGACCACTCAATCCTCCCGAAGGCATTTGTATTCGATGACATTGAAGTTGCACTAAACGTCACCGTGTACGACTTCTTCTCATTCGCCTGAGCAAACGTCAAACTCTCCGGAACAACTGAAATCTTGACCGAACTAGGTGACGTGACGGAAACCTTGTACGTGCCAGATGACCCGACATTGGTTAATGTCCTAGTGTGCTTCACCGTACTACTTCCACTAGCTCCAGCACCACCCATTTGAGCTGGCAACGACACTGCGAAAGAAGGGTAGTTTAGGTTATTAACACTATAAGTCTTGCTACCATCACAGCTGAAGTTCCTTCTAGCTAAGCTGTTGATTTGTGCACTAGTATAGTTCAATGCACACAAGAAGTCCAAATAATCAGTAGCCCCCAAATCATACACTAGACCCGGATCAAGGGCTGCCACAGGGTCCACGTGTCCCGACCCATGATCGAATGGCGTAGACGGCTTCCCGGTGGAAACATCTTGGATAAGCTTCCCATTCTTATAAGCCGTATATGCCGTGGTCATCAGAGCAGACCGAATTGCAGCCGGACTCCAATCCGTGTGCGCTGCCTTAAGCAAAGCCGCTAACCCGCTCACATGAGGGCAAGACATCGACGTCCCCGAGATAATGTTAAAATCCACTCGGCGCTCGTCCTCCGATAGCCCCGTTGGCCCCACCTGCCTGGACCACCCTGCCAAAATGTTAACACCGGGTGCAATAATATCCGGCTTCAAAACATCGGCAGTAATCGGATTCGGTCCGCGGGAACTAAACGCAGCAACAACCGGAGACGGTTCAACCCCGAGCTTCGTCCCCTGGAAGAAAATCGTGGCAGTCGGGTTGGCATCCGTGAACAGATACTTCTTAATCTCATCTCCAGTAGTCTGCCCCACCGCCGTCGCCGGCAGCAAATGCGCGTCCGCCACCATTTCCTCCCCGTTCGCGGCGGTGTTGGTCAAAATCATCCCAATTCCACCGGCTGATTTCACAACAGACCCCTTCTGAACCCTCGGATTCACTCCTCTGTCACACAGAACGATTTTACCCTTCACCTTCTCCGGAATCAACGATCCGGTCATACAGAGATTTCCACCGGTAACATTACTGACATTTCCAGAGTAAACAAAGGGAATCAGTTTAGCAGGTAACGATTCGCCTCTAAACAACGACACACCAGAGTAATTTCTACCGTTCCCAAGGCTAACAGTCGCCGGAAAATCACGATCTAGGGTTCCGGCACCGACGGTGGTAATCCACGGCGCGACATTCGATAGACTGTAGGAGCTCGGCCCAGCGTTTCCGGCTGAGCAGGAGACCAAAATCCCCTTCTCCATCGCCGCAAAAGCCCCAACCGCAACGCTATCACGGTAATAATCCGATGTGCCACCGCCTAGAGAAAGCGAGAGAACGTTCACATTGTCATCAATCGCTTTCTCCATCGCCATCAGAATATCGGAGCTGAAGCACCCGCCGATCCAGCAGACCTTGTAGATCGCCACGCGCGCATTCGGCGCCATCCCACGCGCCGTTCCCGGCGCGTAGCCGAACAAGCTCGCGTTGGAGACGATCCCACCGGCTGCAGTCGTGGACGTGTGGGTCCCGTGGCCATCGTCGTCTCTCGGAGATTTCGATTCTTTCGTTACGTCGATCGGGCCGAGGGTCGCTTCGTATCCTTTCGCGAAGAACCTCGCGCCGATCAGCTTTCTGTTGCAGTAAGTTTTGGTGAAGTTCGTTCCGGTTTCGCACGTTCCTTTCCAGAAACTCGGAACAGGCCCGAACCCGGTGTCGATGAAGCTCGGGCTTTCGGGCCAGACTCCCGTGTCCAGAACACCTACAACGACCTCTCCTGCGGTATTGGACTGAGGGAACAAGGCCGCGTTCTGGTCCAGGCCCAGGAACGTAGGCGTACGAGTCGTGTGGAGCTCGTATCTCGTCTCGGGATTGATCGAGAGGATCCCGGGTCGGGTTTCCATCTCTTTCGCTTGCTCCGGAGTGAGACGAGCCGAGAAGCCGTGGATGACATTGTTGTATGAGTAGAGCATTTCTGCTGAGTCTGAGACTGATTTCAGTGAGGAGTCGTACCAGTGAGTGTGGTCTTGGAAAATTGTGGGCATTTGGGATTTGGCCATGTGGACTATGTAAGTGTTCTTCACCTGCTCAGCCAGGCTGAGAGATAGGAGAAGTGAGAGAGCTAGGAGTGGAATAATTGGGGATTTGGTAGTCATTTTGTTAGTCTTGGCCATTGTTTCTTCTTGTATTGTGTTGCAGAGAGTATGATTATATAGGACGAGTAGCAGTGGAAGAAGTAGAAACTAGTGAGATGATGATAATGGAAATAGAAATACAGCTGGATGAAACCATGCAAGCTCAGTGAGTAGGGACGGTGAGTGTTTGTCTGGTTTATATGTATGATTGGTTTGCTCAGCTTCAAAACAAAAGAAGGAAGGTTTAATACAAAGAAAGCCAGGTAGCAATTGAAAGATAGACTACTAACTGATCAATCCCTCCTAATTGCATTCATACTTGCCAGATTAAATAAATTAAGTGTCACACCAAGTTCACTGTGTCAGTGAGACACTCAAATTTATTTTCTAAATACGTTTCTATAAACTTAGGACACACGAGATATGTTGTTACGTAATATGATACAAACCACGTAAGGTCGTAAACCAAGTGAATTGTAAGTAGCGGTCGAATTCATTATGCATGAACTACAATTTTGTTCAGTAATTCGAGGATTAAAGTTTCAATGAGTATATGAGTTTGATGTTGAAGAAATTATGAATGTTGGGAAATGGAAGTTAGTGGGTGGAATTGGGAATATTATGGGTGAACCTTTGATCACGTGTGAGTCAGGCTTTCAAGAAAATATGGATTCTTCCACTTTGGGACTCTGTTTTCTACAACTTTATATGTACTGAGCTTGGGAAAGAGTAGCCATTTGCAGAAGGGAGATGACAAGGGTCCAAATTTCACCTCCTTTAATGTTATGTTACTTCGTCTTCACACGATCAGAATGACTGTCTTCTTTTGCAACTGGTCAAAGAAAGGGTACAACTTACGGACCGCAAGGTTATTACCTGCTAAGGGAAAACTTAGAAATTGGACATCTTTTCCGAATAATTTAGATTTAATTCCGTTTCCAGGTTGGGTCAACAAAGTCATGAAATTTTGAGTTTATACTTTTTTTTTTTTTTTTTTTTTTACTTCAATTGATTTATCCTTCCATCACACTTAGTTCATTTTAAGATAAAATTCATTTTTAATATGTCAGTGTGAGACATTTTTGGTATTTCAGAGTGATCGCGTCCAATTGTGATACTCCTAATTATAAATAACTAATTACTAATTTAGGCACTAATTGTATATTAGGGCTCGTTTACCACTAGCTTTCCAGCTCAATGAGCTTTTTTTGACCATTGACTAATAAAAAGTTCAAGATGCTGAATGTTAGTTTTTTTTTTTCCAAATTAAATTGAAAAGCAAAAAGAAGCTTCCTTGAATAGTTTTTTTGAAAAAGAAGGAGTTTCTTATATTTTTATTCCAAAAATATCCCTACCCAAATTAACCTAAATTAGACTAAATAAAATAAGAAGTAAAAACACCCATATTACCAAGCAACGAATTCTATACATCATGCACCCAACATTATCAGCCTGAGATTCATCTTGCAAGCACGCAACAAGTTATGACATCTAATTTTAATTTAGGTGCTGAAGCCATTGTTATAAGCATAAGGATCATTTGTTATACATTTTGTGTACTTTTTTGCAACTAGCATAAGGATTAATGTATTCGCACCTCTTTAAAATGCTTTAAAATGCATACATGTAGTACATATCAATTACTGATTTTTTTCATTACTAAGTTAAAATGCTCAACGATTATTTCTTTCAACTTCTGATAATTTTGATGATGTTATTAAAGTGGCGATGTAAAGGACATTGAATATATATTATAATTAGTGGACAAAATATGATATATTATTATTTAAAAACTATAGACTAATAATACGATAAGAAAGGTTAAAGAAAAGAAAAATAAGAGTAATGCCATTTTATGTCATTTTACAAAATACCAGCTAGCTTTTCAGCTAATTTGCTAAACACCTACATTTAAAACCAGCTAGCTTTTCAAATTAGCTAACCACTAACTACCAATTTTCCACTACCTAACTAAATACTAACCAACTTTTCCACTACCTAACTACTACCATTAGTTTTACAATGAGCCTAGGAGGTGGAGTGCTAATCGGTCCTAAATTACAATTATCATAACCTCAATTTCACGTGAATTTGATCAATTGAAGGTCGATTGAGACAAAACTAATGAAAAATCGTACGAAAAAGAATATGACGAGGAAGAATTTGACGAGTGTGAGTGGGACGAAGTCCACGATGTCTTGTGAACGACCAATTTTCCATGTATATCTTCCGACGTTTGACATTCACTTGCACGTGAATGGCACATCCCACATTCTAAATGCAATTAGTACCTTAATTGTAAATAGTCATTGATATTTAGTACCTCAATTGGACACGATCACTCTGGAGTAACAAAATTGGAAATGTCTTACAATGGAGTACTAAAAATGGATTTACACGTCCATTTTATATTCAGCTTTGGTTTTAAGAAATCCAATAATTTATTGTTTGTAGGAGAGATAAATGATAAATAATCAAGAAATTATGATAGATAGAAGAGATAAATGATAAATAATCAAGCAATTATGATAGATGGAAGAGATAAATCATAAAGAATGATGAAAGTATGAGAGATTTAAAAAAAAAAAAAAAAGACAAGGATATTTGTTAGTTGATTTTACTTTTTTGGCATTTCAGGAAAGTGCTAAATTAGCGGGACGTCCATAAAAGGAATAGTGACACTTTATATCAGGGCTGTGGGAGTACTAATCTCTCCATCCGACTACTGTTGTCTCACTTTTTTTTTTTTTGGATATTTTAAGCAATATGAATAAATAATGACAAAAATATGAGGGATAGATAATAAGGTAATTAATAAGAATATTGGTTATTGGGGTTTACTTATAAGTACTATTTAGGGTTTGAGACAACACTAACGGGGCTGAGATAGTAATATGTACTAATATTATGCATCATAACCCGTCCTTTTCAACTAAATATTTTTATATTATAATTCTTCGGTCCTCTATAACTTCATATGGTACTAAAATGGAAAGTATCACACACATGAAAAATAATTATAATGTAACTTTTCACACTGAATTGCACATTTTTTCCATTAGAGTTACCCGCGTTTTCATGTTTTCTTAATCATTTTAATTTCAACTAAAAATGCAGGACGGCCAAAACATATGAATTTCCTAATTCTCCTGGTTTTTTGATAGTAATGATTCTACACCAGAAGTCACATACTACAATAAAGAGACAACCCTTCTTTTCAAGTCTATTCTATGCGTCATGAGTTCACTCACCACCGAAAAATGTGAAAATCCATAGTTTAAAACTTGAAGGAGCATTGTTTTCGGATGTTGAAATTAAGCTCAAAAGTATAGTGCACCCAGGTAAAAGCATCAAAGGGAACGAACTGCACAACCCGCAGAACTTGAGGGAGAACCTATCTGTTAGAATATGTATATATCTAGAATCCTAATTAGATTAGACTTAGATTAGAATACTTGGTGATCAAATTATTACATTGTATAAATACATGTACTCATCATTGAATCCAATAATAAGAAATATATTCTTATAATCTTACATGGTATCACGCCGAACATCGGTCCCTCTCTTCCGCTGCTAGCCTTGTTGCTCGATCCTCCTTCTTCCCTCACGCCGCTCAAACAGCCTCTCCCCTTTCTTCCCCTGTCTCCTTGTGTTCCGGCCTCACGCCAAAACAGCCTGCTCCGTCTCCTGTTTCCGGCCTCACGCCTCCACACAACATCGACTTAGCCTCACGCTAAATCGATAAATTCTCCTCTCTTCTCTGAACAGTTTTCCGGCACCCACCATGTCTGATCAATCACCCAAGTTTCATCCCGCTCTCTCTATCACCAACGTCCGCTCCCTGATTCCCATCACATTGGATCATGAGACCGGTATGTATCATTCTTGGGTCACGTTATTCCAGGTTCAAGCACGGGTGCATAACCTTATGCATCACATCATCCCTCCGACGGAAGAAACCGCCATCGCCAAAATCAAGGCTCTCAAAGAAGCCGATGTTGATCTCTATGATCGACTTGATGCCGTCGTATTACAGTGGATCTATGCAACAGTCTCTTCTGACATTCTTCATGCCATTCTTGTCAAGAACGATACGGCTGCTGCTGCTTGGTCCCGTCTTGAACAGATATTCATGGATAACAAAGGTTCTCGAGCTACCCATCTTGAAGAGGAACTCGCTGACGTCCGCCTCGACAACTTCCCTTCTGCCGAGGCTTATTGCAATCATGTCAAGTCATTAGCCGATAGGCTTGCCGACGTGGGTATAGAGGTCTCTCCTAGCCGTCTTGTTCTCCGTCTTCTCAGTGGCTTAACTGAGGCATATTCTGGCACCGTGGACTATGTGCAAAATCAGGATCCTCTCCCTTCCTTTGAAAGTGTTCGTTCTCGCATCAAATTAGCGGAACGCACCCTCAAGCATCGTGCCAACAAAGAAGCCGGTGGCTCGGCTCTTTTGATCTCTTCTGGTAGTACCACTTCTGGAAATAACTCAAACCCTGTTATCTCTCCTTCTTCTTCTGTTCCTTCTGGCAGGTACCCTAACTCCAAAAACAAGAAGAAGAACAACCCCAAAGGTGGTCCAAACCGCCAAAACCGTGGTAGCAATTCCGGATAGCCAACCGGGACCTCCTCCCAACCTTGGCAGCCTTCCCAGCCTACCACGCCATGGCAATCATACGGCTGGCCTTGGCAGCCGTGGTCTCCGCCATCTTGCCCATATCCTACGGCTCCCTGGCCGCATCCTCGCCGCCTCCCGGCCACAGGACTTCTCGGTCCTCGTCCGCCTAACCACCAGGCATTCTTCTCTGGTGCATCACCAACTAACGTCGAGGCAGCCATGCATATCTTGGGACTTACTCCTCCGGATGCTAACTGGTACATGGATACCGGTGCTTCTTCCCATATGACACCCGACAAAGGTACTCTCTCTTCTTATTTCAATTCGAGCACTTATAATCGTCAAGTTGTTGTTGGTAATGGTCATATGATTCCAATTAAAGGTTATGGTAACACTTCTTTCTCTCAGCCCCACCCTCCTCTTCTCTTGGAAAACGTGTTACATACCCCTAACCTTGTCAAAAACCTCATCTCTGTTCGCAAATTTACCACCGATAACTCTGTTTCTATTGAATTTGACCCGTCTGGCTTTTCTGTCAAGGATTTACAGACGGGGAAACGAATCATGAGATGCGATAGCATCGGTGACCTCTATCCAGTCCACCCCAACACGCAAGCCACCCACTTCAATTCTGCTTTTTCGGTTTCTTCTCCTACTTTATGGCATAGTCGTTTAGGGCATCCGGGAGAGACTATTCTTCGATCTCTCTCTAGCAAGAATTATATTCATTGTAATGCTCTTAAACATCAGTTTTGTCCTTCATGTTCTTTGGGGAAACAAATAAAATTGTCGTTTCATAATTCATTGTCAAACACTACTTCTCCCTTTGATATTGTGCATAGTGATCTCTGGACTTCTCCGATAGCTAGCTCAAGCGGACACCGCTATTATGTGCTTTTTCTTGATGATTTTTCTAAGTTTTTATGGACCTTTCCTATCTCTAAGAAATCTCAAGTGTATGCTATCTTCACTATGTTTCATGCCTTTGTTCGCACCCATTTCAATACTTCTATTAAGAATATACAATGCGATAATGGCAAGGAATTTGACAATGGTCTATTTCACTCCTTTGCCCAAACTAACGGTATTCACTTCCGTTTTTCTTGTCCTCACACTTCATCTCAAAACGGCAAAGCCAAAAGGCATATTCGTTCCCTAAACAATATAATCCAGACACTTCTTGCTCACGCATCCATGCCACCTACCTTTTGGCATCATGCACTTGCCACCGCAACTTATCTTCTCAACATCCTTCCCTCGAAGGTGCTTAACTCTTCCTCCCCTACTCAAATTCTCTACAACAAACTTCCAAGCTATAACCATCTTCGTGTTTTTGGTTGTCTTTGTTTTCCCCTCTTCCCATCCCCCACTATAAACAAACTCCAAGCTCGTTCGGTCCCGTGTGTATTTCTGGGGTATCCTTCCGATCATCGGGGATACAAGTGTTATGAGATCTCTAGTCGTAAGATATTTGTCTCTCGACATGTCGTTTTTGACGAAACCACTTTCCCTTTTTCCACACTGCACACGCCAAACTCGAACACATACAAGTATTTGGATTCAGGAATCGAACCCGCCATTCTTCATCATATGCTTGATCCGGTCATTCGACCAACCGGTTCGCCCTCTTGGGCAACCGCCTCTCCCTTCCCACGGTTCTACCTAATCAAGACAACCCGGCCTTCCTTGCTCGCTTCCACTGAGCGTGCCGACCCTCCAGCAGGTTCTGCTCCACCTGAGCATGCCGATTCTCCACCAGTTCCCCATCGGGCATCGCCTCCTCAAACCGGTTCGACCAGCCCAGTGCCAACCGTTACCTCCACCCGGCCTCCAGATAAATCCGAAATACTATGGTCCAAATTTCGTTAACTTTGCCTCCTACAATTTTTCACCTCTTCCTCGTAATCCCGTCCATGCTTTAACTGACCCGAATTGGAAATCCGCAATGCTTGATGAATATAATGCTCTTATTGATAATAAGACTTGGGAGTTAGTCCTAAGCCACAGAATGCAAATATTATTCGATCTATGTGGATTTTTCGTCATAAAAAGAAATCTGACGGTTCTTTTGAGCGACATAAGGCTCGTCTTGTAGGTGATGGTCGATCTCAGCAGAAAGGTGTTGATTGTGATGAGACATTCAGTCCTGTCGTCAAGCCAGCCTCTATTCGCACCGTACTTAGCATTGCAGTATCTCGATCTTGGCCAATTCACCAACTTGACGTTAAGAATGCGTTTCTTCACGGTAACCTTACAGAAACCGTCTACATGCATCAGCCTTTGGGGTTCCGAGACTCGAGATTTCCTGACCATGTTTGTTTACTGAAGAAATCTCTCTACGGATTGAAGCAAGCACCTAGGGCTTGGTACCAGCGCTTTGCTGACCATATTGCGACTGTTGGTTTCTCTCATAGCAAAGTTGACCATTCATTGTTTATCTACCAGCGTGGTTCTGACATTGCCTATATTCTTCTCTATGTTGACGATATTATTCTCACTGCATCCACTGACACTCTTCGCAGCTCGATTATGGCCTTCTTAAGTGCCGAATTTGCTATGAAGGACCTTGGTCCTCTCAGTTACTTCTTGGGTATCGCTGTAACTCGAAACAAGGACGGTTTATTTCTCTCCCAGAAACAATATGCAGACGAGATTCTTGATAGAGCCGCATGTCAACTCGCTCTCCATTGCAAACACCTCGACACTAAATGTAAACTCAGCTCCTCGGATGCTCCTCCATTCGCTGATCCCACCACATATCGTCAACTTGCTGGTGCTCTTCAGTATCTCACATTCACTCGTCCGGATATCTCTTATGCGGTTCAACAGGTGTGTCTTCACATGCACGATCCTCGGGTTGATCATATGAATGCTCTCAAGCGTATTATACGCTACATTCAAGGAACCAAGGACTTTGGATTGCAATTATATAAATCGCAAGTGGACACCTTGACTTCCTATACGGATGCTGACTGGGGTGGTTGTCCAGATACTAGGCGATCCACTTCCGGTTATTGTGTTTTTCTTGGTGATAATCTCATCTCTTGGTCTTCTAAGCGACAACCCACTCTTTCTCGCTCCAGTGCCGAAGCAGAATATCGCGGTGTTGCTAATGTTGTTTCTGAATCTTGTTGGCTTCGCAATTTACTTCTCGAACTGCACTTTCCGGTTCATAAAGCAACGCTCGTTTATTGTGACAATGTTAGTGCTATTTACTTGTCCGGTAATCCAGTCCAACATCAACGCACGAAGCACATAGAGATGGATATACACTTCGTCCGCGAAAAGGTTGCCAGAGGTGAAGTTCGAGTCTTACATGTCCCCACTCGTTATCAGATTGCTGACATTTTTACTAAGGGACTTCCGAAGATTCTCTTTGATAATTTTCGTGACAGTCTAAGCATTCGCAAGCCTCCCGCTTCGACTGCGGGGGTGTGTTAGAATATGTATATATCTAGAATTCTAGTTAGATTAGACTTAGATTAAAATACTTGGTGATCAAGTTAGTACATTGTATTTATCATTAAATCCAATAATAAGAAATATATTCTTATAATCTTACACTATCTTTTACCTTCCAACATTAATCAAACCATTCCAGTGAAAGACTTTATCGCAAGGACTAAGGTGCGACCGTTAAATGTATTCGCCTATGTTGTATTTTAAGAATAAAACTATACAACATTAATCACCCGCTACAGTCTACGAGACCAAGTGTTCGGTGAATTTTAGAAAATATGTCGTGTGCTTATTTTTAAGGTACAGATTATTTAATTTTATTGTAAATATTTCTTCAGGTCGCTAACTACCCTATTAATCTTTCTTTAGATAATAGAGATAAGCGTTTAACACTTCAATGTAACTTTTTTTGGGATTTCTACGGTGAAATAGTAGTCGTACTACTTGTTAAAATGAGATAGTAGTCGTACAACCGTTGAGATCTAATCTCAACCATTGATCTTATGTACGACTACTCATGTTATGTACGACAACTCAATGAGTAGTTGTACTGGTTAATTTACGAATTTACCCATTGAAGTTTATTTTAATATGTAAACACAATTATAAAAAAATACATTATAAAACATTAAAGTAAAACTTAACCATAATTGTTGATTTACCATTATACCCTTTCATTAAAAAATAAAATGTATTAATATTAATTAGATCCACCATCGGACCTCCAATGACCGCCACCGGACCTCCGGCGACACCCTAATTTAATTTTAAAAATTTAATGTTGTAACTCATAGGAATTGAACCCAACACCTCATAAATACAAATTTAGAAACTTACCATCAGGCTACAGGGTATTACATGCCCATAGTCTAATTAACTATAAACATATATGATATATCCTTATCCAAACCAACAAAAAGAGAAAACCAACCACATAACAATTATTTTAACATCGATTTGTTTTGTCTTTTATCCAAGAATTATTGTTTAACATCGATTTGTTTTGTTCATTTATCCAAGAATTATTGTTTAACATCAATTTGTTTTGTTATTTTATCCAAAAATTATTGTTTAACATCGATTTGTTTTGTTCTTTTATTTTATTTTATTTTAGATTTCCGAATATCAAAACCGTAATGTTTGCCGTAGTCGAGATAAAAGTCATGTGCTCCATCGTCTGTAGCAAATCTAAACTTAAGAATGTCATCATCATTGGGAAATGCATTATCACAGTCATGTTTGATAGTGTCTGAAGTGTGAAAATATGCATCCTCGCCCTCTAATTTCATGTCATCGGAACTTACAATATCGTCATCAGTATAACAATATGTCTCTTCATCAACCATAATTCTGCATAATAAGGAAAGGGAAAAAAAACAGCACAAGACATGAAGAAAAATTAACTCAATTAAATAGGAAGAAAAATACCTACTACTGTGATAGCTAAAGAAGTAGTGTGGGTACTACTAGTGTCTTCGCAAAGATTTTTGAGAAAAACACCATTGACAAATGTACAGAGCATTTACATTGCCTTTAGAGTCAACTGGAACAAAAATCATTCACTATAAGAAAATCCTAATTCGACATTATCAAAACAACTTCAAAAACATATTCATTAACATAAGAAGTTCTTTCCGCAGAGAAATCATAGGCAAATGGAAAGATCTGAGTACACTAATACCCATAATTACAAAAACAGAATACAACGCATATATGGCTACGAAATAAGGTCAAGAGCGAGTAAACCCAAATTTCATATAGTTCAATGGGAAGCAAGGAAGAATGCTAAAATATATTTACTACCATAAACACAAACAATTAATCTATATCCAGAAATCAAGACATATGCTTCATACAAAAGTTTAAGATGGGAAATAAGGAATAAGCTAGCAGCAACACGAATAATCAGCCAAGTCATTTGAGCAAAGGTGCAAAAAGAGAAAGCAGAGTTGGAGCCAAGTCAGATTCGAGCAAATCGATCTAGAGAATTACCTAGTGACGGAGAAGACGGATCCGGTTTGGTGGTGCAGTGGAGCCGGAGTAGTGATGTCCGGTGGAGAAGACCACCGGAGATGGGGATGAATTGAAGGCTATAATCTTGTGATTTAGGGATTAGGTTTTTTGAATTGGGGATTAGGGTTCTTGGATTTTGAATTGATGTATGTTGTAAAGAGGAAATAAGAGGAAGTCGATGAATTGATGTTAAACAATAATTCTTGGATAAAAGAACAAAACAAATCGATGTTAAACAATAATTCTTGGATAAAAAAAACAAAACAAATCGATGTTAAAACAATTGTTATGTGGTTGGTTTTCCCTTTTTGTTGGTTTGGATAAGGATATATCATATATGTTTATAGTTAGACAATGAACATGTAATACCTTGTAGCCTGATGGTAAATTTCTAAACTTGTATTCATGAGCTGTTGGGTTCAATTCCTATGAGTTACAACATTAAATTTTTAAAATTAAATTAGGGTGTCGCCGGAGATCCACCGGATGTCGGAAGTCCGGTGTCCATCGCCGGAGGTCCGGTGGCGGTCATTGGAGGTCCGATGGTGGTTCTAATTAATATTAATACATTTTCTTTTTTAATGAAAGGGTATAATGGTAAATCATGTCTAATTACAATTATAAATTTTTTTTCTAAAATTGTTTGAATATTTGTATATTTTATGAATGAATTATAAAACAAGACCTAAATGAATAACTAAAGGGTATATATTTGGTAAACACTTTAATGTACGACTACTATCTCATTTTAATCATGTACGACTACTATCTCACCGTAGAAAAACCCAACTTTTTTAAACGGAAATTTCTCTTTTTTAGTAACCAAACAAAGTTAGAAAGAGTATAAAAAGTACCTCAATCTCAACCTTTTTTTTAGTGACCATATTTTGGTCCGCTAAAGTAACATAGGTCCGATTTTAGTCCTCCAACTATGATTTCAAGCAAACTTCATGTTAAATCCATTGTCCAATATGTATATATAGTCAATTCAATATGTCTATGCAAGAGTTATATAGTCAATTCAATATGTCTATGCAAGAGTGAGTAGTTTCGACCAAATCGCACAGGAGTAATAATCAAACTAAAATAATACTATAAAGTATTTGAGTGATGTTTCCATATGGTCTCCGGCCTTGAGAGTAATTTATAGTCCGAGCTTACTAAATATACATGGTTAAAAGTTGTTTTAAATAGGCGATCAGATTAGATAACTTCTAATTCAAACGATAACTTAAACTAACACTAATGGGAAATCTTCAATGTTACGTTTAGTTGGTCACGGGTGTGCATAAATGAAATGTGGTGAATATTGATCCTGGATAGTGGGTACTAGTGGGTGAGACGTGGATGAAGGGATTTTCAATTTCTTCAATACTTTCAACCAACAAAAATATCTTTAATCTACGAAGTTTTTTTCTTTTGTCCATCATGCATGTTGAGATTTAGGTTCATAAATATTGTTTTGAAGATGAGTAAGTTAAATGCAAGAAGCGTGAAGAAATCAACAATATCTTGTTGGGCTATCAACAAAAGTTAACATCTTGTATTTAAAGAATCTAAAGTGAAAGTTGGACACGGGTTCAGGTTTGGAATAAATAAATATCTAGCTAGTTTGTTTAGTAATTGTATCCAAAATCGACAGGATTGGAATGAAACCAAAAATATATGCTAATAATCTTCATAAGTTTGAGAATAGGTAGATTAATAATCGAGTGGAAAGGTGCTGGTTTCGACTGGTAACTTAAAGTATATATAGAGTTCAACAGGGGCGGAGACAGGGAGTGATAGGTGGTGGCGGTCGCCGCCCCCAAAATTTTATTTTTATTTATTACTGTATACATATTTTTGAAAATTTTACATTCTACAACCCCTAAATTTTTTAGTTAGTTAACTTTATAATTAAATAAGTTGAGAAATTTATAAAATATACTAATATTGTTTAGTTACTCAGCTTTATACTTAAATAAGTTATATAGAACATTATTGATATTGTTTAAAACATTTTACATATACTTAATAACATCAATCCGTCTCTCAAGTCTCTCACTAATACACATCTCTTCCAAGACTTTGTGATAAAAAAAAATATTACTACTAGTTAACATTAAAATGGTTATACTGGCTTCGGGTTATACGCAACTTTATATCTCTACACTATTCGAGTTGCGCACAATATTGACTATAACACGAAAGTCATATTCTTACATTCTTGTTGATAGTTTGATTCGGCTACTATTGACTCTTCCCGTTTCTTTAGCAAGTTCTGAGCCTGCATTTTTCGCCATGAAAATTTTAAATACAAGACTGCGGAGTTCAATGGAGGATGACTTCTTATCTTAATTGCTAATGCATATTGAAAAATGAATTGTCGAGGGTTTTGACATTGATTCAATTAATGATGATTCTGAGAATATGACGAGACGTAGAGTACAATTTTCATAGATGTGGGTCTTGTTTTATGAGA
The DNA here is from genome assembly GCA_026545765.1 of Plantago major. Lineage (NCBI taxonomy): Eukaryota > Viridiplantae > Streptophyta > Magnoliopsida > Lamiales > Plantaginaceae > Plantago > Plantago major. The sequence continues at coordinate 97,983,155 of CM048840.1, forward strand.
TAATTTTTTAAATTTGAATCGTTTATTCATTTGGTTTGCCTTTATCATATTCCTTTCATTTTACTTGAATATTCATACTTAAATATTTATGATGAATTTACTGTCTCAAATATTGATCCGATCCGACCCGGTCCGTTCGAGCCGACCTAATCAAATTACATATAGTGCCCGTGTTATAATACTCCGCCACACCCAATTTCATGAGAGTAACGTACGTTATAGAAGTACGTCCAAACTCCATTATACAATAATAGAGTGAAGAGGTTGGGTCAATTGTGTTTGGTTACAAACTCGAATTGAGTTATCTCTTGAATCGAGTTTTTGTGTATAAATTAGCTACAAAAATTCAATTCAAATTGAGTTATACCAAACACCCTGAATCGGTGTACGAACAAAATAATCTCAGAAGATTGTGAAAAAAAGTATGTTCTCATATGTTAAGGTCAAATTAAATGTTCAACTGCGTTTAAGGGATTCAAGAGATTAATTAGGCCAAAAAAATTATTCGATTTATTTAGCATAGTGGAGTCATAAAAGTGATAACTCTTTAGAGATTAGGTAATTTCCACTAGAGTTATGCAGGAACATGTGTCACGCATAAATAAACTCTTTAGAATTTAGGTTATTTCCACTACGGTTATGCAGGAACACCGTCCCACCTAGGTTGGAGCATTAGTACACTTGGATTAGTTTGTGGCATTGAAGGTGGATGGATTAGTATTAGAAATCCTAGTGTGGAGGTGTCATACCTCAAAATACGTTGTTAATAGGTTAAGGTTATTCAACTTATGTGAATTAAGTTGGCTTGATATCTGCTAATTGAAGTGGTGGTGTTTTAATAGCACTGGTGATGTATTGAATCAATGTCGTGACAACACCAAAGATAACGCTGAAGGCTGATAATCAAACATTAAAAGTGATGACGTGTTGGATTCTGATTGATTATGCTAATATGAAAGTTAGTTATACTAACAAACATATTGAATTCGCATTGCTACTTCTAGAAGCTCATATGGAGTAGGGGTGTTCATTTCGGTAACGGTATACCGAACCGAACCGAAAACCGAAATCATATAAATATGTAAACCGAAAACAGAACCGAATTTAATTTTCGGTTCGGTATCATACCGAAAATTTCGGTAACGGTTCGGTAAAATCCAAAAATACCGAAAAATAATTTGAAAATAAAAAAAAGTGATAAAATTAACCTTAATGCTTGGAAATATAGTGGATACATTTATATCGCAATTCATTATATAGTATTGTAGTATCATTTAATCAATTTTAATACATTTTATGACAAGAACTAAGGCTATGTTAATGATAAATAAGCAATTTTCATATTCTGTCTAATGGAGAAATGGGGAAAGATTTTACCATTTCTTTTATCTACAAACTATAGTAATTAATACAAAGGAAACTAAGCTTACTTCTATGTATTTGACGATGAAATAGGCGATTGAAACTAACTTGAAATGGAAATAATGGAACGAAATGTAGAATTTCGATTTTTCGGTATGGTTTCGGTAATTTTCGGTATTGTACCAAAAATTACCGAAAACCGATTTGCTAAAAAATAGTGAACCGAAAACCGAACCCTTTATTTTTGTTTCGATTTTTCGGTTTTTTCGGTATTTTTGAACACCCTTAATATGGAGTAGTTTCTTCATGATTGGAGTATATAATCATCTTTTATAATTTGTTTAGTTATCAGTTAATATTGTAATTTCACTCTTAAATAGAACGATTCTGATAGGAGCGGTTTTAGCTTGGAACATTCGATTCTTCTTGTAATATTATCTGGATTTGGGCAAAGCGGAATCACGTAAATTGGTGAGTTGGCTAGGGTTCTTGAGGGTAGGATTTGGAGATTTTTTATTTGATATTACATGTTATTTGTAATTAAGATACTTTAACAAGTGATGTCAAAATTCATAGGGTACGGGTGGATGCATTGAGTGTAGGTTTAGAGATCATACGGTCAGTATATATGTTAAGTAATGGGCATTAATTAATATCGTGAGAGCAAATAATTTAAAAGTATAAAATAAAATATAGGAATTTTAAATTTACTCGAATGGCCACCCTTCTATCTCTTCCCCCTCCAAGTTGACTTGTCGGACTAGCATTTGTCGGAACAGGTTATCACTTTGCTATTAATCACCATTAACTTCCTAACTTAGCATCAGGATGGTTTAAATTTTGAATAGTTAGATAACATTTCATGGTAGGAACATAATGCAATTAGGCCAAGTAGCAACATTCACGAGGAAAAAGAACTCCAAGGCTACATCGTACGTGATAATGTGATATGCATCAATTCATACACTTTAAACGTTAAGAATAAAAGAAAACAAGTTCTTAACGTTTTCATGGGGATAGACAATGACTGTCACGTGAGGCTAGTTCTAACTTAGTGACAGAAACATAAAAAGGTCTAGTAAATAACGTCGATATCATCACATAAATTAACGCTGATATTTGTCCCATTGTTACAAAAATCATTAGTCTACAATTAGAAAACGACCCTCATATTTATGTATATGGTCCGTAAGGTTTTGTCTTGTAGCGGACAATCGTACAATGGTCCCAATCATCATCCTTCACTCTCTCCCCGTCCAGTTTGTGTCTAATCCGGTGGTTAATTAATTTCGTGCTATTACCAAAAAAAAAAAAAATTAATTTCGTGCTAATCGCTATTTTAAACTGCTCATGTTGGCCTGTTATGCATATGTGAATTATACGGGACGGAAAATTATTAACTAGACCAGATCTAGCATTAAATGGTAGACTTTGTGTTTCATAATTTTCCACTTGTTATTTAAAAAAAAAAATCATTAGCAAATGTTTTAGTTTAACCCTGGTTAACAGAACCTAATTAATTACATCTTCATAAATGTCCCAACATAAATCTTGGTTTTCTACATCAAATGAATGATTGGTTTTGTTCATCTTGAAAATTACCAATTCTCTCAGTGACCGTGATTATGCTTGAGAATATCATAAAATTGGAACCTGATGTTTTTTATTTTCATTTGTCTTGGCTATCGTTAGTAGTACTACTGAAGATTTTTCCCACTAAAATCTAGACTCAATCCATATTTTCTATTGATGATTGGTTTGATTTAGATAAAAAAGAAATCAAATTTTAATGGAGAGTTCTAAAAGACATGGATGACCGTATGAGAATTGCAAAGTTCAAAGGTTGAAGATGTGACTAATTAAGTTATTAAAGTCCCTTAATAGTTCATCATGTGTTCTGTTATGTTTTCTCTTGCAGCTATTGTGCGAAAATAAATTATTTCATCTAGGACTTGAAATTGACAATTATTTAGTGAATAAGGGATGTCGAATATATATTATTGATGTAAATGATGACGAAGCTCATGAGGTTCCCGTAGACAAAGCAAACACGATTCCTGAAAATTCTTTTGGTGAACTTGAAGGGAATTTATTAGGCCGGAATTTTAAGGATGTGGAGGAGTGTTACGAACTATACAACAATTATGCTTTTCAGAAAGGTTTCAGTGTTCGCAAGGGGAAACAATACTACGGCAAGATGAAAGGTTTCTGGATGATTACTTGTTACTTGAGTAGAATTTGTTGGGTTGACTATAAATATTATCACTTTGCCGTGTTACTTGAGTAGAATTTGTTGTTTGTTAGCTCAGTTCATTTTGCCGTGTTTGATAAGGTCGGACTATATACTCATATTCATGTTATAGGATTAATTAATTAAGTAATCCCTCCATTTCAGAAAAAGTGTTACATTTTGATTTTATTAATCGTTTTGAGCTGATTATTAATTTCATAAACGATAATAATAAATAATTTAATAAAATAATATAATAAAAATTTAATTACTAAATTTTCATTATATAATTTTAATCATTTATTTATTAATATCGTTTAAGAGTAAATTGTGGTCAAACGCGGAAACAGTTGACCGCAGAATAGTAAAATGTACTTAAATGGAGGAAGTAGTATACTAGAATTTTACTAATGGAATAAAGTTTAGGAGAAAGATGGGTTCTTCAGTAGACGCATGGATCTTTGCTGATTTTGATGTTTAGAATTTATTGTTTAAAAAAGAAAAATAAATAAATAAAAAAATATCATACAATTAGTAGTACGTGCTTTGACAAATATGAGAGAGTTTAGAGAGAGAAATCCTAGAGCCTTCCCTAGGTTCCCGGCCGCTCACCGGCCACCAAATTATTTCCTCCATAGCCATAAGCCTACCCGTTTCGTTCCCTCTAGCCTAGATCATTGTAGGATTCCCGTTAGTACCGCTGTAGGAGGCATTACTCGACCGACGAAAGAAAGAAGGTTTGGGTGGAGAAAATTATGGAAATCTCAAGGACCCTTTATGTATCAAATTTTCCTGAGGATTGGGCAGATGTTGATGTCAAGGATATGCTTAACAGGTTGGGGCCAGTGGTGGATGTTTACATACCTGGAAAACGTAACGCAGTGGGGAAACGTTTTGCGTTTGCAAGGTTTGAGAAGAATGCAAATTTAGGTGAGATTCTGAGTGCATTGCAAGGTCTATCGATCGGTAATCATAAAATTCTGGCGCACATGACAAAGTTTGATAGAAAGGATCAAGTGAATGAGTCTAAGCATTACCAGACGAAGAATCACGTGTTTCAGTCCAAACCAAGAGTGGAGGATAGGAGCTATTTGCAAGTTGCTAAAGGTAGGACAGAAAAAACGGAGATAGATGGAAGTAAGGGTACTGTGGAACTGTCTCAGTCCAACGGCAGAGATTTAAACCATAAAGGTGTAGGAGCAGGATCTCAACTCAAAAACCACGACATAAAGTTCAATATGTTTTTTACACCAGAAAAAGAAGCAATTTCTTGGGTCAAAGAGCGTGTTGTGTGTAGTATCAAAGTTGATCTCACTGCGGAGGATGTAGTGGAGTTTCTTTTGTCCAAAGATTATTTCTCAGTTCACGTAAGTCAGCTGTCCCATGAAAGTTGGGTAGTCCACTTGAATTCGATGAAGGATAGAAACAGGCTGCTAAAGGAAGACAAGGAGTGGTTGGAAATTACGTTCAAATCTATAGCCCCATGGCAGGAATTGGATACAAATGGGAGAAGAAGAATTTGGCTGGAGGTGCATGGGGTTCCAATCCATGCATGGAGTGTCCAATTTTTTAAGAAAATCGGGAATAAATTCGGAAAGTCAGTTTAGGTAGCGGAAGATACGGTGGAGAGAGTAGATTTCAGGAAAGGAAGAGTCCTCGTTGATACTCCAATTTTTGATCACATAGCTAAAAGTTTTACAGTTAAGATATGGGAGAAATCATTCTTGATTCATGTGAACGAGGCTTGTGGGTCGTCCGATAAGTTTCCGACTAAGATGGCCTCAAGGTGGCAAGAACAACCGGAATCGGATGAATCTGAACCGGATGAGATTGAGTCCGACTCGGAAGATGGAGGGTCACTGGAGTTAGAGGAGATCATCGGGAACAAGAGCTTTGAAATTAACGAGGAGGTGTTAAATGAGGATTTAAATGAGGATTGGGATGAGGTGCCTTTTCTTGATAGAAACAAAGATAATATTATGCAGGTTAATACTGGAGAAGATTTCGAGAATGATTGCCATGGAAAAATAAAAAATGACGGCTTGAGTGTAGATAGTGTCAGTGACAAATCTGTGGATGCACTAGGTTTATTGACAAATGCAGAAGTAGGCCAAGGTGTAGCAAAATTGAGTTCTGATTCAGTAATGTTAGGTGGGCCGGAAAGACTGAGCCCAATTGCAAATGTGGGGCTTTTGTTGGGCCAAGCAGTGGTTAATCAAGTGGCTCAGTTAGTGTGGGAGTCCAAGAAGGAGATAAGGATAAAATTAGTCAAACTGATAGAGTACAGGCTGGAGTTTCAGATGTATATACAGCAAAAGTCAAGAACCACGTGTTGAGCTCAAAAGTTGATAGGATGATTGACAGCGATGGAGTGTCGGGCGAGGAAGAATCAGCTAATCCTGTCAACCTATATCCCTTAATCAACGAAGGAGAGGTAAGCTCAGCTCAGCCGAAAATGAGGAATATTGGAGTTGGTAGGATAGGGGAAAAAAGAGAGGTTCGACGGAGTGCAAAAAGGTGGGTGCACCAGGAGGAGCGGTGAAGACAGTCGATCCGGACAAGGGGGTTATGAGAAAGCTAAAGAGGGGAAGGAGACTTCAAAGTGTGATTCAAGATGATATTGGAAAAGTGGTGTTTGAGGGAGGCATATTTTTGACAGATTGTGAGATTGAAGATTGCAATAGGCTTCTGATTTGTATGGATGAAGTTGATGCGGAGCAAGTTTGGAAGATGGGGCATAAAATGAGTATGATCAGTGAAGTTAACAGAGCAGAGGACTTACAGAAATTGAAGGCATGGGATACTAGAGATGCGAGAGGCATGGTGAATGGGAGTGTTGAGGGGTTTAAGGAGAATCTACATGTTGTTAATGCGGATAATTAGCTACAACATTAGAGGTCTGGGTGGGAGGAGGAAAAAGTGGGCAGTGAAGGAGCTTGTTGCAAAAGAAAGATTGGAGTTTGTGTGTTTGCAAGAAACGAAAATGGATACTGTGAATGAGAGAACTGTGAGAATGCTCTGGGGTGATAAGAATTATGGGTGGGCTTATAGTGGGTCTAATGGGGCGTCTGGTGGGTTGCTAAGTGTGTGGGATAATCAGATTTTTGTTAGATCCGAGATGTGGGGGGAGAGGGGTTTGTTTGGTGTGGCTGGACTATGGAAAGGAGAGCATGTGAATATAGTAAACGTGTATTGTTCTAGTAACTCGGAGGAAAAGAAAGAACTGTGGGAGGCATTGGAAAGGATGATGAAAGGAAAAGAGAATGAGAGATGGTGTATAGTGGGAGACTTCGATTCCATTAGAGCTGAGGAGGAAAGAAGGGGCAGTGAAAGCTGCGTGAGAACAAAATAAATTGTGGAGTTTAACGATCGAATCAATCAATTAAAGCTTATCGATCTCCCTTTGGAACGAAGAAAGTTTACATGGTATAAAGACAATGGAAAGAGCTGCAGTAGACTTGATAGATTTCTTCTATCAACCGAATGGGTGGCGAAGTGGCCTAATCTCTCGCAAGTTGGTCTTAAACGAAGAGTTTCGGATCATGTAGCACTATTGATAAGGGATGAAGTGGTGGATTGGGGTCCGAAACCGTTCAAGTTCGTGAATGGTTGGGTAAAAGAGCCTGGTTTTAAAAGGATGGTGGAAGAACCGTGGAATAATTGTAAGATAGAGGGGTGGAAAGGTTTCATTCTCAAGGAAAAACTCAAGAAGGTAAAAGAGACAATCAAGGCTTGGCAAAAGGAGAAGTGTGGGAATATTGACAGGAGAATTGAGAAAAAAGAGGAGGAGTTGAGTTGTTTTGATGCTAAGCTGGACATAACATAATTGGAGGATGCTGAAATTGTGGATAGAAGAAATACATGGGCGGAATTGAACAGATTGAGGGAAATCAAAGACAATCTGCGGTTCCAACAAGCAAAGAGTCGATGGGTTAAGGAGGGGGATTCCAACTCGAGATATTTCCATAAAACGGTCGAAAGAAGAGGGTGTACAAGGATTTGGTAAGGGGTTAGAGTTAAAGGGAAGTGGATAGAAGACGCTGCAGAGGTGAAAGAGGGAGTAAAAAAGCATTTTGAGGGGCTGTTTTCTACACATGATGCAAAAGGGAGGAGTCTGCCTCGCTGCTTGCATGGAGCTAAACTTCCAGAGGTCAGCAGAATTTCGCTGAAGGCTAAATTTACTGAATCAGAGATAAAAGATGCGGTATGGGGATGTGGGTTGGAAAAAAGTCCGGGTCTGGACGGATTGAATTCGTTCTTTTTTCGGGAATTCTGGGATACAATTAAGGAAGATTTGATGGGCTTCATTGAGGAATTTCACAGCAATGGCAGGTTAGTAAAGGGGCCGAATTATTCCTTCATTACACTTATCCCAAAGTGTGCAAATCCAGTCGCAATTGAGGAATTTAGGCCAATTTCACTTATTGGAGGGGTATACAAAATTCTTGCGAAAGTTCTTGCCAATAGACTTGCAAAAGTGGTGGGTGAAGTTATTGCACGCAATCAGTCAGCCTTCCTTGGGGCACGGAATATACTTGATGGGGTAGTGGTGGCGAATGAAGTAGTAGATGAGGTGGAAAAGACACAAGCGTTTTTGTTCAAGATCGATTTTGAGAAAGCTTATGACTCGGTTAAATGGAGCTATCTTCTCGATATGCTTAAGGAGCTGAATTTTGGTGATAAATGGTGCGGTTGGGTAAAGGAATGTATATCATCGGCTGAATCCTCGGTGCTTATCAATGGAAGTCCCACCCGTCCGTTCAAATTGAGTAGGGGTCTTAGGCAAGGAGACCCGCTTTCTCCGTTTATTTATCTTGTTGTGGCGGAAGGGCTTAGCCGGTTAATGGAAAGGGCATGTAAAGTTGGTGAATTTATACCATTGAAGGTTGGAAGGGAGAAATTAGTAGTTTCACACTTGCAATACGCCGATGACTCAATTGTTTTTGGAGAAGCTAGGAAGGAAAACATAGGTGTTTTGAAATGTGTATTGAGGAGTTTTGAGTTGCTTTCGGGTCTCAAAGTGAATTTTCATAAGAGTTGTCTAATCGGAGTAGGGTTGGATAGCGAGATATGTGAAAATTGGGCTAGGGAGCAATTGTGAGGTTGGGAAAATTCCGTTTGTTTATTTGGGGCTGCCGATTGGTGCTCGCCCGAATGATAGGGCTGTTTGGCGTAAAGTAATTGAGAGATTGGAGGCAAGACTTGCAAAATGGGAGAACAATTTTCTTTCCTTCGGTGGAAGATTAGTGCTTCTCAAAGCAGTGCTTACATCCCTACCATTATATTACTTCTCTTTTTTCAAAGTCCCACCTTTTGCCTTAAACCGGATCAAACAAATGCAATGCCATTTTCTTTGGGGGGGGGGGGGGGGGTACTTTGGGAGGAAATAGAAAGATCGCTTGGGTTAAGTGGGATAGGGTTTGCTTGTCAAAAGAGAATGGGGGTCTTGGGGTGAAAAATTTAATGTGGTTCAATGAATCTCTTTGTGTAAATGGGCGTGGAGACTTTTGAATGAACATAATACTCTTTGGGTGAATGTAATCGAGTCGAAATATGGGGGGCTGCGTAGGTCCATCGAGTCGGTGGTAGGTAAGAAAGTTTGGGGGAAAAAATGGTCTTCTTGGTGGCGTGATATTGTGAAGCTGTTAGGCAAGAGTGTTTGGTTTTGGGAGGGTTTATTGAAGGTCATAAGGGATGGGAAGTCTACAAGTTTTTGGGATGACTTTTGGGTGGAGAATGGGGTGAGTCTTAGGTCTCGCTTACCCCGTTTTTATAGCTTGGAGCTTAACAAAAATGTTTTGGTGAGCGATAGAACAAAAGTTGAAGATGGGGTTAGGTCTTTCGAGTGGGGTTGGAGAAGACCTCTTTTTGTGTGGGAGGAAAAATTGGTTGAGGATTTGATCTCTCTGTTGAACAGGTTGTGTGTTTCAGAAGGGGCGAATGATTGTTGGTCCTGGACATGTGCTGCGGACAGGATATATTCGACAAAGGAAGGTTATGCGCGCATTAGCTCCAGCAACAGGGGATCGGTGACAGAGGTTATACATTGGCAGTAGCTAGTTTGGTTAAAAACAGTTCCGCAAAATCTAAACACTTTTGTCTGGCGTGTGGCTCATAATCGAATTCCTTCTCTTCCTAATCTGCTTAAGAGAGGTGTGCTATATCCGAATGCGGATGTTTCATGTCGATTATGTAACTCGCAGATGGAGGAAACTTTGGATCATTTGTTTCTACATTGTGAGTTTGTGAAAGCTGTTTGGTATAAGACTCAGCAGTGGCTCGACATTGGAGCTATTTCTGGTAACTCGTTGTTGTGTGCTATGGACAATTGATTCAATTCCTTGCGATCAATAGGAAAAGAGAGATGGTTTGCGACCTGGCATGGGGTTTTATGGTCGATATGGAGGGCTCGTAACAATGTTATATTTAGAGGAGCAAGTGTTAATCCTTCGGAAGTCTTTGAAGTTGTTAAGTCGAATATATGGTTGTGGTTTAGGAGTCACAATCTGATTTGCAAGGAGGCTACTATGATCGACTGGGAGCGGTTCCCTACAGAAGTTTTGTGCCGGGATTGAAGTTTATGTTTCAAGTTTGCAGTTGGGGCTTCTGCTGCAGTGGAGTTTTCATTTGGTTTAAGTATGGAAATACATTCTGTATTGAGTTGGTGTATTGTCTTTGAGAACTTGTTTTGCTGTAAGTTGCTATGCATAAACACTTCTTGTGTTTATCAGCATTAAGGTTCATGAATAAATAAACTTTTTCTTTTTCAAAAAAAAAGAATTTATTGTCTTTTGACTTACCATGGTTAGTATATAGTTAAAAAATATTTAGATTGTTATTTATTTATATTATTGTGAAATTGTGTGAAAAAATATGAACCATAAGGTCTACCATATAATGCTATACCTGGTTTAGCTAATAATTTTCCATGAAGCACATGCCAGATGGTGCGAGTGGGTGATACTAGTGGTGGACGTGTGACGGATTCTGAATTGAACTTTGTGTAGTTCGGGTTGGATTTATTCACCTCAATTCTGATGCTATCTTTTGATCGAGTCGAAATTGAGTTACCCTATCGGACAATTCATTTAGTCGTATAAATAAACTATCTTTAAACATAATAAAGAGAAATTAAAAGTACGGAAAATTACATATACCCCCCTGTTAGATACCCTTGTCTCATCTGGGTACCCGTTAGTGTAACAATTACATCCAGGTCCAAAAAGCTAAATTTTTATTGACCAGCTTTAATTTATAGACAAAGCCAAACAAGCCTTAGTTATTTTCTAACATTTTCTAATTTGCCCCCCACACACACACACATGTATACACACACACACACACACACACACACACACACACATATATACTTACACACATATATACATATGTATATGTGTGTGTGTGTGTGCACGCGTATATATATATATATATATATATATATATATATATGTATATATATATATATATATATATATATATATATATATGTACATGTGTGTGTGTGTGTATATATATATATATATATATATATATATATATATATATATATATATATATATATATATATATGTATGTATGTATGTATGTATATAGAAATCCCATAAAATATAACTACTGGAATTATGTTGAAGCATTTAATAAAGTGCTACTCTATGAAAATGATAGGAAAAAACACTTCTGGTTTATAAAAATCAGCAGTGAAGCTTATGAGCAGGAGTTACCAAATTGGTTTCTAAATTGGTGGACATATTTTGGAACCACCTGGGTAATACTCCCTGAAAATTTTTCAACTCTATTTACTAACTGGATAAATGTTACTCCGAAAAAGGAAGTTCCTCAAGAAAATTATTCTTTATATTTCTTTATGGAATTTTCTATACCCTGGATTTGGAAATGGGTACCTGTTATCGGTTATACCGAAAGTGAAATACCATGTATTAAAAGAACTTCTTATACAAAGTTCTGGAAAAAAATGAATAAAGAAAATCCAGAAACTAAGCAATTATATTGCATTGATACTTTTACTTTTATAGACAAAAGGAAAAGATTATATCAAGAAAATAAAAGAATAGCGACACAAAAGGAAGAGTCGCCCTTAGATCAAATCAGAAGAAAGCTCAGTATGCAGTCCAAAGACAGCAACAGGGAAATGCTAATAGAAGCATATGTAGAAGAAATGAAAAAGGATCTTCTACAGAAATTTGATGGAGAAACCTAGTCCGTAAAATCGGATACATCTATGGTCTCTGCAAGCCAAGATTACCAGGATGCTCAGGATCCTGCTCAGGAAGTCTCAATAGAAGATGTATTTGAGATACTTAAAAGTACTCTCAAAACCAGTAAAGACAAGGAAGAATCTTCCTCAGCAATAATTGTGGCAGACAAAGCCACCTGATGATGCATATAGCACTGAATAAAAAATTGCTCCACAGACAAAACTGAAGTGACTGAAAGTCAGACGGAAAAGAAGAAGTTGAAAGCAATGTTTACGGTGAAAATATTTACGGACGAAATTTAAAGAAGAAGCTGAAAACGATGTTTACGGCAAATAATTAAAGAAGCAGATGAAGGTGATGTTTACGGAAAACATCAAACCAAGGGAATCAAATTCCCTAGTATAAATACTGAAGGGGAAGCATAAGCAGAGGACATCGGCAGAAAACCAAAAGCCAAAAAAACACTCCTTCTCAGTTTTTAAATTTTTAAGATTTGTAATAAGTTTGAATTTTGTACTTGCGGAACATATTGTGAGTACTTTCCTTCTTACTTTTAAGTTTTGTAATATATTTGTTATATTAATAATATTGGCCTAATGATAGGCTAAGTTTGGTTTGTGTTAAGACAGGTCTAAATTATGTATTTACTATAATTATGGCAAAAATGTGTTACTGTTCATCGGTCACTATTCATGGTTACTATTCACGGCAGAATTATGAATTAAATTAGACTTCTATTACTTACTAAAAATAAGATAGATAAGGTTTTATAGCTTCTCTTAGAGATGGTAGAAACCTAGACTGGAAAAAATCTTTAATAGGTATTATACAGTCTAGTTTGGCCCATGGTCCAGTTTATTTTGATGTCTATCCGAATTTACAATTATCTTTATCGGATATTAATATTCTAGACTCCTTAACATTAAATGTTAAGACTAATGGTTATAATTATATTGTTGGCACAGAAACTATATGTATCTGTTATAGGATTTATTATAAACCTTTGTTTACTCTAAATCCACACCGCCGAAGGGTTGATAAACCTTTAAATGAAACTATTTTGATTGAGACTAATTTTAGCAAGTCTAAGATTACTACTCGAAGATCTATTAAATGGGAAGAAATAGATTTTTCAGAAAATTGGACGATTCAACAGGCTGTGCCCTCACAGCCTGTTATTCAAAATAATTTAATAGATGTTATCCAAACACCTGAAGGTTTGGTAAAAATGCAGTTTGAAAATAATAACGATTTAATAGGATCTTCTTTAAGACTTAGTAAGTCTTCATCCCAGAGATCTTTCATATCTCCTATAGACTATGTAGTTGATACTCCTTCTAGGATGTCAACCTCTGCTAGAAGCAGAATGCAAAAATCTGTTGAAACCATACAAGAAGATCATATAGATGAACTAAGAATAAATAAAGATCGTGATAATATTGTCAAAGGAGTTAACTATACTCAAAATGAAGCAGATATAACTGCATCAGAAATGGAATTTCGTTATTAATGAATATAAATCATCAAATTGATTTTAGTCCTGGCTCTCCGGCTAGGCAAAAGATTAGGACTGAATTTAATTCACCCAAATGGAACCTTTTAAAAATTGGTTTTTTACGAACTTTTCTCAAAGAGAAAAAACTTCTATTCAAGAAGAATTTTATAAAGATTGTGAAAAATATAATACTATGATTCCATTTGTTCCTTGGTTTGTTTCTAAATATGTGGAACAATATATTTCTGTTTTAGAAAGAAATTATAAACTTTCAACGGGGAAAACTTTACAACAAGTTTATCCTCCGCAACAGTATTTTCAGATTGAAAAAGGAAATCATAGTTTCCTAGCTTTTGCAAAATTACTGGAGGATAAAACTCTACCAGTAACTTGTAAACAAATAAATAGAATGATTGAACAACAGAATTATACAAATCTGTTTATAAATGTCCTTGGAGAACATTTAATCTCTCTGAGTGAAAGAGTGGAATTAGTTTAAAAAACTATTAACCCTAATCTTCCTTCAAACTCTAATCTTCCTTTAAAAGAAAAGGAAAAGGAACAAGAATTAGCCTGTCCTAATATTCAACCACCTCCTGAAATAGCAGACTTTAAATTAAAGTCTGTGAAGGAGCTTGAAAAATTTTTAACTGAAAAATTTAAAGATATGAAAGTTACAACTCTTCATGATGTTGTACAAGAAAATACTGATTACAAAAAAGTAATCAATGATGAAATCAATAAGCTGGGAAAATGGGCTGATAGACCTACCCAGAGAATGTACTATTATAGGAGACCTTCTCCTATAGATACTTTACACGAAGAACAAGAATATATCTTGAATAATAGCTATAATGGCAAAAACATCTATGAATGGAACTTAGATGCTTATGCTGATAGGCAAATTTATAATATGATTCATAGAATGCTTATGTACTCTACGATTTGTAAAACAAATGGTAACACTGATAAAAATGTTGCAAAAATGATTGTTGCTGGTTTTACAGGACAATTAAAAGGTTGGTGGGATAATTATCTTTCTCCTGAGGGAAAAAATTATATTTTTAATACTGTAAAACAGGAAGATGAAGGATCAGTTGAAAATGCAGTTTATACTTTAGTTGTTACTATTATTGAACATTTCACCGGAAGATATTCCGATAACAGTGAAAATATTAGAACTGTTCTGCAGAATTTAAGATGCAAAACATTGACTGATTTTCGATGGTATAAAGATACTTTTTTAAATAGGGAAATGGAATTACCTGAATGTAATAGTTCACATTGGAAATCAAAATTTATTGATGGACTTCTTGCATTATTTGCAGAAAGGGTTAGAAAAAATCTAAGAAAAGATAAAGTCTCTATCCCTTATGAAGATTATACTTATGGTAAGTTAATCGGAACTTGTATACAAGAAGGTTTAGCCTTATGCAATTAGATTAAATTAAACCAACAAATTAAAAGACAGAACTTGAAAGAGAAAGCCCAGTTGGGACAGTTCTGTGACCAATTTGGTATGGATGTACCATCCATTTCAAAACCTCATAAGTCGAAAGATAAGTCGGCTTATAAAACAAAAAGGAAGAGACATTACTCTCCTAGAAAATTAGAAATCCGTAAACAAAGAAAAGAAGATAGAGAAGAAAGAAAACGGATTAGAAAGAAACTTATAGTTTGCCATCAATGTGGAAAACTTGGTCACTTTGCAACAAATTGTTGGACCAAGCGAAAAATAAACAGATTAAAAGCTGATAATGATTTAAAATAAACTCTCTCAAAATTACTTTTGAATTCTGATGAAGAAAAGAGTATGGACTCTTCTGATGAATCAGATACTTCTAATAGTACTGAAGAAGAGAACTTGAAAGTTCTTGAGCAAGAATCAGTATTGTCTGATTCAGAATCAGACTGTGAACCTTGTATACTTGGACAACCATGTATTAAAAAACAAGGAGACACAGATAATGATAAATTCTTTAATAAAGAATTTTACAATATTCTTTCACAGTTTCAAGGAACTGATTTAAATGTTTTGGATGGTAATAATATTATCGAGTTTCTGAAAACAATTAAAGATCATGAGTTAAGATCTAAAATTATAGATCAGATGGAAAATATTCCTAGTACTTCTTCGACTTTGCCAGAACCAATGGTTCTTCCAGAAGATTTCAAAAAAGATGAACCCTACTCTATGTCAGAAGTTTATAAACTTCTAAAGCAGAGAAGGACAGTGGAAACTCCTACTTCTACTCATGATTTAGAAATAGAAGTTGAAAACCTTAAAAAGGAAATACATGTTTTAAAAAGAGAAAATAAATTAATAGACTATCGAGTTTCTAAACTTGAAAAATATACAAAAGAAAATGATCATTCTACTACTGGTGAATCAAGTCGAAGTAAACCAATTGCTCAGCATTTTGATTCACAAGTGGATGATAATTTTCTTTCAACCTTATAAATGGTTATATCCTAAAAATGGTATATCAAAGTTACCTTATTAATTGATAACTATTTTTCAAAAGAATTGACTGCTCTCATAGATAGTGGTGCAGATTTAAATGTCATACATGAAGGATTAATTCCTACAAAGTATTTTCATAAAACTACGCATACTCTTTCTCATGCTGGAGGAGAAAAATTAAATGTAAAATATAAGCTCCCTAGAGCCTATATTTGTATTGATAAAAATTGTATTCAAACTAGTTTTTTACTAACGAAAGATATTTCTAATCAAGTAATACTTGGTACCCCTTTTATTTCAAAAATTTATCCTTTTTCTCATGTGGATAATACTGGTATTACTGGAACTTTTCATCAAGGTGGAAAAATCCACTTAAATTTTATTACGAAACCAGTTAATAGAATGTTACATGAGATGTATGATCACCTGACCTTAAAGAAAAATCAGATGAATTTCTTAAAACAAGAAATAAATTCTTTGACTATTGACGAAAAATTACAAAATCCCAAATTACAAGGGAAAATTAAAATGATTGAGAATCAGCTTTCTTTAGAAATTTGCAATGATCATCCTAATGCTTTCTGGAACAGAAAGAAACATGTAGTCAGTCTCCCTTATGAGGAAGACTTTGATGAAAAAAGGATTCCGACAAAGGCAAGACCTTGTCAGATGAATTCAGAGTATTTAGAACTCTGTAAAAAAGAAATTGATTCTTTATTACGAAAAGGTCTAAGAAGTCCTTCTCAATCTCCTTGGTCTTGTACAACCTTTTATGTTAATAAACATAGTGAACAAGAAAGAGGAGTTCCTAGATTAGTAATAAATTACAAGCCCCATAATAAGGTTTTAAAATGGATTAGGCATCCTATTCCAAATAAAAAAGATCTTCTAGAAAGACTTTATGATTCAATACTGTTTTCAAAATTTGATTTAAAATCAGGTGGCAGGTACAAATTGAACAAAATGATAGGTATAAAACAGCCTTCAACGTTCCAATAGGACATTATGAATGGAATGTAATGCCATTTGGTTTAAAAAATGCTCCTTCTGAATTCCAGAAAATTATGAATGATATTTTTACACCATATAGTGAATTTATATTGGTTTATATTGATGATATCTCAGTATTTTCAAAAGATATTGAAGCCCATTTCAAACATTTGGATATTTTAAAGAAAATAGTTATACAGAATGGTTTAGTTATATCAAAACCAAAAATGTCTTTGTTTCAAACAAAAATAAGATTTTTGGGACATTATATAGAAAAAAGTAATATTATCCCAATAAATAGAAGCATTGATTTTGCAGATAAATTTCCTGATGAGATAACTAATAAAACCCAGTTACAGAGGTTTTTAGGAAGTCTGAATTATATCTCTTCTTATTATAAAGATATAGCCTTGGTCTGAAGATCATACTCAGGCTGTTAGGAAATTAAAAGAAAAGGTTA
This sequence comes from Plantago major, assembly GCA_026545765.1. NCBI lineage: Eukaryota > Viridiplantae > Streptophyta > Magnoliopsida > Lamiales > Plantaginaceae > Plantago > Plantago major. The sequence continues at coordinate 98,000,375 of CM048840.1, forward strand.
AAACATTGCCTTGTCTTATGCTGAGTAATCCTTCATGGGATAAAATTGTTGAGACAGATGCTTCAGATATAGGATATGTGGGTATTCTTAAACAGATTGATCCTCATAACAAACAAGAATATCTTGTTCGTTTTTATTCTGGAAAATGGAATAATAGTCAGAAAAATTATGCTACCATTGCCAAAGAGATACTTGCAATTGTCAAGTGTGTTTTAAAATTTCAAGATGATTTATACAATCAAAAGTTTATAATCAAAACAGATTGTAACTCTGCAAAGTTTATGTTTAACAAAGATTTTAAACATGATGTTTCTAAACAGATGTTTGCAAGATGGCAAGCTCATTTAGCTCCTTTTGATTTTGAGATTATTTATAAAAAAGGAGAAGATAATAATAGTCTTCCAGACTTTTTAACACGTGAATATATTTCATGAATTTTGCAAGAATGTACTCGCGAGGAAGAGGCTCTCCCTCTTATAGAGGAAGAGGAGGACGGGGATCAGAAAGGATTCTGGCCCAAACTGGCAGAGGAAAGCTTATAGCAATGAATTTGCCATCACAAACACTACAAAAAATTGGTTTTCTCGTGACGATTTTATTTGTCATGGAAATACACAATCTCGTCATTGAAGCGTTTGCGTGATGATTTTTTTTGTCACGAGCGTCGTCACCAAAGGCCCGTCACAATTAATATCTGGTGACGACATTTTGGTGTTGTCACAACAGTTTGTGACGAACGGTATTTTATCACTGAAATTCATGACGAAAATTGAACTCGTCACAACAGGGCTATTACCGGTGACGGTGTTTTTGTCAGAGGATATGAAAATATTGTCGCTAATGGCTTAGTTTGTCACTAGATATTTTGTTGCTGTCATCTATTGTAACAAAATTATTTGTCACTGGGATGTCATGTGACGAAGTTTCTGTCATTCAAGAAAAATATTTTTGTCACCAAAATCGTATTTTTGTCACTACAGCCCTTTTCGGATACTTGTTTTTGTGACAAAATATTTGATCATTGAAAGTTAATTGAATTAGTGACAAAACTTTCTGTCACAAAATTTAATTATTATTGTCATAATCTTTTATATTTGTAGTGACAAACAGTTTTGGTCACGGATAATAAGGAATCATGACAAAACATTGTCGTCATGCAGAATTGTATATTTGTCATAGCGTCAATATTTAAATGGACAAAAGATTAGGCGGACCAACATTGATTGAAATAAACCCTGTGAATCATCTCAATGTGCACCGGGAAAATAAACAAGGATAGTTATCACCGTAACTAATGATACCAATTTCAAATCTAAATCTAACCAAAAGTTTGCAATATGATATACTGTCAAAAATGTATCAAAGATCGCAACTAGCTATCCTCTAAAAGTTCCAGAACTTCAAGAATTTCAAACGAATAACCTTCTTCTTCTTACTCCAAAAGAGATGCAAGTGAACAATCTGCAAATTAATGAAATCAATAAGTTACGGTAAGTAGCAAACAATCACAAACATAACATAAACTTCTAAATTTGTTAGCAAACAATCACAAACATAACATAAACTTCTAAATTTGTCCACATTCTTAAACGAAAGACCCAAATGCTTAATGTCTGAAATGATATTTCCAGACAAAGATAATGAAGTTTCTGCATTCTGCAATTGCTAGATCACCTATATTTTTATTTTTTTGAAAAGGTAAATTTTATTAAAACTTGATTAAAGCACAAGATGTGCCCAATCGAGAATTACAACCAGACACAGAAGAAAAATGCACGGTGAAATTTAACACAAGAACCTGCTGCTATCTGAGCTACAATACAGAAACAAAAACCACAAAAATCCTGCCAGAAAACTCAAGAATTCAATCTGTCCTGTAAATTTAAAATCACCTTAGGGAACCTTTTCTCTCACGCTATATCACCTACACTAATCATCAATTGCATAATTTGAATGACTACAGTTGATAGAAACTGACAGAGAAGTAGATTATGGCTCTCAGCAAGAAAAGTTCGATGTCATACCTACTGCCTGATAAAGTTTTGTTGCATTAGTTCAATCGGTTGAAGAGTTTCAAACTTGTTGTCATTTTTCTCTTTTTCCTCTTCCAATTTCTTTGAGAGGGAGCTGATTTTTCCTTCTGCATTCTCAAGTGCAGTTTGAGTTTCCTCAAGTTTTGATTGAGTATCATCAAGTGCTGCTTGAGTTTCATTTAATTTCTGAGTCAATCCAGAATCTTCTCCTGCACCTGATAAATACTTAGAGCCTCGAGCGACCACTACTCCATATCCCATACCTTTCTGGTATCCTGACCGAAACCCAAGAACCTCCACAAGAATTTGATCATCCAACTTAGGTTCCGCTCCATCTAATAGGGAAGCATCTTTCAACTCAACCATTTCATTCTGCAATGTAAACAGACAATCAATAATATTAATTATCACTATTCAGAAATCGTTAGTTAAATATAAAATAATATATGTTAAGAGAATATTATCTTACATAATCAGCCTCGTCCTTAGGATCAACAAATTTACCATGTTTATCAACGTGAGTGGTCCTAAATAGCTCAATCCTGCTTTGCTCATTCTCAGGCTATTCATGATTCACAATTATTCAAAAAAGAACAAGTTAGTGTATATTTACGGATAGATAATTATATTAGAACGAACTGGGACGGGGTGTTATGAAATAAAATACAAACCATCCGCTCATAGTGAGTTTGGTAGCTGATCCTTCCAGAAGTGTGTATAGATGTCATCTTTTCTCTATTTCTTTTATTTTTGTTGGACTTGATCTGTAGGAAAAAAATATATGTCTTGGATAAGAGTCTGGGAGTATCAGTTAACAAAAGGTGCACTTATTTTATTTTTTCAACACCACTACAAAATCTGCACATTTCGATTAACTTTGTTTGCTCTATAAGAGTGCATTAACAGTTCTTTACCACAACAAAAAGGTAGATGTACCTGAAATGTTTCACTCTCAAGCCAATCACAAACTGAAATCCATTTCTCAAGTGTCACCTCTACTCGTGGACTCTTTTTTCTTGGATCAAGCTGCATCTCTTTGAACTTGTCATAACATTCTTTCAATGTATTTCTCCATTGCCTATAACTTGTTTGGAGCTTGAAGTTAATAATTTTTTTAATACGTTCACTTTCCCAGTCTTCAATATCGAACCATGTCTACAAAACAATTACAGGAGTGATATATGAACAAAGTGATGGAATAAGTTGATTTGTAACATGACAATATTTAGCTTTGCTAATCAAGGAACTGTTCTGGAAATACTCATCATACTAAAAGAATAAATTATAATGCAACAGGTTACCTGTAATCTTGTACGGCACACTTCTTTATTGGTTTCTGGAACTTTTTTCCACACAGACACGTTCTCCAGTTCAGCAGATGTTCTGATGGTATATCCAATTGCATCAGCAAACCAAACTGAATACTTATTTGGCTCTCTCTTTCCCATGTTGAACTTAAGTTTTATCTTCCCAAACTATTGAAATATAAAGTCGAAAACTTATAGAAATCCATATAAGAAAGACAATAATTTTAGTTTCACATGACTATTCTATATTAAAAATACATACCCGCTCGACATGTTTATCTAATGCCAGACATCTGCCAACACCACGAACTGCCTTTCCATCACTAGATTCTAAGAAAAGTAGAAAACAGACAAACAAACTTGTAATAATATTAAAGGAAGGAAATGTACATATATGGTAGACAAAAAATGAAACCATTACCATTACCTAGTTCATCATCTTCAAAGATCGTAATTAGAGCACTATTTTGATCTACAGTATCACCATGGTCAGTCTCATGTCCATTCATATCGAGATTTGTATCAGTGTTAGTTTCAGGTGTACGCATATCCAGATTCCTGAGGTGATTGGAGTAGAGTTCTTGCTGAGTAGCTGGTCTAGATGCAATAATGTTTGGTGTTGCTCTATTTCTATCACGTATTCCTTCTGGTGATTGGAATAGAGTTCTCGCTGCACTCCCACTTCTTGCTACACTCCCACTTCTTGCTGCACTCCCACCTCCAGGTCTACTCTGACTCAAGCTTTACGAAGTCTCTTGAAGTTTGGTCCTGCCATCTACAAGAGTTCAAGAGATGTCAATAATAGCACAATAATGAATCATAGCAGCAGCAAAATGTAAGTATAATCATCATCAACAAGTCATAACTATAAGAAACTAATAACTATAGTAGAAGCTGCACTTAATTCATCAAAAAATTATTTTGAAAATAATGATATATCTGGACACGAAATCAAGGGAATTGAGTGAAGTAGAATGCCAAACAAATCTTGCAAGCGCATACGGACCTTGATTGAAAGAAAGAGCTGGACAAAATCAAACGAGTCAAAGAGACTTCTCCTTGGTAAAAAAAACTTCAATCACGTCTTTTCTAAATTGGGGGTAAAATGTGAAGAGGGTAAACAACTAGAATATGGAGAAATTGGGGGTAAAGAACAGATACAAAATTAAAAGAATAAGTAGAAACCTGGTATGAAGTATTGATTCGCTGAAGAATTTTGATGAAGAAGGTAAAATTTTGGTGGAGATTGACCGCCGTACCGTACGTGAGAAAGAGAAGAAGTAAAAAAGGGTTTTGGTTTTCTACTTTTCTATCAAAGAAGAATTAAAAAGGTTTTCTTAAAGATGGCGGGAGACTAGTTTACTTTCCCTCCCTTCCTTTTCACTTTTATATTAGTCCGTCCCGTTCGAAATTTTCTGTTTGATTTTCACTTAATTCTCGATTGCAACTCTTAAATCACATTAAATAAATATACTAAAACATCACCTCCAATACAATATTTTCATATTAATTTTAAATTTTCATCTTACTCCCTCCGTCCCGAATTGGATGACCCATTCTGACTTTTCATGGTCAACATTTTCAAATTTCGTATGAAATAACTCATTGATAATGTTAATTAAAAAAATAATAAATTCATATTATTAAAGATCACATGTTAAATTTTCATTATATATTTTTTAAAAATTCATTAAAAGTATCATATGAGAGTAAATTAAGCTCAAAGTTTAAAAATGTTGATCATGAAAAGTTAAAATGTGTCATCCAATTTGGAATGTAGGGAGTATTTGGGAGTAATTTGCGAGAAAAAATAACTTAGAAAAATCAATTGTCAGAATTTTCGGACGGGACGGAGGAAATATAGAAGAAATACATTTTCTTTATAAGCAAAAAATTTCCAAGAATTATTTTCCTTCATATATATCCCTCCGTCTAGAACTCAACTTCTATTTTATTTTTGTCCATCCAACATCGTCTACCATAATGAAAAATCTATCTCATATTTTAATGTATCCACATATATTCTACTTTATTCACTCGATTTCAATTTATATCATACAGGATATATAATTATTGACTTGTTCACTCGATTCCAAGTTATTTTGATCACAAGTTATAATTTGAAAGTTGTCATTTAATTGTACTTCCTTTGTACCAGGTTATCATTTTGAGCCACATGCTACCAATGTACTTTTACCTCCACTAATTTCACTTTTATACTTATTAAATCTTCATGATCAAACCTGAACGTGTTATTTGTTCAACACAAATAAAGCACAAACTAAAAGTTGATTGTGATAAGTTTATTTGATAACTGACCGTAAATCCAGGATATAGATGAACAATTTAGTTGCCTCATTCCCAAAGAACTTAATACATTTAAATGTATTGTCATGTAATTAACTTTATATGAAAGTTAATATAAATAACTAAATATTAAATGATTTTAATTAAATAATTTTATTATTTGTTAGATGCATGCGACGACCTGATTTTGACAACCTCGCCAAATTTCAAGATCGGCCCAAGGGCTAAAAAAACTCATGAGAAGAATTGGGCCTCATAAAGTCCAACCCAACACATCCTAATCAAAGTCTTATTGGCGGTGACGACCTACAATTGTTATTGCAAAATATGCACTATTTGTGACAAAACCTAATTTTGTCACCAATTCATATCTGTGACAAATATTAACTTTTGTCACCATACTTTACGTTCTCGATCAATTGTGTAATCATATTTTGTATGACGAATGGAAATCTGTCATGAATAGTTTTTAGCTACAGGCCATATTTTGTCACCAAGTTCAATCATGGTGACAAAAATTGCTTTTGTCATGGGAAATATTGTCAGGTGACAAATGTACATACGTCACTATGAAACGATTAATGATAAATTAAATTTGTCACCGAACCATATTAAATTTGTCACCAAAAAATTTGCGCCAAAATTTTGGACAGGCGGGTGACATAGCAGTGACATAATATGAAATTTGTCACAAAAAGTATGTCCTTTAGTCACGATACAATGCGTCGTCACTAGAGATTACCACATTAGTAACGAAAACTACCGTCGTCACCAAAAGGGCAACTACAGTGACAACAAATAATTTCATCACTGCCAAATTGTCACCAAAAACTACTTTTTTTGTAGTGAAAAATCTGAGGCTCAGAGCTCAGAAGAGTACCAAGAATTTCTTGAGTACAAAAAAAATAAGGGAAAAATTCCATCTTTTACTAAAATAGTAGCAGAAGAAGAGTCTGAAGAAAGTAAGACTGAATATGTTGAAAACAGGAATCAAGAAGTAATACTTCTGCTTGAACTGAGGGATATGCGATGGGCAAATAATCCCTGGATTCTAATGGCCAGATATTTAGATAAGGCATCATATGCTTTATGATCTTATAAAACAAGATCTTTCTATGAAAATATTCTTTCAAATACAGAGTCATGTGAAATAACACATTTCTCAGGAATTCACACAGAAGGAAGTTTATAACTTCAGTAAAATTTATATTAAAAAGATTATATCTTCTGAAGAATGGGGAATAGCACCATTAAGAGAAAGGGAATTTTACTATCCCGATAATAGAAATCCCATAAAATATAACTACTGGGATTATGTTGAAGCATTTAATAAAGTGCTACTCTATGAAAATGATAGGAAAAAACACTCCTGGTTTATAAAAATCAGCAGTGAAGCTTATGAGCAGGAGATAACAAATTGGTGGACATATTTTGGAACCACCTGGGTAATACTCCCTAAAAAAATTTCAACTCTATTTACTAACTGGATAAATGTTACTCCGAAAAAGGAAGTTCCTCAAGAAAATTATTCTTTATATTTCTTTATGGAATTTTCTATACCCTGGATTTGGAAATGGGTACCTGTTATCGGTTATACCGAAAGTGAAATACCATGTATTAAAAGAACTTCTTATACAAAGTTCTGGGAAAAAATGAATAAAGAAAACCCAGAAACTAAGCAATTATATTGCATTGATACTTTGACTTTTATAGACAAAAGAATAAGATTATATCAAGAAAATAAAAGAATAGCGACACAAAAGGAAGAGTCGTCCTTAGATCAAATCAGAAGAAAGCACAGTATGCAGTCCAAAGACAGCAACAGGGACATGCTAATAGAAGCATATGTAGAAGAAATGAAAAAAGATCTTCTACAGAAATTTGATGGAGAAACCCAGTCCGTAAAATCGGATACATCTAAGGTCTCTGCAAGCCAAGATTACCAGGATGCTCAGGATCCAGCTCAAGAAGTCTCAATGGAAGATGTATTTGAGATACTTAAAAGTACTCTCAAAACCAGTAAAGACAGGGAAGAATCTTCCTCAGCAATAATTGTGGCAGACAAAGCCACCTGATGATGCATAGAGCACTGAATAAAAAATTGCTCCATAGACAAAACTGAAGTGACTGAAAGTCAGACGGAAAAGAAGAAGTTGAAAGCAACGTTTACGGTGAAAATATTTACGGACAAAATTTAAAGAAGAAGCTGAAAACGATGTTTACGGCAAATAATTAAAGAAGCAGATGAAGGTGATGTTTACGGAAAACATCAAACCAAGGGAATCAAATTACCTAGTATAAATGCTGAAGGGGAAGCATAAGCAGAGGACATCGGCAGAAAACCAGAAGCCAAAAAACACTCCTTCTCAGTTTTTAAATTTTTAAGATTTGTAATAAGTTTGAATTTTGTACTTGCGGAACATATTGTGAGTACTTTCCTTCTTACTTTTAAGTTTTGTAATATATTTGTTATATTAATAATATTGGCCTAATGATAGGCTAAGTTTGGTTTGTGTTAAGACAGGTCTAAATTATGTATTTACTATAATTATGGCAAAAATGTGTTACTGTTCATCGGTCACTATTCATGGTTACTATTCACGGCAGAATTATGAATTAAATTAGACTTCTATTACTTACTAAAAATAAGATATATAAGGTTTGGTATTGGAATCCGGCGTATTAATATATTCCGATAGACATATGAAGGTACTGTTTGCCCCTCTAAGCCGAAAGAAATGGCGTCTCTGGGCTGTTTTGTACTGATAATTATGTCTTGAGAAATATCTTAATATTGACAGATTCTATCCCAGTAATACATCCTGATGTCATCTTATTGTGAGTTCGTAATTTGAATTCTGATTAATGAAAAGTGATTCTAGCTTGAATAATGTAATGCATGGATCAAATGGTTTTGTGACCCATGAGCAGCAATATATATATATATATATATATATATATATATATATATATATATATATATATATATATATATATATATATGTGTGTGTGTGTGTGTGTGTGTGTGTGTGTGTATACAAATATATATATACACATACGTATATACGTGTTTGTGTATTAAATGCTGGAATAATTTTTATTTCCAATAATAATTATTTCAATTATTTGGTACTTCTCTTTTATAAACTTCTTTAAGGAATACATCTTGAACCATTTTTGTATTTCGTTCAGCGTGTGTATGTATGTTCAAGCTTGCTCACAAGCATCCAAGTTAAAATAAGGGCCCTTAAATCAATAATTATTTTCTAAAAGAATATTTATTTTATTATTATTATTTAATTAAGTACATGCTATATTAATAGGATTTTCAAATGCTAATATGTACATTTATTTAACAAAATACATGAAAAAGCTATTATACAAAATAATTTTTAGAAACAATACTTATATATAAAATGTACTACATAGTGCTCGATACATGAAAAATCTATTGTACAAAATTAAACTAACATTCATTTTTTTGTGTATCGAGCAAGCAAAATGATCTTACTGTTCGACGAACTATTCAATGGGAAAGGACCTCCTGTTAACTTTGAAGTTAATGATCACGACTACAATATGTGGTATTATTTAATTAATGGCTTCTGTTCGAAGAAGACACATTTGCGAATTCTATTAAAAATCCGTTAGGGCCTGATTGGTTCTGAAGTGTATTTGGCCTTGGTCAAATCGCACATTTAGGCCCGATTTCAATTTTGTGTTTTAAAAGATGCAGTTTGACCACGAATTACAATGATTGGTACCACTTTGACACGATGCATTTCGACTGTGTTTCGACCTCCGAAACGCACATTTCAATTACATTTGCAGATTGGTTTAGGTGCATTTTCGTATTGGAGAAACCCCAGAAGATGACAAATTGGGGGCAATTTGGCACCAAGACAAATATAGTACACTAATTACTGTGACAAAAGATGTACGTATAGTCGATAATCATTTTGACATATAATTGACGTATTTTGACACTGACCACTACTTCCGGCATCGTTCTGGATGTGAAACATAAAGTTCGAAATCCAATTCAGTTATCCGAACGCGCTTAATCGTAATGGCGTTGGACATAAAATCTTGCCACAAAAGACTGGTTAGATAAGGCAAATAGTCGATATAGTTAGATGTTTATTGATGTTATTGGTGGACATTCAATAATCGATAATCGATGATTGAAGTTATTGACACTGGAGACTACTTTATTTATCGTTACGGATATAAGAATATCCGTCCAAAGCAAATGCTCGTTATATACGAGATAGCGATTGATTCGTTATATACGAGATAGTGATTGATGTTAGTTTATGTATCGTTACAGATATTTTATTTTTATTTTATTTTTAACATGTTTACCATATTATAAGAGTGTTTAAAATTTGAAATTAATGAAATTGCATTTATAATTTTTTAATTTAAGATTATAAAAGTCGTAAAATTTAGAATGATCGGAATATAGTTAAGAGTGATCTCTATTTGTAGAGGACGAAAAAATATGAAAATCGGTATAAATTTTATATTTTATGAATTACGACGAAAAGAAAATAACAAACAATTAAAAAAAAAGTTCATAATTGACAAAGTAAATTTGAAAATGCGTTTAGTCAAGAAATCTCAAATACATGAGGATCCCCATGTTTTTCAAATGCCACGTCCAAAGCATTTGAAAATGCAAGCCCGCAAAAATGCACGGGCTTCATGAAACGCATTATTTAACGTTACACAACGATCGTATCAATCATCAATCATGGTCATTAACTGTTAAAACGCTACACAACGCATCGAACCAATCATGCCCTTAACTCACAAACATCCAAGTTTGCTGCAAGGCAAGGGGCTACTAGAAAGTTGTAGAGTGCGCACTCTGGGAACACTCCAAACATGTTTCGCTATAATCAAGATTCCAGCCTTAGCCCCCACCAAAGAAATGCTAGGTAAGATCATCACATGTGTATTAACATTCATAACATGATAGTTGAGGACAAGATGCACATATCTAAATTATGATTAGGAAATAGATTAGTTCAAGTCGTATGTATGTGAAAATGGAGCCAGGTATGTATTGACAGAGTTCGTTTTGTGCGCCAATCTCTGTGATCAACTCCATTCATAATTAAATTACGTGTATTTTTAAACATGTGATGTTTTAAGCTAAGCATGAAATATTTTTAACAAAATATGAGACATTTAATCTGGTCTATCCAAGATACAGAGACTGTTTGACTTAGAACTAAAGCCTCATTTTAGTTGAATTCGAGTTACTTTCGCGTCTGGTCTCCAATTTTAATTGAGGTAAAAAATGATCATTTTTGTATAACACTTTCTTTTCAACCTATTAAATTTTAACTTTATACCAAATATGAATATTCATAGTTCAATTAAAATTTAAAATTTAATTACTATATCAGTTATACTTCAATTAATATTGCTAAACTAAATTTCCGTGCCAAAAAAGTGAAAAACCGTCACTTACTTTGGCGGGTGAGATGATGTTCCGTCTGCAAGCCGACTGGTGGTAAATTGGAAATCACTAATCAGTAATTCCACCTCCAATTTGAAGTCAAATGTTACCGATTTACCGGCAATATTTCCAGTCTGATCTCACAGGATATGGCCTGCTCCGCCGCTCTCCACCGCCTCCGCCGTCGTCTGATCACTTCAATTCCACCCCAATTTTCCCCTAACACCTCTCCAGACCCAATCAATTTCCTCAATTATCTGTTACCCCCAAATTTCGCCGCTAATCGGCGACTGAGCACCAATGCTCAGTCATCGGCGGAGCCGGAGCTCGGCGGAATGAACGCGTACGAAATCCTCGGAGTATCGCAGACCAGCTCGTTCGAAGAAATTAAATCTTCCTTCAGAAAATTGGCCAAGGAAACTCACCCTGACCTAGCCCACTCGCATAAGTCCAATGACGCTTCACAGAAATTCATCCAAATCCTTGCTGCTTATGAGGTTATTATATTTGCTGATTAGAATTATTGCTTATCTGATTATCTCAATCTCAAATGTAGTTTCGTTATAGTATGTATTGAGTTCAATTCTTTTATGAGTTATTGAAATGAATACACCTCTTTGATCATTATTTTAAGATAGAAACTGTGAGAAGTACAAATTCAATTAATAACATTACATATGTGATATGACTTGTGGTCGAAAATGTTCAATGTATGTTGCTGAATGATAACGGTGGCAGACCGACACTTGTATGCATGTTTATAGTGTTCGAAGACACAAGGCTTTCGAACAAGGCGCATACATACTGTCTATGTAAGTATTTTCTGTTTCAAGGTGTGATGTGTACCTGATATGTATAACCGAACAGCGGAAGAGTTGGCTTAGCTGCATTTGTTATGGAAAGACATTTTGCATACAATGAACAATCCTCAGAGGAAATTTGTTTTGCTGTTTCCTTTATGTAACGTAGACCTAAATGGTGATATTTTCAGATCCTCTCGGACTCTAACAGGAGAGCTCATTATGATAGTCATCTCCGATCTCAAACAACCTTCACTGAGAGACATTCTCTGCGAGAGCCCATATTCTACAAATACAATCTCCACGAAAGTGCGGCTAAACAGATGGAAGTTGTGGAGTGGTTGAAATGGTATAGATACACCATGAATGATATTTTGTCTGGGCGAAGAGTGACCTCTGGGTCAGGATATTTTGATGTCCTCGAAAGAAATTTTTATTCGGCTTTGCATACAGCATATTATGGACCTGAGGTTGAATCAGTTCATCTCCTCCCTGACCGCTTTGAAGCAGAAGAAAGGTCTAACGATGTCACACCTCAAGTGCTACACTTAGTTTCGGGGCGTGACCTTTTTGGAATGGTATGTTTAGCTGCCAGGTGCCCTGAATTATCTAATGCCGACCACCATGAAATAACGTCTTTCTCATCAAACATGGTCCAGTCTGATAGTATGTCTGGGCAGTCTCAGTTTCATGCAGCTGAAGGCAATGTTCCTCAAAAGCATTTGAAAAGTAATGATTGTCAATCCGATGCATATAGGGATCTCGAGTTACATGTTTCAGGGAGAGTTATTGCTACAGCCAGAAGATTTCCACCTAAAAATCATAATGCTTTGGAGACTGAGGATTCCGAAGACCACATTTATGTCTATCTTGCTTCAGATGACGACTCCTTGCAGGAAGATCGGGTGTCTCCCAGAGAAAGGCTTGCAGAGTTCTCAGCGGGATGTAAAATTTCTCTTGGAGTTATAAGAGGCTTAGGAACTGTTCCGGAAGAAGGAACCTGTTATGTGTACAACACTGCGGGCGTCCAAACACATGCGATCATGAAGCACAGAACTTTACTGGTCTGTCCATCGTTCTTGCTCCATTCCCTACCAACTACCGGATAAGTTTTATACTTGAAATTCCAAAAAGTAGTGACATCTGAACATATTGATCTATGAAGCACAGAACATTGTTAATTTTTTTATCAGATTAATATTCTGATAAACAAATCTGATTTTTACCCTTTTTGGGCCCCCCCCCCCCCCCCCCCCAAAAAAAAAAAAGAAAAAAAGTCCCATGAGAAAGTCTATATGATTATCTATCTTTACAAAAACTTCATGCATGCACAATTTTCTATAATCATTCCCCAATATATATATCGAATACATATTCTGGCCAAACTTGAGTTCCTGGTAAGCTTTATCATTGCCCTATATGCTGCCTTGTAATGCAAATCTGATTTCTTAATCTAGTTCCTTTTCGATCCTAATATCATTTTTTTGCCAAACTCTATTTCGTAGGTCATAATATTTGCATTAAGGTTAAGGCATCATCGACTTTGTTATCTGCTTTGCATCTTTTTATACTTTGTCTTGGACATGGGTCGTGCTTGTTAGAGATACATTTTTTTTCCTGCATTTACACATGAAAGCCTTCAGGTGAAACACCTGCATTGGTATCGGATTGGAGACAAGGTTTCAGTTTGTGAATGCAGATGCAGTCGAGCTCGTTTGCCACCAAGCAAGTAAATGAATTTGCGCTCTTATATAAATTCAAGTATTATTATGTTTGTGAATGTATTATTATGTTTGTTTAAAGGCATACAATTAATAGAGAGTTAGAGACAATGATGAGAAAGATGAAAAAGGTGAAAAATGGTTGTCTGAACTCTGAAGGGAATTTTGTGTCGATGATTGTTTATCCTGGGTTCTCCCGCATTGCTCTTTCCCTCTGACTATATGATATGAATATTGTCGGATTTTTTTTTTCAATTGTTTAATTTGATCTGGTAGAAACATGGTCGATTTGTATAGTATATCATTTATTTAAACTTTGATTAGGGGAGTATATGCTCACGACAACAAAAGTTGGAAGTGCACCTTACACTTCGTTCAGAAGGGATGAAAATTATAGATACTACAAATGAACGAATGCGCACCGATTCACCTATTAGGTGCCTAATAGGTGAATCGGTGTGCATTCGTTCGTTTGTAGTATCTGTAATTTTCATCCCTTCTTAAATAATTAAAGGAATCCCATAATTAAAATAACTGACCATGTGGGCAGTGCTTTCCATTTCCTCTTGAACAATCCACAGTATTGATTTCAAAGTCAAATTGATACAGTGATTTGCTTCTAAAAAATAGGATGCCACTTCTATGTTAATAGTCTCAGTTGATCCGATTTTCTCGTGTGCCATGGATCGGATGGTTTCTTTGCTGACAGTTTGTAATAGTCAAAACATCTAGTTTAATTACTACTGCATTTAACTGCTGAAGCACACCAGCCAAATTGACATTGTCATAGCTCTGAACTTATATTTCGTTTGCATGTGCATGCTTCAATACATTTTGGTACAAATTGCAGCAAACTGGCATTTACTTCCAGTTTTCTTTTAGAATTGTATTGATTTTCCACTAAAATAGTTAACCTGTCTTTTCATTTATTCAGATTTTGGCTCTTTGAGCCTCGGAGTGCAGTGCATGATATAGGAGGCTGGTATGTTGAGACATTTGGGAAAGATGAGAAAGGAAAGAGTGCACCTGCGCAAAGATACTGGGATGGTTTGGATGCGAACAGACATTTTGATGAGTAAGTAGCATGTAAATTAAAGATCAAATTATAAGTAGTACTACATTGCAACCTTATTAATATATTAAGGGGTTATTTACGTAAGACCCCCTGTATAATGCTGATATTTCAGTTTATTCCAGCCGTTTCTTACGTTCGACCCCCTGAGACCCCTTGCTGTTTCTCAACCGATGGTTTCCAATTTTGACCAAAAAAATTGAATTTCCAGAAATGATTTCATAAACCCTTAGTTTTATACCCTCTCACATAAATTTTAAAAATTACTTTGAATCCCCCTGACAGAAAAAAAAAAAAAAGTCCTTCATGCTGGCATTAATTATTCCTTAATCTATCACATTCACTTCAAAATTTGATGCCTCATGAAATAAGGCTCCGCATGTTGGAAATTGATAAATAGATAAAAATATAAATGAAACTCAAATTAATTTGCAAATCGTTTTAAATTAATTTGATTTTCATCCATATTTTTATCTATTTTTCAATTTCAAACACGCGGAGCCTTATTTCAGGGCGGCATCAAGTGAATTTAATAGGTTAAGGAATAATTAAATCCAGCGTAAGTGAATGACTTTTTTTTGTTAGATTTTTTTCTGTTAGGGGGTTTGGAAGTAGTTTGCTTCAAAATTTCTGTGAGGGGTTTAAAAGTAACATTCTGAAAGGGGTTTATGACATCATAAGAGTGTGTGTGTGTGTGTGTGTAGGACGACATTATTATTATTGATATGTACCTTTTAAGTCCGCCACTAAACATATAGAAGGACCGCCATCAACAATAAAACCGAGACCACAAACAGTTCAAGATCACCAGAGGAGTCCGCCAACAAAGAGGAGTCCGACATTAAAGACTATGAGGACCGACTCCCATCTATTATGACCACTGCTTCTCGTCAACAGGAAGACCGGACCGGAAGTGTAGAGGTCCGACCCCCACTATCTGAGTATCGGATCTAATCTATGTCACTTTAGCTTCTGCCCTTTATAAAGACCGCCGTCCGGACCTTGTCCGACGTACAAGCCTGCTGGGCCATACTAAGACTTCAGCCATCGGAGCATGATATAAATGCACCTCCCTACGCCGGAACCATGTGTGACAATTACACTAGGCTGACCAAACTCTGGGATGTCAGAGGCTTGTCTCCAGAGCTCACTACTATAAATAGGGCTCATTTACTCCTCATTAAGGTACGCAACTACTTCGCATTAATCTACTCTCTAGATTTTGAGGTCCGAGCCCCAGCTTGAACGAACCTCCTAATCCGTTGAGTCCGAGCCCGGTTTGTCTTAGGCAGACCGGCCCAAAAGGGTTTAACCCCTTCCCTCTCTTTTCAGGTCAACCATTCAAGTATTCCGTTGTTGGACACATTGCCCAAAGCCGGACTAACGGAGCAGACGGACACCTAAATGGTTTGAAGTCCATATCATCTGAACTGACCAATATTCCCTGGCGGACTGCTTGACCTTGCCGGACCACTAATCATCGAACCCTTGGACTGAATCCTGACGGACTATACAAAACTGTACCTTTCCTAAGCTATTGACGGACTCTCCAGGACCTTTATTTTGACTATTGACTTATCTGGATTTACCCTACATCAATTATTATTGTTGACTAACGGTCAGATCTGGTCCAGGGTGTCAAATGTGAAAAAGAATTGGACGGCGGGGGTTTGAATGTAGTAAGATAACAGAGGCCATATTTACATGGGGTGAAACGGAAACACAAGCATAACCCTTAATCTAAGTACAGATATCTTCCAGCTTTTCTTTTCCTCGAAACAGAGCCCCTATTAGGTCCTTTTCTTTCAATCACATCTTTTTCCATCAATTTCATGGGGAAGAAGGGAGAAAAATGCACAGGATTGCTCTTAATTATATTGGAAATTTTAATTCTGTTTCTTTCATTTGAAGTTTAACTACAGTTCTGCTGGCATCTCTACTGAATTGATGCTATTCACTCTCATCTGCAGGAGACTTCATCCAGCGATGTACTTGCTGACCTTAGCATATAGGACTCTTGATATTGAAGACGCAAGGAGAACTAAAGGAACAATTAAGGATAAAGTCGGAGCAAAAATGTCAAGAGTATACAGCTTGCTTAGGAGAGATGGCTAGTTTGTAATTACCAAGTCATTGGATCATAAAAACTGTGTCCCAGTTTCAAAGTTTCCGAAATGTCTGGTCTTGGTTTCACTAAATTCTACTATGTCAATTGATGTAGCTGAAATAGAAGAATGGAGAAGTTATTTTGAACTGTTGCTCCAGGCCATCTATATCTTTATCAAGGGATTTGGCGTTGATGAGCATGAATATGCTTGAGGAGACAACTCAAATACTATCATGTTCCCTCTTTGAGCTTGAGTTGAAGGTTGGAAATGATGTGATCTGGTGATCCATATATTGGAAAAGTGGGTATGAGTTAGGTAATCTGGTACAGGACCTCGACATGGATCATCATATCCATGATGACGGTGTCTCCTGACAAGGGCCTTCCTGGTTGAGATTGGTATTTCCTTAACCATGCATTTATGTTTTTTTCTGTCATGCCTTATATATACACACAATCTCTTCCTGAAATCAGGTGATCCTATTTATTACTACTTTATCAACTGAAAAATCTGCTCTTGCCAGCCAGAATGCTCTGATGCAACAAAAAATAAATCTTTATAGCAACATGTATCTTTTATTTCCCACCTGACATTATTAGGGTTAATTATTATTATACTTTATGAAAGAGACTGGTTGTAACAATGTGCTAAGTTTGAGTTGAAGTGTTGAGGTTAGTAGTGTTTATTGACGTACTCTTAGGTTTCTAATCAAACCCTATACAGATATAAGGTTGTTTATGATTAATGCTAAGCTAATCATCCTTCATCTAACATGATATCATAACAAACCTGTAAGAGACTGTAGTTGTAACAATATGCTAAGCTTGAGTGTACGTGTCAAGGATAGTGATGCGTTTACATATGTTCTCAGGGTTCCAATCTAAACCATATACACATGTAACACTGTTTACTATTACTGAAAAGCTTATTTTGTTCATCTAACATATATCATGGTTTGAGAACAAAAAGCTGTTCTACTTTCATCTACAGCATTAGCAATGAAGATTGAAGGGTGTGTCGGAAGATGTGTTCCTATACTACTAAGAATTTGCTGGATGGTATCTCAGTTGATATGTTGAAATACAAGCTGAAGTGCTACATTGTCCTGTCATAGAATTAAAAAAAGGAAAAAACGAAAACTGATTTAGTTGATCGGTTCAGAGTTCAGACCATTATTTGCAAATCAATTTTGGGTTTCGAGGAACCAGAACATGTTCATGAAGTCCAGCTTAGGCTCCTTATGGTCTGCATGGACTATTTATTTGTATTTTTATTCTTCCTTTTTTTCTTTCTTGGTGATGCGGACAATTGTTATGCTCAACTTCTTGGAATTCACAGCTCATTTCGTTAAATTTTGTTTTTTTTTTTAATTTCTCACTGATACCCGCTACATGCGACTAATCAAGCCGAGCACTGTCGGACCAGAAGCGGCTCTCCCAGTGGTATTTTTTTCCTTCACAAGGCTCGAGCCCGGAATCTTGCTCAAGTAAACTCAAGTCCCTTACCACTTGAGCAAACAACCGTTGGTATTAAATTATGTTATTTATGAATAATAGATGGTATACATAAATCCATTTTGTATCTTTAAAAGCCTAGTGATGTATCTCGGACAAACTATGTGATATATAAATAAACTAAGATGAAGGATAAGTATGCCCTTTTTGTGTTTATGGCCGTCGTCTTTCCATTTAATCTGATTTTTTTTACTTGCTATATATAATCCAGCCTATAGCAGTCTTGCAGTTGGTAGACTTACCAGGAGTTGCATCTTTTAGGCAGCGTTTGCAAATTCTTCTCAAGAACTACTTATTTCCATTGTGTGGTGGAAAGCACTTGGGGATTGATTCTGAGTTTTCCTTATGCATCTATTATCTCAAAATACATGTAAAAATGACTGTAGAAGTTAGTCCCAGGTTGCTTATGCTTCTACGTTTGCTTAAGGTTCTTTCTAAATGAGCAAGAGTTGCAAACACTGCCTTGGTATTGAATCATCAGTCCAATTTGCTGCCTTTAACATTGTGATGGTTTTGATCAGTTTACTTTTTCTTTCTTTTAAATTTCATTTCGGAAAACTAACTTGTTTCTTTGTTGGTCGTAGATGTATAGCCTAGAGAGTCAGAGAATATGGAGCTGTAATTGTCTTGGATCTTGTGTTTTTGGCTTCTTTGAATCTTTTGATATTAGCATCTTGTTAACCTTGACCCAGTGCCTCCCCAGTTCAGTTCTGTTTGCCAATGCCACACTTTAGTCTGTACGTTGACTCTGTTTGCGATGTACACTCAGGACTCCCGAAGTGACCAGGCATAGTCAGCGGCATAAGAGGGAGGATTGGAATCATGTTGTCCGGAGACTTCAAGAGTGGAACCTAATCATGGTCCAGGTTAAGCTACAACCACATGCATAACATGTCATCCTCTGTAGTATATGTATGTTTCAGTTAAAGTGTGGTCAGCTGTGATAGCATAAGCATCATGTTTTGTACACAGGGACAGCGACTAAGAGGGTGCATGGGACGCTAGACCGCACAAGGCCTTCAATTTTTGGGGACCTAATTTTTAGTACATTAATCCGCTAAGTATGATTCCGGTTTTTAAGAAAAAGTTAAATAATAGGGAAAAACACTCAAAATTGACTTCTTGTTTGTGAAATTTTCGAAAAAAAGTGATTTATTTGTTGTAATAGGATACTAATAACAAAAACTTTGTAGTGAAAATAAATATTCATTAATAAAAATATTATTTAATTTATTATACTATTAATTCAGGGTTCATATTAAAACTTGGTAGGGCCCCGAAACGGCCTGGTTGTACTCGTATGTCATGTGTTGCTCACTCAATTTTTTTACGGCCTCAAAATACCACTTCAGTTCTTAGAATGACTCCTTGTTCTTGCCAAACTTCATTTCCCTAGCTTTATCCTATCCCCTCCACGCGTCCATGCAATTTAAATTTGTCAAGTTCTGTTTCATGAACTTGTCCATGTTGATGGATTCAACTTGATCTGATCCACTTTTATCGAACTTTGGTGATGCTACTTGGAGCCATTTCTTTTGCCGCATTCAATGGCCTATGTTACCGGGACTCAGCACCGAGTACTTGACACGGTGGGTGTCGGGCATTTTGCTATTTCAAAGGAAAAAACTCACCTTTGGCCTAAAATGAAGTATCCTTTACCCATACCCATGTTCAATTGTCGAGTGTTCGACACGGATATGAAAGGGGAATTGAAGAGGAGTCCGTCTTGCGAGAGACCTCTACATGTTGGAGAGTCCCGAAAGTTCTCGATAACAGAAAAACATACACAATTTACCCTAAAAACTAAAAAATCTAATTTTTTTCACGGGTAGACCCGCAATTTTTTTTGACAAAAACTTATTAAGCTCATCAATGTTCATCCAAATCCAAATATGTTGATTTTCACATCAAGTTGTCTAGATTTATCATCAAATTGTCTATGTTTATCGTTAAATTGTTTATGTTTAGCATGCAAACATTAGTAACAACATATTTATCCAATCAAAACACAATATTTAGAAAAGGGTGAATTTCATCCAGTACCCCTCTTAGATATTCTAATTACACTTGGGCACTAGTTAGTTCAACAATTACATATAGGTACATTTCCGTTGACCAAAGGATGCATGCCAAACATGGCCTTATTTTGTCAATTTGAAATGATATCCCTAATGTCTTTCTAATTCAAATTAAGTCCTTTATCTTCCAATATTTTTTGTTGAGTATCCAATTTATTGTTTAATAACATGAATTAAACTTTCTAAATAATTTATGGACTTAATTGCAAAATCAGAAACAAATTTAGGGCCAAATTGAACGTAACTGGAAGTTTATTAAAAATTAAAAAAAAAAGAAAAAATATGACCGGAGTTGCTCCGGTCAACGGAGCTTCTCCGGTCACCGGTGTTTTAATTTTTCTTTTTTTCTTTTTTTTTTAAAATCTTTTATTTAATTTGGCCCAAGGGTTGTAAATTAATTTGATTTTGGGGAAAATATATAATTTGTTATAAGTTAGGGTCAAATTTGCAATTTTCAGGAAAAACTTGTGAAGGGTTATGTTTGGCAACACTTTAAATTTGTTTGACTTTTGGACTTAGAAATACTCTAATTGTCATTTGTTTGTTATTGTTGAACTAACTGGTGCTTAAATGCAATGACCCTATCTAACAGGGGTATATGTAATAACCCCTTTAGAAAGTAAACATGAACTTCAATTTCATTCGTTAACCAATAAATTTGAATACACAAAATAATTAAAAAAATCAAAATGTACAACCTATAAAAATACATATGTATTTTCAAAAACATCAGGTTTTCTACCGTCAGTTAAGGTGTTACCCTGACTATTGTCAGTCAATGTATCGACATCTGACACGTGTCCGTTGCTCTGTATCGTCCTAAACCGTTGCTCTGTATCGCCCTCAACCATTGCTCTGTAGCGCCTTCAACTGCTATTTATTTATTTTTTATTTTTTTGAAATCATTAACTTCTTCAAAAAAAATTTAATTATTAAAATTTTAACTCTCATTCCCCACCACCCATTTTCTTCCCCAATCCCACCCACCACCACCGCCACCAACACAACCACCCACCATCTTCTTCTCCACCACCAACACCGCACACCACCACCAAAATCACTGCCGGAGCTTCCATGGCGGAAGCTTCGATCTGGAGCTTCAATGGCGTGGAAGCTCCAGATCGGAGCTTCCATTAAAAAAAAAAAAATGGAGCTTCCGTGGCGGCTTTCGGTGAGTTGTGGTGGTGGTAGGGAAGAAGATAGGTGACTTAATTTTGATTATTGGTTTTGATTTAATTTTGATTTCAAAATTTTAAGTTTGATTTTTTAATAGAGGTAATTTTTTAATAGATCAAAAATATTTTTTTAAATATTTTTAACTATTTAATGCGACGTAGGCAGTTAGAGCAACACGTAGCGCAACACCTTGTGCGACACGAGCGACACCCCATGGCAACACTTAGTGTGAAAGGTAACAGATTATTCGATCTCCACCGTTAAAATTTTAATCTGATGGATCAAAATAGGTGATTGACGTTAGTCAAGGCAACACCTTGACTGACAGTAGAAAGCCCCCAAAAACATTTAATACATCTTCAAAATAGCTTTCTTCAAACTCTTGACTTGTTCGTCGACCCCTTCTTCAACAACGTCTCAATTTTTGTGACCAATCAATTTCTTTGTTCGACCACCCTTTTTACGAAAATCTAATACATACAACAAAAACATTTAAAAAAAACATATACAATTTATACACACATAGACCATCTATACAAAAAAACTAAACCATTAAAACTAAAACATCAACACATAATAACATACACAATTTATATTAACACAGACCATTTATACAAAAACACTAAACAATATATAACGCATTTATCTTTTCACAATAAACAAACAACAAAGAACAATATAGACAATTTCTACTAAAACATAGGACATTTATAAAAAAAACTAGATAATTTATACTAAAACTAGAACATATGACATTTATAAAAAAAATAGTTAACTTCTACTAAAACATAGGACATTTATTCTAAAAAACTAGATAATTTATACAAAAACATAGACAATTACTAAACCAGTAACACATAACAACATAAAGAATTTATGCTAAAAACATAGGTCATTTATACAAAAAACTAAACCATTCAAACTGGGCCAGCAACATATAACATAAAAACATAGACCATTTATACAAAAAAAAACTAGACAATTTATAGTAAAACATAGACAATTTATACAAAAACTAAACCAGCAATAACGAACAAAATAGACAATTTTTACTAAAACATAGACCATTTATACAAAAAAACTAGACAATTTATAGTAAAACATAGACAATTTATACAAAAAAAAATTAAACCAGCAACAACAAACAACCACTACAATACCTTTCGCTTAGCGACGGATAAATCGCCGCTAAATAAGCGATCCGTCGCCTACGGGCGACGGATAAAAATTCCGTCGCCCCACTGGAGCTGTGGCGACGGATAGATAATCCGTCGTCCAATTCGCGACGGATAGGACGACGGATTATCATGTTTGACTTTATTTTTATTTTTTTAAAAATCGATTATTGGTGACGGATAAATTCTATCCGTCGTCCAATGTAACGACGGATTGAATCTATCCGTCGCCCCATATAACGACGGATAGAATCTATCCGTCGTTACATGAGGCGACGGACAGAATCTATCCATCGTCCAATGTAGCGACGGATAAATCTATCCGTCGTTACATGGGGCGACGGATAGAAGCGATCCGTCGCCCAATGTATTATTGGAATTAGTGACGGAATCTCAAATTCCGAGATTCCGTCACAAAATAATTTTTTTTTAAATTTTGTTTTTTTAATATTAATCCCTGTTTTCCGTATTTCACATATTTAATCAATATAATGCTCGATAATAAATCAATAATACGGAAAATGTTTCAATAAATGATAAATAAAAAATGTAATATCCGAATAAGTCTAAATTATCCGAACAAGTCTAAATATAATAAATTTGAACGTACATAGTACATATACATAACTAGCTACCAGACGGGGGTGGGTGCTGGCCGAACTTGGACATGAAAGCCTCCATCCATAACCGAAGGCGCTCGTTCTCCTCCCTTCGTTCTCTGTCGCGCCGCTTGTCTCGTCCCTTTGTTGCTCCATCTCTTGAGTTAGTCGTGCAATCTGTTCCCGGACCTGCGACTGCACCATTTCCGAGACCTGGTCCTGTGTGAAAACCGGACGTCTAGACTGCTGGGATGATGATGAGGAGCACCCCGGACTAGCCAAGCTCAAACCGAGGCTCCCGAGTCCATATATTCGTCCTTTGTTGTCCGGTTTGTTGACCTCTACGAAGATGTTGTCAACTTGTTCAGTTGACAGCACATCACCCGTCTCTTCCTCCTGCCTCGCTACCTGAGCATCAACCTCAGCCTGAAATCGTAAATAGTAGATATCATGATCAGTTACTGTTTTTCAAAAATAACTTGTAATAGTGTACAAATATGAACTTTAAGCAACATAAACATACCGCAATAGACGAGGCCCGGGAGTCAGTCCATACCCCGCCCTTCTGCTTGGCCTTCTTGAAGATGTCATACTTGGATTTCACCTCCCCCCGTGACATCTGAACAACATTTATAGTCAACAATTTATCATCTCACAAGTAATAGATCAGAGACACAATACATCCTAAGTCATGCTAGATGAAAAAAAACATATATATACTTACCGTTCCTTACCACAGAACTTGCATTGTATTAGATCTGCATCCTCCTCCCAATAGATCATGCACATTTTCGGACAACAGTCTATGGTTACCACAGGCAACCCCAAACCCTGCATCTTTTTCTTCGCTTGGTAAAAGTTAGTGGGAACTAGATTTTCTTCAGGACAAAGGTCCGACATTACGTCAACCCATTCATTGAAGCTCGTTTCAGATTGCTGGTCATTAGTCTTACAACTCATTAGCCGAGCCAACAAAGACAACTCAGTGAGCTTACACCCCGGATAAACCGGCTTCCTTGATGATTCTAACAAGTCAAAGAACACCTGGTCCTCGGGATTCGGTGGTGCCTCCACCTCCACCTCGGTTTCAGTGTTAGTTGTGTCCATGAACTCTGCCCCTGCAGCATCATACATCATTTGTTCGACTCGAGCTCGAATAGCATCGCCTTCAGATGTACTTTGTTCCCCGACTTGTTCATTTTTTCTCTTCCTTCCACGTTGTCTGTATTGGTCTTATGTATTGGACGGTGCTGCTTCCTCACCATGATGATTCCATACCTGATATGCAGGCAGGAATCCATTTTTCCGCAAGTGCTGGACTACAGCTGTAGGAGTCACGTATTGCTTGTTTCTGCACTTTTTCATTGCACAAGGGCACTTTATCAACCCATCCTTTACACAAGCCGGATTTGAGATTGCAAATTCAATGAAACCTTCAACCCCTTTCAGAAAACTCGATTTAACTCTGCCATTTAGAGTACGACAATACATCCATGAACAATCGGTATTCATTGAATAATTAAATAATAACCTGACACATTTGAATTCATTAGATCGAGGTCTATCATTTACGATAATAAATCAATTTCACAATAATTCAATCAATTGCTACATAATATAAGTTATATTAGCTTCAATCAATTGTTACGGCATTACATAATATAAGTTACATTAGCTTCAATTTTACCATAATGTTTGGTTTCATATATCAACTAATGATTACTAGTTATACAAGCCTAAAGACAAAACGGATAAAACTCATCATTCTCTTGCAGCCCCCTCCTCACCACTTGTGACGCTCCCTACCACAGAACTTGCATTCCAACAGATCTACATCCTGCCAATACACCATGCACATGTTCCGACAACCAAAAACGTACTCAATAGGCGGCCCCAAACCCCACCTCTCCCTCCATACTTGGTATGCCATGGACGTTGCTTCCTCACCGTGATGATCCATACATGATACTCAGGCATGAATCCATAACGTCGCAAGTGCTCGAATACTGCTGTAGGAGTCATAAATTGCTTGTTTCTGCAGGTTTCCAATGTGCAAGGACACTTTATCAACCCCCATTTGCACAAGCCGGACGTCCCATGGCAAACGCGATGAAACCTTTAACCCCTTCTACAAAACTCCTAGAAACTCTGCCATTTATCATTGCATTTATCGTACATCCATGTACGGTCGGAATTCATTGGATACTTTTTTAACCTGACACGTTCCAATTGATTAGATCATATTTAATTTATTAGATCGATTCCAATTCGGATAAGAAGATTGTAGAGATTAATTGTTAATTATTATACGTTCCTTATAATTTCATGATTAATTATTAAGTGTTCGATATGTTACAAAATTTATTAAGTGTTTTACTACCACGAGATATAAATTATAAATTACACGTTAATATAATCAACAAATTATCCGTCGCTCAAAACACTTAACTACATCCTCGTAACTTAGTACATATACGAATTTATCAAATCAACCAAAACTACTACATACATAGATATCAAATTAACTAAACTAACTAAACTAACTACATACATACTTAACATACATATCAAATTACACATACATATCGAATTACTACATACGTACTTAACATACATACGTACTTAACATACATACTTAATTAACATACATACTTCACTACATACATACTTAATTAACATACATACTTCACTACATACATACTTATCAAATTAACATACATACATATTGAATTACTACATACATTCATATCAAATTAACTAAACTAACTATCAAATTACATATACAAATCAAATTAATCAAATTACATATAATTGATCAAATTAACTAAACAAGCTACTACATACTTCATATATAAACATACAATTGAGAATAAGTAGTCAAAAATAAAAAAAAAATCCAAATTTCCAAAAGTTAGGGTTTAGCCAAAATACCGTTGATTTCGAAGAAAATAGCGGATGAAATTTGAAATTGATAGAAGAAACGAGCTCCTCGTCCAACGATCTTCGAATTGACACTAAGATTGAGAAGAATCGTCAACAATTGGCCGGATTTGACGAAGGAAATGAAGAAAAAATGGAGGAGAAAGGAAGAAGCAGAAACGAAAATGGCATTCTGCTGGGTGCCGATTCGTTAAAACCCTTCTGGGCCGACGGATACGTATCCGTCGGCCCAAAGGGCGATCCGTCGCCCCGGAGCGACGGATAGTTTATCCGTCGCTCCGGTTCTTTTTTTTTTAAATATAAATATTAACGACGGATAATTTATCCGTCGTTAATATTTATTTATTTATTTTTAAAAAAAGTCAAAGTATGGGCGACGGATAGGCGACGGATAACATTATCCGTCGCTAAAACATAGACCATTACAACAGATTTCTTGTAGTGAACATATACAATTTCTACTAAAACATAGACCATTTATACAAAAAAATTAGACAATTTATAGTAAAACATAGACAATTTAAAAACTAAACCAGCAATAACGAACAACATAAACAATTTATAATAAAACATAGACCATTTATAAAAAAAAAAGACAATTTATAGTAAAACATAGACAATTTATACAAAAAATTAAAGCAACAACAACAAAAAAACATAGACAATTTCTACTAAAACATATACAATTCTACTAAAACATAGATCCCATTTATAAAAAAAACTAAACAATTTATAGTAAAACATAGACAATTTATAAAAAAAACTAAACCAGCAACAACGAACAACATAGACAATTTCTACTAAAACATAGACCATTTATAAAAAAAACTAGACAATTTATACAACAACTAAACCAGCAACAACGAACAACATGGCAAGAGTTGCATAGACAATTTATACAACAACTAAACCAGCAACAATGAACAATATGGCTAGAGTTGCATAGACAATTTATACAACAACTAAACCTAGTCAATTTTTATGAGAAATTAGGGGTCTCTTTGACTCTCCAAATCTTGTTGGAATTTTATGAGACTTAGTGATTGAAGAGTCCGGATAGGATATGTTGCTAGAGTTGCATCTGGTATTCGAACACCCCATGGCTCTCCCGATACTGCTTCAGGCCTCAACCTTTTCTCTGTGTTACTCTATATTGAGAGATAATGATAAATTTAGTATAATAGATCATATTAGTAGTATATATCAAACCGTAAAACTATAATCCAAGATGTTTGTTTAGAAAACCTGGTGGTGAAATTTTAATTGCCTATGGAGATGGTGCTCCGAAAAAGTTTGTGGTTTATGATGTAGAAGCCAAATCTTCAAGGGACTCACATACGAGCAAGTTTCTTGTACCACTCGGTGAATGCCGCTGAGATTCCCCTTAATGTGTCTTAATTGAGAAGAATAATACAGTCAGGTAAGTTCTATTACTGGAACTTTGCTTGTTCCAATGGTATTTTTCTTCAACTATGTTGCAATTGGTTAGAAAGATTCTATATTTTAGTTTTGAGGAGAATAGTACACTTGGGTAAGTTATATGACTGGAAATGTTCTTGTTTCAATGCTGTTTTTCTTCAACGATCTTAAGTTGATTTTTGAAGTTTTGTGTTTAAATTATATTGTGATTTTGATAGAATTCAGTAGTGTTTAAATTGGATTGTGATTTTGAGTTTTGGAGTGATGAATAGTAACTCAACTCGAGTAGTACAGTGAGATGGGGAATTAAATATAAAAGTGTTGCAAAACTTAACTTGGGGCGTTGTTAAACGCAACACAGTTTCCGCTAAACATAACACGAAATATTTGTAACTTGACTAAAATGCCTTTAACTCATAAAAAATCTTATAAAATTAATGAAAAATCGAAATAACTCGTTTATACAAACACAAAAACATTAACATGCATGATCGAACACAAAATAACAACAATTAAAAAAATCGAAAATAAAAATAAAAATATTTTTTTTAGAAAAATGTTTCACTTATACAAATGTTTCTAAAAATATCCAAGTAAATTAAAAAAATAAAATAAAAAAACGGAAAAACCGCCCAAGTATTAATATGGCCGGTTTTAAAACCGGCCATATCAATACTTGGGCGGTTTTTTCATTTTTTTTTTCACTTTTTTTAATTCTTTTTTTAAATTTGCAAATTGATTATATATAGTTTTCTATTTTTTTTTTTGTTTTTGCAAATTGAAAAGTTTACTTCTAATTTTGCCAATTGAATACTTTAATGTACTTTTGTCATTTATTTATTTACTAGAATTTGGGTAACACGCTATGCATGTTTCGCGTTATATTGAAACGTATTATTTATTTTGTAAATGATGAATCAAAATAAAAAAAATGCGATTGAATATGAAATACAAAAAATGCTATTGAATTTGATGAAGTGATATATTATATACTTTGGGTTTTGATTCCTTCACAATATTTTTGTCTTTGTGGAACGTTGTACGTGACCGATAGATTGTAATATATATACTATACTATATATATGTTTTTATCAATGCTTGGATCTGTACGAAGTACAATGACTCATTGGCCTAGGTCTGTTTCTTCATTGATGCTCCTAATGAACTTATGTACGGGTTGCACTTCAATATGGTCATTCCGTTTTCGAATTTGGCGGAGGACCAAAGAGAAGCTCAATTCGCCCTGATTAAATTAGTCAAATCCAGCAATCTAGCACCAATCTGAAGAAGCATGAGATCCAGTGATAGTTAAACGACCATACTCCCTTCGTCCCGCAGAACTTCATACATTACTTAAAAAGTAAGTTACCCCACACCCAACAAATAATAAAAAATCTTACATTTTCCATCAAATTACACCTTTGCCACTACAATTTAATTCAAACAAACCCCACTTAGGTTAATTACAACAATTAACTTCAACAAACCCTAGTGACCTAGGTATGTATAGAAAACCAAACATTAGATCTTTTTTTCACTCACTAGACGTCTCCTTCTCCCCCATTATCTCGACATGTAATCTTCTCCACCGATCTACACGATCTTCACCGCCGATGGGTTCAAGTTGATGCACTCCCTGCCTCCTTCAAGTTGCCCAAATTTTCCGCCGCAGGAAAAGATGGTGGTTACAGAGCCGATGAAGATGGTGCCGTCGGAGGAAGATGGTTGGGTCTGAGTAAATTAGGGTTTCCAATACTCACCTAAATCCATGGAAATTGGTGGCACGAAAGCAAGCAAGTACACTTGTTTTTTTTTTTTTTTTTTAAACACGTACACTGTTATTGTAATTTAGGTAGGTTGTGGTTTGTAATTTTGTATAAAATGACATTTCTTGCCTTTTCCTTTATTGGTTCGTATGGTCAATTAGCTCATTTTTGTACCTTGATGCCTCGATGGATGTACATTTTGATTCTTGAAAGAAACTTTTGAAGAGATGAGTAGAAATCTAGTTTAATAGAATCACTTGCAGATTTATGTTTTCATCCTTTCTGTAATTAACACTTTACATTTCGGTTTTCAATTTTTTCATCCAGTTTTGTGTTTTCAAATTTCTCTGTCTTGGTGTCATATTTTGGTTTAAAGCTTACCTTTAAACATTTGCTATCTGTCTTTGCAGTAACTCAGAGCTATGAGGAAGCTTATGGAATAAGAAAGGGGTTCTCCTGGTACTACTTGGGATCGATATTGTATCATTGTAATTTGAATGGAAGTAATATTGTATCATTGTAATTTGAATGGAAGTAATATTGTAATTTGGATTAGAATTGGTATTGTAATTTGGATAGAACTTGTATTAATTTTGAAGAAATCTGTAATTTTGAAATTTCCTTTTTTTCTTACTTTTCTCCCTGCATGTTTAGTTTTAATAGGGAGCTGTTAGTATTTAGATTAGATGTTAATTACCTCCATTATTTTATTTATTTTTCTATTATTTTATTTATTTTACTATTTTGCATAAAACTGTGCGCTAACCTTAGCGTATGAAGTTCTGATGGAGGGAGTACCATTTTACATCACTAATGAATAACCAGTTTGGTTAGAGATTTTTCAAATCTTAACAACAAACAAGTATTGACACTAATATATCACGAAATAGTCAAACAAGAGTCTAGGCATAAACAAGTACTACTATATAATTAAGCACAAAATGTCAGTAAAAAGTAAAAACCCACCAGAAATGCATAAAAAAGTGAAGACAAAACCAACATAGGGTTTCAATTCTTACCTTATCAAGAAACCAGAATAATTTGAATCTTGCAATTCTCGATCTTTCCGCATAAATCCTATATGGACAGTGAACAGTAGAGAAGAAAAAGGAATCATCACGACAAGTTGAATCGGCTCCTCCCATGGATGCCTTCCAAGATCCGACTTTGAATCGAAGTCAATGAATCGGCTTCTTCCAAGTACGGCGGCTCAGAATCCAGTCAATCACGAACCGGTTTCCGGTGGCTTAGGGGAGGGAGGTGGTGGAGAGTGGAGAGAATGTCAGCGGCTAGAGGAGGAGATGGTGGAGAGAAAAGGTCATCACTTTTAGAGAGCTGTAACGGAAAGAGAGAGGGGAAAGTTATTCTGTATATAAAATAAGATAAACCATTCAGATTGTTCCGTATTTAACCAAGCCCATATCATTGATAGAGCACCATACTATTACCAGTTTACATGGAACATGTCAGTCGGTATTTTACAACAGCTACAGACTAGCTCCAGGTGCTCTGCTGCTTCCTGCACTTCTTTCAGACCAGACTTATACAGGTACCCTTTTTCCACGGTAACGATCTAAAAACTGTTGGGGAATTGGTTGCATGCAAGAGGCAACGAAGAGAGAGCCAAAATTGTTATGTGTTATTATGTGTTAAGTTGGTAACTTTGAGCAATTAATTATCTAAGTTGCACCACTCGGTTTTGCGTGTACTTTAGTTCGTTCTTGAAGTGGGATCTGAAGCTTCAGTATAAGATCTGGAGGTAACCAATTCTAGGTGTGAATGATAAATTGGCTTAAAGTGAGCTAGTTGGGACTTGTTTTTTGCAATTGTCCCACATAGAAAACATATGGAAGGAAAGAGTAGTATAAAGGTATGCTTGTGTTTACTCATGGTCACAAGTGTGTTGTGGTTATGACAAACCTCTTACGCGCGCGGTGGGTGGTGGGGGAGAAAAATTTGAACTAGAAAACTCAAGCGAGATGGAAGCAAATATGGCTCGCGGGTTTATCTTTTTACCACAATTTTTCACTAAACAAATCTTTTGACCTTCCAGAAAATTTCCAGATTGTTCCACTTAAATGTGAAAAGGTAACCTCCCCACTAACAGGCTGCATTACTCTGAGCTTAAATGTTGCAATATCAATTTGGCTACTAATGGTGAGAGCTGTTACGTTTTTTCTACAGCTATATATACCCCTTCCTCACTTGACAAACAAACACCAGAAATTCTTCTTCCCTTCTCTTCTCTGTTTTCTTTCTGCACTTTGGATATTCGAGTGTTCTTCACCACAGAAGTTCGACAGAGCTTCTGCTGCTGAGCTTCCAATAGTTGCTGAGATTGGACGTTGTACCTTGGGAGCTAATTGTCCGAGGAAGGCTTGAAGCTTACTAAAGGCGGACAAATTTAGCTTAAGGGGAAGTGGTCTCACTGCTGACTCGTCCAGGATTAAATCCGAACCTGTGTTTAGTTTTTTTTGTTTGTGTAATCAAATTTCAGTAAGTGTTAACAGATTTTTATTCCTGTGCTGTTGTCATATATATTTTATGCTGACCTTTGTTGCAGCTAAACTGATAATCGGAACCAACAATCTTAAGCTAATTTTTTTTTTTGTTTTATTATCCGGTTACTAACTTTCTCTGTTTTTGTGTAGTAACAATGACTACTGATGGAAACTTAATCAACACTGCTCCCGGAAACAATGGTTCCGAAAACGTTCCTCCTACCGGTGCTGAGACCGTGATTCAAGTGCCTTTCCAGTCTGGCCAAATGCCTCCACGTCCTATCCAGT
Organism: Plantago major; assembly: GCA_026545765.1. Classification (NCBI taxonomy): domain Eukaryota; kingdom Viridiplantae; phylum Streptophyta; class Magnoliopsida; order Lamiales; family Plantaginaceae; genus Plantago; species Plantago major. Next base: position 98,032,649 of record CM048840.1, read on the forward strand.
TTGGTCAGTTTGATAAACCGAAAAAGTTTAAGGGATGAAATAATTTTAAACTGTGGAAAGAAAAAATGCTTTTTTACCTTACTGCCTCCCAACTTGTCCGGTTTATCAATGAGGACAAACCTGAGGTGGATCCGGCTGATCCTAATACCAAGGAAACGTGCAAAGTGTGGGAATCCAGCGACTATATGTGTCGCCACATTATATTTCTGAGTCATGATGATTCCTTGTATCAAATTTTTTATGAGAAAAAGAATGCAAAAGAACTTTGGGAATCACTACTCAAGAAGTATACTGTGGAAGATGCTGGCTCTAAGAAATTTGTTGCTGGACGTTTCCATGATTATAGGATGGTGGATGCTGAGCAAGTGGTGAAGAGCTTCAAAGGATCTATCATGACTTGGCCGCTGAGGGCATGGCGATTAATGATCCCCTACAAGTCGCGTTGATGATAGAGAAGCTTCCTCCTTCTTGGGATGATTTCAAGCACTACCTGAAACATAAGAAGAAGGAAATGACACTTGAAGACTTGATCCTAAAGCTGAGGATTGAAAGTGATGTGAGAAAGGCTGCCAAGAAGCCATTTGCTAATGTTTCTAAGGCTAATGTTGTTGAAATTTGAAAGCTCTCGAGGAGCTAAGAGAAGGCGTAATGACCCCAAGATTTCTGCTCCAAACCAGAAGTGGGTTGGGGATTGCTTTGTATGTGGTAGGCAAGGCCACAAGGCTAAAGATTGTAACGATCGTGCTAATAACAGTCGTAGTAACAATCGTAACAATAACAACAACAACAACAACAACAACAACAACAGAAACCAAAGGAACAATAGGAATGGTAATAATAACCGTAATGCTAATGGTAATAATAACAGAAGAGGTGGTCAAGCTAATGTAGCTGAGGCCGGTAGTTTGGGTATTACCCAAGGAACGGAGGAAATGCATATAAGTGCTGTTGTTTCCGAAGTGAACTTTGTTAGGGGAAACTCCATGGATTGGTGGGTGGACACTGGGGCCACTCGACACATTTGTGCTAACAAATGGATGTTCAAGACTTATCAACCTCTAACTAATGAGGTGTGCTACATGGGAAACTCTGCTGTGGCAAAGGTTGCTGGAAAGGGTACTGTGGCCCTTAAGCTAACATCTGGGAAGGAGCTGACTCTGATTGAAGTACTCCATGTGCCTGAGATCTGCAAGAATCTGATCTTTGGATCTATGCTGAACAAGAAGGGTTTCCGTCAGTGCTTTGAGGCTGACAAATTTATCCTTACCAAGGATGGATCCTACATAGGACAAGGTTACTTTTGTGATAATTTGTTTAAGATGGTTGCTACTCGTAATTCACGGTAATCGAGCCTTATATTTAAATGTAACTGAGGCTTCCACTAGCTCAGATGGAAAGAATGTTGCCCAAGAGGCTAATGAGTATGTTAAATTTGCTTACTTGCCTGATTCTTTTAATTTATGACATGGTAGACTAGGTCATGTGAATCGTAAAAGTTTACAAAAATTAATATCACTTGACCTACTACCCAAATTTAACAATGATAAACAATACAAGTGTGAGACTTGTGTCGAAGCGAAGTTAGCAAAAGCATCCTTCCGTTCTATTGAGAGAAGCTCAGAGCCATTGGATTTGGTACATACTGATGTTTGTGACTTAAAGTATGTCCAATCGCGAGGTGGTAAAAGTTACTTCATCACTTTTATCGATGACTGCACAAGATATTGCTATGTTTACTTAATGAGAAGTAAAGACGAAGCAATTGACATGTTTGTGCATTATAAGAATGAAGTTGAAAATCAACTTGGTAAGAAGATTAAAATGTTGAGGAGCGATAGAGGTGGAGAGTATGAGTCTCCATTTGCTCGCTTATGTCTTTGAAAATGGAATCATTCATCAAACAACTGCTCCTTACTCCCCTCAACAAAACGGAATTGCTGAGAGGAAGAATAGGACACTCAAAGAGATGATGAATTCATTATTGCTTGGTTCGGGGGCACCCCAAAATTTAGGGGGAAGCTTTGCTTTGCTTTCCTCAAATTACATCCTAAACAGGCTGCCGCATAAAAAGCTAGACAAAACACCTTATGAATTATGGAAAGGTCATGCACCTTCTTATAAATTCTTTAAAGTGTGGGGGTGTCTAGCAAAGGTTCCTATTCCTCCTCCCAAAAGGACTCGGATTGGACCTAAAACGGTAGATTGCGTGTTTATAGGATATGCTCAAGATAGTAGTGCATATAGATTTCTGATTCACAAATCAGATAATTCTGAGATGCATATTTATACTATTATTGAAGCAAGGGATGCTTCTTTCTTTGAGGGGGTTTTTCCCTACATTGGTCGGTCTACTATTATTGACTCGAAGATCAATAAAGAAGCGACTAATGTGGGGGAGGCGAATCCTCAAAAGGAAGTAGAAGAACCTAGACGTAGCAAGAGGGCTAGGACAACAAAAACTTTTGGTCCGGATTTTCTAACCTACATGGTAGATAAGGATCCGATCTCCTACAAAGAGGCTATCTCATCAGCAGATTCTGATCTTTGGAAAGAGGCGATTGATAGTGAGATGAATTCGATTCTGCAGAATCATACATGGGAACTTGTGGATCTACCACCTGGTTCTAAACCACTAGGTCATAAGTGGATCTTCAAGAGGAAGATGAAACCAGATGGTTCCGTGGATAAATACAAAGCAAGACTTGTAGTTAAGGGATACAAGCAAACAGAGGGTGTTAACTACTTTGACACGTATGCTCCTGTATCTAGAAAGACATCCATTAGATTAGTCATTGCTTTGCAAAGCATTGTTTAATCTTGAGATTCATCGATGGATGTAAAACGACTTTCCTCAATGGAGAACTTGAGGAAGAAATCTACATGGAACAACCCGAAGGGTATGTGGTTCCCAGGAAAGAAAAACAAGTGTGTAGACTTGTTAAATCTTTGTATGGATTAAAACAAGCTCCTAAACAATGGCATGAGAAATTTGATAGTGTTATGCTTTCAAATGGGTTTAGGATAAATCAATGTGACAAGTGTGTCTACGTAAAGGGAGATGACAAAGATTATGTCATAGTGTGCTTATACGTGGATGATATGATAATCATTGGCAACAATGATAACATCATAACTACTAAGAGAATGTTGTCACGGAATTTTGATATGAAGGACATGGGTCTAGCCGATGTCATACTTGGAATGAAAATTTCCAAAACGGATGTGGGATACTCACTTTCTCAAAGTCATTATGTTGAAAAGATTCTTGAGAAGTTTGACAAAGACAGTAATGAGATTGTCAAAACTCCTATGGAGGTGGTGTCAAAGCTCTGCAAGAATAGGGGAGAAAGTGTGCGACAACTTGAGTATTCTAGGATTATAGGCAGTCTAATGTACCTCATGGATCAGATTAGACCGAATATTGCTAACTCGGTGAATAAGTTAGCCCGATATACGAGTAACCGAATCATGAACATTGGAAAGCGAGAGTTAGAGTCCTTAGATATCTAAGGGCACGACTAACTATGGGCTGCATTTACTGAGATATCCAAATGCTTGAAGGGTATTGTGATGCGAATTGGATTACGGGTTCCTCGGCGGTGAAATCCACGAGTGGGTATATTTTCTGTGGAGCGGCGATTTCTTGGAAATCTTGCAAACAAACTGCATTACACGATCAACTATGGAATCTGAATTCATAGCGTTTGATCTTGCGAGAAGAGGTCGATTAGTTACGGAGTTTCTTGGAAGACACTCCTATGTGGACAAAACCTATGCCTCAATTAGCTTGAATCGTGACAAGATGTCTACTATCGACGAGCAAGGAATAATGTGTATAATGGGAAGTCTCCACATATTCGTAGGAGACATAAATCCGTGAAGAAACTATTAAAAACGGGAGTTATAGCTTTGGAGTTTGTAAGATCCAAATATAATATTGCGGACCCATTAACTAAAGGTCTTACTGGAGACCGTGTGGAGGAATCATCGAGGGGAATGGGGTTAAAGCCCATTAAATGATTACCACCCATGATGGCAACCCTACATGAATTGTAAACCCCAATTTGTAGGTTCAAAGGGACAACCGAATTGTGGGGGGATCGACCAAAGCACTCGAGAAATAGAGTTCCCTACCTATTCCTATGATGAAAGAGTGATAGACTTATGCGATTGGAGGATAAGCTTTTAATGATCCTTATACGTTAAGTTGATAACGTGGGGTATGACAGGATACTTCTAATGAGAGATCACCTATGTTGAACGTGAAGGGGCCGCTTCTATGAGATGATAGTCAGGGCTAAATCTCTAGAGCGTTCGGTGAAAGTTTCCAAGGCAGTCCAGAGCCAAAATGGACAACAACGAAAGGACCTATGTGGTGTAGAGGAAATCGTTGTGTGTATATCATTGTCTTGTTACACACAAAAGCCGAAAAGTTCAAGGCATCGCGTCCACTTGTTGGCAAGTGTATCCGATGGCATTTCACTAGGGAAGGTTCAAGGCTAGCAACCACCTTTCCCGATGCAACGTTTTTCTCGAAGAACTCTCGAACTTGCATTGATAGGCTGCATTTGCATTTACCAGCCAATTGTCTCATTCATGTGGGGGATTGTTGGGGAATTGGTTGCAAGAGGCAACTAAGTGTGGTTGCAAGAGGCAACCAAGAGAGAGCCAAAATTGTTATGAGTTATAATGTGTTAAGTGGGTAACTTTGAGCAATTAATTATCTAAGTTCCACCACTCGGTTTTGCGTGTTCTTTAGCTCATTGCGAAGTGGGATGCGCAAGCTTCGTAACGTTATAAGATACGGGAGGTAACCAATTCTAGGTGTGAATGATAAATTGGCTTAAAGTGAGCTAGTTGGGACTTGCGTTTTGCAATTGTCCCACATTGGAAACATATGGAAGGAAAGAGTAGTATAAAGGTATGCTTGTGTTTACTCATGGTTACAAGTGTGTGTTGTGGTTATGGCAAACCTCCTGCTACACCTGGGGTGGAGAGAAATTTGAACTAGAAAACTCAAGCGAGATGGAAGCAAATATGGCTCCCGGGTTTATCTTTTTACCACAATTTTTCACTAAACAAACCTTTTGGCCTTCCAGAAAATTTCCAGATTGTTCCACTTAAAAGTGAAGTACTCTGAGCTTAAATGTTGCAACATTAATTTGGCTACTAATGGTGAGAGCTGTTACGTTTTTTCTACAGCTATATATACCCCTTCCTCACTTGACAAACAAACACCAGAAATTCTTCTTCCCTTCTCTTCTCTGTTTTCTTTCTGCACTTTAGATATTCGAGTGTTCTTCACCACAGAAGTTCGACAGAGCTTCTGCTGCTGAGCTTCCAAAGAGTTCTTTGAGATTGACGCGTTGTACCTTGGGAGCTAATTGTCCGAGGAAGGCCTGAAGCTTACTAAAGGCGGACAAATTTAGCTTAAGGGGAAGTGGTCTCACTGCTGACTCGTCCAGGATTAAATCCGAACCTGTGTTTAGTTTTTTTTGTTTGTGTAATCAAATTTCAGTAAGTGTTAACAGATTTTTATTCCTGTGCTGTAGTCATATATATTTTATACTGACCTTTGTTGCAGCTAAACTGATAATTGGAACCAACAAAAACTGCAGACCAAAGATTCAAAGTCAGGTTTTTTATGTTGAAAGATCTACATGAAAGCCATCACAAACACTAAAAGTCTAATACTCACATATATAATCTATAAATCCAGACATTTACACTCAAAGCACTATAAATCCAGACATTTACACTCAAAGCAGGCTATCCTGATAATGATCTCAGCCAGGAAATGTGCTGTCTGATCAATGAAAAGGAATAAGGGTCTCTCACGGGTTAAATACTGGACATTTCTAACCACCTACAAACCATAATTATTTGAAGTTTTGAACAGATTTTATGCCCATTGTACGGTCATGGTGGAAATGGGACTCTCTACAAGAATTAGAGAGCACTATTCTGGTAAATTTATAAACCACAAGAAGTTGGTAGTAATACTGCTAAACGTAGAAGCAGCGGTAAACAATACCATAATACCACATATTGCTCATAAACTTCCAGCATATGAGATTGACCAAGAAGACAACACCTCCTTAGGTAAGACTGGGGCATCACGCTAAAAAAAAGAAATCCAGTGACAGGACATAAAGTGGCGACAGATCTACTAAATCATGTGTTCAGGCCAACTCTTAACTTTTGGATGTATAGAATACACTTCAAGGCTTGATCAAAACTAACCCTACAAGACAACTAATGATAGGACCCCCTCGCAGCATCTTCTATTAGAACTTATTACTAATATCACATTCACTGCTGATCAGAAACAGTGAAACAAAATACTATGTGTGAGCAAACATACCGATCTCACAAAAGGTTGCTGGAAAACCCAACCAAGAATAGGTATCTTTTGCAGGAATACAGAGAGAGTCGGCCAGAAGCCACTGCAAATCATAAAAGACAAATATTTAATACCATTCTGAGTAAAGAAAGTGGAGAGTAAAAGCATGGCTCAAACTAATGTTTATCCGATAAGCATAAACATCACTAAACCTGAAAAGCACAACAAATCCATATGCTTCAACAATCATTCCAAGTATAGGCCACCCAATGATGACTAAGAAGAAGCCAATGCCAAATGAAATTGTCCCCTACTATCAACACCACAAAAAATAAAAGAAATGTGTTAATGGAATATTGCAAGCCAATAACAAGTAACCAGAGTTATAACATAAGCAGAAAAACTAGAAGAGGAATGAGAACCTTAAAATTTGAAGGTTTCATAAAAAACTGCGCAGATGACTTGAGCCCGATCGTTAATGTGACCCCAGAGAAGAAAAGGATCTGTTGAAGATACGACTAGCATTAGGGCCACAGGCTATGCAAGAGGAAATGAGTAATGACTAATCACTGGTTACATTAATGAGCTTACATTCCCCATTGCAAGAAGTCCCTTGTCTAAGAAGAAAATGATCCCCAGGAATGAAAAGAAAACTCCAAAACCAGTCAAACCAAGTCCAATTTCTGTTTCATTACCAAAATAACTTAAATCCTTCAACCAGTTATACATTAATCAGCATTTCGTTATAATATGAAAGTAAATCCAATAACAGCATAGCAATAACAACACAAGAAAAACAACGGTTCTGACGATGTCTAACTAAAACTAAGAAAAGTATAACTCAGGAAACAGGATATAAATCTGTCTATACAGTATACAGTCAAAATCACATCAATCCACCCTAACTTTGGATTCAATTACAAACAATAGAGCAGCCAGGACAGGATTGCAAACAAAAGCTTATTCTTAATATAGTCACTGTGATTCATTAGGCTGAGAAAAGTAGGTTAAAATCAAACAGAATGAGCTTACATACTTTTGCGATCGTTCATCTCGAATGCGTCATTTTCGCTCACCGAATCAGATGCAGTGGAACCCTATACCAGAGCAAACAGAATCTACAATACAATTCCAACAACAACAAAAAGCAGACAGATTTTCAATACTGTGATATCAGAATCCATACCGATATAGCAGTTGAGTGAGAAGACGGAATAAGGATCGGAGGAAGAAATAAACAGGATGATTTGAATATGTTGATCAAAGAATGAATTCCAAAGCTATGTAACTGCAAATAAGGGTTTGAGAAGAAAAGGGAGAGAATCGAACCTATAGAAATGATGAAATTGAATTGCTACAACAAGTTCCGTTCAACTTGGAAGCTAAGGAAGAAGCATCTATGCACAAAATGGAAATTTATTAACAAAAAGAAAACTGAATCTCTCAAGGAGATAAACAGATACAGAAATAAGCTAACTTTCTTTAAGTTAGTTAGGCAAGGCAGTTACAATAACCAAGATTAGAAGTTAGTTATGTGAGCTCTCTATATAAACAGAGCAAACTTCAATTGTAATTCTATCAAGTTGAATTATCAATTACTTTGTTCTTCAATATACATTTACACATTTTTACATGGTATCGGTTTGGAATGAAATCTTGTGATTTTTGAACCCATTCGATCCATAGTTCTTCAGCATTTTTTACCCTGGTTTCTATTTCTGATCTTCGAATACGTTTTTCGTTCTTGATCGATTGATTTGTGCGTTCAATTGACGGTTATTTCGTTCAATTGATTGAGTTTCTGTTCGATTGTTGATTTGTTCGAGTTTATCAATGGCGTCATCCAGTGCAAACGGCACAACTAATCATACTATTCCGGCTCGTTCTTTGAATCCGGCTGAGAATTCGAGTTCTCCGTATTTCTATCATCCTGGCCTCAACATCATTTCTGTCATTTTCAATGGTGAGAATTATGTTTCGTGGAGCAAGGCGGTTATACGAGCTTTGCAGGTGAAGAACAAGCTTCCTCTCATTGATGGTAGCCTGCCTATCCCTGATGTAAGTGATACAGTTCTTTATGATGCTTGGGAGAAGGCTAATGCCTTAGTACTTTCTTGGATTAATTTGTCCTTGGATGATTCTGTTAAGAATAGTTTGTTGTATTGCAATTCTGCAAGAGATGTATGGGTTGAAATTCAAACAACTTATATGAAGTCTGATGGACCACAGGTTTTTCATTTGGAAAAATCACTTAGCAATCTGTCTAAGGGTTCGATGAGTGTTACTCAGTACTACAACATGTTTAAAGGGATCTGGGATGAGTATGTGAGTTACAGGCCACCTATTAAATGTACTTGTGGTGCATTAGCTGCTTGTAAGTGTGATCTTGTACAGATCCAGTCTCGGATTCATCGGAAGGATGCAGTAATCAAGTTTATGGTTGGTTTAGATGAGTATTATGCAAATTTGCGTAGTCAATTCATATTACAGAAGCCTATTCCTTCATTGGTGCAAGTGTATTCTCTATTGTTGCAAGAAGAGGCACAGAGAAATTTGTTTCAACCTGTTATGAGTACTCCCATCGACAATGCTGCTATGCTTGTTAAGACAGGTCCTTATAGGCCTCCTATGAGAGATTCTCAGGGCAAATTTCAGGGTTATCAGAGAGATAAGCCAAAGAAAAAATGTACTAATTGTCATATGACAAATCATACAGCTGAGACATGTTTTTAGTTGATTGGATTTCCACCAGGATGGAGGAATGCTAAGTCTGGTAGTCAAAGGAAGCCTCCTGCAAATATGGTTGATGCTAGTGGTTATGAAGATGTGAATGATAATCCCATAGCTGATTCAGCACTGATGCATCAATTCAATCAATTTTTGGCATTCCAAAAGCATGCTCAACAACACCAACAACTTACTAACCAGTCTGAGCAGGTTCATTAAGCCAACATTGCTATTGCCACTCTGCCTACTGATCCTACAGAGATTCAGGCTACAGGTTTGCATGGCATGCATTGTTGTTTTTCTGTTTATACTAATAAAAATACTACATGGATTGTTGACACAGGTGCAACATATCACATGATATGTGATAAGAGTTTGTTTACTTCAGTTCCTTCATCTGTTTCTGTGAATATTAGCTTGCCTAATAACAATTCTACTGTTGCTTCTTATATGGGAGATATTCAAATCTCTAATGATTTGGTTTTAAAACATGTGTTGTACGTTCCTAGTTTTACTTACAATTTATTATCTATTAGTAGTTTAACCAAGAAATCAAACTTGCGTGTCTTGTTTAGTGCTAAAAGCTGTTTGTTGTTCAAAGCTGAGAATTTCATTTTGCAGGACCATATACAATGCAAAAAGATTGGTCTTGCTAAACAAAAGAATGGATTATACCATCTGAATTTCAAGACTTCTCAAGATGTTAGTTCTGTCAATAATATGAGTCACTTGTTTGTTCATGATTTGTCTGTAACAAAAGTTACTTTTTCAGATGTATCTCATGCAAATTCAGCTGTTTCAAATGTAAATCTGTGGCATCACAGACTAGGTCATTCTTCACTTCAATGTATGAGTATGATTCCTGATATACATGTTTATTGTAAACACTCCACTCCCTGTGATGTTTGTCACTTTTCAAAGCAAAAACTACTTTCCTTTCCTGTTAGTGTTTCTGCTTCTATTAAGTGTTTTGATCTTATTCATTGTGACATCTGGGGGCCATATGGCATCTCTAGTAGTCAGGGTTACAGGTTTTTTCTCACAAACGTGGATGATTACAGTCGATGCACTTGGGTTTATATGATGAAAGCCAAGTCAGAGGTCCATACACACATGACTAGTTTTTATAATCTTGTATTGACTCAGTTTGATTGCAAGATAAAATGTGTCAGGTCTGATAATGACTTGGAGTTTTTCATGCGTGATTTCTATAATACCAATGGTATAATTCATCAGACATTGTGTGTATACACACCACATCAGAATGGTGTGGTGGAAAGGAAACACCAACACCTGCTACAAGTGGCACGATCTTTGATTTTTCAGTCAAGTGTTCCATTAGCTTATTGGAGTGATGCTATTCTTGGCGCAATTCACATTATTAACAGGTTACCAACACCTATTTTGGGTAACAAAACTCCCTTTCAGATGTTACAGAATAAACCTCCTACATATGGTCATTTAAAGGATTTTGGTTGCTTATGTTTTAGTAGCTCAATAAAAGAACATAGACACAAGTTCAGTAGCAGATCTGATAAATGTGTTTTTATTGGTTATCCTTTGGGAGTTAAGGGATACAAATTACTTCATTTACAAACCAAAAAGATTATAGTATCCAGGGATGTTTATTTTTATGAAACAATTTTTCCTTTTGCTTTACAACATCAGGATAAACCAAGCTCACATTCAACTACAGATTCTGAGTCTATGTATGCTTTTATTAATTCTACTATTAACATTCAACCTCCTAATTCTTCTGTTTCTATGCCTATTTTAGCTGACAATGTTTCTCTAGATGATAATACAGTACTAGGAGTACAGGATTTATCTGTACATAACACTGATCATGGTGACAATGATCATGGAGGCAATATGAATACAGATACAGAAATAAACTTTTCTAATACAGATTTGGATTCTCAACCTGAATTAATGGATGAGATACAGTCTAATACTACTACAGAAGTATCAACCAGTAATACTCACTCTCATAATGAGCAAATTGATGATGTTATTCTCAGAAGATCAAGTAGACCCAAAGCCACACCTGCACATTTTGGGGTTTATGATGTCAAGTTGCCGCCTTCTTTATCTCATACTAAAGCTCTCAATGCTTCTACCAGTTTATATCCTATATCAGATTATGTTGGGAAATTTCTTGTGACATCTGTTGGGAAATTTCTTGTGAAATTTGTTGAGAAATTTGTTAGGAATTTTCTTAGATATTTTGTAAAGAATATCTGTTTAGTTTTGATCAGCAACATGATGACTTATCTTAGTCTCAGAAAGGTGATTAGTACTCTTGGTTCACTTGAACATTGTAAAAGAGGAAAACCACTAAGTATGATAGTCTAGCTAATCTTGTATAGGATGTTAGGTCTCAAAATATAATTTTTATTTTATGAAGAGAAGACCAAGAAGAAGTCATCCAAGCAGAAAGCTCAACGACATTGAAGACCTGAAGAAAACTACACAAGATTACTGAAACTGTTGTTCAGATAACTTAGCCAGATATCTTGAAGACACGAATAGTTTCAAACAAACTGTGTCACAAGAGATATCTGAGAAATAAGAGACATATCTGAAAACAAGGAAAGTGTCCACAGATATCTATTCTCAGATACCTTGAGCATTAACCACATTTCTGAAAAAGAAATATATTGCAAACAAAAGTTGTTTCAATAAATACGAGTGGTATCTGAAGATTATAGATAAGGATGTGCAAAGAATCAGACAACACCAGTCTCTGATACAAAGCATAGTTCCGTTGACACTACAGGACAAAAAGTATAGTACAATGCATTTAATGCACGGACAGAGATGTCTAAATAAAAGCAACGGCTTACGGGAAGAAGACAAAACTGCATAAAGATTATACACAGATATCAATAGTTTGAATTTGAGCCCAACGGATACTATTCTAACGGCACTCAAATTCATCTATAAATATCAACACTTAGACTGCTTGAGAAGACACACTGAACACCTTGAACTGCATACAAACGCTGAACGTCTTACTCTCTCAAAGCAACTTACTTATCTTCAAAGCTTTACATGCACCAAAGCTTTTGATCTTGAGTAAACACTGAAGTTCTAAGTGTCCTGATCCTAAACAAGCAAAGCTATCTGTGAAGGAGTTGAATCATAAGATCAACTATCTGAGATTCATTCTCTTGAACAGATATCATAAGACTTGGGTCAGTAAAATCGAACAAGATACCATACGCTGTAAAGTGTATTAACTTGGTTCACAGAGCTATCTGATTAACTGAAAAGTTATTAAGACGCTCATCTGACAACTCAAACCAAAACCAACAACATAACTGGCGTGGAGTACAGGAAGTACTTAGTTTGAAAAATCAGGGAATAACTCCAAGGTTACCGGAGTATAGGAAGTACTTGATTTGGGAAACTAAGGAATAACTCCAAGGTTATTGAGTATAGGAAGTACTTAGCTTGGGAAGCTAGGGAATAACTCAAAGGTTTCTGAGTATAGGAAGTACTTGGCTGTGAAAGCCGGGGAACAACTCAGTGGGAACATTTGGTTGGGAACCAATTGTTAAGAATCTTAGAATAGGATTATTGTAAGGAGATCTCAATTATCTGTTCTAGTGAATTCTAGGTCTCGATAATCAAGTGGATTAGTTGGAGGATTACGCCACCTCCGGATACCACTATACTTGCGTGTCATTTACCTTCAGATTTACATTTCAAAGAACACACACACACACATATTAACTGCTTACGCACTTATCTTTATTAAGTCTTCCGCACTCGATTCTAAGTATCGATATCCATTCGATATCCGAGAAATAGTTATCGACAAAAGTTTTAAAAGACTATTCACCCCCTCTAGTCTTTTACTTTGCCGTTATCTGGACCAACAAGTGGTATCAGAGCAGAGGTTCACCACCTTCCAGACCGAACCTAGATCCCAGATAGGTGAAGGAACTTTGTCCACTTTTGAGGACTATTTAATTTGTGTGTTAAGTGTGCGGTATGTCTGAGTGATGCACCCGTTCTCAAACCAGAGAACTACGAGAAATGGAAAAATAACATGATGCTCCACCTTGAAGCCAAAAGTGACGAGATGATCGAAGTAATAAAGAATGATCCAATAGTCATTCAACAACTTAAGTAAGTCATGGAGGTTTCGAGTGGAAGAGACAGAGATCAAAGCGAAGGATCTTCACACAGATGCGTCAACTAGTGGAAGATCTCGGTCAAGTTATTTACGAACCAAAGCCCGAGAACTCGGACATCGGAAAATGCCAAGAGGAATCGTGCGATGGTCAAGCTCGTAACATCATCATCGAGATCGACACGAGCACATACATTGTAAGCGTGGGTGCTAAAATAGCGAAAGTCGCAACCGATTGAAGAAATGCGTTTGAATCGAGAAAACCAAGGAAAACAAGTTCGAAGTTCTAAAGTTGAAATTTCAAAATTTCAAACAAGGTCCCACCAAACTCTGGAAGAACTTGATTTCGTGTTTACCACTCTCATGAGTGATATGAAAGATTGGGAAAGCAATAGATACTCTCGAGAAGATTAAGACTATTGTCGAAGTCTTAACCACAACCGAGCATACTAAATTCTTTTATTTTAACCAAGGTATGCCAAATATCACTCCAGTGGAACTTTTCTCTCATCTTGCTACTGTTGACTATGAGACAACTCAGAGAGAACAAACAACTGAAAAGTTGCAGAATGTTGCTCTAGTTACTCAAGGAACTTCTGAAAAGAACAAAAGCAAGGAGGAGACTGAGGATGCTCTTACTGCAAAGCAAATGAGCAAATTTGTCAGTCGAGAAATTGAGAGAAGAACAGCCAAAGAGAAGTTGAAAAAGCATCTAGGCTCAAACTATCACCAAGACAAAATATGCAAAGCTCATTGAACAAGCCATCGTAAAGCATCATGTATCGAGGAAGCGTAAATTGGAAACGATATCTGCTTTCTATTGTCAAAACCCGCCACTTCAAAGGATTGTCCTGCCCTCAACAAACTAAGGACAGGCGACAAGAAAGATAGAAGAATCTTCAGAAGAAGCCAGAAAGCTTTGTTAACTGAAGAAAGAAAGAAAATCCAAATTCAACTGGATGCTCTAGACGTTGAGATGATCAAGATGACAATTCAGATGACTCAACCTTACCATCACCAATTATGTGGAGTTACTCATGATATAATCGACTTCGCCTCAAGAAGAATGAAATGTGGAGTTCTTGAAATTGACGGTCCAGACATCTCCAACATAGAAAACTGTCTTATGGCTGATGAGGTAACACATACTTCTTGCTACACTTATGAAAGTGATGAAGAGGAAACAAAAAATCTAGAAAATCTCGGGAAAGAACTTGACATCTATGAAAGAGAATTTCTAATGATCCGAGCTAGAGCCGAAAACCTTGAAGAAGAAAAGAATTCTCTTGCAAAGGAAAATTCTCAATTAGTCAAAGTATCTGAGAGAAAGGATGCTGAAAATGCATTTCTCAAAGCTCAGATATCTGAGACTGAAAAGTCACATAAAGAAGCAATGGTTGAATTACAAAAGAAATATGAAGATCTTCTTTCTGAGAACAAGGAACTCAAGAAGAAAGAATTATCTTTTCAATCTTATGCCAAAGCTAGTGACACTCTTACTGAAGTACAATCTTACTTAAGAGATCCTTCAGAAATGGAAGGACTTGGGCTGAATACATGATTGTTCTATCACTCAATAAGAGTAAGGAGAAAAGAACATTTGTAAGTACTCAGAAGACGGTTCCCATGCAATCTATAGTATCGGTGAAAAGACAAAGATTGTTGACAAAGGAAAGGCGATGACTAAACCTTTGGGAAAACAAGTCAAAACAAAAGCTGTTGGTACGTCTCGAAAAGAAACACAACATCGAAAAGTGTAAACACCCAGTGCTATGTCTCTCAAAAGGTAGAATTGCAGGAGCAAATTCTCCCATGTCACTTTTTCGAAAGAAATTGATCAACCAGAGACTAGCAAAGCTCTCGAGAAAGATCTCAGATAGCTTCAAGTGCTCAAACGGTATTGGCTACAAAGGCATCGGAAAACAACTTGCTCATGAGTACAAGCAGAGCAAGAACGATGGTCGAAAGCTAGAATTGCTCAAAGCAATTATCGAAGTGGAAGTTAAATCAAGCCACGAAAATCAATGCCGGCTAGAAGAAATCGCAAGGAAGGCTAAGTTTTTGAAAGCAAACTCGTAAACCCGACAGTATCCGAAAGCATCATATGGAGCACCTAGGAACACACCAAGGAAGAAAATAATTCTTACTAATGATAACATTCATTCAAAAGAATTCTCCTTACGTTCTGTCGACAAAAGCATATTTCAAAGAAACTCATTCAAAATGGATTCCTCTTGGAAGAACTTTTGATTCGACGGTTCCATCAAAGATATGAGAACCTAATCTCTGCTTTCTGTTGTGTGCGAATGCTTCTGGACTAAAGCACAATGGCTATTTGATAGTGGATGCGAAAGCACATGACAGAGACAAAGCAAATCTGGTTGATTACAAAGCTTGCAACACGGACCGATATCATATTTCTTGGAGGAGAATTAAATCCCTCTCCGATTTGGCAACGTCAAATTGGAGACTTTAACAATCAGACGTATTACATGTTAAGGATTTGAAATATAATCTATTTAGCATGAGCCAGGTTATGACAAGGTTTTACTATAAAATTCAAAGCTAAATCGCAAACTATTTGACAATGAGTCAAAGCGCATGTCTTGGTTGGTCGCGGAAAGGCGATCTTTATGTTGTCGATTGGGCATCCGCCACAATCAAGAATGTCTCATGGTGAGTCAATCTGGTCACACAGAAGAGCACTGGTTATGGCACAAAAGAATGAGTCACTTGAACTTCAAAACTCTGAATAGACTTGCCAAGAAAGAGTTAGTGGTTGCTCTTCCCAGAACATCTTTCAGAAATGATGGTATCTGTTCTGCCTGTCAGATGGGGAAACAATCTAAGATCTCTTTCAAGTCCAAAATCAGACACTCTAGTGTTAGACCACTGCAAATTTTACACATGGATCTATTTGAATCATCTGTAACTAGTTATGCAGGAAAGTAGTATGGTCTGGTTGTTGTAGATGACTTCTCAAGATTCACTTGGGTTGTCTTTCTGAAACACAAATCTGATGCCAGGGTGGAGATACCAAACTTGCTGAAAAAGCTTGAAGTCATGAAAAATGACAAGGTATCTGCAATCAGAACAGATCATGGTACTGAGTTTGTCAACCAATACATAAAGGAGTTTTGTACCTGCAAAGGTATACAACACCAACTTTCCTCGGTAAGAACACCTCAACAAAATGGTGTTGCAGAAAGGAAAAACAGAACCCTTAAAGAAGCTGCAAGGACAATGCTAGGCGACCTTTGAAATAAGTGAAATTTATTGGGTTGAAGCTGTAAACACAGCTTGCTACACTCAGAACAGATGCTTGATAAACAAACACCATGACAGGACCCCCTATGAAATCTTGGTTGGTAGATCCCCTAATATCAAACATCTGAGAGTATTTGGTTGTAGATGTTTTGTTCTAAACAATGGGAAGGATTATCTGAGAACATTTCAACCAAAGGCAGATGAAGGTGTTTTTCTTGGCTATTCCACAAACAAAGAAAGCTACAGAGTATACAACAAAAGAACAAAGAAAATTGAAGAATCAGTTCATGTTGTATTCTATGAAGGAAATAAGAAAACACCTCCTATTGATGAACTCTCAGAAAGGTTCAAAGAGTTATTACTGAGGGACTCTAAAGAAGAATCCTCAGAAAGGAGAAACATCACTATGGAAAGTGAGGATGACTCTGACGTAGAAAAGCTTGAAAAGCCTAGTAACAACAAGATGACTCACATACATGATGAGGAATTTCCTATGAGTTTTCCAGAAATGGAACAGGTTACTGAGAAACTTCATCATGAAGAGGTATCTGAAAATAAGAATGCTGAAATGCATGTTTCAGATATCTCTAACACTGAAAAAGTGTCAGATATCAATGACATTTCCCATATGTCAGATATCTCAGATACTGAAAATGTATCAAATCAAAATCTTAGTGATTCACATTCAGATCCCCTGGATATTGATCCTACTAGCACTAAACCTATGATGAAATGGATCAAAGATCATCCTACAAAGGATATAATTGGACCAATTAATCAGGGTGTTAGGACTAGGAGAGCAATAGCTGAAAATGCTAACTCTCTCTTTGGATGTTTCATCTCGAATATTGAACCTAAAAATATAGAAGAAGCATTAGGAGACCAAGACTGGATCTCTGCAATGCAAGAAGAGTTGGATCAATTTGAGAGAAACAAAGTCTGGAAACTAGTTCCATTTATAGAAGGAATATCTGTGATTGGAACTAAATGGGTTTTCAGAAACAAGATGAATGAATCTGGTGAAATAACCAGAAACAAAGCAAGATTGGTTGCCAAGGGATTTACTCAGACTGAAGGCTTAGATTTTGACGAGTCATATGCACCAGTTGCCAGATTGGATGCAATAAGACTCTTTAGCCTTCACTACTCATAAAGATTTCAAAGTTTATCAGATGGATGTCAAAAGTGCATTCTTAAACGGTGAACTTGCAGAAGAATTTTATGTTGAGCAACCACCTGGCTTTGAAGTTTCCTCAGAAAGTAGAATGGTCTATAAACTACAGAAAGCTCTATATGGACTGAAACAGGCTCCAAGAGCATGGTATGACACTTTGGCCAAATACCTTCTGGAAAGTGGTTTCAAGAAAGGTGAAGTTGATAAAACTTTATTTACCTTAAATCATGATGGGAAACTACTCTTAGTTCAAGTATATGTTGATGACATCATATTTGGATCTAAGGACAAGCAACTTTGTAATGACTTTGCAAATCTCATGAAAAGCAAGTTTGAGATGAGCATGATGGGAGAAATGAATTATTTCCTAGGATTGCAAGTCAACCAACTCAATGATGGAATATTCATTAGTCAAACAAAGTATGCAAAAGATATGCTCACAAAATTCAATCTTAAGCCTTCTGAAAAGAATGCTAAGATACCTATGAGCATTGGAACCAAAATGACCTATACTGAATCAGACAAGAGTGTTGAAGAACATAAGTATAGGAAATTGATAGTTCACTACTTTACCTCACCGCAAGTAGACACGATATTCAATATGCTTGAGTATGTGCTAGATTTCGCACAAATCCAATGCAAACACACTACAACATTGCTATGAAAATATTAAGGTATGTAAAGGGTACAGTAGATGTAGGATTGTGGTATCCTAAAGAAAGTGGATTGAGTTTAGTTGGGTACTCAGACGCTGATTATGCTGGATCACTGCTTGATAGGAAAAGCACCTCAGGAACTTGTCAGTTTCTGGGTACTAGACTTATCTCATGGTTTAGCAAGAAGCAAAACTCAATTGCAACTTCTACCACGAGGTGAATATATTGTCTTGGTTGTTGTGCAACACAAATTTTGTGGATACAACAACTTGAAGACTATGGACTCGATGAGAAGAAAACTCCCATTTTCTCGTGATAACACAAGTGCTATTGGACACACAGAATCCTAAATTTCATGCCAGAACAAAGCACATTGATGTTAGACATCACTTCATCAGAGACCATGTTGAAAAAGGCAATATAGAGATACTCAAGATTGGCACTGAAGACCAACTTGCAGATATCTTCACTAAGCCACTACAAGAAAGTAGATTCTTAGCCTTAAGACATAGTCTTGGACTAATGGAACTACCAATGAACTGAAAAGTTCAGATATCTGGAACGGCCAACCAGAGAAGAGGTATCCGAACGGAATCCAAAAAGAGAAAGAGAAATCGAACGGTATCCGAAGTCAAAAAGGCTAAAAAGCAAAAAGATAGCTTCAGATCTCTGAGACGGGAACTCAGATATCTGAATCACTCTATAAACGGGGAACACAAAAGAGAATAGTATAACTATCTGCAGTCAACTACTCTCTTGAAACTCGCATTATTTCTATCTTGATGAAAAACTTGGAAAGATCCTAAGTGTAAGACAGATTCAGATGCAAACAGTGTCCTTGGTCATACAGAATTGTGATTCAAATAGCAAGTCGCCAAAACTCATTAAATGGGCACAATTACACTTGCTGATTGTGATCATTCTTTGAAGAAGCAATGGTGACCCTCGATGAAGTTAAGCGATTGATCCAGCAGTGGAAATTAATTCACGTAAAATAGTGGATCGTTGAAATTCGGACATGGCCCACTAAGCATTTAATGCCGAACTAGCTTTTGCTCACGCTGTTTGCAAATCACGTATACATACACAAAATCAATTTGTATGTATTTGTGCATTGGATTCAACTGCTATATATATGGGATTTTGGCAAATGAAATCACTTTTGCCTAATCCGAAATTTCATCTTGCACAAAAATAGCAAATCCTTCTCTTGATTCTCTGCAAACCCTCTACAATCTCTGCAAATCTAGATTAAGTTTTTCTGAAAAGAATCACTGAATCAAATCTCTTTCAAACATCAATTTCAAATCCCTACACTATATAAAGAGATGGCCTCCAAGAACACTTCAACACGAAATCGAATCCTCCACTGATCACTAAAAAGCAAGCACGAGTTGGTTATTGTAAACAATCGATCGGTAGGAGTTTTAATCGACCATTGGACTTCAAGTCACAGAATGATTTGGGGTGGTGCCATGGTTGAGGAATACCTCATCCGCAATAGAAAACCAAACGAGAAAATTGATTCTTGACATGCTTGAAAAGGCACAAATCAAGGGTTTTCTATCCGCCGCCAAGTGGAATCTCATCACTCGATGTGTTGGAATTTTACAACAACTTCAGGATTATTTCCTGTGTATCTGAAGGCACTGAAATAGTGTCTATCAAAACCTCTGTCCAAGGAAAGGAAATCCTTCTGGACTTAACAACCTTCTGTAAGTTGTTTGAGGTTCAAAATCTTGGAAAGAATTTTGAAATAAACACCAAGGATGATGAACTCCTTGAAGGTGTTAAAGAACTTTACGATGGCGTGTGTGATCTTGAAAATCGATACACCTCGAGTTCAATCTTGTCGACATCCCAACCGGACATCTGTTGGTTCAGGGATGTACCGGCTTGCATTCTTCATGATGCTTTGATGGTCTACAAGGAGGTCTTGACCGATAAGCCAAGAACGATGGATCATGATGTTCTTCTGAATCAACAAGAAAAAGGCCGAAAACCCTTTTAATTAGGGAAAATCGCCTTCATGAAATTCGTGAAGAAGATTCAAGGCTTCGAGCCTAAAATTGTCAAAGGACTAGTGAGCCAAAGGCCACAGAGGCTATGGTGCAAGATATACTACTTCTTTGGAAAAGCTTGGCATTGAGCTCGAGAGACGGCAGAAATAGCCAACAAGAATTTACTCTACAAATATGAGTATACAAATCGATGAAAAGGTTACCGGGTCTCGAAAGGTCCTAAGAAGCGAAAATCTGAAAAGATATCTGAAGAAAAGGTTGCGACCAAGAAGCCCAAAACTTCAAGAAAGAAGTCTGCTGGCAAATCAGAAGACACACCCAAAAGAGGTTGTCAATTCTCAGATATCTGCAGGCATTGCCGATGAACTGATAATGGCAGATGAACTCATCAATGCTGCAAAAGAGTTGTCAAGTACTGAACAAGTAGACTCAGCAAGAGAAAGTGCTTTCAGAAATGTTGCGACTAATGCAGAAAGCCTTGCTGATGAACTCATAAATGCTGCCAAGAGTGGTGAAAAGCACCAAGCCCCATCTGCAGAAACCGCAGGAATAATGGACCAATCAGTTCCCAATGCTTATGAGAGCTCCGACGATGAAGATGATGAACTAGTCATCTCTCAAGTCCTAGAAAGAACAAAGAGAGCTAAGGTTACTGAAAAAGGAACTGGTGATAAGGCATCTGAAGAAGAACCTACACCACAGGTTGCTGAACCTATAGCAAAGGTTGTTGGTGCAAACACATCATCAGGGAATGTCTCTCTTGCACAATTTCATAAAGCCCTGATGAGTGGTATTTTGGTGCTGGCAGATGCTGATGGAAATGCCACATCTAAAAATCTGGAAGAACATTCTACTGATCAATCTTCTGCTTCCAGACAACCACAACAGCCACAAGTGGTTGATGAAATGGTAAATGAACTCCATTTTGAATTACCAGCAATACAGTATGCTGAAGAAAATCCTGTAATTGAGCAGGTTCCCCAACTCACTGAGAGGGATCAAACTGAGACATCTACTCAGAATGATCAACCAGGGGAGGCAACTGAGTTGCATACTGTGAAAGGTGTGAAGTACGTAAACTTCAAACAAAGAAACTGCACTGGGACAAGACGACCAATGTATAGAAAGGTCACAAGTTCCAGAGACCAATCAGCCTGAAACTGCTCAGGTAAATGACTGGTTTAACTCTTACCTTGTGAAAAATTTTATACTTATAAATCTTGTTACCTCATAAGAATTTCTTTGTTACAGGCTGAGTTAGAAACGCAGAAACAAGAGGAAGCTGAGAAGCTTGCCTCAAATACTGAAAAAGAGGTTCCTTCAACCTCAACTCTTGAGAAATCTGAGCCTATCCCACAGGTAAATGATTCTTAAAGAGAACTAATTTTTCAAGAAAATGTTTATGTGCTCATTCATGTTAAATGTTTCTAACAGCTAACTGAGATGGAAGAAGATAAGGCAGAAATGCCAGAGACAAACCCAGAAACCAACAAGGTTTCTGAAGAACACATCACTGAGCCTTCAAACTTGAAGGTATATGACAATCAAGTGACATATATTCTTCATCTTGGGTTATCCTTTATCTTTTCTAATATCCAATACTTTCTACTTACAGGCTATTTCAGAAGTAGAAATGCAAGGGGATAAAGTTGCGACTTCCCCTGCATCAATGGAAATTGATGAAGCCCCCAAGGCAAAGATCACTAAAAGAACACCGAAGCGCAAGTTTCTGAGAAAAATGAATCTGAGCTTCCTGTTGAGGAAGTAAGTAGCTCAAATCAGAATTCATTAAAAGCATATTTATGCATAGATTCTTTCAAACCATTTCCTAAGTATTGTATTTCTCTCAGGTTCAAGAAAGAAAGGTTGATGAGGACCAGACTTCCAAGTCTCAACCTCACAACAAGATATCTGAGACACCAATTGTTCAGTAGAACAAGTATCTGAGCCTGAAGTACTTACTCAGGTAACTCAGAAACTAAACCACACTTCTACTCAGATATCTACAAAAGTTTTGAAGCTCACTCAAAACTCTTTCTTTCAGGCTCAAACAAATGCAAAGTAGGTTCCCATTAAAGAAACAAGGGACCTACTTCACTTCTTCAAAGCTCACACCCTGCCAAAGCATATTCAATGCTTCAAGAAATGGCAGAAGTTAAGGTGCTCTGATCTCTCTGAAATATTGAGAATCACTGATCAACCAACCAGACGAGCACGAGCTCTTGACCTAGAAACTTATGTCCAAGCAATGTTCCCTACAGAACAATATACAGTTGCGACTCTACTACATAAGGACTTTTCCAGAGAAGTGGCGCATAGTTTGATACATGCCTTTGAACAGGCAGATGGTCAGACAAGATTACAGATGGCATTCAAGCCAGTCCTGCCCCAGACTCTGCAATTTATACCTACTGAACAAGAAGAAGTTAATGGGCAGAAGATCACTATCCCGGAAGTGATCAATCTTGTATCTGAAGATGATGAGGAAGAAATGAATGAAAATTACTTTGATGAACCTCCCACTGACCATCACCAAGAGGATGATAATGACAAAAAGGATGATGATGATGCCCCTGCACCAGGGACCGGAGGAATTTCACAAAGAAATAATGCCTCAGCTGCTGAAAAGCAAACTGAGAAGACATCACAGAAATCTCCGTCTTCATCACCTCGGAAATCTACTCATCCATCTTCTAACCAACACGCAGTTACTACTAAACAAGTAGTTAAGCTTTCTGAAGAAACAAATCAGAAAATACTAAACACTCAAACTAGATCTGCTCAACTCAGACAACTGTTGGAAGAAGAACAACAGCTCCATCTTCAACTGGAAGATCAAATAGCTAAATCCAGAGATAAGATTGATCAACTACAAGATCTATACTTAGAAGAAATGATTGCTTACTCTGAAGTTAAAGAGCTACGGGATGTTGTGCATGATATCACCAAAGAACTCGATACTGAAGAAGTATCTGAAATCAAGCATGATGCTAAGGCTGCATCATCTTCAAAAGAAGTACCATCCTCCTCCCAGAAAGGAAAGAAACCAATCTCTGAGATGGTTGCTGGACTCGATACGATCGATGAAAATGTCCAAGAGGATGAAGATCAGTGGGCTAATCACTCAGATGATGAAGAAGACAAGACTTTGGCAGAGCACCGCAATGAACATTTAGCGATTTCTCACCTGAAAAGGAAGTTGATTGCTCCTACAATATTCAAAAAACTGCCAAACGTCCACTCCCATGAATACTTGAACAGGTACCAAGTACTGGCTACTCTGAACAAGGAGATGTCTTCACAGAACAAGAAAGTAATTGCCTCCATCCCCTCTGAAATGAGAAAATTCACTGAGCTCATCACTCAGAGAACAACTAGCATAGTCATTGCTCAGAAAGACCTGGGAATGATAAGGGACGATGATGTGTCTTTAGCTGAAAAAGCTTTCCAAGAGGCAAGTTACACTGCTGGAAAAGCAGATGCCATCCTAGGCCCATCAAGAGCTCACGATAAGGACAATGGACTTATCAAGCAAAATCAGAGCTCAAACCGAACTTGAAGTTGGTCACTTTATAATTATTTACAATGGCATTTTGACTCTCTCAGATTCCTTTATGAGACCGTCACCAACAATGACTAAGGGGAAAGAAAGTACAAATATGGACCTCAAAGTCGGGGAATGGGAAGAAGGAGATGAAAACAAGAAGAAATCTGAGTCAAAGGCTCGAAAGGAAGAAGAAAACTTCCACCACCACTCGTAATCAATGAACCCTCCTCAAGCCAAGTGCTTTGCAAATAGTAGCTTCCCGTAAACCCAATCAAGGAACCAAAATGGTAACAAGGGCCACGGTAAACCTCCAAGGAGTACCAAGGCTCCAAGGAGAAGACAAGTTAAAGGATTGATGAATCTTAAGAAGAAGAAGAAGGTCAAATCAAGTCCCCGGCAATGAACAAGTGTCAGAAACTCTCACAAGATCTAATCTTGATGATGATGAGGAAACTGATGAAGATGAAGCTCCTCTTCACAGAAAAAGGAAAATTGAAAGCCTAACTGAGCCCATAGCTGCAAAGCCCCTAGCAGCTAAAACGCCCTCTGGAAATACCAAGTCTATCCAGGATGGTGGTTCTTCAAGCAACAACCCCAAAGAGAATTCAAGACAGAGAAGGAATGACGAGAGTGAGCAAAGACAAAGTCAACTTCCACTCAGGCCAGAAGAAGCCAAAATTGAGTATGTGAAGTATGAAAATGATTCCTCTGTCTACAGGTAAATCAATCAAAAGAATGGCTATTGGATTTTGGAACTGAAGCATCTATTGGTAAATTCAAGATTTCCAGAACCAATCCATAAACAACTCATGGCATGGAGAAAGAATAAACCTACCTTGATCAACACCAATCACATCAAAGCATGGTTGGATTTTGAAGTTGTCAAGAGAACTGAAGCCATGAAGAAGGACCTCTCTGATGATTGTCCATATGGAAAGCCAGATGATGTGCACAAAATTGAATATCACAGAACAGCACAAGACCAAGACTTCTTTGTGGAACCCATGAGTCGCTTCTATCCGATGAAGATCAATACAAGGGTGACATCAGATATCTGAAGATTATCTACGAATACTTCAAGCTTTCAGATATTAGAATAGAGCATGCCTGGAAGTGGGGAAAGTACCTATGGGTCAAGCATTTTGCCAAGAAAAATCCTACCAAAACCTACAAAGAGGTCTGTGGATTTGCCAGAGACACAGAGATGCTCGTCAGAACTCTTCTCTATGATTATTCTGATGACATCAAAAGGTTTGGAGATAGGAAATTTGCGGTCGATCCATAGAAATTTTGTTGAAGACTTGAAGATTGAAGACTTGAAGACTAGTCTATTAGGATGTTTACTTGGAGCTTGGTTACTCCTGTTGTCCTAATTTACTATGTAGTTTTTTGTATTTT
Organism: Plantago major; assembly: GCA_026545765.1. Classification (NCBI taxonomy): domain Eukaryota; kingdom Viridiplantae; phylum Streptophyta; class Magnoliopsida; order Lamiales; family Plantaginaceae; genus Plantago; species Plantago major. The sequence continues at coordinate 98,057,923 of CM048840.1, forward strand.
TGATCGAGCTTAATAAAGATCATGTATTGAAGTTATCTGTAATCCTTATTTGTAACTTATCTGAAGAACTTACTCTCAGATAGTATTCTATAAAAGATAACTTGTCAGCAAAGATCACACCTTGTGATTTGGTTGATGTCTACTTTCTGCACTTAATTATATGATTTTGAAGATCATAAGAAAAGATTAAGTGGTGGATTGTTTCCTCATCCAGATTTGTAATAGGTAAAGATAGTCATCGTTGACTGATCAAAAAGGGGGAAATTTGTTGGGAAATTTCTTGTGAAATTTGTTGAGAAATTTGTTAGGAATTTTGTTAGATATTTTGTAAAGAATATCTGTTTAGTTTTGATCAGCAACATGATGACTTACTTAGTCTCAGAAAGGTGATTAGTACTCTTGGTTCACTTGAACATTGTAAAAGAGGAAAACCACTAAGTATGATAGTCTAGCTAATCTTGTATAGGATGTTAGGTCTCAAAATGTAATTTTTATTTTATGAAGAGAAGACCAAGAAGAAGTCATCCAAGCAGAAAGCTCAACGACATTGAAGACTTGAAGAAAACTACACAAGATTACTGAAACTGTTGTTCAGATAACTTAGCCAGATATCTTGAAGACACGAATAGTTTCAAACAAACTGTGTCACAAGAGATATCTGAGAAATAAGAGACATATCTGAAAACAAGAAAAGTGTCCACAGATATCTATTCTCAGATACCTTGAGCATTAACCACATTTCTGAAAAAGAAATATATTATAAACAAAAGTTGTTTCAATAAATGCGAGTGGTATCTGAAGATTATAGATAAGGATGTGCAAAGAATCGATAAACACCGATCTACATAAAGCATAGTTCCGTTGACACTACAGGACAAAAAGTATAGTACAATGCATTTAATGCACGGACAGAGATGTCTAAATAAAAGCAACGGCAGCTTCTGGGAAGAAGACAAAACCTGCTACAGTACTATACACAGATATCAATAGTTTGAATTTGAGCCTAACGGATACTATTCTAACGGCACTCAAATTCATCTATAAATATCAACACTTAGACTGCTTGAGAAGACACACTGAACACCTTGAACTGCATACAAACGCTGAACGTCTTACTCTCTCAAAGCAACTTACTTATCTTCAAAGCTTTCTGTTGCGACCAAAGCTTTTGATCTTGAGTAAACACTGAAGTTCTAAGTGTCCTGATCCTAAACAAGCAAAGCTATTTGTGAAGGAGTTGAATCAAAAGATCAACTATCTGAGATTCATTCTCTTGAACAGATATCATAAGACTTGGGTCAGTAAAATCGAACAAGATACCATACGCTGTAAAGTGTATTAAGTAACTTGGTTCACAGGCTATCTGATTAATCAAAAGTTATTAAGACGCTCATCCGACAACTCAAACCAAAACCAACACCATAACTGGCGTGAGTATGAAGTACTTAGTTTGAAAATCAGGAATAACTCCAAGGTTACCGGAGTATAGGAAGTACTTGATTTGGGAAACTAAGGAATAACTCCAAGGTTATTGAGTATAGGAAGTACTTAGCTTGGGAAGCTAGGGAATAACTCAAAGGTTTCTGAGTATAGGAAGTACTTGGCTGTGAAAGCCGGAAAACAACTCAGGGGGAACATTTGGTTGGGAACCAATTGTTAAGAATCTTAGAATAGGATTATTGTAAGGAGATCTCAATTATCTGTTCTAGTGAATTCTAGGTCTCTGATAGACCGAAGTGGATTAGTTGGAGGATTACGCCACCTCCAGATACCACTATGTCATTTACCTTTCTGTATTTACATTTCAGCAACACACACACACACACACACATATTAACTGTTTCTGCACGTATCTTTATTAAGTCTTCCGCACTCTGATTCTAAGTATCAGATATCCATTCAGATATCTGAGAAATAGTTGTTATCGACAAAAGTTTTAAAAGACTATACCCCCCCCCCCCCCCCCCCCGCCTAGTCTTTTACTTTGCCGTTATCTGGACCAACAAATTATTTGTCTACTAACTTGCTATCTGATGATCATTATGCTTTCACAGCAACAATTACTCCAGCTGTGGAACCAAAAACATACAAACAAGCTAGTAAAGATACAGAATGGCAGAAGGCAATGACAACAGAATTACAAGCCTTAGAGAAGATAAATACTTGGTCTTTAATGGTTTTGCCAGAAGGAAAGAGATGTATATATTGGCTGCAAATGGGTGTTTAAGATCAAACACAAGCAGGATGGCTCTATTGAACGTTACAAAGCCCGTTTGGTCGCTAAAGGATACACACAAGAGGAAGGCATTGATTATTTTCACACCTTCTCCCCTGTAGCTGAACTCACAACTGTGAGAGTGATCTTAGCTTTAGCTGCTAATAAGGACTGGTATTTACATCAATGTGATGTAAATAATGCCTTTTTGCACGGGGAGTTAGACGAGGAAGTATATATGGTGCCTCCTCCAGGTTATTTAGACAATAATGACAAGAGAGTATGCAAACTAAACAAGAGCTTTTATGGTTTAAAACAAGCATCTCGTCAATGGTTTCATCAGTTATCTTCTTGTCTTATTGCCTATGGTTTTAGTCAGTCTAAGGCTGATTCTTCCTTATTTATTATTCAAACTTCAGAGTTTTTTATTGCCTTAGTCTGTTATGTTGATGACATAATTTTGGCAGGTAACAATGAAGCTGAAATCATTAATGTGAAGCAACATCTGCATATGAAGTTCACTATTAAAGATCTAGGAGTGCTTAAATACATGTTGGGAATCGAGGTTGCACGTTCTTCTGCTGGGATCTTCTTGTGTCAGAGAAAATACATTCTTGATGTATTACATGATATTGGATACTTGGGGAGTAAACCCATCGATACACCAATGGATAGTAAACAGAAGTTTACTACAGCTTCATCAACATTACTGGCAAATCCAACTGAATATAGGCGCTTGGTTGGACGGCTAATTTATCTTACAATAACTCCCCCTGACATAGCCTATTCTTTACAAACACTTAGCCAGTATATGTCCCAACCAACAACAGCTCACTTAGCTGCAGCTCATCGACTTCTTCGATATCTAAAACAAACACCAGGTAAAGGTATTCTACTACCTAGAAGCTCTACATTACAACTCAATGGTTTTTGTGACAGTGACTGGGCTCGTTGCCCTGAGACCAAGAGAAGTGTCACTGGTTATGCAATTTATCTTGGTGATTCCCTTATATCCTGGAAATCGAAGAAGCAGCCCCACCGTTAGCCGTTCTTCTGTGGAGGCTGAGTATCGTGCCTTAGCTTTTACAACATGTGAAGTGCAGTGGCTTCTCTATCTCTTAAAGGATCTCAAGATACCACATCTATCTCCTGCTAATATCTATACTGATTCGAAGAGTGCGCTTTGTATTGCTCAAAATCCAGTCCTACACGAGAAGACAAAGCATATTCAGATTGATTATCATTTCACACGCGAGAAGTTGCAGGCAGGAGTTGTGAAGATCATATACATTCCAACATCACAGAATATAGCAGATATGCTAACCAAACCTTTGGGACTTGATTTGTTTACTCATTTTAGTTCCAAGATGAACATTTGTAACATACATGTCCATCTTGAGGGGGGGTCTCAAGGAGATAAACAGATACAGAAATAAGCTAACTTTCTTTAAGTTAGTTAGGCAAGGCAGTTACAATAACCAAGATTAGAAGTTAGTTATGTGAGCTCTCTATATAAACAGAGCAAACTTCAATTGTAATGCTATCGAGTTGAATTATCAATTACTTTGTTCTTCAATATACATTTACACATTTTCACAGAATCCGCTTTGTAACATCCCACGTCGGTTAAAAGTTGTTGAGATAACGGATACATGTTCCTATTGTAAGAGGCATTTTGAGTGATTCTAAAAGTGAATCTATACGGACCCCGGTTTAAAGTGGACAATATCATACAAACTAGACTAGACGAGTGTGGATCAATCATGAATAACCCGCCGTTCTAACAGTCGGGTTTAGGCCCATTAGTGTTGGGTTGTTACAAGTGGTATCAAAGCGGAACTATCCGGAATTGCAAGAACTAAGTGACATGCGGGACAAAGTGCTACACCGTATGAGCAGTGACAGCCAACTCTAGAATTACGAGATGTGTTTTTGTGTCATGTATTGGGTTTCTTAATAGGTGGTATTAGTTTGGGGTCATAAAAGAGTTTTGTATTCGAGTCAAAATTAATTTGCATCGCAGTCAGCTGGAAGTTGGAACATTTTGCATATGTCGGTCCATCACTAACTTTCGGGTTCGATATCGATCAATTATGAATTTGAGACTGGATCTCGAATTATATTCGAATCATTTGAGCATTATGCCATATTTCAAACTTAAATTCATATAGCAATTTAGATATGGCCAGCTTTCTCACGTATATGTAACCATTACGGCATTACTAACATATTATCTGGCCTAAAAAAGTCATCACATTTTTCCCTTTTGCATTTTCATAAAAAGATTGGGTCATTTTTAATCATTCCAATACCTTATCAACCTTTTACATGAGGTGGCAAATGACAAACATGCTTTCGTGCATAACAATAAATAAATAAATAAATAATAATAATAATAATAATAATAATAATAATAATAATGGAGGACAGAGTCACAAAACAGTGTGATCTAGCAAATCAGTTGGCGAGCTAAATAAGAAATTAAACAATAGTTCCCGCCCCATATGAAAAGTCAGACAATCATCAAGGTGTTATATAAATACAGTTACATTCTTACTTACCATTTCGTTTCGTTTCGTTTCGTTTCATTTCATTTCATCTCATTTATTCTCCTCCATTGTTGTACGGACCAGAAATATAAAATCCTTTTTAGCAATTAAAATCCAAACCTAAAACCCAAGCTAACAAACCAATTCTGCAATTCAATTCACTCTGCAGAAGATGAAGATCAAAGGAAGTAAAATAGGCGGTGGAATACGAAATCTGAAGAGCCTAGGGTTGCCTTCGATTTTTCTCTTGTGCCTTTTCTTCTTCCTCGCCGGTTTCTTTGGTTCCTCGCTTTTCTCTCAACAGGTTCGTGTTTATTTTTTCAAATTATTGTTACTGGTGTAGATGTGCAGTGCATCGAATCATACGAGCTTGTGTTTTGCAGGAGATCCATAGTGATTTGAGGCAAATGAAAGAGGAGAAGGTGATTCGATTGGAGTCTCAGCTACATGGACAGTCTGGAGAAGATTCTGCCGAGACTATCCCCTTTCAGGTGCATGCATACTCACCTGCACTTCGTCGTTGTGACATTGTGTATTTGTGTTTGAGCCGAATTGTTTTGTTTAGCTTAAAATACTTTGCAGCTAGTTGGTTGTGATCTATCTGAGCATTGTGTTACTTTGTAATTTGCTCATGATCTAAGTTGAGTTCGATGAAATGTGATGCATTTATGTGGAGTGATGTTACCGGAGTTAAAGAGCAAATATAGAGATGAATGAAGCTTGTTCTAAACTGATGAATTTGTAGGAAGGAGTTTCCACTTTGAGTTTTAAGTCTAGAGCTGTGATGTATTTTTGCAATTTATGCTGAATCACCAATGACGTATATCATGAATGAGTGAAGCTGTGATGTGAACATAAGATCACATTTCAATTGTTTGTATTAACTATTATGTTTGAGTTCTTATTGTTACTGGAGTTCAGTCACTTGATACTAGGCTAGCTCAAACTTTTAAATCTGCAATGTATTGTCTGAATCTACAGTAACTCATTTTCTGATGGTTTTAGCCAGCTCAATCCTTTTGATTTGTTGACATTGCTCCTTCAATTCTGATATGTAGATATTGAGCTGGAACCCTCGAGCATTATATTTCCCCAATTTCGCAACTGCAGAACAATGCGAAAACATTGTTAAAATGGCAAAGGCAGGTCTTAAACCATCATCCTTAGCTCTGCGCGAGGGAGAGACGGCGGAAAATACAAAAGGGATAAGGACAAGGTGATTGCTACTGGGATCTCAGTCTTAGGATATCATTAAAGAAGCTTAGTGGTCTTGTAGTTCATGCTGGCTCATTTTTTTTTTAATTTTAACTGGAACTTAATATATTTTTGGCATTATGTTTTTCTTTTGTATTAGTTCCGGCATGTTTATCAGTGCATCTGAAGACAAAACTGGAATCCTGCATCAGGTTGAGACGAAGATAGCTAAAGTAACAATGCTTCCGGAGACTCATGGAGAGGTAGGAGCCTAAGTTGAGTACTTAGTCCCATGGCGAAGTCTTTATTTCCTTCTGCTTGTTTCCTTTATTTGGATGAAGCAACATAAATTGCAGTGGACATTTTTGTTAGCATTGACCCCTGCCCCCACTCCATCCAAAAAAAAAAAAGAAGAAAAAGAAACTAATACGCACTTTGGTATCTGACATCTCGACTGCAAGCACCTGTTTTGGTGCAGGGTTGTTAATTAACTATGCTTGACACGGTGGCACATAAAAGCCATATTTTACATAATTTATGCTGGGAACGATTCATTCAAGGAAAAACATACTCTATTAGTGATTGTTTGTTGAGTAGTTGCCTCAAAAAAAATTTCCTGGTGCCATTTGGGTATTGCTAGATGACTCTTTTTTGTTTTTTCTGGTTAAGTTTGTTTTTGCTGTCTGCCAGTAATTTAGAGCTGTTTCGTAGTTTGTGTGACTGAAAACTTGACTAGTCATAATCCAATATAACCTTTTTTGATAACCTTGGTGCCATGATTGGTTATCCCTGTGAAAAATCTGGTCTAGAATGTTCAATCATTTAATTTTGCTTTAGCACTTCAGTCAATATAACTATAGAGGTTTAAAATTTAGTGTAGTTTTTGCCTTTAAATTACTCTTTTGCAAATAGTTTTTGTAATGAAGTGCTATGTTTATACTTTATACAGTATGGCATTACAAAATGTAAATTTCTATCGGCTTCAGGCACACTATGTTTGCTTCTCTATCAGAAACTTCTGATTAAGTAGTCAAATGGATAATGATGAGTCCATTATATGTATTGCTGTTTGTGCTGATTTGTGAGTTACGTTTTTTCTGAAACTTTCTGAATGTTTTACCATCATATTTCAGGCCTTCAATGTACTTCGCTATGAGATTGGACAGAGTTATCATTCACACTATGATGCTTTCAATCCTGCTGAATACGGCCCACAGAAGAGCCAAAGGGTAAGACAATCTGGTAGTTCCATGGACATTCCTCTACGGAATTTCTTCTATGCACCCATGTAAACATATGTTTCCTTGTTGCTCTTGTCAAGTTATTCTTATAGATATACTTCCTGTGGTAAATGTGGCCAGGTTGCTTCTTTTCTGTTGTATCTATCAGACGTTGAAGAAGGAGGAGAAACTATGTTTCCTTTTGAGGTACGGCCTCTCCCTTGTACTCGTTTCCACCTTTTTGTTCATCAGGTTATTTAGTTAAGTCACTTAATCCTTTCTATGTACAGAATGGGCAAAACATGGACACCAATTATGACTTCCGCCAGTGTGTTGGCCTCACTGTAAAGCCTCATCGAGGAGACGGACTATTATTCTACTCATTGTTCCCAAATGGAACAATTGATCCGGTAGGTATTCCTTTCTTTCCATTATTGTCATTCCATGTTTTATTAAATTCTGCCGGTTTTTCTTTTTCCAATCTACTAGCAATACTGGAAATACCAAGTAAAATAAGGGTGCAAGGCAGCGAAAACTTGACGCAAACATCTTAGTTTTTACTCGTTATATATCACGATCACTTGATAAAACTTGAATTCAATTTTTCGGTAAAGACTCGTCTATTAAGCCTTCAATCTCTCTTTCCGCCAACATTGGGGTACTCCTCTTCGCTATATCATTTTTTAATGTTTTCATGTTTATTGTTCTTCAATTATCAGAAGTCATGATAGAACTTAGAAGTGTTGGGGTGGGTTTGGGTCATTGCATCAACGAAATTGTTTCGGCATATTCAGTGTCGCCCAACCATACAGCGTCCTAAAAGGTGGGCTGCTACGCAGAATTGTTTAGAAATAAGTTCTGCATGAAACATGCCTCCTGAAAGTTCCTATGTGAAATATCTGAAAGTTCCTATGTGAAATATCTGAGAACATGTTCGTATACCTCCATTCTAGTGGTATACTTATCAACTCGATGTGCATATGTTAATTAAAAAGCTTGTGTCTCCGCACAAACTATTGTCATCTATCAGCTCAACGTCAATATGCTATGTAAAACTTGTGTCTTCTCACAAACTTGAGGTGGTATGATTTTCCATGTGGAAAGTTGGGAGAGCATGATGTATGACTTTGAAAATAGCATTGAGAAACTCTGTTCGAACTCTTGTAACCATTAAGTTGATTCCATTGGCATGTCTTGGAAAGAGGGCCATTCTGTGGATTTTTGTTGCTTGCAATTACTACTTGATAAGAATCACATCCCATTTATAACTTCATGGGGAAATATTGACTGGCATTGCATAATTTTGACATCTTTACAGACATCTCTTCATGGAAGTTGTCCAGTAATCAGAGGCGAAAAATGGGTTGCCACAAAGTGGATCAGGGATCAAGAGCAAGACGAATAAGTTGTTCTTGATCTGAGGCATCCATTTTTGGCAGTCCTTGGAGTGAGCATGAGGTTGCAAAACACGGAGGAATCATCCACGGAGGTTTCATCTTCAATTATGACTTGACCCACTTTTTAAGATCAAGTAGGATGTCTGGCACATTATGAGAACTAACCCGAGTATCATCAAATTGAGATGATTGCCATGGAAACTTCTTAGAAATCTATCTGACCAGCTGATCCTAATTGTATTTAAGGAAATAGGCTTTATACTCAGACTTACAGATGAAAAGAACCTCCACTATGGAGCCCAACAAAGTTCAAGATTATGATCACTATAGTTGCGTCATGCTTGGAACCAAAAGAGCTCCAAAAACACACAGTAAAAGACCCGAAGACCTGTCAATTTGGGTCCGAGGATGAATACAATCCAGAAATAATTTGAACACGAGGATGAATACAATCCAGAAATAATTTGAACACGATCCAAGTCCATAAGGTCAGGATTCTAAGAGAACTACCATCACAGATTCTAAAGGACCCAATACCCAGCCTAGATTTTTCTTCGGAGTCATCATTTATTCATCTTCTTTCCCAACACCTTATTGGCTCGTCTTCTTGTTTCCTTACTTCTTGTTGGTCTATAGAAGCACCAAGTTGTTCTTCTTGGTCTGTAGCAGCAACAATTTGTTATTGTCCGAATTTGGGATTTTGTTGTTGTAGAATGGGTGATGGGCCAGTGAAATAATTACATTTGGCATGAGAAACCATTTCAAACCTTGAGCTAACATGAATTGATTTGAGATTAATTAAAGTAGGCGCTCTTGATGATAATAATGTTGTTGGATTATAACGAGGGTGATTCTTTCGGATCCATCATCATCATTCATCAACACCTAATCTAATTCATCTAAAATAACTTCATGTTAACTCCTTGAAATGGTTTCTTACCACAAATCTAATTCATCCCAGTCTCACCCACCATCTGTTTTTGAACAACAAAATCAAATCCACACAGATGGACAAGAACAAGAACAAGTTGCTACTCCAGACCAACAAGAAGAACAAGGTGTTGCTATTACAGACCAAGAAGAAGAACTTGCTGCTCCTACAGACCAAGTAGGAAAACAAGAAGATGAGGGGGAAACAACTGCCAATAAGGTGCTGGGGAAAGAAGATGAAGAACGAACAGAGGACTCTGAAGAAAAAACAAGAGAAAAATATGTGCTAGGTATTGGGTCTCTACCTTAGTCTGAAAACACAAAACCAACAGAGTACTTGACAGAGCAATTTTCATGATCCATGGACTTTACCCGGCCCAGATTAAACCAGACCTTTTGGACTCGGATCCATTTAATCATGTTCACATTATTTGTAGATTGGATGGATTCGAACCAGATGAAGTCCATGGATGACAGGCAAGCACATATATATTTTTTCAACAGGACAACTCACACCACCTAATTCCAGCTTTTACGGTTTACATTTGTCAAACATACCGAGTAATATACAACCAAAATAGGTGTATGAAAAGGCTTCCACTTTCTAGCATGAAGGATGAAATAGATTCCCCATGACAATGTAGCTACTCCCTTGGATGTGAACCAACCACCCTTTTTTTGAAAGATCCTTTGGTTGCAAGAGAAAAGCCGAGAAATTCCTGAGGGAAGAAATATCAGTTCCATATCTGAGCTGCATTAGCCCATTGGAAGAGTACTAAAATTGCAGCTTAATAATACCTTCCTCTTTTTTTTTAATAAACACCTCTTCTTAAGGTCTACAAATCCAATGACTCGGGCAGTAATCGCTACTTTGGTTCACTAAGCAGACCTTTCATGCTTCATGAAATGGATATCATCTTGCATGATGAAAGCCATATTCTAGAGGAGGCTTTGGTCAATCAGATGAAGGTAGGCCACAGAAGTAGATCACAAGTTGTATCTGCTTTGCTTTCCCCACTGTCTTAACATATACATGCAACCGGCTCCTGAAAACAACCCAAGGGAAGCAATGGCAAGGATAGTTGAATTCCCAATGTAACCACAGTAACCTCTCTGCAACATGAATGACAAAACCCATCTATGAGAAATTCTCTAACAGTACAAAGAGGATAGTTGTAACACACAGCAAACTCGTGTATATCAGAATCTCCGAAACATACTCCTACATAATACAAGGAAATGACACAACTCACAAAACAGACTGAATTATCCTGATCCCTTTTGATTGTTATTTGTTATTTATTAGGGGCTTATATTCCGGTTTTCAGAATTACTGCTATTTTTTCCTGGACTCCACTATTAATAGATGGTCATACTTATTAGTAAAATTGTATTTGGTACCGAGAATAACTAAACTCCAGTACCAAAATTTACGATCATTCATGCACTTTTTATCCTTTCGATCTAAGGTAGACCAAAATCCTTTTGCATTACCTTGTGATGAAAAGTCTACAGAGCATATAAGAAACTATATATTTCAAGCTGAACATTACCACCATACCACAAGCTACTTTTTTAACTGTATCTGAGAATAATTGATAGTCCATATATGGCTGCAATATCTCCAAAAGAAAGCACATAGATGCAGGCCAATCATGTATGTCAAATAATGTGGAGAAATCATGGCAACAAGGTGTTTGAATTATTCATAGACCAAGTTCATTACGTGATACATGCAATTCACGAGTCATATGGCTAACATGTGTATTATGTTTCTACAAATCAATCTCTTCCTCACCCTATTTCCACTAACGCCCAGCAAAACTGTGTTTCTGCTAAAGACTCAAACTTCCACGACTCCATCCATATATAAACTGAATAAATGTATCGAAAGATTTTGGATAGTTCTACCTTGTCTATGGGATATGCAACAGATAAACTCACCTGTACCAGACACACCCTCTAACATAAACTTAAGATTTTCTAGCCACACAGGGGAAAAAAATAGTTTTAGCATGTACCAGAATGAGCGAAGACAAAATTGCTGCATTTGCAGGCATGACAGACATGCTCATCATCCCTCCACGGACTTCATTGGGAACATACCTGTGCATAGAAGGGGAAGAAGGTTATGCAAAATAAACACCACTTGAGAAATGAATGACTGATTTCCCATCATAGCCTTTGTCATTCACTCATACGCTCCTTATCGTATAAACGGGTGCAGGAATGTATCTGAGTGTAATTATTATGTATCCATGATGCAATTTCATAACAAGTGGGGTTGTACACAATTAAACAGAGTGAAAAAGCAATAGTGGTTTACATTGTTCTTAATCTGGCAAGAGATGGCAAAACCACTCCCATACAAGCATGAAATATGCAAAATAGTATTACAAGAACTCCAATCTCCTGTTCGGGACAAAGACAGTGTTAGATAAGACCTCGAGATATACTTGAATGTCAAACAATCTATTCCAAATACTGGCAGTAAACTAGACACCTGATAATCATAGGCAACAACAGAAAGTGCAAGACCCGTTATAATAAAGGCATATACTAGATATTCCTCGGTTCGGAGTACTAGAGGTCCTTGGATTAACCATGGAAATCCAGTGCAGCCCAGCATCTTAGCACCCAACAAACAAGGATATATCAAACCTAATGACACTTCTCTTCCATCAGCCTGTCATAGTATTGTTCAAACATGTTTCGTGTTCATCAGTGCATACCATGAAAAAACTAAAAAGCAGTGCGTGCAAACATCATATCTGTAGAACTAGAACAATCATTTAGTTAAGTTTATAAACCAGTTGCTAAACATGATGCGCCACTCAGAAATTAAAAGATCCCGAGCAAAAAGATTGTTTATAGTTTACTTTAAGAACATAATATATGGAATATATTATAAACCCATGAGCTAAGCACTTTGTGCGAGCTTCGTAGTGTTTACAACTTACAAATTAAACAGGGCGGGGCTCCATATACTGAGAATAAACATTCTTTTCTGCTAGTAATTTCTCAAATTTGATCTTCAAAAACTAATTAGCATATGGAACAGTATTGAGTCTTCTAGGATTAGAACAAACTTGGAATACTGTCATAACTTTCTGTAGAGTTTACAATTATTTCAAACATTTTATCAGCATGATGTCACATGACAAGTTATTTCCACCCAACTTCATGTCAAAAGGGGAGGGCTCTTGCAGAAGCCTGTCCTCCAAGTTTTACAGCAGAAACTAGTGAAAGTTCCATAAATATGCATGGGAGTAGCAGTAAGCTCTAACTTGTGTTGTGAGAGAACTTATCTATAATACCCTTGAATTAATAATCAGATAATCTGTTGTGGTGATCTTACCACTATGGTTGGCGCCCAAAGGATCCAAAATGCTGTGATGGAAAAGTGGGTACAAGCTTGAGCCCATGATAACAGCAAAACCCTTTTATCTACATAACCAAATACAAGATTATTCAATAAATAGATTTGCATATGCATCGTCAATTCAAGAAATAAGGACTATAAATTCAAATTGATGACCACATGAAAATCTTAGTCAGTTTATGCCCCGTATAGGCACTCATTCACCCAAAACACTAATGCCTTACAAATTAAATTTTGTCTCAGCCACGCACCATTTATGACATGTCTGCTAAAAGAACTGCGATAGTCCTTGACAGCAGCCACTTGATGATCATCTTTCCATCCCCGAGTAGTATACACAATAGAAACAACAGCAAGAACCATAGCTTCATTCCAGATAGAAGCTATGTTTCTATTCACGTTACCATTAACCAGATAATTTACCACCACTTGGCTGCCGATGAAGAACGCAGATTGACAGAAGGTCATTAACCAAAACATGTCATTCAGCGAATCTTGCCTCTGACCATGCTGCAAGTGGAGAGAAAAAGGACAAACAGTTACTCTCAAGGCTAATATACATAATGGAACCTATAATCATGCCTAAGTAGATGACTCCACGACCAACCTTGCCATGTTCAACCACCATCCATGTCTCGAAACTATAGGAAAATATAGAGGAAGCCAATGAAAGGCAGATACTCGCCAACCAGATAGTCGGAGTACCAAAAAATCTCTTCCATATGCTCACTAGAAAGTGCAGCATGTAATACAACAAGCACAATTTCTTATGACCTCTGCACATACACAGTTTTGATGACATTACAGTCTGCATAATCAGAATCATTCATAAAATGCGAAATCTCCTGTAATGTAAGGATAGCATATAGCTGAAACAAATCAAATGAAGCATGCTACTACATCCATAAGTAATCCTTGCAAATGCAGGCATAGATATATTCAACCATCTCTGATAAACCGAACTATCAGACGAAACAGATAACCAAATTTCCACTCGCAACATAGGGAATCAAACATTCAAAACTTACACTAAATCAGAGAGCACTCCGAGAAAACTCCCAATGAAAATAGAGGCAGCATAACCAACGCAAAGCAACTTAAGCATTTGATCCTTGCGTAATCCGTAATACTCCAGCTCGTACTCTCCAAACACACTCCACAAACCCTCCATCACTTCCGATCAAAACACATGGGCTCAATCAGCAAAATAACGAAGCGTAATTCAAAATGTGCGGCTAAATTTTACTGCAGAAGCGTACAGCAAGCAAACCTGAAGTGAGCGAGAAGAGGAGAAGAAAGCTCCGCTGGAAACTGTGAAATGAAGCCGGTGGCGCGTGATCCAAAACGTTGCCGGAGAAGGAGGCGGTGGTTCGGGAGGGGTGGTAGAAGATTGAGACGGCAGTGGAGAGGGAGAGGAAAAGAAACAGTGCGTTGTTTGGTTGCCATATTTCGGATTCGATCACAACCCCCATTGTTGAGAGTACTGAAGCTCTCTTTGGTGTTTTTAGTGATTAAAATCTCAGATCGCTTTTGGAGAACTTGAAAACTGAATGCATCAAATATTTCAGCAGACAAATATTCGAGAACTAAACCACTAATGGCAACCCAAGTCCTTTCTCACACACTTCAGACATCGCAAGATACGCTGGCTCCATCGCATAAACATGTTCTTTCCCACACACTTCGTCTCACAAGGCAACTTGAGATTGGCCGTAATCCATCCTAAGATTACTCCAGAGCAAGCATGTTTAACTCTGGAGTTCTTATGAGTAGATTCCCGAAACGAAAGGTGCACCTTGTTGGTATGAGTAGCGTTCTCGATCCCTTTAAGCTGTTTGGACTTGACTTGAAACTTTAGGGCATTACATTCACCCCTCTTGAATTGTGCGACGTCCCCGCCGCACCATGGTTCGGCCAACCGTCCACCCCTTGTGGGTTTTGAGATGGATACCATTTGTAACCTGCACCACTAATGGCCAAGTACGATTCTCAGCGACTCGGGTGTTCTCGATCCCTTTGGTCACCCATCCTAAGATTGCTCAAGAACAAGCACGCTTAACTCTAGAGTTCTTATAGATGGATCCCCGAAAAGAAAGGTGCACCTTGTTGGTATGAGTAGCTCTCGATTCCTTTAAGCTGTTTGGACTTAACTTGAAACTTTGGGGCGTTACAGTTTCTACTAAAATTATAATTCAAGTAAATTTCAAATAGTTTAAAGGGATGTGAATGCGGTTCATACTAACAAATTGTACCTTTATTTTCGAGAATCCATCTATAATAACTTCAGAGTTAAGCGTGTTTTCTCTATAGTAATCTTAGAATGAGTGACCGAGAAGTATTAGGATGACCAACCCTAAGTCTCTCATTTCATGAGTGAAGACAAAGTCACGGAAATGATACACTTTACACGTGTTATGCAGTGGAACCAAAGATATTACCCAAATAATTGTGGGCCTTGAAATGACATGTGTTGGTACGACCTTCAGACATCAGATTATCGATTGGTTAGTGGTCAGACCAACAAATAATTATAGCTTGAAACATTAAGGTGTTCTTATTAAGAACAAATGTGTTAAAATACCATAGTTTTTTTTAATATAAAATGTTACTACCTCCGTTTTTTATAAAACTTTCCATTTTGACTTTGACCGATCAACTGTCTTCGACTTTGACCACAAATTACTCTTAAACGATAATAGTGAATAATTTAATAAAATCATATAATAAACATTTAGTAATTAAATTTTCATTATATGATTTTATTAAATTATTTACTATTATAGTTTGGAAGTAATTAACGGTCAAAATCGGAGACAGTTGACCGCAGAATAGTAAAATTGAAAGTTTTATAAAAAATGGAGTGAGTAATTCATAAAAATACTGTAATTTACAACAATATACCAAGTTGGCTAAGGGGTGTTCCTTCTTATAATGACTTTGTGCAATTACCTAGCAAATGTATGTTACTTGTTTTTCCATTTTCCAAGTAAAAATTCTCTGCTTTTTTTAAGAACGAATTTCAACTAGAGGAAAATCGACTCAGAACTATTTCAAGGAAAATCCCAATACCAATTAGGTTGCACTTGATGCGGTCCCAATAGGAACAGTACCAATTACCTTGAGAAATGTCTCTTGGGAGACTTGATGTTATTCGAGATACACGATGAAACCACGGGGTGTATAAACTACACTGACAATTTTGTTCTGCAATAATATGCCTTCTGAGTTCAAGTTATAGACGGGTTGGAATTTGACAAAACCACGCCCTAGCTTCGAATTTCTCTATTTTTCACATCAGAACGTCCAGCGTTTTCGACAGAGAACTTGGATGCATTAGATCAAAACCCAATGAAGAAAACCAGGTGTTTCAATGATATATGCACAGACAACATAGAGAACACATACAAACTCCTCACTGAATTAACATACTAACAAAACTCAGCTCATGAGACATGATACAGAAAACATCATTTAGATTTTAGAAGTTCTAATTATAAACAAAACTCCCAGAAAAATGATACAGTGATAACTTAGAGAGTGATTAACCAGAGAGAATTACATGCTTGGTATATGTTACATTAAATTACAAATCAGTCTTTTTTCATTGAGGATTACCCGGCTACTGAGTTCTTCCCCTGCTGTTCTCAGCGGCTCTCACTTGCAAGAAGTATGGGTGGGCCTAACAACACGTCAAAGAGCATGTATTTAGTTAGGTGAGAAACTTTAAGTTCATGAAATGTAACAGTACAAATTTATGGAAGCCAAATGTTGAACGGACAAATTTAGCAGCATAATATATCTGGACAAGTACAATCTATTCACAAGGCCCAACAGGGTACTAACCATTGCTTCTCTTGCTGTAAGCCTATCCTGATGATCATAACGAAGGAGTTTGTCGAGGAAATCTATTGCCTGCTACAATGAAGCAACAACATTAAAATTCAAATAGCAGACATTTCTTGAGATTAACAGGACTTAATGAAGCTGGTAAAGATATTTAAACGGAACAAAAGATTGACCTCAGGCGATACAAGATGCTGGTTATCTGCATTAATAAATTTTGACCACGGTTTCCTGCTGTGTCTGTCAAATAGGAAGGGAGCAAAACATTACGATTAGATGCACAGACTTGGTGATATTACTTTCTTTTCCAAGTACGAACCCACAGGAAAAAAGAAAAAGAAAAAAGAAAGGGTAGAAACTGGAAAAGCTGTGGTATGAAGAGCTTGGAGAGGAACCCTTCAGTAGTTATAGTGGCAGTACGTAGCGCAACACCTTGTGCGACACAAGCGACACCCCATGGCAACACTTAGTGCGAAAGGTAACAAATTATTCGATCTCCACCGTTAAAATTTTAATCTAATGAATCAAAATAAGTGACTGACGTTAGTTAGGGCGACACCCTGACTGACGATAGAAGACCCCATGTAACATCCCACATCGTTTAAAAGCGGTTGTGGTGAATGGTATATATGCAAACCACCACTCTTTCTTTCTATGGTATGAGGCCTTTTGGGAATACCAAAAACAAATCCGTGCGGGCTTCGACCCAAAGCGGACAATATCATACCAATGAGATGTGTGTGGGACATTCATGAGTAACCACGACCCGACCACTAATGGGCCATGGTTTGCATAGATACCATTCACCACAACCGTTTTTAACCGATGTTACATCAAGTATTTTGATCCGCTTTTTTACTTCTCTTCAATTATATATATTGAGTCTTTGTAGTGAGATTCAGAACCAGAGTCATGACTTGCTTGCACTAACATACCTTCCAACTAAAGCTTCCAGTTGCGGGTCAAGTTCCAACCGGTATTTGTGTAGATAGGCATTCAACTCATCAGTTCCAAGTACCTAAACGAACAACTAGATATCAGAAATCAAATCACATCAACCCTCTTTTATCACATTTTCTACAGACTGTAAAGGAATGGGATCATTGGAAAGCTAACACTTGAGACATTCAGAAACTTTTATCAAAGGTTACATTGCGTGTGCACAAGTTCCGAATGCTATTACCTTGGCAATTTTGACAAGTTGATCCTGGTTGTCATGCCCATAAAAGAAAGGTTCCTTGCGGAAAATCTACATTGAGATTATTAGGATTCATGAACATGAGAAAATGAGTAGTAGTACCACAAAAAGATTACTGAGAGTATTAAATTAGGCTGCTAAGAGATCCCTCACCATCCCTGCAAACATGCACCCAAGGCTCCACATATCCAAAGAATAGTCATAGTCTTGCAAGTCAACAAGAAGCTCTGGACCTTTGAAGTACCTGAAGGTTAAGAGGAAAGGGATTGTAAGCCAAACAATGAAGTTGCAAATTGACCAGGTAGAAACAGGTTAGAAATACAGCATGCATAATTAATATCTGAATGAGAAACCACACCAACAACCAAGTAAGGATAGTCTACATCTACGTTTTCAACTATCAATAAACAGACGCATGTGCTGGGGCTCTTTTCATCAGATAACATAACCATATATAGCATGTGATTACGAATCATTGGTTACACTTCCAAACGTAAAGATGGAAACCAGAAATGATAAATTTTGTCCATGAAAGTTGTCTGTTCAATACGAGGTGGTACAAATTTTGATATGTGAAAAGAAAGTGAACAAATATATGGACAATGGACCAACAAGTTTAAAAAGAGTACATGATCTGCTTGTGGCTTTACAAGCCTTTAAGCTTCCACTAACTCTTTTAAGCCAAGACAGTACATAATAAGCAAATCAGTCCTCATTGTATATGTGGAACCATGCATTCAGTTTTCAATTTTTCAAGGTATATTTGCTATACTGAAACTTCAAGAGATTTCTCGGAGACATTAGGTAATCATACTGAATCAAGATGCAAAGATATAATAGAAAAATTGTAACTGTTTCAAAATGAGTTTTGACATCACAATTTAATTCCAGTGGAATGAGAAACAGAAACCCAGGATTTTCAATGGAACTTTTTGAAATTTTAAACCATGTATGGAAAATTATTTAAGAGACTTAATTCTGAAAAGCAAATAACTACTGTATTATATGTGAATCTAGACAATATCAGCTACAGTAACAATGTGAAACTGTGATTGAGAAAGAACAGTTGTGGTCTTAAGAAACTATTGTAGGAGACTTATTCATACAACACTAATCCATATAATACTTGTTAAATTTACCTTGAAGCAACACGAACATTATACTCCTTTCCAGGGTGGTAGAACTCGGCAAGACCCCAATCGATCAAGCGGAGTTTGCGCAACTCATGGTCTATCATCACATTGTGGGGCTTAACATCTCTGTGCATTATGCCCTGTGAGTGGCAGTAATCTAGAGCCTGCAGGACCTTTTCATGTTAATATGATGAACTGTGGCAATGCAAATATAATATCTGTTTTCAACAGAATATTTGCTGGATGCTGCAGTTATCTTGAGTGAGCTAAAGGTGTGGAGAAATGTGATAGATATGGCGTAGGTATGCAGATATATATAACACCAGATTAACATATGCAATAAACTCAAATTTCCACAAAATTATAGGACTCTAGTTATCTTCATGCTCTTGTGATCTTATCAATAACAATATTGAATTCATTGCAGTAAACATGATTCCCCAAATGCCAATACCTGAAACAGTCCCAAAGGGCTGCATAGACTGAACAAGGACTTGGGTTTGCATGTGCAAAACCCAGGGTCTACTCCCTTGTGTCCAAATCCTTGGGTATGGGGTAGACGGGAAGAATGTTACAGGAAGGGAAAGGGGAAAATGCACATAATAAACGAACATCTCAATGATGTATATTCCGAGATCTATTTCCTTTGCCAACTCCCCCAAAATTAAATCAGTTTGAAAGAATCATATCACATAAGATAGCAGTTCATCTTTAGTCAGAGCTTTATAAATACACTCTTCGTCCCAGTTATGTGTTTACGTTGTAATTTATCGTTCATCCCAATGGACCCAATCAATAGTTTATGTTTCCTTTTCTAGCAATTTTTTCTACTACTTTATCATGGGTTCCACCACTACATTAGTGCATACATATAATAGGACACACTTCTAAAGGATTGTGCAAAAGAAAATGTAAACAAATAAACAGGACACAGAAAGTAGCAGGTTAGCTGCCAGCTGATCCAATATTTGACCTCTATTTCATTTTGATTGCATACCATAAGTTTAAGACACAACTGTATCGGATTTATGAAACTCCTTTTATCAGTTTATGCTTTAATGGTCAAGAGTCTATATTGAGTAACTGTACCACAAACATTACTTACTATTAGGAATAGTGAATTAGTGATGTTTACAAATGTTATAGCCTCTTGTTAAACCCTGCATGAGTTTATTTCAAATGATATATTCTTCTAACCTTGAGAAGCTCATATATGTAATAACGAATGTCGTAATCCGTCAATGTCGGATATAGAACTTTGAAATCTGTACTATTCACAAACTCAAATATCAAGCTAGGCGTCTTTGAGTGCTGATCTCTGACAATGTCTAAAAGTTTCACAATGTTTGGTCCACCACACAAGTTCTGCAGGATTTTGATCTCTCTCTTAATCTGCATACAGGTCCAATGATGAAGGTATTAGAAATTATCCTCGGGATTAACCCTTCTAAAGTGCGTCATGGCAATTAACACACATAGCACTCAACTATGCAAAATATTATTGTACATCTCATTCAAAGCATATAAAATTGAACAGTGGGAAATCTGAAAATCAGTTTACAGAAGAAAATATTGTAACAGACTGCATGGCACATTTCTATTCCCAAACTTCTATAAGCATTAAGCAAGCAATAAATTGAACCTCAATTAAGTTAGTTACACATATCTCATTGGATGACAGAATCTTTTAGTAATTGGCAAGCAACAATCGTGAGTCACAAGTACACAAGTGTTATGAAAATTTTATAATAGAAGACCAAATGACCTACCAAATCATTATTGAATACTTGAGACTGCCAGCCAAGGAAATTAAATATGCCATTTTCAAACTCGTCGCTTGAGGAGTTGAAAAGTTAAAAATCTTACCTTTTTCTTCTTAACAGGTTTCAGAATCTTGATTATGCACCGCTCGTTACTGTTGACATTTATACCTTCAAAAACTTCACTGTACTTTCCTCGTCCAACTTTGCGAACAACCTCGTAATCATCTTGGTCACTGGAAAGTTACACCAAAGGACTTAAAGTGAGATAATTCACCTAATAGTTAATATTCATGCGTGCAATGGATTTTGACTTAACAGAAGGAAAAAGAAATACTACATAAATAAAAGGAGAATCTCTCAAGGCTGAGACTATTCCAGTAGCTTGGTCTGGCACCCCGCATATATACCATGTCAAGTTGTCAACTAATTTTACATATTATTATTATTATTATTATTATTATTATTATTATTATTATTATTATTATTATTATTTAATTTTGTTGTGTTTTTCTTTCTATATACCAGAAGCTCCGTTTTACTTTCTATGTGTGTCGTATACTCCTGCCCCACTCTAAATTATACACATGTACTATCCACTATCCGCTGGCACTTTTAAGAAATCATTAAAAGTAGAAGTAAATTCAGAATCTCCATGTAGAGTAATGTAACACTTCCATTACAATAATAATATGAAGATTTTAATCAACATCGTATAGATGGGGGTGTCACAATTAGCATAATAGGAACCTTGAGATACCGTATACTGAAGTTAAAACACTGCGCAAATCAAAAGTGTGATCACGGGTGATATCCATTCCATGTTAGGTAACTTCCTAAACTAAGGACTCTACAACAAGAAATAATATACAATACATTCGATACATAAAACGGACACACTTCCATGAATGATTGAGCCTTTTTCACCTCCTAAAATTAGCACTCTGTGCATGTTAAAACCAAATGCGGACCGGAACGTCATGGTCATACTTCAACTCTAAAGAATTCCCTATATTTCTCCAGACTCCAAATACTTTTCAAATTCTTATCTGAGCTGAAATATTGTACATAAAAAATTCCAATGCCAATTTAAGAAACGACATACAAACTTGGGACTGTCCGGAATTATCAATTTAAATAGCCAAAGCACACTATAAACTGATCGAAGTAGACACGAGAAGAGAAGAAACCATAATTGACAACACAGAGTCGCTTAGTTTCTTATAGCTGAAAGGAATAGGAATAGGATTTTTATGAATTTCCTATACGGCTCAAACCCAACTACTATGTTGCCATGCTCTAATTTCTTTTAGTGTGTCTGGTGATTCCGCCTTATTTGAACAAAAACAGGTGATTTCACTGTAATAAGTGTGTTTGCAAAACGTCAATAAGGCTCTGTTCTTTTCAACTGAAATTTACTGAACTGAACTGAATTGTAGTATAAAATATAACTAAGCAAAACTGAACTGAATGGAACTGAATGAGTTTTCAGTTGAAAAGAACAGAGCCTAAGCCATAAGGTAACTAATTTGAAATCTTACTCTATGTAACGTCACCTTATCAATTAGCTTTGCCAAACATACACACGATGCTGGCACCTGTAGAATAGACGCTTTGTGTACAGTATCTCAGCCAAAAGAATCTATTATCTGATCTACCATAATTAGCATACAGCATAATAATTAATCACAAAACTAAGAAAGAAAGAATAGCACTTTCAATAGCCAAAGCACACTACAAATCGATCAAAATCTACCCGAGCAAGAAGAAACCATAATCGACACCCCACACACTCAATTAGCTCCTTATACGTAAAAGGAATCAACTACTCTGCTCTAATTTTCCCTGTACTAAAAATGCACCAACACAATCTATTAATCCAGCTACCATAATTATCACAGAGCATTAACTATCACAAAGCAAACGAAGAACATAAGGCAACAAACAGAATCGAAGTTGCAACAATAAGTGTTAGTACTAAATTGATTGATTGAGTGAGGGTAATTTTATTTACCCCCATTGAACGACGAGATTCTCGTAATCCCAATACTCCCTAGGGCGCAATACGTTGACGTCAGGGTAGACACGCGCTTTGGACATCGGTGAGGGGTGGATCTCCGACGGCGCGTCGCCGATCTGGCAAATAGGGACGGCTGATAGGTGGTGGAGAGGTAGCGAAGAAGCTAATGGTGGGCGTAAGGAGATAATGGCACACGCTAGTGAGATTCGGAGCAGTAGGATGGGATTATAGTGCGCCAGTGGTGTCGTGTCTCACTGGAATTCCACTCTCGTTTGTGTGTTTTCTGTACTGGTAGGTGCTGTTGTAACTGATGAGATAGGAGGAAAAGAGGATGAGAGCTAGTGGTAGAACAATGACACTCACTTTTATTCTAGACTAGAATATGTTACTAGCAGCTGCTATCCATGACCTTGATGGCTAGATGCCTAGTTCTAGTCCTGCAAATGAGCCCGATCTTTTTTTTGAGCTACTCGGGCTCGAAAAAGTTTTGGACGACGAGTTCGAGTTTTTTTTTTTTTTTTTTTTTAAATCAATACTCAATGAGTCGAAACCCTAACTTATAAAGTACTATGGGTTAACCCGGTGAAAAGGGGAAGGAAGACAAGAAGCCTGGACTTGGAAGGTTTAGGTGCCAATGCGGCGAAGGGCAGTGGACTGAAGACTAGCAACTCAGTCCGAACTTTCAACTCCAGTTCGAGCCCGACGCCATATAAGCAACTCAACTAGAGGATATCAAATTTTCTACTTGGAGAAGAAAAGGCAAAAGCTTAAGGAGCTCGGACGCCACTTAGTCGAAGGTTGTGAGGTTGAAGATTAACAACCTAATCCGAGATCCTAACGTCAACCTCTCGCCAACGATGGGGTGGCAACCCAATTGGAGAACGTAAAAACTGTAGGGGACCGACCTGCCGAAGAGATGGGGGCGGAAGCTAAGCGAGCTCGGGCACCACTTCATCAAAGACCAAAGACTGAAGACAAGCAGTCCAGTCCGAGCTCCTAACTTCAATCTCCAGCCAATGATGGGTGGGCACCCCCACTTGAGAGTGTTAAGGCTGGGAGTCCAAACAATGACTGACGTGATTTACCCTCACTCATATCCTAGCCAAAGGCCATTCAGATGAATGAGAGGCAAATCATGTAGGAGACCGAGCCAACAAGAAGGATCGGAAGACGGACTCCACTGATCCGCGGAGAGATGCGCCTAGTAGGCAGCTCAAACTAAGCTCCCTATAGGCGCATCCTTACATAGAACCATTAAAGCCCTACATGTACAAAGGGAAAAAGAAAGGTTTTGGAGCAAAAGAGGACAAAGGAAACCACTAACTCTAAGCGTGGGGTAAGCAATGAACCGAAACTTTTGTAGAATTCGATTGAGTTTTCGAAATGAAACAGAACTTTGTAAAGCTCGGTTGTAGTTATTATTAATTATATAATATATAATATATATATTTAAAAATAAAAAAACAAAACCCTACTTCATTTTTGGGAATTTTCGAGCTTTCGAGCAAAGCTTTGTAAGTTTTCGAGCTCACGAGCCGAGCTAAATCGAGCTTTAAAGGTTCGATTTGAAAAAAAAATCGATCTCACGAGCCGAGCTCGAGTCGAACAAATTATTTCGAGCTCGAGATCAAATTTTGCAACTCGATCGAGCTCGAGCACAAAAATGATAAACGAGCTCGAGCATAGCTCGGCTCGGTTCGGCTCGTTTGCAGGCCTAGCGTGGGGCTCCAATTAGGTAGCTTGGACTTAGCTCCCTATGGGAGCCTCATGTCATAGAGCCGTTGACTCAACCCGGCAAACAGCTAGAGAGAGGTTGGCTCACACATATATATCTGACCAGTCGACTTCGGCCAAAAAATGAAAATGAACGAATACTGATATGAGGGAGTATTTATAGACATTCAAGTCCAATCAATGGACGACACGTGTCACCGCCAGTTACTAGTTTGATGGGCTTGAGCCTGGATCGCTCAATTTAGCCCAACCCAATCAACGAACGATGAGGAACTCTATACTTCGAATTTCACAACTATCTTCTACAAAGATACTTGGAATCTGGAGGACTTATGATATGTATTAATAAGTCCGACCTAAGGACTGCGGTGTAAGACCACTTAGTTCGTTCCAACACCCCCTTTACTAGGTCGACCTCCTGATATAAAGAACTACCAATCTCTAGTTTCCATTTAAGGAGAACCAATATACTTGAGAGAACAGACAATACAAGTCATAATCTAACTTGTCATTCAGTTCAATCATCAACATACAATGATAATTCATAATGAATTAGGTAACGTCTATAATGCAAAATGGATAAAGGAACAGTGATAAAGTAGCATGGGCTTAAATTCCTTTCGCTCGAGTTTTGACAAGTGTGATTAAATCATCAAAATGTGGTTTGGAAGCTTTGTACAGGCTCATATAATCTGGAGATCGATGGCCCTCCAATGCACATTATGCTTTAAGTAAACTGAACATGGGTGGAGGAGCCCATTGGAAAACAAAAGCATAAAATCAAACAATAAGGGGAAATAATCAAGTCAAAGATAAGAACTAATGAAAACATAATGTGTGTAGTACATTGATTATTTCTTTTGACCTTTTCCGAGAAATAATATGTGGTTCATATTTCATAAACCTTTGTCAGTTTCGTTAGTTATGATACATACTTAAAATCACAAATCCTTCCGGAAAGTCCCTAGCTCTTTAATTAAAAATCGAATACCGATATTTTTAAATAAAACTGTAATGTTTTAAATAATCATAACACTATTATTGTTAAATAGTTTATATGTTAATATTGTATGAAATGTAGTAGGTAATCAGCGAGTGAGGAAGTAGAGAAGAGAAACAACAGGGTTGAGAAGAGTCGATAGTTAGAATATCTCACCTTAAAACTTTATTGCCCCGCTACGGTGCACACGGGTTGATGCAACAGTCTCACATGATAAAACTTCTCTTAAACTACTAGGTCCGATAACCGAGTCTTTCGAACCTTAGTTTGAGTGTTTAAGGAATTAAGGATGCACATAAGAGCAAGAGGGAAATAATAAGTAGGCTTGTGATCTGTGTTCTTGTGAATAATTTCTTCACATATATTTATACTTGTTTGGTGATCTTTCCTAAGAGTTATATCCTTACATTAAAAGTGTTAACTCTTCATTCAACCTACACAAGTTGAAAGTACACAATTCTTCAACTCAATGGAAGTGTCAATTCATGAAAAAAAAGGAAAAATTCGAAATTATGAAAGTCGCCAACAGGGCTCGGTGAGCCCCTACCTCACCACTGTCGGTTAAACGAACACAAAGGTTCTGTTTAACCCGACTGCGGTGAGACCATTTGCGCGGCGAGCCCCTTTTTTCCCTCACGAATTCGATTTTTCTTCTTTCTTTTCGATCATTTTGCCCTTTCAACACGAATTTTAGCACATAGAATTACGAATTATTATGTTTAAGATGACTTAACTCATTCATGTATTTTCAAATACACTTAAATCATTAATCAACCTTTCACCACTTGGTAATTTTAGTGACTTAATACGCAATTCGTTTTAACAACGAAATACACGCTTACACACTAGATGCTTGTTTTCCATGCGTTGGACCCATCACCCCACGATCCAAACTATCGCCAAGTTTTCATTCCTGGCTCATGGCGAGATCAATTCAGGCGTGAGCTCGATCGAGTACGTATGTTGGTACCTTAGAGTTGCATTAATGGAACACAGTACCAATTTTAGTAAAGAACAGAGATACAGAAAAGATTGCTCTTCTGTGGATACAAATCTCTGTCAAATGGGCTGCCTTTTCTTTTGGCGCCATTATCACTTCACCACACACTCGACACTTAATTCCCTACACATCCTATTTGTTCCTGATATTATCCCAATTAGATCAATTATTTTCACTCATTCCCTACCATGATTGGTTCCTTTTAACGTTCTTTTTATCAGCGTTGAATAGTGGGAAATAATTCTTGTCTGTTACCTGTTCGATGAATTGCGTATGAGAACATCCTACTCTGACTTGAAATTCCCATGTGATGATGAAAGTATATGCTAACCTGGCTCTTTAAAAGTGATCAAAGATGGTGGATGTTGATTTTAATGCCGGAATCAAGCCTACGAAGAAAAAGGGTCTGCTTTCGACTGCCATGGAGCGAACTAATGATTGGTTTGCTATGACTCATATACTCTTTATGTCTTGATTACTGATGTGGAGTATATGATTTGGCTACATGTTCTGAGTTGTGTAACACATGTTACTTGTGATATTATGCAGGATCTTCTCCCAGGAAATTCCCAGTGATGTAACTGTTAATGTTGGCGAATCGTCCTTTTCATTGCACAAGGTAGAACATGCATAGTTCTTGTTTTAGCAATTCTACTTGATTAAGGGTCAAGAATGGGATGTGGGCGTGTGTTGTATGCATATCGATGACCAACGATTCACACGGTTGAGTAACTTACTATTGCGCCAAAGTTTATCTATAAATTTGGAACATTTTAAAAAAACCAAGAAGCTATTATATGTGTTTTCATTTAGTCTGCATCATCAAGACTAGGCCAAAAGCTTAGTCTGAGTTTGTCTTTCTTTGTGCTATATGCTTGGAACATGGTTTTTTACTTTTTTTTGATGTACTAGTACAAAAAATGCATGATGATGAATGTTAAGCCATCTGCTTAGTAATCTTCTTATTTTAATTTTTTTTTACAGTTTCCTTTAGTCTCGAAATGCGGGTACATAAAGAAGTTAATGGCAGAATCCCCAGATGCTGATGTCACTGTTATTGAAATAACCGATGTACCTGGAGGGGCCGAGGCATTTGAACTTGCAACAAAATTTTGCTATGGATTTAACTTTGAGATGAGTACGGAAAACATTGCGATGCTTAGATGCATATCTGAGTATCTTGAGATGACAGAGGACTATGGGGCTGGTAATCTAATTGCAAGAACAGAGGCCTTTGTGAATGAAGTAGCATTAAAGAGTCTTGCAGGGGCAGTTTCCATATTGCATGCTTGTGAGGACCTTCTTCCAGTTGCAGAAAATGTAAAACTGGTGAGCCGATGCATTGACACGATAGCAACTGTGGCTTGTAAAGACAGCCAATTTGCTGCCCCATCAAGACCTAATGGCATGGATGAGTTGGTTTCGGCTAATTCAAAGCCTATTGTTGATTGGTGGGCCGAAGATTTAACAATCCTGCGCATTGATTTCTTCCAGAGGATCCTCATTGCAATGATGGCTAGAGGATTCAAGCAATATGCTCTTGGTCCAATACTTATGCTATACGCAAAAAAATCCCTTCGAGGGTTGGTGAGGTCTTGCCCCATAAATCTTGCTTGTTGGTATATCATAGAAATATTTATTGAATATCCATAAAATTTATCAAAAATTTACAGTAAACTATTAGTTTGACAGAATTACTCATATGGGACAAACTGTTTCCTAAATTCGTGATTGAGTATATATTTTAGTGCCATAGGTAATGCATGTGGGCAGCTGATGTAATGCATTTTTCATCTTCTTTCAGGATAATTTTGGTAAAGGTGGGAAGAATATGGGTGCAAGACAAGAACATGAGAAAAGGGTCGTTCTAGAAACTATAGTTACTCTTTTGCCAAGAGAGAAGAACACAATGTCAGTTAGTTTTCTCTCGATGCTACTCAGAGCTGCAATATGCCTAGATACAACAGTTGCTTGTAAGCTTGACTTGGAGAAGAGAATGGGTTTGCAACTCGGGCAAGCCGTCCTAGACGACCTGTTGATTCCATCCTATTCCTATACTGGGGACACAATATTCGATGTTGATACCGTGCAGCGGATCGTGATGATCTTTTTGGAGAGTGAAATGGATGCAAACAGAGTGGGATATAACACGGACGAAGAGTTTATTTACCCTTCTCCAAATGAAATGGAAAAAGTATCCAGGTTAATGGAGAGTTACCTTTCTGAGATCGCTTCTGACCGTGGCTTAACAGTGTCGAAGTTTATCGATCTTGCTGAACTTATCCCTGAGCAGTCCAGAATAACAGAAGATGGCATGTATAGGGCCATTGACATTTATCTGAAGGTCTGTGCATTCTCTTATTTTTGTTCTTCATAGCGTTGCAGATTCATGATCCTTTTGTCAAGTATTCAGTTTCCTAGCAAATAAGTTGAAGCCTTTACAAGTTTTTCTAGTTAGTCATCTGCAAAAGGTTATGCTCACAAGTAGAAATAAGTGACTTCCTGTAAAATCTTCCTTATTTATACTCTGTCCACATAAACAACAGGCTCATCCGGCTTTAAGCGACATGGAACGAAAGAAAGTATGCAGTGTAATGGACTGTCAAAAGCTATCTAGGGAAGCCTGTGCTCACGCAGCTCACAACGATAGGCTTCCAGTTCAAACTGTTGTCCAAGTTCTATACTACGAGCAGCAGCGTCTCAGGGAAGTTGTGGACGAGCCCCGTGCGCCTCCAGCCAAACAGGCTCCCTTCTCAATTGACGTCCACCCTGTAACCGACGAGGTATCAACACTACGAAGAGAAAACCAGGACCTGAAACTTGAGCTAGCTAAGTTAAAAATGAGACTGAAGGAAATGGAAAGATTTTCAGACAGATCGGTTCCAGTTAGTCCGTTAGTCACTGCCAAGTTATCAGATAAATCACCGGCTGCAGGTAGTCCGTTAGTCACCCCTCGCATCGGGTCCGCAGAGAAACCGCCCTTGCCTCGAAAATCGTTCATAAGCTCTGTGTCAAAGAAACTAGGCAAGATTATTCGAGCTGATCTCACACCTCAAGGTGCCAAAGCTAGAAACAAACCAAGCAAAGATAGGCGGCATTCTATATCATGATGCATTGTTTGCATTAGTCTTTTCACGTTGTTCAAGGTTGGAAGAGGAACTGCATTTTGTTGTCCTCTTACTAATCTTATTTTTGTTTATGTGTGATTTATGTGTAAATTGTGGTGAAAGTGCATATTGGCTGACGAGTGTAAAGTGTTAAGAATACTAGCTTGATGTTTTGGTGTATGATACATGAAAAGAAAATTTGATCAAGTCTTTGAAACTTGAGGTTTTTGGTGTACGTAATGTAGCTGACTAGCTGAGGGAGGAGACTTATTAATTATCATCAACCACATGGTAAAATATATGGGTTAAAAAGAAAAGGTTACTTTGATAAGTGATACTCCTTCCGTACCGGTCTCATATTCTTGCGGGTCCGGACACAAGATTTAAGAAAAAAATTAATAAAGTAGAATAGATGGTTATAAAGTAGGAGAGAGAGTGAATAAAGTGATGAATATTTCCTCATTTAGAGAAAGTGTTACATTATTTTTGACGTCATTGTCTTGAGTTTAATAATTACTCATAAACGATAATAGTAAATAATTTAATAAAATCATATAAAAAAATTTAATTACTAAATTTTCATTATATAATTTTAATAATTTATTTATTAATATCGTTTAAAATTAAATTGTGGTCAAACGCGGAGACAGTTGACCGCAGAATAGTAAAATGTAACACTTTTTTTCTGAAATGGAGGGAGTAGTAAATAAAGTAGGAGGGATAATGTATAAAGTAGGAAATAGATTTTCTATTTAAGTGATGAGAAAATGAAGTTGGGACGGATAAAAATGGAATGTGTAAAGATGAAAATGTGACGGAAAGAATATGTATTAGTAATAAGGTACTTTAAAATTATTACGTACAAACGAGGTACTCTCACTTAGATAGATTGAATCATAGAAAGTTCAAACGTTTAAACATTCATTTTACAATTTCAAACATGTACAACGCAAGTTGAAATGAATTTCTTCTTCTTTCCAGCTCTACAAATTGACAGAAGGTCCAAAAATAATTTTTGGGAATTTACAGATGAATTCTGACATGCTATCTTAGTACCTTTTGTTCATAACAAATTAAAATTGTATAAGTGATTACGAAATAAAAAGTCGAATGACATAATTTGATAAAATAATAAATGTTTAGTAAATTTAAACAAAAAATAATAGTTTATTTTATCGTGGTTACCCTTTATTATATTGAACATTGAACCAGAGAATCGTACTAAAATTTTAATTTGGAAATCCAATATATTATTTTATTGTGGGTTCCCTTTATTGAATTTCTTAATCCTGATCTGAGAACAATTTAATGTTTGTTAGAATAAACTAATTTTGATAAGCAACATTACATGACTATTTAATTCTAAGCAAATTTAAAGTACTTTTAGCCAATAGGTTTCTGAAGGACATTGTAAAAGAGTAAATTTACTTTAGACTAATAGATTAGTAACTTGTATAAGATATTAGGTCTCAATGTAATTTTTATTATTTTTATCTTTCTGAAAGAGAACCAAGACATCATTAACAAGGAGGCTAAAAGAGTTGAAGGCTTAGCGAAAACTGAATAAGTCTTCTGAGTACAAGGCAACAACTCTCAGAAAGCTACTAGGCCAGAAAATTTCAAAGCATAAGTGAAAATCTATAAGATAGAGTAGGTTGTGTTGAGAGATAACCTTTTGATAACAAATGTTTACTGATAGAGGAGAAAGAATACTCAATGTTCTCTGAGTATCTTAACTTCTATCCGTTGAAAAAGCAAAAAGCAAAATGTACAGTGCATTAAGCACTATCCGTACTCTATGAGAGAAAGGCTTCAGCCTTCTCACTAAGAAACACAAGTATTGTACTAATTTGTCTGAATTATGGAAACACTTAGCTTCAAAGCTAAGTCTGAATTACAATCTAACGGGTTCAAAATTCAAACGGAGCTATTCGTGCATATAAATAGGAACACTTAGAACTTGAGAACACACGAAACAAAGAACATTCAAAGCTGCAATTGTGATCATACTCTCTCGTTTTCTAAGTTCATAAGTTTCTTCAAGTCTTAAGCTTTTAAAAGCCACATGTGAATAAAATGTTCTTTACTTTAAACAAGAAGAAGTCTTGTTTGTCAGAAACATCCTACTTAGTCCTTGGAATGTAAGAAGAGTTTCTTTGTGTACCAAAGTCACTGAAACATTGTAATTTAGGGTACACATCCGCAGTGTGGTTGTGTTTCTTAGTGATTAAGTTTCCAATCACATCTGAAACATTGTGATTAAGGAATTTAGATTGGCTCCCATCTAAGAAGAGTTGGTTGCCATGGAAACTCGAAAATTTCAGCAATGGAAGAAGGAGAAGAGAACGTGGCTGTGGCGGTGATTTGGTGGTGGTGATAATTGAAGAAGGGGAAGAGAAGGTGGTGGTGAGTTTTGGAGAAGAAAATAAATTTGGGGTTTAATATATAAAGAAATTTTTTAGGAGGGTTGATTTTTGTAATTATGTATATTTGTATTTATAAAATTGTTTAAATTAACAAATTAATTTTTAATTATTAAATTACGTAATTTGTTCAATTTTCAATGGTGTATAGATATTAATACAGTGCGACGTAGTACTATAATTGGCCAATTCCATGTTTTTATCATTGTTATGCTTATATTAGCTTCTAAATGAAGGGAAAATCATTAGTGTTTATATTGGATAAAATGTGAAACACATGTCATCAAATACTTGTATATTTTATTTTCAGGAAAATTACATATATTACCCCTTAAATTGACCTCATTTCAGATTCCCCTCAGATTGGCTTAATTTACAGATAGACCTATTTTTTACAAAGGAGAATTCCAACAATTACATTCAACCCCAAAAGTCAAATTTTTCTCCTATTTTATCTTTTCTTTATAATTCCATAATTACATTAGTTTTAGTTTATTGCAAAATAAGCCCTAACAGTTTTTAATTTTTATAAAAAGATCCCAAAAAATTTTACTTATCAAAATTTTAAACCTCCTTCTCCACCACCCATCTTCTTGATCCCCACCACCACACCACCACCAACACCCGCCAACACCACCACCACCACCACCACCCCCCACCACTGCTCTCAAGCTTCCGCCATGGAAGCTCTGTAAAGGAGCTTCCATGGCGGAAGCACTGAGCTTCCATGGTGGAAGCTCAAATTCCGCCATTGAAGCTCTTTTACAAATCTTCGATCCTTCATGGCGGAAGCCTTCCGCCATGTAAGCTCTTTTCTGGCAGTGGTGGGTGTTGGTGGTGGGGAAGAAGATGGGTGGTTATTTTTGTAAGTTATAAAATATTAGAGTCAAATATGTAATAAAGTGAAACTTGTAAATTGCAACTGAGTCCATTTAATTTAATTTACCTTTCTTTTTTGTTTGGTTACTGAAAAATGGGGATTTGGACTTGGATGTAATTGTTGCCAATATAGCGACGAATCTGTAATTGTGCCAAATTTAAGGGGAACCATAGGTAGTTCGCCCTTTATTTTCCTTATATATACACTCCCTCCGCACCATAGAAGATGTCCACTTTTATCATTTTGGGCGTCCCATTAAAATTGTTCACTTTCATTTCTTTGTCATTTTAGGAACAATTATATAATTTTATATTTCCACAACTTCTAATAAAGTTAAAAAGTAACTTAAACAATCAAACCAACTAGTAATAAAGTTATAAAGTAAACCTCACATGTACTATATAGTGTTATAATATTACTCCCCTTAATTTATGTGCATCAACAGTAAAATTGACATCTTTTAAGGGAGTAGGGGTGTGTGTGTGTGTGTGTGTCTACATATATGTATATATACATACATGTATGTATGTATGTATACATACATGTATGTATGTATATATCTATACATATATGTGTGTGTGTGTGTGTGTGTGTATATATATATATATATATATATATATATATGTTCAATTATATTATTTCATTCCCTTTATTGAATTTTTATAATCTTGAACGTGATCAGATACTAATCTTTTATATTAGAATTTCAATAATAATATATCATATGGTTTCCATTATTGAATTTCACAATCCTTGACCATTAATGATACAATATTAAAGTTTGAAGTGCTATAAATTGAGTATATGGGTTGAGCTTGCAATAAACACATTTTGTGAGAAACATAAACATATTGTAGCCAAAAAGAAAATAAAAATTGAGAATCAACACACAAAAATGAAGAGTACGAATGCAGCAATAATGATGATCATTGCCATTGGAATGATGGTGATGATGGTTTCAGCTCAGGAAAGTTGCGACGATTATTGCTCACGCAAATGCAGTGGTTTAGGACCTGGCTGCCTCATCGTTTGCGCGTATTGTTGCCCGAGACACAAATGCCAATCATCATTAGAACCCCTTCTTCACAAGGATGGTTTTAAACTTATGAATGCATCAATCAAAGATAGATCAGAGTGATATGATCTGTTATACTATTGATGTGATGTAATTGTTTGAACTTAATAAATGTTTCTTTGTTATAATGTACTTTTCTATATGAGACAATAAATCATCCCAAAGGGTTCTTTTCTTTCTTCTATCTCATATAGAAGAGATTTACTCATCGTGCTCAAGGTTGAATAAGGGTCATTTGGATTAAAATAAATGATGTCAATTTGGTGATTAAAGACAAGTTTATACATGTGTTTTCTTTAAATATCGTGTGCGTTTATACAATTAATAATAGTTGAGAAAGTTAATGAATATTGTTTGAGATGAGTGAAAAATAGATAATGTTAATTGAAGAACACATATTATACATTTCATGTATTTCCTTTAAATATAGTGTGAGTTTATAATTAGTTGAGAAAGTTAATGAATGCTATTTGAGAGGATTGAAAAATAGATAACGTTAATTGAAGAACACATTTTACAAAAAGTAGGCATTTTTTACATTTTATTAAAAAAATATATAAGATACCTTAATCCCAGTAGCATATTTACATAATCTATTTTTTTTAAAATGAAAAATTCACTAACACCTGTGAATAAAATATGGGAAATAGTGAATAAATAGTGAATAATTTAAATTTATCATAATTTTTTAAATATATATATATTTTTAAAATTTTAGAATAATTATATTTTCACTTTTCAATATTTCCTTTCAATTTTAAATTATTTTATACTTTAAACATAAATTTTTATTTCTATACAATATTTTGAAATTTTCAAATGATTTTATAAAGAATTTGATAAGGGCCTCTTTGATTTTGGTATAAGCTTGTTTAACTTTTTAAGTTGGTCAATTGGACATGGGTGTAATTGTTAAACTAATAGTGACACTGACATGTATGATAGGAGAGGAGGACATCTAACAGGGTTAGTAAATGTAATCGACCCTAATATAATGAACCTCGAACCTGGGGTGGTATTGCACGTTTAAGAGAAAACTTTATCTTACACTAAAATCTTTTCGCCTGGACTTTGAATTTACATAATTAAATGTTTTTAGGATTGCACTAAAACTTTTATAACATTTTGGATATTAGTCTAGTACTTCTACTTGTTGGAAAGTGTCATTTTTTGTCTTCTTTTATCTTGTTGTTCAATGTTAATTTCTTATCAACATCAATGAAAGAAAACAACACATGACTAGGATTAAGAAAAGAAGCACTAAAGGAAGTACAAATTTAAGTATAAAGTATAAACCCAAAGGAGACCTCAAATTCACTATTGTTCTTCATGTCTATAGGAGAAATTAATGAAAAAACACAAAATTAACAAAAGTAAAGGGTAAGAGATCGTGACCATGAAATGTGCATTTTTACCTACTTTTAGACCCTCGTTTTTTAATCAAAGATTTAATATTTACATCATATTATGACCAATTACCACCTTCTTGTGTATTTTGTAGGGCATAATCGCATTTTTGAGGAATTGCACGATTTCCGGTGCAAAAACATCATATTTATGTGAAATAGAGGAAAATAAGGAAATACGATGATTTGCCCGCACACGGAGTTCGAGGTGTCCAATCAAGGAATGTGACCAACCAATGCATAGATAATTGAAAATGCCACAACATTGTAGAAGACCACTTTTCGAGAAAATGAAGTTACGAAGCCCAAAATCGACATGCAAGACAAATGGGCTAACATTGGGCCAGAAGGGTGACTGACCGGGACCGCAGTGAGTCGCAGAATGTTCCAGAATACATGTTTGGAGGTCCATCAGGCCAGAGTCCGCCATTTTAACCTTCCCTATTCATCATGGGCAGTCAGAGCACGGAAATTATAGTATAAATAAGTGTCTTGGGGTATCATAAACACACACCGCAATAAAAAGCAGCTCCCTTGAGATAGAACCAGTCATCGAGGAAGTGAAACCCCAAAACAGCAAAACCCTGGCCGTCAGCAACCTGGAGGAGGAAACCTAGTAGCCAAGAACGAAGACATCAAGATGAAGCTTTCCTTTCTCTGTCTTTTTCGATATTTGTATGTGTTCTAGTACTATGACTATGAGTAGCTAAACACCTTTGTAAAGGCGAACCGCCGAAACTATGCTCTGCTATTTCTTTATATACCATGATATATTAATGAATTAATTATTAGACGTAATTCATATTTGTATAACTCTATTCGTCCGACTCTGATCTTTATTTACTTGCGTATTTATTGAGGTACTATTGAGGTACTTTTGAAGGTGTTAGTAGAGATAATCAATTTATTGTTTGTCTTGTCTGGGAATGCGGCGTGATGTATTGTTGAGTGACACAACAATTGCACTGACTGAGTGGGGGTGCTGATACTAACTGTGATTTGGTATTTAGCATTGAACATTGTTGTCGCTAGAGGCATATATGTAGTCTATATTCAAATAGTTGGGAGTAGCACAGTATGAGCTAGGTTGGGAATCCTTTACACCTTCCCACCCATTGATTACAAAACCATTTTAGAATTCAACAGCATTATGATCCATTTGTCCGCTATTTGCATAAAAAAAACACTTTCGTTATTTGCTTGTTCCTGTGCTAAGTGTCCGTAGAGAACGACATCCGAAGTTAACTTTCCGCTATTATGTGGATTTGTGGGCTTCCGACTTAATATAAATTTAAATCTTTAATTTTATTTTGAAATTACACGCATACAACGATTAATAAATTCCTAAGTGTACATCAATAGGCAAGCGTCCATCCAACGTTTGTATAAATTAAAGTTTTTATCATAACGTTTTTATGTAAATTCTGCAGGGTGTACTTTAAAGTCGATGAAAAGGCTATAGTGCAAATTAACCTTTTATCAACTTGTATACTAGAAATCCAATAAATTATTTTTATTGTGCATGCTTTCACTTTATTGATTTCATAATCTTAGAATTCAAGATATAATATTAAAGTTTCCAGGTCTATAAATTGGATATTTGTGTACTTCTGTTGAGCAGACGAAACAAACTCAAATTGTGACAAACTCAGTACATTAGTAGCTAGAGAAAGAGAGAGAGAGAGAGAGAGAGAGAGAGAAAAAGGCTAGAAGAAACACAACAAAATGAAGAGCACGAACAGAGCGATACTAATGATCATCGCCATTGGGATGATGATGTTGATGGTTTCGACTGCGGAAAATTGTGATGACTATTGCGCGCACAAATGTCGTGATTATGGAGCGGGTTGCCTCATTGTGTGCTCGATTTGTTGTCCGAGACATACGTGTGGACACGGACAAGAACCTCTTCTTTATCGGGATGGCCAGGTTAAAGTCAAGAACGCACCCATCAAAGATTAAGAGTATTAATGTAATGTAACTGTTGGACTCAATAAATGTTTCATATAAGCATGTACTTTACCTATGAGACAATATATCATCCTTAATGGACTTTTCCATTCGTCTATCTTATATCGAAGAGATTAACTCTTGATCCTTTCTCTCAAAAAAAGAAAAAGAACTCTTCATCCTTAGAATTAAATAAGGTTCATTTGGATGAAAATATATATTCATTTGAGTTTGGAGATGTAGAAGTTAAATTAACTTGTTCGGTTGATCGCTTGACTAAAATAAATCTTGTACTGTAAACTACTCAATTGAGTAGTGTATTGAATTGATTATGAAGAAAGAAGTAGCAAAAAGAAAAGAGAAATACAAGAGCTCTGTTTATATAGAGAGCTAGCTAACTAACTACTTTCCTAACTGTTGTGTACAACCTTTTATACAGAGAGTACTACTCGAAATAACCTAACTAATTGAGTGTACAATTAATCATACATTAAGTATAACTATTATAGTAACCAAGAGATCAACAGTTCGATTCTTCCTGGGGAATAATCTCACATCCCCCCTCAAGTTGGGAATTAATGGATACTTTGCAGCCACTGGATTTCACATGTTGCAGATGCAATGGCTCTATACTCAGCCTCTGCACTTGATCTACTCACAGTTGTTTGCTTCTTGGACTTCCATGAGATCAAAGAATCTCCTAAGAACATTGCATAACCAGATGTGATCCTTCTTGTTTCTTGACATGCCGCCCAATCACTGTCGGATAAACCTTTTAATTGCAGGTTGTTGGTAGATGAATAGAAGATGCCTTGACCAGGAGTACTCTTGAGGTATCTGAGTACATGATGTGCTGCCTCAAGATGTTCTTTTGTTGGAAAACTCATGTACTGACTCAAATTCTGCAAGGCAAAAGCTAGATAAGTTCTTGTCATAGTCAAATAAATCATTCTACCTAGCAGACTTCTGTAACTCTGTGGATCAGGAAGTAAATCCTGATCATCCTTGACTAGTGTTAGGAATATTTGTTTAGATTTTGATCAGCAACCTAATGACTTATCTTAGCTCAGAAAGGTGGTTAGTACTCTTGGTTCACTTGAACACTGTAAAAGAGGAAAATCACTATGTATGTTAGTCTAGCAAATCTTGTATAGGATGTTAGGTCTCTGAATGTAATTTTTATATCTTCGAAAAAGACCAAGGAGAAGGCATCCAGCAGGAGAGTTTAACCATTTCTGAAGTTTTGAAGACTGCACAAGATTGCTGAAGACAAAGGTCATCAGATACCTATGTCCAGATATCTTGAATAAACAAGTGTTTTTCAATAAACAAGTTTTTCAAAAAGATATCTGAGAACACAAGGTTTCTGAACGAGGAAAAGTGCCCACAGATATCTACACTCAGATACCCTGGATAAAACTATGTTTCTGGAAAACAATGTTTCAACAGGTATCTGGAGATGAGAAGGTCTCTGGAAAGGGACATGCAATGCATCAGAAAGCGTGCATAGTTTCGTTAGCACTGCAGGACAAAAATAGTACAATGCAATAAATGCGCAGATAGAGACATCTGAACAAAAGAAGAAATCTCTGAAAAGAGACAACGTGTTCTGCAGTACTATTTTCATATATCAATAGTTTGAATTTCATTAAGCCTAATGGATACTATTCAAACGACATGATTTTCAACTATATATATCATCACTTAGAATACTTGAAAGACACACACTGAACACACCTTGAACTTACAGAACGAACTTATTTCATTCAAGCATACAAGCCTTCAACCTACTTACTCTTTAGCTTACAGTTGCGACTAAGCTTTTGAATCCTAAGTAGCACGAAAGTTCTAAGTGTCCTGATCCTTAACAAGCATTTCTATCTGTGAAGGAGTTGAATCAAAAGATCAAGTATCTGAGTTTCATTCTCCAGAACATTTAACATAAACTTGGGTCAGTAAAGAACATATCACCACACATTGTGAAGTGTGTTAAGTGATTCTTGTTCTATAGAGTATTCCTACATAACTGAGAAAGTTATTAAGACTACTCACCTGACAAACTACTTTAACCAACACCTTAAACGGCGTGGAGTATACGAAGTACTTAGTTTGGGAAACTAAGGAATAACTCCAAGGTTACTGAGTATAGGAAGTACTTGTCTGGGAGCCAGGGAATAACTCAGGGGGAACACTTGGTTGGGAACCTAGTGTATTTAGGAATCGAGAGAAGATATTTGTAAGGTGAACTCAATTATCTGTCTTAGTGGATTCTAGGTCTGAGAAAGGCCGAAGTGGATTAGTTGAAGGATTACGCCACCTTCATATACCACCATAAAGATCAGTGTTATTTACTTTCGACAACTTATTACTTGCTTTATTTACCTTGCTGAGTATTTACACACATCTTGCTGAGCACGTGCACTTATCACAGAAAAGTCTTCCTCTCTCTGAAATTAAGTATCAAATATCTACACAGATATCTGAGAATTTGTGTTTATCGACAAAAGTTGTAAAAGACTATTCACCCCCTCTAGTCTTTTTCTTTGCCGTTATCTGGACCAACAAGTGGTATCAGAGCAGGAGGTTCCCAAGCCTTCTGCACTGAACCTAGATCCCAGATAAGTGCCCACTAACTGCTTTTCACCTACACTTGATTTGTCTGTTTAGTGCGTTTGCTGCAGGATGTCTTGAAGTGACGCTCCAATTCTCAAGCCAGAGAATTATGAGAAATGGAAGAACAACATGATGCTCCACCTAGAAGCCATCAGTGGTGAAATGATCGAAGTAATAAAGAATGGCCTCATAGTCATTCAACAACTCAAGCAGGTCATGGAGGTTTCTAATGGTAGAGACAGAGTTCCCACTGATGAAGAACCAAGTGGTGGTTCCTCACAAACAGGTGCTTCAATCAGTGGAAGACCTAATGGTCAAGTTGTTTACGAGCCAAAGCCCAGAGAGCTCTGGACGTCGGAAGATGCCAAGAGAAATCGACTGTATGGTTAGGCTCGCAATATCATCATACGTTCCACTCCAGAGCACATATAGTGTAAACCGTGTAAAACGCGAAAAAGTGGCTGGCAAGTGATTGAGGAAATCTGCCAAGACCGAAAACAAAGGAAAATAAGTTCGAAGTTTTGAAGCTCAAATTTCAAAACTTTAAACAAGGTCCCACAGAGACTCTTGAAGAACTAGATTTCCGGTTCACAACATTGATGAGTGAAATTGCTGCACTTGGTGAAAGCGAGAGATACTCTAACTCTGAAAAGGTTAAGACTATTGTGAGAAGCTTGAATCAAAACTGGGAACATACTCAGTATTTTTATTTCAACCAAGGAATGCCAAATATCACTCCAGTAGAACTCTTTTCCCACTTAGCTACTGTCAACTATGAAACTACTCAGAGAGAACAAATAATTGCTGAGAAAGTTCACAATGTTGCTTTAGTAACACAAGGCACTTCTGAAAAGAAGGATACCAAAGAAATGACTGAAGATGCTCTTGCTGTAAAGCAAATGAGAAAATACGTCAGTCGTGAGATTGAGAGAAGAAAAGCCAAAGAAAAGCCGAAAAGGCATCTAGGCTCAAACTATCACCAGTACAAAAATATGCAGCTCTCAAGCTCGCTGAACAAGCCGGCTCAGCAAGCATCTAGTACTAAGGAAGCAGAAATCGGAAACGATATCTGTTTCTATTGTCAGAAACCTGGTCATTTTAAAAGAGATTGCCCTATTTTCAATAAGCTAAAGACAGGTGACAAGAAAGATAGGAGAAACTTCAAGAGAGGTCAGAGAGCTATGCTCACTGAAGCAAGGAAAAAGATTCAAATCCAACTGGATGCTCTTGATATTGAGTCAGAATCTGAGGAAGAAGACTCAGATGATACC
This sequence comes from Plantago major, assembly GCA_026545765.1. Taxonomy (NCBI): domain Eukaryota; kingdom Viridiplantae; phylum Streptophyta; class Magnoliopsida; order Lamiales; family Plantaginaceae; genus Plantago; species Plantago major. The sequence goes on from CM048840.1 coordinate 98,099,223, forward strand.
AAACTACCTTCTCCAGAATTATGTGGCATCACTCATGAATTAGTTGACTTTGGTCAAAATAAAAGGGAAATATGTGGGGTTACTAAGGAGATCCATCCAGATTGCTCCAACATTGAGCCTTGCCTAATAGCTGACGAGGTAACCAACATTCCTCAATTCATAAATTATGAGAGTGATGAGGAAGAAATCAGAGATTCAGAATATTTCAGAAGAGAACTGATCTCTACAAAAGAGAATTTCAAATGATCCGAGCTAGAGCCGACATTCTTGAAGAAGAAAAGAATTCTCTTGAGAAGGAAAATTCACAATTACTCAAGATATCTGAGAAAAAGGATGCTGAAAATGCATTTATCAAAGAACAGATATCTGAAACAGAGAAGTTACACAGAAAGGCAATGGATATACTCCAAAAGGAAAATAAAGATTTTCTTTCTGAAAATGAGGAACTCAAGAAGAAAGAACTATCTTTTCAATCCTATGCCAAAGCTTGTGACACTCTTACTGAAGTACACTCTTATTTAAGAGATCCTTCAGAAAATGGAGGACTTGGGCTGGACACACAAACAAATTGCTCTACTATTCTGAATAAGAATGACGAAAGAATAACTTTTGTTAGTGCTCAGCAAAATGGTTCTCAAATAACCTACAACATTGGTCAGAAAGCTAAGGTTGTTGATAAAGGAAAGCCAGTCGCAACCAAACCTTTGTGGGAAAAACAAGTCCAAAAGAAAACTGTTGGGAATGTTTCTGTAAAGAAACATAACACTGAAAAGTGTAATCACCCATAGTGCTATGTCTCTCAGAAAGGAAAAATTGCAGTAGCAGGAAAATTTTGCAGCATCACATTTTCTGGAAAGAAAGACGTTCCAGAGACTAGCAAAGCTGCTGAGAAGAGAACTCAGATAGCACCAGGTGCTCGAAATGGCATTGGCTATAAAGCCATCGGGAAACAACTCGCTCGTGAGTATAAACAAGAGTAAGAACGATGGATGAAATCCAGGATTGCACATAGAAATCATCAGAAGTGGAAGAAAGAACAGGTTATGACCACTCTGAATGCCAGTGCTAGAAGAAATCTGGCAAGAAAAGCTAAGTTGCTGAAAAGCAGACTCAGCAATCTGACAAGTATTTGAAAGCACCACAAGGAGCACCAAGGAACACACCAAGAAGGAAAATAGCTTTAAATGATAATAACACCAATCATTTACCTAAAATTCCTCCTCATGTTCCAACAAGACAAAAGAATATCCCAAGGAAGTTCATTCAGAAATGGATTCCTACAGGGAGATTCTTTAGCCCAGAAGGTTCCATTGTTGGAATGAGAGCCTAACTCCTTGTTTCCTGTTTTGTGCAGAACACTCTGAGGAAGAACCCGAAGTGGAATTTTTATAGTGGATGTGCGAAGCACATGACAGGAGACAAAGAAAATCTGATTAACTACAGAAAGTGCGATAAAGGACCAATTATTAGATTCCCTGGAGGAGATGAAAATCCAACCATAGGTTTTGGCAATCTGAAGTTTGGAGCTCTTACAATCTCTGAAGTACTACATGTAAAGGGATTGAAATATAATCTCCTAAGCATGAGTCAATTGGTAGACAAAGGGTACACTGTCAAGATCAATTCAAAACTATGCAAAGTAATTGACAATGAGTCAAAGTAGACAGTCTTGGTTACTAGGCGAAAAGGAAATCTTTATGTTGCTGACTGGGCATCTGCTACAACTAAAGAATGTCTCATGGTGAGTCAATCTGGCCACACTGAATAAAACTGGCTATGGCATAAAAGAATGAGTCACTTGAACTTCAAAACTCTGAACAAGCTAGCCAAGAAAGAATTGGTGGTTGGTTTACCCATAATGGTATATAGAAAAGATGGTATATGCTCAACTTGCCAAATGGGAAAACAATCCAAAACATCTTTCAAGTCTAAAACTAGACACTCCAGTGAAAGGCCACTGCAAATGTTACATATGGATCTTTTTGAATCCTCTGTAACTAGCTATGTAGGAAAGAAGTATGGTCTGGTTGTTGTTGATGATTACTCAAGATTCACTTGGGTTGTATTTCTCAAACAAAAATCTGATGCAAGGGTTGAGATACCCAACTTGCTGAATAAGCTTGAAGTCATTAAATATGACAAGGTATCTGTAATCAGAACAGACCATGGTACTGAGTTTGTGAGCCAGTACATAAAAGAGTTTTGTACCTGCAAAGGTATACAACATCAACTATCTCCAGTAAGGACACCACAGCAAAATGGTGTTGCTAAAAGGAAGAATAGGACCCTAAAAGAAGTAGCAAGAACAATGCTTGCTGACACTGAAATAAGTAAAATCTATTGGGTTGAAGCTGTTAACACAGCCTGCTACACTCAAAATAGATGTTTGATTAACAAACACCATGACAAAACTCCTTATGAACTTTTGATTGGTAGACCCCCTAGTATCAAACATCTAAGGGTGTTTGGTTGCAGATGTTTTGTTCTTAACAATGGAAAAGAATACTTGAGAATATTTCAACCAAAAGCAGATGAAGAAGTATTTCTTGGTTATTCTCTGAATAGCAAAGCCTACAGAATCTACAACAAAAGAACGCAAAAGATTGAAGAATCTGTTCATGTAGTCTTCTACGAAGGAAACAAAAAAGTACCCTTGAATGAAGAACTCTCAGATAAGTTCAAAGAACTAATGATTAAAGATTCTGAAGAAGAATCCTCAAAAGAAAACTCTATCATTCACTTAGAGGATGAATCTGACGATGAAAAGCAACCATTGCTTAGTAACAAACAGATGACTCTAAGACATGATGAAGAATTTCCTATGAGAATTCCAGAAATAGAATAGGTTACTGAGAACCTTCATCATGAAGAGGTTTCTGAGAATGAGACTGCTGAAAATCAAATTCCAGATATCTCTAACACTGAAAAAGTGTCAGATATCCATGGAATTTTCCATGTGCCAGATATCTCAGATACTGCACAAGTATCCTATCAAGATCATATTGATTCACATTCAGATCAAAATGATATTGATCCTACTAGTTCAAAACCCTTTATGAAATGGATAAGAAATCATCCTGCCAAGGATGTGATTGGTCCTTTAGACCAAGGAGTTAGAACTAGGAGAGCAATTGCTGACTCTTTTTATGGATGTTTCATCTCAAATATTGAACCTAAAACTATAGAAGAATTATTAAAGGATCAAGATTGGATCTCTGTGTTGGGGGTGTAACTCCCTAACTACTTAGATTTTAATCAACTCCACTAATGGGTGCCAAGGTAAGAAGGTCTTTGCTAGGTAAGGACCAAGGCGTAAGAACCAGCGACCAACTGCTTCGGTAAGGACCTGCACACTTGAGTGGGGGGGGGGGGGGTTTGCTAAGTGTCAAACCGGGATGAGACTTTACTCGAGAGTGACTGAAGATCAACTCTGTATAATACTCGGGATTGGGATCGTGAGGTGACTTGTAAGATGACTTACTTGATCTTGTGGGGATGTGTGCCTTATTTATAGGCTATCATCAAAATGGAAGGCCTTGCTAGGATTGCGCCATGTGTACGGCCAGGATTGAGCCACCAATGCTAATATGAGGCCCATAGCCCAATAATGAAGCTTTAGCCCATGCCATCTAGGGCTTTAGGGGTAGTTTGGTCATTATTGGGAGAGTTCTTGAGGATGTGACTAGTTCTGCCGAGTTCCCAGGTTCGGAGAGATGGGTCCGGACCATATTTGGTTGTTAGCTGAGGAAGTTCTCCTGCCTATCCAACTCTTCCGATTCGGAGCTCCTGGGTTCGGACATCTCACTCTTTGGTGCCCATTTGCTTGGTTGCTTTATGAGATGGTCATGCTGGATCCGAATTGGCATCCGGATCGGAGTCCTTGGGTCGGAGAGGGTACTGACTTAGCATTATGCTCCTTTCCCAGAGAGGCTCGGACCAAGGTGGGTCGGGCCCATGGTTCCGGGTCGGGCCCAATAGGTCCCAGATCCTTTGTTCCTTTCTATCAAGGTGGGTCGGACCATGGTTGGTCTGCCCGGATCGGACCGTTGGCTCGGACCAATGTGTCTCGGATCCTTTGGATGACTTAGGACGCCTTAGGATTCGTTCCTAGGTCCTTTATGACGGATTGGACATATTTCCGTATCAACATATGTCCCCCTAGTTTCCAAGTATCTTAGTAGAAGATAGTTGTGGAACTATTGGTTTGGGAAGTTGTTGAGGAAAAATCCGTTCACCCAATCCGTTTCGATCTTGTTGAAAAAAGGTGTAATCCGTACTTCGTGTGGCCATTGACTCAGTCTCTCTCCCCCACCCTTTTTTCTTTTTCTAAAACACCGTTGCCATCCGGGGGGCTGGGTCCGAAGGGCAACGAAGTGAGAAAGAAAAGAAAAAAGGGTATTTGTAAGCGAGACCAAGTTTAGGCTCCGAACATCGGTAGTGTACCTTTGATGAGCTACGGTGGTGGACCGTAGGTGCGTGTCCCGTCCGAACCAACCTCTGTGGTCAAGGGAAGGTCCGAAGTGTAATCGCTCGAGTAAACGAGGTTCCTTGTGTGGGCAAATTATGTTGGACTGATAAGCCGCTAGGCGTCCGAGAAGAGGATACTCCGGAACTCTCGTGTTGTCTGCCGCCCGAGAGAGGGAGAGTTGTTGTATTCGTCTATCCAAGAGGTAAATTTGTTGTACCAATTCGTCATTTCACTTGGTATAATTGTACTATGCCGTTGGATGATTTTTGATCTACGATTGAGATTTAATCCCGAAAAATCGTGACGGTTGGAGTTCCCAATATGACCCTCTATAAATAGAGGGGTTGGCCGGTTCATTTGCGCACCGTTTAGAGAGAGAATTTTCGCATTCTGAGTGTATCCGAAGCGACTACCATCAATCCGAAGCGAGCGACGAGAGATCCGAAGCACGAGATTGCATACGAAGCCAAGGCATTTCCATCTAATCATCCGAGTCCAAGTAAGTTTACTTGTCTCGTCTTATCATTTGTCTGCATTGTTTTTCATCTTCTAGTTGCTCGGATGCATGCTTATGATGTGTATTATAGTTCTAATACTCCATACGTTCTCAATGTTGACTAACGCCGAACTAACTTCGCCTGGGAAAGCCAGTAGTGTTGGCTATAAACTGACCACTTTAATATACATAAACGACCTCTCGGACTGCCATCTTAAAGCTTACGAAATTGCTTTCTCCTTTCCCTAGGATGTCCGAGAGTGATAGCCAAAATCGATCCGAGGCTGAGGGATATGACTCCGAAGCGATATCTTTAACCGATAGCTCCGAGGAGATTGAGATCGTAGATGACGACGAAGTACTGGAGGTGGAACAAGCGCCCCATCCGAGCCGGGAAGAGCCCGAGGTAAGTTCCTTACTTCGGTTAGTTGTTCCGGATCCAGGTCCTCCGAGGCGTCAGGATTACCTGCGAGTGTCCCATGTGCAGGTTATTGTAGCGGCTCAAGAAACAAGTTCGCGAAGTTATAGGAACTTCGCCGCCTCGGCCGCCAAGAATCCGAACTTCCGGTAGAGATCCGATCTTTAATTCGCAACCTTGGTTATAATTTTAGGAGTAATCCTAATCGAGTCCCGTTCGTTCCGGATCCGCAGGCGCCGATCATCGAGGAAGTTCATGATACCTCGGAAGCACCTCCCAATTTGGGCATCTTCGAAGAGGGTGAGGAGGATCGTGTGCATGTCGCTGTGCCTCTTCAGACTGTCATAGAGTTAGCGTCCTCATCCGAGGAAGATGAGGCAGAAGAAGGTGTGCGGGCCCAAGATTCTGGTTCCGAAGCGGAAGAAAGTGTAGAGCTATCCGCTCATATGCTCCGTGTGGAATCTGCTGGGCAAGTCGGCAGATGGCTGAGGAAGAGCGTCCGGAGAGGCTGAGGAAGGGTGAGGACGTATTCCAAGTAAAGTTCCCTCGGTCTAAAGACGAGGTCACTCACCCCGATCCGGAGGGCGAGTTGAATGAGGACGGTACTTTGCCTACTTGTGCCTCAACCATCCGAGTCGAGGAAGTGGATGAGCTCCAGAGGAGATATGAAATCCCGGAGTGTGTGGAGATTCTCGTTCTGGACGAGTCTCATGCTTTTTATAATCCGCCTCCGGGCTATATGTGTGTTCATGAGATAAGCCTCCATTGCGGGTGGCGCCTGCCCGTATCGTTCGAGTTTCTGGAGATCTTGAATAGCATGGGGTTGAGTCCGCACCAGATCATCCCCAACTCCCTCGAAAATTTGATGTGCTTCGGAGTGTTATGTAAATATAAAGGCATCCCGGTCACATTCGATAATTTTCGTAAATTATTCAACATAAGTGTAAGTAATAGGAACGCATGGTTCTATACGTTCGTATGTCGCCAGGCGTACACGTTTTTGTCATTTCGCCTCGCTGGGAATCCAATGGTTCAAGAGGTACATTTTGTCCGTCCGGCTCAAGCCCGCAATCCAAAGCGAGAGGGCCAAGTGGCAATTTGAGAGAAATTCTTCCGAGGCAAGCCAACCGAAGCCACCGGCCCGGAATGTCCCCCTATGGATGCAAGCGCTCCATCGGAGTCAAGAGCCAGAAAAGTACTTCTTCCGAGGGCTGATATGTCAGCCTCTGCCTTACTTGGCCGGCTTGTCCGAGCCAAGTTTTTGTGACAATATGGAGGATTTGAGTAAGTGGTTTCTCTCTACCTCTGGTTGGTTGTCCGATTCGGTTTGTCGACTATGTAGTTACCATTTGTAGATTCTTTTGTATTTTGCAACTCATTGTGATTCGGATGTGCAGCTTTTTGGTTCGAGTATACGATGTCGACCATGCGGGAGTTCAAGCGTCAGCAAAATGCTGCGCAACGGAAGGAGATGGCAGAGGGTTCCCGGACTCAAATTATCAAGACTTCCACCATACTCCCGATGGAAGAGCCAAGAAATGCTGCCGTGTTCCGAGTGGAGGAGTCTCGGAGAGCTGCTGCGGGCGAAGAGGCCCAAACTATCCCTACTCTGGACAAGGGTAAGGTGGTTGGGTCTAAGGGCTCGAGGAAGCCTCCTAGATCCGTGTCTCGAGATCCCGCCAGCGGATTGAGCGCTGCAGCTGGAAAAAAGCGCTCCTCCGAAGGTCCGAATCCTCCCGCCAAGAAAGGCAAGGGAAAGATGAGCGAGGCCTCAGCCGGATTCGATGTCGGGTTGTTCTGGTTGCTGCCTCAGAGTTGGAGCGGATTTCGGAGTTAACTGCCGCTCAGCGTTAAGTGAGTTTAAATTTTCCGTTGGTTTTACATCTTCTTGTGGTTCGGAGGTATCTAACACTTCCGATGTTTCGTTTTTATTTTTAGCTTGCTGCTGCTGTTGAAGCATGCTCTCTGGTAGCTGCTCGGAGAGCCACCCTAGAAGAGGATTTGGCCAAGGCTGAGGCTGCCCGGGCGATTGAAACGTCCCGGTTGAACAGCACTTCGGAGCGGCTAAAGAAGGCCATAGATGCTAAACAGGAGGCCGAGTCGGAGACGGCCAAGATGAAAAGTGCCATTCGATCTTTGGAGATTGACTTGAAAGTGCACCAAGATAGTTTGGACGAATTCGTGGGTGTCTCCCGGACTTTCAAGGATATGATGCTGAAAGAGCTTCTGGGGGTCCGGACAAGGGCTGCCCAAGATTTCCTTGCTTCGGACTCCTGCAAGTTTTTGTTCGAGTCGAAGTATGACGAGGCCCGTCATGATGGGTTTGATGCAGCTGTGGACCAGTGCCGGAGGAAGGGTTGGATACCAGATGACTTCGACTTGGAGGCTGAGGGAGTGTCCGCCTTTAAGAATGGAGATGGCTCGGACTTTGCTCCGGAGGGTGTCTTGGACGAAGACCAGCTCAAATGTGAATTTGTGGAGCTGGTCTGCGAAGAGTCGGAGGGAAAGAAGTACAACCATGGCGGTCCGTACCTCCCACCCTTCGTCCCTCGGGTGCTTATGTCCAGTGTTTTCATTCCTTTGGAGGATCACTTGGAACACAACCGAGACTGGCAGACTCTGCCTGGGCCTGTTCGTGGCTTCGATCCGGACCTAGACTTGATGCAACAATGTCCGTCCTTCTTGAAAGAGGTTGAGGCTCGGAGAGAACGGAGGTTAGCCCAGGCAGCCCAACAGCAAAGTCAAGCGCCTCCGGAGAAGGATACGGGGGGTCCCTCTTGCCTCAAATTAGTTCGTCCGAGCGGCGGAGGCAGTAAAGACGGGGTATGCCCCGGGTTTTTTGTAGTAGTGTTCCTTCGGTCCTGAAAACAATGTTGTCTTTTTTGCTCATCATCTTTTTGTAAAACCATATACCCGACTCGATGAATGTTGTTGGTCCGGGCCCATTGGTGGCTCGGAACTATTCTTGTTGTTGAAATGCTAAATGCTTCTGTTTACATTTTTGCGCGATGAATCCCATATATCTGTTTAGTAGCTCATTAACTCTCATAAACTCGGATAATGGGTTCGGACCCTTGAGATTCAAACCGCCAGAACGTTAATTTGCCTGATGCAAATGTTCCTTTGCTGGTCCTGCGGGACGATCAACCATTGTACCCATCCGAATCGGAATCTTTAACAGAAATAAGCCGGATCACGAACGTTTCAGAGCCACGTCTTAGAGTGACAAGGCTTGCGAGAAAGAGAATTTCCTTGTATCGTGATAAGTAGTGACGATTCGGACGTTGACTTGGTGTGTCATCCCGAGTCATACAGACTTGTGAGATAATGAAAAGATGATCATCATCAAGTATAGGGTGACTCTATACGAATCACAGTTGCTTCGGATGTTGTTATGTCAGCCCCGAGCTTGATACGTTCGAGTGAGTAACTTAGTCAATGTGCCCGACCGTATGGATGGATTATTGGGTTGGGCCAATGGAAGCCGAAGAGCCAGGCCCATGTTCGGCCCAAGCCCATTTCCGGTAGCTAGCTGGGACATGTGTCCGCTTCTAATTGGTCCTCTCTTTCTATATATATACCCCTGCTTTGTACGGCTTTCCATTAGGACATTTCTCCCTTTTTTAGTAACCAAAGGTCCGGAGCTCGAGTCCGAGCGGCTGGCGAGCATGTTTATACCATCACTCTTGTGCGTGATCTTGTCCGAAGGTTTTCTCCGATGCTTCGAAAGTCTACCCGGGTTGGTTCACGGTGAGAGTTTTGGAAATTAAATTGCTCGGAAAGCCAGCCTCGGATCTTCGCGGATACGGTCCGTGCCGAGTGAGGCCTGAATCTTTGCCAATCAATTCCTCTGATCGTCAGGCTAATCTTCTTTATCCGGGGATGTGGTCTATATCCACGACTTTAGCCCCGAAAAGGTAGATTAACTGGATGGTTTGGGGATCTTCAAATAGTTGTTTTTGAACCTCAATGCATCCGAGGCATTCTGCTCTGGGTATGTGCCCGGGGGGCGACAAGTTGGCATAATTGGTTTGGTAGAATCCCTTCCAGTATTTCGTGGTTCGGTCGTAAAAAACCGCCCGAGATGTTGGAAGGCTTTCTACCAATCCTGTTGTGTCTAGTTGTTCGTTTCCCGGATTGAGGGCTCGAGGGAGCTACTTGCAATTCTGGAAAGGAGTCCCCGACAGTGCTGAGCTTGTTTGGAGTCGGATCATTGGGGACTTCCGGAAATAACCTTTCTGGTAACCCGTTTGTCTTACACCTAAGGTCTTTCGTCCGAGCAGCTCGGCTTTGTTGGTGGCTGCGTTCCAGAATTGAAGGCTCGAGGGAGGGACTTGCAATTCTGGGACGGAGTTCCTGACTATGCCGGTCTTGTTGGGACTTGGACCAACGGGAGCCTCCGGAGTGACTTGGGTTAATCCAACTATCCGGGTTGGTCGCCTTCCAAATACTCTGAATCTGGGATGTATTTATAGTATTTGGTAAGAGGCGATCCGGATTGTTATAGTGTTTCTTGCTTGCTTCGGAGCTCTCTTTCGTTCAGAAGTGATAAAGTATCCTTTCTGGAAGCATTGAATGGCCTCAATTATCTCGTCCGGCTGCTGTTAGTCTTTAGATCGTCCGAAGGGGGCTTCGAAATCTTTGTCAGTAAGCAATCAAAGTTGAGATGGTGGAATTCCTTCTTCCTTCGGAGCGCCCACAGATAGAGTTAATAGTGCTTGGACGGGGTTTGGTTCGGTAGACCAGGGTTAATTAAGAAGCTTCGCTGTAGAAGTAGAAAAGAGATAGAATAGGAGCTTGTTTTTGTAAGCTCGATTAGGGCTCTTCGGACCCTGACTTTGTAATTCTGTACTCCTGTTTTAATAAAAGCGTATTTGCCTTTGTCAAGGTCGGACACTGTTTGATTGTGTTAATCCGATCCGGATCAGTGTATGATCTAGTTTCGGATCGAGTAGTTAAATATCTTCATGGCCTGTTCGAATCATGAGATTCGAAGGACATGATTATTAACAATGTTCATGAAATCACAGTTGTATTGATTTGACGAAAATCGAATTACAACTTGAGGGCTTCAAGGCCTTTTCAAAAAACAAACACAAAAAACAGATTGGCAAGATAAAGGAAGGTGACAGTCGTTGCCACGCTCCTTCTCTAAGTGTAAAACTTTTGGAGATTCTTGGCATTCCAAGTTCTCTTCAAGGCCTGCACTTGCTCATCTTCTAGTTCAAAGCTTCCATTAACTCTTGCCCCAGTAACTTTGTACGGTCCTTCCCACTTGGGCTTAAGTTTCCCCACATGACTTAGTATATCGGCTCTTCTGAGGACTAAGTCTCCAACTTGTATATCCTTGGGAAAGACACGTTTATTGTAGGCCCGAGCGGTCATGGCTTGGTACCGAAGGATGTTGGCCAATGCCTTATCGCGCTTGTCTTCAAGGAGCTCAAGGTCATAGATCCTTGCGATCTCATTATCAACTGGGTTGTATTGCTGGATTCTCTGGGTTGCCACCACCGTTTCCGAAGGGATGACCGCCTCGGATCCATAGACCAGGGAGAAAGGTGTTTCTTGTGTGGCAGTCCGGGCTGTTGCTCGATGCGCCCAAAGGACCGCATCGAGATCATCCGCCCAACTGTCTTGGGAAGTTCTCAACCTTCTCTCCAAAATTTTGACTATGGTCTTGTTGGTGGCTTCCACCTGACCATTGGTTTGGGGGTGGCCGATGGAAGTAAAGCATTGTTCTATTTTGAAGGACTGAAGCCACTCCTTCAGTCTTGACCCAGAAAATTGTGCTCCATTGTCTGAAACTAGCACTCGTGGGAGTCCAAATCGGCAGATAATGTTCTTCCAGATGAATGTCCGAACCCTGCTTTCTGTGATGGTTGACACTGCTTCAGCTTCGACCCACTTAGTGAAGTATTCCACTGCCACTATCAAGAACTTCTTTTGATGCGTTCCTCGTGGAAAGGGACCAACTATGTCTATGCCCCATTGATCAAACAGGCATGCTATGGTTGACGAAATCATAGGGTTGGTCGGGCGGTGTGGTATGTTGGCATAGTATTGGCAGTCTTCACAGGCGCGGACGATGTTGGCAGCATCTATGTCAACAGTTGGCCAATAGTATCCTTGTCTTATGATCTTTTGCGCCAAAGTTCTTCCTCCAGAATGACTTCCACAACTTCCGGCGTGGATTTCTTCCATCACAGTTTTCGCCTCTTGAGGATCTAGGTACCTCATGTGAGTTCCGCTGTAGGATCTTTTGTAGAGATCTTCTCCCAGAATAAAGTATCTGTTAGCTCGACATTGAATCTTCCTGGCCTCTCTAGGATCTACAGGTAAAGTACCATCCTTGAGGTAATGGAATATATCAGTCATCCAGTTTCTTTCTGTGCTCAAGAGAAGCATCTGTCCGTTGGGGTTTGCCAGGGAGGATTCCGCGTGTGTCATTAGGATGACACTTCTTGTGTCCAAAGCTCCTAAGGCTGAGGCGTACTTGGAAAGGGCGTCGGCTTTTTCATTCCATTCTTTGTGAAATTGGTCAAGAGTAAATTCTTCAAAGTGCTCAACCTCTTTCTTGAGGAGCTCCAAGTATTTGATCATGTTAGGTCCTTTGGTGGTAAAGGACCCGGAGAACTGAGATCAGACGATGTAGTCTGTGTAGGCTTTGATTCTTTTTACCTGAAGGGCTTTCGCCATTCTTAGGCCGGTGATAAGTGCTTCATATTCGGCCTCGTTGTTCGTCACCTTAAAATTGAGGGTGATAGCGTACTCTAGCTTGGCTCCTTCAGGACTTTCAAGGAAAATTCCTATTCCTCCCAAGCGTCCGGTGGATGATCCGTCCACTTGTAATGTCCAACATTCTTTGTTTCTTTCCTTACCTCCCGAAGTGGGGGTGAGTGCTTTCTCAACCTCCTGCTTCTTGTCGGAAGATGCAGTTGTCGAGGTATTGAGTTCTTCGTCCAAGAGAAACATGTGCCTTACTCTCAGTGAATCATCCATAGGTTGGTGATACTTAGTCATAAGCTGGATGCTACCTCTTTGTGTCTCCTCTGCTTCTTTCTCTCCCCTTGATTCCTTGATTTGGGCTATCACCACATGACTAGCCTTTTCCTGGGAGTTTTCGCCCTCTTCTTCTGCCTTCCCTGGATAGTCTACCAGGAAGTCGGCCAGAACTTGCGCTTTCTTGGCAGATGGGGCTTGATACCCGATATCATACTCACTTAGCTCAATAGCCCATTTGGACAGGCGTCCTGACTGATCCGGTTTGTCCAAGACATGTTTGAGTGGCTCATTTGTAAGGACCACAATCCGATGCGACTTGAAGTAAGGCTTCACGCATGCGTCATGTAAACCGGTCAAGGCGAGCTTCTCAACCTTGACATATCTGGCCTCAGAGCCTGCAAGGGCTTTGCTCAAATAATAAATTGGTAAATGCTCGTTGTCCTGTATCCGTACCAGTACAGAACTCATTGCTTCATCAGTGGTGGCCAAATAGAGGTAAAGAGTTTCAGCCTCCATGGGTTTAGATAAAAGGGGCGGCGAGAGGAGATACTTTTTCAAGTTTTCCAGGGCCTCTTCACACTCCTTTGTCCATTCGAACTTAGTTCCTTTTCGTAAGATCTTAAAGAAGGGAAGGTTCTTCTCGGCGGATTTTGAGATAAAAAGGCTCAATGCCATCACCTTTCCTAGAAGCTTCTGAACTTCATTGACAGTCTTGGGCTGTGGTAGATCTACGATTGCCTTTATTTTCTCTGGGTTAGCACTGATGCCTCTTTCTGTGACCATGTAACCAAGGAATTTTCCTCCTTTCACCCCGAAAGTGCACTTTTCAGGGTTCAGCTTCATTCCGTATTTCCGGAGAATAGAAAAACAATTGTTAAGGTGTTCGACGTGTTCCTCTTCAGTCTTGCTTTTCACAAGCATGTCATCCACATAGACTTCCATGGTTTTTCCCAATTCTTCCTTGAACATCTTATTTACCAGCCGTTGGTAAGTAGCTCCTGCATTCTTGAGGCCAAAGGGCATGACCGTGAAGCAATAGACCCCTCCTACCAAAAGAATGCCGTTTTCTTGATGTCTTCTTGAGCCATCCTAATTTGGTAGAATCCTTGATATGCATCCATGAAGCTTAGAAGCGCACATCCTGCAGTGGAATCAACCAGCTGGTCTATGCGTGGCAATGGATAGGGATCCTTTGGACAAAATTTGTTGAGTCTAGTGAAGTCATTGCACATTCTCCACTTTCTAGAGCTTTCTCGACGAGGACCACGTTACAGACCCAATCGGAGTATCTGACTTCTTCGATATGACCTGCTTTCATCAACTTGTCAACCTCCCCTGCTATGATAGCATCCTCAACTGGTCCAAAGTCTTTCCTCTTTTGCCGGATGTGCTTGACCGTCGGATCCATGTTCAGACGGTGAACTGCGATCCTTGGGTCTATCCCCTTGAGATCATCAGTGCTCCAAGCAAAGATGTCGCGATTGTCACGAAGGCAAGTGATGAGTTTCAGCTCTATTTCCGTACTCATCTCCGTTCCAATCCGAGTTGTTCTTTTCGAATCTCCTTCGACCAGTTGGACCTCTTTCGAGGCTTCATGGGATTCTATTCTAGCTGTCTTGGGGAACTTCTCTCTGAGCGACCCAATACCGATTTCTTCCATTGGTGGCGTTAGAGTAATGGAAGAATGGCTACGAGGGCCCTTAGTGACCGAAAGGATAGGTACTGTGGCCCCTCTGGTTGACATGATGTAGCACTCCCAGGCTTCTCTAACGTCGCCCATTTCTTCTCCCACGCCGTCCGGGGTTGGAAACTTTACCCTGTTGTGTAAGGGAGAAGCAATTGCTCTGAATTGGTTAAGTCCCGGGCGGCCCAAGATCACGTTATAGTCGAAGGTGCTATCTACTACCACAAAGAGGATAGTCTTGGTCACTCTTGTCGGAAAGGTGCCCATAGAGACTTGTAGCGGTATACTTCCAATGGGGCGTACTACAGACCCTCCAAAACCTACCAATGAAGTGTATACTCGTCCATATTGTATTTGCCCCAAGTGCATTTGCTCCACGGTTCTTTTGGATATGACATTGGAGGAGCTTCCTGTGTCGATTAGTACCTTGTTGACCTTGTAAGTGGCAATCACTAGAGAAACAACCAAAGGGACATCAGGGTCCTTGAGATCTCCTCCGCCAGACGTTGGTAGGGGGATCTCGCTATCGTCAAAGGTAATTGCATTTGTGCCTTTCAGGGCTGGTGGACCGTAAGCTCTGTCGTTGTTTCTCAAGTGTTGCGCGGTCCTTTCCCTTGCATTTCTGCTATCTCCCCTGTTGGTCCTCCGCAATGGCGTTGATAACTCCAATCGTAAGGGAGGTTCTCCATTTCAGATCTTCGCGGTACCCTTGGTATCTTTGGGCATGCCGAGGTGGGATTTCCGCTGGAGGTGGTGGTAAAGATCCTGTCGGAGGTTCGGAATCACGCTCCTCTCTTCTCTGCTCATTCTTTCTATGCCTGGAGGGTTCCTCTTCACCTGTTAGTTCTTTCAGCTTCCCACTTTTCACTAGTCTTTCGATTTCTGTCTTCAACTGGATGCAATCCTCAGTCGGGTGACCTTTTACGCTGTGGAACCTCGGTAGTCTTTAGAAAATTTACTCTTCTTCTTTGCTCTGATGTGTTTAGGCCATTGTATATTTAAGTCCTTCTCAACAATAGAAGCCAAGATGTCGGATCTTGGTGCATTGAGGCGAGTATACTCGGCGTATCTCTAGGTGGAGTTCTTTCTCTCTGAATTCTTTCACATCCACGAGATCTCTTTTTTGCTCGAACTTCCCTTGACGAGGAGGAAGTTCCTGTCGTACTAGTTCTTTCCCCTTCTTTATCCCTGCTCTTATCGGGACATTTCTTCGGTACTCTTCTCCATACAAGACCCCTTCGCAGATATCTTCCAGGTACTTTTCAGTGGTGATTTCTTCGTTGGAAAGATTCTTTCTAAGCTCATCATTATAAGTGTTAGCATATAGGTGTCGGACCCGCTCTTTGATGCTATGAGGCTCTACCTGTCGTACTTCAGCGTTGAAGCGGTCAAGGAAGGTTCTAAGGTCCTCATGCTCTTTCTGGATTATGCCTGCCAGGTGCTCAACTGACCTCTTCCTTCTCTTTGCTTTCTCAAACCTTTTCAAGAAAAGAGAGGCGACGTCCGCATAAGATCTGATGGAACCATTAGGTAGTGAGGTCCACCAATCCATTGCTTCTCCAAAGAGTGTGGTGGAAAAGTTGAGAGCTTTCATGTTGTCGTTGAGTCCATTGCTTTCCATCTTACTTTCGTATCTAGTGAGATGCCCTACAGGGCAAGTATCTCCATAGTAATGCTCAAGGTTTGGGATAACACAGTCGGGGCGCTTTCTTTCTCTTCTGATCTCATCGCACAGAGGGTTGGGAGTTTTAACTACCACTTTTTCATGTGCTTTGACCATCTTGCTCAAGGTGGCAATTTGTGTTTCCAAGGCCTTCTGTTGGAGGTAGATGCCAATTTGTCGGTCTTTCACGATTACGGGGTTGATAGCTACATCTGGAGGAAGATCACTGATTGGAACTATCGGGATGCTTTCCGCCATTTGATCTCTTGGCGCTTGTTGTTGAGCCCCTCGCCGACTGGTTCCCACTTCGTCTACTCGTGGCACTTCTGGACTTCTCCCTCGTTGTCCATGAGAAGCAGCGGCCCTCCTGTTAAGAAGGTTCCTTAGATCTTCCGGTTGAGCTTGTTCCCCCAGCCGTTGTTGGATGGGACGGTGCTCATTTCTTGATTGAGCGGGTTCAGCTTGTCTTGGGATTGCCAAAGGTGGAGTGGGCTGAGGAGGCTGGAGGTTGTTCGATCCAAAGCATCCTTGAATAGTGGTGAGTAAGAGGCCAAACTGATTCTCATTCATCCCGAACTCACTAGGACGAATGACCTGCCCATTTGGGAGGGTAAAGTTTCTTCCTGGAGGAGGACCATGTGTCCCTGACGGAGGAACCTGTCCTTCGTCCCCAAGTGTCTGGATCCTTACTGGTGGATTAGTGGCTCTTTTCTCGCCAGAAGAAAGACTAGCCGTATGGCCATCACTTGGATCATCTATTACTTCTCTTGTTGAAACTCTTGCTACCCCACCTCTTCTAGTGAGAGGTCTTCCCCTTTGTCTTGGAGCAGGCGTACCAATGGCAGTGGCGTTGGTTCTTGTGGACCTTCTTGTTCTTTCCATTACTGAAGAGAACGGGACTTTTTGTAAAGATTCCCACAGACGGCGCCAAAATGTTGGGGGTGTAACTCCCCAACTACTTAGATTTTAATCAACTCCACTAATGGGTGCCAAGGTAAGAAGGTCTTTGCTAGGTAAGGACCAAGGCGTAAGAACCAGCGACCAACTGCTTCGGTAAGGACCTGCACACTTGAGTGGGGGGGGGGGGGGGTTAGTGCCCGGTTTGCTAAGTGTCAAATCGGGATGAGACTTTACTCGAGAGTGACTGAAGATCAACTCTGTATAATACTCGGGATTGGGATCGTGAGGTGACTTGTAAGATGACTTACTTGATCTTGTGGGGATGTGTGCCTTATTTATAGGCTATCATCAAAATGGAAGGCCTTGCTAGGATTGCGCCATGTGTACGGCCAGGATTGAGCCACCAATGCTAATATGAGGCCCATAGCCCAATAATGAAGCTTTAGCCCATGCCATCTTGGGCTTTAGGGGTAGTTTGGTCATTATTGGGAGAGTTCTTGAGGATGTGACTAGTTCTGCCGAGTTCCCAGGTTCGGAGAGATGGGTCCGGACGATTGGTCCGGACCATATTTGGTTGTCAGCTGAGGAAGTTCTCCTGCCTGTCCAACTCTTCCGATTCGGAGCTCCTGGGTTCGGACATCTCACTCTTTGGTGCCCATTTGCTTGGTTGCTTTATGAGATGGTCATGCTGGATCCGAATTGGCATCCGGATTGGAGTCCTTGGGTCGGAGAGGGTACTGACTTAGCACTATGCTCCTTTCCCAGAGAGGCTCGGACCAAGTTGGGTCGGGCCCATGGTTCCGGATCGGGCCCAATAGGTCCCAGATCCTTTGTTCCTTTCTATCAAGGTGGGCGGACCATGGTTGGTCTGCCCGGATCAGACCGTTGGCTCGGACCAATGTGTCTCGGATCCTTTGGATGACTTAGGACGCCTTAGGATTCGTTCCTAGGTCCTTTATGACGGATTGGACATATTTCCGTATCAACACTCTGCAATGCAAGAAGAGTTGGATCAATTTGAGAGAAACAAAGTCTGGAAACTAGTTCCATTTGTTGACGGAATATCTGTAATTGGAACCAAGTGGGTTTTCAGAAATAAAATGAATGAGTCTGGTGAAATATCCAGAAATAAAGCAAGGTTGGTTGCCAAGGGATTCACCAAGACAGAAGGACTAGATTTTGTCGAGTCATATGCTCCAGTTGCAAGATTGGATGCAATTAGACTATTTCTAGCTTTTGCAGCTTATAATGACTTTAAAGTTTATCAGATGGATGTTAAAAGTGCATTCCTAAACGGTGAACTTGCTGAAGAAGTCTATGTTGAACAACCACCAGGCTTTGAGGTTTCCGCAGAAAGTAGAATGGTTTATAAGCTTCAGAAAGCTCTGTATGGACTGAAACAGGTTCCGAGAGCATGGTATGATACTTTAGCCAAATACTTGCTGGAAAGTGGCTTCAAGAAAGGAGATGTTGATAAAACACTCTTTACTTTGAACCATAAAGGGAAACTACTTCTAGTTCAAGTATATGTTGATGACATTATATTTGGATCTAAAGACAAGCAACTTTGTGAAGACTTTGCTGAGCTCATGAAAAGTAAATTTGAGATGAGCATGATGGGAGAATTAAACTATTTCCTAGGATTGCAAGTCAAGCAACTTAATGATGGAATATTCATTAGCCAAACAAAGTATGCAAAGGATATGCTCAACAAGTTTAATCTAAAGTCTTCTGAAAAGAATGCTAAGATACCTATGAGCATTGGAACCAAAATGACCTATACTGAATCTGACAAGAGTGTTGAAGAACACAAGTATAGAAAATTGATTAGGTCTCTACTGTACCTCACTGCAAGTAGACCTGATATTCAATATGCAGTTGGAGTGTATGCTAGATTTCAGACAAATCCAATGCAATCACACTACAACATTGCTATGAAAATATTAAGGTATGTAAAAGTCTTGTAGAAGTTGGATTGTGGTATCCAAAAGGCGATTGGATTGAGTTTAGTTGGCTATTACGATGTCGACTATCTTTGGATCATTGCTTGATAGAAAAAGCACCTCAGGAACTTGTCAATTTCTTGGTGCCAGATTAATATCATGGTTCAGCAAGAAACAAAAATCAATTGCCACATCTACCACATAGGCTGAATATATTGCAGCTGGGTGTTGTGCTTCACATATATTGTGGATACAACAACAACTCAGAGACTATGAGGTCAATGAAGAGAAAACTCCAATTTTCTGTGACAACACAAGTGCTATTGCCATAACTCAGAATCCTAAATTTCATGCAAGAACAAAGCACATTGATGTTAGACACCACTTCATTAGAGACCATGTTGAAAAAGGCAATATAGAGATACTCAAGATTGGAACTGAAGACCAACTTGCAGATATCTTTACAAAGCCTTTGCAAGAAGGCAGGTTCTTAACCTTGAGACATAGTCTTGGGTTAATGGAGCTACCAAAGGAACTGGAAAGTTCTAATCTCTGAGACAGAAATTCAGAAAGGAGAAAGATATCTGGAACGGGCATCTAGATATTCAAGGCAAAAAGGTATCTGAGACGGGAACTCATATACTAAAAGAAGCTAAAAATGTGAGTGAGACAGGAATTCAGTATGATTAAGAAGGGAAAAATAAGAGATAAGATATCTGGAACAGAAATCCAGAATATCAAAGGAAAAAGGTGAAACACTTAGCAAACAAGGATCTGAGACGGGTACTCAGATATCAAAGGTTAAAGGGTAAAATGGCTATTTGAAGATTTCTGGGACAGGTACTCAGATATCTGGATCACTCAGTGAGGGGGAACACAAAAGAGAATAGTACAACTGTCTGCAGTCAACTACTCTCTTGAAATTTGTATTATTTCTATCTTTGTGTAAAATATGAACAGATACTGTGTGTGAGATAGACTCAGATACAAAATTGTCCCTTAGTCACATAGAAGAGATGTGATTCAGATAGCTAATCGCCAAAATTCATTAATTGGGCACAATCACATGGGTTGATTGTGATCATTGCTGGAAAAGTAATCCCAACCATTGATGAAATGGGCATTCCATTTTAAAGGTCGAGATTAATTCTCTGTAAAATAGTGGACTGTAAAAACTCAGACGTGGCCCACTAAGCATTTAATGCAAACCGAATTTTACCCTTCTTGCGCATTACAGATACAAATGCACAAAATTAATTTGTGTATTTTTGCCTGTTGGAATTACACTGCTATATATATATGATTTTGGCAAAGGGAATCACTTTCGCCTAGTCCTACATTTGCTCTTGCACAAAAACTTCAAAATACTCTCAAATCTCCCTGCAATTTTCTCTACAACTACTGATTCCTTCTTAGTTTTTCTACAAAGAATCACTAATCTCCTACCTTAATCTCTTCTCAATTTTCAAAAACTTCACTATTTAAAGAGATGGCTCCAAAACGTGCTCTTACCCAGAAATCCCAAGCTACTACATCTGGTACTGCTGAAAAGCAAGCACCAGTGCTGGTTATAACAAACAATCGGTTGATTGGAGAGTTCAATCCTAATCATTGGACTTCGAATCATAGGATGATTTGGAGTGGTTCCATGATTGAGGATACCTGGTAGCTGCAATAGAAAACCAGACTGACAGAAAGTTGGTACTTGATATGCTTGAAAAGGCATGAATCAAGGGCTTTCTATCTGCTCTTCCCAGTGGAGTTTCTTCACTGGATGTCCTGGAGTTTTACAACAACTCCACAATTATCTCTAAAGTCTCTGAAGGCACTGAGACAGTGTCTGTCAAGACCAAAGTCCAAAGACAAGAAATCCTGTTGGACGAAACAACTTTCTGTGAGCTGTTTGAACTTCAAAATCTTGGAAAGGATTTTGAAATTGACACCAAGGATGAAGATATCTCCTTGAAGGTGTGAAGCAACTATACAGTGATGTGTGTGATCTTGACAAGCCAAATACACCCATCGACTTCAAACTTGCTGACATCAGAACTAGACATCTGTTGGTTCACTGGGATGTATTGGCATGCATTCTTCACAGATGCTTTGATGGTCTACAAGGAGGAGTTGACCAGATAAGCCAAGAACGCTAGATGATGATGTTCTTGTTTAGTCAACAAAACAAAAGGCTGGAAAACCCTTTTAATTGGGGGAAGTACGCCTTCATGAAATTTGTGAAGAAGATACAAGGCTTTGAGCCTAAAATCGTTAAGGGCCTTGCTGAGCCAAAAGCCACAGTAAGCTATGGACTGAAGATATGCTACTTACTGGAGTGCCTTGGCATTGAGCTCAGAGAGACGGCATACATTGCCAATAGTAACCTACTCTACAAATATGAGTATACAAGCATGATGAAAAAGGTTACTGCATCTCAGAAAGGTTCCAAGAAACGAAAGACTGATGAGGTATCTGAGGGTTCTGTTGCGACCATAAAGCCCAGAACTTCACAAAAGAAGTCTGCTGGAAAATCAGAAGGCATACCCATTATGGGTGTCGACTCTCAGATACCTGCCGCCACTGCTGATGAACCCATCAATGCTGATAAAAGCAGTGAGAAACTTCAAACACTCTCTGCAGAAGCAGCATGGATTGTTGATAACTCCGTTCCAGATTTCGATGACGAATCGGACAAGGAGAAGGAGATCCCAGCCCCCAAGGTTACTGAAAAAGTAACCAAGGCCAAGGGAAAGAGGACTAAAAGGTCCAAGGTTGCTGAGAAAGCAACTAGCTCAAAGATTGCCGAGCAAGCACCTATAGCAAAGGTTGTTGATGCCAACACACCATCAGGGAAAGTCACGTATAAACAACTTCAAGAAGCCCTGATGAGTGGTGACCTAGTGTTGGTAGACGCTGATGTCAACACCACACTTAAAAATATGTAAGAGCTCGCAAATACTCAAACTTCTGCTTCCAGACAACCACAACAACCACAACCACAACAGCCACAAGTGGTTGATGAAATGGTCAATGAACTCCATTTCGACATGCCAACAATGCAATATGTTGAAGAAAATCCTGCAAATAAGCAGGTTCCCCAACTCCTAGAGAGGGATCAAACTGAGACACCTGCTCAGAATGATCAAATAGGGGAGGCAACTGAGTTAGTCACTCAGGAAAGGTCTGAAGTACCTGAAACTTCAAACAAAGAAGCTAAAATGGAACAACAAGACCAAAGCATAGAAGGGTCACAAGTTCCAGAGACCAATAAGCCTAACACTGCTCAGGTAGCTGAATGGTTTAACACTCCACTTGTGAAATTTTATGTTTATTGATGAGACAATATTCTAACGTCTCATTTGATCCTTTTTAATCGTCTTTTGTTAGTCTTTGACCTTAGTTTTATATTATTTTAGTTTGTTTTTACGCTTTGGTGTTTTGTTTACATTTTGCAGGAATCGATGTCTTTTGAGCTAAATGAGAACAAGCTGCTCATCATGGCTCATGTAACGAGGATTCAGTCCTTGGCAAGTAGATTTTACGAGCTTGAGTGGAAATTGCAAGAAGGCTTCATGGCGAGAATTGGTCCGCAAATGTAGATTTTGTGAATGAAGCTCCTGTCTTGAAGATTGAAGCTCGCCGCGGTGAAATTATGCGAGAGCTATATATTTTTCGATTAAGAAGGCTCTCCGCGGCGAGCTATTCTTTCCGCCGTGGCGAGATACGCAGAACATAATTTTTGTTTTTCCTTATTAGCTGGGAATTGGGGATTTTTTCTCTCATACTTCTTTTTAACCTAGTTTTTTAGGAGAGCTCCTGGATTCAGACATTGACATTGAGAAATCTTTGGATCTTGGTTATTCATTGATTTTACACATCAGGATTATTGGTATTGATTTCTCTATTGCTTTCTTCTTTACAATTCGTTCTTTATCTTTATCGATTGAATTGTATGTTATTGCATGCGCATTTCTCATCTATGTTTCATATGATTATTACCATGAATCTCTGTATGCAATTATCAATTATGAGTAGCTAAATCGCTCCGGACATCGTAGTTGCGTGATAGCTTTGCGTATTTGCATCTAGGGTTTCAAATCGTTCATATAGGTTAGGCTCTTTCAAAGATCTTCGTAAAAACCCTTCGATTCAATACTCTCGTTCAAAGATTTTCTAAAACATTTGGTTAAGGATCGTGGGTTGACGACCTACGATTACTCTAGTTCAAATATCTTCAAACGCGTTTGGTAAAGGTTGAATTGATGGTTTTCTGTACACCGATCGTGTGACAAATATGAACGTATCCCTAGAGCGAATTAGCATTGCTTGATCGTAAATACTATGTCCACTCTATCTCATTGTTACAAACAACTACACTGTATTTCCTCTTTTCTAGTTATTAGAAGTACTAGAACACAAACAAATCAACTCGTTTCACAAGTAACTGTTGGCTTTCAATCGTTGCGGTAGCCTAATTGGTTCCTTAGCGAATGACTTCGTGGTTAGCTTATTTATTCTACAATAACTGGTTGCTACTTGTTTACTAAGTATCAATTTGAGCACATCAAATTTGGCACCGCTGCCGGGGAATCAATTCCTATTGTAGCGGTTGATTGCGAATTTTTATTTGTTTTCCAACTTACCTGAAGTTTAGTGCACTAACAGAAACTAAGGATATTTCAAGGTTTTTGTGTTGTGTAGCTCTAACGACAGGTTGATAAGAAAAGATATTTCAATGGCTCAGTTAACCTATGGAGCCTACATGCAACCCGGCGAGGTTAAGGCCGGGAAAGCGGCAATCGTGCTGTCTAATGAGGCAAGAAATTTAGAACTCAAAGCCTACCACTTCCATAATCTCCCCAAGTTCTACGGAATGGCCAATGAGGATGTGATAAGGTTCCTCAAAGAATTTGAAGTACTGATTGCAGGGATTCCGTTGACAACTGGAGGAGTAACAGTTTTAGATGGAGAGATAAGGAAGAAGGTTCTTCCGATGTGTTTGCAGGATAAAGCTAGGAACTGGCTGTTAAACCAGCCTGGGGGTTCTCTACCTACTTGGGATTCTCTCTACGAAGCCTTCGTTAATAAGTTTTACCCTCCCGAGAGAACGCAGCACCTTCGTACTCAGATAATGCAGTTTCAGCAGATGCACCATGAGACCTTCTATGAAGCTCGCGAACGCTTCTTACAGTTGCTATCCCAATGCCCGCAGCACAGGATCAATGAGATGAATATGTGCATCAGATTTTATGAGGGTCTGAATTGGGAGTGCCAGTACATGGTTGATATGACGTGTAAAAATTCACTCCTGGAAGCATCTTCTGATGAATTAAATGGTGTTTTCGAGAGATTGGCAGTGGTGTCTCAGCTCAAGGGTGCGAGAAATAAATCTAGGAGAGTGGGATACCGAGCAGTTGAAGGGACTCCAGGGGCATGTACTACTGAGTGGGATACGCAAAGTGGGCATATTAGACAGCAGGGTAACTGGCAGGATAACCAAGGTGGCAACAACTTCTACGAGAATGCGCCACGGGAGCAACCAGTTCTAGCTCAGCCAGTTCGGGTTCAGATTACAAAAGTGCCGGGAAGTCCTGATCAGGCAATCAGGGACCACATGGAGCGTTCCGAGAGGTTCTGGGCTGAAGCACGTGAAAATCAGCACAGGAATGATCAACGGTTCGACAACTTTGAGCAGGCACAGAAGCGATTAGAGAAGACTTTGGGGGATCTAGTTGGTCGATTTCAGCAAAGAGAAAGGGATAAGTTACCGGCGACCGCAAAAACCACAGAGCTTTAGCCGTTGAGGTGACATTCGATGAGCCAGTAAAGGTGAAGTCTGTTCTTGCTACCTGCACTTGCCAGCCCGAGAACACGGTGGCCCAGGTTAAGACACCGGAGGTAGTTGAGGTAGCACCTACACTGGCACTTGAGAAGCCGGTAGAAGTGAGAGTCGGGGTACGTGAAAAGGAGGTAGCCACACCCAGTAATGCGACTCCAGTAGAGGAGGCGAGTACAAAACTGGCTGTCCTTGAGGTAAGCCCCACCGCTAGGGTGATCCCAGCAGCAGATAAGAGCATCAGTGATGCCGATAGCTTTGATTTGGTGGTTAGGATAGGAAATTCTTCTGAGGTAACTGGCATCGTAGATACAGGAGCGGCGGTTAATCTGATGACCTTTGTGACCTATGAGGAGCTGGATTTGAAGGGTTTGGAACCCAGGAAATGCTTCGTCACGATGTCCAATGGAGCGAGAAGTAGGTGCATGGGTGTGATTGAGGATGTTCCGGTTACACTGGATGGGGACACTTTTATGGCCGATTTCGTGGTTGTGGAGTCGACACGGGTTAAAGGAAAGGAGATGGAGAAGGATATGTTGCTGCTTGGGCGACCGTTCATCAAAATCACTTGCATGATTGTCAACCTCCACGCCCGTACCTGCACTATAGAAGTACATGGCAAGCAACGTGAGTTGCAAGCCACCACTACACCATACTCACCCCTGCGGGTTGACACCAGGAACTATATAGGGGCGCACACAGGACCCTTGTATATACATACTTATCAACAAGGAAGAATAAGAGCTGCACCAACCAGAGGAGCCAAGAACCTCCAGAGTACCCGTTAGCCAACACGGAAGAGTCTAGTACATGACTATAACCTGTACTTCACAGGCCAGACACTTTCGATCCCTTTTATCTTTCCACTCTTAGCTTGAAGACATGCTTGAGTTTCGGTTTGGGGAGGGAATGTGAGGCTCTTCGGTTTCTTGCCTGTATTTCTATGTGTTTTTTCATATTTTCGTGAGTCTTTCGTGTGTCCGTGTTATTTTTCCAAGTTTTGAGTATCTATTGTGAGTGGTAAATCCACTTAATGCCTTTGTTTTGTTTGATATGTAACTGGAAGTAGCCTAGTGCATTGTTAATTCCTAAGGTCTGTTTCTCTTGCAAATAGCTAGTCTGTCCAGTCCTTTAGTCCAAAAGCCGTGAGAAGCCTAGGCCGATGAAAAAATATTGTACCAGCATTTGTATTGTGTGATTCCTAGGATGTGCAAGTTTTTTTTACGAATTACTTACGCCTTTTCATACTTATGTGTACTCATTTTATTTGGGGATGACGAACGACATGCTTTTAATTCTGAGTTCTCTAACTTTTAAACCCCGTTCTAAAGAACAGGTTTGGGGAAGAGTTACTTACATGTTTACGACTAATTTTTGAGCTTTATATGCTTGATTGTGTTTGAGTCTGTTGCTGTTTCCAAAGCTGTCTGAATTTAATCTCGGGGTGGATCTATGGTCTTAGTTGATCACCGTCTATCGTGTTGGGCATGTTTCAGATACTACCTATATACCGGCGTGGCCCTTAAAGCTATATGACCGTGAGGGTTGATGGCATGTATACCAAACTGACACGCACAAAAGTGCGGACTTTCGGTAAAACAGACACCCGTAAAAAAATGAGATAAAAGAGCCCAATGAGGCCATGCATTGAATATAGTGCAAC
The DNA here is from genome assembly GCA_026545765.1 of Plantago major. Lineage (NCBI taxonomy): Eukaryota > Viridiplantae > Streptophyta > Magnoliopsida > Lamiales > Plantaginaceae > Plantago > Plantago major. The sequence continues at coordinate 98,125,290 of CM048840.1, forward strand.
AATGGTTTATGTTTGATTGCAAGTGAAAAAGGGAACAACACAGTCTTGAACTTTTGTTATAAGTCATTTTTGAAAAAGTCCCTTCTGATCCATTTGATTTGAGTACATTAGCATAAGATAGTCTAGGCATTTTTGTGATGCGAGTCACCTTCCCAGTTTACTTTTTGAGCGAATAACCCTATTGGACACTTCCAAAGAGAGTAGAGATTGCATATTATTCCTGTGAGGGACTAGCGTGCTGGACTTAAGAGTTATTTGCTTGAGAAATGGTTTTTTTTTTGGGATTATCTGTGCACTTTTCTGCCAAGGTTACTTGAGAATAAAACTTTTGCATTTGGAGGACTTAATGCTTTCAATGGTAGATTCGATTACTTGGATTTGTAACTCTTGTATTTGTCTACGTGGTTTAGAGTCTAGAGTGTTTAGGTTGTTTGTTTGCTCGAGGACGAGCAAAGGTTCGGTTTGGTGATTTTGATGAGACAATATTCTAACGTCTCATTTGGTCCTTTTTAATCGTCTTTTGTTAGTCTTTGACCTTAGTTTTATATTATTTTAGTTCGTTTTTACGCTTTGGTGTTTTGTTTACATTTTGCAGGAATCAATGTCTTTTGAGCTAAATGAGAACAAGCTGCTTAGCATGGTTTCATGGCAAGTAGATTTCTGACTTGGAGCTGGATATTGCAAGAAAGCTCGCCGCGGCGAGATTTAGCGAATGTATATCTTCTACGATTAAAGAAGGCTCGCCGCGGCGAAGGAATTGGTCCGCTGGGGCGAGATTTTGCGAATGAAGCTCCTGTATTGAAGATTGAAGCTCGTCGCGGTGAAGGGATTAGCCCGTCGCGGTGAAATTATGCGAGAGCTATATATTTTTCGATTAAGAAGGCTCGCCGCGGCGAGCTATTCTTTCCGCCGCGACGAGATACGCGGAACATAATTTTTGTTTTTCCTTATTAGCTGGGAATTGGGGATTTTTTCTCTCATACTTCTTTTTAACCTAGTTTTTGAGGAGAGCTCCTGGATTCAGACATTGACATTGAGAAATATTTGGAGCTTGGTTATTCATTGATTTTACACATCAGGATTATTGGTATTGATTTCTCTATTGCTTTCTTCTTTACAATTCGTTCTTTATCTTTATCGATTGAATTGTATGTTATTGCATGCGAGTTTCTCATCTATGTTTCGTATGATTATTACCATGAATCTCTGTATGCAATTATCAATTATGAGTAGCTAAATCGCTCCGGACATGGTAGTTGCGTGATAGCTTTGCGTATTTGCATCTAGGGTTTCAAATCGTTCATATAGGTTAGGCTCGTCCAAAGATCTTCGTAAAAACCCTCCGATTCAATACTCTCGTTCAAAGATTTTCTAAAACGTTTGGTTAAGGATCGTGGGTTGATGACCTACTATTACTCTAGTTCAAATATCTTCAAACGCGTTTGGTAAAGGTTGAATTGATGGTTTTCTGTACACCGAGTGTGTGACAAATATGAATGTATCCCTAGAGCGAATTAGCATTGCTTGATCGTAACTACTGTGTCCACTCTATCTCATTGTTACAAACAACTACACTGCATTTTCTCTTTTCTAGTTATTAGAAGTACTAGAACACAAACAAATTAACTCGTTTCACAAGTAACTGTTGGCTTTCAATCGTTGCGGTAGCCTAATTGGTTCCTTAGCGAACGACTTCGTGGTTAGCTTATTTATTCTACAATAACTGGTTGCTACTTGTTTACTAAGTATCAATTTGAGCACATCATTTATAAATCTTGTTACTTATAAAAATTTATTTGTTACAGGCTGAATTAGAAACAAAAGAACAAGAGGAAGCTGCAAAGCTTGCCTCAGAAACTGAGAAGGAGGCTCCCATAGCCTCACCACTTAAGGAACCTGAGCCTGTATTACAGGTGGAAAATAGTTTCTTAAGACATAACTTTTTAGATATCTTTTATATAAACTTGACTAACTCTTTGTTTCTAATAGGCTCCAACTGAGAAGAAAAATGATGAGGCTGAGAAGCCTAACTCATCAGAGAATCAACCAGAGACTCACAAGGTCTCTGAGGAACAAGTATCTGAGCCTTCTATTGAGAAGGTATATATCTCAGATATCTATATTATTCACAATATTACTTTGATCATTTTTCTAAATACTTAACACTTTCTACTCATAGGCTCAAACAGAAGTAGAAGTTGCTGGGTAATTGCCCACTCAATCCCCTCAACCAATGGAAATTGATGAGGCCACCAAACCTTCATCACCAGAGAGAATACCAGAAACTGTACAAGTTTCTGAGAGACAAGTATCTGAGCCTCCTACCGTGGAGGTAATTGACATCTCAGATATCAAATTGTCTAAGTGTTTCTCTCCTGATAAATTTCTAAATGTTATGTTGTTTTTATTCTCATGTTCAAAAAGAAAGAGAGGATGCTGAGGATCAGACTTCCAAGTCTCCTCCTCACACCAAGATATCTGAGGCACCTGGAACCTCAATAGTTCAACCTTCTGAGCCTGTTGTTGTTGCACAGGTAACATAGATACTTGACTACTCTAAAACCCAGATATCTACTAAAAGTTTTGAAACTAACTCAAAACTATCGCTTTCAGGCTCAAGCTAGTGCCTTAGTGGTCCCTGAAAATTTGAACAAGGACCTACTTCCATTCTTCAAGGCTCATACTCTGCCAAAATATCTAAAGTGTTTCAAGAAATGGCAGAAACTCAGATGCTCTGATCTGTTTGAAATCACAAGGGTCACTGATCACCCTACCAGAAGAGCAAGAGCATTTGACTTGGAGAATTATGTGAATGCAATGTTTCCAACTGAGCAATATGCATTCGCCACGTTGATGAATAAGAACTTCATAAAGGAAGTAGCACACAAGCTCATTGAAACCTTTAAAAAGGCAGATGGTCAGACCAGAATGCAGATGGCATTCAAGCCTACTTTGCCCCATACTCTACAGTTCATACCCTCTGAGCAAGAGGAAGTTAATGGGCGAATGATCACTATTCCAGAAGTGATCAATCTGGTCTCTGAAGATGAAGAAGAGAAGGAGACTGATGAGAATGACTATGAAGAACCTCCTTCTGACCATCAAAAGGATGAGGATGATAAAAAGGATAATGATGATGCCCCTGTACCAGGGACATGAGGGATTGCACAAGGTAATAATACCTCAGTTGCTGAAAAGCACACTGAGAGGACATCACAAAAATCCCCTCCTCCATCTCCTCAGAAATCTACCCATCCATCTCCCCAACAAAAAGACTCTACTAAACAAGTAGTTGAGCACTCTGAGGATAACACTCAGAAAATATTGGATGCACAAGCCAGAGTTGCTCAACTCAAACAACTGTTGGAGGAAGAACAACAGCTAAATCTTCAACTGGAAGAAAAGATAGTTGAATCTAAAGCAAAGCTCCAAAATATTGAAGATCAAACAATCAAGGAAATGGAAGCTTTTGCTGAAATGAAAGAACTCCAGCTTGCTGCTCAAGCAATTGCTGAGGAATTAGATACTGAGCAAGTATCTGAAGACAAGCATGATGCTAAGGCTGCATTACCAAAATATGTACCATCCTCCTCACTGAAAGGAAAGAAGCCCATCTCTGAGATGGTTGCTGGACTAGAGAACATTGATGAAAATGTCCAAGAGGATGAGGATCACTAGGCTGATGACTCAGATGATGAAGAAGACAAGGCATTGGCAGAACACCGCAATGAACACTTAGCGGTTTCTCATTTGAAAAGGAAGCTGATTGCTCCTGAAATCTTCAGCAAGCTGCCAAATGTCAACTCCAACGAATACTTGAACAGATATCAAGTACTGGCTAAATTGAAAAAGGAGTTGTTTTCTCAAGATAAAGTCGCCATTGCATCAGTCCCTGCAGAAATAAAGACATTCACTGAGCTCATCACTCAGAAACCAGTCTGGTCATTGCTCATAAAGACCTAGGCATGGTTAGGGATGATGACCAAAACTTGGCTGCAAAAGCCTTTGAAGAGGCTAGCTATGCTGCTGGAAAAGCAGATGCTATTCAAGGCCCACTAGCAGAGCTCACTAATAAGGAAACAGGTCTTATCAAACAAAATCAGGAGCTAAAGGCCAATCTGGAAAAGTTGGTTGCTGCTTACAACTATCTGCAAGGCAACTTTGACTCCCTTTCAAAATCTTTTGTGATTCTTAGTCAGTCAACAATGACTAAGGGGGAAGAATTTCAAGATGCTCAGAGAGGAAGAGGAAGAGGAAACAAAAGAAAAACTGAACAACCACAACAACCACCTCTCAAAATAAATGAGCCCTCCTCCAGTCAGACTGCTCTACAGATAGTGGCCACCACTCAGTAACTTCCTGAAAAAGGAATGAAAATAAGGGCCAGGACACAGAAACCTCCAAGGGGTACCAAGGCTCCAAGGAGAAGACAAGTGATAGGGATTGATGAGTCTTCTGATGAAGAAGAAGAAGAAGAAGAAGAAGAAGAAGAAGAAGAAGAAGAAGAAGAAGAAGAAGGCCAAATCAAATCCCAGGGCAATGAAGAAGGCTGCAAATCACCTAACAAGAGAAATCTGAAAGATGATGATGAAGATGAGGATAAAGATGAAGCTCCTCTTCACAGAAAAAGAAGAAAGGTTGAAAGGTTGATAGCCTATCTGAGCCCATAGCTGCAAACCCTTTGGTAGCTAAAACACCCTCTGGAAATAACAAGTCAATCCAGGGTGGTTCTTCAAGCAATCCCCCAAAGAAGAATTCAAGACAAAGGAGGAATAGATTGAGAGCTGAAAGAAGAAAAGGTCAACTTCCACTCAGGCCAGAAGAAGCCAGAATTGAGTATGTGAAGACCAACAATGACTCCTCTGTCTACAGATGCATTAATCAGAAGAATGGCTACTGGATTCTGGAACTCAAGCACTTACTGGTAAATGAAAAATTTCCAGAACCAATCCATAAATAGCTCATGGCATGGAGAAAAGACAAGCCAGTCTTGATTAATACCAACCACATCAAAGCCTGGTTGGATTTTGAAGTAACCAAGAGAATAGAAGCCATGAAGAAGGACCTCTCCGATGATTGTCCTTATGGAAAGCCAGATGATGTGCACAGAATTCCCAACATCACTGGAACAGGCACAAGAGCAAGACTTGTTGTGGAACCCTATGAGTCTTTCTACATGACTGAAGATCAATACAAGGGTGACATCAGATATCTGAAGATCATATATGAATACTTCAAGCTATCAGATATCAGAATTGAGCATGCCTCGAAATGGGGAAAGTATTTATGGGTCAAACACTTTTCCAAGAAGAATCCCACCAAAACCTACAAGGAAGTTTGTGGATTTGCCAGAAACACTGAGATGATAGTCAGGACCTTGCTCTATGACTACTCAGATGATATCAAAAGGTTTGGGGATAGGGAATTTGCTAACTGATCCATAGATCTGCTAAGTGAAGACTTGAAGATTTTGAAGACCTAAAGACTAGTAAATCAGAATGTTTACTTGGAGCTTGGTTACTCCTGTTATTCTGATTTAACTAAGTATTTTATTTTGTATCTTGCTAATTGTGCTTTACTGTTTTTATCATTGCAAAAGTTATCTGTAAACTTTACTTGTAACATATCTAATGAACCTACTCTCAGATATCAATCTATAAAAAGATAACTTGTCAGCAAAGATCACACCTTGTGATTTGGTTGATGTTTACTTTCTGCACTTAATTAAAATAAATTGAAAAGATCATAAGAAATGATTAAGTGTTAGATTGTTCCCTCTTCCAAGTTGTAATAGGTTTTAAAGATAGTCATCGTTGACTGATCAAAAAGGGGGAAATTTGTTAGGAATATCTGTTTAGATTTTGATCAGCAACCTAATGACTTATCTTAGCTCAGAAAGGTGGTTAGTACTCTTGGTTCACTTGAACACTGTAAAAGAGGAAAATCACTAAGTATGTTAGTCTAGCAAATCTTGTATAGGATGTTAGGTCTCTGAATGTAATTTTTATATCTTCGAAAAAGACCAAGGAGAAGGCATCCAGCAGGAGAGTTCAACCATTTCTAAAGTTTTGAAGACTGAACAAGATTACTGAAGACAAAGGTCATCAGATACCTATGTCCAGATATCTTGAATAAACAAGTGTTTTTCAATAAACAAGTTTTGCAAAAATATATCTGAGAACACAAGGTTTCTGAACGAGGAAAAGTGCCCACAGATATCTACACTCAGATACCCTGGATAAAACTATGTTTCTGGAAATAATGTTTCAACAGGTATCTGGAGATGAGAAGGTCTCTGGAAAGGGGCATGTAATGCATCAGAAAGCGTGCATAGTTCAGTTGGCACTGCAGGACAAAAATAGTACAATGCAATAAATGCTCAGACAGAGACATCTGAACAAAAGAAGAAATCTCTGAAAAGAGATAACGTCTTCTGCAGTACTATTTTCATATATCAATAGTTTGAATTTCATTAAGCCTAACAGATACTATTCAAACGCATCATTTTTAACTATAAATATCATCACTTAGAATGCTTGAAAGACACACACTGAACACACCTTGAACTTACAGAACAAACTTATTTCATTTAAGCATACAAGCCTTCAACCTACTTACTCTTTAGCTTACAGTTGCGACTAAGCTTTTGAATCCTAAGTAGCACGAAAGTTCTAAGTGTCCTGATCCTTAACAAGCATTGCTATATGTGAAGGAGTTGAATCAAAAGATCAAGTATCTGAGTTTCATTCTCCAGAACATTTAACATAGACTTGGGTCAGTAAAGAACATATCACCACACATTGTGAAGTGTGTTAAGTGATTCTTGTTCTATAGAGTATTCCTACATAACTGAGAAAGTTATTAAGACTACTCACCTGACAAACTACTTTAACCAACACCTTAAACGGCGTGGAGTACAGGAAGTACTTAGTTTGAGAAACTAAGGAATAACTCCAAGGTTACTGAGTATAGGAAGTACTTGGCTGGGAGCTGGAGAATAACTCGGGGGAACACTTGGTTGGGAACCTAGTGTATTTAGGAATCGAGAGAAGATATTTGTAAGGTGAACTCAATTATCTGTCTTAGTGGATTCTAGGTCTGAGAAAGGCTGAAGTGGATTAGTTGAAGGATTACGCCACCTTCAGATACCACTATAAAGATCAGTGTTATTTACTTTCTGCAACTTGTTACTTGCTTTATTTACCTTGCTGAGTATTTACACACATCTTGCTGAGCACGTGCACTTATCACAGAAAAGTCTCCCGCTCTCTGAAATTAAGTATCAGATATCTACACAGATATCTGAGAATTTGTGTTTATCGACAAAAGTTGTAAAAGACTATTCACCCCTCCCCCCTCTAGTCTTTTTCTTTGTCGTTATCTGGACCAACAACTAGTCTTGTTTTAGCATCCATATGTGTAATTGCAGGCTTAGAGGCAGTATAACCAGACTCCTGTAACAGATTAAGACAATACTTGCGCTCACAAATGTTGATTTCTTAAGGTGTTCTACCAACCTCCAACCCAAGTATATACTTAAGCTCACCAAGATCTTTTATTGTGAATTTATCATGTAGAAAACTCTTAACAAGTTGAATATCCTGTAAATCAGTACCCGCTAATTCAACATCATCAACATAAACTAATAAAGCAGTAAAATGTGAATCAGAAGATTTAGTAAAAAAAGAGGAATCCACAAATGACTGAACATAACCAAATTGTAATAAGGAAGATTGAAGTTTGAAAAACCCTTGTCTACTGGCTTGCTTTAAACCATAAAGACTCTTTACCATTTTACAAACTTGTGTTGGTCCAGCTTTACTATAACCAGGTGGAGGTGTCATAAATACCTCTTCACTTAAATCTCCATGAAGAAAGATTGTATTCACATCTAATTGATGTAAATACCAATTATTAGCTTCGGCAAGAGCAAGTAAACATCTCAAAGTGGTTAGCTTAACAACTGGAGAAAAAGTATCAAAGTAATCTATTCCATTTTCTTGTGTGTAACCCTTTGCCACAAGCCGAGCCTTGTACCATTCAATAGAACCATCAACCTTGTACTTGATTTTAAAAACCCATTTACATCCTATACAATGCTTATCAGGAGGTAAATCCACTAACTCCCATGTCTTTGTTGTCTCCAAAGTTTCCAGCCCACTTTGCATTGCCTGAATCCACTCTGGTTGTTGTGAAGCTTGCTTGTAAGTTTTAGGTTCAGTAAGAAAAGTAATAGAAGCTGTAAAACAAGCTTGATCATGTGATAATCTATTAGTACTTAAATATTCAGAAATAGAATATCTGACCACAGTGGACTGATTATGTGATACACAACAATTTGCTTGCTTATCTGCAACTGGATGAGTCAAGGATGGTGGAAGCTTATAGTTATACACACTAAGATGAGAAGATAGTGTTTTTGCTCTTGTAGTACTTATATCAGACAATTCATCTGATTATGCATTAAGAATATGATCTTCATGAGAATTATGAATCTCTGGTGAAGCATCCATATGTATCAGAGGATCACCAATGTCAACTTTTGAAGTAACAGATGGTGAAACATCTTGAATAACATGTGGAACAAAATTAGTAGGAACAACAGGAGTATATATGGGAGAGAAAGAATCATGTTGATCAGAAATATGGAAAGGAAAAGTATTTTTCACAAATTGAACATTTCTAGAAACAAAAATAACTTTTTTATCCACATTCAGTAACTTAGAACCTTTAATACATGTAGGATAACCTAATAAAACACATTGATTGCTTTGGAATCAAATTTTGTTCTATTAGCAGTTACAGTAGAAGCATAACACAGAGAACAAAATACTTTCATGTGAGTATAATCAGGAACAATATTATAAATAATCTCATAAGGACTCTTATTATGTAATACATCAGTTGGCAATCTGTTGATAATGTGACATGCTGTCATGACACAACCAGACCAGTATTGTAAAGGAACATGAGACTAAAACATTAATGCTCTTGCAACTTGTAGAAGATGTTGAAGTTTCCTCTCAACTTTGCCATTTTGCTGAGGCGTCTCTACACAAGATTTCTGATGCAAAATACCTAAAGTAGAATAGAACTCAAACAAATGAAATTCAGGTCCATTATCAGACTTAATACATTTGATTTTGCTGTTGAACTGTGTCAAAAATAGATTGTAAAAATGGAGTAAGTTAATCTTTGTTTCTGACTTGTTTTTCATAAGATAATTGATATGCACTTAAGGATTTGAAAATGTTGTAGTACCTGTAATCCTCAATTACAATCAAAGATTAAATTTATATTAGTCGGAAGCTCTCAAACTACAGTAATAGCAGCAAGTTAACTCGGGTTGTCGTTCTCCATAGACACTTAGCATAGGAACATGCAAATAACGTTTGTAAATTGTATGCAGAAAAGTAAACAGATTGATCGCAGACAGAATGATTAATTCGCAGTAAAACCTAATTGCTTTGTTGTAAATCGATGATGGGAAGGCGTAAAGGTTCCCCGACCTCCCTATGCTATGCTACTCCCAACTTCCTAGTTAAAATCCTACGCAATTACCTCTAACGACAGCAGGACATAATACTACTATGCTAAGGCCCAGTCGTCACAAGTACCCCTACTCAGTTCAATGAAACTACTGTGTCACTCAGCAGAATGTCACACCACAAAGGATGTATAGAGTTGTATAACCACGATTTACGTCTAATAACTATTCCATTAATATAACACGTGTTAGGAATATCTATTTAGATTTTGATCAGCAGCCTCATTGACTTATCTGAGCTCAGAAAGGTAACTAGTACTCTTAGTTCGCTTGAACATTGTAAAAGAGGAACCTTACTGAGTATGTTAGTCTAGCAAATCTTGTATAGGATGTTGTTAGGTCTCAGAATGTAATTTTTATATCTTTGAAGAAGACCAAGAAGGAAGCATCCAGCATAAGAACTTAAGTTTTTAAGATGAAGAAACTGCACAAAGTTTGCTGAAGACTAAGGAGCATTGTCTCCTCAGCAACCTCTTTCCAGATACCTTAAAGAAACAAATGTTTTTGAAGAACAAGTTTCCTAATAGATATCTGAGGAGTTAAGGTTACTGAGAAAGGAGTGTGTCAAGGCTCAGAAACCTTGCACTTATCCATTGAAACTACAGGACAAAAATAGTATAATGCATTAATTACGCAGACAGAGATGTCTGAACAAAAGAGGAAATCTCTGTAAAGAGATATAGCGCACTGCAGTACTATTTTCAGATATCAATAGTTTGAATTTCAAAGAAGCCTAACGGATACTATTCAAACGGATTGAAAATTAACTATAAATATCACCACTTAGAATGCTTGAAAGACACACTGAATACACAGAACTTCACACATTACATTCAAGCATACAAGCCCCCTGCCTACTTACTCTCTAGCTTACTGTTGCGACTAAAGCTCTTGAATTCTAAGTCGCACAAAAGTTCTAAGTGTCTTGATCCTTAACAAGAATTGCATACTCTGAAAGAGTTGAATCCAGAAGATATAGTTGCGATTAATATCTAAGATTCATTCTCTTAAACAACATCATGACTTAGGTCAGTAAAGAACAACTTACCATACATTGAAAAGTGTATTAAGTGAGCTTGTTTCTACAGAGCACTCCTAGATAACTGTACAAGTTAGTAAGAGCCTGTGCACTTGACAAACTATCATAACCAACACCACACAGGCGTTGAGCATAGGAACTACTTGGCTTTGGAAGCTGAGGAATAACTCAAAGGTTACTGAGTAGAGGAAGTACTTGGTTAGGAAAACCATGGAATAACTCAGGGGGAATACTTGGTTGTGAACCTAGTGTTAAAGGGATCAAGAGATAGGATTTTGTAAGGGGAATTCATCATCTTATCTTAGTGGATTCAAGTCCTGAGAAAGGGCGAGTGGACTAGTTGAGGGATTACGCCACCCTCAAATACCACTATAAAGCTTTGTGTTATTTACTTACTGCACTTTACTTATTGCGTATTTATTGCTTGCTGAGTACTTACACACACACTATAGTTTGCTGAGCATGTGCACTTATCACAGAAGTCTTCCGCTCTCTGAATATAAGTATCAGATACCTTCACATATATCTGAGAAACTGTTTTATCGTCAAAAGTTTGAAAAGACTATTCACCTCCCTTTAATCTTTTACTTTGACGTTATATGGACCAACAAATGGTATCAGAGCAGGAGGTTCTTTAACCTTCTGCACTGACCTAGATCCTAGATAAGTGCCCACTAACAGCTTACCACCTATACTTGCTTTGTTTTTTTAGTGTTTGCTGCAGGATGTCTCTAAGCGACGCACCTATTCTCAAGCCAGAGAACTATGAGAAATAGAAGAACAACATGATGCTTCACCTTGAAGCTATCAGTGATGAGATGATCGAAGTAATAAACAATGGCCCCATTGTCATTCAAAGATAAAAACAAGTCATTGAAGTTTCAACTGGTCGAGACAAGGAACTCACTGATACAGATGCTGCTGGTTCCTCCACATCTGGTACAACATCGAGTGCAAGACCAACTGGTGAAATTGCGTATGAACCAAAGCCCAAACATCTCTGGACATCTAAAGATTCCAAGAGAACTAGGCTGGATGGTCAAGCAAGAAACATCATTATTCGTTCTACGCCAGATCACATACAGTGCAAACTGTGGTGTGCAAAAACGGCGAAAGAAGCCTGGTCACTGATTAAAGAAAAAAAAACCAAATAAAACAAGTTCGAAGTTTTGAAGCTCAAATTCCAAAATTTCAAACAAGGTCCTTCTGAGACACCTGAGGAACTTGATTTTAGGTTTACAACACTAATGAGTGAAATGGCTGCACTTGGTGAAAGTGAAAGATATTCTAACTCTAAAAAGGTTAAGACTATCGTGAGAAGCTTAAATCAAAACTGGAAACATACTCTGTACTTCTACTTCAACCAAGGAATGTCCAACATCACTCTAGTGGAGCTTTTCTCACACTTGGCAACCATCAACTATGAGACAAAGCAAAGAGGACATATGACTGCTGAAGCATCACAGAATGTTGCGCTCATAACTCAAGGTACTTCTGAAAAGAAGGATACCAAAGAGGTGACTGAGGAAAATGCTCTTGCTGTAAAGCATATGAGAAAGTACGTCAGTCAGGAAATAGAAAGAAGAAGGACCAAAGAGAAGCTAAAAAAGTATCTAGGTCCCAACTATCACAGTACAAAAGTATGCAATCGACTAGCTCGCTGAACAAGCATGCTCCGCAAGCATCGAGTACTGAGCGAGCAGAAATCGGAAACGATATCTACTTCTATTGTTAGAAACCTTGTCACTTCAAAAGAGACTGCCCAGCTTATAACAAGCTAAAGACAGGTGACAAGAAAGATAGAAGAAACTTCAAGAGAGGTCAGAGAGCTATGCTCACTGAGGAAAGAAAAAGATCCAAATCCAACTGGATGCTCTTGATCTTGACTCTGAGTCTGAGGATGAGGACTCAGATGATTCCAAACTTCCGTCACCAGAGTTGTGTGGCATCACTCATGAATTGATTTACTTCGGTCAAAAGAAGAAAGAAATGTGCGGGGTTGCTGAGGAGGTCCAGATTGCTCCAACATCGAGCCATGCCTAATGGCTGATGAGGTGATGAGGAAGGAATCAAAGATCTAGAACACCTCAGAAAAGAGCTTGATCTCTATGAAAGAGAATTCATGGTTGTTTAAGCTAGAACCAAAATTCTCGAAGAAGAAAAGAAATCTCTTGAAAAGGAATGTTCACAACTGCGAAATCTATCTGAGACAAAGGATGCTAAGAATGCATTTCTAAAGGCACAGATAGTTGAGATAGGAAAGTTACATGAAGAGGCAATGGATAAACTTCAAAATAAGTGTGAAGGTCTTCTTTCTAACAATGTTGAACTAAAAAAGAAAGAGAGGTCCTTTCAATCCTATGCCAAAGCTTGTGACACTCTCACAGAAGTACACTCTTACCTAAGAGATGCCTCAGAGAAAGGAGGACTTGGGCTAGACACTCAAAGAAATAGTTTTGCCACTTTGAACAAGAGTGATGAAAGAATGACATTTGTTAGGGGTCAGCAAGGTGGTTCCCAAATAACCTATAGCATTAGTCAGAAAGCTAAGGTTGCTGACAAAGGAAAGGCAGTCGCGACCAAACCTTTGAGTGAAAAACAAGTCCCAAAGAAATCTGATGGGAAAGTTCCTGGAAAGGAACACCACACTGAGAAGTGTAATCACCCACAATGCTACGTCTCTAAGAAAGGGAAGATTGCTGGAGCTGGCAAATTCTCTAATATCACCTTTTCTAGAAATAAGGATGACCCAGAGACTAGTAAGGCTGCTGAGAGGAGATCTCAGTCAGCACATCGTGCTCGAAATGGCATTGGCTACAAAGCCATCGGAAAAATACTTACTCATGAGTACAAACTATAGCAAGAACGATGGATGAAAGCTAGGGTTGCGCACAACAATCATCAGAAGTGGAAGAAAGAACAAGCCACAAGCAATCTGAATGGCAGGGCTAGAAGAAATCTGAATAGGAAAGCTCAATTTGCTGGAAAGCAGACTCAGCAACCTGACAGATATCTGAGAGCACCACGAGGAGCACCATGGAACACACCAAGAAGGAAAATAGTTCTTGATAATAATGATACTAGTCATTTACCTAGAATTCCTCCTTATGTTCCTGCTAGACAAAAGCCTGTTCCTAAGAAATTCATTCAAAAATGCATTCCTACTGGGAGATAATTTAGTCTAGACGGTTCCATTATTGAAATGAGAACCTAACTCCTTGTTTCCTTTTTTGTGCAGAACACTCTAAAGAAAAATCCAACATGGCATTTTGATAGTGGATGTGGGAAGCACATGACAGGAGACAAAGCAAATCTGGTCAACTACAAAGTTTACAACACTGGACCAGATATCGGATTTGCTGGAGGAGAAGCAAATCCTACTGTAGGATTTGGAGATCTAAGATTGGGAGCCCTCACAATCACTGGAGTACTACATGTAGAGGGATTGAAATATAATCTTCTTAGCATGAGTCAATTTGTTGAAAAGGGGTTCTCAGTGAAGATCAAATCTAAATTCTGCAAACTGATTGACAATGAGTCAAAGCAGGTAGTCGTGGTTGCTAGGCGGAAAGGAAGTCTCTATGTTTCTGACTGGGCATCAGCCACAACTGAATAATGCCTCATAGTGAGTCAATCTGGCTACACTGAAGAAAATTGGCTATGTGATGTGACAATGAAATGTGCGATATATATATAGCATACTTTTAGACCCTCGTTTTTTGCCCTAGATGCATTATTTGTGTCGTTTTATGGTCAATTACCAACTTTGTGTGTTTTTTGTAGGTCATGATCGCGGTTTTGAGGATTTGCACGATTTCAGGCACCAAACGGCATAATTGTGCCAAATCGGGAAAAGGAAGAAAATACGCTAGATTAGCCGTTGCACGGAATTCGAGGAGTTAAAACATGTCATGCGACCAACCAATGCGAAGATAATTGAAGGAGGAACAACTTTGCAGAAGACCACTTTTCAAGGAAACGAAGTTACGAAGCCCGAAATTGAAGAACGAAGAAAACAGATTCGAAGCTGCAACAATCGAAGATGGCGACCACCAGGGGACCGCAGTAGGGGCTACTGTGGCTACCACGAGGCCGCAGTCACCTTGTTGATTTCTCATGGGCTGCTCTGTTGGCCTGTCAGGCTGAGGCCCGCTTTCCTAAACCTTCCTTATTGAAGAATGACGGTTTGGAGGTCGAAATTTCACCTATAAATAAGACATCAGGGGTGGTTTCAGAATCAACACAGCTCACAAAGCAGCTCTCCTTGAGAGAGAACCAGTCCTTGGGGAAGTGAAACCCCAACCCGCTGGCCGTTAGGCACACATAAGGAGGAAACCCTAGAAGGAGCAGCACGAAGACATCAAGATCATCAGAGACTAAGCTTCTTCCTTTCCTTTTAGATTTCGATTACTATTCTTTGATTACTATGAGTAACTAATTTCCTTATGTAAAGGCGAACCGCCGTAACTCTGCTTTTACTACTTCTTTACATACCGGGATATGTTAATGGAATAGTTATTTGACATAAATCGTGGTTATACAACTCTATACATCCTTCGTGGTGTGATGTTTCTGCTGAGTGACATAGTAATTTCATTGAACTGAGTAGGGGTACTCGTGCCGATTGCGCCTTGAGCACCATAGTATTATGCACTGCTGTCGTTAGAGGTAACTGCGTAGGATTTTAACTAGGAAGTTAGGAGTAGCAAAGCAGAGGGAGGTAGGGGAACCTTTATGCCTGTCAACTATTGATTTACAACAAAAGCAATTTAGTGTTTACATCGAACTGATTATTCTGTCTGAGATAAGAAACTGTTTACTTTTCCGTATTCAATCACAACGATATTTGCTTGTTTCTACACTGAGTGTTCGTGGAGAACGTCATCCCGAGTCAACTTTCTGCTATAAATTGTGGATTTGAGGACTTCCGACTTATAAATTTAATCTTGATTGTATTTGGAGATTACAGGTTCTACAACGGAAAACGAGATCTCTAAGTGCACATCAAAATTTGGTGCCGCTGCCGGGGACACTTGGCCGCTTAAGCAAGTTTCGATCGACCGAGATAAGTTGAAATCTTTCTTTCACTTTTTAATTTACGCACTGTCTTTTTAATACGTATAACATAAACCCTAAAAAATCAGAAAATTTGTGAGAATCTATCTCCACAGCAAAAAATCCAAAAAAATATTTTCTTTCCCGTATTAGTTTACTTCCTTATCAAGAAAATCCAAAAATAAGTAATTTTAGATTTTCGTTTATTTTCTTTCTAATATTATATATTCGTATCTGCAAGGGTTTGTCTGTTAGTCTTTATGCAAAGCAGAGGAAGTGCAGGAATACCAGTAGCACCGCTTAGAGACGGCATAGATAAGCTTTGAAGGCGAAGACTGTTTACTGCCACAATGGAAGCATCTAGCAACATGGGTGGAGGAGGAAACATCAACGACAATCCATCTGGGAATGTCGATATTTCTGAACAGCTGCTTGAGATTCGACTTGAGATTCAAGCTGAAAGGGAAGGTGACCGATTCAACATGGGAGTGAAAGATTGGAACACCGACCCGAGCTTCAAGGAAGATTGGCTGACTACTAGCACCAATGGAGAACAGGGTCCCACCCCAACAACTGAGTCATCAACAACCAGGGGTCGAGCTATAAGACCTTAAACAAGCGCTTCTTGGATTAGCTTGTTTTCTGAAATTTTATGTTAGTGACTTAGTGTGTTAGCTTGTTTTCTGAAATTTTATGATAATTTTTTTTTTAATTTCGGATTTTCGGATTAAATCCGAAAAAATTCAATCCGAGATCGGATCAATCCGAATCCGATCTGAATATTTGGATCGGATTTCGGATTGACCATAAGGTGGTCCGAAACTTCGGATCGAATCGAATCGAATCGGATTGATCCGAATATGCACCCCTAAGTATTCTCATTACATCTCTAATTCAATACGCTTATCATTCATCTCTTTGCTTGCACTTCCTTCTTGCTTCTTTGGTGCTTAGCAATTATGTGCTTCAAATTGATTGATTTATTGATCTTTGAGATATGTGGATACATGCTTACTTCTAGTATTCACTACTTCATTACTTTCTTGTTGGAGATTTGACAAATCGTTTGAGAATTTGAAGGTTTTTGTTCTTGCCTACCAAGTGTTTGATAAAATGTCGCAATAGAACAAACTCCTTTGTCGACCCCTTTCTCCTTCGATTACTTGCTTACATGGTAGTGACTTGTTGAAATATGCTTAGAAAACATGTTTGCTTCGTCATATGCTCATAGGATGGAGATTACATTGCAATTTGACTTTCAACTCAATGATTGACACAACTTGAAAACTTGAGTTACATGCCTAGTTCTTGCATTATTTTGAAGTGGTTATTGATCTTATTACAAGCTATAATTTTGCATACACCTTGTGCCACACATTAGGTTTGGGGGAGGAGAATTCCCATTGGATTTGCATGTAAGCCTTAGAGTTGATTTAACTCCAAACATGCTATCTCACACACTTTTTTGGCCTAGGTACAATGGGAAGAACCAAAGGAGGAAAGGATATGGGTGAACCAAGCAACAAGAGAGCAAAGAAAGGAAAGAAGGTGGCATCGGGTAATCTCTCTAGCAAGGCTCGGAGTTGGCTTTTGGTAAATAATGACCGAGGGGTGGTCCCCGAGAGGAAAGTAGAGATCGAATGGGGGATAAACCCGGCCCTTAATTGGATTCACGACGTTCTGAGCCTCTATGCTTGGGGAACTTTCACTTCCATTCTCTGAGGGTACGACATCGAGGTAGTCCGGGAGTTCTATGCGGAGTACTTCCAACTGAAGGTCAAGAAGCCGGAGGATGCACTTTTGGATCGCCCCATCATCGTTCGAGGGGTAGAGGTCATGTTTGGGCCAGGAGCTATCAACGAGTTCCTTGAAATCCCGGATGAGCACATCCATGGCGAATACAAGGAACCAACATATGACGAGATGGAGTACGGAGAGATCCTAGAAGACATCGCACGGATATTCTTTTGGAGAGAGATTTAGAGAGGATGCAGTGGGAATGTCCATCCCGAGGGCTACACTCAACGGAAGAGCAAAATTTTGGATGCACTTTGTATAGACCAATTTGAAGCCGACCCTGCACCACGAAGGGCTCAAGGGCGATGTAGCCACTCTTGTCTACGCAATTATGGAGGGTTACTACATTGATGTTGGGAGAATCATTGTGAAGGAGATGCAAATGGTGAAGAACAACACGAGAAGGAACCTACCATTCCCCGGTCTCATCACCGCTATATGCCAGAAGAATGGAGTTGCTATCAGTGAGACATGATTCACTCGACTCACAGAAACTTTTGATGGAGACAGAACTATCCACCTCTTTAAAATGCAGGAGAAGGCTGCGAAAACAGAGTTTAGAAGAAGAGGAGTAGCGGATCAGCCGCAAAGAGCTTTTGACATGAATTCGTTCAGAGAATTCGTGAACAACTATCAGATGTAGAGTCAAGGGAGTGCACGAAGTCGAGATGAGATGACCGGAATGGGCCGGAGGTCAGAGTGGAACAACCATGTCACCTACCTGCACCGTTATGAGCAGATCTCCTTCCGACAGGAGAACATTGACGGGTATGGTCACTTCGAGTATCCACCTTACTACCCGCCACCTCAGCTCTATCCACCACCCGACGTCGATCCGACGCTGTACTACCAAGGCTATCAGGGATTTTATCCTCCACCGCCTCTTGGAGGATCATCATCTTGAAGCGCCATCTGGACTGGAGAAGCAACACCGAGAGGGGAGTATATTTTCTTTTTCTCTTTACTTTCCTAGTTTTCTATCTGCTCTTAGCTAGGTTTGGGGGAGGAATTTGATTTGTTTGCTACCTGCTTAACTATTCGGTCTTTACAAACCTTAAATACTTGCACTTAATAACTTGTACTTTAATTTCTGTTAGATTTTATTTGCATCTGTTACGTCTAAGGTCTTCTACTTGCTGAAAATTATTT